>CM029929.1:3362694-4586027 GCA_017639245.1 Myiopsitta monachus | reverse complement strand
GAACGATCAAAGGCTAGTTTTGGCACACAAAAGTCATGGTATTCTAGAATGCAATATCTGTATCACTGTAATTTAAGATGATGTTGTTTCATGGTGATATGTGAAAGGTGTAGTTTATGTTGTAAAAGCATTTATAAAAGCTGCTGGTTTTCTATTTTACCTCAAGGCATCATAATGGCTTTTTCAGGTTTCTGTACATTATTTCTTTTGGAGGTTTAGTACCTGGGTAATTTGTCAGGCTTACAAATGAATACCTGCACTAACAAATACTGGTGTGGACTTCCCATGTGATTCATTAGAAATATGAATAAAATATGAGCCTTTAGCTCACCTGTGAACCAATGGGAATGACCATGGTACTCCACTTTCAACAGATGTACAGAATTTCATCATCTCTTAAGTTACAGGCCAATTTGATACACTTCGCCATTTACCTCAAAATCTTTGACAAGCTGCTTTGGTTTTACTTTGATGAACATCTCATATCTTCCAAACTGTCGTTTCAGCAGTTCCTCATATATGAGTTCAAAAGTGACTTTACTGGCTGCTTCAATGTTGACTGAGACAGTGAATTTTTCTGTTTTTCTTCCTGAAGCTCTGTATTTAAGTGGGTAAGAAAAATACCATCTTTATCCTCTTTCACAGTATTTATTGTTTGGGTTGGTGGAGTATGATTTTCAAAAAAGCGTAAAACAAAGATGGGAATCTTGATCTACTGCTAAAACCATACTTAAGCTGTAGAATTATTTAAGTTTCCCAGTGGGCTTAATCCCAGGAACAGGTCATACAAGTCAGTGAAAGCTGCAGAAACAGTCTTTCCTAATTGCAGATACTGCCTGTGTAGCCAGAAGTTGTATTTCCTTTTTATATTTTACACTACAGTAACTCTAACTTAATGATTGTTCTTCATTCACATAAAAAATGAGCTTCAGAAATATGCCAGAACAAAGTATTTCCAACCTCACAATTTGGTAGGGGATGATGGTGTGGAAGCCACACAAGACATCATTCTTACTTGACAAGACCAGCAGTCTCTCCCCTTGAAACAGCCTTCTCATATTGCTTTTTTGCAGCTTCTTTTTCCTTTATAGTTCCAGGGTAAGTGACACCATCAATTGTCCTGCAGATGAAGAAGTCCTAGTTTAGCTGAATGGTTTGCACCAATACACAAAAAGTTACTACAGGCAATTCTCTGTTTATTGATTGGTCAGCTAGAAAGCACTTGCAGGAATCTCATATTGCCAAGATCTGAGCACTTACACTGAAGTTAGTCTTCTCAGTGGATTTAGATGAAATGAAGAGCTCTGAGCTCAGTATCTTAAGAGAATCTAAACCAGTTTTTACTCTGAAAATTAACTAGATCAAAACAGGGCTGATAGTAACACTACTTATACCTGTCATATTCCTACACTTCAGCAGCTTGACCATCCTGTCTCATCTCTTTGCAAGGCAACTCTCAGATGAGACACATCTGTCCAAATGTAGCTGTCTACAGCTGAACACTTCATCCTTAGACTTCTTACACCATTAAACAGGCATTTCTCATAAGGGATTAATCTCATCCTATAATACAAGTTCTAGTGTGCATTAAGAATAGCTGTGCCCTTGAAACTACTGTTTCTTTTCACTGAAAATAAAACGGGCAGAGTGTGATTAGCACAGATGGACATGTTTAAGCTGAATTAAACCTCATAATGGTATGAGAACTGCATATTATTGCAACTAAAGGTACAAATGTAAAAGAATAATTCTATTTCCTGCATTTCTTTCAGGTATGATTTTTAAGTGAAGAGATAAATTTAGCTTTAATACCATCAGGGAAATGAAGTAATGGAACTTTTCTGGTTTGATAATGCCACTGTAAGTGGTATTTCCGAAAAGGTGAATGGATCTCCAGAGAAGAACCCCCATTCCCGAAGGTCCATGATGATGAATTGAGATAATTGAAAATTAGCCATCTTTTCTACAGAGGTACCAATGTTTGCCTTTCTCCAAGTGTCTTGCAAGCTAAGTTAATAGTACCAGAAAATTACCCAGGAGGCATTTAGAAATCTATCAAATGGCAATGTAAAAATGAACATTTGGATTCAGTTTCTCCCAGTTGCATTTGCACAGATAACAATACTGTAAAGATTACACACATGCTGAAGTTGGTAATGAAGGCTGTCTTAGGGAGGTCAACATCAAAGAAGACTTCTTTGTGCACGTTTCCACGATTGACAGCTTGACTGGTGATGACATTGTGAGCAAATCGGGAGGTTATTTTACTGTCAATTTTCATGCTAGAGATTTCTATCCCATCGACAACCTGGACATTGAAAAATGACAAAAGGAAAGAAAAGCTGTCAAACTGATGGCTCTGTTAATCTGCCATAAACACATTAGTAAAAAGAAATCATAGCAGGACATTCTGTCACTCCAAAACAAAACAGGAAAGACCTAATCATAAGAACTGGAGCACAGCTGTGTTTTTTTTCTTGGCTATCTATCACATTGCCATCATGGTGCTATTCCTCAAGTTATAGCTATATCCTCTATTACAAAATGCTGCCACCACAGCGAACATTCTGCCATTAGAAGAACTGTGGGGTTTTTCTCTCACATTTGGTTATGGTTATTCAAAGAGCACAACTTCTTACTGCTGCCTCACTCTTAGTGTCTAATTCTCAGCTGAGTGGATGACTCATTGGGCAGGGATATAAGCAGTCATCTTGTTGAAAAACAGTTCTAAATTATTCCAGATGGCTCCAAATTCCATTTAATGGTATTCTCAACTTCCTCACAACTGGGGCTCATTCGTCTTTAAACAAGCAAATGGGTAGGGCAATACTTATTGTCTTTGAATGGTCAGGAATAGGATTGGTGGAGACTATGCAAGAGCATAGGTAACAACAGACGTGACTCGTTAGGCAGCTCCACAACAGCAAGGTCTGATTCTTGCAGAAAAACCAGCACTGGTAAGAACCTCACAGTTTTTATGGTGGTCCTGATCTCAGACTGGCTGATTAAGAAGGTCTCCACACCATCAAAGCATTTAAGCATTGCTGAAGGGGAGTCCAGGTGCCAAGTGGAATCAGCCTCAGAGATGAAGTGTCTTGCCTTCCTTAGGAATAAGTACAACATAGAAGTAAAAATACACCCAATGTAGAATGGATGTATGTTATATAGAGAGAGGTGACTTCAAACAACTTTGCTATTTATTCAAGTACAGTAAGGTTAAAAATCTTTTGTTCATTCTCTTTCATTGTCCAGGAGTTTCCATCTGATCCTGGAAAGAATCCTTCTAGTCAGTCCTATTGCCTAAACCAAGCAACTCTGGGCTCATCATACACTCTCAGAAACACCCATTTGCTCAGAATGGGCCCACAGGAACATTGTGAATACAGTAGAAGTATTTTTCTCACTATAAATCTTTCTCAGTAGTCTGGACAAAACCATACTTTACTCACCAAGTCATTATCGGCATTTCGCTTCTGAAAAGAGAAAAACAGGGGAAATATCATTACTAAGGTAGAAAAGCTACATTTAGAAATAAATCACTTAGCACCTATGTAGTTGTCTCCTGCTTCCAATTCAAAGAGTTGTCCAGAAGAAGTAAGGCTTGAGAAAGGTCCTCATTAGTAAACAAGTAAATTTGAGGGAAGGGGAAGGCAGCTGAGGCAGGTATAAATATTTTGCTTATAACCTTCCTAGTTGTGGTGAAACTTCTAGCTTTCATTTGATGTTAGTACACCTTAAATACTGTGGGTCTGAAAGAGAAATTAAAGTTTAAATGTTGCTGATTCTGTATTTTGCCCAAGTGACACAAGAAGATGTTTTCTGTCAGCTAAAAACCAGTAATGGACAGCCTGAGAGATGAGAGGAGAATGAGAAAAAAAGGCTTGAGTGCTCAGTGCCATGTGAAATATCATTGAGACTAAAGATCACATTGGTATCTGCTCAATACAGCTTCCTTAAGTATAGGTTGTCTGTGGGGTGACATCAAATAAAACCAACCTGTCATTGTAACATGAACAGGTAAGATGGTAATACAGCAGGCTTAGAGAGAAGAGAGGCAGTCACTGTGAAAGGCTGCACGGAGGAAAAATAAAAAGCTGCTAGAACTTTTTTTGGCACGTTTGCCCCCACAGTAGGTGCAAATATCAGAAGCTTTACAAAAATACAGTGTACTCTTCTGAAAGAGCAAACAGGCTTCAAACACACTGCATCATGTTACAGTAATGCCTTGTGTAACTCTATTCCCATAAGCTCAGTGGCACAAACCTTATCTCTTTTGGCTCTGAGCACCTACCTCATGGGTAACATTTTGTGCAAGCGTGTTTACCTGCTCCACTAAACAAGGGGGGAAAGACACAGTATGGCATCAAGTCAGGTACACACATTGGGTACATTTAAAGCTTTTGGTATCTTTCACAGTTAGGAATTTTACAGGTTGGAAGGTGAAGCACAGAGGGTTATTTTCTGTTTATTTTGGAGTTTTTTCAATCTACTGTAGTGCAAGGTTTTGGGGAAGAGGCTTCTCAACTTCTGTAAGACTGGCCAGAACGTGTGTACATTTCTCTAGGTTCATCTTTCAAACTGTTATTGCCACACTGGTGATTTCTGTGTGTACACCTCTCATGTTTCACAAACCTATGTGGGCTTTTTTAATGCCTGTGTAGAGTTTGCATCAATTCAAATCCATCCTTTCCAAAATGCCAATAATCTTTGTTGTATGTATACTGTTATTGTGGCTAATCATTTCCCCTTACAAAACATGAACTGAGGTATGGACCCTGGGAAATGAAAAGCTGGAAACAACCAGGATGTCAATCTGTTTTGTACAGACTTTTCATTAATGTGGAATTACCAAGCAGTTTAAGAATACAAAAACCTACAAAAATGTGTTATTTAGTTACAAATAATGCAATTCTGAATACTACCTCCTAAATCAAAAGACATTTTACCTGCATTTAATTAATTTTACAGAATTGTTGTTGTGCTTTTTCTTTATCAGAATTCTGGGTTCTATAGTAGTTTTGAAAGAGTTCTGTTCTGATATTGTGGGGGGTACTCTGCTATTCTTATTGCTCTAGTTGACCTTGATCTGCACAGAGGAGTGGATTAGGTGATTTTTTTCATCCTTAATGTTTCACTTGGATGTAGCTAGAGACCTCACTAACATCGTGGTCATTTTAAGTCATGTTGACAGAAAGTTACAGTTTTTCATTTTAAAATGTTATACAATTCTAGGCCAAAACAAGATTTTAATACACTCTCCTTTGTGTAATTACAGTTACTCGATAAAATGTTTCTATAGTACTTTCATATATTTGCCAGTTACACTGATTATTAGAGGTTTGGTTTTTTTAAGCTGCACAACAGTAACAATCTGGTTTTGTTTAAGACTGTTTTGCTGTCAGCAAAACAGCAAAGAATATAGGTGCAAAAAATCTATAGAAATTAGAGAGGAAGAGCAGAGGAAGAAAGAAATTTGATCCCCCAAGAAAACAGGGAGGCAAACGAGGGCTCCTAAAACAGTACTTGCTGAAAGAAGCCCTGATTTTACAGCTTGGGAAGCTAAAACACAGCATGACTGAAAGATTCAGCAAATACTCTACAGTTAACTTGAAGTGACCTCTGGGAATTCTCAAGAGTAAATTAGGTATTTGTGTATATCCCTCAGTACTACATAGGAAAAATAGTGGATGTATTTATCTGGATATTGCATCTCTGCTTTCTGCTTCTTGGAGGCACCTTTTCACTGATATTTTACATTGTTTCACAGGTGCTGAAGTCAGTTCCTTGGCAGGACTGATTGCTTTATGCATTTAAAAATAAGACCGCAACATTTTACCGTTATGTGGTGACGGCGGAGAAAAATAGAGGAAAGCAATGCTCTGAAAAAGAGATATAGGAGAGCTTCAGAGCTGATTGAAAACTGAGGCTGATTAGAGGTAAACTAGTCCTGAGTCCCAAGTCTGATGTTATGCTCACTGATAACAGAGAACGCAAACCTCCTGGTGGCAGCACTGTATGCTCTGAGAAATGCAGCTAAATGGCAGGAAGTTAATCCACGAAGAGCGGGAGCCCCATACCTGGCTGTTTACTTACCTTGATGTTTCTGACACGTGTTACGAAAAAGTCTGATGATGCAAAAGCAGGAATCAGTAATAAAATACAAAGCAATAGATGGTTTTCCATTTTGGAAAAAAGTAAGTTTCTAATTTGAACGATACGTATAAATATATAATGCTTTGTTTACTGAGTGTTAATAAATAACCCAGTCTGAAAAGTGGGATTAAACATTAGGTATCCAGGAAAAATCAAATACCGAACTTTGAATTTGCTGTAACAGAATTTACACAGTATTTCAGCGATATCTCTTCTATGTGGAGAGCAGACTTTGGCCTCTTCATGAACCTGCTTAGTAAGGTTCCATGGGATATAGCCCTAGAGGGCAGGGGGGCCCAAGACTGTGGGTTGATATTCAAGGACAACCTGCTCAGGAGTGTTGCATCCCAACTAGAAGGGCAGCAGGAGGGCCAGGAGACCTCCTTAGATGGATAAGGAGCCGCTGAGGAAAATTTGAAGGAAAAAAGAGGCTTCTAAAAGGTGGAAGCAAGGACAGGTGGCCTAGGAAGAATAGAGAGATGTTGCCCAGGAAGCTAGGGACCAGGTTAGGGAAGCTAAGGCCCACTTCAATTAAACTTGGCTAGGGATGTTAAAGATAACAGGAAGGGATTCTATAGGTACACTGCAAATAAAAGACAGGGTAGGGACAATGTGGGCCCCCTCCAGAAGCTATCAGGAGAACTGGCTACCCTGGATTTGGAGAAGGCTGAGGTTCTTAATGACTTCTTTGCCTTGGTCTTCACTAGCAAACGCCCTGACCACACCAGCCAAGTCTTGGAAGGCAGACACAGGGACTGTGAGAATGAAGACCCTGGGCCCACTGTAGGAGAGGATCTGGTTCGAGACCATCTTAAGAACCTGAACATACACAAGTCCATGGGACCTGATGAAATCCATCCGTGGGTCCTGAAGGAGCTGCAAATGAAGTTGCTAAGCCACTGTCCATCGTATTTGAAAAATCATGGGGTTCAGGTGAAGTTCCTGATGACTGGAAAAAGGGAAATATAACCCCATTTTCAGGAAGGGGAAAATGGATGAGCTGGGGAACTACAGAGCAGTCAGCCTCACCTCTGTGCCTGGCAACATCTTGGAGCGGATTCTCCTGGAAGGCATGCTGAGGCACAGGAAAAACAACAAGGTGGTTGGTGACAGCCAGTATGGCTTCACTAAGGGGAAATCCTGCCTGACCAATCTGGTGGCCTTCTATGATGGGGCTACGGAACTGATGGACAGGGGTAGAGCAGTTCATGTCATCTACCTGGACTTGTGCAAAGCATTCGACACTGTCCCACATGACATCCTTGTCTCTAAGTTGGAGAGACATCAATTTGATAGGTGGACCACTCAGTGGATAAAGAACTGGCTGGATGGCTGCACGCAAAGAGTTGTGCTCAATGGCTCAATGTCCAGCAGGAGACCAGTAACGAGTGGTGTCCCTCAGGGATCGGTGCTGCGACCGGTCTTGTTCAACATCTCTGTTGGTGACACGGACAGTGGGATTGAGTGCACCCTCAGCAAGTTTGCCAATGACACCAATCTGTGTGGTTCGATTGATATGCTGGTAGGAAGGAATGCCATCCAGAGGGACCTTGACACGCTTGTGAGGTGGGCTGATGCCAACCTGATGAAGTTGAACCATGCCAAGTGCAAGGTCCTACACCTGGGTCGGAGCAATCCCAGGCACAGCTCCAGGATGGGCAGAGAAGAGATTCAGAGCAGCCCTGCAGAGAAGGAGTTGGGAGTGTTGGTCGATGAGACAATGAACATGAGCCGGCTGCAGTGTGCACTTGCAGCCCAGAAAGCCAACGGTATCCTGGGCTGCATCAAAAGGAGCGTGACCAGCAGGTCGAGGGAGGTGATCCTGCCCCTCTACTCTGCTCTCGTGAGACCTCACTTGGAGTATTGTGTGCAGTTCTGGTGTCCTCAATATAAAAAGGACATGGAACTCTTGGAACAAGTCCAGAGGAGGGCCACAAGGATGATCAGGGGACTGGAGCACCTCCCATATGAAGATAGGCTGAGAAAGTTGGGGCTGTTCAGTCTGGAGAAGAGAAGGCTGCATGGAGACCTCATAGCAGCCTTCCAGTATCTGAAGGGGGCCTACAGGGATGCTGGGGAGGGACTCTTCATCAGGGACTGTAGTGACAGGACAAGGGGTAATGGGTTCAAACTTCAACAGGGGAAGTTTAGATTGGATATAAGGAAGAAATTCTTTACTGTAAGGGTGGTGAGGTACTGGAATGGGTTGCCCAGGGAAGTTGTGAACACTCCATCGCTGGCGGTGTTCAAGGCCGGGTTGGACATGGCATGGTGTAGTGGGAGGTGTCCCTGCCCATGGCAGGGGGTTGGAACTGAATGATCTTAAGGTCCTTTCCAACCCTAACTATTCTATGATTCTATGTAATATCTCCAAACAGAAATTGAACAGCCATTTCTGTACGGGCACCTGAGATCGATCTCTGCTCCAGACTCCTTTTCTGAATGAAAACCACCATCTTTCTGATACTTTCATAAAGGCTGTCCCTGGCTCAAATTTATTGCAGCCATTAACAGAGCTTGCAGTCTCTTAAGCCCATTTATGCCCTACTTCAAAGCTACCTCCTGCAATCCTGCGTATCACTCAGGTGATACGATTCAGCTATCAGTATTTGATACTGTGTTTGGGCTAGTCCAGAAACTTTACCACGTGCTTTCCCATTCATCATGGCTGAAACCCAGGTCCAACTGCAGAGTCAATACCTATTCACCCTGCTGCTGCACCCGGCTGAAGCTTTCCAAAGCAGTCCTCTTCCCTATGCACAGGTGATGGGTGTGCTCTGCAGGCTCTTTGCACCCGGCCACGCACTGCCCAGTGGCGCTGGGTCCAGTTATGATACTCTGCGGTGTGGTGGCTCTGCTACTGTCACTGTGGCCCCTTCCCCGGGGCTCAGCACATGGGTCTGACGCCAAGGGCCCTCGTCAGACACTGCTTTCGGGCAGACATTTGTTTCCCGGTGAGACAAGGGGGGTAAAAAAATTACAAAATGGAATATATAAACCTTTAGAATCAATTTTAAGTAATGTTAAGTTTGATGGCTTTGTAACAGTGGCAATAGAAAATTACTGAGATGAATGATATACAGAGAAAAATATAGAGTACAGCTAGAGAACATACTGACAATTCTTGTACAAGATAAACTGCTGCAGTTGACATAGTTTAGGCCTTTATGACCTTGGTACAAAATGAGTGTAAGAAAACAAGGCTAGAAGAACAGGACATACAGATAGGGAGTATCTGGAAAGGCAGAGGCCCAGGATAGGCTGCAGTTAAACTAACTGATAAACAGGAGGATGGAATGATTATTATGTCTGTGGTGCTAACGAACCCATTAAGCTGCTATAAGCATCTACTGCCTGTGCTTCAAAGGCTGCCAGCAGTGATGAAGACTGTTGGAAGAAGAAACCACCCTCAGAGACCACCACCACATTTTTGTACACATGCGGGGAACTTTCTGGAAAATTATAACATCCATACGAAGCCTCATGAATATGTATGTATGCTCCGTAGCTATATAAGGACTGCTTGTGTAGCCATACGGGGACACTCGTTAGGAGGAGCTATCCCCCTGCGTCTCCCAGCGCCGTAATAAAGAATACCTGCTTGTCAACTAGAAAACTCTGTTGGCAAGTTTGTTCCTGGAGTCTTCTCCGAATCAATTTGACACCCCAGGTGGGACACTAACTCTGCTCGGCTGCAGGACCCACTGAGGACAGGGCTCCCTAGGGCCCTCGGGAATTTTTCCTGGAGGGACCCCTCAACTCATTCAGATCACTGTGGGAGCAGACAAGGACCATCTTCATAAAGGACCATCTTCATAAAAGGTATTCTTTATTTGTACCGCCTGTAAGAGCAGGGGGCTCCTGCAGGCTGAGCTGGTTTGGTAAGCGTACACAAGGTTAGGAAGCCTTCCGTAAATCGAGATAGGAAATCTCATGGGTAAAGGTGTATACCCGGCTGCTAATGCATCCGTTTGGTATACACCCACAAGAAGCAGGGGGCTCTTGTGGTTTGGGTCCTGCAAGACACAGGGGGTGTCTTGTGGAAATGGTTTTGGATCTTACTGGTATCTGACTTATTTTGTGGCTTGTTACAGTAATGATTTTGGTTTTGTGATTTTGACACTGGTGACCGGATGTTATAACTGTGTTATGTGTTATTAGTTGTTGTTTGTCTGATTGAATTTTAGTCTCTGTCTCAAATGTTGTAACTGTGTGGAGTGTGTCTGTGGGATCCCGTGTGTGTGTGTGTGTGTGTGTGAGAGAGAGAGAGAGAGAGAGATTGACAATGGAAAATCAGCAGAGTGGAGAGATCTTGAAAAAGAGTCCTTTAAGGTGCATTTTAGCACATTGGAAAGAATTGGGAGAGTCTCCTGGGGGCTCAGTAATTAAGAAAACGTTGGTAAAATATTGTAATCAATGGTGGCCTTTGTATACTTTGGAATGTTAGGAAAAATGGGCTAAAAATGGAACCTTTGAACTACGATACACTGTTACAATTACTGTTGGTTTTGGGGTGGCAAGGAAATTGGGATGAAGTAATGTACGCAGATATCTTTTTCACTTTAAGAAACCACCCGGAGTGACAAATGGAATGCGTAATTAATATAGCTCCACCACATCCCTTAATTTTGGCCTTTGGAAACAGACAGGGAAAAACTGAAAGCTACGATGGAGAGAAGTTATTCAGACTGTGATATCGGAGAAAGATACTTGGAGTTAAAAAACAGTAATCAGGAAGACAGGTTGGAAAATTTTGCATCACAGGTACCTCCGAGAGGAGCACCCTCTGCATCTGTCCTATCTGAGTTGATAAGGAGGAAGAGGTTGACTGTCACTGGCAACAAGCAGCAGATTCACATTCAGAGCTAAGAAAGGGTTAAAACAGAAGTGCTGCAGCAGAGGTATCTGCAGCCGCTGCAGAGCGGGGGGAGCAACTGTGAGGAAAAAAAAAGGGAAACCGAGGGGGAAAGGGAGGGGAGCTCCCGCAGCTCCCGTGTTTGGGCGTGGGGTGAGGCTGGGGGGCAGAGGTGGAGGAGGGCTCTCGGGCGGAGGTGGGCAGTGGGCTCTTCTGTGGAACCGGGTCAATGTGCGTGCTATGGGGACCTGTACGTGTTATGGGGAGTTTGGGCGTGGGAAGTGAGACTGCCCTGGGGGGGGGAGTGCCATGGGGTGGCTCCCGTGACTGAACTGGAACTAGACACAGTGAGGGACCTGGGGAATCTATCCCAGCAGATAAAAGTTAAATTAAAGCTACGGAATAGAGGAAACAAAGTGGAATTTTAGTGGATACAGGAGCAACTTATTTGCTGTTCAATCAGAGGGAAAAGAATTTGTTACAGATGTGGGAGCTACTGGCTACCGAGAAAATAAAAAAAGAAAAAGAAGGCATCCTTTCTGAAACCCTCAGAGTACAAATTGGGAAAACAAACAGGAATGCATAAATTTTTATGCATGCCAAATTCTCCAAAATTTTTATTAGGGTGAGAAGCTGCATTTAAAGAAGGCAAAACGGAATTAAGAGTTAAAAATGATCAACTAATTACAGTTCTGAGTTTATCTTTAATTCAACAGAAAAGTGAACAGAAGCACCTCCCTGAAATAGAAGAAATCCTTAATCGGGTATCTCTGGGAGTATGGGCATCAGAAGATCCAGGTAAGGCCAAAAAAAAAAACCAACAACCTTTGCCTGTTAACGTAAAAAAGAAAAGGGGGGGGGGGCAGCCCAATTAGAATAAACAATATCCCTTAAAATTGGAGGATCAAAGGAAAAAAAAACGAAATAAAAAATGGATAAATTTAAAAATATAGATTATTAATTGAATGTGAATTGGAATACAATATTCCTATCTTGACAGTAAAGAAACATGATGGGAAAAGTTGCACATTGGTTCAAGATCCCAGAGCAATCAACAAAAATGCAGAGGATATTCATCCAGTAGTAGCAAATCTGTATATCTTATTGACTAAATTGGATAATAATTAGAGATGGTTTGCCATCCTGGATTTAAAGGACGCTTTCTTTTGCTTACCATTAGCCAAAGAAAGCCAAAATTTATTTGCTTTTGAATGGGAAAATCCTGACACAGGAAGAAAAACTCAATTAACTTGGACGGTACTACCTCAAGGGTTCAGAAACAGTCCAACAATTTTTGGAAGTCAGTTAGCCCTGGAACTAGAAAAGAAGCCATCTGTCAGTCTTCACAGCCGTCAACCATCAAGGAGCTCCGGACATTCCTGGGAACGACTGGATGGTGCAAACTTTGGATCCATGATTATGGTGTTCTGGTAAGACCACTGTATGAACTGTTTAAAGAAAATACTCCCTCTTTGGAATGGACTGATACAGCAGAGGAGGCTTTTAGAAATTTAAAGATACAGCTAATGAGAGCTCCAGCTCTCGGACTTCTGGATGTGACTAAACTGTTTTGGCTATATTCCTATGAAAAACAGGGAATAGCTTTGGGGGTTCTTGCTCAGAAACTAGGACCCTACAGAAGGGCAGTGGCCTATTTTTCGAAACAGCTGGATGAAGCGAGCAGAGGATGGCCCGGATGCCTAAGGGCTGTGGCAGCAGTTGTAATGAATACTGAAGAGGCTCGCAAATTCACCCTGGGACAAAAGATTACTGTACTAGTGCCCCATGTTGTATCAGCAGTCCTGGAACAGAAAGGAGCCCACTGGTTATCTCCTTCATGTTTTTTAAATACCAGGCCACTCCTGTGGAACGAGATGATGTAGAAATTGTGGTCACTAATGTTGTGAATCCAGCATCCTTTTGCACGGACAATCGACAGAACCACTGACACACGACTGCTTGGCCACTATAGAGACTGTATATTCAAGCCGACCAGACTTGAGAGAAAAACCTCTGGAAGATGTTGAATCTTGGTTTACTGATGGTAGTAGCTTCATGAAAATGGTGAACGAAAGGCAGGATATGCCATTACCACCACTTCACAGGTAACAGAAATTAAACCTTTACCCGCGAACGCCTCTGCCCAGAAGGCAGAAATAATAGCATTAACGAGAGCCCTGGAACTGGCTAAAGATAAAAGGATAAATATTTGGACTGATTCTAAATATGCATTTGGTGTGGTACATGCACATGGTGCCATCTGGAAGGAAGGAGGACTTTTGAACACACAGGGGAAACAGATCAAACACGCTACAGAAATTCTACGGCTACTGGAAGCTGTTCAGCTACCTGAAGAAGTAGCTATTTTGTATTGTGAAGGGCATCAACAAGGTGACTCTGATCAGGAAACTGGAAATAATTTGGCTGATATTGAAGACAAACGAGCAGCTAAGCAATCTAAAATCATGTCCTTAATCCTTGGTGGCAAACTAACAATTGAGAAAGCTAAACCTAGTTATTCAAAAGAGGATAGAAAATTGATTGAAGATCTAAAAGGACAGGAAAATAAAGAGGGTTGGGTTCAGATACCTGATGGGTGAGTTGTAATCCTCTACAACCAACTCTGGAAATTAGTTCAGGAGGAACATAATAAAACCCATTGAGATAGCAGCTCTTTGTATAGATACTTAAACAAGCAAATTGTAGGGAGGAATCTATATAATGTAGTTCAATTAGTGACGAAACAATGTCAGCTGTATCTTAAGCACAATCCTAAAACTGAAAACAGAAATCAGATTGGAACAATTGGGAGAGGACCGAGAAAAGGAGGTTATCGATATTTATTAGTGTTAACGGATACTTTTTCAGGGTGGCCAGAAGCATTCCCCTGTAGAATAAATAATGCAAGACAAGTAATTAAAACATTGTTAAATGATATAATACCTTGTTTTGGAGTACCAGTGGTTAATTTCTTCTGACCAAGGCTCACATTTTAGCGCAAAACTGTTGCAAGAAATTAGCCAAAAATTAGAAATTGATTGGCAACTACATGTTCCATACAGGCCTCAGGCCAGGGGGCAGATAGAAAAGATGAACCATTTGGTCAAACAACAGATCAGTAAAATATGTCAGGAAACGAATCTATATTGGTACCAAGCTTTACTACTGGCTTTAGTAAGAATTCGAACTAAACCTTGGTTGAAAGAAAAGGCTAGGCCATGTAAAATTTCATATGGAAGACCATATGAGTCCCAGTTTAAAGGAGAAAGCCTTCAGGAAGTGGGAGAAGGCTATCTCCTGACAGTTTCTGATCAGTCTGGGAAAACAATTAGAAGAGATAAATAAGAGAACAGTAGGGACAAGAGCAAAAGGTTTAGTTTATCCGATTCACCCTTTCAGATCTGGAGACTGGGTTTATGTTAAGAATTTTTCAGGAGATCCTCTACAGGAGAAGTGGAGCGGACCGTAACAGGTGTTATTGACCACCTTTACAACAGTGAAGATAAACGAACAACCTGCTTGGATACACTATTCAAGAATAAAGAAAGCACCAGAGCCAGAAAAGACATGGCGGATCGAACCTTCAGGACCCCTACGTATGAAATTGCGTTGGTCATAATTTGGACTTATATGATAACTAGCACACAAGCTTGGGACCAAAATTTATATTTGAAAGTAGTGCAAAGTGTTACTAAAGTTTTTAATCATAGTGACTGTTGGGTGTGTGCACAGTTGCCTAAATCGGGAGAAAATCTGGATCTTCCATTAATTGGAGTTCCAGTTCCTAGCACTATCTCATGGATGAATTTGTGGATGAGCACTAGCAATATACATCCAAGGGAAAGGTTAAAATTTGGGATAGTTAATCCTAATCCAAGTAATAAATATTATACCTGCGCACAAAGATGTGTTACACCAGGAATCAGAGTAGGAGATTGTTTGTTTGCCACAAATGTAGGTCACCGTTCAAACTGCAATCATACTATTAATATAGATGGTATCGTAGTACAGTGATGGCCCGTTCCTAAAGGGAAAAGATGGTATTGGTTATGTGGAGAAAATGCTTGTAAGACTTTCATGTCCAACTGGACGGGGGTGTGCGCCTTGGGTGTTGTGATACCCAATCTTACTGTTGTCAATGTGTATCCGAGACCTGGGTTAGAGGTTTTGCTGGGCGCATTGGGCGAGGGTTTAACCCTATTGCTGAAAGGCACACCACATTTCATAGCTTTGTAAGATGGCTAATTCCATCTTTGGGAGTAAGTAAATAAAGAAGGCAATTGTAAATCTCTCAGCAACCATAGAGGAAATAGAAAATAAAACCACTGATATAATCCAAGAGGAACAAAAGAGATAACTGGACTATCTAAAATGGTATTACAAAACTGAATGGCTCTAGACATGGTATTGGCAACACAGGGAGGAGTTTGTTCTGTAATAAATGAAAGTTGCTGTTCCTATATAGATCAAAGTGGCAGAACTGAAACAGATCTGGGGGAAACTTGGAAACTAAAGCTTTTCATGATACCTCCTGGGGTTTTGAAGAAATCTGGAAAAAGCTAACCCCATGGTTACCTAATCTCTCCTGGTTGAGGCAACTGGTTGCAGGAATATTGATGTTAATTGTTTTTATACTGATTACTTGTGGAATGATACAATGTTCCTTCTGGTATTGTAAAAGATCTATGATAAGTTATGAAAATTGGAAGAGGAATGAAATCAAGCATCAAGTAGAAAAGGGAAATTATTTCAAAAAGACTTTGGATGGCAATGATAGTACATAAAATGTTGCAAAAGAATTTGCAAAAGGACAAAAAAGGGGGGAGACAAAGGGGGGTAAAAAAATTACAAAATGAAATCTATAAACCTTTAGAATCAATTTAAATAATGTTAAGTTTGATGGCTTTGTAACAGTAGTAATAGGAAAATTACTGAGATGAATGATATACAGAGAAAAATATAGAGTACTGCTAGAGAACATACTGACAATTCTTGTACAAGATAAACTGCTGCAGTTGACATAGTTTAGGCCTTTATGACCTTAGTACAAAATGAGTGTAAGAAAACAAGGCTAGAAGAACAGGACATACAGATAGGGAGTATCTGGAAAGGCAGAGGCCCAGGATAGGCTGCAGTTAAACTAACTGATAAACAGGAGGATGGAATGATTGTTATGTCTGTGGTGCTAACGAACCCATTAAGCTGCTATAAGCATCTACTGCCTGTGCTTCAAAGGCTGCCAGCAGTGATGAAGACTGTTGGAAGAAGAAACCACCCTCAGAGACCACCACTGCATTTTTGTACACATGCGGGGAACTTTCTGGAAAATTATAACATCCATACGTAGCTTCATGAATATGTATGTATGCTCCGTAGCTATATAAGGACTGCTTGTGTAGCCATACGGGGACACTCGTTAGGAGCAGCTATCCCCTGTGTCTCCCGGCGCAGTAATAAAGAATACCTGCTTGTCAACTAGAAAACTTGTTGGCAAGTTTGTTCCTGGAGTCTTCTCCGAATCACCGGCTCGTAACAGGCGGCGGAGCCACGGGTGGCTCCCGCCCACCTTCACCACGGCGGCACGCTCCCTGCTCGCTCTGAACATGGCCGCCTCGCCCGCTTCCAAAATGGCCGCCGCAGCGCCGCAAGGCGCACCATAGAGACAAGAGGCGTTCCGCTCTGCACGCCGCTGCCGCGCGCTCCCTGTGGCAGGCAGGGAAGCTGTGGGGATCTCTATGGCAGCAGCAGCCGCGCTGTCGGGCGCTGAGCGGGCCCGGGCGGCGAGAGGATGCCCCTGGCTGCCTATTGCTTCCTGCGAGCCGTGGGCAAGGGCAGCTACGGGGAGGTGAGCCTGGTGCGGCACCTTCAGGACTGCAAGCAGGTAGCGAGGGGCGGGTCGCCGCGGAGCAGTGGCGGGGTTGGAGGGAGTGCGGTGCCCGGACTTGACATGGGTGCCTGCGGCCTGGTGTGGGGCTGCAGCCGTGGCGGGGAGCTGGAGCTGCGGTGGGGAGCTCTTATCCTCCGTTGTCTGTGAAGGCTTTTATTAAAGGTGTGAAGAAGACTTTGCCCTCTTTAATCTCAAAACTCCAAACCCCCAAAATCCGCACTTCCCCCCCCGTTTTAAATACTGCTGTACATTGGGTTTTTGGGGGGGGGGCGGCTTTTTTTTTTTGTTAATGTATAATCCCTTGTTTTGGGCAGGAAAACCTAGTTTTGGTAGTCCTTCAGGTGGCAGAAAATGCAGCCTGCTCCTTCTAGCATGAAGCAGAAAAGGTTGCTCTTGGCTTTTTGTTGCTTGTGTAGTCCCTTTACAATATGCACGTGGTAAAGAGAAAAATGATAGCAAGGGTGGAAAACCCACCCTCTGGTACTGGGTTTTGTTGGCATTGGTTGTGCTGGGGGGAGATGAGCTTTGTAGTTCACTATATCGACTGTAGCAGAACCTGGCAGAGTTCTGCTTATGGCAGGGTTGAGTGTGGGCATTTTTGTTGGAAATTTGGAATGATCTGTCTTGCCTGCCCAAAGTAAGATGTGTTTGATAGGGAATGCAAGAGGATAAGGGGAATGGCAAATGTCTACAGAGTGGTACCAAAGAAACCTTGGGTGAGAGCACTACACCCAGGATTTAACTGGTGATGATGGGAGGTGTGTGCCCAGCAGTAATCAGAGGGTTGCATCCTTTCTGGATGAAGGCAGGGAAGAAGCTGGAATCCCTTTGGATTTGGTTAGGTAGCAGTGATGGCAGCACTTGTTCCCTCTGGGCTGTCCCTTCGGTGCATAGTCCGGTGTCAGCAAAGAGTTGCTAACCTTATGATCCTAAAAGTAAACAGTGCATCGAGGTGACTTTCAACCCTTGAAATCCTTGGATTTCACCTCTTTGTCATGTTACTACTGGCCATTAACACTGGCAAGAGTTTTGCTTCCTTATCATTGTTACTTTACCTTAAATATTTGATGTGTGTAACTGTGTGTTTTGCCAACTTTCATAAACTTTCTTCTGTAGTGGGATGATCAGGGTTGGTGGTTGTGGCTTTGATGGAGTGTTGCGTGTTCTGTGAAATAAATCATTTTGTTTAAGCGTATTTGCTGTTGGCTGAGTGCTGGGTTGAGTTTTTTTTTTGTGGAGAAGGTCAGGTGGCTTCAAATGTTTAAAATCATAGAATCAGTAGAACCACAGAATAGTTTGGGTTGGAAAGGACCTTAAGATCATCCAGTTCCAACCCCCCTGCCATGGGCAGGGACACCTCACACTAAACCATGCCACCCAAGGCTCTGTCCAGCCTTGCATTGAACTTTGTGCATGGCTTGATATGAAATAAGGCAGAAGATCATTGCAATAGACTTCATGGGAATCTTGTCAGGATAACATGCTCATTAAATGAAATATAACCAGTGCTAGGTTTAAAGTTAGGCTAAATGTATACTTTGTGCATTTTGGTAGTATATCCTGTGAAGAGAGATGCTGATATAAAGCTAAAAGCTTCTGATTTCCATGCCCGAGGATACATTTGGAGTTGGCTTGTCACATAGAACATAGTGGTTACAGCATTTCTATTTTATTTTAAACTTAGATGATGCTGTACTCAATTAGTTTTGTTATATTCCTCTTGGGAGCTTTGCATTGTCACAGGTTGTAAGAATTGAGGAGTTTTTCAGAGGTCTGCTGGATACTAGACACACAAAATCACAATGTACTTTTATTTCTGCATAACTGGTTCCCTTGGGGCAGTCTTCCCCACCGCTAATTAAATGTGCTGGACTAAATTAATAGGGCCAGCCTGGGAAGTAGACACCATTAACAATTGGAAGAACACTGAAACTGAGTAAGCAAAAATTGTTCTAGGTGTTTCAGTTTAAAAGCTCTCAGGTAGAAGTGGGGTCACGTGTATACTACAGCATGGTTGTTGTGTGGAAAGCTGATGCTGTAAAAGTGATTACTACAAGGATCTTTGTCAGGAAGGGGCCAGAACTAAATAGTGGTGCTGTGTATGATGAATGAGAGTTACAGATTCTATTGTCTCGTCTTCAGCTTCTATTATAGTTTTGCTAAACTTGACATTCTGAAGAGACTCATGTGGTGTAGTACATACCAGGGAAGTAAATAACAGCTTTCGTATGTAGCTCAAAAAAACCCAACTTAACCCATCTTAATCCAGAATAAAAGAAATCTAGGACTGAGCGTAAGACCTTTTGGCTTTCAGTATGACCGAATCTCTGCTTCCCTATCATAGGTCATTTCATTTCTTCTTGAGTAAGTTTAAGCCTGCATATACAGAAACTCATGAATGCAACAGACAGTCTTAAGGCAAGTTGTTAAAAACATAAATGATGTCCCTTTCAGGTTTTTGAGAAAGTGTTTTTTTCAGTGTGCCCCTGACTGTAGCAGCCCTCCAGTTGCATCTCTGCTGCCACATTTCTTTTTTGAAGAGGAGCTTTTTTCCTGTTCTCCCATATCTGTTATCTTTATCCTGTTCTCCCATAAAAATCTATTTTGTAGATTTTTCATACGAAGCAGCTAATCCCAAGTCAGTTCTGTCTCGGAGGTCTTCTGTCAGGTAAGTGTTTTTTAGGGAAAGAATGAACTGACCTGAAAAGCTCAGCAGCATTATCTTGTGCATTCAGAAATTCAGCTTTACCAGGTATTCTGAATACGACAGTGGGATTTTAGCACCATTTTTTGGTCTTCAGATACATGATCTATGTTTGCTGAAGTTGTGAGATGTTATTTTTTGAGTTTCTCTTTTTTTACAAACATGCTGCATTTCTGAAGAAGTGAAAGGAAAAGTCCCCTTTTCCTTAAAAAAAAATGAAAGGAATTGGGTTTGTTTTTTTGTAGGGAAGAGTGAATTAATACTAGCCAGATGACTTTTATCCTAGACATCCATTGTCATTTTTTGCACGACTGCATACTTTTGCTATCATATAGCAATATGATATATCATATATATATGATATATATATCATATATCATATATCATACTTAATGCTATCATATTTTTAAAGTTATTATTGAAATGACATGTTTCGACAGTAACTGTGATGGGCAAGCAGGTATTTCAGGCTTAAGAGATGAATTATAGACACACATTTAAAATGAGAGGGGAAAAAGTATAAATGTGAACATGAGTCAAAACAAAGCTAAACACTGTAAAATTCCTATGCAGAGATATATTGAGGTAGATGAATAGAATAGCCAAAGCTCTTCATTTTTATGGCACAATGGTAGAAATTATGTATAACTGCTAGACAAATTGCAGCCTCCATATAGAATAATATGTAGAGATTTCAAATATTGTACTTCCTTTAGATTTGGTGAATTCCCTAGGGCTCCTTCATAGGTTACTATCATTTCTTACGATATACCCTGCAATTTCTTTTACAGTACGTCATCAAAAGGTTAAACCTTAAAAATGCTTCCAACCGAGAGAGGAAAGCAGCAGAACAAGAGGCACAGCTGTTATCCCAGTTGAAACACCCAAACATAGTCACCTACAGAGAGTCCTGGCAGGGAGAAGATGGCCTCTTATATATTGTTATGGGCTTCTGCGAGGGCGGAGATCTGTATCACAAACTTAAAGAGCAGAAGGGCCAACTTTTGCCTGAGAGTCAGGTGGTGGAGTGGTTTGTGCAGATTGCCATGGCACTGCAGGTAAAATGAAGTGTAACTTTGTCACTTCCAGACAGAAATTTAATTTGGCTCTTTCTGCATTTAAAAATGCCAGTTAGGCTGCAGACTTCGAATTCCAGTTTGGCTGGATTAGCATCTACATTCCATAGTTATTAATACATTAGGAACGTACACAGGTCACTGCAATCAGATTAACTATTTTAGGTAACAAATTGCTACCATATTTCATGTCTGTACCTCTTTATCACAATAGATAGTGGAGATCTCCCGGGTATTCAGAATTCTAGTCTGACATGTTTCTCTGGTTTAAAAGTTTAGGCTAAATTTACAAAATGTCATTTCTTAAAAAAAGAGAAAGCAGACTGTTTCAGAATCATTTTGTATTCTGTGGTTTTGCTGTCATTTTTCTAATGTTAAATTTAGACTACTAAGTCATAATTTCTGTTAAATCTTATCTAATTTAATAACTGGAGGTTATCAAACTTCAGAAACAATTGTTAAAGTAATAAAGACCAGATGAGAAATAAGAAATTGGACAGAAAATTCTATTTGAAAGTTGCCTGCTGTGATCAGATGCATGCAAGTGTTCAGTACTACCTGGTCTTGTTTATTATAAGACTAATTTTCTTCCATTTACACAAAGCTCACATTCTATTTTCTACTGAAATTTTATACTTAAGACTAAGAAATGCTAGTCAAGTAATGGACGCAGCATAAAGTTAAAGTCTGAGTCTTAACTTTACATTTTTACTTCCTCTTTTCTGCTGGCTTATTAGAGCAACTGCAGGGAGATTTCACTAAAGTGATGCCAAATTTTGGGTCTGTGCCTTATAAGGCATTCTTAATGTTAATTTACTAATGCTACCTTCAGCAAGGGCGCTCCTGACTTTGGTAGTGATGTATGTTTCTTTTCTATATTTGTGTTTTTCCTCTTTGACTTGTGTAATGTGGTTTTACCTTTCAGTGTAAAGGACCAATTTGAAGTTACTTAACTCTATTTGTATGTTTTTCCCCCAGTATTTACATGAAAAGCATATTCTGCACAGAGATCTTAAAACTCAGAATGTTTTTCTGACACGAACAAATATAATCAAAGTGGGTGACCTGGGAATAGCCAGAGTGTTGGAAAACCAGTATGACATGGCCAGCACTCTCATAGGCACACCGTACTACATGAGCCCTGAACTCTTTTCTAACAAACCCTACAACTACAAGGTAGAGTATGTTAATGCAAATGTTGTTTGTTAGGCAATTTATTTTGTCTGTCTGAGAACATTGCAATGTTACCAGTTTTAATTTCTTGTCCACAATGAGCAAGAGCTGAGGGGAAACTGTTCTACTGAAAAATCGCAAGATTCTTATTTGCCAGTTAAAACCATTATTGTACTTAAAAAGAAAACAAAGGAAAAGTCCCACAAACAGAAACTTTCTGTACTTTTCAGAAAAATCTGGTGATAGAAGAAAATGATTCAGTTAATCAAAATGAAAGAGTGAGACTCAAGCTTAAAGCTTGCTGTGGAGTTTGGTCTTAATTAGCTGACTGTCACCTTTTCTTCTAAAGCGGGTGATTAACTTCTGCAAATAATAAAAAGTTCCCTAAACTTTTTTTTCTCTCTTCTTTTTTTCAGTCTGATGTTTGGGCATTAGGCTGCTGCGTTTATGAAATGGCTACACTGAAACATGCCTTTAATGCCAAAGACATGAACTCTTTGGTATATCGAATTATTGAAGGAAAGGTAAAAGCTTCTACACTTTTTTCATCTGTGCTTGGATTTTTGGTCTAGAACTCAGATTATCTTTTCCAGCCAGAAATACTGCATGGAGTTAAAAATACTTTGCATGTTACCTACATCATCACATATGTTGTAAGACTGGTATTTTGTCGTGGTGTATGATGTTATGTGAGACCCAGGCAGTTATTAGTTTGTAGATATTTGGTAAAGTTGTTTCGTTACCCTGTTGTGTAAGTAGTATACTGGTTAATTTTCAGAGTTCTGAGCTGACTTTCTTAATTTGCTTCTGGGTTAAACATTGTGCAAAAAGTTAAATCACTTTTCATGTGGTGCCATTTTCATGTCAGGTAAGAGTAGCTTGTGTAAGTGTCTGTCCTGCTTTGGTATATGATGAAGTTAATATGGAATTGTTTAAATTTTTAAGCCCATTCACGGAACTTTCACTGCTGGTATTAATGAAATTACAAACAGTTCTTAGACAAAACACTTTGAATTTCTATCTTCTTCTCAATGCTAAGCGCTTGGGAAACTTCAAGCATGTGAACAATAGGACTATTCTTTATGCAAAGGATGTAGCTGAATATAACTGTCATGCATAAAAAATTAGCAGTAGCCCCTATTGACAAATGTGTTAAATAATATCAGACTTCCCTTTCTTTTTACAGTTGCCACCCATGCCAAAGGATTACAGCGCAGAGTTAGTAGAAATAATAAGAACTATGCTCAGTAAAAGACCTGAGGAAAGGCCTAGTGTGAAAAACATACTCCGACAGCCATATATCAAGCGCCAAATTTCTTTGTTTTTGGAAGCCACGAAGGCGTAAGATACTTTCACTTTGAGTGATTCTGTGCAAAATATTTGTGTTACTGTGGTCTTCATTTGACAACTTTTCCTATTTTTTTGTGGCTGTATAAATTGCATTATCTGCAGCTACAAAGCATACGAACATCTGAGTTTCTTTAGGTGCTTTGAGAAATAGGAGGGAATTAGAATGGAAACTAGTTTTTTGTGTAAATGTTGATTAAAACTGTGCAATGGTTAGGATTGCACAGCTTACTCATGAGTTAATAAAAAAAGAAGGAAGTGATATGAAATACACACCTTTCCATATGGTTCTTTGAGGCCATTTTTCAGCTGCAAGTTGTAATAGCATGCTTCTTTTTATATTCACTGATACAATTATTTTTGTCAGGTTTAGTCAATTATTTTACTGCCCCAGATAAGACAGATCTTGGTGCCATGCTGAATAAGTGTACATTGCTGGCAGAGTCTGAATGGTGTTTTTAAGCTCCTTTTATAGAGTTAAAATGAGTACCTTGTGCTCCCTGTATGTAAGCTGTTTAGTGTGGTGGGTTTTTTTAAATCAGTATGAGCTAGAGAAATATCTTAAGGTCTTGTTGATGGTGATTGAATGAACAACTTTTGTGTTCTTTACAGGAGGGCCGGCAGAAGTCAAAAGAAAACAGTGAATTCTAAACCTAAAGAGCCTTGTTCTTTGGTCTCAGGTAAAGAATGAATCTCATAGCAGGAATGTTACACACCAGAATCACTCCTTTGAGCAAGCCAGGAAATACAAAGTTGTGAGTTACATGCTTTTTCTTTAAGAAAACACAAAAAAAAAAAACACTTGTTTTTTTTCTAGAGAAAAAACACAGTTTTATAAGAAGTGCCTTAAGCAGTTGTGAGAGCATAGGTCTGATTCCTAGCAATGCATAAAATGTGTATGAAGGAAGAAATTGTGTTTAGGCAAGAGTAGAAGTAAATAAATAGCTGTGGATCAGTAATAAATGCACAGTGTGTAAACAAACAGTAAATAAGTAACAGTGGATCTGTTGTGGGTCACTGTGAATTACTCATGGGCTGTTTGAGTTCAAATATTTTTGAAGTATTTGATGACAAGTGGTAATCATTTTTAAATGTATGTTTGTAACTGGAAAAAAATAATTATAGTTACAGCCAGAAATTGTTTCTTTTTTGGAGCTCTTTCCAGTGGTTAGAGCAGATCTTTTGTGAATGGTTAATCTTGTGCATGTTTTTTATTTTCTGTAATGAGTTTGTAACAGTTTAAGCTTTCTGTGCTGAAATACTGAATGTATATGGTACAGTACATCTTAGAAACTGTTGGTACTTGCTGGCTCCTCCCTTATGGAAGAGCCGAGGGAGTACAACTTTTCTTTCATGGTCCTGATGAAAAGTAGGTGTACTGCATGTGTATAAACCAATGCCTGAAGTAGGGCATTTGCAAATGCAGTCTATATCTCTTAAAAAATGTGTGCTTGTGGCTTTTTTGAGGCTCTTAATCTGTAATTGATTGTAATTTCATTGCAGTTTATGTACCTTGGTATGTTAATGAATTATCTTAGGTACTTAGAGTATTCTTTCATATGTCTGTAATACCTGAAAGGTAATTAACTTTTGTTTTCCTTTTAATTCTAGAATGAAAAAGAGTACATCATCAAATCTAAAGCCACCGAAATTTGTCCATCAGAAAAACAAGCTGTTGAGTTGGAAAGCAAGCCAAGCAATAATGAATTGAACAACCTGGGAGACTCCTTAGCTACAGTTAGTGATGTGAATATTGATATATTACCGTCGGCAAGGGTGAAGTATGGAAATGAGAAGTGTGGCAGTGAGTGTACTCCAGAGAGTACTAAAGCAAAGAGAAATGCAGATGTTCCAGGGAATTCTAAAACAACATCCAGTTGCCCACCAATGAAAGAAGATGGGCTACAGCAAAAAGCAAAGCAGGTTTTCAAAGCTGAAAATGTTGAGTCTAAGCAGTCTTCTGTTGATGCTACAGGAGCAGATGGTGACACTTCGAAACTCCTGCAGCCCGTGTCACGAGACCAAAAGCAAACTGATGTGGTAATGCATTTATGCTTACTTGAAATAGGCTTTGAAATAGATTTAACTAATGGCCAGCTCTTAAAATTTAGGGAGCTGCTGATGTGGTTTTTTTTTGTCAAAGTAGGATGCTGCTGGTGCAATTAAAGAGGTGCTGAAGTAGTTGGGAGCTGTGGCTTCAGATTTACAAAGGCAGCAGGGTGAAGTAGTTTTAGTCTTACGTCTAGATGGTAGAAATTCCATTTTTACAGTGAACAATTTTTTTTCCAGCTGAGAAGAGGGATAGTAAAAATAGTTTTATAACTTCTCTGTTCTAAATAGGCCTGCCTGATCTTATTGGTCCTGATTTGGAGGGGGGCTAATAGGTGGTGATTGTCATTTCATTGCATTATGGTCTTCAGTGATATTTTTGTACATGCTTTTCTGATGAGAATTCATTGTCTGTTGCAGAGCTTGGATTCTACTGAAAAGCTGCTGGCACCACTTGTCCCTCTTTTAATTCAAGTAAGTGTCCTTCTTGGAAGGTTCAGTAGCTTAAAAATGCTGGTACTGCAGGTATTTCTTTTAACTGTCTATCAAGTAAGAGGTTATTGTGGTTGTAACTGTGCTAAGGTGAACGCAGTCCAGATAGTAAAGTGGCCTGTGCGGATTTTTTTCTTTTAAAGTGTGTGTGCATAAATCTGGAAATGGCATGTCTATACTTTATTAAAATAGTTCTACTTACTAGGATGATGTCTGTCCTGGAGCTTCGGGAGATGCTCAGGAAAAGGTTACCTCCCACTTGCAGCCTCATAGTTCTGTCAGTGAACCCTCTCTCTCACGGCAGCGACGGCAGAAAAAAAGAGAGCTTTCCGAAGTTTCTTCAGAGAAGGTGCAGATACTCAAAAGATAATTCTACTTTTTCCTTTAAGACTCCTGCATTTTGTGTCTTTAAAAAAAGAGACCTATATGTTTAAAAAGGTGGGGGTTTTAATGCTGTTCCTGTTCCACCTGTATCTGTGTAACTTCATTGGTCACAAAATGCAGAACATTCAAGATGTTCAAGGATTTACAGAGACTGCCTCTAAAGGACATCTCAATAACTTTCACAGGTGTGAGGTGAGTGTGCCAGGTGGGTGCAAGGAAACACAGTGAACACTGTGCTGTGAACACTGTGCTGTGTTACAGTTTTTCCTAGCAATTTTCATCAGGTCTTCTCACTGTTGTGACTACAAAATACATAGCAGTATTATATATTTCCTTACTGCTGTTAAGGCTGCTTGTAGTGGGTAGTAGATTACTAGGACTTTGAACAAACACGTAATGGCTGCCCTGAGCTTATGAGTGGAAAGTCTAGAAAGATCTTGACATGCATGTTAGATGAGGGCTGCTGAAGAGGTTACAGAAGAATCCAGAACCTGTGGCATCCAGCCTTACCATGCAAGAATGTCTTCTAGATTGTAGAGTACTTTTAATAAAGAATGTACAAATTCTTGCTCACTTCTTTTTCAAGTTCAGAACAGCTGCTCCCCGGCCTTTGCCTTTGCCTTCTGATACGAACACAAAGACAACACAGAGGTGTGCAGAGCAGTGTGGTGCTGAAGCTTCTGAATCTGTAAACAGCGCCAAAACCAGTCAAGTTGTCATTTCAAAGGTTGGTGCTGAATACCACGTCAGCTTATTTTTGTCTCTTGTTCCTTCTGAGCAGCTTGTTTTCTGAGTGCCTACACAGGGAGTAAATAAATGTGTAGTAACTTCCTGCCTAGTGGAAGTCCTGTCAAGCACCTGGTCAGTGCAGGATGAGAAGCTGACTTGCTGAGCCACAGAGGTCAGAAGCTCCTTTTCCAGAGTACATGTTAGTCTCATTGACCAAGGCTGCTTTGTAAATAAGTAATTGACATCTGTTAGGTGATCAGAAGGTCTGCTCTAATAGCTCTCTCTTCCATGTCAGTTGAAATGGATTTTTTGCTTTGTAGGTGATTAGATAACAAAGCCATTATTATTTTTGCTAATTAATATCAACTGAACTTCTTTTGAAGGAGCGGCCCTTGTCAGCAAGAGAGCGAAGGAGGCTCAGACAGTCTCGGGAGATGTTTGCCTCTGGTAACTCAGGTTTGCATGTGAACATTTTATCTATAAGTAGGCTAGTAACTTCTTTGTGGAGAAATTATAACTTGTCTCTTCTTCATTACCATCTTCAGAAAGATGTGCTATGGGTAAAATACTTATTTTTATTAACATGTCTTTATTTTCCTGCTGCTTAGTCAGTTATGTTCAGCTGTGTTTAATGGTGGCAACTTGTCTTTGAAATGTATGTGAAGCGCTGAATACACCTTTCATGTACTGTAGTAGCTACAGAATACCTACCTGCCTGCCGTCTGGCAGGTGATAGACTTTTTCTTGAATGAGTATGAAACTAATTCAAAATGCATGCAGCCAAGTTGTAAATATTGTGAAAATGTCATCCTTACAGTGATTCCAGCAAGAGCAACGTCAGATAGTGCAGTAGTTGAAGCAAAATCACGTATGGAAAATTACGTTAAAGTTACTCAGTCTTCATCAGATCCCAGTATTTCTCAGGTAAACTGGTGTCATCTGCTTTTGAAATACTTAAATACAGACACTATTTGGGAAGAAAGTGATATTAAATATATATATATATTTGGGAGGAACTCTTGAGTGAGTTAGAGTTCTCTGTGAATATTGTTTTGTAAGTCCTGGGGTAGAGTATGGATCTCTAATCCACATTTTTGTTTGGGCTAGACCAGTTTAACATTCCGGGCTCACTGTGCATTTTCACTCCACTTGTCAGAGATGAAAACTTGAGATCTCTTGCTGATTGTTATGAACTCTCTAAATTGCAGTGTTCATTTTATTTTGAAAGTTTGTCCTGAGCTATGCTTTAGTTACAGATCAGTAGTCTGCTTTGAATTTCTGTCAACAGCACGCTACCTTCAGCTTGGTACATCTAATTGTGCTTTGATAGTGGTGTTCTTAATCTCTAGTCATTTTAAGTGCATACATTTATGTGCTGGCAATAAGGGATAGTTGCTGGATGAAGAGTGAATAGTTTCTATTGACATGTTCTTCCTTGTCTAATCAGAAAGTCTTTTCTGAGGTCTTAAATATACATTTGACATTCTGCAGCATCGGGAGTGTTATCAATCCCAGTAAATGCAGAAGAGTCATAGTGAAGAAATTTCAGTCTGAAACTCAAAGCCCAGCACGTGCATGGAAAGTGTGTTGCATGTTTTACCTAATTGTGTATGCTTATAGTGGGTATCTAAATGTACAAACTTCATCTGTATTTACAAACTGAGATTAAATTGTATGTACATATGCTAGTGATGGTTTTGCATATTATGCTATGCACTGAACACAACACACAATTGGTTAAAATCTCTGTGTATTTTAGGGAATGCTAGGAATTTACTGACTGATAAAATATTTAAATATTCTTTTAAAATGTGTGTTAAAAGACCAATAGATGGGCTTTATAATACAATTGATGTAGAACTGACACAAGTACAAAATTTGTTTTTAATAGAGGAACTCAATGAAGCATTTATAGTGGTTAAAACTGCATGACTCAGGTGTAATTGTCACATAAGCATTTCATAAATACTGATGATGTTCTGTGTATTAGCTTGTTTTTAAAACAAAGGTTACACGTTTCAAATATTAAGCTGAGTCTGTAAAACATGCTTATTGAAAATGTTTCTTGCATGTAAGAACAGTGGCTTGTGCCATATTGATAAATTGCTTTCAGCTATTTGAATTTTTCTCTTTGCTTAGAGAAAGAGAGAAACCCATTGCCCATCTGATGATGAGTTAAGTTCTTCCACAAGCTCTACGGATAAGTCTGATGGTGACTCCAAAGAGAGGTATTTTGTTTAATACTGTGCAAGAATTTTCACTGCTGTGTTAGACCTTGACTTGGAATGGAAAAAAATGGCAGGAATTGCTTTCACATTTTATCTCTGCATAGTGATTGAAGAAATATGTGATGTGTAAAGAAAATGAATTCCATTTAATTGTTTTTTTCTGGGACTATAAACTTGCTTCAACTTTCTGGGACATGTAACTGAATTTTTGCTGAGTGAATGGGCTCTGAGCCTTTGTTAAATGAAATACTGGTAATGTTGCTGTTGATAAAACTGCATCACAAGAAGTAACTTGACATGGAATACTTAGCAAGGCCTCACTAAACTTTTCGAAAGTCCTCTGAGTGCAAGATGGAAGTTGCATCATTATTAGTGACTGAATCACATCTTATTTCTCCTACTAGAAGGAGCAACATGAACGAAATTAATGACTTGGTGCAGCTAATGACATGGACGCTGAAAATGGACTCTAAGGAGAACTCTGTAAACTGTGCAACCTTGACTCCAGCCCCAGAGTTTAAACTTCATAGAAAGTATCGAGACACTTTGATTTTGCATGGAAAATCACCTGGTGAATCAGAGGAATTCAAATTTGAAGGTATTTCTTCAGGTTGGTTGCTTTGTTACTGCTTTAAATGAATGTGTGTCAACTGATACGAACCGAAGAAAACCTGCTAGTGGGCAACAGAAGACAATCCGCTCTCACTTCTTCTCAAATCTCAACAATGCTTACAGAAGTAATCATCATCCTAAATAATTCTGTGTGCAAAGCTGCTCTAGTTGTGGTTTACTTGTCAAGGAAAGGAATGTGTGTTCAACTGTGTAGTTATTAATGAAGAGAGAAAGCTGGTCTGCAATATGATTTTTTTCTCCAAGTAACTTGTGCTTAGAAGCTTCCAAAATGAACAGTTGGAGTTGGGTATTTTGAAGTAAGATTTTGAAGACATTCTAACAATTTGATAGCTGTAAAGCATTGTGAATTGTGGATAAAGCTGAAATTGTACACAAGGCATTAAACACAGGGGAGTTTTATATGAGTATAGAAGTTCAATCTCATGGCAGAATTCAGGCAAGGTTAATTTTCCAACAGATACGGACACAGGAGTTCAATCGCTTTTCGTATGTAAGGTCTGGTTAAGTACGTATATGCATTCCGAAAAGCAAGAAAAAACCTGTATTTGCTGTGACTGCACTTACTGTGCAACAAGAGCAAGTGAAAAAGATGAGGGTGAGGTTTTGAAGCCTCAGACCTTCTTGTGCTTATTGTTTTAAATTATGAGGATTCTACTTGCAACTGGTCTGGTGATAGGCAAAGCAACGGGAGAATGCTGGATTTTACTCTGGTAAGTTGATTCTGCATAGCCCAAGTAAAATACATTGAAAGATTTAATCTCTAAAGCAGGTGTGACAGAATGTTGAAAGTACTCATTTCAGGTTTTGGGGATTTTTTTCTCTCCATTTTTCTCCCCCTTAAGCATTGTGTAGTATGATCCTCCAGCTGTTCACTTACTACCATTTGGGATGACAGAGCTACTGCATTTCTAAGCTGAAACTTTAATTAGATCACATATTTTATTTTGAAAAGGTGATCCACCCTATAAAAGGAGTGTCAGTGATTTCAGTGATAAAAAGAGCAAGCTGGTGTTCTCAGTTCCAAGCAGAGGTCTTCCCTTATAAAATGACTGTCTCTTGTTGGCAGCTTCTGTTGAGGAGCAAAAGCTTCAAAGGCTGTTGAGACAAAGAGATGGCAGAAATGATGCCATTAGTGTTTTACAGTGATTTAACTTTTCTTACATTTGCTGTAAGTACAAGTGATTGAATTATTGAAATATTTGGGTGATGGGGTAGTATTAGAGAGTAGTACTTTCCATTCAAATAATACTTGTAATACAGTATACAGGAAACAGCTGAAATGAAGTTACAGGGTCCTAACTGTGCGAACTTTGTCTGCCTTGACTTTGTACCGCCCAGTGTTGCCAGAATTAGCAGCTGAGTGCTTCTAATTCTAACATTTGTGATCATCCTGGCCAGCCCATTCAGATAAACAGTTATTTCATGCACATGGTGAGCTGGGGTTCTGCGGTAATGCGTTCAGTTGTCCAGTATTCTACAGGAAGTATGAAAATTGACTGTGCTGAAAGTACTTACTACTGCATTGATTTTAAAAACTTATCTATTTTGTTGCATTTTTTTAATAGATATGTTATCAGTTCCTAACAAGATTAGGAGAATGGTTGAAATCCTGAGATCTGATGTGGTACAAGGACTGGGAGTGAAACTTCTTGAGAAGGTGTACAGCATCATGGAAGAAGAAGATGAAGTGAAGAAAGAGGTGAATGTCTCATAATAAAATTGTTTGATTTCTTTATAAACCTAGATAAATGAGCAGGGTCTTCCCCATCGCCACATCTCCCTTTTAGATAATGATATAGTAGTGCAAGCCTTGATTCCATAAAGTATCTGGTTTTGCCTACACATTACTTCCCTCATGCTCCTCACGTCCAAAGTGAGAGTTTAACGTCACTGCTGGTGACACCTATTTGAGGCAAGTGGGCAATGCCTCCAGCTCATTTGATTCCAAACTTGGTTAAAAATGAACTGCTGCATGGTTAAGTGTAACCTGTGAAGATCTGATTGATGTTTTAAATTGTTGGGTGGGATTTGGAACTCTCTTGCCTTCGGACAACAGACTCGGCTATTTTTCTTCCTTCCCATGTATGTTTCAAACTCCACTGTGCCACTTCCAGTTGAGTGCTTTGGTAGTTTTGTTTTTTATTAATGTTTTAGTATTTCCTGGTTTTTTCAGTGTTAGTAAATTCTGTGGCTTCTAAACAGCTGCAGCTGCGGGAGCATATGGGAGACAAGTATGCGAGTTACAGCGCCAAGGCACGACATCTGAAGTTCCTTGAAGAAAATGTGAAGTTCTGAACAGACCCATTGCCTCAGAGAAAAGGACTGGTTTATAGCCCATTTGATAGACTGGACCAGCTTACAGAGCACCTCCTTTGCTGGAATAAGGAGGTGAACTTGCAAAAAACTTTATAGTTTGTAGTAATATTTTTATGTTAAAATGTGAACGAGGCTATCACTTTCTCAGAAGAGAAACTACTTAGTTTAGTTTTTATTCTCTTAATGAAACTTTTTAAGAAGTTGCTTTTTATAAATGAAAAGAGGGACAGATGGAGTTTTGTACAGAAAGGAGTGTCAAAACCAGTTTTGGCTTGAGCAAAAGGTTTTTGGTATGGTCACGTAATAATACAGTAACGAGGTTTATGTCAGGGCGATGGTGTGGCAGGCTACAAGCTATAGTATATCAAATAGCTGTCAAAACTTAGCAGGGAAAAACAATTACTGATTTTTATAGCACCAAAAGCCCGTAATCTTCTGTAAATTGCCAAGTTAAAGTGCTAAAGGGGGTGGCTGTGCTGCTTTTAAGTAGAGCCTTTCCTTTTGTGTTTTATTGCTAAGGCAGTCACTGAGGCGATGGAAGTATTTGGTAACTGGATAAAATAAGTGTGAAAATGTTTGAAAGGAACACAGCCATGGTTGCCAAGGTCCCAGCTGGAGAACTCCCTTTGCCTTAAAAACACCAATTCCTTTTAGGAATGCAAGTGCCCAAGACCAGGGTCACTTAGAGAAATAGGCACACAGACACACTCCACACAGTTACAACATTAGACGCAGAGACTAAAATTCAATCAGACGAACAACAGCTCTTTGGCTTTCTGTCTGCTGGCTTCTTTTCTTCTGTTACTGACTCTTGGACGGGGAGATATTATAACCTCCAGCACCTATGAGGGAGACGGTCAGTAAAGATTTGCAGTACCTTTGGGTCCTGCTGCCTCTGGCATACTAGAGGCTCAGGTTACAAGGGTTGAAGAGCTACTGTTTTCTGCAGAGTCGTGGTGGCACTTTCTCTACCTGGGCAAATTTATTTAAGCAAAACCTGCTATCTGTAATCTCCTATCGTAGAAAGTTTCCAGCTCTTGGCCTTGTTCAGAACCCTGGGCTATGCACCATTCTACAGGAGTTGTTACAACCTGACCATATGGATGGACTTGGTTTACACATGGTTAGAGATATTTTAGTAGAGATACAGATGTAGATTATTTTTTAGGCTATGGCAGCAGCTTAACTGCACTTGATTTGATTTGATTTGCTGTGTTGTGTTTTACTGAGATACCCAAGTGAGACGTGACCTCCAGTAGCCTTGGGACATTAATCCCACCCCACCATTGCCTTCCCAGTGGCTTCACTGACGCTCCAGCCAAGATTGAGAGCTTTCATGTTCTCTGCAGATCTTGGTGTACTCGTTGTATAGGAAGTAGTAAGAAAAAACCCCAAGCACCGCCAAGAAGTATCATTTAGTGGAAATGCATTTAACAAAATTTAACAAAGTAACAGCATAAAGAAGTGGGGGGGGGGACGGGGGACGGGGGAGGTGTTTAGCTTTTAGCATGTCTCCTTGGCTTTCTGTCTGCTGGCTTCTTCTCTTCTGTTCCTGACTCTTGGACGGGGAGCCACTTCAGAGGATTGCGACGGTACATAGGCCATGGAGGGAGTGTTAGCTTGGAGAAAAGGAATGAAGGCAGAACACGTAAATCAAGATGCTAGAGAAGTGTACCAGTTAGTGTTCAGAAAGTTCACACAATTTCATATTCTAAAGAAATATATATACATATATGAAACCCTCCACTATCTGGCCTCAGAGCTAAGTAACTGTAGTAAGACAACTCCGAGGACATTTAGATCAAGAAAGCAGGTGGACGGTGAGGCATAGGACTATAGTGGCTTTTCAAAATGGTAGTATGTGTGTGTGTTAAAGTAGTGATTGGCCAAATCGTGTTGCATCTGAACACTGAGAAGGCATAAGAACCACATGCAAACCCGCATTCAGTGCACTCTGACTTGAATGGGACGCCTCACTTCACACTTTTGTCCTCACTTCTCTCCTAAGGTGGCATGGGCCAGCTACACACTTTTGTGACAAGCTGTTGCTCCACAGACAGCCTCACTGTCCTGTTATAGGTGCTGTCAGATTGGCTTAAAAGTAACATTTAATTGAAACGAAAAGTAATTCTAAAGCAGTATTAAATTGCAGTGTTCTCTAAAATCTGAGTAGCCTTTGAGAAAAGGAACTTGCTGGCTTGTAAACCACTTCTTACAAATCAAACAAAATACAAATATGTATCCACAGACTTATATAGGAAACATTTGTCTGTATTGACAGCCCCTTAATTTAATGATTAATTCAGCTGCACGTATTTTCTGGTTTGGGAGCAAAAAAAAATCTTACTAAACACGATAAAGCAAATCCAGCCATAACTATGTAGACAGTCCATCCAAACTGCTCAGTGACATAGCCGTAGATGAAACCAATTATCTGCAAAACAAATGTTAAGAAATCACACTTAATTATGGCATGGCAAATTGTTCATTTTAACAAAACCACACGAGCCCCCTGCTTCTTGTGGGTGTACACCAAACGGACGTTAGCAGCTGGGTATACGCCTTTACCCATGAGATTTCCTATCTCGATTTACGGAAGGCTTCCTAACCTTGTGTACGCTTACCAAACCAGCTCAGCCTGCAGGAGCCCCCTGCTCTTACAGACGGTACAAATAAAGAATACCTTTTAACGAAGATGGTCCTTTATGAAGATGGTCCTTGTCTGCTCCCACAGTGATCTGAATGAGTCGAGGGGTCCCTCCAGGAAAAATTCCCGAGGGCCCTAGGGAGCCCTGTCCTCAGTGGGTCCTGCAGCCGAGCAGAGTTAGTGTCCCACCTGGGGCGTCAAATTGATTCGGAGAAGACTCCAGGAACAAACTTGCCAACAGAGTTTTCTAGTTGACAAGCAGGTGTTCTTTATTACGGCGCCGGGAGACACAGGGGATAGCTCCTCCTAACGAGTGTCCCCGTATGGCTACACAAGCAGTCCTTATATAGCTACGGAGCATACATACATATTCATGAGGCTACTTATGGACATTATCATTTTCCAGAAAGTTCCCCGCATGCATACAAAAATCGGTGGTCTCTGAGGGTGTTTCTTCTTCCAACAGTCTTCATCACTGCTGGCAGCCTTTGAAGCACAGGCAGTAGATGCTTATAGCAGGGTAACGGGTTTGTTAGCACCACAGACATAATAATCATTCCATCCTCCTGTTTATCAGTTAGTTTAACTGCAGCCTATCCTGGGCCTCTGCCTTTCCAGATACTCCCTATCTTTATGTCCTGTTCTTCTAGCCTGTTTTCTTACGCTCATTTTGTACCAAGGTCATAAAGGCCTAAACTATGTCAACTGCAGCAGTTTATCTTGTACAAGAATTGTCAGTATGCTCTCTAGCTGTACTCTGTATTTTTTTCTCTGTATATCATTGATCTCAGTAATTTTCCATTACTACTGTTACAAAGCCATCAAACTTAATATGACTTAAAATTGATTCTAAAGGTTTATATATTCCATTTTGTAGTTTTGTACCCCCCCTTTGTCTCACCTTGCACCTAGACTCTGTTGCTACACATGCCCTGGCAGTGTCATGTACCATCACTGTAGGAAAAGCACTTTATTTTAAAGTACAGAGAAGTGAAAAGTGAATTGAATTTGTAAAATAAAATGTTAAGTGCACAACCTGTCTCTTTCCCTGTGTCTAGTTTAAATACTGTAACCTCCAGCACCTATGAGGGAGATGAACATAACAGTCAGTAAAGATTTGCAGTACCTTTGGGTCCTGCTGCCTCTGGCATACTAGAGGCTCAGGTTACAAGGGTTGAAGAGCTACTGTTTTCTGCAGAGTCGTGGTGGTACTTTCTCTACCTGGGCAAATTTATTTAAGCAAAACCTGCTATCTGTAATCTCCTATCGTAGAAAGTTTCCAGCTCTTGGCCTTGTTCAGAACCCTGGGCTTTGCACCATTCTACAGGAGTTGTTACAACCTGACCATATGGATGGACTTGGTTTACACATGGTTAGAGATATTTTAGTAGACATACAGATGTAGATTATTTTTTAGGCTGTGGCAGCAGCTTAACTGCACTTGATTGATTTGATTTGCTGTGTTGTGTTTTACTGAGATACCCAAGTGAGACGTGACCTCCAGTAGCCCTGGGACATTAATCCCACCCCACCATTGCCTTCCCAGTGGCTTCACTGACGCTCCAGCCAAGATTGAGAGCTTTCATGTTCTCTGCAGATCTTGGTGTACTCGTTGTATAGGAAGTAGTAAGAAAAAACCCCAAACACCGCCAAGAAGTATCATTTAGTGGAAATGCATTTAACAAAATTTAACAAAGTAACAGCATAAAGAAGTGGGGGGGGGAGGGGAGGGACGACGGGGGAGGTGTTTAGCTTTTAGCATGTCTCTTCGGCTTTCTGTCTGCTGGCTTCTTCTCTTCTGTTCCTGACTCTTGGACAGGGAGCCACTTCAGAGGATTGCGACGGTACATAGGCCATGGAGGGAGTGTTAGCTTGGAGAAAAGGAATGAAGGCAGAACACGTAAATCAAGATGCTAGAGAAGTGTACCAGTTAGTGTTCAGAAAGTTCACACAATTTCATATTCTAAAGATATATGTATATTTTACATTGTATCCTGCATAATCATGGGTGACTAAAGGACCCCAGCGCATTGCAAGGAGGAGGACTACACCCAACCTGAAGTATCAAAGGATACCCCTGGATTACTGAGGTAACACCAGCAACCCAGCCCCTCCAGTGCCTCAGTGAAACCCTCCACTATCTGGCCTCAGAGCTAAGTAACTGTAGTAAGACAACTCCGAGGACATTTAGATCAAGAAAGCAGGTGGATGGCGATGCATAGAACTATAGTGGCTTTTCAAAATGGTAGTATGTGTGTGTGTGTTAAAGTAGTGATTGGCCAAATCATGTTGCATCTGAACACTGAGAAGGCATAAGAACCACATGCAAACCCGCATTCAGTGCACTCTGACTTGAATGGGACGCCTCACTTCACACTTTTGTCCTCACTTCTCTCCTAAGGTGGCATGGGCCAGCTACACACTTTTGTGACAAGCTGTTGCTCCACAGACAGCCTCACTGTCCTGTTATAGGTGCTGTCAGATTGGCTTAAAAGTAACATTTAATTGAAACGAAAAGTAATTCTAAAGCAGTATTAAATTGCAGTGTTCTCTAAAATCTGAGTAGCCTTTGAGAAAAGGAACTTGCTGGCTTGTAAACCACTTCTTACAAATCAAAGAAAATACAAATATGTATCCACAGACTTATATAGGAAACATTTGTCTGTATTGACAGCCCCTTAAGTTAATGATTAATTCAGCTGCACGTATTTTCTGGTTTGGGAGCAAAAAAAAATCTTACTAAACACGATAAAGCAAATCCAGCCATAACTATGTAGACAGTCCATCCAAACTGCTCGGTGACGTAGCCATAGATGAAACCAATTATCTGCAAAACAAATGTTAAGAAATCACACTTAAAATGAACAATTTGCCATGCTGTGACTGTGTATGGGGAAGTTAAATAGAAAAAGATGTTTTCAAGGGCCCAGTTCATACATCTTTCTAACCTGGTTTTCAAAATTGTAGACCAAGAATGAAAGAAAAAGATTGAAAAAGTCTGAATCCATGAGAACCCCGTTGATTCTGTCATAAGCTTTTAGTGACCCACTTACGCCAAGCAATAGAAAAAAAAGGATTTGTTTGTAAGATCAGAAGACAAAATGCTGGATGTTATTGCCCATAGCTCTGGTGTACTTACTGCAGAGACAAGAATGATTCCTTGAAAAATCTGTTCTGCTAATTTTTGACCCTTGTAGTCCTGTGGAAAGAGACATCTTGTCAGTTATCCAAACCACAAACCTGCCAGTTAAAACTCTTTCAGTTGAATGCCTGAACGCCCAGTCACACCTTCTCAGATTTTTGTTGAACTGTCAAACCAGACTGCTGTTACTTTTCTTACAGTGTCTGGATTACAAGTGTAAAAGAGTTAAGTTCTCACTTCAATTAACCCTACAGTCTTCACCACATCCTCTAAAAATAAAAGCAAGCAATGTCTGCTGAGGATAAATAATGCGAGTTCATGATATTCTTACAGTTAGCTAAATGCAGTGAGGTAAACGCTGTACACCCCCCAGAAGAGAGTTCATGCTTCAGAGAATATGGATTGATGTCACCTATCTTTGCACTAGTGGCTTAATGAAAACACTTTGCTTTCTGGCTGTATACAGCAAGCCATAAAATAGAGAGGGATTTCCTCTCACAGCTGTATATTGACTTCTGTTTTACAGCCCATTACAGCTCGGCTCTTCAGACCAAACAATAAATCGTAATGACACGAAGTGCCACCCCGCACCCAGCAGCGGCTCCTCACGCGGCTGCCAGTACGGCACGGAGGAAGTGGATGGCTGAAGCAGCAGCCACAGGCGAGGAGGGCCCGTGGCGCGACCAGCCCCCCGCGGCGCTGCCCTACCATCTGCGTGGGGATGGAGCGGAAGATGTTCAGCATGGCGGCGGCGGAGAGCGGCGCCTGGCACTCCTCGTCCTGCTCTTCTTCGCCGTCGTCTTCCTCGTCCTCTCCAGAGCACTGCGAGTCGCAGCGGCAGCCCGGCTCGGCGCGGTGCGGCGGAAGCGGAAGGGTGCTGCTGATCTGGCCCTTAGCACTCCTCTTCCGCTCCGCCCCTTCCTTCGTCAGCCCGGGGGCGCAGTCCCCTACTTCAGCCGTCGGCTCCGCTCTGCCGTCGTCGTCGTCGCTGCTGCCGTTGTTGTCCCGAGACCCGGCCTGGGCCCCAGGCTCAGCCCCAGCCCCAGCCCCAGCCCCAGCCCCAGGCTCGGCATCCTCCGTGCCGCCATCGCCCTGCTCCTCCATCCTCTCGGGCCGGCACCTAGCGGCCCGGGACGCTGTCTCCCCGGCAACAGCGGCGCCCAGCTGCAGGACCCCGGACAGAGGAGCCTTCGGCCGGCAGGTTTGAGGCGCCCTCGTCGTTGCCTGTCCAGAATCAAGTGCCTTGGCAGCGGGGCGCTTCTCGCGAAGCCGCTGCTGCCGCCGCTCCGTTAGTGCCCCAGAACGAGTGCGGCGCAGCCGCTTCGCCTTGCGGCCGTCAGGCACCGCGGTGGACACCCACCCTTCGGGCTGCTGCTGGGCTTGGCGGGGACGGCCGCGGGGGCCGCTCGCTGCCGAGGTGGCAGTTGGCGCCGGCGGACGGTCGCTGAGGTAAGCGGGGGTCTCGGTAGAGGAGAGCTGGGCCCGGCCCCGCCGGCCTCGGAGCGGGGCTGTTGCAGCCTCGCCTGTGCCGTGCCTCCCGCGGGGAGCGCAGCGGGGGCTGAGCGGGACCCTCGCCGGGGCGGCGGCAGGAAAAGCGCGGTTTGTGCCGCTCTTCGAGGATGCGGTGAAACGGGACGGTCGGAGGGAGGGAACGGACGAACACAGAGAACACGGTGGCCGTGTGTCCCGCTTGGTGCGTGAGCACCGTGTCAGGGCGGTAGTGCGCTGCGGCGGTGTGGCCATCAGCAGGTGTGCAAAGGTTCAGTGTGGGGTTTTGTCTCCAGGCTCCGGTAAAGTCGGGCTGAAAGTGGCTTCGGTAACGGCCGCGGTGGTCTCGCGGAGAGGCGGGAGCCGCGTGTCGGAGGCTGCTCCCGCAGCGAAGCCGCGGTGCGCGCCAGTTACCCCCTGCAGCAAAGCTGGGCTGGCACCGGCAGTCGCTCCTGGTGCGCGGCCAGTGCGGCTTCCCCTGGCGGAGCCGCGACAGCGGGAGGACGGCAGTTATGTCCGGCACACGTAGCAGTCACCACGCAGTTTGCGGTATTTAATGTGGAGGCTTTGCAAGGGTTTTAATATAGAACTGTAGCTGCTGCTTCAAGTCTGCATGCCTGTACGGTGTGTGTGTCCCTGGAGAGCTGCTTCATGCTCCAGGATGTGTAGTTCTTGTTCTGATTCCACTGTCACAGTTACTGTTAATTAACGAATGTGTTTGAATTGCACACCAGAATTGCATCGCTGCACTGTGGTTTTACTCCCTTCTTTAACACGATGGTAATAGCTTCTCTCACACTTTTGTGTGGTGATACTTCAGCTGATATTGTTTTCTGTAGAGAATAAGAATGTATAGTGCTATGTGTTAAAATCTCGTAAACCCTGCGTCCTGCCAAAATCTTGCTTTTAGTTAGCTATGAAAATAAATACATAATCCTTTGCCTTATTGCTGGAGTGCTTCTAGTTCCGATAGCTAACTGAATTGGTTCAACAGTGAAGAAACCATGTGTAATCTTCCAGGTTCTTTTCAGATCAGTTTTGACTGGCAGAGGGGGGTTGTTTTTTTTCTGTCAGTGAAATATGTGGCGAGATCTGTATGTCTCGCTTTCTGTCTCAGAGTTCTTCTTTAGATACATCATTGTAGATATGTCATACTCCTTACCAAGACACCACACTCTGTTATTAAAAGGTGGCATACAGTTTTCTCTATTTGAAGGGGAGGAGACATTCACTGCATTTGGAAACAGTTTTGGCACTCCTGGTGGCTGTACTATGTACTATGCCTTGTGCAGCCAAGCACTGGAAGCAAAGCGTGACTGCTGTGTTTTCTTCTCTTTCCGGTTTGCAGGAACCTGATGCCAAGAAATAAAATAACAAGAGAAAAATGTCATTAAGGAAAGGTATGTGTATATGTGTGCGTCTGATTTTTTAACTCTCTTTTGTACTTTTCTGAGTTTCCCAGTCTTTTTTTGGTTATATTGATAAACTTTTTTCTTCTAAATTTTCAGTGAACCTTTCCATCCTTATAGTGGCTGTTGTCATATTTTTGCTAGTTCTTCATCATAACTTCCTAGGCCTCAGTGACTTCTTGAAACGGGAGTTGACAGGTATGTTGGGTTTTATTGTAGCTTTACAAGGAGTATTTTTTTCAAGATTGGTGGGAAAGCACATGCTCTGGCCGGACCGAAAGCATCACATTGCCGCAATAATGTGTGTGATAATACGTAACAAGATGTGAGTTTTGTACTTTTTTTTTTTTTTTTTTTGAGTTGATCCCTATTGTCATTCCCAAGAAACTTCAGCTTGGTGGGCTTGTCTGTTCTTCCTGTCCTTTATTTTTCTTGGTCAGGAAGCCAGAAGAGAAAGCAGTAAGGGTTCCTTCTTAATGGCTTTAGAAGTCATTAAGTTATGATTCAGTTTATTTAGCAAAGCCTCTGTTTTCAGGAGACCACTTTTAGAAATTGCATGTGGTCCCACAGAGCCTCTCCATGTCCCCAGTTTACCATTCCTGGGAGCTGTGATATCTGGGTAGCAGTTGCAGGTGTTTCCCAACAGCAGTTGAATTGGAGCCTGACAGACCTTAACCAGCAATCAGTTGAAGTGAAAGCTGTTGAGTTCTCTCATCAGGAAATAGCAAACAGAAGCAGAAGCCCAGCTTTGTGAACAGCAGACTACTGCCCACACACTGCCAAGTCCCTGTTTGCTATGTTCCTCAAATTACCCCAAATTGTCTAATACGTAATAGTCTAGATCATTTCTTATCAAACCTGTGGGTATTGCACGTTTTTACAGGTGATATGGTCTCGTAATAAACTTCAGTGCTAATTTCCCATTTTCCTATCTGTACACTAGCAGTATAAATTCTTGAGATTTCAGCTTTGGAAATATAGTGTGATCTGTGACCCCTGGAATAAACATGGAAGCTGTACCTCATACCTTGATCTTTAGTGGGAAAAAATTTGCAGCAGTGACTGTAACTTAGAATTTCTGTGTTCTTCGTTGGTTCCTACCTTTGAAGAAAATGAAGTGTAAGAGAAAGAGGGAAGGGTGATGTGGAGAAGACTGGAAGGTAGACTGGTTAAATGGGAAGGAAGTCATATTATAGGCATGGCAGGGGGGTCCAAAGGTAAGTGCAGCCTGCTGTACTTTAAGCCTCATTTTAGTGCCTTGTGCCGTGCATGAATAGGTATGGTTAAATCCATGTAGCTTATATGTAAGTGTAAGTTTTCCTGTCCCTGAACATCTCAAGTCTCCAGAGCAGGTGCTGTATTTTAAGTGTTTGATACTGGCTGCCACACTGTAATCCACGCCTCATCTGAGATATCCAAGCGCTTGCATAGTAGAAATAATGGAAGGTGTTGAAAATTTTAGTGTCGTGATAATGTCTCTTTCATTTACATAGAACAAGTATGTGATGCCATTTGTATTCCACAGATGCAAATCCATTAGGACTTCAGCCTATAGATTTCATACCTGCAGTTCCCCAGAGACTGGCAGATGAAAGGAATGATAAGGAGATTTCTGTGGTCATTGCAGCATCAGATGAGAGGCTTGGGGGTGCAATTGCAGCCATGAACAGTATTTACCATCACACCAGATCCAATGTGGTTTTCCATATTGTTACTTTGAATGATACAGTGGATCACTTGAGGTAATGATCTTTTCCTTAGATTCCTGCAATACTGTAAAACACATCAGTGTCTCTGAGAAGAGGAAGAGTTGGCTTTGCCTGAAACTGCAATCCTTTAAATTGCAGTCCTGTCTGCTGCTGCTTATTGCAGCTTGTTCACAGGGCTGCTGCGGAGAGTCCTATGATCATTCCTTCTGGCAGTGTCTCAGAGAAGGAAAAGAGCCATCTTTTCTGGTGGGGTTATAGCCAACCACTGGGGTTGGAATTTGTTGGTGGAGAGGTTGTACAATTTCTATATTTCTGTATTTCATCTAAGCAATTTGAATGTTGGCAATGAATTTTCTCCATTTTCTAGATTGTTCTTTGATCCTTTTATTTTTACCCATGTCTGTTCACACCAGTGTTTTTTGGGAAGGACCTGTAATAACAGGATCCTGTCTTTCTAATAAAATAAAAAGCAACCTCATAACTTTCCCATGTTGCAGCTCCTGCAGTCACAGAGGGCACTACTGACATCAGCCCTACATTACATTCTATGTGCATGTTTGCTGGGTAGGGAAGGAAGTGGCCAGACCAAGGTCAGTGTCACTGTCAAATCAGATCTCTTGTTTTTCAGTTGATCTTTGTCTCATTTAACAAGATCTGTGCCTTTCTTCTATTTGCAGGCTGTGGCTAAGTAACAGTGCTCTGAAAAATCTGAGATACCGCATTTTAGATTTTGACCCTCGTGTCTTAGAAGGGAAAATAGAAGTGGATCCTCAAAAGGCAGACACCTTAAAACCAGTGAGGATGATGTTCATTATTTTTTGCAATTCTTAGTTACACAACCAGAGATCAAACCCAAATCTCTTGCCATAGAAGCAGTCTTTTACAGTGAAATTCCTAAATTTCAGTAAGAATAAATTTCCGGATAGTGAGATATGGATTTGAAATTTAGCTGTGCGTGCCTCATGTCCTTTTTTGCTGCTGGCTACAGTGAAACACAGCAGCTTGCATGTCAAGCATGCTGTCACCTCAGAGATATTACAGATCTATGTGGAGAACTAAGGAATTCTAATATAGACCAGTTTTTAGGTTAGTTTATTAATGCCCAGATTCATAGGAAACCAGGAATTGATGGAACCTGTTTATTTCAAATAGGTTCTAGGATATTGCTGCCTCTTTTACTTCCTTGGTAGAAGTTGTCTTGGACATTATTACCATCGATAAGCGCCAGGAGTATCAGTCAATTTCACATTAATTTTGACAATTTGTCATTTCATTCTTCACTTATCTTGCTTTCATGTTTTCACAGCTAACCTTTGCCAGATTCTACTTGCCCAGTTTGGTACCTCATGCAGAGAAGGCTATCTATGTGGATGATGATGTAATTGTACAAGGTATGGGACTTCTTCATGACCTTTTGCCATTGTTCTTATGCTGAGGTCAGTATGCCATCTCTTACAGTAACCAAAACCTTCTATTTTGAGCAAAGATGTAAAAACTTTGTAAGCATGGGTGAGTTGAATTAAACTGGGTGGTTTTATCTGCTGTAGCAGTGGACTGAACAAAACGTCACTCAGCACTTAGTCAGGATTGCTTTTAATTTTTCTGTGCTTGCTTCCATTTTCCAGATGATATTCTTGAACTTTACAACACTCCTTTGAAACCTGGACATGCAGCTGCATTTTCAGATGATTGTGACTCAATCACCAATAAAGTTGCTGTCCGTGGGGCAGGCAATCAGGTTTGTTTTATTCTGATTCAGTGGTAGCAATACTATAAAGCCCAGGCTTTGGAAACAGGCACTAGGATTTGATGTTCTTGCAGAATGACTTCCAAATGCAGTGAACTAAGAGATTCCTACACAAATCAATTACTCTGATGTCTGATTACAAAGGACACCTGCAGTTTCTGTTTAGGCACAGTAAAAGCACTTCACTTTTTTTTGCTGTGCTTTACAATGAGGGCAATTCCCAGTGTGGAACAGCAGATCTCAGACCTATCAGAGGGAGAATTTTTCACTTGTGTTTAAAAAAATACTTTTTCTGGGAGTGGTACCATATTAATAATATGATATAAAGACTGTGCAACATTCTTTAAAATATATAGCTTATAAACCGGTATTTTTTTAATGTTAGACCTCATAAGCTTTCTTTTTTTCACTTGATAGGAAGGGGTATTTGCTTTAACTACATGAAGTAACAGTTATCTGTAGAGAGTTGTGCAAAATTTGTCTTCAAATAGTAATTCAACCATATTCTAGGCTAATTTCTACTCTCTTTTCCCTCCCCCCAGTATAATTACATTGGGTTTCTAGATTATAAAAAAGAAACCATCCGAAAGCTTGCCATGAAAGCCAACACCTGCTCTTTCAATCCAGGAGTTATTGTTGCCAATTTGACAGAATGGAAATTGCAGAACATCACAAAGCAATTGGAGAAGTGGATGGCACTGAATGTAGTGTAAGTACCGTCAAGGTGGGGGCTATGGCACGTCAGGGTTTGAGATATGGTGACCCATGTATACCTGTATGTTGCTGTGGATACTTGCCGTGCAGCTACAAGGGAAAAACCAACTGATTTAGGGCCCCATAAGCATCCTTTCCCAACTTCTTTTCATCTTCTCTTCTAGAGAGCAACTTTACAGTAGAACTCTGGCTGGCAGCATTACAACGCCTCCATTGCTAATTGTATTTTACAAGCAACATTCCAGTATTGACCCCATGTGGAACGTCCGACATCTCGGTGTGTATGAAACACTTGTGCTACTGCTCCCCTGCTGTGTTTTTCCAAGTCTGTAGCTGGACACCTAGTTGATAATGCAGCAAATGGATCTTTGCCCGTTCTTTCTACCTTCTTCTTTCAGAAACACTGCTTTGCAGTACCATCTTGGTGGTTGTTGGCCTGATCCCTCCTGTTCTTTTATTGAACTGCTAGGGGGATAGTTCTTGAATTGACCTACTTTCAAATTGCTTCTCATTTCCCTTTCCTTTTTCCACATATATATTGTATCTGAAGTGATCCTAAATGTTCTTCCAAGACTGTTGAGAGGAACAGATCCTTCTGTCTATGCTGCTACTGGTCAAAGCCCAGGGCTGGGAAAGCTTTCTTAGGTTTTGTTTCCAGTGAACAATACACAGGCTGTCCAATACATCTGGGTATTCAGGGGGTTTTAAAGAACTTCGAGGTTAAGGCAGCACGTTAAAATAGGTACTGAGAGAGGTCGAAGTGGCATTCAGTTGCATCTGAATGTTTTTCACTTTGTCCTGGTTTATACCTCCCACATCACCTTCTTTCTCCATAAATGACAAGATTTCCTTTGTTAAAATTCTTTGTTTTGATGTTATAAAATATTGCATGTTGGTGTTTCTGCTGCCTTTGTTTTAGGCACTAATTCTGCTTTTTCAATAACAGGGTCTACTGCTGGAAAAAGGTACTCTCCTCAGTTTGTGAAAGCCGCCAAGTTGCTCCATTGGAATGGACATTTCAAGCCATGGGGAAGAACAGCTTCATATGCTGAAGTCTGGGAGAAGTGGTATGTCCCTGACCCTACAGGCAAGTTCAGCCTAATCCGCAGACATTCAGAAGCCTATGAAGCAAAGTAGAGTCCATTTCAAGAACCGATGGCATTTTCTCAGGAAACTTCTGGAGCCAAGCAGAGCTTTTGTGTTTAGCCAACTTGTATTTCAGAGCAGTCCTTTTGCCTTCTGGAACACGAGGTGAGGCAATAATTCAGGTGCAGTTCTGAAATGCACAGGTCCAAAGGAGACTCACTTGTGTGACAGAGAAGATGCTACACCATCAGCACTACAGAAAGCAAGGGAGTATCTCCACGAACTAGCACTTTCAGTAGTTCATTCCTGTCTGTTGTACATTCTGCTGCTCTTTACTACAAGTCTTCTAGAGGAGAAGCTACAGAAAGAAACATTTCTAAGAACAAGATACATCTTCATCTGGTGCCTTCACCGTGCAAATCTTGCGCAGCAATGTACTGTAATTAAGAGCTGCTTGGGTTTTGTTCTGGATTTGTTTGTTTTCTTATCCTGTGAAATGGTTTCTTCAAACAATCCTTTCCTGCAGGAAACCTTCTTCCACCCATTTCTGTGTCTTTCTTGCAGAATTGTGCAGAATCAGATTTCTTTTTCGAGATATTAATTTTTCAAGTAGTACTTCACTATGCAAAGTGGGTTTAACTGCCCATGAACACTAAACCGGTGTTTGCAAAGTGGTGGGGAAAACTTGGCTCAAAAAGAAAAGCTCATTTTAACACGTTGCCTCAAATCTCAGGTAATGGCAATCTGAGTCTAGTTTTGATCCATGCAGCACATTTCCTTTGTACTTAAATGCAACAGAAGTGATTGAAACTAAAATTATCTCATCTTTGCAAAAGCAATCTCATTCTAAAATTGTGCCAAGTGCTTCTTGTAGGGATCAGGCTGTATGAACCACTGTTATGAATTGTTCTGTTATTAAGTTCCTTGTAGTTCTCTCAAGTGAGCATGGCTCTGCTCGAAGTTTTTTCCACCGTGCCTTTCCCAGTCTGACCCTTTCAACTCATCGAGAAGGATTCCTGTGCCCTTTTGCAGTCAGCTGCCCACTGCCTTTTCTACAGGTATACTGGTTTTTGAATAGTTGCAAAGTCTGAGTAGTGGTTGTTAGCATTTGCTGATACATCCCAGCAGCTATCGTGCCAACTAGTCCATTAAACTTGGGTTTGAACTCAAGTTGTTACCTGTATTCAGTAATACTGCTTGTGAACAGTCCTCAGTAGAAGATGCTTAGACAAGTCTCTGTGTTAATGCAGTGACGGGCTGAGTAGTGCATGGTCTGGGACGCAGGGCAGCAGAGACATAAGGGGCTCATTTGTGTGTATGAACATGGTTTTAATACTGCTTTATAATTTAAAAGGATTTCCAACTGCTTGACTTGTTGCAGTCACTGCCTATAGCTCTGTCTGTGGTTTGTTACCTATCAGTCATTTCTTTTCCTGGGTTTTGATGAAGAGCCATTCTTGTCTTGCAGTGGTTCCGAGTAACAAAGTAAGTTCAGTTAAGAGACTTGGAAAGATTGTACTAGATCAGCTGCCATCAACTTAATGCTGATGACCAGGCTGTGTTTTAGCAGGCTTAAATAAACTGTGTGTGCCCATGTCTGCACTTGGTGCTTTTTTAAGCTCCCCAGTAGGACTGTGCTTCAACATACATTGAGGGAAAATACAAGTATCTATTGAAGACTCCAGAAACCAGACCTTTAAGTTCACAGAAGAAAACCAGACGCATAGGAGGAAAGTGCTTGGTGGCAGGTGTTTCTTCTAAATGCTTAATTGACTGAGCAACTGCAGGGCCTCTTGGGAATTCCCTTGCTATCCCAGTTGTGCTACAGGTCCTTGTTACACAGGGTCACGTTTTGCTTTAGTTATCAGTTATTGCCATGTATAATAGGTGTCATCAGGAAATACATCTTTGTTCAAGAGCACTGCAAGAACTTGTTCCCCAGGAAAGACTGATTACTAATATGCCAATCTATACTATACACTAATAATTGCTGATTACTAACCTTGGTTACCTCTCCCAGTGAAGGTTCTCAATATATAAAGCAGTGCTTAGATAAAACATTTTTGTCTAGCTGAAATAAGTAGTGTTTTCTGGCCAACCTCTACACACGAAAGTCCTACAAGCTTTGCAAAAGCATACTAAAAAGTGACTTAAGTCATGTTCTAGTACAGTCTCTGTAATCCTTTAAGAAAAACAAATCTCATGAAAGGAGGATGAGAACGTATCTTGAAATTTAATTTCCTTCAACAGGATCAGAATTAAATGCTGAACATTGTTTTTCAAAGAAAAAGACAAAGTTTCCCTTTGAACCATCTTTTTATAAAGCGAAGTGAACAAACTAACTCAGTCTACCAGGAAGTTTTAAAATAGGCTTTCATACAGGAAATAAAGATGCATACAATCAGGTCCCTAGTTCCCTTATCTAAAATCTGGAATCATCAAGGGAGATACACTATTACATAAGTTATTTGACACAGCAATAATTGCGAATCTTTGCAGCAGCTCTATTATGCAGTATTCCTCCAACTCGACAAGTCCTCATGACCATTCTGAAAGCCAGTGACGCGTCTCCAAACACTGTCTTCATACACAATTCACTACACATAGTCTGTATTAAAATCGTAGGCATCATCTTCATCTGCTGTCTTATCCAAGCTGAGCAATAGTGAATTGGAATGTTCGCTTTCTGAGAAAAGAAAATCATGTGTTAGTGAAACCAATGCAAGGTCTGCAGTACAAGAGGCTATACTTCAAGCCAGGGTTTTTAATACAGACCTGCTACTTCCTTTTCTGAATTTGTAGGACTTGTTTGTTTTCCAAGCTCTGTCTTCCTGGTGATCTGAACTTTGCTTTTCTGCAAGACAGAGAGGTCAGATGTATGTGTTTATTCAGACATCACTAATGAAGTCCTCCATGCAAATAAAACCTAACAGATACTGCTGGAGTGTGGATGTCCCCATCTGTGGTTGGTCAGGAACACACTGACCTAGAATAATGTTTATTCTTTAATTAAGCAAAAAACCCAGTCCTTATCGCCAGGATCTTTCCTGGTGGCTCCACAGTGCCAACACCACCTTGGTTTACAGCAGGATTCTCACTGGTTACGTGGTGTCAGGATCTTAACAAGTAGAAGCAGCCTAATGAAACCTGATTTACCTCTTCGACAGCCATTTCTTCTTCCATATTGCTTGGATCATCATCACTTTCTGTGAAATCCTCCTCTTCTTCCTGCTCCTCCTCTTCCTTGCCAGTTTCCAAGTTTTCCCACTCTGATGCTTCCTCTATCGCTATTGTCCCATTTGCCATACCAGCTGACTGAAAAATGATGCTGTTTGCTGGACTGGGACATCTCAAAGCTGAGACAGGGAAATAGGAGGAAGTGTCTGTTAAGTCATTGATATATGGTACCAGATGTAATGCTTACCCCTGAGAGGACAGGCATTGCAGGTCAAGGCTAGAAAAAGACAGTCCTGCCCCAACCTTTCCACAAGATGCCACTCCCAAGTAAGCAGGTAGAACAAAGGACAATTCTCTGAGAACAGCCTTCCCCTGAGGCATCTGTGGAAGACTGGTGGGAGCTGAAAGACTTGGAATAGGAGCACTGATTGTACTGCGTAAGATGTATTTTGTTGGCCAAATTAGCCGTGGTTTATGTGCTCCACAAGAGTCTTTACTCCTGTTTTCTGTTTCAGAGGGATAAGTTCAGATAAGCAGGATAAGTTCAGATAAGCAGAAACTAAGAACTAGCAGGGGTAACTTGTGTTAAGGCAGCACACAGATGCACTGTTCTTTTGCATCTGAATCCATTTCTTTCTTAAAAGGCTCTTATTCTTCCCTGCATGTTGGCAAAGCTATCGTGTAAACCCCAGGAGGACTCCCTTCAAAATCTCTCATTAAAATGACTACTACCCAGTTTTAATGGTAGCAGTGCATTACAGTAACAGTCCCACCTTGAACAGTGGTGTTGTTTTCTTCTTCTAGGTTCTTCAAATTAAAGCACTCTTGCATTTCAGCTATTTTGTCTTCTGTAAGATATGGTGGCCGTGTCTGAGATTCTGGAGGCTGTGAGTAGTAGCTTATTTTAGCGCTGGAAAATAAAATGTCAGCATTAAAAAATAACCAAAGATAGTTAAATCACTGTAATTAAAAATTAAACCCAGAGCACAAGCCTCTCCAATTTCTCAACCTAACTACTCACTTATTATTCATTTAACAGCAGTTAAATAGCTGTTTAATTTTTGGCTCTGAAGTTGTCAGTAGGAGAATAAGTGGATAGCCCACTCCTGAGAGGAAACATAAATGGCATGCTTTGTCACCATAAATCATCTGCCTGTAAAATCACAAGCTGTAAAAGCAACTGAATCATTTGAGCAAGGAAATAGTCACACTCAATTATTACATTTATTCCCATTCTTATAATACAGGAACCACTATGAATTCCTACAGAAAATCTGCCACATCTTTGTCCTATGGAAGAGGACTACATGGACTCAGTACGTAAGAGGAAGGCAAATTTCTCTAACAGTTCTAGCAGAAGTCAGCAAACTGGCTATGGAATAATGTGCAACATGATTTGATTCCTTCCATATATCCTTCACTAATTTAGAAAGTTATCCATGGATGGTGTTCTCTATATCCGTTAGTCAATCCATCTCTCTTTAGCAAAGTAAAATGTAGCCCCTGCTGTGCTGGATTAACAAAGTAGAAATGGTGAGCAGCATAGAGCAAAGTTCATAGCATACGTACCCTGTCCAGTCACAAAGAAGTACTTTAGTGATATTCTCTATGTCAGGAACACCTCCCTTTTTCAGCATACCCCTTTTCTGAGCCAGTAAAGCTAAAAACTCTTCAGTGTTTTCAAAATCTGGGATACTATAGCGCATAATTACCTATAGCAGAAGAAAACACTGCATTCAGAAAGAGGTACCCAGTTTTCTCCTAAGGTTTAGGAAATCAGAAGAGCAAATAAAAGCAGATTACAATGAGGATGAACGAGTATGTGAAGAGCCATTTTTCTCTTGCACATGGGAGTAACCGTTCCAAAGCAAAATGCCTACTTCATCAACAAATTCATCTGCCATTTACCCATGTTAGTGGGTGTACAGAGAGCACACTGGTTTGTGAAAACAGTTATTGCAGAACTGAATGGAAATTAGGCTTAGGTTAATCTACTTGAAACTAGAGTGAAATCAGAGTTGGATCTGAAGTCTTCACTGTAATAATAGGAAAGAGTCAGAATATCTTCATTTTTCACTCTGTGATAGCGTAATGACATCTTAAAAGCAAGTTGTTGTTGTTTTTTTAGATCAGGAAAGTTCTAGGGAAAACAGCCTCTGGCTGACAGGATCATGGCATGCTGCTTCTGCCTTCCATTTGTAAGGATGAAAGATCACACTCTCTTGCCATTCTGTCTGATTAGAAGAAAGCAGTGCAAAAGCTACCAGAACTAGTAGAAGTGAAACAAACTTTTGTTACTGGTCTAAGAAACCTTGAGAAGTCAAATGCACTGAGAGATGTGGGAAAAGCTAAGAGCTCACCTGCTGCTTATTGCAGTGACTTAGAATTGCACATATTCCTTCCAGTAGATCTGCTAAGTCTGATTCTTCAGTGTCTATGATACTTCTCAAGGCCAGAGCCAGGGCACTGTTGGAGGGATCTGCAATTATACTTGGACTGTCCAACATCTTTGTCTGTTTATCAATGTGCACAATTTGCATGGACCTATTCAGAGAGAAACACACTGTGAATCAACTAAGCAAAGGACTGGTAATGGTGAGGGATGCAAGACACAAAGTCCAGCATTGGACTGAATCCACTTCATACAGTCAGTTTCAGTGCTTTTTCATCATATGCTTTGCATAGGACAGAAATCTAAACATACAAAAAGAGCAAGTTTATGCACAGTGCTCTCTGTTGACAGCTTGCATCAAACAGATCAGTATCTTCCATCCTGGCAAATGGAAACGTGCATTTAAAACTGCACACAGTGGCATATTTTGCCCCAAATGGATGGAAATTGTACACAAACAAACTCAAGGTAATCTGAACACAACAACAAACAGGGAAATAAACAGCTTTTATCAGACTCAGCTTACTTGGTAACACCTCTTGTTAAGCCGACATTGCAAGCACGAACTCCTTTAAGGCTATTGATTATGCTGCTCTTTCCCACATTAGGAAAACCTGAAGAAAACCACAAAAGTCCTTGTAAGTAAGACAACTCAGCCTACGTAACACTGATCAAAAATTGTTTCTTTCAGGTGTCTTTGGTAAAGTACATCTCCAGTGTGAGATCAGAGTTGGATCTGAAGTCTTCACTACAGAAGTAAGACAAAGTGTGTATCCTCATTTCTCACACTGATAACTGAGCAACTGAGCATAATATCACATATCGTATCAGGTAGGAGGAAGTCACCACAAGCTGTGTGGTACGTAACCTCCTTCTCTTGTTGCCCTAAGCTGGTGTATCAGCTAAAGGCTCACACAACATGCCTTTCACAGATCACAGACACTACATACATGTAAATGTACCATAAGTCACTGTCAACTTAAGTCTTAGATGAAAGTAAGAGCAATGACAAGAAAGCCTATTAGCATGTCATGTCTTAATTGCTTTACCCAATTTATAAAACAGGATGCTTTACAGGGGAAAGAAGCTCTTCCTGTCTCTCTAAACACTTACCTACAACCCCAACCTGAATGGCTTTGTTCTGAGTCTTGCCATACTCTTGAAGAAGTTTCAAAAGGCATTTGGTTCCAAGACATTCAGTGGTTCTCGCTACATCAACACGTGCACGTCTCTTTGTGCGCTGCTCCTGCTACAGGATTCAAAGGCATAAAAAACCCCAAACCATGGTCAGGAGCTGCTTAGGAAGGTAAATACATATTGCTTAGATTTATTTATTGACTGTAACAATCTCTAGTAGATGAAGACAGGCTGAGAACATTGGGTCTGTTCGGCCTGGAGAAGAGAAGGCTGCGTGGAGACCTCATTGCAGCCTTCCGGTATCTGAAGGGGACCTACAAGGATGCTGAAGAGAGACTTCATTAGGGACTGTAGCGACAGGACAAGGGGCAATGGGTTTAAACGGGAGAAGTTCTTTACTGTAAGGGTGAAGAGGCACTGGAATGGATTACCCAAGGAAGCTGTGAATGCTCCATCCCTGGCAGTGTTCAAGGCCAGGTCAAATGGAGTTCTTGGGTGACATGGTTTAGTGTGTGGTGTCCCTGCCCATGGCAGGGGGGCGTGGAACTTGATGATCTCCAGGTCCTTTCCAAACTGAACTTATTCTATGCTTCTATGTTCCTGTGTTCTTTTAAACAGAAGGAACTAACTTAAGAAATCAGCTGACCAGTTAAGTTACAATAAAAAAGGTAGCCATCAACTACTAAGAGAAAAAGGAATGCGAACCAACTTCTAGGGCTTGTGATTTCAGTTCAGGCTTTACTGCAGATTTGTGGTGCAGCCATGAAATAACCATGAACTTTTAGAAGGTAGAATCATAGAATAGTTAGGGTTGGAAAGGACCTTAAGATCATCCAGTTCCAACCCCCCTGCCACGGGCAGGGACACCTGCCACTAAACCATGCCACCCAAGGCTCTGTCCAAGCCAGCCTTGAACACCGCCAGGGATGGAGCATTCACAACCTTAAACCTGCAAATTCATTCAACTTCTTCAGTTGTTTGAAGGATTTCAAAACCTGCTCTCTGCGCTGCAATTTCCACACCATTTTGTGGGAGGGTCTGTTTCACTGTGCTGTTATCAGAGCTAAGACATGTGAAGCATCATGTATTTATATGACTCAAATAAGCATCTTCAAAGAGTTGAGACTAGGACCCAGATTGGTAACCCCTTTATACTCCTTATGAAAAAATGTCTGGCGCCATCATTACTGATAGCCACAATCAGGACGAATGCAGTAGTACTGCCTGCACCACTTTACCTACAAACAATTCAGATGCAATTTGTACAACCATCCTGTTCCTCATCTTCCTCCTTACAATAAGAAGAAAGAATTGTTTTTTCTATAGTCCAGCATCCTGGGCACAAATAATGATAGGTATTTCAACAGCAAGAATTCCCCCAAAGCTTACTCAAAGTGCAAAGGCATATCCCAGTCATGGCAGTATAATCAAACAAGGGGAAAAGGAATTTTAAAGGACAAGAGTTCCCATTTCTCAACGTGTTTCAACACGTATGATTACAAGCACATATGGCTTAGCTGTGAGACAGCCTGCAGTGCTCTTACCAGAGTCTTGTCTTTCATCAGTGTTGCCGATTTAAAAGCAACTGTTGGAAACTCCTTCTTCAAATAATTCAACCATTTCTCCAAGTTCTCCTTTGGCACTAAGTCTGGAAAAAAGAGCACAGTCCTTTCAGTCCTTCGAATCCGAAATGTCACCGTGTAGGGGGAACCTAATGTGATCCAGAAACAGCTGTATTTTGCCCATTTAGTCTGTTCCTTTATGACAAATCAGGTTTGGCTGAAAACTCCAGCAAAGTACTGGGTATGCTGCCCGGAGGCAACCAGTGTTGCAAAATAATTGTATGTTCTGCCTCAAGCAGAACGTACCCGAATTACATCTTAGGCCTCTGAATCAGGTTTTTAATGCTGGGATCTCGCTAGAAAACTTCGTATGGTACAATGCGATGTTCCGTGAAGGATCATCCCATCATCCCTGCAAAGGCTACTCTAATACAAAGTTCCCTTTGCTCTTTTTCATGGCTGGTAACTCCAGTAATATCCAGCCTTTTTAGCTGGTCTCACCTTTTCTGTGGACTCTTTTCATACAGCAATGGAAGAGAGAAAATACTTCCCAAAACCAAATTTCAAATCCAGCTATTGCACTCGCTCACTGATCCTTAACTGCCACTGCCTCAGCGGGGACCAGCATGGTGACCTGCCTACTCACCTGTGCTCACTAAAATGTTAAATACGAAGATTCTTAACTCCTCTCAAAGAAAGGGGCTAATTTGCATGCAACTGTCTGTTGTGTTTTCTTAGCAAACCAGACAAAAGGTGGAGGAAATGTGACCCATTCAGTAGGGCAGTGAGCTCAGAGTTGGATCTTACGTCTTCAACTGAATCTCAGATTCCCTTAAAATCTTCCTCATAGCTCATGTACCACAGGACCACAGTGACCGAGTAACAGTTCAAAAAAACCTGTGCCTCTTACCAATTTTGTTCAGAACCAACACTAGCTTTTTGCCTCCTCCAGAGCAAGTTACAGCTTCTTCCAGTTGAGGACACCGGCAGCCCATTGGATCTCTTGCATCTAAAACCTCTAGAACCACATCTGAGGCTTCAATCACCTCGGTGAGAAAAGCAAAGACTTTCAAATAAGACATGACAGAGCACTTAACAGATGCCAACTCTGGCACAGCTGTGGCTTACAACAGTTACTGTTACATTTCACAGAAAGATTGGTGAGGTTCCCTATGACTGTTCTTGTTGGAGCTCCTTTCTGCTGAACTACAATCCAGAAAAGCTGAAGCAATTGTCATCTTTTTTCCTCCAAAGGCAAGAAATCCTTAACACCTCCTTACTACAAGAACTTTTTGCTTACTCAGTAAGTACTGGCATTGGCCCAAGAAGTCTAATGCCTCAAAATGCTGAATGTCTCAGTAGCTCACCCCAGACGAGACTGAAACCCTCAGTTACTGTTGTAAAATCCCTTACTTGAGTGTTAAATTGATCACAAGCAACCTTTATACTCTCCAGAAGCTGAGCAGGAATGCAAAAAAGGAAACTAGCAAGTAGTCTCCTTGCTGACTCCCATCAAACCACATACAAATAGTTGACGGGTCTCACCTTCCTGAGCTCGCTGCAGAATGACTCCTTTGAATTTTTATCCAGCCATTTGTTAGCTTTTGCTTTAGATTTTCCAGAGGATCCCTGAATGCAAATAAAAATGAAGGGGAATGATCTGAGAATTAGTGCATTACACTTGCATGCTTATACAGCATGAAAACGGAACACATAACATACTGCTTAAAAAAAGTAGTTTCAGGATGACTTTTATTGCTTCTGTAAGTTTCAAAGAGTCAAAATCATACCAGACACTTACCTTTCCCTCTGCTTTTTCCTTATTTTTGGCATTCGTTTTAGCTTCCAGCTTCCTCTTCTTTTCATGTTCTTTCTGTCTGTTGAGCTTCTGCTTTTGTTTGAGTTCTTCAAGCTGATTACAAACAAAACCCCAAGCCAGATAAAACATATTTGAAGGTGGGAAGGAAGGCTCTTCTTTCTTTCTTCCTATTTGCTTATTTCTGACCAAAGCTTCTGATAGAGCTCAGTCAGAAGTCATGGCTGTCCATGTGACACTGACAACTGTTTTTGCATCCTACCCTGAAAAGAACAGTTGCCTTCAGCTGCCTCAAAACCAGAGGCCATACAGACCCCAAAATAACAGCTGTGCAGCAAACACACTGCAGCTGAAAAGGGTGGTGTTCTCATGTCCCATTACACCATGCTGCAGACAGCAGATCCCTGTTTTCTGTGTAATCACATAATGCCAAGACTTAACCTTCTGATGGGATGGATAGCTGTGTATCTCAGCCTCACAGGCAATTTGGATCACGTCAGAAATGACATTTCCAGCGCATTTGTACACACAGTGATAAAATAGAGGTTAAAAATAAAGAGCAAATTGTTACACGCTGTATAACGCTGGAAATAAATACAGGACCATTTGCAATCAACCACGAATGCACCTCTGGGTGCACACATGTGCATACACAGGCACAAAAAACTCTGTTGAAGATAGGAATGGTCTCAGTTCTTGAGCTCTTTACCACAAATGATATTTTACCCTCTGCTTTCTTTGCTCCGCTTCCCGTAGAAGCTGTTCTTTAAACGGGGCAGCACTCGGAACACCGGGATCTTTCTTAGGCTTTTTGCGTCCACGTTTCTTGGCCTCCTTCCTGACTTTTCGGTGGTGTTCTCTGATCTGAGGACAGAAACAAGACTGTTTTCTTAGTCTAAGGAAAAAAAGGGTGATGTATCCCTCCCAGTTACAGAGTAAGAATCGGCACGTTTCTGATCTAGAGTGTTTTCTTGTACAGTGTCTCAACACAAAGCTACACTTGAACGCACCAGCCCAAAATAATGCAAAACGCAACGATGCAAAAAATCTGCGCTCGTTCCTACATCATCCCCGGGCCAATGGTCACTGGAAAGAGAACTCCTCGCTACAGCCCAGACTGAGTGGGACGTGCAATATAACATCCTTACCGTGTACACGTACACGTTCCTCTAGTAGCTACGTAACAATTACAGATATATATATCTCTATAAAACTTAAAAACCCGCTTTGCCGCTGAAGTAGTCAGCGTGGAGCCCCCCCCCCCCTTGCCACAGCCACCCCCCGCCCCGAGCCGCCTCTTCTCACCTTCTTCTGGATCTTGTAGCGCTTGTGGCATGTCAGCCTCTTGCTCGCCTTCCTCAGCTCTGCAACGCACCGCGCCCGTCAGCGCCGGCTCCCCGCGGCCCGCCCGCCCCCCGCCATCCCGCTTCCTCCAGCCCCACCGCCCGACGCCGCCGCCATGCGCTCGGCCGCGTGCGGCCGCTCCGCACCCCCCGCCATTCCCCGCCATTGCCCGGCGCCGCCATTCCCTCGCCTCGGCGCGCTCGCCAGCGGCACCGCCCGAGCCCCGCTCCCGCCGCTCACTGGGCCGCTTCATGGCGCCGCCGGACCGCGCTCGGCCGCCGCCACACGCGGACGGCCCCGCTCCTTCCCCGCTGCCGTAAAGCGAAGCGGCCCTTCCTCGCCGGAGGTGTCGCGCGAGCTCGGAGCGTTTGGCGGCCGGGCGGGCTTTGCGGCAGCGGCGGGCTCGGCGGTACGGAGCGGCGGACGGCGGCACCGGTGGTACCGGCGGCAGCGGGGGCGGGGCGGGCGGCGGCGGAGGGCGAGTACGGCCGCGGCTGTTGGAGGCGGAGCGGAGCCGGCTGGGTGAGCGGCGCGGCGCGGCGCGGCGCAGTCGGGGCGGCAGGGCCGAAGCCAGGAGGCCGCTGCCTCCCTTTGTGTGGCCGCCGCGGGGCGCGCAGCAGCTCCGCCGCGGCGGGCCCCGTCCGGGCCCGGGAGCGCCCAATCCCTCCGCCTTCTCCTGTCACGTCCGACGTCCCCGCCTCCCGCCGCGACCCCGGCCTTCCCAGGGCCCCCGCGTTGTCTCTGCTCCTCAGCGCCGTAGCGACCGCGCTGGCCCCGGAGTCTCCCCCCGCCGTCCCCGCGGTGCCGCCGCCCCCGGCGCTCCGTGCCGGCACGGGGCCGAGCTCGCAGCGGTGACAGCGGGCAGCGGGTTTCTGCGGGCTGGCGGCCGCTGCCGGGGCCTCGGGAGCGGGGCCCGTGGGGCGAGAGCGGGTCCGTGCCGGTGTCGGGGGCAGCGCGGGTCGGGTCGGGGACACCGTCCTGTCAGGCCGTGGGGCACAGGCGCGCCCGGTGCCCGCAGAGGTGTTTTCCTTTGTCTCTTGCTACTCCTGCCCACAGGCACACGTCAGGAAGAGGGAAGGGTGCGGGCAAGGGCCCGCTGCGGGCGGCTGGGGGAAACTCTGTGTTTGCCTCTTTGTTTCTTGTCCCAGTGTTGGTAAAAGGATCGATGTTGTGGGCCGCTCTCTTCTTCGTCAGCTTTGTCCTTTTACAGCGTGCGGTTGCCGCTGTCCCATTCTCACCTTGTAGGCAGGTTCAGTGTCGTCCGTAGGCGGGGGAAATGCTGGCTGTGTTTCCCTCCCTTGTTCCGTTTGCTAAATTTACCATGTTTTAGTGAGTATTTCTGTGGAAACGTGGGAGATCCCAATAACGATCAAATACTCTCTGTGGTATCTATCGGCTTTTAGCTTTTTTCTACTTAGGGGCAGAAAATTCAATGTGTGCTAGTATCTCATTGGCTTGTTTGAAGTGTGTTATCTCAAACGCCTGTCAAACCTGTTCATTTAATGAGGTTAGGCTGGGTCATGCTTGTGGTGCCCAGTCTAGCGTGGCTCTCGGGAGAGGCGGCCTTCCACCCGTTGTGTATATATTAGTATACATGTGTATTGGCAATGGCCAAAGCGTTTCTTACAGACATGTCCATGGTTGTGTGACTTTTATGGGTGGTGTGAGGAGTTATTAAGGAGACGCTCAAGCTCCCGTTGTTTGCAGTGATGGAGATTCTTGGTGGGACTGTTGAAATACCCATGAGGCAGCAGTTACGTTGCTGAAGACAGTCTGGGAGATGTCGAGGTCCCTTCCAGCCTGGTGTTCTCTGACATGTTCTTAAGTGAAACGTAATACATTTCCGTGCCCAGTGGGATTGGATTGTCTGTGGTTTTGAGCTTGGAGCTCCGGAGAGAGAAGCCTGACGTTTAGTAGGAGTTTCGTGTAAGCAGTTCTTTCACTGAGTGCTGCTGATATTTTTGAGACCGGTATGTGTTTTGCACCTTCCTGGGTTATGAGAGGAGGAAAATGGTCTTAGCTGTGCAGAGAATGGCCAGGTGTCTGGGTAGTACAAATGTGCACCAGTGTCCGCGTATGGCTGAGAGCTGCAGCTTGCTGTGTGCCTCTGGTAACTGATGTGGAGAAGCTGCTGTGCAGTTTGCAGGTGCTGTCTGCGGAGGTCCCTCCATCTTTATTTCAGGGTGGGATTGGACTGAGTGTACTTTTGGGTTTCTGGGTGAGCCAGAATGATTGGTCCCAGGAGTCCCTCCTGCCTTTGACAACCAGGAACTTATGTTTTCTAGCCGCCTCCATATCAGCCTGTGCCTGGTGTTAGCTATTTGATACTGCACCTCTCAGATCAAAGTTGGAGGCAGTGCCAAAAGAGACAGGCTGCATGTCCATTCCTGAGATGAATTGCTGCTAATATAGCCCAGGCTTCTTCTGTATGTGTGTGTTACGAAAATGCCTAGAGTAACAAAGAGGAAAGCAATCTCTCTGGGGTTTGGCTGAAGACAGTAGTTGTATGAACTACACAGAAGCAATCATTTTGCCGTGTGATGGTTCTGCACATTTCACATGGACTTTTGCAGGGGGAAAAAGCAAGACTTAGAGGCTGCTTAGAAACTGAAACAAGTAGATCTGCGGTGAACCTGTGTGGCTGGATATTTAATGTTGTTTACTTATGGGGATAAAACTCCATTCTTAAGACTGGTGGAGGTGCACCATCACTGAGAGAGCCTATCAGATGTTTCTTGACCTTAAAATCTGTTTTCTTACTGTTAGCACCATACTGCTTTGCATTCTGCAAGTGTTACTGCTTTTTGGTTTTCACTCTCAGGTCAGATATTGCTTATGTTTACTCCCTGTCCTGCTTGATGAATCCTTCTTTAGCAAGTGGCTCTGAAATCTGTAATATGTATTCAGGAACATTAGAGAAATGTGGTTTTGCTGTAAAAATTGCAGCACTGTCTAGCATTCTGTGTACAAAATTGCTCTGTAGAGTTCCTGCTAGGCTAAAATAAGCTACCTTCTGTTTCTTGTTTTTTTTCTCTGTCACTGTAATTATTCAGTTTATTCTCTGATTTTATTCTTTAATTATCTATTTACTCTCAACTCTCTTCTCTCTCTCTTTCCTTTTTCTTGTCTTCCAGTTTTGACTGTACTAACACCATTGCTACTCTTAGAGTGTTACCTACTCCCAGTACCTGTACTTGGCCATCAGACACTATGAGGAGACTGGCTTTTCGAGGTGCTGGTTGTACTCTGGTAAATCTGGCAAATTATTGATTGTATGTGCACCATTCTCTCCATTCCTCTGCGGTAGGAATTTTCTTTTCTTTGTCCTGACTGTTAAGTACTCCTGCCTTATTCTTGTTCATCTCATTTGCGTGCTTCAAATGAATTCTGTCTCTAATGTAAACGCTCTCATGCATGTATATTGTGCTGCCATACCTGGTAAATCGGCTTTGTGCTTCCTAGAAGCAATTCCTTGATTTGGTTGGAAGATGGGTATAAGCTGGGATAGATGCATCTCTTCTGTCTTCAACCTTTGAAACAGCTACCAATATATTTTTCTGATGCTCTCACTGGAAGCTGGGAAAGAGGCAGCGACTTGTTCTGTAATTTACCATAGTTGTTGGGTGGTGGTTATTCATTTGTTTGTGTTGGTAAATGGAAAAATATGGCCAAGAAAGGAGGTGTTTTTTTCTGCTTCTTGTTGTTTGAGCCATTCATCCTACACTTGACGGGGGAGTGGCGGGTCACACGATGGTGCAGACCTGTCTTTGGCTTGAATCTAAGACAAGGTGTTCAGCAGCCATTTGAATGCTTGTTTGTGATTTGTTTGCTTCCTGGTTTGGGGTTGTTGGTGGTTGTCTTGTTGTGGGCTTGGTTTGGTTTGGTTTTGTTGTTGGGTTGGTTTATGGGGGTTTGCTGGTTGTTGTTTGTTGTTTTTTTTTTAATGTGGATTAATGTGCTTTTACACCAGAACTGAGCACATGTCTCTGTACAGCTTTTTCTTCTAAACAGCGGCTCTTCCTTAGTTATCGTGCATGAAATGAGGTATCAAAATGTCGATAGTTTAAGAACATATACTAGTAAGAGCTGCTGAATTCATCTGCATTACTGTGAGCCTTAGGTTTTCTGGCATTGCTGTCATAAGTGACTAAAACCGTAGGGCCAATTTGATTTCCCTTTACTCTTGCCAAGTTAGAAAAAGTTAGTGTTTAGATATATGGCTTAAGCAAACTGTAGTATATAACAAATATATGTGGCTCATCCTGAGCATTGCTAGCTTTATAGTTAGATCTCACCAGAGAGTTTGGATGCATTGCCGTGAGTTTAAGAACATTTGTCTTCATTATAGAAGAAGTTGGATTCCATGGGTTCCAAGAGGCGAAGAGCTACCTCTCCTTCCAGCAGTGTCAGCGGAGGAGACTTTGATGATGCCCACCACTCCACAAACACCCCAGGCCCGAGCAGAAAGAGGAGGAGACTTTCCAATCTCCCAACTGTAGATCCTGTTCGTATCTTCTTCTTATGGGCAGTGTTTTTTCTTAGTGATACTTTATCCCTTTCTGGGAAATGCAGGCTAATAAAAGAGGTGATCATGTGTAGCACATATATACTGGCCCTGAATCTGTTGCTGCCTTAGCTAACTTTGTTTAGGATCTCATTTGGTTTTGGCTTGTTCTTGTCTTCCCAGTTTCATGTTTTTCTTTCCCGTTTTCCTTTTGCTGCCTTTCCTCCTGTGCCCTTCCCTGTCTGTCTCCCCACCCCCCATGATTTTTGCAGATGGAGGGATATTGGAGAAGGAGCTGAAATCATAAGAAGCATAAGTTGAGAGCTGTGTCTGAATAGCAAATACAGAGAGAGAGAAGTGGGGAATGGCACAGGCAGTGATTGCTCAAGTGCACAGTGTCTCTGTTATGCCTTTGAGATAGCAGCCTAATTTTGATTAATTGCAGGGCAGAACCACCCCTGTTTTTGTTTTAGATGTCTGTAACTCAGAGAGCATTGTACTGAATTAATGTACATTCTGGGTGTTTTATTTAGAATTAGCATTGAAAGAAAGCTCCCTGTGTTCAAAAAACCAAATCCGAATTCTGCAGTACTTGTCAGGTATTGTACTAATGTGTGAGATGCAGCAGTTTCCTCACACTTCTCCTTTGGGGCACACTGTGGATTGGCAGCCTGTCTTCCCATTCTTAGTAGGCTTTGATTTGTTACCTTCTTAAAATGTTCTCCTTTTTCATTGCTTTCTCGTTTCTGCATTTTAGATTGCTGTATGCCATGAACTTTACAACACCATCAGAGATTACAAAGATGAACAGGGCAGGCTCCTTTGTGAGCTTTTCATTAGGGCACCAAAGCGAAGGTAAGACCATGGTTCTGGTTAAGCCTTCAACCGGAGGTTTAATCGGGAAATAAGTGGATATTGAGGAGTACTTCAGTATTAATAGCTGTGAAAAATCTAATCTAAATGTCGTAGTTTCACAGCAGTGTTTGATCCAAGTATCTGAGGTAATTATTCAATGGGACATGATAACATTTGTGCCCTTTTTCAGTCAAAAAAGGATACAGCGAGTTAATTGAAACCATTTCTTGTGACATCTGCATAAAACATCTATGCCTTTGACTATAAAATGTTCCACATTAGTGGTGCAATGTAATAAAGTCATATCTTCAGGAAGATTAATGGAAGTGACCCTTGAAAATGCAGTAGATAAAGTAAGAGACTGAATTTTATCTTAAACTCAGAAAACTGAGGATGATAACAGAGCATGTAGTACTGTAAGCTCACGAATAGACCGCTATTTTAGCTCTTGTAGCTGTAACAAAAATGCATTGGAACTTTATTTGTTTTATTTAGTCATAGACCCATACAAACATTAGTGCTGTGGTTTTGGTGTTACTGCTTTTAATATAATGCCTGGTTTTGACATTGCAACAGAAATCAGCCAGATTATTATGAAGTGGTTTCTCAGCCAATTGACTTAATGAAAATCCAACAAAAGCTAAAGATGGAGGAATACGATGATGTGAATGTGCTGACTGCAGATTTTCAGCTTCTCTTCAACAACGCAAAAGCTTACTATAAGGTGAGGAAAATACCTGGAAAGGCTTAAATTTATTGTAAAAAGTCATCAAGTTATGTTTAATTTCTTCCTTGGTTTGGCCAAAACCCTTTTCAGTTTAGCCTTTATTATTGGTAAGAGAGCAGCACATGTTGCAGTTATTTGCATGTATTTCCCTCAGGTTGACCATATCTTTGTAAGATGTCTAACTATAGCAATTTTTTGTGTGCCAAACTATAAAATAGTGTGGGGAGGATCTTCATATAGTTTTCCAAAAGAGACAGAAAGCAAAACTGGAGATATAAACTGAGAAAAATAACTTGTCTGTCAGAGAATCTTTCTCTTCTATTGAGCACTTAATAGTGTGAAAAAAAGGCACGTTGATTATCATGGTCAGGGATGATAGATTTGGAGTGTAGGTGATGATGTATTTCATCAAGGATGCAACCCTGACGTTTATTACTCCATATTGGGTATGTGTCTTATTTTAGATGTTAATGGTTTTTATTGCAGTTGCCATAAGGAAGTGGGAAAAAAATTGGCTAAATCTGGGTTAATGGAAAGCTGTGTTAAATACATAAAACAGTGAAATTGTGTGTAGTGACTGAGATGATGCGGCAAATCTAAACCTGCTAAAGTTACCTTTCATTTATCTTTTGACTTTGGAGATGATCCAAATGACTGCTTTCTGAATAACCCAACCAGCACAACCAGGCGACATTCAGAAAGGCAGTGTTTGTTTTGCTTGTGTTTGTATATGTCTGTGTGTAGCTTTTTGAAAAACAATCCGATTTATGAACTTTGCACGTTCTGGTTCCAGTAGAAAATGTACAAGGCTTTCCAAATCGGTTGTGTGCTGCTGAAGCTTTGCAAGGCATTTGCCCGGTAGTGTTGTCATTTTCATGGTTTCTTTTGCCTCCAGAATGGTGGACTCAGAATTATGCCTGTATTGTAAAGATTGTGCATGTAGAATAGAATTAGGTCCCCATCATTGTAGGGCGACAAAATGTTGACATTTTCAGAGAACTAGAGAGTTGTGAGCTGGAGGTACGGCACACAAACACAGCCTCTTCTTTCATCTTTTACCTTCCCCACGCAGTTCCAGTGATGCCTATAAAAGAGGGAGATTGATTTATTGTCAAGGTCTTTATTACAGCAGGAGTTTTATTGGCAGTGCTGGATTAGAATGGAAAGCTTTGGGTTTGTTAGCGTTTTGGTTCAAGTCTTACACTTTTGAGTGTCTTGCATTAATGCAGAAGGAAGCAGATGAGTGGAGCAGAGTATATCTGTTCTTCCTGATTAACACCTGGTCCCATGTCTTGAGAATATTTAATCCTAGTGAGGTGGGTTTAGGGATTGTTCTCATGTTGGTTTCTCATTTGTGTTGCAAGCTGTCTGAGGTTGGGAGAGGGAAGTAAGGCAAGCATTATCTGCAGGAATACTCTGAAATAGAGGTGAAGTGAGAGAAGAAAGGGAAAGAAAAATACATAAGAGTGGAAAACCTGAATTTTTTTTTCTGGGCAACATTCTTAAGTAGTCATGTTATAGGCACATGCTTATCTGCCACGACCAACTTTGTATTTACAAAACTCAATTTGCTGACTAATACATCTAGCTCTTCACAAAAATATACCGAGATGTGTACGCAGGTGGTAGCATATTGTCAAGTTCTTTGGAATTTCAGTTAATGCTGCATCTAAATCATTGAAGTCTTTTCAAAGGTACTGATACACTTATTAGCATTCTTCTCCCGTAGAAATCAGTTTTCAAGTGCCACACAAGAGCAGCAGTATTTGCTTAAATCACACTTCTGGCATACTGATATTTAGTCTATTTTAAATATCAGTGGTGTTACGCCTCAGCAAAACTGAATGATTTTTCCAGATTCATCCAATAGGCTTGTCCAAGCCTCAACCCAAGTAATTTAATTGCTAAGTTTTCTTGAAGACTTAAATGCTTTGGTGTGATAGAAGTTATATTTTCTAGTGCTTATTGTGATTCTTAACATCTCTTTTGAAGAATGACTGAAGCAGGAATTTCCCGTGTTTTCTATTATGTGTTTCCTTAATGCGTTTAATAGCATTTAACCAATAATTTAAACATTTCCTTCAGATCAGAATGGTCTGACTTCTGAGTAGAATGTTTGCTTTGTTTTTGCAGCCTGATTCTCCTGAATATAAAGCTGCCTGCAAATTATGGGAGTTGTATTTGCGCACAAAAAATGAATTTGTTCAAAAAGGTGATGCTGAGGAGGAAGATGATGATGAGGAAGGACATGAGAGTCAAGAATTAGTAAGTGTGGGCGTGACACTTGCAGTTGTAGGAGGCCGTGGCTGTGTATGTCAGCTGACTCTGAGAGGGAGGTTGGCTCCATGTGTGAATAAGCATGAGGGTTTTTTGTCGTTAAATTATGCCCTAAAACGTCTTCCTGATACCAGTTTATTGGTGAAGAATTTCACAGCATTGTAAGTATGTTTCACTTTTGCCTAGCAAAACAAAAATTTACGAGCTCCCCTGAGACAGATAAAATGTGCTTGTGATGTACTTGAAGTGAATATGACGTGCTTGGTATCATGCCAGCGTCGAGGTTTGATGCAAGCAAGCTTCATGTCCAGTTAGTTACATCATTTTTCCGCCTGTGTCGCATTCAGTTAATGCAGCTGTTCTTGGAGTGTTTCACAAGCTGGATATGATAGTGGCTTGTCTGGTGTTTGTGATGTTGGGATGCATGTTTTCATTAATACTGACAACCAAGTTGTAACGCATGTTGGACAGTTTGCAGTGTAAATGTTAAATTAAAAGTTGCATCTGTTTTGTAGCTGATTTTTTCTGTCTTTCAAAAGTCAATTCCTGTATTTTAGTGCAACTTAAAGCACTCCACTCTGACTGCTGTGAAAACTTCTTGTGATTTCATTTCTTATTAGTCATCTCCAGGTTACCTGAAGGAAATTCTTGAGCAGCTTCTTGAAGCCATAGCTGTTGCCACAAACCCATCAGGACGCCTCATCAGTGAACTGTTTCAGAAACTTCCCTCTAAAGTGGTGGGTATTTTATTAATACTGGTTGTGTTTTAAGATGGAAACCGGGACGTTTATAGAACTGATGTTACACACTGAGATGGGCACACTCAGGATGCTTATTATTTCATCAGTGACAAACTCCAGCTGGTTTTAGAGCTTCCTTCCTTCTTTGCTCCTACCCATTCATTCTTAGCCCTTCACTGGAATCTGGGGCTTGCCCTGTTTTGCCAGTTTAGATAATTATGGGTGTTTTTTTTTGGTGTAGAGATGTTAATCTTTTTTAATATGTCTGATTTCACTGTTCTGTTTCAGGATGTGACATAAGTTGAACCAGCAAAATAAATACTCTGAAGACCTGTATTTGGCTTTCGGACAGAACTGGTCCTTTCTATCATTTTATTGATGAATTATAATTCCTTGTATGGACCTTACGAGTTGGCTCACCAAAATTCAAGCCTATTACTGATGGAGCGTACAGCTACTCGAACAATAGCTTTGTGACTGTTTATAGTAATATATAAATTATTTTTCTTTTCCAGCAATATCCAGATTATTATGCAATAATAAAGGAGCCCATAGATCTTAAAACTATTGCCCAAAGGATACAGGTACAGTATGAGCATGTTAATATGTCAAAGTATATACTTGTTTAACAGTGAGCACTCTGGAATTGTGAGAAGCCAAAGTTTGTGGTGGTAGAAAAGACAATGTGTTTTTCCCCTGCTGTTTGGGAATCTGAACACTGTTAGTGCTGCAGAAATAGCTGTGTTGAAGATCAAGCATTGTAAACTGTAGAGTACTGGCATTAAGCCTGAATATCTTGGGTTACTTGATGTTTAATGGTTTAAAGTAGTTTCTTGGCAAGTACTGCTAATGTAAAACATTGAAGTATTGAAGCTTAGTGGTGCATTAACATCACCTACTTTTGTTCTAGTGCTATAAAGAGCTGATTTGTACTGATGGACTTTTCATCTTACTTGTCCAGTAGTTTAAAATACTGTGCGTATTTCTAGCATATTGTACAGTAGGTTTGTATAGCACATGGAGTAATTGAACTAGAGAATAGAAGTAAAATAACATTTTGTCAAAACCTTCAAAATTAAGGTAATGTAATGTATTATTTTTTTCAGTCTTTTCCTTAGCATTTTTAAACTGTAAGGACTTAGCACTTAGGTTTTAACTTTCTTTCTTCGTGACTTTATCAGATACTTATCTGTCCTCTTTAGAAATGTTCTTGTTTTTCTGTAAATGTTCCCCTTATTCTACATGAATTCCCTTTGCTTTTTGCTACTGACTGTGTTCTCATACTGTCTGAACGTTGCCACTTTAACCAGTTCTGGTTTTTGTTATATAGAATGGAACTTATAAAAGCATTCATGCAATGGCCAAGGATATAGATCTTCTGGCAAAGAATGCCAAAACCTACAATGAGCCTGGATCACAAGTATTCAAGGTTAGATTCACTTATTCCTAGTTTAATTTGAATGTTGTTTTTTTCTGTATTACTTTCTGTGCTTATTGATCCTTAGAGTAATCTTTAGCATAAGGCCCTGAAGATTGTTTGCAATTAAAGAAGAAAAAGCTAATAGTGGCTTTTCCTTTTTTTTAATATTGCTTTTAGCGTAATTGGAATGCATGGTACTTGCTGAGGTATGAGATTTTTGCAAATTAGATTTTGTCTGGGTAGATGAGTTACATGACTTCTTTGGAGGAATGGAGGATCCTGGTACTTGTGATTGAAGTTGAAATGCCTGAAACTACAGGTTCAAGTGATAGCAGTTGTATTCAGCTGCTGTCTCTTTCCAGATTGCAGGAACTATTTATGGTGTTCATCATAAGCTTCAAAACTGGAGTTATGCCTTCTCTGCATAGTTCTGAAGATCCTATTCCTTTTTGCCATATTTTTGTGATAAATTTCACCTCCTGTCTTTTAAAACTGAGTTCACCAGCTTTTTGTGTTTATTATTTTGTGATTTTCACATTGCTGTTTCCATGTACTCTAGAAGTAAGAGACTTTTGGTGGTAAATTATGCCTTTGCTTGCTCAGTTTTTAAGGGCTTTGTAGGGAGAGATGTTGTATATGTATAACACTACTGTGTAAGTGGTTCTTGGACTTTTCCAGTTACCCTTTTGTTGGGATTGTAGTTTCAGTTCTTGGTGGCATAACTCACACTTGTAAGCTCACTCAAAACTTGTAATCTCTATCTTGTGAACTGTTACTTCAAGTCTTGAGTCCATGGGTGTAGAATGAGACTGAGGAAGTGGTGTGAATCTCAGTAACAGTGGTAACTTTTTGATTGTAAAGGCACAGGAAGTGATTTCCCTGCTTAATTCAAAGTGGCATTTGTGTGTATTTGCAAATTGTAGGTTTTTTTGTGTGTTTGTTTTTTTTCTTAAGGTTATAACAAAAAGTGACGTCCAAGCTACTCAGCTGTTTATTCTATTCAGTTTTTGCAGGCCACTGTGAGTGTATTTCAGGCAGACTTTGTTCTGTGCTTCATTTCTCATGCAAAACTATTTTATATCTAAATGTAAAAACCCCTTCATTTTTGTTTTAGATTTTTGGATAGGTGGCTATGCCTCAGTATAACATTCTTTACTTTCAACATTAAACAAGTAAATTCTTTTAATTGACAGGATGCAAATGCAATTAAAAAAATATTTAATATGAAAAAGGCTGAAATTGAACACAGTGAGTTGGCCAAGTCAAGTCTTCGAATCAGGTACTGCAAATAGAGTTCTTTTTTGTCATCTCATATAGAAATCTCTATAGACATTCCCTTAATTTTGCTATGGACAATAGAGTGGGAAATAATTGCTTGAAAACTTAGTTTATTGTTGTTTTAAAGGTTAAAAATGTAAAATAGTTTTTGGAAGGAAACATTTGTTGAAATACTTCTGTGATGAAGTATTTCTGTGGTGTTCACATTAAAAGGTGTCAGTGAATCATTCATAACTCAGAGTTAATAAGAGAAAAGGAATGGTAAGAAACATGGTACTTTGTTGTGCTTTGCTTTATGAAAAATGCTGGAGAATCTTGAACCTTGTGAGGAGCTGAAACATAAGAGCTTGCTATTAAGTAGGTAGGGCAGAAACATAGGAGCAAGACCTCAGGCAAGATGTACTTAGAAGGAAGTTCACATTGTATAAACTTGTTTGAAAACCAATTTCTCGGTATGAAAAGAGGGACAGGGCACTGAAGATCTTCATTTAGTGAAGCATAGACTTGGTCTTGAAAAGGCAGGTATAGAATAGAGTTCGTAGCTCTATTTGTTTCATGGGTTGATTTTATTTCAGAAATGGCATTTTCTTCCTGTGAAAATCATAATATACAGAGAAGCGATGCAGTCCTTTTAGATGTTTCTTATCTGAAATGCAATTAGATTTCTTCTCATACAAACGTTTTTCTTATGAGTGGCTCTTAGAAGTAGGTTTAAATGTTATTTGCCAGCACGAGCCATGTCATTTATCTAAAAAATAAAGCACTGCTCTGCAAATCATCCCAGAGTTAGCAAACTCTTTACCAGAGGGGCTGTCTTTATGGATTTGAGCTGTTTAATATTTGTTGCTGGAAAATAACTGCTGTCATTTCCTGCGAAGGTTTGGATGGTTCAGCTGTAAACACCGGGAGTCCCTTACCTTACTGAAAAGCAGTTTACATTTTTTTTGTTGTCTGAAAAATGTGTGGGTGATGCCAATATTGAAAGTGTTGCCTGGAATTGTGGTGTGTGAAAGAAGTGAAAATTACCTGGTTGATTTTTAGTATTTGGTCCTTTGAGACATTCAACCTCTGTAGTGTTTTTTTGTGGTTCCTTTGTTGAGCATTTGTGTGCTTCCTATGAGCATATAAATGTATAAAAGCATAAATACTGTTAGGGAGTAATTCCTGACATATGTTTAAATTTTTCCTTCTTAAAAGTATGTGTAGTGCCAGAAGACCTTGATTCTACAGCCACTGAGCATACATAGAATCATAGAATAGTTTGCTTTGGAAAGGACCTTAAGATTATCCAGTTCCAACCCCACTGCCATGGGCAGGGACACCTCCCACTAAACCATGTCACCCAAGGCTATGTCCAACCCGGCCTTGAACACTGCCAGCGATGGAGCGTTCACAACTTCCCTGGGCAACCCATTCCAGTGCCTCACCACCCTCACAGTAATGAACTTCTTCCTTATATCTAATCTAAACTTCCCCTGTTGAAGTTTGAACCCGTTACCCCTTGTCCTCTCACTGCAGTCCCTAATGAAGAGTCCCTCCCCATCATCCTTATAGGCCCCCTTCAGATATGGGAAGGCTGCTCTGAGGTCTCCACGCAGCCTTCTCTTCTCCAGGCTGAACAGCCCCAATTTTCTCAGCCTATCTTCATACAGGGAGGTGCTCCAGTCCCCTGATCATCCTCGTGGCCTCCTCTGGACTTGTTCCAACAGTTCCATGTCCTTTTTGTGTTGAGGATACCAGAACTGCACACAATACTCCAAGTGAGGTCTCACAAGAGCAGAGGAGAGGTGCAGGATCACTCTCCTTTTGATGCAGCCCAGGTCACGCTCCTTTTGATGCAGCCCAGGATACCGTTGGCTTTCTGGGCTGCAAGCGCACACTGCAGGCAGCTCATGTTCATTTTCTCATGGACCAACACCCCCAAGTCCTTCTGTGCAGGGCTGCTCTGAATCTCTTCTCTGCCTAATCTGGAGCTGTGCCTGGGATTGCTCCGACCCAGGTGTAGGACCTTGCACTTGGCATGGTTAAACTCCATCAGGTTGGCATCAGCCCACCTCACAAGCAGGTTAAGGTCCCTCTGGATGGCATTCCTTCCCTCCAGCATATCAACCGAACCACACAGCTTGGTGTCATCGGCAAACTTGCTGAGGGCGCACTCAATCCCACTGTCCATGTCACTGACAAAGATGTTGAACTGAAACGTACGTGTTTGTTCTGCAGTAACTACAATTACATACAGGCATAGAGGTTTGCTATTTAAATTGTAATTTTATTTTTATCACTGTCTTTCTTCAAAATGAAGCTGCTTGCATGAGAAGGGATGACAGATAAATCACACTGGTATTTGTTGGTTGAATTCCTCTCTTACACTGCCAACCCATTTTCATTTCTCCACTTCTCAGCTACCTTATTTTAGATGTTCTCTTATGTGCTGTGTTCTCAATCGACCTGCAAATCCTGATGTAATCTGAATGTCAGAGTAATTGAGAGCTCCCTTCTTTGTTTCTCTAACTTAGAGAAAAAAAAAGTAAATATAAAGCCTGAAGCAGGCTACAATAATACTGGGCTGAATGCAAAAAAAAACCCTAGTGCGAAAGAAAAGTATCATGAAAACCAAAGCTTTCACCTGCTGTTCTGCATCTCACTGGTTACTTTTTTACTGAAGCATTAGTCTTTTTTATTTTCTTAACTGCTTAGTTGTCTCAAAGGGGAGTCTCCTTTACCTATTGCTGATTTTAATAAAATACCTCCATGAGTTCATTAAAAGTTAATTTATTTTTCTTCTCAATTTACATCTGTTTTTCTTTGCCATTAATGGATCTGGATCAAATTCATCATATTGCTGTTAGCCTGTTCTATGGACATGTTGCCTCTGTGTTTAAAGTCATGCTTTTCTGTTGCAGAGTTCATTGTATCCTTTGTCATACTAAGTTGGTCTTTGTTGGTGCATTTACCTGTTGTCCCTTAAATAAAATGGCAAAATAAAGTGGCTTGACAATATGCGCTGTCAAGCAACTTGACAATGATTTTGTTAAGTATTGATAAAAGGTGATTGGATCTGTATGATGAGCTTTATCTGGACACTAAGGAACATTTTGTTGGCTGCTTTTGCTGCTACTGTAGGCTGAGCTCTGTGTGTAGCTATTAATCCTCAATCTAAATGTTATACCTTCCTCTGGCTTTGTAAACAAAATCGATGTTAATGCTAGGACATTAAATGTATCTTAATGTTACTTTGCTGTTAGCTTTAAAACGTTTTATATCCGTCTCCCAACCTTTTGGCTGATCTGTCAAAGTAATTCTGTAAAAAGCTTTACCCTTGCTGTGCTTTTTCTTGGGTCTAAGGTGGGCCTCTTTTTTTTCCCCCTTTCCTTGGCTTTTCTCTTCTACCTTAAGGACTTCATCAAATTTGACTGCTTCCAAGCTGACAGGTCCTTCCTCACAGGGTAAAGGCAGTGTTGGTGATGAGAGAAATTCTTCTAACAAATATTATCGGTAAGTAAATGGTGGACTTGGAGGGAAAGGTGGGTCGTCATCCTATGGAAATACTAAATCTTTGTTGGTTTGCTTTTTGGTTTAGTGGTTTTTTTGGTTGCAAGTGCTCTTCAATATTGATGCAGATACCTTTCAGATTCAAATATGTTTCATTCTGATATCTATTAAGTATGATTTAATAGGTTACTTTCCTGTAATTACTCTTCCATGTTTGATTTTATATTTAACATTTCAAAACACCTGTGATGAAATATTCTCTATATAATTATTTCCTTAGAAAAGTTCTGAAGAACAATATGTTAAGCTTCATTACAAAATAAAGCAGGTGAAAAGACCCATGGAAGTGTGTTGTAAACTAAATCTGGAGACTAAAAAGAAGTAATTAGTAGGACTGAATAATTAATAGATGGCCAATGGAAACCGATGAAGCCTGTAAAAAGAAAGTATTGCTTTTGGGGTGCATTTATGGCAAACTTCCTGGGTAGGCTGGATAACTGGATCTGTGTAGAGACTTCAGCCATCATCCAGAAGAGCACATTGACTCTGATGCTGGGATAACAGAGCCAGTAGCTTGGAGTTAGGGTAAGGAAGCCAGACAGCTGGAATCCCTTTCTAGGGAAGGGAGCATTGACAGTGTTGTTGGAAAAGGGGCAGAAGTCCTCATTCTCTGGAGATGACTCCTGTCAGGCATGAAGGAAAGGGGCCCCTTCCTATCAAGGCAGATGATACCCAGGCAAGTGGGAGACCATGGAGAAAGGTATCCTTTACCTGAGGGGATTACTGAATGGAGCTAGAGGTGATTTACAAGTGACCTGGACAAGAAGCAGATGAAGTGCACACAGCCCATGTGGTGAAGTTTGTCTGAAGTACCTCATTGTATGCTAATGCATTGGCGGTAGTGACCTCTCTATCAAGTGAAGCAAAGAAGAACAAATTCAGATGGGGCCCTGAGCGGCATCAAGCCTCTGAATAAATTAAACAGGAGATAATTGATACAGTAGCCCTTTGACCAGGCCATGCAGGGCAAGATGTTAAAAAATATGCTTAACACCACAGCTGGGGAGAATGGTTCTACCAGGAGCCTCTGGCAGAAAGCATCAGGGGACACTCAAGGTCAAACCTTACGATTTTGGAGTTGAGAATAGAGAGGATCTGGGGGCTGCTGTACTCGTACTGAAAAAGAGATATTGGCAGTGTATGAAGGGGTTCAAGCTGCTTTGGAAGTGATTGATACTGAAGCACAGCTCCTCTTGGCACCCCAGCTGCTGGTGCTGAGCTGGAAGTTCAAAGGGAGGGTCTCCTGCACATTGTGCAGTTGATGCTATATGGAGTAAGTGGGTCGCACTGGTCCCGCAACAGGCTTGAATAGAAATCCCAGTTTACCAGTCTTGCTCATCAGCGATCACTTTCTTTGACCTTCATTTTCTGCTTGACATAACTGAGAAGCCTGGACAAGAGCCAGGAAGTGTGATGCTTCCTGTAGCTGGAATAAGAAGGCTCCATCAGTAGTCTTGTCCTGATTGTGCAGCCTATGGTAGACACTCACAAGGTTTCCTTCGTTGCCTTGGTCCCTGATCTTTACCCACAAGCTTTCAACCTGCTCATAGCAAAATGTGGAAGGGCCTGGCAGATTATGCACCTCCCACAAACCTGCCAAGGCACCCTGCCTAGATGCACTTGATGAGTAATGCGAGAGGATGGGGAAGTCCAATGTGTACCTCAAGGGGATTTGATTCTGGCTAAGAAGAGCCTGAGATTTGAATTCTGTGATGTTATTTGCTATGTAATACTGTAAATCATCACTACTGGGGTTGCTATATGCCACATCAACTGTATTGCAATAAAATTTACACAGATTAATGAAAAAATTATTCTGAATTTTGATGAGAACTGGGCAAAGTGCAGTCATGGTAGAACCAGAATTGGCTTCAGCATGCATTGGTGCGACACCACACACCTTCTCTCCTGCCCTGAAGGACTGTTATGACAAATGGAGCCCAAGGTCATGGACTACATGAACTGAATGGACATTTCAGAGGAATAGCTCATAGACAGTAGCGGAACAATATCTGTGTGTATAAAAGCCAAGAAAGGATGTATTGGAAAGTGTGGGACCTGGGCATGCACAGTAGCAATCCATCTGCTTTTCCCCAGTCTTCACTTTGCTCCCCCAGGGCAAGGCTGAGTCTGTTGCTGGAGGTGCCTAAAGACCTGACCTAGTAAAAAAGCAGAGATTGTCAGGCATAGCCTACAGTGTAGGCAGTGAAATTCTGTGCCCCAGGGCTGGGACGAAAGGGAGGAAGAGAGGAATGCTAAAGAAGTCTTTGTGAGACCATAGCCAGTGTGGATGCTGGTCTTTCTCTAGAAAGCAGAGGAAGCGGCTTCACGTATAGGCACTGTGTGTGCTGATAGTGAATAAGGTGGGAATGCAGAAATGGGGAAAGACAGCTTTATACAGCTTACAGTGTGCTGGATTCCTTCTTGTAGATAAATCCTTCTAGAACAGAATCAATAACAAAGTTAGTCATGTGAGGGACTTGTTATCATCTCCCTTCTTCCCCAGTAGTTGGAATACTCAAGTAGTCAAAATAGGGCAGAAGAATAGCTAGCTGAGCATCTAGCTTTTTGACTGGTGTGTCCAGTTTTTCAGTTTGATGGACTGCCTCAAAATAGAGGCAAGTCTCAAGTCGTTAACAGCTTCTCTTATTCAGGGCTCCAGCATTTTCTTGTGTAGTCATGTTTGTATTCCTGTAAGCAGCCATTACAAGCTTACTTACACACTCTGAGTGACTGTTAATGGTTAATGTGATAACCCTTTTTTTAATTCCCATGTTTTTTTTACTTCTCTTTCATAGTAACAAAAGATCAGCCCAAGGGGATCGTTTATCAGCAATAACCATGGCATTGCAATATGGATCAGAAAGTGATGAGGATGCAGCTTTGGCAGGGTAGGAAGTGAAATGCATTTTCTCTATTTTTTTTTAATTTAAATATTTGGAATAAGCAAAACTGTAGGACTTCTGATACATTCAAATATCTTTATTTCAAAAGTATTTTGCAGTGTTTCCAAACTCAGTATGTAAATTCAGTCCCTGTTCTCTCTAAGTACAGGTGTATAAATGTACAGCTGGTCAGACAATGTAGGCCAAACTTGCTTGCGTGGTTTGAATTTAGTGTGTGTGTTTCCAAGTATACTTACTCAAGCTTTAGGAAACTGCTGCACGTTTTTATTCCTCCTAATGGGAAACAGAAGTTGAGACACTGGGGTAAGACATTGGGTGCTTCTTGTAGTAGAAGAGATTTACAGTGCTACAATTGTTTGAGAGAAATCTCTCTGGCACTGGCTTGTTTTCTCTTGCTCTCGTGTGCCATTGGGTCTCAGGTTTTATTTTTGAAGTTGAATATAATGTATGAGGTGTAAGGATAGGTAAATGTGAGATCATAATTCAGAAATATCTGGTCTAGCCTAGTAGTCATGAAATTTTACGTGAAGGTTTATGTTAAAAGCATGTAAAAAGGCATGCCTTTATACAGCACCCTTAGTTTCATAAGCATGCTTTAACTTTATATATATATTTATATATATATGCCATAATATATGCATTATATCAGATATTTCAGTATCAGTCATAAATTGTTATATGTTGTCTTTTAAGCTAGCTTGTCTTGATAGTTACATTCTCAGCACCTTCCTTGTTTTCATCTTAGAGGCTGTTTCTGAAATGTTTTACGCATCTTCAGTTTTATTTTCTGTTAACATTGTTTTTGCATTGATGCATCTCTTCAGTTAGTTTGTATTTTTGGGGCATTCATTTCGCACCTGGAAATTGAATTGTGTTCACCACTTTTCCAGTGGATGGACATGCCGTAGAATTGTTTTGGACCATTTTGCTGCAAACTAAAGCAGAGTTGAGTTATCGCTTCGGATCAGCTGCTTTCTGGGAGGTGTAAGGAGTATTTATTGGCTTGGTTCAGTGTGATTATTAGCTGCTGGTTTTGAAAATCATAATTCTGTAAGCACACAGAGCTTGTTATGTCTTTATATGGATTGAATTCTTGAAGTGATTTAACCACTTTCAGGTGCTACCTTTACTGTGGACGTTACTGTCATTTTCATGGGGCCTTTCACATGCATCTGAGCTCTCTGCTTTGCTGCTGTCGCAGCTCTTCTGTCTTTATTGCATTCACCTAAGGGGCGTCGTCAATTTTTTTAGAAGACCTCTGTCACCCTTAAGATTTTCTGCCCTCCAATATACTACTTGGACATCCCTGTGCTTCCAGTCTCTGCTTGAAAGGGATTTTTATTTAAACCAAGTCTTTTTATTAGTTGCTCTGGAATCTCATCTTTTTTCTGTCCACTAAGGCTTGTTAAAATAAATGAGAACTAGGCTGCATGTCTGAACGTGAAGAGAATTTTCTCCTTCTCAATATAGAGAGCTAAATCTTTATGAGCTTCTCAGATTGCAGCAGTTGCTTAAGCAATGAACAATATCTGTTTCCAACTTGGAGTTTATCCTCACAGTTTCAGAGGGTGTCATAGGTGTGCTGGAGCTTGTAGATTTCCAGCTCAAATGTATTGGTGCATGAGCAGCTTCTGCAGTATCCTTGCTCCCCATTATAAATCTGTAAAGGCAGGCATAGATGGTCATTCTGTGGTACTTATTTAAAAGTATGCCATTTTGTAAACAAAGCTATTTATTATTATTAAGTTTAGAAATGTTTTAAGACTGGATGCTGCTTTTGGTTTTACAAGCATTTATCTTCAGTTAGACTATGAGCAGTCATTGTTTTCTAGGTGCTTTGGGACCACAAAGGTGACAGTGTTTAAAGCAAATCGCTTACTGAGTAAGACTAATTTGCTTTCACACACACAAATACTCTGCTCTTTTTCTGCCTCATCATTAAGAGTACATGATTATGATAGTTCAAGGCTGGGTTGCACAGAGCCTTGGATGGCATGGTTTAGTAGGAGGTGTCCCTGCCCATGGCTGGGGGGTTGGAACTGGATGAACTTGAGGTCCTTTCCAACCCTAACTATTCTATGATTCTATGATTTATATCTGATAAGAAAGCTCAGTTCCAGTTGTAAATTAGATGGCCCCCTCCTTTTGCAGTGAAGTCAGTTTAACATCACTCCATTATGAAGCTAGCCCTTCATTAGGAAGCAGTCACTGTGGTACGGAATAGACAGCAGGAAATGCTTTTTGTTTGGGGCTAAATGCTTTTTGTTACATGGCAGATACTTTGTGGTTATGGTTTGCTGCAGGGTTTTTTATTTCTCTGTTAACTGTAGTAGTGGTAACAGCTGCATGAAAGAGGATTGACTGACTGTTGCTTCACTGGTCAGTGTGTGCCTTGGTGGGGGTATGGCACCTGGTACTACTGCATATTAAACAATCTATAGTCTTGCATTGGATTGTTTCATGGCAAAATATGTTTCTTTTCTGTCTTCTGATCTGAACAATACATTCTTCATCAGTTTTCTTTAGAGAACAGATTTTGTACTAGAGCAGTGTAATTTTCTGAATATGTAAGAATATGTAATGTTTGACACATCGCTTTTAAAGAACATACACATCATAATGAAAATGTTTATAGCTGTATTACAATATTATGTAAACACTTTCCTTTTAGTGCCTGTTTAATTTACTTAGATTTTTATTTTTAGGGAATGCCTGGTGTTCTACTTCCTATGCAAAGGAAGTACGTTTCTTATTTAGGGTATTGAACTGCTTTGTTGCTGGTATGACACATTAGGATAATTTGTAGGCATACACAAATTAGGATAATTTGGAGTGTCTTCCCTGAAACAATAATGAACGTCTTTGTTATGTGTTTGCACAAGGTCTGCTTGTGTTTTAGTTTGCATCTAACTTGTCTGGTAGGTCCCATACATCATATACTCGCATAGATCTGCAATGTCAGACTGCAGAGGAAAAATGATAGTATTATGCTTTTATGTAGTGAGAGTGTCCCCTGGCTTCGTCATCATTTCAGTATGTCTTTACTGAGCTTGGATAGAAAGCTTGAAGCATTGCCAGCCTCTGCTGAGCAATAACAAAAATGCCAGCTGGAAACTTGGCGTGAGCGTTAGGGAACTGTCTTCTATGCTGACTGAGTTACCAAAAGTGTTATCTGCCAAACTTTCGCTCAAACTTTAACCCTTAAGAAGGCGACAAAAGAGTGAACAGTTTAACTCCAGTATGTGCAAACCCACATAGATTTTATGTTATGCTTGTCTGCAAAGTACAAATTACACCATTTGTGTTACTGAGAAGTGTGGGAGGAGTGGCCATTTACTTTTTCCATCCTATATTTCCACTACCAAGGTTTTTTTGTTCCTGTTGTGTTTCTATTGCTCATGCAATGTTTCTCCTAATTTCCTCTGCAGTGTGAGGTGTCCCTGCCCATGGCAGGGGTGTTGGAACTAGATGATCTTAAGGTCCTTTCCAACCCTAACTCTTCTATGATTCTATGAAATGTAGCTCTTTCATAGCATTTCTTTCATTCGTCCTATCCTGAAGCATAGTATATACTTTATATAGATAACTAGGTTTGCTATAAAATTTGTAAATAATTATGACATATTTATGCTAATTATGTATATAAATATAGAGTTCTAATAATATAATAATCCTAAAATATTTATCCTTTATTTTGCTGTATAAATTAGAGGTGCACCTTCAGGCTTTAATGTCAGGTTTTTTTCTGCTAAACTTCACAATTTTTGAACTGAGATGTGATTAATATGGTTTAAAGGATTATAGAAGTTTTGAAGTCACTTTTTTGATACATGCACAAAAATTCATTTTGATTTTGACCATTTGGCTTAAGTAGCCAGGCACCTTTGAAAACTCCAGACATGGTTTGTCAATTTGTATCCTTGTAGTGAGCTCTGGTCAGTATGACAGTAGTTCAGTATGCAAATGTATTTGGCACAAATACTGCTATTAATGGTTTGATGGGTAAATAAGGACGTAGCTGTTGTGTGGGTAGTGCGTTGTTGAGCAGTCCGGTTGCGGAGTCTGATATGGACTCTCAGCACTTATAGCTGGTAAGGGTGTATTACCAGTGGCAGAAATGAAGTCTCATCTGATAAGAGAGATTCCAGTAACTAGATAAACTGCATTTTTGTGTCAGCTTGATGCTTACGCAATGGATTTGTGACTGTCCTTTTCTGAGGTATGAATCTGACTGCTAGAGAGTGGCTGAACACCCTCGCTTGAGGGACTGCCTTTTCTTCTGATTTAGATCGTTATCCATTTGAAAAGTCATCAAAAAAACCCACTCTGAGTTGTCCTACTGAATTTCCCATTTCCCCTTTCTTTCTGTGCAGCTGCTGCTCGTTATGAAGAGGGAGAATCTGAAGCCGAGAGCATTACTTCCTTCATGGACACTTCTAATCCTCTTTATCAGCTTTATGACACCGTTAGAAGTTGCCGAAATAATCAGGGCCAGCTCATATCTGAACCCTTTTTCCACTTGCCTTCCAAGAAAAAGTATCCTGATTATTATCAGCAAATTAAAACACCTATTTCATTGCAGCAGATCAGGTAAGAAAACAGAATGCAAACTACATCTGGTGCAAAACTATTCAAGGACTTACTTTATCCAGAATCCTACCTTGTAGTCTATTCGTTGGTACCTAATGCAGTGTATGCTATCTGTCCTTTACTATTTGGTTGCTTCTTGGTTCAACTCAGTCTGCATCAGTCTTTTGATCATCTTTTATAGATGACTGCCATTTGATTTGTTTTCCATTGAGTTTCATTTGTAATGTGCCTTAAAGGTTGCCATATCAATAATTCTGGAGGCTAGGGGGGCAGCAGAGATGAAAGCTTCTGCAGAACCCCCCATTATTCTTTTTCCTTGATCGTGATGGCTTGGTTACTTCTCACTGCCATGTTTTCTGAATTAATCTTCAGCAATTTGAATTGTAAAAGGATATTTGTAATTATGTTCCTTTTGTCTTGGTCAAAAGATTGAGGATTATTTTTCATGAGGTAGCTAGTCTGGACTGAAGTAGGCAGTACACCCTTTATGAATCTGTGAGCCATGAAAGGTTCATCAGCTGCCAGAGTGCAGTTGTCGTATCAAAAACCTGAGTGGTCTAAGATAAGCTACTGTGATGGATATGTGTCAGGGTCCTGAGTGTATTAATGGATCTTAAGGGCACTGACCAGACTTGGGTGGCCCTGGCCTCCTGCCCAGTGGCGACTGGGGCTGCTGGTCCTTTATTGATGAGGACTGAGCCCTAACACTGTTCTCATGTTTGTAATCCACTCTAATAATGGATCTAAATTTTAGTTTTACCGTAATATGATCTGCTAGACTCGATGTAATTGGGAATAAGCAGCATCTTAGTTAAATGAGGAAAAAACTAAGGTGGTTTTGTGGGTCTTGATTGGTTTGTTTGTTTGGGGTTTTTGTGGGGGAGGAAGGGCCGTTGAGTTTTGGGTTGGTTTTATTTCTTTTCCTTTCTTTTGTAACCTGTCAGAGGATTTTTGCATGTACTCAGGAACGAGTACAGAGCTGCCACACTGGTTATCAGTCCATCAGCAGCTTTAAAGCATTTTTTTCTTGTGTCTTAGTACAGCTGTTGGCTTGGCAAAGAAAGTGTCTTGAACAAAGCACACAATGAACTTGATGGAGGGAAAAAAATGGTCAAATTGAGAAAAAATTGGTGACAATTGTCAGGAAGCTTTTTGTCTGATTGTACCAAAGAATATTGGTTCAAATTACGTATAAACAGATTTAACTGGGAGAAGAGACCTTCCAGTAAAAATATACTTGATATCAGTCATAGGACACATAATTTGCCATAGGGAAGCAGCTGTGTTTCTGCCTCTCTTCCAGTGTAGGCAGGTTGCATCTGGCTGTGTGGGCAGTACAGAAACTCCATGCAAATGTATGAAGAACTGCAGGATGGTGGTGGGGAAATACTTATTGCCTGAGCTTAGAAAATAGAGAAGGACAGTTCTCTTTAGAAATGAGTATTTGTAGCTCACAAGTTCAAGTACAGTATTTGTAATAGGCCAACTGTTTTAGCAACTTCGACATTGTGGTTTGTGTTTCTCTGGTGGTGGTGGTGAGACTTTGTGTTTTGTGGGTTTGGGTTTTTTTAAGATATACATGCAAAAAGCATATTGCGTGTTCACAGATGGGGACAGAAAAGTTAATTGTCCTAGTGAAAAGTTGAAGGTGTTGGAGTAAAGGCTGGCATTCCTGTCTCTACTTTGGCCTAGGTAGCCAACCTAGGCTATCCTGCTAGAGTGTGCTGTGAAATGTGTGGCCATTGCAAATTTTACAGGTAGTCATATATTTTAGGAGGTTTTGTGTACGTTAAATGCAGGAAAAGCCTTACAAAATAGTGTATGATTTCTAGAGAGAGTATGGGTATGTTTTGTTTTAATGAGATGTTCATAATACCTATCCCAGCCTCTCAATCACTTAATGAGCATTATAACCCTCAGTCATTTGAGCTGAGTGCAGATCCCAAGCTGTTCCTGAATGTGGGAGGTAATCCTGCTGATGGCTTTAGTTTTTTGCTAGTTTCCTCCTGACTTGCTCTTTATGGAATCTCAGAATAGCTGAGGTGGGAAGGGAGACCATCCAGTCCAACCCCTGGCTATAGCAGGTCACCCAGAGCCAGTTGCCCAGGACTGTATGCAGTCAGGCGTTGAGTATCTCCAGAGACAGAGACTCCACAACCTTCCTGGGAACCAGCCTCACAGTAACCTGGTTTTCAGATGAAATTTCATGTGTTTCAAGTTGTTCTCGTTACCTGTTGCCCTGTCAGCAGGCAGAGCTGAGCTAAGTAGAGCAAGAGTAGCCTATTTAAAATGAAAGGCATGATGCTCTGAGGGCTGTGGCTTCCAGGTATGGTACAGGTGCATGGTGTGGAGGTTATTTTGCAGACTTCACATAGCTGGTGAAAAGTCATTCTGTAATTATAAGTGACCAGAGGTATAGTTGGGAAATAATGCAGAAGAATGTGTTCAGTTAGCCGGTACGTGACTGCTAGATCCTGGCACACTTAGACGAACTGTGTTCCTAATTATATTTTACAAGCTTTGGTAACTATGATCCTTAAGGCAAGTGGATCAGGCTTTTCTACACCCAAGGAGGGAAGCACTCCAGGGAATTCCCTGGCAGCAGTTCTCTCTTGAACACGAGTGGTGTGGGTGCACGGGCACTGAAGGTAGTGTCCTCATTGGCACACCCTGGTGTCTTGAGCTCCAGGAACCAGGGGTTATAGTTTATGTTTAAAAAAGTGCCTGGATCTAATATAAACCACAGTTGGTTTTGTGTGACATCTACTGTTTGAGGATTTGAAATGCATTTGTCTTATGAATGTGCATCCTTTTGGACAATGATCTGCAGCACAAGAATCTAAACATGTTATTTCGCTGCACTGGGGTGTGTTGAGGTTCTCCTGGAAGTGTGAGATTTGTGGTGAGTCATTGCCTTTGGATTAATTGAGTTGACTTGTACTAAACACAAACATACTTTGTGTTATAATTTCACAAGTTCTAGTAATACTGCAATTAAAGGAGTGAAACTTATCTGGAATTAAAGGAGACTGCTCTTGAGATTAAAGCCTGAATGGTTTATAGAGAACTTCTTATTTTGTTTAAAACAACAGAGCTTAAGCCCATTATAACTGAAGTTCTTAATCAAAAAAAAAAAAAAAAAGAAAAAGTACATTAAGATTTATTACATTGACCTTTAAAAAATAATATGACATCGTGTTCCATGTGTTTATGAATGAGCCAATTGGAAAAGTACTCTCTAAGAAAAAAAGTATGTCTTTCAAATATTAAGAATACCCGGTAAATTTTCTCTTCGTCTGAGATTTAGCAGTTCTTTCATTCCTTTCACTTAATAGGATTTCATATTTGTTGAATATGGTACATTTTTTAGATCTTCTGTTTGTAGAGCCAGTTTTCCTACCTTAGCAAGTACTTTCAATGCATCTTATACTTCAGGCCTGTATAAAATCACAGTATAAAATCACAGTTTCAAGTAAGCAAAGTTCCCAACGTACTTCATAAGATGACGACTGTCATTCCTCAGTAGAGCCTTTATCAAATGCCATCTTGGTCATGTGCATTCTTTGTTACTGTTTATTGAGGGTTTTTTTCCTAAAGAGGAAGGAGTAGCACTTCACAAATTCTGAATAAAAGAAATTAAGTTGCATGAGAACTGGTTTTAGCCATGTGCTTGTATTTGTTGTTTCTAGGAGTTTTTTAGGCGTGGTGTGTGTCTAGTGAGATGGATCTTTTGATTATGTGGGGAGAGTATCTCTCTTGTCTTCAGTTCTTTCAGATATTCCACTTGGAAGAGCTTCTGAGTTTCCAGTAGATCTTTAGGGGAGTTGAGTGCCAGCTTACTATATGAGGTTTATTATTATTCTTCCTATTTTGACCAAATTAAATGTCATGCGAGTGTTGTTTTAGGCTTAGCGGCCTCATGGAACTGTAGCTTATCTTTTAAACTATACCTCATCCTCATTTTTCAAAGGTTGTTATGTTTAAAATTCCATTTTTCCAAGTTTTCCTCATGCTTTCAGGTACAATTGTATCACTGTCAATCATTTCACAGAAATTGCTCTTGGTTTCTAGTGTGTAAGTTTAATTTGTCTTATGTTGGCAGAGACTTTCTGTAGAGCCATATATTTGGTTAGTTTTAGCTTCGCTTTGTGAAATGAACTGATGTTGATAAAATTCTTTCCTTCCAAGATTGGTGAGATGGCTTTTTAAGATGTACTGTGAAGCTGCATTTCATGCTCTAAATCCAGGAAAGACAAAATACTCGAGTTCTGTTGGGTTTGAGTATAATTAAAACTGTTCAAAGTACTTCTGTGCATAACCCTTTTAATTAATCATCCTGTTGTTTGCTGAAGAGGGTGGTAAGGTAGGAGGTTAGTTACAGACTAGAACAGGGTTATTTCTGTGCCTATGAATTTTTTCATTCTTCATGCATGTTGTGGGAAGTTGTCTGCCTTTCTGAGCTGTATGGGCCAAGCCTGGATTTTAACTTTTGTTGTAAGGCCTTTCATGAGTACAGATGTGAGAATGTAGGTTGTTCGCTTCAAATCAGATGGCTGCACCTTGGTTATTGGCTATGAATAAACAAATGCTGGTAGAAGCAATATTTTATTTGAGGGTAAGATAATTTGAATTATCTTTCTTTTAAAGGCAGTGTTTCCTCTTCCTCTTGTCTTCTGGCTCTAGGTTAAGATTTAAAGGAGTAAGATACAATTAAGCTCTCTTTCTTCACTTGTTAGCTACTGTCAGGGTTGCACCTTCGCCATGAGCTTAAAGATTTTTCTACAGGATCACGAGAGAGCAGAGAATTGGTGCATGTAGAATGGTATGCTTAAGACTAATGGCAGGTTCATATGGTTTTTCTGCTTTCTGGTGCTTCAGGGTTAGACTGCTGCATTGCAATATGGATAGGTCGCTGCCTAAATACACGCAAATGAAGCTAGTGTGGGATAGCAAGGCTATGTGGAGTTAGTGTTATGTTTTTAGATGAACATGTGACGGTGCTGTTCTGGGATCTGCGTGAGCTGCCTCTTTGTCTCTGGGAGCAGGACCAAAGCAAATGCCAGATTCGTTAGTGTTAAGTGGCTTGGGAAATCTGCTCATATGTAGAGGCACCAGTTCATGAAATTGTACAGAACCAATATAGAATTCTCTTTTTGTAAAAAGAAAACTCTTGCAGGTGGGATATGTTCCCTAGGAAACGCTGTTGCCTTGCTTGTTTTGCCTGCAGCTTGCTTTGAAGTTGTTCTGCTGCAAAGGATATGGCTTATTCCCCCTTTCCACAGTTTAAGAAAATTGGCACCTAAACATAAAGATTTTGAATTGATCAGGATATGCTAACTAATCAGCAAATCTGATTTATGGTATCATGCTGACAGTGTTACTTCATAGATTCTGAATTTATAGGGGATAAGGATATAGTTGTGTGTTGTCTTTAGTATCTCAGGAGGATGGTCATTACTGTTAAGCTTTTTAGTCAATGCAATCCTAGATTTTGAGTGATTCTTTAAGGGCAACTTTGAAATTGATACAGAAAAGCTCCACATACACAGTAGTAGTACCAAGTGATAGTAAGAAGAAACAGTTTGAATTGATGTCGTGGTTTAAGCAGGACAATTGAAGAAGTAGTACTTCAATTAAGATGTAGTCCTTTAGGTTGCTCTTTCTAAAAGCTGAATGCAGACCTCATGGAACAGCAATCAAAATGTGAACTTGCCATTCTGTAATTCTAAGTTAGTGAATTAGTTGGAAGACCAGAAACCTGCACAGTTTTTCTTCCTCCTGCTGTCCAGTGTGTCCAAACTTGTTTTAGTTTGGAAGAAGGCAAACTACCAGAGTTGCACCAGAATGTTTGTAAACTGTGTGATACTAATATTCAAGCAAAGTTTGAGCCAGGAGTTGAAAAGCAAGAACATTGCATGCAGACTTGCTTACTTGCAAGAGCATGAACTGTTGAGTAGGTCTTGAGAGGACCTTATTCCAGCTTGATTGTTAGGATCTCTGAAGCATGAATCCTTCCTTGTCCTTCAGCAGTTGTCTTTGTCAATAAAAACCATTGAGGACATTTTAGACATTTATCTGAAATATTTAATAGTCAAATCTAAGGCAGTTATGGTACTCTTCACTTTATTAGATCCTTAGTTAGATCTTAATTCTACAAATTTGTCAGTATGAGTTGTCACTTGGAAACTAATTATGCTGGTGCTTTCTGCATCCAAGGGGAGATTAAAGTGTGGGTCAGCATTTCTCTGCAGTGATAACTAATAACATCAGTAAACAAGGAAATTACTGCTTGTTTATACAGTTTATTACCCCATGTGCCTTGACAACTTAGAATCACAGAATAGTTTGGGTTGGAAAGGACTTTAAGATCATCCAGTTCCAACGCCCCTGCCATGGACAGGGAAGCTTCCCACTAAACCATGCCATCCAAGGCTCTGTCCAGCCTGGCCTTGAACGCCGCCAGGGATGGATTATTCACAACTTCCTTGGGTAACCCATTCCAGTGCCTCACCACCCTTACAGTAAAAATTTCTTCCTCCTATCCAATCTAAACTTCCCCTGGTTAAGTTTGAACCCGTTACCCTTTGTCCTAGAATGTTCTAAATCTGTTTCGAAAAAAAAAAAGAAACTCACTTTTGCTGGTTTGGCTAAATAAGACCTTATTAGTTAGGGGCTTTGAACTCAAGTTTTTTAAGCCTTTCTATTTCATGTTTCCTTGAGCATTCTTTTAATGATGTGTTAGCTTTTGTAACACCAAATGTCTGTGTGTTAAAGTCCTGTAATTGCTTGTCAATATTTTTGTCAGACTACTAGAATTAATTACATGCATTTTACTCTATACATTTTGCTCTCTGTACTAGAACATGTTCAGGTTAGCTGGAGAAGGTGTAAGGTGGCCTGTAATGTTTGTTACCAGGCAGTGGCAAGAGCATGAAGTAGACTCAGGGTTTACATCCTTAGTGTTTATGAGCCTATACCTCATCTGCTAGTGATTTAGGGCAAACTAATCCTGAGTTTAATGGGATTTTAATTTGGATTTGATCTTTTAATACCAGTCACATATTCCTAAACATAAATGCAAATAATTGTTGCTGAAGTGTTACAAGACAGAAATTGAGACTATTTATTTGGTACCCAAACTCTTTTGCTTTTGAGGGTGCGTTTTGTTTAATCCAACCATGATCTCCGCACCCTTGGCTGACCAGTGGAAAGTCCTGTCCAACACAAGTGTTGCTCTTTGTTCCCTGGTTCAGCTGTGAGGTCACATTGACAGGTAAGGTTTGAGATTACAATAAACTATATTAAATTTATTTTGTGGCAGTGCTTATCCTCCATCAGGCAGGTTAACTTTCAGCTGGGTGCTGTCAAAACCAGACTAGGTCTGAAGGTGGTGTGTAACTGGTGTTTGAGACAGATGGGTGAGAAAGGAGGTGTGAAGGAGCATGATTGTGTTTTACAGTTGTGATAGGGTTTGATTTCTATGTTGTTGTAGACAATCTGTTTTCTGTTGTGTTTAATGAGGTATTGGAAGGTTTAAAAAAGTTGGCTAGAACTTTCACCACTTGTGCAAGGAAATAGAAGAAAACACATTAAGTTGTTGGCAAACTTAGTGCACTGATTCACCTGTTTAGCGCATGAAAAATGGTAATTTTTTGTCGTTAGTCCTTTTCTAACCGTTTTCACGTGAATTGCACTTCACAGGTCGCACCAATGAACAATAAGGTCGTTTTAAGAGGGGGCAAAAATTGGAGTGGGTTAACATGAGAGGTGTTGGACACTTTTGGCTCTCACTGAAAATGAGTGGAATTGATGCGTAGGGAAGGCAGCACTAATGGCTGTGCAGAGCTAACCCATCACATTGACATCATACCCACGCCCTACTGGTCACAGCTGAGGGGTACTGGAGCGGTCTCAGCAGGTCGTGCTTCTGCCTTTTATGTATCACATCTCCTCTGAGTATGAAAACAGGACTTCAGTCTGCGCAGCTTTCAAGAGGACAGCTTTCAGAATAATTTAAACCGTTCTTTAAAAGGAGATACGTTTCCCTAATATAGTTACAACCAGAAGATGTTACTGCAGCATCAGAAAAAGGAAACACATTCCTGTAGTTAGAGCTCTTTGGATATTGATTTATTGTGAAAATAAAGATGTGAAAGAACTGTTTTGCAGTGTGTAACTCGTGAGAGATGTGATTGGTATTTCTGTTTTGCAGAACGAAACTGAAGAACCATGAATATGAAACTTTAGATCAGTTGGAGGCTGATCTGAATTTGATGTTTGAAAATGCCAAGCGCTACAATGTTCCCAATTCTGCCATCTATAAAAGAGTACTGAAAATGCAGCAGGTTATGCAGGTATGTGGGGTAGGTCAAAAGGATGTAACTTCACATGTGAATTTATTTCCCTAGTTAATATTTTTCCCAAACAATTTTAAACTAGACCTGTATTTGCAATAGTATTTTCTTGCTTAGGGGGAAGTATGGGAATGAAGAGCACTATAGAGCCACTTTTCCTCAGCTTAGTGCCGCAGTCTGAAATGGCATTGTTTCCAGATTGCTTCCTCAAATTTTTTTCTGACAGCTAAAAAGAATTACGCTGCTATTATATGTCAGCCAACTTTATATTCAGTAAATCACTGGAAATACTTTGAATGATTTTTTTTAGTCTCAAAACCTGTAGTTGCATCTTTCTTTGTGTATCTGATCTGTTCTGATGTTTAATACTGTGCTGGAAATGTCTCGCAGTGAGTTTGGCTTCAGGGACTTGTTCTTTTTTCAGGCAAAGAAGAAGGAGCTTGCTAGGAGAGATGACATTGAAGATGGGGACAGTATGATTTCTTCTGCTACATCTGACACTGGAAGCTCAAAAAGGAAAAGGTATGCACTTCTGTAGTTCCTGCAGACCATGACATTGCTACAGCTTTTATTTGTTAAAGGGAATATTAAGCAATGTTTTCTTGCATTTGTGTAAGGATTTGTAATTCTGAAACTTAACCTCATTAAATGTTGTTTCCAGTTAATTAAAAACTATTTGCTGACTTTATTTTCCTTTTTTTGGCCTATTCATTAGTTGGCTGTTGTCAACACAACTTCAGTGCAGCACATGGCATGGGCACTGTAGTTGCACTGAATAATGTAATTCTGTCAGTGGATATCAGGATGTTTGCGTTATCTTTTTTAGCCTAGTCTGTGGACTGTCTTTGCGGGTTGTTAGCAACTATCGCTACTTTTCTACTGCTTCTCCAATATATAACTGTGTAGTTTGGGTAGCAATTTCAGAATATAATTAGAGTTAACATTGTAGCTGAATAGTTTTTTGAAATTTTATAGTATTAGTCCACAAATACTGTTATTTGGTGAGGTTTTCTGGCACACACATTTTCATTTTGCATGAGCTCTGCTTGAAGAGTTTTCGTCATCTATGCTCGAGGACTGCTCTGCTCTCCCTTCTGAATTTACACTCTTCTGTTACTTACCTATAAGCAGCTATGCCAAAGAGGGTATTTGGTAAATAGATCATAGAATCATAGAATAGTTAGGGTGGGAAAGGACCTTAAGATCATGTAGTTCCACCCCCCTGCCATGGGCAGGGACACCTCACACTAAACCATGCCGCCCAAGGCTCTGTCCAACCTGGCCTTGAGCACTGACAGGGATGGAGCATTCACGACCTCCCTGGGCACCCATTCCAGTGCCTCACCACCCTTACAGTAAAGAATTTCTTCCTTATATCCAATCTAAACTTCCCCTGTTTAAGTTTGAACCCGTTACCCCTTGTCCTCTCACTGCAGTCCCTAATGAAAAGTCCCTCCCCAGCATCCCTATAGCCCCCTTCAGATACTGGAAGGCTGCTGATAATAGGTTGGTTATTCTGGATACTGTAACATAAACAAAATTCACAGTGATTTGAAGTATACTTTTTAGTGAGCAATAATGGTGGCTTATGGAAAGTATTCTTTAAAAGTGGAAGCTGTTGTGTAATTAATGTTAGTGATGCGTTTCACTCCAAGGGATAGTTTCTCTAGTTTGCCTCATGGTATCATTTGAAGTAAGTTCTAACTGCTGATAATATTGCAATAGTAGCAACTGCCAGTGTAAAACTGTCATTTCAACATCTTTCTCTGGTGAACCTTCCGCTTCCTGTATTTTTAGTTCTTTGTTTTAGCAAAGTAACAGCAGTTGTGGGGGGAAGAAGGGAATGAAATAGACGATCAGCAAAGATTCACTTAAGGGCAGTCAAGTGAGTGCAGCGATGTACATTCATAAAAAGTCCGCAGAGAGAAAATGTTAACATGGATTTAGGAGGTGGTACAGTCTAGGGATGGTAGGAAGAAGAAACGTGGTGGAATGGTAAGACAGACTACAGTACCAAATGAAGATCAGGTAGGAACAAATTGCCAAAAAATGGCTAGTTTTGTGATCTTCAGATTCAAAGAGATGTATTAACCTCATCAAGCGAGTCAAACTGACATCAATGTCCTTTTAACCCTATGTTGCTTTTGATCACCTTGTGCAAGAGAATACTGAAACGCTTAAAAGAAAAAAATCTGTCAGGTCTTGTCATGTAAAAACAGTAAAAGAAGAAAAGGTAGTGCTCATAGATGAGGGAAATCAAAATCATTTTATTTTCTTCATGCCAAAAAAGAACCTAAATATGCTTTTGATCTTGTCAGTTCAGTGCTTGCTATCAGTTTCGCTTGCTGCAAGGTAGGAAGCAAAAGAAGATTGTAAATGCTGTCATAGCAGAAGTGAAACACTGAGAGGAATTCCAAAATGTTGTTGAAGAAAGAAAATAATAACCCAGGCAAAATACATCCCATTGGGAAATAAGAGTGACAGAAGAAAGTTGTCTGGAAGTACCCTTTTATATATCAGATGTGTGGCCTTTTACTATTTCTGCTTCTGTTTTGCTTTACCTGCTTTCATTGAACTAAGTGTTAAAATTTGGAAGTGTGCTATAATGTGGGATTTAGAAGCATATCTCTCTTCTGGCATTGCTCATCTGCTCTTGTGAACCACTAACATTTCAGCACTGAAGATAATGCAGGAAAAGCTTTTAATCTATAGAAGATACATTTTGAATTTTCTCACATAATGTGGTGTTAATTTTCAGTAGTTATATTGCTGACCTTGCCAAGGAGCAAGAGGTATTTGAGGCATGATGCTATGCTGGATGAGGCAAATTTTAAATGTAGGAGGAAAAGATCCAATGATAGAAGATCTGTGATGCTTTTTGGTTTCTAACAAGTTTTACAGTGAAAGTTTGCAAATTCAGCAAATGAAGATAGTTTGTGATGATGTCATTGTCTTTATAGATAGTATAGTCAAAGTTATGACTTCTTGAGTCTTACAGAGATTGACATTTGGAAGCTGGTTTAAAAGTGCTTTGTAGAGAATGCATTTCAAAGTGCCACAGTGTCTGAGCTGAGCTTAGACATTATTGGCATAAGTTTTCCTCTCCCTTATCTGATTTGCTTGTAGATCATGTAGCGTATCTACAGGGAGCCACACGTAACTGTTTGCTGATAAGCTGTGTCTTGGGTGTGCTGTCAAATTTCTTGAGACAGCCATAGGACTCTAAGATTTGTGTACGTGGCCATTTTCTACTTGGGTTTGCAGTTTTGGCAAGCTTGTTTGTCTTGTAACTTCATTTGCCTGGGATTGGCAGATGTTTAAGCAATTCAGACCCTTCTTTATACTACATTCTTGATGTTCTTATTGTCTTGTAACTGGTACTAAAGACGATACAGAATAACTGAGATAAATATCTCAAGTCTTTGATAACTCTGCATTCAGCAGAAGTAGTTATAAAGATGCTGGCTGAGGGTTTTTTTCCTGTTCACACTAGATCTTGAGGTCATGGATGCAGATGCCTGGTCCTGACTGATCTTTTTTCTCTGCAGCTGCAATGTGCTTAGAGCTTTTTCACCTTTGCACATTTGGAAATTACTCACTTTTTTATTCTGTAGAACACTTCACGTGAATGAGAGAAAAATTGTGTTTCGGTTTCCTGTTTGTTTAGTGGACTGCTGGCTATAATGCTGTTGTTATTTGCAAATGGACTAACGTTTCTAGTACATTGTCTGGATGTTGAACGTCTTATGTGTGTGTGTTCAGGTGCTTGTGGTGTTTTTTCATGGTAGAGGATAATGTCATTTTGATGTTAATGTTGGAAGTGGGGAGAAGAACCCCTGACATTTTTGCTTTTCCTTTTTGTTCTTCTCCTTAACCTAACAGTAAAAAGAATATCCGAAAGCAGCGAATGAAGATTTTATACAATGCAGTTCTGGAAGCTCGAGAGCCAGGCACAGGCAGGCGGCTCTGTGATCTTTTTATGGTTAAGCCATCCAAAAAGGACTATCCAGACTATTATAAAATAATCTTGGAGCCGATGGACTTGAAAATGATAGAGAACAACATCCGCAATGATAAGTACGCAGGGGAAGAAGCCATGATTGAAGACATGAAGCTCATGTTCCGAAATGCAAGGCATTATAATGAGGAAGGCTCCCAGGTACTGTTTTGATTCTGCAGTCACCTTTGCCTCTGCTTCTTTGCAGACATATAAGTTATGGTAGGATGGTTTAGCTTTGACTGTTACTCACATTATTTATGCTATTGTTCATTCAACTAAAATAGAAATATGACTTTTTTTGTGCTAATGTTTTAAATTCTGTCTCTCTCTACAGTTATATAAATGTGAAATACAGCAGGCTCCCTTGTAAAGGTTAGATTTAGTTCCTGTTAGCTAAACTCTCCACTAAAAGAGTGTCAGCTAAATGTTTCCTAGTAGGGTTTAAAAAAATAATCCAGTTACTACATTATCATTATTCATCCTCAGTTAATCACAGGAAGGTATTTGCACAGCGAGCAGTTATCAGCATATGTTTTGGAGCACAGAACCACTGAGAAGGGATATCTTAGTTGGAAAAAAACATCTTTGTTTTCATGGAGGTGGAGAGTGTGGGAGAGATCAGACTAGAAAACCTGACTTGCTGAGTCTAGCCAAAGGAGTCTGAAAAGAATATGCTTTTCATTTACAAATAGATTGTAGGGTGTGTCTATACTGTAATGTTTCTCAGCCAGCAAGCATGATGTTTTAGAACAGAGTGGTGGTAAGAAACCTCCAGCTTTTTCTAATAAGAAACTTGATCAGCTACTGTAAAGGACTTTATGATGAGATTGCGTTCACTGGGATTGGATTTGAAGACCCAGGAGTACTGTTCTAGTCCTTTCTACCTTGGTGGAATCACAGTAGTTCAGGAGATTGCTCAGCAGAAAGTTTTGATGAGAAGGTTGATAAGACAACTGCACCTTGCTGTTTTATAGTCTTTGGAATAGAAGTGCAGCTCAATTGGATAATTTATTCAAGATTTATATCTCCCTGATTTAGATTGTGTTGATAAGTTCTGCTTACCTGCATAAGTCCGTTAAAGGTGAGCGTTGGAGAAATAAACTCTTCTTTTTTAATCAAGTATTTGGTTTTGCTTTCAGCTTTTTCAGACTAACATGTGAATGTTTCTTGGGGGCTAGTTCTAAACTAGTTTAAATACAGTAAACCTTGTTTTGTTCCGGTTTTTGATTACTTTACTGATTAATAGGTATACAATGATGCCCATATGCTGGAAAAGATCCTTAAAGAAAAAAGGAAAGAACTGGGACCCCTAGCTGAAGATGATGATGTTGCATCCCCTAAACTAAAGCTAAGTAAGGCAGCCTTGTACATTGCTATGTCTCATGTCAACACTTGGAATACCCCACAATACAGATTAACAGATCTTCCCTTTAGAATAGAAGATGTGACCTGCAAATTTACACTGTCATGCAAACTAGACTTCTATTTTCAAGGTCATGACAGCAATGGTGTATTTCTATAATAGAATTTAGTTGTTGTGTGTAGCATTTCCTAAGAAAGGTAACTGGGAATGAAGAAGGAAAACTTAAGAATGGTTGGAATGGCTGGCATTTAGTCATGTGGTGTCATCCAAATGTTAGATGCTGCATTACATGCTCAGTAACAGTTTGTTAGCACGCTTAATATGTGCTGCTGGGATTGCTTACAAGTAAGGTGCTGCTTAGACTGAGTAAAACTCTTCATTTCCCTGAAGAGTTTTCCCAGATGTTTGATTTGCACAGAAAATCTGTCTGTGCCTTTGCACAGGGATTTGCACAGAACCATAAAGAAATGTGAGTTTTATTTAGAAAATTATAGAAAAAAATGTGAAAAACACAGAAATTTCCAACGGTGTCTGTTCCTGGAGCTGTTACTCTCACAAACTAGACTTGCTGCTACTCAAAGCTTATGGCCCCTTAAAATGCATTCAGAACTGAGCAAACTGAGAAGGATAAAATTGCACAGAAAGGCTTAAAGAAAGTAACTGCACAGAGTCTTCTTGAAAATAGAAATGTGCAGGTCTTAGGTAAGGTACAGATACTAGAGACTTCGCAGGCAGAGACCATGCAGTACCGTAACAGAGATCCTGAATTAATCAAAAGGCTAATCTGATTGATAATCCCATGGGAGGCCTTATTTTATATTTTACCTGTAATAATCCTCTCTAAATTGGCATAAATCTGTCATAAAGGAATCTGATACTGTTTAGAATGCTTAGTGATAGCAAAACCCTTGTGATGACTGGTTTTTAATAGCTGTTGAGAGAAATTCTTGTAGAGCTAATAAGACCAAACTGCATTTAGAGGAGTCATTAATAACATTAGGTAAGAAAAGGTGCTTTCTGTGCTTTCTGTCTGAAAAGGCCTTCAACAGTAACATATGATTCTGTTTTTGACAAAAACAACATTGAAAAAATATTCGTACAATTATGAAAAGTAAAGGAAGCTGCAACTTAGGATGAGCTCCATGTTGTGGCTCTTCTGTTCGTACCATAAAGTGGTTCTTCAATAAGCAATTCTGCAGTGGAAAGGAGATGGACAAAGGTGTGTGCAAGCTCTGGTTTTGTAATAATTTTTTTTCCCCCCCTTTCTGTCTGCTTAGGTAGAAAAAGTGGCATTTCTCCTAAGAAATCGAAATACATGACTCCAATGCAACAGAAATTGAATGAGGTGTATGAAGCAGTAAAGAATTACACGGATAAGCGAGGCCGGCGACTGAGTGCCATCTTCTTGAGGCTGCCATCTCGGTCTGAGCTTCCGGACTACTATGTGACCATTAAAAAGCCCGTTGACATGGAGAAGATCAGAAGCCATATGATGGCAAATAAATACCAGGATATTGATTCCATGGTAGAGGACTTCGTAATGATGTTCAATAATGCTTGCACATATAATGAGCCAGAATCTTTAATTTATAAAGATGCCTTGGTCCTGCATAAAGTTTTGCTTGAAACTCGGAGAGAAATAGAAGGAGATGAGGATTCTCATGTGCCCAATGTCACTTTGCTAATTCAGGAACTTATCCATAACCTTTTTGTATCTGTTATGAGCCACCAGGATGATGAGGGCAGATGCTACAGCGACTCCTTAGCTGAGATTCCTGCTGTGGATCCCAACTTCCCAAATAAACCTCCTCTGACTTTTGATATTATCCGAAAAAATGTTGAAAATAATCGCTATAGGAGATTGGACTTGTTCCAGGAGAATATGTTTGAGGTACTGGAGAGGGCAAGGAGAATGAACAGGTGAGTGAAGCCGTATTTTTCAGGTCCTTTGTCTTATCCCATGAGTTTTGCATGTTAACATTAGGCAAAGGCTGAAGTTTTTTTAAGGTGTTTGCTTTCCTTGATATGGGTGTTCAGAAAACTGAATCTCAAAAGTTCTATCAGATCTTCAATAGAATGTATGCTTTCATTTAAAAAACAAGGAAAAACCTAGATTTCCGCTCTGAGATAATTCTGACGTTAATCTTCCAAAGGCACACCTCATGATACCAAGGTTTGTGCTAACGTTCAAATTGAAACATGAAGAGGAGGAGCTGTTCACTGGCTGCTTGACTAGTGAATTACTCTTTTGGAGCAATCACAGTTGAATGAGTTATGGTAATATTGTGCAAAAACTATGAGCACTTGCAACTTATTGCAGTGTTTTACTTAGATTAGGTAGGGTGCTTGGGGATGTGCAGATGAGATCTTGACCCCTGAAGGAGGGGGCTTAAACAATCATGTTAAAACATTACCAATAGGACTACGGGTAATTAAAATAAGTCAGTTTTGTTAATAATACTGTTATTTCTTAAGTTTTCAGAAGTTAACATATTGTAGAGATCCAGTGGCAAGTAGTTTTGGTTGCAGGTAGTTACCTTTGATTTTTGTGTTGTTTCAGGATTGATGTATATGTAAATACTGTTTTGGGTAAACTTTAAAACATACTGACAGCAGAGTAGCAGGTGGAGCATGACTTGCCAGTTTCTGCTGCTGCTTATACTAAGCAAACACAGAAATCTGTTTGTAGCATGAAGCTTTAGTTTTATCACTAAGTGTGGAAATTGATGGCTCTGTGTTTAGGATCTTGTTTGAGTCTGCATAAACTGTGTCTTCCTTATTGTACATATTTTTGTACAGGACTGATTCAGAGATATACGAGGATGCAGTCGAACTTCAGCAGTTCTTTATTAAAATTAGAGATGAACTGTGTAAGAATGGAGAGATTCTTCTGTCACCTGCTCTCAGCTATACCACCAAGCATCTTCACAATGATGTAGAAAAGGAAAAGAAGGAAAAGCTGCCCAAAGAAATAGAGGAGGATAAGCTCAAAAGAGAGGAGGAGAAGAGAGGTAGCTACATTCCTTTCATTAGTTTTAAATGCATTAATTGAAAAATGTACCTGTGGATATGATGTATGCTGTGCTGTTGCTACAGCTTTGCCTCCTGAAGGAGCCTTAATAGTCTGATTGTTCACCAAGGATCATGTAATTTAAAGTTATGGAAGAATTATTTTGTTTTGATCATTATCAGCCAGGCCAGACGGCTTTAAAGAAAGAGGTATATGTAGATATTAACTGTATGTAAACTCTAATCAGAACGCATTTGGGCAACAGTAGTCTTATGTGAAGGATATTGTAAAAGAAAACAATAGCTTTTTACTACAGCTCTCTGCTGATCATAAACTTAGCGATGTCTGTTCCAGTTGATCTTTTAGTCATTTCGTTTTTGACAAATGCTGGGGGATTTTTATGTGCTGATTGGTGGTGTCTGTGATCATGCTTTTTAACACTGCTAAAGAAATGTTTTTTAAGTAAGCCTTTTGCTTTTCTTACTTGGCTAGTATGAGTATGAAGAGGAATGGGCTTGCACTATTTTGCGGAGTTGGAAACTTGCTGTGAAGGTTCTTTGTGTTTCACTCTTCCTGGCTGTTACTGTCAGTATAATGGTTGTGGAGCATGTCTAGGGGAATGAAGAAAGCTCTGTAATTGCTCCTTTCTACAGATAGGAGCAGAGCTGTCAGCTTTTTGTCCTTAAATTGTCTTTCTAACATGGTTCATCTTCCCACGTAGCACTAATGTCAGCAGCTGTGAAGTCTGGTTGCTCCAACCAGGCTGAGTATTACAAGAGGACAACAGCTGTGATGTCCTTTTTCTGTCTTCCTTTGAGAGCCAAAAACCCCAAAGGAAGCAAATGTGCCTTTCTGAAGGCTTCAGAGCTCATGGCTGTCATTGAGTTCCTCTTAACTAATTGGGAAGACACAATAAGATTCAACTGAAGAAGGGAAACCCAACCTTCAGCAGCACCAGCAACAGAAAGGCTAGCAGCACAAAACATGCTTAAACATTTCTTCATGCTGGAAGTCAGTGGCCGAGGGACATACCGGGTATCATGTGGCACCTCTGCACTCAGGAAGGCATGGGGGCATTCCTATCAGTAATCTTGGCTAACATGGAAATGTGGCATTACTAATTACTAACATCTGTTTTTCCCTTCTTGAAATAAGAAGCTGAAAAGAGTGAAGATTCTTCTGGATCAGCTGGGCTGTCAAGCTTGCATCGGACCTACAGCCAGGATTGCAGCTTCAAGAACAGCATGTATCACGTAGGAGATTATGTGTACGTGGAGCCTGCTGAAGCCAACTTGCAACCTCATATAGTCTGTATTGAGAGGCTGTGGGAGGATTCAGCTGGTAAGGATGTCTTTGCTATAGGAAAACAATATGGTGAAAGTTTTCCTTATTGCTATTTAAAACTTCCAGTTTGAGCTTTTTCTGTGCAGAAGTACGTGTGGAATGCTGAGTATTTTTCTTGTTTCTGAGTTGCTTTGTTCCAAAGAATGTTACAAATATGAAGTTCTTGGATTAGCACATGATTTTTTCACTGTTCATCTCTACCTACCTTTAAATAGTTACGTGCCACAGAGAATAGGGTCTTTGCAGTGGGATGGGCTCCTTGTAATTTAGGTGTTGAACACCACGTGGGGGTTTTCTTTGCTGAGAAATCTGAACCAAAGTTGGGCATGTTCAATCACAAATGTTCCACAGAACAACTCAGTTTCAGAACTTGTCTTTGTTAAATTTCAGAATTGAGCTGAGTCTTGCATTTCCTAAGCCAAATCAAGCCGTAACAAGTACTGCTTGGTTTTTTTTCTCATCAGTGGTGCCTTCTGTTTGCAGCAGATACTTCTTAAGTGTAAGGAAAGCTAGAGATATGGCAAGATAAGCATGGTGCACTCTCTCAACAGTCCTGGAAACTACAGTTGCTCACAACTACAGTGGGGTATAATGCAGTTAACCATTTTGGTTGCACTTTTTTTTCAAAGGGATGGAACGAATGCGCTATAAGGGCAGATTAAAAAGACCATGACTTAAATTTGGAGGGCAGAAATGTAAGGCAGGATATAATTAAGGTTTGCAAAATGATGAAGTGGATAGATAAGCTGAATGCAGAAATACTATGCAAGAAATCCACCAGTGCTAGAGTTGGAGGGCACTCATTGACACTAATAAATCAGAAATATCACTGAAATGACTGAAATATGTGAAAGTGTTTGGCTTTTTAGTAGGGTGGGTAGTGAGCCTCCTGGCTTTCCCAAGAGCTTGTGGAGGCAGATTATATCAGCAGGCTCAAAAAAGGGTGGGACAAGTCCATGTACAACAGGTCTAAACCAAATAATGAAGGGAATAACCAGCAAATAGCTTGATAAAGAGAACAGTTCTCTAGCACCCCTAATGCAGTGACTGTAGAAGGAGTGGCTATGATCTGATGCATTCCTGTAATAGCCTGTTGTGCTCACTCAGTTGGATGCAGTGTATTTGGATAGATGGACCATTGGCCAGTTGGACGTTTCTTACATTGGTTTCTCTGTGGTGGAGAAAGCGAATGGCACTTTTTATTTGGGCTTAGCCTGCAGAGTACAGATTTTCTTTGATTTTGCAAAAATTGTACATATTTGTATCTTCTTTATGAGCCATCATGAACAATTTGAATTTGTCACAGTGTAACATGGAAGAAATAGTTCTTAAAAAAACTTGAAACCAGTTATCCAGTGTTCCTCAAATAATCAGGTGATTGTTGTGTAGACTTCAAAGCTATTTCGGGGCCTGAGAGTCAAGATTTATAAATAAGAACTGATTCCTCCTTTGGTTTTCTGAGTCAGATTTTGTATGGGAAGAAACAATGAGCAGGCTTTTTAAGGAACCTAGTTTTTCTTACCTAAAACAGTTAAGGAATCTTGTCCTGTTTTAAAACAGTTTACTGTCGGTATAAAAGGCTGCATGACTATTTGATTAATCAGTCAGTCTATAGTTGTTTTATTCTTGCTCATGCATGAGAGAATATGCTGGTTTACTTTCTTCTTTCTTCCTTTTTTAAAGGAGAGAAATGGCTCTACGGATGTTGGTTTTATCGGCCAAATGAAACGTTTCATCTCGCAACACGAAAATTCTTGGAGAAAGAAGTTTTTAAAAGTGATTATTACAATAAAGTTCCCGTTAGCAAAATTTTAGGCAAATGTGTGGTCATGTTTGTCAAGGTGAGAGACTATTCCAACTAATTTATTAAGCAACTAATATGTTCTCTGGTATTTTCTTAGGGAGCTGTAGGCATTCTAACATAGGGACATTCTACTAATACTTAGATAAAATAGGACTTGCTCCTGTAACTGTTTGTATTCTTGATTTGCTGCGTGAGGTAAGTAGTTCACCCATGTGATGGTGTTTTCTGCTGGTTGGTTTGTAGAATCGTGTGCTTGTTAGATAATTAGCTAATGGATTTTTCAAAGCATGTTGTAGAGAAATTGCTGGTAGGTAAGGTTCCCGTAAAAGCATGTGGATTGAGGTTTGGCAGAGAAGAAGGCTTGAATGGCTTGGTAAGAGAATGAAGTCTTCCATCTCTTTCTCGAATTTAATTCACGTTATTCTTGCCCTGAGGATTTTTGCGATGAGGAGGTAGGCTAGTTTGCAACAAGCCTATCTTGGCTAGGCTTTTTAAGTTGGTGTGTTTGTATGATACGAAGTGCTACAACTGCTGGCTACGTCACACTGTGTATCACAGTCACATATCAATGAGCATGGAACTTACCTCCTGTTCTCAATTTGGTCATCATGTCCTCTTTCCAAGTCAAAGCTTAGAAGTCTTGTAAAGCTGGCTTTAGGCTGCAGATCTTGTACTTGTTAGTGTACTGGTTTGGTAAACCCAACTTTTCTCGCATGACAACCTGTATTTAATTTAGCTGTTTCTCTAAGGGTAGGATTTCTTCTTGTTTGCTTTTCATTTTTAATATAACTTGGATGTGAAACTGGAAGAAAAGAATTCAGCAGAAAGGCTTTATCAGTCTAAAACCTCTTCTGATAGAAACATACAAAAACCCCAGGAGGCATGGAAGGGAGTGCAGTGTGTATCTGTGCTATATGTGTTTGTGTGGCTGAAATACTTCATTTTTTTCTTCAACCTGCAGGAATATTTTAAATTGTGTCCTGAAAACTTCAGAGATGAGGATGTCTATGTCTGCGAATCACGTTACTCTGCAAAGACTAAATCTTTTAAAAAGATTAAACTGTGGACTATGCCTGTGAGCTCTGTAAGGTTTGTCCCGCGGGATGTGCCCCTGCCTGTGGTCCGTGTTGCTTCTGTGTTTGCGAATACAGACAAAGTAGATGAGGAGAAACACTCTGAATCATTGGAAGACAGTAAGATGGGAGAAAGTGTCCATCTTGAAAAGGTATGTAGGATAACAAGTGGAACATAAATTATGTTTGGCAGATAAAGAATGACAAAATATGAGCCCTCATGACTTCAGTTTTACAGCATCCAGACACAGTAAAATATAAATAAATGTTTCTGTTAGAAATTATGTGATAGCCATTTTTAAACAAATGCAAACAAAGTATAAATTGACAGGACAGAAAATAAACTGTGCATGTATTTGCTAGATTCTGCAAATGCCTTCCTGTGCTATCCGCCTGGAAAAGAGAAGGCTGCGTGGAGACCTCACAGCAGCCTTCCAGTATCTGAAGGGAGCCTATGAGGATGCTGGGGAGGGACTCTTCATTAGGGACTGTAGTGAGAGGACAAGGGGTAACGGGTTCAAACTTAAACAGGGGAAGTTTAGATTGGGTATGAGGAAGAAATTCTTTCCTGTAAGGGTGGTGAGGCCCTGGAATGGGTTGCCCAGGGAAGGTGTGAGTGTTCCATCCCTGTCAGTGCTCAAGGCCAGGTTGGACAGAGCCTTGGGTGGCATGGTTTAGTGTGAGGTGTCCCTGCCCATGGCAGGGGGGTTGGAACTGGATGATTTTAAGGTCCTTTCCAACCATAACTATTCTATGATTCTATGGTTTTATGTGAAGGGGTTTAGGTTTTTCACACTTCAGAAATGGAAATGACACTTTTACTGTAAAACTTACCTTAAACCTAAAGAATTAGTAGAACTAACAGCCTAATCTTAGTTCATTGCAATGCTGAAATGCTTTATTTTGTAGCATTTCAGTGAAATAGTAGCTAGGCAAGAGTATGCCATATGTAATATTCTGTTGCTTGTGACCCATTTGTGATTGATAACAGAGTGGTTTATTGTCAAAATGTTTTAAGAATATTTCTCTCCAACATACTGAGTAAAATGTTTTGTTGTTTTTATAGTCATAAAATAAATAAATTCAAATAAATGTATTAAATTCAGTTTCATTAAATTTATCTAAAATAAATTTAGAGCCATAAAAAGTCCAAACCCACTATCATAAAATGAATCTACTTCACGCTGAGTTCTTGAACAGAATCTCAGAACAGAATACCCAGCACGCTAATCATCAGCTTTAATCAGATACTTTATTATTATTATTATTGTATTATTGTATTTATTCATATTGTGACAAAAGGAGTGGTTTCTGCCGAGAGAGTGAAAACTTGTTGGGGGCCTTTTCTTTCCACACACTGGGGAGATCACCTGTGTTTTCATCGGCTTTCTGAAATCCTAGTCAAGTCAAGACAAGTGTGTCAAGGGAGGCACAATGTGATTTTTGACTAAGAAGTAAGAATTCTAGTAGTGCAGATGTTACGAATTTGCAAGCAATACATGAAGTGTTCATATTATTGTTTATGAGAGTTGAATCATTAAATTTCTTTATGTGTTAACTTTGCTATATACTTCTCAATACTTGCCTCTTAAATATGTTACTGTGCTTTAAAACAAACCACCACAATAAGCTGACATGGCTTGGCCAGTTAACTCTGAAGCAGTAGAACAGAAAAGGACCTGTAAATTACTGTTCTGGAAAAAATACAGCTTTGTGAAATAGGAAAGCTTGTAACGTATATAGAGGGTACCTTTGGCTTTGCTATTTCATTATTAAATTTCAAGGCCCTTCACTTTCAGCTGCACAGCTCTGAGTAGTGTTTACCTATTATTGGTAACCTAAAGATAGAGCAGTCTTTTACTTGCACCTGGTATCTTTTTATTTGTGTGTTTGGTTTTCTTTCTTCCACAAGTTTTTCAATGCATATTCTTCTGCAGGACAAAGAAGATGTTCCAGTAGAAATGTCCAATGGAGAACCTGGTTGCCATTACTTTGAACAGCTTTGCTACAATGATATGTGGCTTAAGGTTGGGGACTGTGTCTTCATAAAATCTCATGGGTTAGTGCGACCTCGAGTAGGAAGGTAGGTTCAACTTCTTTATTTGCAGTTTGCATCTAGAAAAACAACTTGAACGAAAGATGGGCTTGTTGCAAAAGTATAATGGAGGATGGGGAAAAAGCATCTTCTGAATGAAGCTAGATGTTGCAAGTTCTCAATAGATTGAGATAGAAGTTTGGCCGCCTAATAAAAAGGTGATACAGTTGTACAGCTGAATAAGCTGTTCTTCTCTACTTGTTTTTTACTAGCAGTCTTCCTGAACAGTGTAGTGCATCCAGGTGTCTCATTTCTGAGGGATGGCCTTTCATTTATGTCAGTGGTTTGGTTTTCTTTCCAGAATTGAAAAGATGTGGGTGCGTGATGGAGCTGCGTATTTCTTTGGTCCAATCTTTATACATCCTGAAGAAACTGAACATGAGCCAACTAAAATGTTCTACAAGAAGGAAGTGTTTTTGAGTAACTTGGAGGAGACCTGTCCGATGACTTGCATTTTGGGTAATTATTAACAACTTTAAATCCAATGGACACCCTCTTTTTTTTCCTATACAGTCTGAAATGATTCACAGCTATGTGTAGGCTTGAATCCAAATACTCTATTTTCATATTGAGAGGGGGAGGAGAGATTATTTTGTCCATTTCTATTACGCATTCGTATCTTTGGGACCTATAATGAGAAGTATAACTATAAGGGAGCTCTTTCTATAATAAGGGAGTTACATGTATGATACCAAAGTGAACATTGTCTGCAGCCAGAGAACAGAAAACTCCGTTATTCTCACTTATTAATGTAATTATTCCAGTATGTGTTGCCTGGAAAGTTAGTCCCGAAGGAGGTTCAAAATCACTTTGTTGCATGAGATGATGACTGTGTACTTTGCTTTATAGTTATGATGCAGTGCTAAATATAGTTAAGTGACTACTGACCATGGGATTTTGTTATTCTGCAGGTTTTCCTGTTCTTTAAACAAATCCAGAAGCTGCATTAAGTTCGTGTAGGTTTCTCATGAGTGGCAGTATTTGATCAGGGTATCGATTGGTGTATTTACTATAGATGCAATACCAGGAAGCTTCCAAACTTATGACACTGGCAAAAACTTGAGTTTCCATGCTTTCTGTAAAACATCTGCAGGTGTGCCTGCCTTCTCACCCAGCTCTTTCCTTTCTGCAGGGAAGTGTGTAGTTCTGTCGTTCAAAGACTTCCTCTCCTGCAGACCAACAGAAATCTCTGAAAACGATGTTTTCCTTTGTGAGAGCCGCTACAATGAAAGTGACAAGCAAATGAAGAAATTTAAAGGGCTGAAGAGGTTTTCACTCTCTGCAAAAGTTGTAGACGATGAAATATACTATTTTAGGTAAAAATGGAATGGGAATGAGGGGGGTCACCTGAGCACTCTTCTGTGTTGTGGTGGTCTAACTCTGGTTGGCAGCTAAGCCCCCCCCCAGCCACTCGCTTACCTCCCCTGCAGTGACATGGGGAGAGAATCGTAAAGGCAAAACGAATCAAGACTGCGTCAAGGTAAAGCCAGTTCAGTAAGTGAAGCAAAGCTGCATGCACAAAGCAAAATAAGGAATTAATTCACTGCTTTCCATAAGCAGCAGATGTTTAGCTGTTTCCTGGAAAACAGGGCCTCAGGATGCATAATGGTTACTTGGAACAACAAACGCAATAACCCTGAATGCCCCCCTTTCTCCTGCTTTCCCCCAGCTTTAATTACTGAGCTATGTCATACGGTATGGAACATTCATTGGGTCAGTTTGGCTTAGCTGTCCTGGTTGTTTCCCCTTCCACCTTATTGTCCACCCCCAGCCTGCTTGCTAGCAGTGCAGAGTGGGGAAAAAAAGTAGGCCTTGACGATGTGCCAACACTGTTCAGCAGTAACAGCCACATTGATGTGTTATCAACGCTGTTGGGGTCACGTATCCAAAACACAGCACCTTCAGGCTCCTATGCAGATAGCTAACACTATCCCAGTTAGACCCAGTATATATACAAAAGACACAGTTGTAGGAGAAGATGAGTTGTGACTAATCACACTTTGGAAGGGAATTTGGATGACATCGGCCTTTTCATGGTCTTAATACCAGTGGATGTCTTATTTTTCTTCTCCTGACTTTAGGGGAAGTAGTTACATTGTCAGATTGGTAAATTCTCCTGGATGGCTTTAAATACTTCAGTACTCATTATGGGTAACAAATAGCTTTTCAGTTGATGAACACTGATATTAATAAAAATATTATGCTCTAACTGAAGTAAAATTTGAAATCCAAGGAAGATGTGGTGCTAAGTGCCTCCTATCAAAAGAATAGAGTATTTGCTGCTTTGAAATTCTTTCTAACTAAGAAAAATAAATCCTTTGAATGACTTCTGCTTAGTGTTCTGAAAGGAGACACAGGCACAACCTATGTCACCATTGTTCCCATGTTGCTCAATGGGGAAGGAAAAAACTTTGGTTTTCTCTTCCAAAATATATGCTATCTCCTGTAAGGTATGAGTATATTCTCATCTGCCTTTTTTCTTCCTCCTCCACCTTTCAGAAAACCCATAGTTCCTCAGAAGGAACCATCTCCTCTACTGGAAAAGAAAATTCAGCAGCTAGAAGCAAAATTTGCCGAGTTAGAAGGAGGTGATGAGGACATGGAAGAGATGGGAGAAGAGGAAGGTGATATGACTGAAGCACCTTCTATGCCTCAGCTTCAGGCCCCATTAACTAGTGAACTGGATATAATGCCTTATACTCCTCCACAGGTAAGGGTCTTCCTTGAGAAGCCTTTAAATATTCCACGTTCTTTTCCCAACCCAAATAAACAAACAGTACGTTTTAGCATATACGCATACGTGATTTCTACTGCAGTTTATGAGACTGGGGGATAAACTACACAGAGCAGTTTTGGCATATCCAATATGATATCCAGGTGGCAATATTTAAGCCCATTAAGATATTTTTAAAGGAAATAATTTTTGTATGATATGTTAATGTTATTTCTCATTGGTAGGTTTCCTACGATACTTGCTCAGAAGTATTGAGTCCTTGTGTTAAAAATCAAGTTGGGATGTAAGGGTTTAATTATAATTCTCAATTTACCTAACACCCATTTTTAAGCTCTTCCTTAACTTTTGAAAAAGTCTGGCATTTTGGATGTTAGTTTTGCTACTTTTTGAGAAAACGCCGTGCATCATCATCGAAGGGAAAAAGGCACTTTTTTAGAACCAAGTTACCATTCTTACCTGGAAATAAAAACTTATTAAAAAATTTAGAAGCAATGGATGCCTTAGAAGCTTTAGTATTAATTTGCTGATAAATGTATAGAAAATAAAAGAGGAATTGTGTGTGGTTATATGCCACTTTAATGGGGCATGAGTCATAGCTGCTGCTTAACTGGGGGACTTTTGATCCCCTTCCCTCTCCTGCTGTGTTTCTTACACAAGCCCTGGTATTTATGTAACGGAGTATAGAAGCAGGGTGAGGAACTGCTTTAACTGGTAATTAACCTTACCAAAAAAGCTTGTTTGCAGCTGGATTGAACCCTCTATCTGTCTCATCATATTGCCACATCCAAGCTAATGCCAGCATTAAAGAGGCAATGGAAATTACCTGCTGGGAACAGGAGGGAGTTTCAGACCCTTTTGTAACCAGCAGTGATGGATTTCTGCTGCATTACATTGACTGTGAAATGACAACTTCATTGGTGAGCGAAGAAAAGATGTGACCCCTGGATAGAAGTTAACTGTCTTTGGATGTCATGACAAAGACTTCATGAAAATGAAAGCTTTAGCTGGGTTTCCCTGGATAGAAGTTAACTGTCTTTGGATGTCATGACAAAGACTTCATGAAACTGAAAGCTTTAGCTGGGTTTGATAGTGTTTTTTTGGCCATGTGGGCAGACCACCAAATGCATTTTCCTGTGCAAGGTTGTTTCGCTGCTGTTGTATTAATTTCATAGTGGTCAATTTCATAAGTAGCATGAAAACTCTAGCACAGTTATTACAACTAGAAAGCATGTTACCAGCATTAACCAACTAATGTACCACTTCAGGAAGGGGAAGATAACTTTTTATAAATCAAATTATTATATTATTAAGCACATGGCAGTTGCTGAAAGCAGTTTAAATAGGATCATTGGACAGTAAACGTGTCCACCTGCTTTCTGCAGCATTCCCTGTCTTTTGATCTCCTTTGCTTTGTGTCTTTCTACATAGATGTGTTTTGCCCAGATTCCCTTGAGAAGTTTTATTTAAATACTAATATATAATATCTCATTAAAAAGGCAAGTTGATAGTTGCATAGGGTTTTTTTAATTGTTTGTAATGGGACAGTCTTGCAGAGCTTTTAGGATAACTGGTCAGGCTCAATGGATATATCCAGCATATGTGTATATAGAATAGAGTCGTAGAATAGTTAGGGTTGGAAAGAACCTTAAGATCATCCAGTTCCAGCTCCCCTGCCATGGGCAGGGACACCTCACGCTAAACCATGTCACCCAAAGCTCTGTCCAGCCTGGCCTTGAACACCACCAGGGATGGAGCATTCACGATATCCCTGGGCAACCCATTCCAGTGCCTCAGATGTGAGCCCTGAAGAATAGGAATTGAAGTAAAAAAACCTCAAACCACAAACAAACCAACCCCAAATCCAAATAATGAAAACTGAAGAGGATCAATAGCAGTACATGCTAAGAAGTGAATTATGATGCAAAAGAGCTCTGGCAGATTCCTCACACTGCTGATTTGGAAAGAAGAGGCATGTTGTGTCTGAGCTGGCATTCAGAGCACAGTTTAACTCTGGTGGAGGGATAACTAGCATATAGCACAGTAATACACTTTCTTCTTTGGATAATGTGTTTTATTTATGCCCCAAGTGAAAAATGTCTCTTTAAACAGAGCTCCTAGGTAAAAGGTATGTGTTTCCTTCATCTTCTTCTAAATGTATGGAATTTTAACAACTGTTAAACCCCAGAACTGTTAAACTTTATTCTTTTTTCTCCTATTAACAAAGAAGCTCTTGTGAAGAAATGGTATTGTGGGGCTTAACAAATAGGTGGATAATACTCTCGTGCTGCAGTTTGCTGTGAAGCAAGTCAAACCTAAAAAAGAAAAAGATGTGCAACTTGATTTATTGCTTGAGCAATATGGATGAGAAAAGGCATAAAAGGGGTCCTCGTCTGTTTCTTCTCTTAATGCATCTAGAACTGAATATGCAGTTATCTGACTCAGATGGAGAAGATTCTGTTCATTTCAAAATGGTTGTATTGGAGATATAAAAGAAAGGGGAATACAGGAACTGAATTCAGAATTCTTGGTTTCTCAAAGTCCTGTTTGCCCTTCCAAACTGATGGGTAGGCTTTACATTAGATTACTGTTACCAAAACTGTTGTAAGCACTATGAAGGCAAAACCAGCTGATAACCTTGTAGCTGTCTAACTGCAGATGTATAAAAGACCAAATATATTACTGGGTTTTCTTGTTTCTGAATTGAGACATTTCCATCTGCCAATGTGGGCTTGCCTGAGAAGCCAGATGAATTGTATGTACCCTGTGTGTCATCCCAGAACCTGTGTGGAGTTTTCTTTGCTTCCTCCATCTTAGAGACAAACCTAGAAGACTTCCTCGAAAAAGACAAGTGTTGTCTTTAGGTTCATAATGGAAATATCAAGGGTAGATGGCCGTTTGAAAATTAACACAGGGAAGTGTGGAATAACACACAAGTATGGCTCCGTTTATCCAGTGCTCAGCCTAAATTGACGAGCAAGACTTTTTAAGCATCTTGATATTGCTGAAGCTTTGTTTTTCGATGAGAGAAGAGTGTTGAAGTGTGGGGTCATAGTGGCAAGTAGGAGGAGTTAGTAACACGGCCAGAATTTCGGGATAGGGAGAAAAATGTTGCGTATATTTTTCTTTCTTTTTTTCCCCGCCAGCTATTTGGAAACAATTTCACTTTTCAAGATATGAGAAATTTGTAATGGTTGGGGTATGAGAAGGGCCTTTTGAGGGTTTTGGTGTGATGAGACATTTGTGGACCTTAGTGGTCAGAATATTGGTGAATTATGGTCTCCTGTGACAAATATAGGTGGAAGGAGCCTTCAAAAAGGGTCTTCCAGCTCTGGTATCTCAGTGGTTGTCAGAATAGGTGAAATTTTTTGATGGCTGGAAACATCAAGGAGCTCTCAACAGGAGCATCCACTGTGGGAATTGCAAAGGAGCAGAATCTTTGTTAACCAGAAACATAAGAATGTGATGTGAACCTGTTGTGCAGGTAAACAGTGATCAGCAAAACGGCTTTGGGTTTTTCAGGGAGAAATGACTACTTACGTGATGAGAGGGCAACACTAGAGATAAGAAAAATCCTGGCAGGCAAAATAGGAGCATTTGGGGATGAGAAGGGTGGAAGATGGAGCCAGGAAGAGTGGGGGTTGCAAAGGCTGAGGAAGAAATGGGGATGCATTTTCCTAAAATGTGCAATGGCAAATAAAACGTTTTACTCAACTTGTGTTGGCAATGTTTCTGAACAGCGTAATGGGTGAAATCTGTGACATAACACAATTACTTTTATTCTCTTCTGGCATTCCCAGTAATCACTTACTTGCCTTTCTTAGTCCTGTTATTCAGTTTGGAATGATCTTAGCTAATAGTAAGCACTCTGTGTTGTCTTACTGGGAATTTTTAAAATCCTCAGTCATAAATGTGTGGAAGGGCTGAAAAGCATCAGAACATTCTCATTTCTAATGTCTTTTATTTTTCCCTGTGTACTTTTCCTGTGTACATATGCTTTTGTCATGCCTCAGTAGTTACAATCTCTTTTTAGGGGCTGTAAAGTAGGATGTTCCTTTTGCAAATACGTTCAACTAGGAATATTTAAAAATACTATTTCTTTCAGCTTTGAATTTTGTGTGTTGAGAAGCTTCTCTTTTGTACACTTGTGGTCATAACTGCTTTTTCTCACAGTCCACTCCCAAGTCTGTTAAGGGCAGCACCAAGAAGGAGGGATCAAAAAGGAAGATCAACATGAGTGGGTACATCTTATTTAGCAGCGAGATGAGAGCTGTGATTAAAGCTCAGCACCCAGATTACTCCTTTGGAGAGCTCAGCAGGCTTGTAGGAACTGAATGGAGAAACTTGGAAGCAACAAAGAAAGCAGAATATGAAGGTAAATAAAAGCTAAGATGCTAAACTCTTTTCTGCTTTTTTTTTCTTTCTCAATGCATTCATTGCTGCTATTCAGATGACAGGTTTAATAAAAGAAGATACTTTTTTTTGTGTTCTGGACGTACCTTAAGGAGAAGTTGATATTGAGAGATGACTGAAGAGGAGCAAAGAGCATGTTTAAGTTATGTAGTGCACAACTGGTAATTTAAATGTCTTTACCACAAATAACCAAATGAACAGAGACCAAGAAAATGGGGACAAATTAGAAGTAAAGGTGTGAGAAGTCCCTGGGCTGGAAGTCAGTTGGAAAAATGGTTTGTGAAAGTTTCCTTAAAGGAGGACTGGGGGGAATTTTGGACAAGAAGCTCTTCAGAGTTGTAGCATCAGGTAAGCAAGGCTTACAGTGGAGTGGGAAAGAGTTCTTTGATTAACAATACTTAGAGTCCTAAAAAGCTTTGGTAGAATAAAATCAAGGATACAGAATCTGTTATGATACTGTAAATATGACCTCTATGGTTCAGCTTCAGATTTAGTCAACTGCTGTAACTGATTTTATTGAGATTTCATATCCTGAAGTAAGCCTAGGACTATTTCATAGGCATGAGACGCTTTAGACCCTCCTTTCCGTCCTTCTGTCCATCCTTCTTTCCCTCTTTTTTTTCCTCCTTTCTTTCTCCCCCTTCTTTCCCCCTTGCTTTCCCCTCTGCTTTCTCCCATTTTGCCCCCTCTTTTGCCCCCTTCTTTGCCCCCTTCTTTGCCCCTTCTGACCCCTCTTCTTTCCCCCCTTCTTTCGCCCTTTCTTTCTCTCCTTCTTTCATTCCTTCTTTCCTTCCTTCTTTCCCTCCTTTTCCTCCTTTCTTCCTGATACTGGTCAGTGTGTTTCAACTTTCTTTGATTAGAATAGAATACAGTTGATCCTTAACAGCAGGCCCTTACCCAAGACACATACATTGGCTTAACATCCATTGTTATTACCCTAGTTAATAGTGTCTTCCAATAATGTCTAGTTAATAACGACTTCCAATATAAAAGCCTTTTTTTAAGCAACTGTTGCAATTTTATTGGCAGGAAATGCTACTTTGGATAGGAAAGTTTCACCACCCTGGAAAGTAATTGCCCAATTAAGTTACAACTTCGCTTTTTAAAAATGAGATTCAATAGGTTTTTTGCATACTCAAAACTTAAAGGCAGCTTTGAGTTTCAAACTACAAGTTTGCATGCTATCACTTCCCACTCCCAGCCACTTCAGTCCTTTCTGAATTTGCAGTAGTACCTCTTTGCACTTCTGGAGAGTAATAAAGCACCACTCAACTGTGTGCAAGTTTTCTTTGCAATTGCTGTGAAGGGAAATGGTAATGCTCTTTTTTTGTGAAATACTGTGGCCTTTTTTTCCTGTTGCAGTTTCCTTTTACACCCCTCTAGGTGCCCGTGGTATCTTTTTATTGATAGAGCCTTCCTTACAGCCTAATTCTTAAGCACTAGGATGGCTAGCGTGTCATTGCTTCCTATCTTAGAGCAGCTTGATGTCTTGCACTTCTGCAGGAAACCACTGTTTGTCCACTGTGTTAACGGCTGCCTATGTGCTTCCATTTTAATCCTCTTTCTCAATTAAATTTTTCCAAAGCTTTTGGGCTGCATCTTCTTTAGCTTGGTGTCTGCCCAGAACTTGACCTACTTTTGTTTTTTGAGGGGTTGGGATGGGGTTACAAAGCGTGCAAACTGTGTTTGCTTACCAAGTGTGAAAGGAGAGAAACTCCTCTCCTTCCACTATGATGAGTCAAAATTCACATGCTCTCTAGCGTGGACATGCACCAGGAAGCAGGGAACAGGCATAGTTTGACATCTCAGTGAAAAAGTCTTTTTCCATGTTCTGGTAAAAAGTAGTTTGCATTTTAGATCCATTTTGATCCAGTGAAAATTTCATTTGGTATATGTGCAGGGCAATAGTTGTTTTTTAGCAATAGTTGAGCAAAGAATAGGCTGTGTTGGAAACACCTGCATGGCTAAGTGCACTGCGAGAACTCCTCAAAATAAAATAATGCATGGGATTGAGGTAAAGGCCTGTTGTAAGGAAAAGCTCTGTTCAAAGCAGAAGGTCTCTTTCCTGGAGACCTTTCTTGGCTCTTGAGATGTGTTGGAAATGTTGTTTGAATGATCTGAAGTCCTGTCCGAAACAATTTGAGTTTAGTATTGAGTGTTAGGCTGAATGCTCAAGGCTGAACTTTTAGATACCTGCTACAGTTCCCTTTGGCAGTGACATTTCATCTGCTAGTTCCATGGCAATCACAGCATGGATAGAGTCTAGTTAAAACTTGAGTACTGTCCTACATCAGGTCCTTCTTCAAATCTCAGCACTCTGAAGTCTGATAAAGCTGAACACTAACAGTAATTTCTCATTTATCAGAGTGTCTCCAGAACTTTTGCTTTTGCCTGACCATTTTTCTTAGCTGGCCAGAAGTAGGTGAGCCAGAACAGCTGCTTCATCTTTTCCCCAAATGCTTGCTCTCCTCTGAAGAGGATTATCTAATTTTTCTACTTCAGTATCTACCCTTAAATGTCTTGTAAGTTTTATGCTAGACAGGTATAGGTTGCCTATAGTCAGTGTAGGAGTTTCTGTGCGTCGTCATCTCTTCCTAAAGTGATAGAGTGAAAAGAAGGAAGGAGTTGCCTTTGGAAATGAAACTGGTCTTTCAGTTTATGGAAGTTGTGCTAGAAGCTGCACAACCAGGTTCTACAGGAAACAAATGCGTGATAGACCTTTTAAGTCATACACTAGAGACAGCAAGTAACAATGGCAGGATGCATAACTTAATCTCCTTGTTGAACTACTTCTTAGCCTTTGACAGAGGACCTTGATTGCTGGTTTAGTGGCAGTTTTCATCTTTCACCAACTGCAAGAAAACTTCTAGCCCTTCATTCACTGTTATTAAGATTTGCCTGTGTATGCTGCATTCATTACTCTTTGTTGTTCCTCATTTCATCAGTCAGATACAGCGTTCAGAGTGAACAAATCAGCGACTTGCATGCCCCCAGAGCACCTCGAGTGGGCATTCAGTAGATCTCCTTTTTTTGTTTGCTTGGGTTTTGTTTGGTTTTTTTTTTTCTTTCTTCTTCCCATCACCCTTTGCCCTTCCCTTAATATCAAATTGTCCTCTGATCAGATTCCCCTGCAGTAGATCTTTTGCTCTTGCAGTCACAGTGGGAAACTTGGTTGAGACAATGACCAGATTCATCGTACAAAGGGCACACATGACCTCCAGTGAGCAGCACAATGTGAGTTAGACATCTTCAGAAAAAAAAAAAGAAATAATAGCTCAAAGGGGACCAGAGGGGGAAACTGCCAGAAAAAGGCAGAGAAAAGTATTTTTGGTTTATCAGACTGCTGCTTGTTATGTTCCAAACACTAAGGACCTCTCTACACTAGAGAAGCTTCCCAAATGCTTCCCAACTTTGCCACCACTTTTCAGCTGCATCAGTAGTAAAATATATGGGGAGCACAAGAATAAAGGGGCCACCAGCTGGCACTGCTGTCTGCTATTTGCATCTTACTTTAGGGCACATCTGTTAGGCATGGTGCATAAAATCCCTTCAGCAGCTGGTAGCGGATCTATATGAGAGCTGCTGGCCTTGGCTGCAACTGGTTTAGCTGAGCCAGTGGTGTCAAAAGAGGAAACGTTTTACCTTGTTTTCCAAGTGCGGACCGAGCCTAGTGCTGGACTGCTGCTTCGTGTTGGTAACACTGGTGTTATTATCAAATTTGTTCTTTGACTTTAAAAATTTTTATTTTATTATTTATTTACATGAGATTTTTTTTTTTAAGAAAGAGATAAAACTTTGTGGAATATTTTTTATGAAAGGTTCTCTAAAAGTCTTAGCTGCAGCCACATGAAATCAAATCATATGCTGTATAAAACAAAAAGATTCATCTGTTCTACTTGATATTTGACTAAACTATGCCAGTGTTTGACTAGTCCTTTTTAATGAACAGATAATATTTTGAAATTCTGGGTTACAAAACAGAACTGAAAATCTAAAATACTTTTACAGAGCGGGCAGCTAAAGTTGCTGAGCAGCAGGAGAGAGAGCGAGCAGCACAGCAGCAGAATTCCTCCCCCCGGGCAGGCACTCCTGTCGGGGCTCTTATGGGGGTGGTGCCGCCACCAACACCAATGGGAATGCTCAATCAGCAGTTGACACCCGTTGCAGGTAAAACGTAGGAGCTATGACCATTTTTTCCTCATCCACTATATCAACCCCCTTCATAACTCTGAACACTCTCTTGGGTCACTTTGTTCTTACAGAAGAAAAAGCTCAGCCTCTTCAGTCTTTCTTCATAATGAATATACATAATGGCAGCGGTAGCCTGGTAGTCCCATTTTGCTTGTTCAAGTAGTGAATAGCCTGTTGAAAATGCAGGGAAAAAGGGCCCTCCTTGTGCAGTAGTCCTGTTCTGTTTGTGGGCAGTTGTGTTATTCACTCCACTTTGCAGAGTTCATGTTTAGCCCTTGTAACATGGCAGAAGGGGAGTGAGCTGAACACTTTTCTAGTGCATGCAGCATCAGTGGAAGTGGTAAAGTAGGAGGCAAAATATTATTTTTGGGTTTAGTGTCAGGAAGGTGAGAGACAAACAGAATCCAAGCCTGATTTTAAATCCAAGCAAAGGCTTTACAGCATTGCTGATCAGCCAGTAGTAAGCAGAGCAGACTAGGATCTAGAACCACTGCAGAAACAAATACAAAATGCCAGCGTTGCTGGTTTTATCAGCTGATTTTTCAGGATAGAGCTGAGCTTGGAGAACTCTTCCACGAGGTCCCTGTTGCTGGGTGTTGTGCTCATTACTTGTTGTTATCTGACTTAAGTTCATAGGGGTTATACTTGGGGTAACTATTTCCAGGATCAGATCTGAAGACAGTGTAGTCCACTGGAGATTCTTGTATGGGAATCAGCCATACATTGGTGAGAAAATGAATTGGCTATGACCAGATAGGTTCAAAGAAAACCTAGGTTTTCTTTCCCCCATTTTTAATTAAAATAATTAATTACTTCAGTCAAGGTCAAAATAGTGCCAAGTAGGTAAAAATGAGCATTTGGAGGGGGTTTTGTTTTGAGTTTGGGTTTTTATTTTTAGCTTTCCCTTAAGGCATTCCAATTATTCCATATATTCTTTTGTCATTTTTCTTTCTCATCTAACAGGCTGTGGCTGTATTTAGAGCTGACAGCCTGAAGTGTTTTTCATCACGGTCTCTAAATCCCTTTTCAGTAAATAGGCTGCATGGATGTTTAAACCGAAGGCACATTCCTTATTTGGTTCATGGTCTCCAGATGACAAAGCATTTGTTTATGCTGAGTTGCACTTTTCTTTTGTATTTTTTTCACTTTGTTCTTGATAGTTTCCCTCTGAACTGTTTGCAGTTGGTGTGGGGGTTTGTGTGTTTGCACATATCTGTACATATATTGAAAAAAAGGGTTCTCTAGTGCTGATCTCTTTTGTGAGTATCCTGCTTCAATCTAGAATATGTCAAAATGTCATCCTCTTGTCGTTATATTTTCTTGGTTTGGTTCTTGGTTTTTTGGCATTGAGTCACTTTTCCTATTTTTGGAGGTAGGTGTTGATGAGCAATAATACTATAAACGCTTCCTTAAAGCTTTTCAAAAGATGTGCGTTCTGCAGGCTACAGATGCTAACTTACTTGCTGTGGCAGGCTCCTCAAAAACAAACCTGTAATTAAGATCATCATCTTATGCAGGTGGTTAGACATTCAACGCTCTTCACTTCAACATTGTGAAATACTTCCTTAAAGCAGGTGATTGAGTGGATCTTTTTAAACTCTTTCTATTTTTTGTGTCTCATTTGAAAAACAGTATATTTCATCTTTTGGTTTCCGCAAGACTTACTTGAAAGTATCTTATTCTGTTGAGACCTCTTTCACATCCTCCTCCATCATTTGATCGCTTTTCTTGAATTCAGAGAACTTTTCCATCACAGACGTTCATGGAGCTTCTTTATGGCCCACAAGTCCAAGAGATCTGGATGCCTTCTGAGATGCTTTTTTCTTGATGTGCAGTGCTCTACTTTCTTTTAAATTTAGGCATTAAAACGCTTATTAATCTTACACTGTTATAGTAAAAAATGGAGAATGTAAATGAGAGCTGTGGGAGCTGGACATAGTTTGCTCATGTTTGCTATTGTAAAATCAAACTGGTAACTTATACTTGGGGTGTGAAAGTGGCTGCTCATTACAACCTTGTGATGAGCTACAAGAACAGATTTCTCATGGAGATTTGATGACAGTTTTATTAACGCAGCCAGTTGTTGAGTATTTTACTTGGAAATGTAGAAACAAGCTTTCATGATTGATAAATATGGTTTGTTTCATTGGGCTTTTTCTCGGTTTGTTTTGTTTGTTTTAAAGCTTCAGAAGTATGCGTAAATGCATTGAAGATGTGATTGCAGCTTGGGGTGCACTGAAAATACCAGGCAGTAGCTACATCCCTTTTTGTTGGTTTTCTTCTTTTACTTTTTCCGTTAGAAATATGAATTTCACGGTGTTAATAAAGAGGCACAAATGAGTTTCCAGATGTTTGAAATAGGTACCTAAGACCTTTGTAATAAGTGTCAGTCTGCGTGTCCTGTGAAGAATGAAGGTTTGAGAGAGAGATCAGTTCTTTATTTTCTTGTTGTCTGCTCCATGTGAAGCTTTGGAATTTCAGGTTTCTCACCTTTGTAACTCTTCCTGGGAAAGGGACAAATTAAGCTTGTATTTTGGAGCTGCTCAATATAGTTCAGTCCTAAGCTTGTGAGCTTTGTTTTCAGTTAGAGCTCATGTGAGTTTTTGGCCAGTCTTATTCCAGAAATCCCTGTTCTGAAAGTTTCTTTTATGCGTTACTCGGAATGTGGCAAAGGCTCAGGCAGTTTCTTGGCACTGACTGTAGAAGCCTCAGCAGTTTTACATTTCTAAACTTACCTCATCTCTCTAGACCTGCTTCTGTCCTCTGCCATCTTTTCATTGTCTTTCCAACCCCTTTGCTTGGTTACCTGACAACACATCCATTTAAATCAAAAAGCCTAGAAAACAGGCATAGTACAAGCAAGTTATGTTCCAGGACCTAATAAAAACAGTGCAGTTATATTGTGTAGGTTCACCTCATGGATAGCAGCAAACCTGAGCTGAAACCAGAATAACGCAGAAAACTGAATTAATAGCAGCAACACGTAACCATCTTCCTCATAACACTGATTTTCCTAGAAAGACACCTTGAAGATATTGACAGTGAAATTCTGTGAGGGACTGCAGGTGCTCCTTGCAAGTCCTTGTACTTAGGTCTAGTGCTGTGAGAGTAAGTTACTGCAGCCCAGCACATCCAGGGCTGTCAGGTTTCAAATCTGAGTTACTTTCTCAGTTCATACTGAAGATGGTTTAATTAAAATCACCCGTCACTGCCGTTAGTTTAAAGTATGCGAATGCTGTAGGGCTTTTGTGTGTTCATTTTGCATAGGCACTGCAGAAAAACGTGTGGGATTTTATTTTTGTTCTAGTTGGGTCTGGTCTCTGAGCTAGCCCACATAGCAGGGCTGTGCGTGAAGCTTGTGTAGTTAGCATTGTGTTTGTAATCTGTATGCAAATGGCAGAGCTTTAAGCTGTATTAAAATTGCTTGCGTTAGTAACATTTAATTGTGGCTGAACGTATTCCTTGTGTTAACATACCTGAATATTCAGCATATATTGCCCCATGAGAAACATACAAATTCACTAAATACTAATTCATCCAAAGTATAGTGTTTCATATTTACAACTTTTTTTGTTAATTTTTAATTTTTGTTCATTTTTGCAAGATACTAATTGTAGTATCGTCTTGCTGTACTAAAGGTGCTTTTTCTTTCTTTTTTTTGTGGGTAGCGCATGTCTTATTGTGTAGATCATATTGCATGTTATTGATGCATGTTTGAAATTTGTTGTGTCCTTCAAGGCATGATAAGTGGCTATCCACCGGTGCTGCCACCTTTGCAGGGCCCAGTTGATGGCATTGTTAGCATGGGCAGCATGCAGCCACTTCACCCAGGGGTGCCCCCACCCCACCAACTTCCGCCAGGTATGCCAGGCATCCCAGGCATCCCACCACCCGGTAAGAATGTCATCCTCATTCACTCCTTATTTCATTTTCATGTACTTGCTGTTTAACCAGTTGTTACAGAAATTGTCTGCAGCTTGTTTTGGTCACAGCTTTTGTTTCTGAGCATTGCAGGTTTGTTTAGCTGCAGCACACACCATGCACTGCTGAATGTATGTAGTATATGTAAAATGGTGTCAGAACAGCATGTCCAGTAAACCAGCAGGGAAAGGTTACTGGAAAAACAATGCTGCTCCAAACAGGAAACCTGACAATAGTGCTTGAGTTTATCAGAGGCCTGAAAAGCTGAAATCAGCCTATTCATACCCTCGAACATTGAACAGCGTCCTTCCTCTCCTCCTGTTTTTATTTAAAGTGGACTTATAAATGAAATTTATTGCTCTCATTCCTTACTGAACTCTTTTTCAATATGTTGATGTTAATTAGTAGCCATACTGCACTTAAGTGAACCTGGGCATATAAGACCCCTTGGCTTCTGGGGCACTGACATGTTATTATGAACCAGTGTTCAGATTGAACCTTGTTGATAGAACAGTAACTGGAAACTTTTGGGAATAGGGTAAACTCTGTACACTACTGTGGCCAAATTTTGAATAACTTTTTGAGAGCATATCTATTACACATTTGCTGTTTTATTGCCACACTTTTGATGAAAAATGAGGCTGAATGAAAAATAAACATTTTTTCCAGCATTAATGCCATTAACATGTACCCATTATGGGAAAAAAGAATGTTCATTTGCCATCTGATCCTGTTTCTTTTAGTTTTTACCTCTGATAACTCACGTACCTATTTAAAAGTTGTGCATCCCATATGTTCAAATTCTCACTGAATCTGTTCAGCAGTTAAACGAGCTGTGGGCAAAAGTGGTCTCGTTTGCCTACCCCAACCCCACTTACAACTGTGTTTGTCAGAAGCTCGGTTAAGACTTTTTTAATGTAAATTGTTTTAGGTTGGGTTGGGGGTATTTTTTGTTGGTGTGCTTGGGTTTCAAATCACCCATCAGTACGAGATGTGCAGCTTCACTGGTGTGTACGATTCACCATAGTTTCAGTAGAAAAAGACCTGTGTGTCTATGAGCCTGTCTCCAACTCACCCAAGGCAGTGATGCTTCGCACGCATCAGCCAATACAAATGTTTGGGAGGTGAATCCAGGACAGTGCATTTATTTGTAGAGTTTTTCTCACTGGAGAAGTGGGCTGTATGTATGTTGTTTAAAACTGAGAGGATATGGGTTAGGGAAAAAATAAGGCCTGGGAATGGAGGACCACACATGAAGGGGTGCTAAATTGGGCAGGATGGGCCAAGGGTGAAGCCATGCTCTGATGCTGGAAAGGTGAGGGTGCCCTCTACCAGACCTCTTCGCTTTGTACCAAAGAAATTCCATGCCATATTCCACAATTCGTATTATCAATGTTTTTCCCAACTTGTGACGTGCTCTTTGTACAGATGCATTTAAAATGGGGCCTGTGATCGAATGGAAAATGCATTTGAAATACGCTTTAGTGTGCAAAATGCGGTGGCATGCATTTTGATCGCTGATAGAGAAATCTGTATGCAAATTAAACCCTCAGGAAGAGCACAGTTAGTTTGCAGCTTTTCCAGTGAATGAACATGAGAAGTGGCATAAACAGAAAGAAAAGCAGGAGCACTCATAACTTGTCTTTTTTTCAGACCGAAGCACATTCTGTGTGTATAATATCAGGAACTGCACGACTCTCATTTAGATTTGTGCATTTTTGAATATAAGACTGACATGGGTGTTTGCTGCTGCACTCTGTGCAATAGGGGAAAGCCTCATATGTTTGAGAAAAACTAACAAGTTTTATGGTTTTAAGTTTATTTCAAATGTTCATCAGTCTCATATATAAGACTGTTTAAGCTTAACCTGCAAATTGTGTTTTATGTTACTGAGATCTAACAGAATTTAGGCAGTGGCTTGGATTTCCTCCTGCTGTGAATGTTTTTTTATCAAACCACAGGGAAATGTTAAATATTGCTAAAGCAAATAAGCATTTCCTTTCTCAAAGGATTCCGGGAAGATCATGTCAAGCCAGAAGCTTATATTATAAATGAAAACATTTAGTCAGGCAATCAGTAATGTGAAAAGAACCTGAAAACCAAAAATTATTCACTTTGGATTTCTTAAATGAATTCAGCAGGCCATGTATTTGGTAGTTGTCATATTAGCTGTTTTCTTTTCTTTTTCATTCCGAAATTCCTAAAGTGTTTTGGGTTTTTTTCATTGGGGGAGAGGGGATGTTTGAATGTCATACATCTGCTTAAGATAACTGTGAGCAATGATATCAAAGTATAAATTCTTACTGTAGAAGACCAAAGAGGTATTTGTCACTGCTCTGAAATAAGACTAATTATTTTATATTTTGGAATATAGGTGTTATAGGCCAAAATGTGTCCCCCATGGTAGGCACTCCAGCACCAGGAGCAAGTCCTTTTGGACAGCCGGTGAGTCATGTTTGCATTATTTATGTGGCTCTGAGGTTCTGAATTCAGCATTTGAACAACATCCCGGTCAAGACACGTAGGGATGCACATAGCCTTTCCCAGGGAGGACATAAACAAAACATACACTGATGTATTTGGAATCAGTTAATGTCTTAACACTCAGAGTGCATGTCCGTATTTGCTTGATTGAATTATTAGACTGATTGGGTTCTATCCAGTGGGATAACTTCTACAGTGTAAGCAAGAGAATGGTTTTGTTTTGTTTTCCTTCTACTAAACTAAGACAAGTCATTTAAACACACTGTTAAACTGCTCATGATTTAGATTTTTGCGTGCTTCGGTGATGCAGAGAGGGTGCTGTCCACTTTTTCAGCTGTTGATGAGTGGATCAAAACTGTTTGGTTTCCTCCCATATTTCACAAACTGACAAAGCAAATGTTCGTTGGCAGTTCAGAATTTGTGAGCTTGGGTAGCAGTGATGATCTAATGTTCCTTCTTAGTGAATAATACAGATGAAGTGTTCAGCACATTTCCGATTTTATCGACTAATTTTTTGCATCCTTAAGAGAAACAGAATTTTGGTTAGAGGGTGTAAGGAAAACCAGAACTTGAGTGAGAAAGTAGTGAAGTGTATATGTCATAATACTGAGTTACTTCAGACCACAGGATGTCTGTACTAAGAGGTCTCAGTACTGCTACTTAATGACAGTGGTGGGCACTCCTCTGTGTGACTGATTTTATTTGGTTTTTGTCTGCCTGCCATTTTTGCCTGGCAGAAATTAGCATCTGTCTTGCAGAAGTGTCCCAATTGTCCAAAGGGTCAATTTGAACTCGGTGAAAGAGAATACATTTAGAAATAAAGCCTGCACTTCACAGGCCACACAGTTTCTGATCAAATTAGAGAAAGCATGAAATGCAAAGGAGGCAAAGGGAGCGAATTCAAGTTAATAGGAGAGGAGAGTAAATGGTGATAATAATCAGAGTATATTTACACAGGTTAGAAATATGACCAATGTTGTCTGTTAAATTTGGATATGGTTTATGTGCACTTCCTTCCTCTCTCTGCATGACCCCAGCAAATAGCCCTGGCTGAAGTGGGTGTCTTCCAGGAAAATTTTCTTACACCTTTGCTCATCACCTGTTTTAAAGCTCCATTGCATGAGGATGACCCGATGCACAGATGTGAAGTGCAGTTTCCCCAGATGTGATCTCTCCATTGCTTTGTCATTGCAGATAGGAATCCTTGGCCCGCCAGGACAGCAGGCCCCCCCTCCGTACCCCGGCCAGAGCCCAGCGAGTCAGCCCGTTATGCAGCAGCCCACAACTCCCATGTTTGTCTCCCCTCCACCAAAGACACAAAGGCTTCTTCACTCTGAAGCCTATCTGAAATACATTGAGGGGCTTAGTGCTGAATCAAATAGTATCAGCAAGTGGGACCAGACTCTTGCAGGTAAGGCTTTTGATACAGTGTGGGATGTTTCCAGACAGAACAGACTTCATAACCTTTAATATTTTTTGCTTCTATTGAAAATGCTAAATAAATCTGCTGCTTACTTAAAATCCACACATGCACTTCATTGTTAAAACCAAATCAACACAGTGGGAATGTATCAGCAGGCTAATTCCGTCGACGTTCTATAAACCTAAGAATCAATTGTATGAGTTTAAATAGTAGAGGTAAAAGTTACACTGTAGAATTATACTCACCTTTTGATAGAAAAATTGTGGTGAATATCAAAGCCAGTAGGTAATTGGACCATTTCTTGACCTTCCAGCACGAAGACGAGATGTCCACTTATCGAAAGAACAAGAGAGCCGACTCCCTTCACACTGGTTGAAAAGTAAAGGGGCTCATACCACAATGGCTGATGCGTTGTGGCGTCTGCGAGACTTGATGCTCCGAGACACCCTCAATATCCGTCAGGCATACAACATAGAAAATGTTTAGTCGCTTAATTGCTTCTTTCTTTGATACCGGCATATAAAGAGTTTTGTGGAACAATAGCTGTTTTAGTTACTGGGTGGGAAGAGGTAACCAACAATAATTTGTATTGCATTTTACTGTACATTGCAAGACCATTTTTATATAAGGACACTTTTAATAAGCATATTTCACTTTTTGTTATATTAAGTTGACTTTATCAAATACACGGATTTTTTGCATATGTTTCCTTTGTTTGAAGGGCAATTTCATAATTGGTTAAGTGTAGTCAAGGATTCATCTTTCTTATACTTTACTGATGAGACTCTGATGCCATTGTTTTTATATAAAAGAAGAAAAAAGAAAACAAAGTATTTACAGATTGATACAGTGGAATGTGAAATTAGTCATAGTTTACATCTTAGAAGAACTTGTGTACATGTGCTTGTGTGTGCTAGCCACTTCCAGCAGAAATCGCTTGGATGTGAACAGGGAGGATCTCTTAGAAGAAGCTAAAGGTAAGATGTACATTAATGTTAGTGAAAAATGACATTTCAGGTCAATACTGAGGCAGCTGAGTGGGTCACAGCAATCATGGAAGTGCTAGTGTGGACTGGGACAAGGGTGTCTTGACCGCTAATGTTGTCCAATCCTGTCCAGTTATTGTGTAGCCAAGGCCATTGCGATCCTAAATCAGTAACAGAATACATGTGCTGGCTTGCCTTTAGAAGGTGAAATGTTTCATCTGCCATGACCTGCTTTGGGGGTTTTGTGGTATCCCTCACACAGAGCATTGGGAAGGGGAAGATTCCTCCCTAAGCAATTCCATCTGTGTGTGGGAGAGGCTTACACCAGTCCAGGTCTTGGAAGGTAAGTTAGAGGAGAAATGGAGTTGTTTTGTTAGTGAAATAATGTGATGTTTATAAATTCACACATATTCTGTTAATGATTGGGCATTGTAGGACATTTTTGTATGCTTTAAGTGTATTGATTCACCCTAATGAAAGTTTTGCAATGCAAATCTTGAGAGAAATCTGATGCTTAAATTAACTTTAAAGTAAAATACTACTGTACAGTATGTGTAAATTCAGCATACGGAGTACATTGGAGAAAGAGTACTTGCATTGCAGTCTTCAGAGGGTTTGGGTTGGGTTTCTCTTTTTTTAAGTAAGGTAGGTGTAGACTCTTCTCGCCAAATTTCAAGGTTGTGGCTACCTTCTGCTAAAGACTTACCTGTCCTCGTAACTAACCAACCTTTTGGGTGGCAAAATTACTTGTTTAAAGGTAAATCCTTTCATGTATTTAATTTTAGGAAAAGAATTAATAGTTTTGGATTGCATTAACTGGGAAAGCTGTATTAATTTGAAAAAAAATTGTTGGCAGGAATGTGGTCACTGCAACTCAGTCCAAAAGAACGGATTTACTGATACGCTTCATCTTACTGCTAGAGGTGTTCATCATGTGGAAATGGGTTTTAAAGTCTATAGTGCAGAACAGTTTCATTTCAGTACATTTGGCAGAAGGTTAAGTAGTTTTCTGCAAATACTGGATATCTTGGGGTTTGTTCTGCTGATGTAATTAGTACTGATGAGGGAAATGATGTGCAAGTGTAAACTGTCACTTAATTTTACTGGATAATTCCTCTCCTATGGCAGTCCTCCAGTCATTGCACAAAAACCCCTATGTAATTACAAATAGGCACTTAAGGACAGTTTAGGTCAGATGTGCAATGGATGTGAAGAAAATGGAGCTAAGCAACATATAGGGAAATTACAATTTTGGACTCTTATGGTACAGAAATTCTTTACTGGCCTTTGTACATGATCAGTTTTATTAAATAAGGTAGAATCTGAATAGTCTTAGACCACTCCCGTACATATATAGTATCATCTTAGATGTGTTTAAATTACCATAGACTTTGCAATTTTTGTAGCCACAAAGATGGGACATTGAAGCAAATCAGGCAGCAAATCCTAGTTTTTGAGGTTTTGGAACTGTCATGGATTGTACTAATAGACCACCAGATTCTCCTACTTCTCAGCATTAACGAAAATCACACCAAAGAACCTGGGATGGATTTTAGTTAAGTTATTGTTTTATTTATTTTCTTTTGAGGACTGGATGGGACTCCCATTGGAGCCTGTATAACTCAGATGTTTAATTTATCTGAAGGTCAGTGATGAGCAGACTTGTGGCACTGGCTCTCTCCTGCCTGGGCGGCTGAAGCCCTACGTTCACTACTCTTTCCGGTCCAGGAGCAAGAGATTGGAAGTGCAAACAAAACTTGGGTCCTCCCGCAAGGCAGTGCAGAGCGCTACCACTAAGCCACTGGGCTGGCCCTAATCAATTCTTTTAAGCTTTGTTTTATTTATTTCAAAATCATGTCTCTGCAGATGGGAGGCATTTCAGTCAATTGCAGTTAAAGTTTAGGCTATAACGGCTACAGTCTAGAATTCAAAACCAGCGAAAGAAACTTCCCTGACTCTGGTTTAAAAAAGAAAAAGGAAAAAAAAAAGACATGTCTGTTTCTCTTCGTGGGTGTTTGAAGCCCTCGTTTGTTTTCCACTGCCCTTCATTGTACTGGCGTAAACAAGACTTTCATATTAAAATAAAAGTATGTGTGGGAAATGCTTGGCTTCTGTGAGAGTGGAAAATAGATCAATCTGGGACCGGTATTTTCATTAAGCCGGTTGGACATGATTACTGATTATTTGTTCTCTCCCTCAGCCCTTCCCTTCCATGAGAAATTTACTGTTTGTGTAAAAATTCAAAACATTGATGTTGGTGGCTTTTTTTTTTCTTCAGAGTATGTTTTTGGACCTGGTTAATCCATGCTTGGCTTTTCATTAGATCTTGTACTCCTGAAGGTTAAGCTGCTAACCAGGTTTATAACATGTATGTACTATCACTTTGTTTACCCGAGTCTTTTTCATTCGAATAAAAATAGTTTGCAAAGTGTTTTGGATTAACCAGGTTTGAGTGTCCCATCAAGACTTGTGTTAGGATTTGATTTCAAGTAATTCTGGCTGTTGCTGATCCAGATTTTATCAAAGTCCTTGGTATGTGCTTGTGTGTGGGTAAAGAATCCTTCTTATATTGTCCTGTGTATTGCAAGATGTGCCTGGTAGGGGATAAGAACAGCAATGTTGAAAAATGCGGTTGAAAATCGAGACATAAGGAGCACGAACCTTGAAAAATACATGACGCGTTGGGAACAAGCTGAGTGGAGATGATATGATTCAGTCAGTGCCAGGTGCCTCCATATTAATTGTTTTGAAAATAAACAGTAAGCCTTAATTTCATACTGGAAGTTAACCTGGCTCGGGACTGTCTTTTGTGTAGCTGTGTAATAAATTGGAATGGTTAATATGGAAAAGGCATCTTTTCCACAATGAAATTAGAAACCAGGATAGAAATTTCCTTTAATAGCAATAGCTTCAAGAAAATTTAATAGCAACTAATCAAGTGTCAAGGTGACTCTGACGTAAAATCTACAAACAGCTATTTAAACAACCAGAACAGATAGCATTATATTTCATTAACACACATTTCTGTCATTGCCCTGGGGGATAAATGCTGCCTCTCATGCAGGCTGCCAGCTTTACAGTACCTCCACCTTCGTACAACTGGATGTTGCAGTTGCAGAGAGGAGATTAATTCTAATAATCTTCCACATCTTGTTTGCTGAAGATCATCCATAGGTGTGCGTAGCTCCGTCTTGGCTGCAAATGTACTAAATTGGAGCAGTGTTTTGAAATGGCTGGGCACTCTGAATATCAAATAAGAAATGGGATCTGATTCATTGGTATATGTGAAATTTACTGATTAATAAAGCTCATACTCATTTTGCTTACTGCATTTTCCAGCAAGTCTAATTTGACCTGTCATACAAAGGAACAAAACAATGGCTGCTGCAGTGCAGTAGGATCTGGATCCCGGATGAAGAAATTCCCAGTCTGTCAGGCTTCGGAGGCACAGTGGTCTCCTACGATTGGTCCTTCCTGTGCCAAGGGGGGGCGTCAGAAATCCAGCACAGAAGTCTGGCCATGCAGATTATTATCTGTTAAAGGAGGCAGCGGGAGATGGAGAATGCACTGAATTACGCAGCAGCACAAGTAACCCATGTGGCTCAGCTCAGGTTAAGCTAAGCACAATGCAAGACTTGGACAAAAACGGTGAAGGGTGGTCAGTCCTTCATGAAGTCTGTGCAACTGTCTCCACAGGGAGTGTCCAAATTCAGTTTCCATTGAGTGATTTTGGGGAGGACTGTGATTAATCCTCATCCTGAGTGCAAAGCACCAACATCCAGTAATGACTTAAGGAAATTCCTCGTGACTGGCCATCTCAGCAGTGTCTGTTGCAGTTTTGCACCTCTATTAGAAGGAGCTGGGGCTGACCAAAACCAGAGTACAGGTATAGTTTTGTATCTGTGAGTGAAAGCTCACCTCCACTGAAGAGAGTAAAAAGTGAATGCTCCAGGGAGAATTCATCAGTACGTAACAGATGACTATTTTTTTCCTTTTTCTACTCTTGAAAAGCTGGGGCAAAACACTGCTGCACCCCTGTGCCATGGAGGAGTACAGGCTGGGCACACACATGCTGCTTTTACAATGATTTTTCAGTACTTCTCTGGCTCTTCACAGGTCTTTCAGCAGACAGCAACCCAGGATACACAGCAGCAGGGAAATAAGGCATGAACAGATCCATTCCAGCAAAATCATTGTGGATTGGTGGTGAAATTGTCCCCTCTGTAATGCTGGAGGGGTGAGCAGCATTGCTCATACACAAGTACCTCTGTTTGTTAGCATGACTATTCACAGCTGCTGCTTTGCTGAGTTGAAGTTTTCATGCATGATACCTATATTGGCTTGACTGCTGCAATTTGGGAAGCTTTCAGCAGAAATGCTTTGCTGATCCTCAGAATCTGCTGCTGTGGCTTCTGCAGAGTGAACACGAGACCCCTGTTCTTAGAGGTGCAGAGCTGTGTTCTGGGCTGATGCCAGATGAACTCCTTGAAGAAGGAAGAGACATGGACAGCCCCAGAACTGGCAGGGGCTCAGCTGCACTTAAATGAAAGCTGTGTTCCTGGCTTGCTCGCACAGTGCAGAACAGCAGCAGCAGCAGAATGCGTCAGCACTGGCCTGAGCTCTGAGCCTGAGGAGAGTTCTTGCTTCTCCTCATTGCCTGCCACCATGGGAGACAGATAGGGGTGAAGCTGGAGGACGGGATGGAAATGCAGAGGTGAGAGTCGGAAAGAAGATGGGAAATACACTGTTGGGGAAGGCGAAGAGCACAGCACTAGGAATCAGCAGCGATAAAACTGAGAAACCAAATGATGACTTTGGTTGTTGAAGATTGAGCATAGATAAAAATTGATACCTGACCCCCAAGTGTGCTTGATATTGAATGTGCTGGGCCCTGGAGCCCTACGGCTGCTTTTCTTTCCCACATTAGTGAGAGGCTGGCCAAATTGAAGAATGCTGAAGTATCAGCACTAGCAAACACATCATGGAATGAAGAACACAGTTCAGATAGTCTGAAAGTCAAGCTTCATCTTGTGTCATAACAAATCTATGTTGCCTGAAATGGTACAATGCCAACTTGGAGAAGGATTTTATTCCTGCACTGATTACAGTGAGTAGTGATACAGAAATCCTTGACATTAGATTTGTGATTGCAGCCTCACTCCCTTTCTGTTTACCTGGCTGGAGACACGCATAGTGTCTTCCAGACATACCGTGTGCACTCAGCTGTGAATGGAAAACAGTGCTGCAAAATAAGCAGGAGGTCTGAAGTGGGAAACTGGACCTCGCCTCACTCTTATCTGTAAAACACTGCTACTGCTATAGCAGCACTGAAGGGGAACTACAGGATGTTTTCACACCAGGATCCCAAGGACTGAGAAGTAACTTAAAAAACTGAAGATAGTGAAAAACTCACTTGTTTTCAAACCAGCCAAGCACAAGGGAATTCTAAGAGGCTCAAGAAGTAAAGATAGATGGAGATAAAGCTCAGCAGCCTTCAAAATCTGGCTTTTTGTTAATGCTTTAATGTATTGTTATAGTCAGGATTTACTTCAGTGCAGTGATCTATGGCTGCAAAAATAAGCTTGTGCATGAGGTTTTGACCTTGGGCTCTACCTTGGAACCAAAGTCAAATCTAGTTCTTACTACTGCTGAAGTAGAAGTTTTCCCTATCTGCTGTCCAGAATATGCAGTGGCACAGTCACACCTTTAATTCTCTGTCAGTTTTTATCTCCTGAATACACAAGTAGCACTAGTCCTCCAGATCAAGTCCTTGGAAAAGACAACACGAAGTACAGCAGTCACCTTCTGCTGCCAAACTGAGGTCCTGCACTGTCACATCCTTGAAAACAGCCACTCTCTTTAGCTGATGAAAACTTACTTCTGTGGGAAAAGGCTGTTAGGAGGCAGCACAGGAATGCATGTAAGTGTATGAACTCCCTCGGGTTTGTTGGTTTAGGATTATCTTAAGAATTGTCTTCTTTGGGAACCCTCAGCATAGATGCATACTGTCAGAAATCAAACAACTGCATGTAATATATGATCCTCACAGCACCAGTCTCCCTAACGTGTTGTCACTGACAAGCTCCCCCATATCTGAGAGCCATTGTCACTGCATTAGGGAGTAACAGTTGTCCAGGATAAGCAGTTAGTTTCCTTCTCTGGGGAAACAGGAGTCCTGCAAGCAAAATTCAGGGTTTGCTAGGGCTGCCCTTGCACTCTGCTCTGAACATGTGCCTGTTACTAGGTAAATGTATCGGGTTTTTCTCCAGCCTCCTCAGCTCAGTTCAGTTAGAGTAGCAACAATGGGTATTACAGCCCTGGAAGCAGTGGACCTTGAATGCATGGATGACTTTCCAAAGAGTGTGGGCTGAGTAAACACTGAGCAGTAAGTCTGTCCTCTTTAGTAAAACTATGCCACATTGGAAAGAAAACAATCAGATGCCAGAGCAGTTTCTATCAATACAAAGGAAACTAACTACACATTACTATCTCCACTGGGCTGAGGTATCATGTACGCAGTATGTAACATTTCTTTCCCCTTGGTCTTTTCACAAGAATGGTGTCTTCTCAAGCGAAGAAAAGCAGTAGCCAGACTCTGTTCACTTAATTTATTTAGAAGTACTAAACTAACATTAAATAAATAGCAGAGGCCTAAACACAACAAACTTTTTCTACTGTATTTGACTTAAATACAAAGCATTAAAGATAAGAAGTAGATGGAAGAAGAATAAAACTGCCAAAACCATCTGAGAGTGTATTACACAAACTTTTGGATGACAGTTCATGTTGCAGAGACAAAATCTTCCCCTACCATCACTGTGGTGGTAATGCTTTTTCTGTTATCAACACAGCTGAAGCATGAAGGACCTTCCCCTTGAAACGTTACAGCTAAAGCTCATTTTTTGCCATCCTCGCCTCGTACTGTCTTTCAGATCGTTTCCTTCGGTAAACATCATCTGCCAAAAAAAAAGATTTTTTTTATATGAGTGTTTTCCAAGTACCAGATAATGCTAAATGTAGAAGCTGTCATCTCCTTTTAAACTTTTCAATCCAATTTTCTCTTGCAGACACTGACTGACAGGCAACTGAAAACTCAAGCCAACACAAATCTTTATTACCTATTTAAAAATAGCTCATGTTCTCCCTCCCTATCCAGGCTAAAGTTCTTCCTGTCAGTCCTGATTAAATGTTTTTATAGGAAAACATAAGTTTCCAGTGCGATACAGTCATTGCTTGTCTACTTTCCCTTAGGCGTAATTAAAAATACAAATGCCCAAGCTATCTGAAGTAAAATGGAAATTAAATTATAGGCACAAAGGCAAGGTGTAAGGACAGCCAGCATGGCTTCAGTATTTCAGCTTTTATGCTTATCAACAAAGCACAGGGCTACACCTACCTTCAGTCTTCCTAGTTGTTCTTCCTGCCTCCCTCCCATCATACCTACATATCCATCACCAAATAAAATCTTTCACTGACAAAAAGAGAGGTTATTGGTCTTGTCACTTGGCATGGATTATGGAGCAATAAGGCCAAACTGCACAATTATTACTGTTCTATTTAGGCATAGCTTTTTTTTTTTCAAGGAAACTAAGGCTTGAGCTGAAACACACTAGCTGCTACACTACACAGACGTTGTGCTTTAGTTTCTAACCTGACTTTATTAATATACAGGTATGCATCAAATTTTAAACTGGAAAACATCAAACCCAAGCCTTCAGAAAATGAAGCAAAGAAGCAATTCTGTCAGCACTGAGTTTGTCAGCTAGGGAAATTGTATGAAGCTGTTTCATTCTATAGGAGACTCAACTAGATTTCCTGTAAAAACAGGAGTCTACCCATACAACATACAGCAGAGCTGATCCTTTTTCTTAAGTACACAAAGATTTCCACGTTAAAACAAAACGCTTTAACTTCTAGGAACTAACTGCCACTAGCAAAGTTCTCATGATTGATTTTCACACTTTTTTAATTGGTAAAGTCACATTTCAGGTGAACCCACACCTATGCTTCAGTTCTGACAACCCTGTTTTATGTCAGAACGGGATCTAGGTCAGTCTTTGAAACCCAGAGGTTTTGTTAGTTTCCGCCTAGTGTCTGCTGCTGGGGAGGCAGAACCTGGAGTGCCACATCCTGCACCAGAGGAAGCGGTGTGTGACCCGCTGACCGGAGTCGGACCCGCTAGCTTTGTCGTTGTCGTTAAGAGACCGGCCTCGCCACTCCCCGGCGCTGTGGCCTGCTCCTGCCGCCCGCCGGGGACCACTCTTGGCCCTCACTTACAGAAGGTCTCCTTGCCAATGCGGACGTTAATCATGAACCACTCCATCGCTCCCCCGAGGAGGAAGAAGAAGGGCAGGAACCTGTAAACGCCGAAGCGCTGCTTCCCGGGCACCAGCCGCAAGATGCGCTTCACGCGGCTGCTCACCAGCATGACCGGCGGGGATCGGCGCCCTCAGCGCCTAGCGGGCAAAGAACGAGACAGGGAGAGGAGGCGTGAGAGCGACGGCCCCCGGCGCCTCGCGGGACGGGGCGGCAGTGCCCCGGCCGAGGGGCAGCACAGGCACAGGCACAGGCTCAGGCTCGCACAGGCTCAGGCACAGGCACAGGCTCAGGCTCAGGCTCAGGCTCAGGCTCAGGCTCAGGCTCAGGCACAGCCACAGCCACAGCCACAGCCACAGCCACAGCCACAGCCACAGCCACAGCCACACGCTCGCCCCCGCGGCCCCCTCCCCTCCCCTCGCCGGCCCGGCGGGAGCGCGCAGCCAATCAGCGCCGCGCCCGCCGCGCGCCCCTCACCTCCCGCGCGGGCTCCCGGACCCAGGCCGCGGCCGAACGGAAGGACGCGATCTGCAGCCACGTGACCCGGCTCGGGGCGGTTCGCCTCTCCTGATTGGGCGGGACGGGGCTTCAGTGAGGGACCGCCGCGCCCCCCCCCCCCCCCCCCCGCCTGAGGGGCCGGAGCGCGGCGAGCGGGGCCGGGCCGGGGCTCCACCGCCCCTCGCCCGCCCCTCGCCCGCCGCTCGCCGCGGGCAGCCGCTGCTCGCCGCCCCCCGTCCTGCGAGGCGTGGCGCTGCCCGGCCCCCGCGCAGCGGGCGGCGGGGATTGGCCGCCCGGCGGGTGCCGCTGCGGGCTGTGGCCGTGGCGGCGGGGCGCGGAGCGGAGCTGATCGGAGCCGGCCTCGGCCGTGTGCGGGCTGTCCCGAGGCTGCAGCGTCCGGCGTGACCGTGGCCGCGCTGGGCATGGCGGCGCTGTGGAGGGGCAGCGGCGCTGCCCCCCGGCTCCTCGCCGTGGCCGTCTCCTGCCAGAGCTGCCGCCCCAAAGCCAGCCAGTGCCCCGGTGACGGCAGCCACGGGCAGCCCCGGGATCACCACCCGGCGGGCCCCGGCAGAGCCCGGCGCGGCACCGAGCCTGGCCCCGCAGTGGGCAGCCAGCCGCTCCCTGCCGAGGGAGCAGACACCAAGACCTATCTGTGGGCCAGGTACCACGAGATGAAGAAGCTGGTCTATGGTAAGGGCCGCCTCCTGGCGCTGGGACTGCCACGTCCTGCCGGGCTTCGCCTTTCTCCTTTCTTTTTTCCCCCCTCTCTTCTCATCCTGGTGCCTTTCCCCGCGCTGCAGAACTGGGGATGTGCAGGTTGCTGTGCAGCTGCCGGCGTCAGCAGCCTTCTTCCTGGCAATGCCATCTACACACCCTCACCCCGGGGCTCTCTGGAATGGTTTGATTTCTTCCGAAATCTGGCATCGATGTTCCTCTCCCCATCCCGGGTTTCCCTCTGTAACGATCACTCGGCTGGTCTCAGTGTTTCAGGATATGCAGAGTATTTGGGGTTCTTCACAACTGCCCACCTTAACAAGGGTATAGTCATGGCAAAAGATCTAAATGAAGGGCTTGTGGCATTTTCCTCGAATGTGCCATTGGCTGGCATAGAAAAATGTGATTGGACTAGGATGAATAGGCAGGGATGTTGAGTGAAGTGGTGAGAAGTCCAGGGTCCGACTTGTAACTTGCCATTGGCACAAGGATGAGCATGGAGAACATTGATGCTACAGCTTCTAGGATGTCTCCTGATCCTGAGCTCAGTTTGTGTTACAGATGCAAAACACCTTTTACTCATGTGTGCATGTGTGTTTTTGCTTCTCTGGCCAAGAAGTTACGTGGTTCCATCAGATACGTTGAAATCTTGCCAAGGGAGGAGAAAACTCGTGCCACTGGCCAAACCTGGCCATGTGTAAAACAGGATTCTGGTCTTTCGGGCAGCAGCAGACCTCTACTGCATTCAGTGCTTCTAAAATGTGAAAAAATAGCTCTCATGGTGTAAGGCGGGGAGTTTTTCCTGCTGGTTTCTTGATTCTTGGAATGCTGAAGGTAAGCGCTGTAGAGCTAGGAGGCTTTGTCTGCTGTTAAATAGCTCTCCCTCAGCTTTTGTTTATCTAAAGGCTTGGAAAAGGAGAGCAGCCAGCCTTAGGCATCCAGAAGAACCGTCTTGCTGTTCTGAGATTGACAAGTTGTGTCATTCCCTCCTTCCCACATCTCCCAGTAAGAGATCTGACATAAAGTGATGCACAAATGTAAAGGAATTGGCTGCTGATCTGTTGGGTACTTAGCCTGCTCATTCCGGGCTTTTGCAGGATGTGAGCTCCTTTGCCTGAGCCGCAAAGGCAGTACGGGATGCTGACAGAGGACAGTGGCTTTGTGTTGCGTCCCTGCTCCAAGACTGAGTTTTAGCCTCACTGCTTGAGAGAAATTCCAACTCGCAAAACTTGTAATAGTGTTTGGACCTTAATATCCTCAAAGGCCATTTATTTCTTTTCCATTATGGTATTGAAACAGTAAATGCAGATGTGTTCATAGGCTGTGTTATAGGCCCTTGAGAAAAACCTCAGTTTACTGTGTGACAGATTGTGAAATTTGTATTCACATAGCTATGCTTTGTAGAGATGCAAGAGGTACAGTTAGTGCTTGAGGTGGAGAACTAATCAGCAGGATTAAAGGCAAGATGAAGTTGGGCAAAATAACCCATGTGTTACAGAGCAGACTCTTCTTCAAGTAACTATTGGACATGTTGAATGAGGTGGCCCTCCATTGTTTAAAGAATAGCTCTCCAAAATTTCAAGGCTGTGCTGTTATTCAAGTCTTGTCAAGAAGAGACATAAGCAGAGTTGGTCCTAAGTTGGATTTAATTGTTGCTTTGATGACTAAATTGCCATGTGCAAAATGTTCATCAGCTTATTCTTTTGCTCTGAATTTCTAACATTGATGAAAAGTTGAATGTCTGTGGTGGGTTATGGATTTGAAAACATCATCACACCTCAGTACTCATCAGCATGGAGTTTGAGAAGACTTCTGGGCTACCCCCTTCTTCCTTCCTTCTCTGAAACTCCACCTCTGAAGCCCTTTGTCCAGTGTTGTCACTTAACGGCTGCTGGTTTTGGAGAGAGGGTCTCTGCCAGAAGAATTTACGATGTGTTTTCAAACCAGCTCTTGCTTAGGACCTGCAAGATATATAGGAGATAGATATATATATATCCCATATATATTATATACTATATATACTATACTATTATATACTATATATTATATAGGATATATATATTTTATATATATATATAAAAAAGGACCTGCAACTTCTATGAAGAGTAGTGTCGCATTTTTGCAGTGGAAGGGATTCTAATGATAAATGCTGACCAAGTTGGGTGGGGCAGGATGTGTAGGACAAGAGCTTCTGTGCAGCAAAGTTCAGTGGTTGTCGTCGGGTGCCAGAGCCCAGGCACCAGAAGCTCTCAGCTTTGTAGAAACACATCTGTGTTCTGCCAGGCTTGAGAGTGGTGATACAAATGATAGCACAACACAGCTACAGAAAAGGTGCTCCTGAGGTGAAATCTGCTCAGTGCTGACTCAAGAGAAGCCATTCTCTTAGTTTTTTCCCCCTACCTTTTGCAACTGATACTTAGGACCAAATTTCATTACCTGCAAAGAACTTGAGGCTACTTCTTCCACTTAATGTGCTTTTCTTTTCTTTCCTCTGCCCAAATGAAAAATGTAATTGCATTTGTCAGGGGTGGTATTGAGCAAGACTTGTGTGCTGATTTGATGGCATCTGAAGTGTCACTGGAAGGCTGATATGCTCCCTAAGTAAGCAGTGTATGAAGTCTTGTTCTTTAGGAAGCATCCAATCCTGAAACTCTGCGGAATTGGCAAGCGAGCGAGGATTTAGCTGTGAGCAAGTGTGTATGTTTTTAACTACACCTTTCAAACTTGTAAATGTTGTTACCGATAGGTTTGCTTCCTAAGGAACCTTTGTAACAAATGTTAACTTCTTGCCTCTGCATGACAAGCTTGAGCGTGGTTAAATGTGAGAACTACTGAGAGTAGAAACAAGTATACAGACAGCAAGAGCTTGGTTAGGTGTTGATAACACAGAGGGTGTAGCTCAGAGATAATCCTTGCGCTTTCTAGTTTGTGTGGATTGAGATACCTTTGCATCTAAGTGGTGCAAGCCGCAGTCAGCAGCATGTGCCCATCGCATTTGGAAATGGAAGATGACACTCCTGAGTGATCACTGCGTTGGTGATTCTGGTGTGGTGCAGAGGGAGTTTTTGCAATCCAGCACATTTTGATTCTGCTTGTGTCACTAATCTCCAGCAGGCACGAAGATTTAAAGGCTTCACTCTTTGCCAAACCAGGAAACAAGTCTAGTGCTATGATGATAAATGCCCTGCAAATCGCTTAGGGAGCATGCACATTGAATGAGTTGTGGCATCCTCCGATTGAGCTGGGACTGGGAATAACAATGAGCAAGTGTGACCAGATATGTTAACTTCCTAATTCTGCTTTCCTAAATGTAAACATTTTTTCCTGTAAAGAACTCTTACAGCAGCATTTGTCTAGTGCCTTTGTGTATATAAAAAATGGGGGGGGTTGAATGGCAAGAAATCCCAGAATATTTAGACACAGTGGCATAAATTCTACGCTCCAGAGTAATTTCCAGCACTCTTTTTAACATGATTCCTCTATCATTTATCGTTCTTTAAGTAATATTTCCTTTTCCCTCCTCTTGGTAGAAGCATCTACTTCATCTGGTTGGAGTGTTTTGCAGGAAATGGTCCAAAGCAACACTTCAAAAGGATAAAGAGGTACTTGGAAGGGAGGAAAACTGGGAGTTTGCCTTTAGAAAGAAAGTCAGTGTGAGCAAAGGGAACTTTCTGATTCGTGAAGAACGTGGAGGATGGTGGCCATCTGCTTTTCAGTGTCATTCTTTTCCTCACTAGTCTTACAAAGAAATTAGCACAGACGTGTGCTGCATTGGACCTCTGGGAGTACAAAGGGTGTGAGTTGCCTTTTTTATGTATTCTTCTTCAATAGCATGCTGGATCTGAGACTGAGGGAAAAGGAATGCTTCCTGCGTGATGTTGTTCTGAGCTCCCCAGGCAGTTCAGAAAAGCACATACGTGCTTGGCACCTCCTGACCACAGCATTTTTCACATCAGAAAGGGGCCATATGGTGTCTTGGCATCTCTAACCGCTTGCACCCAGTTAATTACCTGCTTTTGTTTCCGTCTCTTCTCTTGTGTTGGGGATTGAGTGTTAGTGCTTTCTAACAATGTGGGCTATTGCCTGGGAAGAGACACTTGCGGTGTTATGAAGATACTCCAATTTAACCAGCTGTTCAGGGCCTCGTAGTGGTAAAGTGAAGGAGTGTTTTCCTTACATTTACACCCACGTGTAAAAAAACCATGAGCTTTCTTGTGCTCTGTCTTTGTTGGCTGAGTTTCACCATGTACCACGGATATGCAGGCCCTTGCCTTAAAACCATCAGAGTAGCAAACTGGAGCACATTGTGCAAGTATGCAGATTCCAGGGGTTTGTATGTATTGCAAGAGCTGTTTTTTCCCCACTGTCCTCAGATGTACACACGTCGGTTCCTCCTTAGATCACACTTCCTTGGTGAAGTGCTGAGTAGACAGTAACTATCTGTGATATTGTCTTCATTTCCAGCTAGGACTCAAATGGAAAGGGTAGATGGGATTATCATTCTTTTTTAGTAATCAAAAGTGGTTTTAATTTTGTTTGGTTTTTTTTTCTTGCTGTAGTTTATCATATCTGTCCAGCAATCTGCTACGTGGTGTCTTAGCAGAGGAAAAGCAAAAGCTGTCATGCTTGAAAAATAGCATCTTCATAGGCTTCTGGAGAGTGTCTGTTTTGACTTGACAATTGCCATGCAAACTGAGGCAGAGATCCCTGGCAGGTTACGTGCCGAGTGTCAGCAGAGCAGCAGCACCCAAGTCTGCAGCCCAGAACTTGTTTTAACCCTCACAGTTTGTAACCACCAGGTGATTATCTTTAAAAACCCCACCAAGCATGAGAAAGCAAAACAAAAAACAAAATCCAAACTGGGATTATCTTAACAAAAACCTCAAAACCCAACAAAAAACCCCTTGACAAAACCAATCAACCACCCACAATGCACCAAAACTAAAAAGCAAACCAAACTAACAAAAATCTAAACTTCTTGATACCCGGCTCAGTAAACCAGGCATATTTGGGCTGTCATGTTGAAAGTGATCTTGCATGTGCTCCCACCTTTTGTCTTTTCCCTGAGGAGGTTTGAACCTGCAAAGAGTCCTGCATGAACTTAAAAAGGAGGGACTCCTCCCACTGTTGAGGAGGATGCTGCAAATGGACATTTACAGTGTCAGACAGCAGTATGGGGCTCTGGACTGAAACCCAGGGCTTTTTCTTTCTTTCTAGGATTTCAATGACTTTGAAACTACTGTAAATGTAAGATGGAGGATTACAGCATGGAAAGAGCAAGCTGTCAGCAAGCTGCTGCAAGTTGGTTTGGTGACAATGATGTGTGGTAGAAGACGCAGCAAGGAGATGTGCGCTGCTCCAGGAAGCATGCGTATGGAACGTGTGTGAGGCAGTGATGAGAAAGGCTAGTGTATGCAGTCTTTTCTCAGCCCTTATGTGGTAAGAGAGAACATGCTGTGTGAGTTAGTGGACAGAATATCTGAGTGGAGTAAAATGATCTGGGCAGGAGGCTGTCAGAGAACAGCAGAGAGACTGTGCATTTGAGGCTGGCAGGGAGGAGTATTACTTCATCCCATGGGTCTAAATATACTTCATAAATCATATTGTGGCACAGTTACTGCTTATGCTTCTGATCACAGATAAGACTCACTTCATGCTCTTGGTGAATCTCAGACTACCCTTTCCTTTAACAACGTCGTACTGCTCACTGAGCTTTTCCTGAGTGTGTTTCTGCAAAAGCTGTGTCTGTTGTTGAATCTAGATGGGTGTCATGTCCTCTGTGAAAGAAGAGATGGGGTTCAGACAGTGGTATTTTGTGCTGCGCTCAGACTATCAAAATGCGTTGCCATAAATCTGTTAGCACATGATGAATATTGGAAGAGCTTAACCTCTCTGTAGGGCTACGACAGCAGCAAGTGGGGTGCATTTGTTGTATTAATAAAAAAAATGCTTTCATAGGAAGGTGAAAGCGCTGCACATGTGCACTGTGATGTGATTAGGGCTGTGTCATTTTCCTTGTGAGAAAGAAAAATAGCACCCTGCAAATGCCAGTGTATGCTTGGAAAAAGATCTTCCCACAAGTTATCTGGAGGTGAGGACCGGAAGTGGAGCTCTGTTTGTTTATGGTGCAAAGACGGTTTATGATGGGAGGATGAAAGTTGTGATCATCCAAGTCCTATTTATGGTTTCCATCTTTCAAAATCCCCGTGGAAAGTTTTCTGATTGTGTCTGCTCTCTTCAGCCCCTTCCATGAACCTTGCCATCAGCAGAATCACTGAAAGGGAGCTCTTGTTCCTGTTGTGTAGCCAGTAAGTCAACCCTTCTGCCTTAAAATACTGCTTGCTTTTCTAGTAGTTCCTCTCTAGTTGATCTGGTGAATTGCATTTGAAGGCCAAAGGAAAGAGAGCGAGGAGTAGAGGGATGGGTACGTTTTGTAATGTGTCTCTCCCCTGAAAAGTACATATTATGGTATATCTGAATCCTGTTTCATTGCTCACCTCTTTGGATTAGGGCTCACACATCTACTTTGGGCTTTTACCTAAATTCTGTAATCATTCCAGGCAAAGTCTTTATTGGGAATGGCTGCTATCTCTTTCTAATAATATTTTTTTTATTCTAGATTCAGATGAAACTTGGTTTTATAGCACAGAAGCACTAAAGAACTGGCACAGGGGTTCTTGCTAAAAGCCAGAAGTTAAGGTAGGAAGGGAAAAAAGAAATCCTGCCCACTGATGCTGTGTAGGATCTGGAAAATGTCTGCACTCTTCCTATCATTCAAAGAGAAAATTACCTGTCTTTGAGGAGGGAGGAAATGGCTCCTTCCCCTCTCTGTCCCCCAGTGTGGATGTGACTAGGCAACCTACTATGGGGAACTATTTTTATTGCTCTTCCTCATCTTGCAATGGACAGCTCTCTGGAGTGGGAAGCCTGGCAAGGGTCTGTTCCTGTCTCTCCCATTGTAGTGTCGCTAAAGCTCTCTGCTCTCTAGACTAGCTCTCACAAAAAACATACGGGTAGTTCGGCTGGAAGGTCACTTAACCCCCGTTTTCACAGTGGTGCGGGGAGCAAGGTGTTATTCGCAAGCATCTTGAACAGTGAGCCTGTTTTGAAGTGACAAAGCACATGCAAGGACTGAGCTGTTTCCACAGCTGTTTTTCAGAGGAAAGCAGATAACTTGTTGCTATCAGCATTGCATGCTCCCAGAGCATAGCTTGATGTGGAGTTTTTTACATTTTGGTGGTGCCTGTACAAACCCTTGTTTTATCCTGCCAGTTTATAATTAAAAAGACCCAAACCACAGAACAACAACAAAGCCCTAACAGTACCCGCAGCATTGCTCTGTGAAGTCTGGCTGCTTCTGTGAGAAACCTGAAATGCCAAAAGAGAAACCTCACCGTTTCTAATTTGAGGTAATGCAGGTTTCTCAGAGGAGCCTATTTGTCTTGCTCAAGTTTTAAGTGAGGGGTGCATGTTTTCCTGGTGATATATTGCAGCTGCCTTCCATGCTGCTGAGCTGCTGATGAAACTGCAGTGAGCTAGAAATTTGAGACTTGAAAATCTCGGTCTGCTTTGCTTCATGTAGGCCAGAGAGGACATTGTTTGCTTCCTGACACAAAAGGTCAGTCTTACTGTGAGAGATTCATCCCCAGCCGCAGCCAGAGGTTTCGCAGTGAGTTTTTTCACGGGGAGGATTATTTGAGTGAGTTTACAGCAGCAGCACTGTGCTCCTTTGCCACTGCTCTGTGGTCCAGCTCAAGTCCACAATGAAGTTGGAATTTCAGTGTTCCTCACAGTTTCTCTAACCTCTCCCCTTTCCCTTCTCTTAGATCTCCTTCCACCAGGAGTCTGCAATCTCCTCAACCCGGCAGCTATCTACGCAAACAATGAGATCAGCCTGGGAGATGTTGAGATATATGGCTTTGACTACGATTACACATTAGCACAGTACTCTAATTTACTACACTCTATGATATTCAATACTGCCAGAGACATCCTAATAGAGCAATTCAAGGTAATGATGTGCTAAGAATTTCCACTTAAGCTTAATTTAAGCTTACTGCTACTGCCCCAGTGCTTGCTAAATGCTGCATTGTGCACATGTGCCAATTACTTGTTTATTGAGATAAATTTCATGTTTCACAATCATTGATTGCAGAAGGTTTTGCCTGTCCATGGAATTAATGTCCCTTTGAGACAATTAACCGTACTGTGCATTCCTGAGGTTTTATAAATATGGAGCAGGAACCCTAGTCTAGAAAGATCTCGTCTGTTTGTTTTACTTAACTAAGGCAATAATGCCTACAGAATTGCTGGTTCGAGGTACACATGGTGGATAAACATGAATCATGGACCAGCATTGAAGCTGTACAGGACTTGACCTGAGCGAGTCAATGCGAGTGATACTGCATAGCTTGTCCAGTAATGGGCATCTTGTTTGCAATAGGTCTGTGCATGTTCTTCTCATCATGCCTTTTATTTTAGAGGGGCTCTGCAGTGCCACTGCTTTGCCAAGTATATGCGTTGAATGGAGCTTACTAGAAGTGTCCTCCGTGCCTGGGTGAATCCGTTACACTTTCACTAGTGTCCCTTACATGAGAGAAACCAGTTCTGGGGATCCTGTCCGTATGCCTTTCTCTAGTCATCCACTTTCTTTGTTGAAGGGGCAAAAGTGATGTGCACCTGTTCCTTGGCCAGTTTATGTGTGGGGTGAGTGGACAAGTCGGACATGAGCAGGTTCAACAGGTGAAATTATTTTGTTGATAATCAAATGCTTATGCCTCTAACTATGTCACTGTTTGTCTTCTCAGTATCCAGAAGGGCTTGCGAAGTATGACTACATTCCAGGGTTTGCCATACGTGGACTTCACTATGATGTACAAAAGGTAAGCTGTACAAAGTTCAGTCTCTGGGGCTTTGTCTTCCATTGGGTTATGTTTTTAGTGTTCTGTCATTTCTTGCAATAACATTGATCACCAAGCTATCAGTGAGCCCAGGTGGCTGTGCATTTCATTTTGTGGGTTCTTCTTGCTTATAAACCTTCCAAGGGAAAGATGTCTTTTATGTTTGCATAGTCTCTAGCAGAATGGGATATTCTAGCAAAGACCTCTGGTAAACAAGCCTTGCCAGTTTAAAAGTCAATTAATTCCTCAGCTAATAAATAGAAAACTGAGCTTGTTTATGTGATCGTTTCTGTCTTTCAGGAAATTTAAGCAGCAAGCCTCAGTCCTGCAACTACAAATATTTGTCAGGAGCAGTGGCTTTATGTCTTACTCTAAGAATAGAAATGACTTGTCAGGAGAATGCTGTAGGAAGCCTTCCCCACCCCCTACCCTGAATAATAGGACTGCCTGGAAAAAGATCCAAGCTACTTGAGATGCATGCCTCTTAGGAGCACAAGCAAAGTGCAGGCACCAGCTTTAACCCTTTTCAGTGCCTTGGACAGATTCCCTGAAAGTCTGATGCCCAATGATGTCATGATGTCAGGTGGGAGCCCAGCCAAGAAGGATGCTTCACTGTAGCAGCTTTTCTCCTGTTGAGCTTTGAGCGAATCCAGAGAAGCAGCAGGACGGGCTGGAGTGTGTGTGCTGTTCTCCAGCAGTGGAAAAAAAGACAATGAAAAAACAACTATGTAGAGTTTTCCCATGTCTTTGGTCCTAACTCTGGTGGCAGCATGGCAGCAGACTGCCCGTACCACTGACTTCATAAAGGGAGAAGTGGATCTGTGAGAGACTGAGAAGTTTCTGTCTCTGTTTTAATCTCTGGCTCATATATTGGCAAAACACAGACTAGCCTAGCCAGGCAAAGCTAGTGAGTGAGCAGAAGGTGAGAACTCTCTTTTCTTAGGTCAGATTCTGCAAAAGACACAAATAGCTAGGTAATGCCTAAGTTAGTCAGCATGTTTGCCTGTATGCCTCACAGACTAGTGGGAGGTCTGCCCCACTAACTGTGTAACCAGCTACAGTGATATGGTATCATAATAAAAGAATGTGCCTGAAGGTTGTGAATGCTCTGTGGAATCTATTACCTTGCACTGTGGTAGAGGCAGCACAAAAAGTTGGATGCTGTGTCCTTTTCAAGTTGCAGAGCATTGTGAATTTAATAAGAGGCTGCTTTTGATGCCTGAGCACTTGTGTTAGTGCTTCACAATGATGGATGGTGGAGAAGAGGTGGCTCATGAATATGTGAGTCTGATACAAACAATGTGCAGAAAGCTCTGATGTTACCAGCCTGGCATGCTCCTGAGCATCTTAGAGCACCTCTGCTGAATTCTGTTGGGAACAGGGAGAAATGGCGGAAGGGAGAGCTTCTTGTGTGAAGAAAATGACTCGGTGCAGCTGAGCCCTAAACCAGAATTTGCCCATTTCATTCTGTTTAAGATAAATGTGACAAGAAGTAGATCTGTTGTGCACACAAAGTTTCTTTGCACTGTGTGTGCTTTTGGAAGAGAGATAAGCGACTGAGTCAAAGAAACATTGTTCTCTCTGGTTTTCAACTGCATCCCTATCCACAAACTTTGGAGTGTAACAGAGAGTGGTATTTTGGCTCATAGAACGATGATATTTTGCAGGAGAGGCCAGTTATAAGTCACAGTATGAGTGTGTGTGAAAGTGGCTGGAGACTTAAGTGCAGCTTAAAGTACATAAATGTGGAATGTTCATATTGAATTTTATTTTCTAAATGTAATTTGTGTGGAACTTGAAACATAAGTAAGGTTTTAGTATAAACTTACTTCTAACAGTAAATGTCTCTCCCTTATCACAGAGTCTTCTCATGAAGATCGATGCTTTCCATTATGTCCAGCTGGGGACGGCATATAGGTCTGTCCATTCTGAAAATCATTTTCTAAATACTCATATATGCAAAGGGGGATTACTAAATCTGAGTGTATGTTCATGGCATATGGGGTGAGGTTTTTTGAGCAGAGCGCACTCTCATCTGGCTTATCCTGTTTGTGCTTGCTTCAAATGCTTACCTGGCATATAATTGCAGGGAGTTATTTTTCTCGAGCATTGCAAGCCAAGTGTGGGTGGGAAGACCTGGAGCTTTTTGTAATGGTTAATAACACATCTGGTCACGTACTCTGCATGACGTCTGAGTACGTGACAGCACGCCTGGCTTAGTGTCTGTGAGCAAACAGTGCGACTAGGAAAGGACTCCTCTGTAGGTGGTCCACATACAGGCCTGTCTTCTCCAGGCAGGGATGTATCCCAGCAATGGTCTGCTGTTCAGCTAAGAGGGGAGTGGTCCAGATAATGCATGTAAAATCTTAAAGCAGTGCAGGCATGTCAATGGAAGTAACAATGCATCAGAGCCTGGACTCAGTTTAGGGCCTAGGTTTTAACTTCTGTTGTCCTCCAAGGAAGGCTGCATGTGTGTTTGGTAAGTGGCTGAAGCGGTGCAGAGATTGGAGAATGGGAGAAAACCTTACCCCAAAGTGGAGTGGGGTTAGTGTGTAAGAAGTAATATCTATTCATAGATATTGGTAGCAAAGCTCCTGTAAATCTGTGTTGTACTTCCTGAGCATGGAAGCCAGTGTTAGTTTTTTGGTTGAACTCTGCCCTTTTGCTGTTAAGCTTCAGTTACAGTAAACACTCCAAGAATATTAAGAAGGGAGTTTCATAATCAAAGAGAATTGGCTTCTTTGAGTGCTAGCTTTTGAAGTGGGGAGAGAGGGGCCTGGTACTGCCCCATATTTTAACTCAGCTTTGCAAGAGATTCTTAGTGAAAACTTGTTTAGACTTTTTTCCCATAGTGTCATTTTGTAATTGTCCTCAAAGTGTCCTTTTCCTAAACTGTCTTTTGCTTTTGAGCACAACCGAGGCAACTTTTAACTTCTCAGAGGCTGTACCATGACTGAATAGAAAAGGAGCAAGGGAAAGTTGCTGACTGCTTGGGTAAACAGCCATCAAGGATTGTGCAAGAGGCAAAACGTGCAGCAGTCAGATAACCTGATGTTCACAAGTGGTACAGCTTATAGCCATACCTGTGCTTGATGACGTCTGTGCTTGATGAGTCCTGTGCCTACCGTGTCTCAGAGGGAAAAAATGACCTCTGTTGAATGGTCTTAGCAAAGAACTTGTTTTGCTTAGGAAAACTGAATAGGAAGGAAACTTCGTTTTCAGAAATCTCTCTTCCACTGCTTTTAATGGTGATGTACCTTGTAGAAACAACCTCCGAAACTAGTTACCCAGCAGAGCCAAAGTCAGGTCATGGGGCTGATTTGATGGGGCAGTCCTGTCAGCAGATTGACAGCATGCAGAGAGAAGCCTGCATGAGATATCTCTGCCTGCAGAGAGATTCAGAAGAATCTGAACTTTGCTGGAATGTGGATAAGGCCCCTCAATTAACTTGAAGAAGCAAGCAAGGTATCTGAAGAATGTTTCAGGAAAGATTTTGTGTGAATCTTAAGAAGCCATGGAGCTGTCAGGCTCTCTGGCTGTCTTTGTTGTGCAAGATAAATGGGTGAGTTTTAGAAAGGAGCCTGTTTGTCCCATTTTCTCTTTCTCTGCAGCTTGTAGCTCTGTGCAGACTGGTGATTATTGACAAACTATTTCTGTTGTTTTATGTCTAGAGGGCTCAAACCAGTGCCTGATGAAGAGGTAATCGAACTCTATGGGGGTACACAGCACATCCCCCTGTACCAGATGAGTGACTTCTATGGCAAGGTATTGTAAGGCCTTTACTGCTATGATGCAGCAGCTCTTTTAGGAGCTATGAAAACAAAGTGAATTGTGTGAGCATGTAAATGACTCCAGCCTCTCTCTGACTCCAAAAGGCTTAGTCCCTAGTGACCTGCACTGTGTGTTTTTGTTGTAGTGGGAATTTGCCCCAGAGGTTATTTAGCAGTTTAGCATGTGAAAGACATCTGTGAATAATTCCTAAACACCGGGGCTATTGGCCTAGGGCTGAAAGCCTCTGGAGACTGATGACTCTGGAGACTGATAGGGAGATGTTCTCTGCTTGGTCCTTGGCCAAATCTTGCTCCCAAGCTACCAGGACAGCCTACAGTGATACTGCTTGCAGTGAGTTGTGCAGGAGGGGGCGTATGTGTGGGTAGCAGCAGAGTGCTTGCAGTGCCTTTCTCTTTGGTTTTGGGTATGGTTCTTTTTCCTCCGTTAAAGTGATCCCCCTCCACACCTCAGTGGCTACTGTTCATAGGGTTGGAATCCATGAGTGTGGGTTTTGGGCTTTTTTTCGAGGCAGAAATGCTTACTGTCACAATAAAGTATTGACATTGTGCCCTTAGGAGCTATAGAAATCCTTCAGTTGCCTGAACTAGAGGAAGTTCGGAGAGATTTTTCTTCCTCAAGTGTCTAGTGTGATGCAGTGGGCAAGCAGAGCCTCACATCCCTTTTCCCCCAACAGCTGTGTTTCTTGCCCTTTGTTAGTTCAGTTGCCTTAGGGGAAGCTGGACTGTGAAGGGCAAGCTTCCTCTGGTAATACCCCTTTGAGCATGCTGTGTGAAGTCTCCAGCAAGGTCATTTTTTGATTCCTCTCTCTCTTGGGAACAATTAATCTGGATGGTTGCTTTCTGGATAAGTGTATACTCTGTTTATAGCTCAGTGTTGTTTCCAGCTTTGAAATGGGATGTTTCTGTTTAGCATTTGTTATCTGTCTGTAAACTGCACTCCATTCAACTTCCCCTCTGCAGCTCTTCTCACTCCTGAAAACATGAAGTGATTTCACCTTTCTTTTTGAATAATTGTAAGCATGAAATCTGCTTTGAGCTGTGGCTTTTTGTATGACCAGGTGCTCACGCCAAGGTGTCTTTCTATGCTGCTTTCTACATACCAGGTATTTTCTTTGCTGTAGTTAGTATTGGAAAATACAGTATAACATTTGGCCACAAAAGTAGAGATAGCAGCTTATTCTTTGTGAAGAGGTGAAACTCCTCTCCTAATGATGTAATGAACTCCATAAACAAATAGGTGGATTCCAAGGAGAATGAAAGTATATACAACTAATGACATGTGCACCCAGCAGTGGCTGCTCAGCCCATGCACTAACGACCGCATTAGTGGGAAAGCAGCTGGGTTGGCTGCACTGCTCTTGCAGTGCAGTTGGTGTGGAGTGAGGCTTTAGCAGGGATCTTTGGTCTTGTCCTCCTTAGTCTGCCATGCTGATATCACTACCTGTATGGCTAACAGGAAGGGCTACCAGTCAGTGATTCCAGGTAGCAAGGCATAAGACAAGTGGGACTGATACAGTTGAAGTGCATAAGTATTCTTCCTTGTTTTCTTGATCCTCTCTTGGCAGGAGTGTGTGGATAGCTACCAGCGCCTGCAGCAGGAAGGCACAGATCTTGCCCAGGGTTAGACAGTGCAGCTAGCATGGCTTTCACTGGCAGAACTGGTGATGGCCTGTCATGAAGGTGGAAAACTTGTGGGTTTTGTGGAAAAAGCATATTTAGCATTCTAAAACTATGGTCCAGTTTTCATCCTACTTGTGACACTATCTGCTGTAAGGAGGTCAGGGCCACTAAATGGGATGAGTGGAGGCTGGACTTGCTTTGTAGGATAATGCCAGAAGGCACAAAAAATGAAGTCAGTGTTGACAAGGTAAATCCTAGCTGTTAACATCAGAGATTAAACTGACTTTTCTGTCCTTAAGGTGTTGAAAGCTGGGTTGTTGCTCTGCTGCCCTCTGCCATACCTAGTGATTTACAATAGGAGCTGCCTGTCTGTGTCCCTTTTGATTCTTTCTCAGAATCCCACAACAGGAAAAAAAGAGATGGAAACTGTTTTCAGGAAATTTTGGGTTTGCTGGGAGTATTTTAGTGGTAAAAATGTTCCCTTAGCAGCAACACATCAAAATGGACAGGAGTCTGTTGGAAGGATTCATTGAGTATCATTAGGCAGCACTACTGTATGCAGCATGTAGCCCAAACCAGAAGGTGTGCTTTGTGTTCTCTTCTGCAGTAGGTCAAGTTGTCCTGTGCTGGCTGGCTGGAAACTATATAACCCTCAGCACACTGATATAGCTTCTGATAGCAGCATTTTTTGGTGATAGACCTCAGGCAAAATGCTGTTGTTGTTCCTTTGCTCATTTTGCATCATCTGTCTTGACTCCAGTTTGTGTTGCTCCCCTGTTGCTGTTAGATAGTGCTGTAAAGCATGCCAGTCTCTTGTTCTGCCCTTACAAGAGCAGACTTAGTAAGAGATGTTACTGTTGTTACATCCTGTCAGGGACAAGCATTTGTCGTTAGACAGCATGTGCCCTCTTGCAGCTTCCACCATGTGTACATTCTGTGATCTTTTGGATGCTGCTTTCATGTCTGTCTGTCACATAGCTGTAATGAATGCCTTCCGATGTGGATGAGTATTATCCTGGAGAGTTGCAACTTTGCAGCTGTCAGTCATGGGTTGCTCAAAGCTGACAAGCAAAGGCACTATGACTGGATTGCCAGGGCACCTCTGGTGACCAGGTTCATTAAGAGGTCTATGCACCTCCCAGATTGCTTTTCAGGTACAAGACCTTAGTCACTGTTCCCTTGACTGACCTGGCACTTCAGCAATGAAAGGTGACAAAATTGATTCCAGCTTCATCTTACCAGTGAGAGTCACCATGGTCTTCTGCGCAGGTGGTACCTACTGAATAAACAAGCTTTATTTTACTGGAAGGACTCTGGAGCCAAAGTTGGCTGTTGGCCTGCTGATAGTTCTGTGACTGACAGGCAATAAAACCAGCAAGTGTATGGGAGAGCTGCCACCTTGCCTAATGCAAGGTGAATTATTCCTTGGTTGGAATTTAATTGTCCATTTCCAGTTGACAGCTGGGTGGGCTGAAGTTGTTCTTCTTCTTTGTGTGTCCACTCTGGGTTTTCTGGAGTGACTCAGGGGCATACAGGTGTTGACAAACTGCTTGTTGGAGTGATTCCTGCATTGCCGTGTGAAACCTCACTGGAATGTGGTTGGAGCAGCCTTGGTGTCCATGTGTCCAATGTCATAGACTGGTTTAGGTGGGGCATCTCCAGCAAGGATCATAGCTGCTTCTTTAGCAGAGTGTTGTCTGTTGCCACCCATGTTAATACCCAGAGGGCATGAGGTTGAAATAGAAGTTAGTGTCTAGGACTGACTTCCCAATTCCTCCACCTCCACCCTATGATGTTAATGATGCTTGGATTGTTTAGTGATTTCTGTGAAGGTGAAGCCTCTCTCTTTTCATGTGTTCCTGCATTAGTATTTTGGCTGGGAAGAGAGGGCTGCTTGCTGAGTGGCTGCGACTTTTCGCATTGGTGTTTTTGTGCCTGGAATGTCTTCCAGATGGCACTGGGTGATAGGAGTTTGTTTGGTGGCTTTTAGCCTTTTTTCTTTTTTTTTTTTTTTGAAGTATTTTTTGCTTAATGTGTCTCTTTCATTTTTTTGCTTCCAGGGTCCATCACTTAAGCAGTTTATGGACATTTTTTCTCTTCCTGAAATGACACTGCTCTCTTCAGTCATTGATTACTTCATAACTCATGGTATTGAGTTTGACCAGGTGCACCTTTACAAGGATATATCGGTAAGTAAAGTGTCAACAGTCCCAAAGCTCATACCACACCAGAACTGTGAGCTCTTTGTTAGCACCCGTGAGCTCTGCAGTACCCAAACCTAAGGGGCTGTTAGTAAGCAGCCTGGTAGAACAGCTTCGTTGCCCCTTCAGATCAAAGGATCACCAGGGAATATTCAAAGCTGTGTTTTCAGAATATGTTTGGTTTCATCTACTCCAGCATTAGTGTTGCTGTACATCCTCGTGCAGGAGTGTGTAGGCTGGTTGGGCTGAAGGTCCTCCTGTGGGGGATCTGTCACAAAGCTTATGTAAATGTTTTCTGGTTTGCAGACTTGTAAGTTCTGTGTTTTCCAGTTAATATCTCATTTTTTCAAAGGGGCTTGGTCTGACCCTGTACCAAACAGTTTGCTTTATGCAGCAATTGTTGTGCAACTTGCGCTTGCCTGCTCTGAGAATCCACCTCTTCCTTTTGTAGCTACAGAATAGTCTGATCCTTTTGGGATGTTTTCCAGTGGCTTTCAACAGCCAGTTACTCCAAGGTGCTAACTCTGTCCTCCAGCTTCGCTCCTGGCATTTGAAAGGGCTGTGTGGGATTAGCAGTATTGTTGAGGATATTGTTTGACCTCTTAGTTAGATGGTTAATGCTGTGGACAAGATGTAAGTGCTTGAGATTGCTGCCCTGTGTGGCTTCTGTTAACAGATGATGCACCTTTCTTGGTATCCAAGCCGTATCACACACCTTTTTCCATGGAGAGGGGTTTTTGATTTGTACCTTGTGGGAATCTTACGCTCATCCACTTTTAGCAGCTCATACACTTGTCACTCAGTCTGCTTGTGAGGGAAATGGAGCTCCACGTCTGTGCTGCTGCTGTTGTGATAAGCATCCTCCCTGTCAGCTTTGCTGCAGCCAAGGATTACAGCTTACGTTCTGACCTTCTGTTAGTGCTTGATAGGAGCATGCCAGCCAGTTTTCCACACGACCTTAACATGTTTCCAGGGTGCTAGTTGTCGCTGTTGTTTTTGCTCTTGAGGTGAGGAAAACGGGAAGAGAGGATACAGCTGACTCCTGAGGCTTTTGTCAAGAGAGTCTTCTGATCCTTCTTTTGAGATCAAAATGAATGTGTTTCTAATTGAAATCTTGAGAGCAGTTGGGTGGTTGACACAGCCTAATACATACTCAGTACTTATTGACAATACAGTGCAAATGGTGTGCTCAAGTCCTCAAAGTCCTGACTTTGCTGATCCTGGCTTTTCCGTTTGCATCCTTTGCTGATGAATGTGGTCATTCCAGTGGGATGAGTGAGGTAGGCAGAGAAGAGAGCTAGGACAGAAAATATGTGCCAGTGCCTGAAATCTAGACTGAAAAGCTGGGACATAAGTACAGGGATCCTTCTGTGCCTACACAGGCAGGCGTCTGAGAGGGCGTGCAGAGTCCCAGCTGTTACGACAACACAGCTTACACTGGGTTAAGACATGTCTAAACCTGACACTCTTCATGGTAGTCCTGTTTGCAGAGCTGTGTGTTTGGGAGTAGGTTGAGTGCTACAAGCACTGCACTGAGTCAAAATGGCAGACCCTGAGGCAATGGTAAAGGTTGAAGCTGACATGTAAACCAAGTAGTCTGGACGTGCCAGTTTGGTCACTTCAGATTTGACAGTAAGAACGTACAGTTTACCCTGCTTTCCTTTGAAGGAGTTATTGAGCCATTTGACACTTCCCCAGGCTACCAATTTCCTTTCCCTTTTCCCTATTCCTTTCCCTTTCTTTTGCTTTGTCGGGGCAGGGATTTAGGGAAGGAGCACACTGGAATCTCTTTCTGCTCAGCAAAGGTAGTTTTGACACAAATCCAAAGCACTGCTTGCTTTTGTGCCAGTGCTGGTCAAGAGAAAATTGTTTGCTTGCTAGCTCTCCAGCGTTTTTGTTCAGTTACTTTCCAACGAGGCAGTCCCTTGGTGAACTAGATGTGACCTCTGCCTTTTTGCCATTCAGATCCATGGTGGAAAGACTCCTAAAGCTGTTCTGAAGAGGTAACGCCCTCTCTTTCATCGTCCCCATCTAGGATGTAAATTCTGGTTCTCTCCAAGCTTTGAAGGAAAGGATTTTTAGGGTGATGAGCAGGTTTCACCAGCACAGCCATGAGACCAGTAGCAATGTCAGTGGTGAGTGTGGGAATCCAGTCTGAAAAGGTAGCTTCTAAGCTCATGTGGTGTAACTGGGATTTAAGGGTCCTGGGGAAAGGCAGCATTTGTTTACCTGTCTAAACGGTCACGGATGAAGATGGTACCATTAAAACAAGTGTTTGCACGCACAAACACTGCTAAATGCATTGCTGCACTGAAAATCATTTTGTGTATCTGGCATATCCCATTGGATGGAGACTTGGGAAGAATCTCAGTTGGGTGTGTCCAAAAATATGTTGCATTTTGGCCTCCGGCCTGGAAAACAGAGGTTATTTGGATGCCCTTGACAATATCTGTTTTAACTCGCATCCCTCCTGAAAAGTGGACAGCTTTGCTTTGGCAAATACCCCTCACCCTCCTAGTGGAAGCTTCTGCTCTGCCTGTGCCCTCCGGCCCTTGGGGGCCAGGAGCTATAGCCCCTTTTGGCTTGTGGGAAGTGTTTTGGAATCACAGATGCTCACCTCTGCTGCTGTTCGCCTTGGCCGTGCTCTCATCCTTTGGGTTATATTTGGCAGGGCTTCCACAAGCACAGGGAGGAAGAAAAGCCAGCTAGTGCCTGGGCCAGTACTGTTCTGAGGCAGTAAATGGTTTTGGAGTTGCAGTCTTGGTTTTGCCTTGGTAACAGTGCGTTAACATGTGCCGGTTTCCAGGAGCAGGAAGGAAGTTGTGCTTTCATAGGTAGGGTTTGAGGTTCTTCCCCTTCTCCTGCACCAGCTGAGCTAGCCACTGTGTCCTTCTTTTTGTTATGTTGGTGAACTGCACTGTACGAGGTCCTCTGCTTAGCTTTAACATCATAGCTTTTGTTCATTCAGCAAGGAGAAGGCATGTGTCATTACTGTTTTGGTCTTCAGTGGTGGCAGTAGGTTTGCCTGCTGGGAAACAGGAATGTCTTGTGTAAAACTGAAACATTTTTCTCTGCCATTTTCCTTAGGATGCTATTAGAGATGTACACGTGAAAGGAGTGATGTACAAATGGATTGAAAAAGATATGGGTGAGTTAAACAGAGCTCTGGTGCCCAGCCCATTCTGACGTGTCTTGTGCTGTGTAGTGTTCTGTGTAAGATGTGTAGTTCCTACACGCAGTAACAGGAGTCAGGGGGACACAGAAGTTAATGAAATACTCCATTGTGGCATGTGGCATTTGGAGGATCTATTTTAATGGAGGAGACAGCTACCTCATTGCTTGTGTTTCTGTTTTCCCTCAGCTTGTAAGTGAGGGATGATGGTCCTTGGCATGATGTGAACCATGAAAAGGCACCACCTGGGAAGGCTTTCTGGTCATGCAGGAGAAAGAAAGCTCCTGGTAGCAACATGGCTTGGAGTGGCTGTGCCTGTCCTTTGGGATGGTTTGGTATCAGCCCCCTTTTTTGCCAGCTGTTTCAGTTCCTCAGTCTTTCTCTTCCCTCTGGGTGGGATTGAAGAACAGGAAGGCCATTTTGTCACCATGGTGGTTTATGACCTGCGTGCCCGAGGTGGATCTCACTCAGGCCTTTTGCATCCCTAGTGGTACAGGAGCTAGGTTTGGTTGTGTTTTTGAAGAACTGTGGTCATGACTTATGCCAGTTTTGATTGACGTGGTCTGCTTTATTCTGATACAGAACAGTATATTCTGCATGGGGATGAAATCTATGCCGTGCTAAACCGACTGGTGAACCACAAGAAGAAACTCTTTCTCATTACAAACAGTCCCTTTAGCTTTGTGTGAGTACCATTACTGTACATCAGTGGGCCACCACAGCAAGAGCTCTGTTGTGTGGTCTCTCCTGTGAGCATCTGAAAGTTGTATGCGAGAGGTTTTAGTGGCAATACTCATGAGGGTGCTGCCTGGGAGCCGGTTGTGGTGAATGCTGCACCCCACAGTGGTCTCCACGTCATCGACTCTCACACGTTTGAAGACGACACCAGGCTGTGGCTGGCCACAGGGTTACAGAGCTGACAGTTGCCATTGCCTCCAGCAGCTTTTGCTGCATCACAGATTTCTCTGGACTTCCCGTGGTAGAGGAGGAAGGGTGGGACAGCTCAAAATGGTCGAAGTGCTACATCAGCACTCTGTGCAATGAGAGACCCTTGGGGATTCACAAATCATAGAATTGTAGAACGGTTTGGGTTGGCAAGACCTTGAGATCATCCAGTTCCAACCTCCTGCCATCTGTGCTTTCTCTGTTACTGACATTAGAGTGTAATAGTGCATTTCTGGGTGAAAAAGAGTACTGCATCTGTTAACTTTGCTGTTCCTTTGCTCTTAGGGACAAGGGAATGAAACACATGGTTGGCAAGAACTGGCGGGACTTATTTGACATGGTCATTGTGCAAGCTGACAAGCCCAACTTCTTCACTGATCGGCGGAAGTACGTGTCCTGGGGAAGCACTGCCCTGCTGCTCGGGGGGCTGAGGTTTTGGGCCCCTTTCCTTTTACTTTCCGTTTCCACTGTCATCTCTGATACTCTTTGAGGAGGTGAAAACTGACCAGTCTGGGAATAAGTAGATGGAGTGAGTAGTGCCAGGCAGAAAGCATGTTTCTAAAATTGTCTATCATCAGTTTTGTCATTGGCTGTGTTTAACTTACTTACATTTTTAGGGGTAAATCTTAAGCAAGAAAATAAGAGCGGAATGCTCTGTATGAGAGCTGGCCATTTCATGCCTCTAGGTCTTGAGAATGTGCCAAAATCTTTCCTTTTCCTGTTCCCCACAGCAAATATCTGTGTGGGTTTGTTTCTTTCTATTATTCTAGTTAATGCACACATACTGTTTGGTAATTGGCAGCTCTAGAAGCCTTTGTACATGGCGTCTGGGTTTGTGATCAATTAGGCACTGCCAAGGGACTAGCTGATAGGCAAGCTGCTGTCCTCGCTTTGCTCTTTGGATCATTTGCTTTGGGAGCTTATGTCTGCTTTGCTGCCTCAACTTATGACAGACCAGGAATTCCTGCCCTTGAGGGAGAGGCCTAGTCTTTCCTATTTATGTATTTTCTTCCCCCATTTCCCAGGCCAGTAGCATAAATGGGAGTAAACTACAAAGTGGCTTTGTAAACTGTGCTGACCTTGTAAGGATTTTCTTCATGGGATGTAGGTGAAGTGTAGCCTGGAGCAACGATGATCTGCTTTTCTATGAGATAAAACCTTACAGCTGCATAGTGCCTAAGGTCCACTCATGTAGTGGGCCAGTGGAATGACATGGCCCATACACCCAAGGTGAGGGGAGCCTCCTGATGGTGAGCTGTAGTGAACTCTGGAGTGTTTTCCCTGGGGGAAAGGGCAGGTGTGCACTAGAGACTACTCATGGTGTTGAAGCCCCTTGCCCAGGTACTCTGTAGCATTCCTGATAGGAGGCTGGATTCCGTCTGCCGTAGGGCAGCTCAGGATCATACAATATGTCTGGATGAGATTATCTCTGCTTGCAGCAGGAGCAGCTTCATGCCAAGGCTGTTGATCCCGGAGCTCCTAGTTTGGAACTCTTATCCCAAGAGGGACCAATGTTCCTATCGAGCATGAACGTTCATAGGGGTCAAGTAACTTAAGCCTTGGTTTGCTGCTTCTGTCCAAGTGGGAAGTAATCAGAGACAAGCCCTCAGGAACAGCGGTCCCTGTTGGGCTGGGTGTAGCCAGACTGGAACAGGACACAGGGTGTTTTGTGGCAAAGCCTTCTTGGCCTCAGCATTTTAGAGGCAGTAATTAATGATTCTTTTTTCCCCTCTTCTGTGTATCTAGAAAGCAAGAAGGGTTGTTAGGGATATTGCCATGGAATGGTTACAATCAATGGAAGCATTCTGAAAAGGTATTTCCCTCTCACACTTTCTCTTCCCCTGAGAAAGTAGTGTAGAAGGCCCAGAAGGGCACTTCTCATTCTTTTATTAGGAGTTGTTACATAGGTAGAAAAGTTTTCCGAGTCAAATGTTGTGGTTGCTGGGTGACAGTTGCCAGAAATCAAAAGAAGTTGATGGTTTCCCCCTTTTTTTTCCAGACCTTTTAGAAAACTGGATGATAATGGCTCACTGCAGTGGGACAAAATAAACCAGCTGGAGAAAGGAAAGATCTACAAAGAGGTAAAGTGAATGGGTGCATAAAGGGGTAGGAAGCAAGTCTGAAATGATGGGGACTTATAAGACACCTGCAGTTTTGAAAGTCACTGGAAAAGCTTGGAATGCCCCAGTGTACAATGAGGCTTCACCCTAGGAGCTCTGTTCTGGCACTGTCCAGTGTGGCCAACAGTGCAGCTTTCCCGTGGCTCTTTTGGTGTCCTGGTCCTGAAACTCTTGTCATGGAGTTGCTCTCAAGAGTGTGGTAGTTCAGAGTAAGCAGAGTTTTCTGATGTGTGAGCAAAGATCTCCCACACCTCCACAAGGCTGGAAAAAGAGGACTTGTGAGGGAGGGAACAGAGAAACAAGGGTGATCAAACAGGGTACAAAGCCTGGCTCCTGTCTCTCTCCTGAAGGACAAGCGTGGCTGAAGGATGCGCTATTACTCTGCTGAACTTGCTGCCTTGGGGTGTTCTCACTGCAGTTGGTTTGTCCCTTGAGAACAAGTTGCCTCTGGCTTTAGAACGGTTTGTTCTTGGTTATATCCAATCCCACAGGAAGAAGCTGTTAGCGAGATTGCGGTCAAGTAGCTGGGACCTGACCTGTGGTAGAAAAGTAGGTCATATCCTTGAGTAGTGCTGTTGGGAAGCCTCTGGCCTGTCCAGTGGGTCTGTCAAAGTGCTCTGCTAATGTCCCATCCTCTGCCAAGAGCTAGGAACTGGGAACATGCAAGTAGAGCTCATGCAAAGTCTCTCTCCCATGGGCAAACTTTCCCAGTGGGTTGGCAGCTCCCTCAGAAAAGGTGCACCTCAGCAATGGGGTTTATTGCTGAGTTAAATCCTGCTCTTGACCACCTGCATCTTGTGGCCACAGGTTGCTCACCCAAGTGAATGGTGCATTGAGGAAGGGAAAAGATGAGGGAGGAAAGAGGGATGGGCACAATTTTGGCCTCCTCTCTAGTTCTCCTCCACCACAGTGGTCATCCGACTGCATCAAGTTTGTTGCCTAGCTGTGGTTCTTGGTATGTGACAGGCTGTATCATGGCTGTAGTTCAGTGTCCCCAGCATTTTGGTTTCTTGGAGTGCCACAATATGCTTCTTCCTGGCAAGTGTTGGTGGCCTTGGACCTTGCTGGACTGGTGATGTTGCCAGAGGCCTCTTAGCTGACTTTTCCCGTCCCTGCAGTGCAGCTGTATGGTGGTTGTGCTGTGGGTATCTCCTATGAATGGGATCGAAGCGATCATTGTTTTGCCCTGGGGATGGGGAAGTTCAAGTGATGGCCCTCTAGCCCCTCCTTTCTGATAGATGTCTGTTTCCTGTTTGTGACATGTCTTTGCTCCCATCCCTCCCCTAGTCTGCGATCTCAGGAGGGGAGGACAGCCAGCTCCTGGAGGTCACGTAGCAGGTCTGTAGCTCAGTGGAGCTCCACGCAGGTTTCCTGGTTGTCAGTACACTGCTGTTTGAGGTGACCGGAGCACAGCAAAACAACCATCCTCCTTCCGAGGCTGTGGACCATTTCCCTGCTCTGCCAGTGGCTCCCTGAGCCACCCTCGAGTGAGCAGCAGCAATGTCGTGTCCAAGACGTGCAGAGGCCTGCTGCCTGGCCCTGTGTTTCTGTGCTGCTTAGGGAAGTCTGCACATCTCCAGTGATGCTTCAGCAGCAGGAGGCCCAGCACCCTGGTTCTGGGCACCCTTTGCAGTGGATACAGCATGTTGCCAGTGGCCAGATGCAGGGCTGTAGGCTGTTGTAGGAGCTGGTTTGTGTCTGGGGTCTTGCTGGTGCTGGTGGGTATCCATGCTGGCTCTTCCCTGGCACTGAGGCTGGACTGGAGGGATGCTGCTGAGGGGCTTGCACGTTTGCATTGGTTGCTTGTGCTGGCACAGTCCAGTCTGGCGTTGGTGAGGCCTTTTCTCTCCCTAGTGGGTTTTGTTTCTGTTGTGACTCATGTGGAAAACTTGTGTGGAGATGGAAGGGGGGTCCCTGAAGTCTCCTCTGTGTGTGGATGGATTTTTGGAAAGCCTTGAAAGCTGCTCTGTGCTGTTCTTTGAGGTTTGTTTTACTTAGCTATGAAGCTGCCCGAGCTGCCTGGCTTTCTGGCTTGGGGAAGCAATTCCTGTGAGCATGTGGGTGGTGTTAATCTCTTGGGTTGGAATGGTGATGTGAGAACAGCTTCAGCTGCTCCTGACTCCGAAAAGCCTTGCATGGTGGTGCTCACCTCACCTCTGATGCACCCTGTGTAGTGAAATTATTATCACCGGAGCCCAACAACTTCTGAACCCAGAACACCTGGGGTTCTTTCTGTCCCTTGCTTAGGGTTCTCTAATTTAGGTGGCTTTCACTTTTGGCCTCTGCCTGCCTCCTTTTGTTGCCTTTTTCGTCCTCTTGACTCCCTGCGTCCTAGAGGACAGAACTTCCCATGAATTGCCTGTTGGGTTTGGAAGGGTTTGCCTTTTTCTGAGGCCTAAGAAAAGCTGAGGGATGTACAGGGGGTTTTCACATGGGAAGAAAGCGAAATAAAGTGGGAAAGGACAGAAACCTCTGGGTTTAAGATGGTGGGGGAGTGAGAGCAGTTCACATCTGCATGTGATAAGGTGGCACATCCAGCTGTGTTGACAGTGCTGCTGGGTGGCTGTCCAGTACCACGCAGTGAGGATGGAGGCACCTGGCCTGTAACCACGTTTCTACCTGTGCTCCCTTTACTTCCAGGGTAACCTCTTTGACTTTCTGAGGCTGACAGGCTGGCGTGGCTCCAAAGTGCTCTACTTCGGTGACCATCTGTACAGCGACCTGGCGGTAAGTGAAAGGCCTCTCTGCCCTTCAGCAGCGGGGAGCAAGCCTGTGTGACTGTTGTGGTGGCAGCTGGGTTGGAATGTAAGGCAGGGCCCTGATCTGAATGCTTGGGTCTCTGTGATGCTGCGCTGGGTGCTCTGCAGGCTGCAGCTTTTGGGGCACACACAGGACACACAAACATCCCCACTCTGCTGTCAGGCAGAAGCAAGCAGTGGAGAAAGGACTCCCGAAGTATTTTCTGTGGGTGAAGACCATCTGCTGGTCCATGAATTGGAGAGCATTTTGTGCGGATCCCACATTTGTAGGTGGTTCATGCAGCTGAGCCTGGTGGCCAGGAGATAGATGGCTGTTACCGGCATGACCTGGCATGGGCCACGGAGGCTTGTCCCCTGAGAATTTATGGTGGGAACAGACCACTCTTTTAGGAAGCAGGGTTGTGTTTGGCTTTCAGTCTTTACCCTGAATTCTTGGTTGGTTTTTCACCCTGACCCCTAGGACCTCATGCTGCGTCATGGCTGGAGGACTGGAGCCATCGTTCCTGAACTGGAGACGGAGATCCGGATCATAAACACAGAGCAGTACATGCACTCCCTGACCTGGCAGCAGGCTCTGACAGGGCTGCTAGAGAGAATGCAGGTAAACAGCCCCTGGCTGAGCAAAATGGGCAATATTTTGCCTTCTGAGTTTAGGGCTTCGCATATGAATCAGGGGATGTACCGGCTTGCCTGCGTTGTCAAAAATACCTCATCCTTTTCCTGGTGCAGGGGACTCACGGGTTTGTGAGTTCCAGGTGTCAGCCCTGAGGTACAGCCTGCAGGGCTGACAGTGTGGGGCTTTCTGCTGCTGTCTTTGCAGATGTATCAGGATGCAGAGTCAAAGCAAGTGTTGCTGGAGTGGATGAAGGAACGTCAGGAGATCAGGTGAGCATGAGGGCTCCTGGGGGCCCTGGGCCTGCACTGGGTCTGTTTTGTAACCTCTTTATTTTGGGGACAGTGGTGGTGTCACTGTCTGGGCAGGGAGCAGCTGTGCGATCCTGCAGGTGGTGAGGCTGGACTGGTTTGAAGGCAGGGTGGGAAAGGGGAGGTGGTGTCACCCTGTGCTAGGGAGGGGATGCTGGGCTGTGGCTGCTGCTGCACCTCCTGGCAATGCAGGGGGATTCCTGCCCATAGCAGGTAGGGTAACAAGGAAGAATAAAAGTGCATTGAACATTCATCACAGACTCGCTGCAAAGGGACTGCTCTGCATTGCAGCTGGGGTGGAAGGGTGCTTAGGGTGATCCCAGAATGTCTTCTAGGAACAGGGTGGTCCCAGGGGCAAGGAATGGGAAGGGGAAGAACCCGTGACCATGGCCTTACCTACAGCGCACCATCTCTTTCCTCTCAGGTCACTGACAAAGAACCTGTTCAACCCCCAGTTTGGAAGCATCTTCCGCACGTTCCACAACCCCACGTACTTCTCTCGGCGGCTGGTGCGGTTCTCCGACATCTACATGGCCTCCATCAGCTGCCTGCTGAACTACGACGTGAATTTCACCTTCTACCCCCGGCGCACCCCCCTGCAGCACGAGGCTCCGCTCTGGATGGATCAGCTCTGCACAGGCTGCATGAAAACCCCCTTCCTGGAGGAGATGGTGCACATCCGGTGAGGGACAGGTACAGCAGCACAGCGCGTGGCTGTACGTGGAGCTGGGAGCTCGGCCAGCAGCACCTCTGTCTACCACTAAAGGGCGTTTGACACTTACGTACACGTGTAGGTGATGTGTTTATTTTTCTCCCCTTCACTGGTTCCATCCCTCTCCCTGAGGTGCTTTGCGGGCTGGGCAGAGGATGGGCGCTTGTTCTGGGCTATGGGAGTCAGTGAGGTGGAGAGCCGGGGCTGGTGGGCACAACCTGCTGCTCCCTGCTCTGTGTGCAGAGACATGGCTCAGAAATGGCATCCTGAGTCTCGGGTGCTTGGGAAGCTCAAGGCAGACTCCCACAGGAGGTGTGACAAGGTGTGTCAGGGCTGTAGCTGTCCCAGTAGCCTTGGGTACTACTCGTGACTGAGTACTGGAGGTGGACAGTGATGGGACAGGGGTGGCAACTGGGCAACCAGTGAAGAACATCATGGAGGACAAAAGCATCAGCAGTGTTACCGATGCAGGTACCAGCAGCCCTCAGCCCCATCCTGCTCCCCACCAGACTGATCTGCCCTGGGGTACACAGGTAGGTAACTGTTGGTTAAATGTACAGGACAGTACAGGTCCTGTGTGAGAGTGGGGTGGGAGCAGGTCACAAAGGCTGAAGACCGAGCCTGGTTTGTGAGCGAGCTGAGTGCCACACACTGTCAGTATTTTGGGGGTTTGGTGCCATGTGGCATCAGTGTTTTGGCAGCTCGGGCACTGCGGTCTGTTGGGGGTTGCAGAGGGATGTGTTCAGCCTTTCAGGGAGGGTGCAGGGTTGGCAGCAGAAGTGTTGGCCTCCATCTGTGGAGATGTAGCCCAAGGTGTATGAAAGGGCTGTTGATGGTCTGGGGAGGAGAGTGACATGCTGCTGCGTGGGGGGGGCTGAAAGGGGAGCGAGACCACACAAAGCCGTGTGTGCCTCTTCAGAGGGAGATAATAGCAGTGCCATAGCATATAAGACAGGGAATAAGGATGGTGGCCTGGAGGCCCAGGCAGGTCAGAGCTGCTTTAAGATGCAAGGAGCAGAAAACCAGTTCTTGACCCAGTTCTGGGCTATGCTGGCTTTGCCCAGGCTTCAGCCTGCCCTGGGGGACAGGGAGGGCAGAGAGAGGCCTTGGGGTTGTTGAGAGGTTTGTGCCGCACTGATTGTGGCCAGCCATCGTGCCATTGGAAAGCTGAACGTGTGGGAACACTATGGCAATGGGATGAGGGGTAAGAGGCTCCGGAGGGAGAGGTGAGGCGGGCAGCGTGTGGTCCCCAAAGCAAGCGGGAGAGACATAATGCTGCTGCTGGCACTGGAGAAATGCAGGGGCAGTCAGGGGATGTTTGAAGGCAGAGCTCTCGGTGCAGGCTCTGAAAATGTCACTTGTCCTGGTCCACCACCTCCTCCCTGGCTGCTGCACCAGTTGCCAGTGGCAACAAAGGTGACAGTCCAGCGGGAGGTGAGGTGACAGGCAGGAGAGGCAACAGAGCGCAGGTACACTTGTGCCGGGGCTGGCAGTGGGGAGGAAGGACACTGGTGAGCGGCTGCAGGGTGTGCGTGATGGGTCTTTGGGATGCGCGGTGGGTCTGGGTGGTGGGTTAAGGGCTGTTGGGTTGGGGGGAGGTAGCAGGGCAGCAGGCAGGGGGCACTGGGCTCTGGCAGTGGCTGTGTGTTGTCAGTGTGGGACAGCTGAGGGAGAAGACCCTCTGCTGGGAGACTCCTCAGGGAAAGGCACTGAAGTGCAATGTGAAAGTGTCAACCCTCAATGAGATACACCCCCCCCCCCCTTCGGCCCCTCAGCCCATCACCTGCGTGCGTCTCACCGCCTTGTTCTATGTTACGTGCCAGCCTTGACTCTTGACTCTGTGACCTGAACCATCACTGTTAACATAGCTGCACTAATCCGAGGGGTCTGCTGTGCGCATGTGGCATCTGATGTCTCCGTGGCGTGGAGGCTCAATAAAAGTCTGCAGCACGTGTAACTAACTGACTAACCAATGTACTTACTGCAGGACCCTTCCGCTGCTGTGCCTGGGCTGCAGCCGGGGTGGGTGCCTGACAGACCTGACCAAGCCAAGGGGCCATTTGTGCCCCTTACGGCCTTAGTCCGGGCAGGACCCGCTTGCACGGAGCAGAGGGTGTGCTTGGGGGTCGCTGGCATCACTCCTGATTACGGGGGGGGGGTGCGCCCAGGGGCTGTCACCGCGGGCTGCTGGAGCGGGTGCCCGCGCGCGCCGGGGTTGGACTGAGCCGCACCGTAGAGGGCGGGGCGGGAGGGACCGTGCGGGTGGCCGGGAGGGGGGGGCGGCGGAGCGCAGGCGGGGCACGGGCGGTGGCGCTGAGCTCTTTATTGGGGCGAGGGGCGCGTCACTGCGGGCGGCCGCCGGCGTCCTGCGTCGGACAGGAGCGAGTCCTGCGGAGAGAGCGGCGTGAGGGCGGGGGCAGCGGCGGGGGCGGGGCCGCGGGGCGGGGCCCGGGGCGGCGCTCACCTGCAGCGGTTCGTAGTCGGGCGCGTGCCCGCCGTACAGCGGGTTGGGGATGGCCACGAGCGGCCGCTGCGGGCGGGCCCTGCCGGCGCGCGGCCCCGCCTCCTCTTCCTCGTCGGCGCGGAGGTCCGCCTGCGGGCAGCGGGCAGCGGCGTGGGCGGCGCGGACCCTCACACGCGGCCCTCAGCGGGGGCCCGGTCCCCCGCCGCCCTCCGCACCCCTTCGTTGCCCCCCACCCCCGCTCCCTCAGACCCCCTCTCGCTGTGCCCCGGCCCGCTCCTACCTGGAAATACCCGAACTGCCGCTCCCGCCGCCGCCTCACGCAGTAATAGGCGATGCCAGCCCCGGCCGAGAGCACCAGCGAGAAGCTCAGCGCCGACAACGTGCCCGTGGCCACGGAGCCCGGTGCCTGAGCCGCGCCATTCACCTGAGGCCAAAACCATCACCGGTCACCATCAGCCCTGGCAGATCCCCCCGCCCCTGCCACCCTGGTGTGCTCCCGGCGTGAGCGCGGGCCAGGACAGTCCTTGGGCACGACTCCATCACCTCGTCCCCTCTCCCACTGCTGCCCTCAGGCACTGACCTGCCCAAGCTGGACGGCGGGCGGGGGGATCCTCAGTGGTTCTGCAATGGCGTGAATGATGCCGTTGAACGCTACGATGTCCCACTCCACAATCATTCGTGTCATTGATTCCCTTGGCGTCCTGCAGTACAGGCCAGAGACATGTCACCCGACCAGAAAGCCGCCCCACTGCCTCAAAGGAGATGCGGTGAAAACTTGTGGGGTTTTCTTTGACCTCTGTGGAGTTAAACCTACTGAGTGCTCTGTACCGTTGCCCACTGGGAGGTCCGATACTTGGAGGTCGTATCCTGACTGCGATGGGATGATGGTGCCCGTTGTGAGGTTGAAGCTGAAGAGGACGACATTGCTGGAGGACACATGGAGCTTCAGCTCCTCTCCTGTCAGCGTCTGAGAAAGCAACAGGGAGGAGCAGGGCTGAGCTGGCTCCCCTGTGTGCAGCCCCGTCACTCTCCATGGCCACAAGACAACTCAACTCATGGGCAACACGGCACAAAACTGCTCTGCAGCGAAGGGGGAATTGCCATTCTTTGAAACAGCCAAAGCTCAACTGGCGGAGGCTCTGACCTAACAGCTCTGCTGAGAGGGGTTGGACTGGAGCCCTCCAGTGGTTCCCTCTGGGTTAAATTCCTCCTTCCTCACATTTCACATCACCATTTTGCCAGCCTTGGAGGACTCCTGCTCTCCATGCCCCCTTGAGCAGCTGCTCATCCCTGCTTACTTACTTCATTGTCTGCAAAGCCAGAATTCAGGGGGACAAAGAGAGTTTTGGGAGCGGAGTCATCAGACAAATAGATGAAAAAATCCAGTCCTTCTTCTGTGTCATTGGCAAAGTCGAGCAACATCTGGAAAAGACAGGACATCTTCCCATCAGCACGCTGCTGTCACCTTCCCCAGCCCAGGAAACATCCCCCAGCCCTGAAAAGCAAACACCTCTGTGTCTGTACTCACACACACACAGACTACACCACCACTTCTCCCTGCTACAGCCAGTTCCTCCCTCTGCCTTGTTCCCGGCTGCTGGCATTCTGAGACACCAGGGGAGCATCACTCACGGAATAGAAGGTGGAGAAGCGAGCGTTGTCCGCGAGCACGTCAGGGAGTTTCCCGCTGCACCAGTACCCATCGCCCACAAACCCGTCCCGGCAGGTGCAAGTCAGATCTGCAAAGGAACACCAGGATGCGACTTGACTCACCAATGCCGAGGGCCTTTCCTTTGACCTCTGGATACCCCTCAGCATGTTCCCTCCCACCACAGGCATGGGGAGAGGGAGCTGTGCCACCCTGCCTGAGGATGGATCTGTGTCTGCTGACCCGACAGGTCCTCTTGTGCCCCCCAGGACCATACCCAGGAAATGGGCTTGCGCCACTCACCCTTCTCCCGGTAGCAGAATGCATCCCAGGTCTCACTCAGATTGCTTCGGGAGCCATAGTCCACGATGCCCACTCGGTTAGCCCCACAGCTGGGGTTGGGGTAGGCCGTGGGGTACCCGGCTGTACCATTGTCCAGCCAGCCCACCAAGCACAGATGGAATCCCATCTAGCAAAGGAAAACGAATCATTAGATTAAAAATAGCATCTCCAGCCCAGGTTTTCTGCCCTGATGCACACTCCCACTGTGCAGCCTTACCCAGTGCCCCCACCACCACCTGAAGGGTTGGGCACTGCCAGAGCTCTCATCCCAGTGTAACTGGCAAGAGCCGCCAGCCCTCCTGGCTTCACGGATGGAGACAGAGCAAACACGGCCTGTCTGCGAGGATGAAGGGTCACCCCCCACCCGCACAACCACAGGGCAACGGAGCCAGCCCCTGTCCTGACCTGCTGGGCTGCCGAGAGCTGCCGGAAAGTGGCCAGGGAAGCGCCCTCCGCGGCACAGGCCTCCCGAGCCTGCTCGTACGTGAAGTCGTACTTTTTCCGGGGTGACTGCAGGTGAAATACACCCATGGTCTTATCTGCAAAATACCAAGGGAGCATCAGCACAGCACAGCACAGAGAGCGAGCAGCTCCCTGGGGCAGTCACCCTGGGTCCCCTGCGCCAGCACAGGCAGCACTGCCAATGGAGGGCGCTCTGTGCTGCACAGGAGGGCGGGATGTGGATAACGCTTAAGTGAAGGAGAGGTGGGATGCAGCATGGCTTCCTCTGAACCTTCCACAAGGGAGGCAGTGCTTACTGTCAGTGTAATCCCACCAGAGCCGACCTCACACATCAGGGGAGCAGACAAGGAAGGCTTGTCCTTCCCGTACGACATTTAGTGGAAAAGGGGAACGTGAAAACCAGATCAAGTGTCCTGGGTTCAGCAACAGCAGTCATTTTTCTCCTTAGTAGCTGGTGCAGTGCTGCGGGTTTGACTTCAGTCTGAGAACAACACTGATAACACACCGATGTTTTTAGTGGTTGCTAAGGGATACTTACTCTGACCAAGGACTTTTCAGTCTCCTGCTCTGCCAGTGAGGAGGAGCATGGGAAGCCGGGAGGAAGCAAAGTCAGGACCCCTTGACCCAAACTAGCCAAAGGGGTATTCCATATCACAGCACATCATGTCCAGTATAGAAACTGGGGGGAGTTACCTGGAAGGCCCAAATCACTGCTCGGCTTGGGCTGGGTATCGCCTTGACAGGTGGTGAGCAATTGCATTGTGCATCACTTGTGTTTATTGTTTTCTTTTCCTTTTCCCCTTTAGCTGTATGTTCTCTCCCCTTGTTACTTCCCTTATCATTATTATTATCGGTGGCAGCAGCAGTGGTTTGTGTTATACCTCAGTTACTGAACTGTTCTTATCTCAACCCATGGGATTTACATTATTTTGATTCTCCTCCCTATCCCTCCAGGAGCGGGTGGAGGAGGAATGGGGGAGAGTGAGCGAGCAGCTGTGTGGTTCTGAGTTAGTGGCTGGAATCAAACCATGACACCAAGCTACAGAGATAAGTCCCTGGCCTCTTGGCCATCCATCCCCAACAACCCTCTCCTGAGGGGTGCCCCAGCTGGGAAGTGAAGGGTGAGGGAGGGTGATCTCTCCATGGAACACCATCCCTGGCACTGCAGGGTTGAGCACACTCACCATGGAAGTGCAGGTCAGTGCAAATGGCCTCCCGATGGCACTGCCCGTTGTCATTCAGGCACCGGTCTGTGGGGGGCACAGCCTCCTCCAGGCACTGGATCCCAGTCACCAACGTACCCCTGCTTGCACTCGCAGCGCCGCTCATTCTGCAGCACAAAGGAAGGAGGGCATTTGTGAGAGTGCAATCATGCAGATGGCAGCTGGGGATCCTTGTATCCCTGTGAAGAGGGGGGTGAGCCTTCAGAATGCCTCTACATTCCCGCTGGGACTATGACAGAGCTACGAAAGGCCACAGGGCCTCTGTTCTACCTCCACATCCAACTGCACACAAACCAAAAAACATCACGTTGGATCCCTGTCACATGCTGTTTGAAAGACAGCTGAGCTTCGAGGTATGTGGCTCATGATTCTTGCACATCATGCGCCCAGTCCCATCTTCTGGCCTGCAGTGAGCAGCTCCGGTTTGTCTGCAAAAACAGCCAGCATCACCCTTGGAGGACCACCCTTGAGACCCAAAACAGTCCCAAAAATGCTACAACTGACACAGGTTATTCGCCTCAGAGGGATAGGGAAAATAGTCTCAGCATCACATCACGAGTCCATCACCACAGCCAGGCAACAGAACAAGGCACGGCCCTTGCCTGGCTGTAAGGACCTACAGGATGAGCACAACAGCTGAGGGGACGGCAGAGGCCTGGTGACCACAGTAACAAGGGATGCTGTCACACTGCTGTCCTCTGGGAGCCTGAAGCATCCCACAGCAGCCTCAGGGGCTGTTCTCCCAGGTATGCAGCGCTCCCTGAGAAGGGACCCATGGGCCGTACTCACCGGGCCGGTGCTGATGCAGTTGGCGTGTTGGCTGCAGTCCCCATTCCTGCCATCTGCACACCGGTCTATGGGGTCGCAGACAAAGCCATCACCTCCGTACCCAGGAGCACAGGCACAGGAGACGTTCACCCCAACCTGCATGCACTGTGCGTGCCTGGCACACCCTCCGTTGTCCTGGCTGCACATGTCAATCACTGCAGGGATAGAAGAATTAGCTTAACTAAAACACCTTGCCAAGCATCCTGATGGCCTGTCTGTCCTGCCAGTCGTCACATCAGTTTGGCCAACAGGAGATGGTCACCTCCTGCCTGGCAGTGCTGTCTGCTTTCCCCTCTGCTCACCACTCTCTACCCCAGCCCCTCGTGGCTCACCCCTACCTGAGCACATCCTCCCATCGCCCTCATAGTGCAGATTACATTCACAGATGTTGCTGTCGCGGCAGACGGCCTGGGGGTGGCACGGCGGAGAGCAGGAGGGTGTCGTGACTGAAACCAGAACACACAGAGGTCAGAACGATCCAAGGGCTTGCACGCAGGCACGGCTGCCATCACCAGCCTCCACCTCAGGCCACCTGCCCTATGTTCCCCCATCTTTACCCTGGTGCTTTTCTGCAGATGCCCTGCCAGATGCAGAGGACTGTTCCCTCACCAGACACACCTCAGGGCTTTCACCTCGCCCTCAAGCTCTTCTTGAACCACCTTTAGCTCAGTGGCTTGTTCATGATCAAGTGGAGCCTTCCTCCTCCTCACCACCCCACCCCTTGTGAAATTCAACAGCATGGGTCAGATCTCAGGACGAGCCCCGCAACTGAGAGCTCCTCTTTGGAGATACTTGTGACCAGCTGCTTGAACAACCCAGCTACTGGGGAAGCCGCCATATGGCACCGGGTCCCAGGGAACAGCGGCTGGTGGGGGTGGCAGCCCTCACCTAGCCTGATTTCACAGCGGTCTCCGGTCCAGCCCTCGGCACAGAAGCAGAAGCCATCGCCATGCAGTCCTCCATTGCACACGCCGTTCTCGGTACAGTTACACTCTGAGGAATGGATAAAAACACTGTCCCTTGGTGGCAGTAAAAGGCCACGCACAGACCATGGCCCGGCCACATGGCAGAGACTTGGGCAGTGCCTGCAGGACACCACACCCCTTCCTGTGCCTGCCAGCCCTGGTCCCCTACCCCTGAACGTGCACCCTTCAGGGAGGAGGGGAACCCTCTCTGCACCCACAGACCCCCATTGTCCCCCTCCCCTGGGCATTTCTAGAGATGCACTCTCAGTGCATTTTTCACTCTCAGTCCTTGCAAACATACAGCCATCAAAAACATTCCTGGAGACCCAGTAAGGCCCAGCTTGGGGTGGGAGGAAGAGGGACTCCCTTTTCCTTCCTTTGCTTCCCCTGGCTTCCAGGTCCCTGCTGAGCATGTCCCAGAGGATGCTCTTTCTGTACAGGGTTCATCACAACTTCAGGCTTTGTCCCCCAGCTCAAAATACATCTTAACACTTTCTGCCAGATGAGGACTCTCAGCTGTGCTTTGACAAACAAGAGGCCCCCCCAGATGGCCTCAGCATGGAGGTGAGACCATTGGCAGCGTAGCTGCACTGGCCACGGCTCCTGGCACGTGCCATCCAGCCTTCTCAGACTACAGCTGGACTAATGGCTATCCAGCCAAGAAAGGATGTACCCAGCCCCACAGGTCTGACCGGGGCTCTGTGAGGTCCCATGTGCACATGGCATCATGGATTTCCATGCTGTGAGAGGTCGGCCCAACACCTGAGCCCTCTCCAAGTAGCACCATGTCCCAGAGCCACCTCTGTGCAAACCTACGCTGCTGCCACCCCACGGCTCTCCCTTACCTCGGCAGTCTGGCCCGTATCTGCCCGGAGCACAGAGCTCGCAGCTGGTCCCGATGAAGGCCTGGCTGCAGTTGCATCGCCCGGAGCCACCGATTTTGTCATGGCAGGTACCACGGTTACTGCATGGAGCCTCCAGCCCTCCCGGGCAAGCTGCAAATAGGGCACTTTAGTGAGGCTGTGTGACAAAGTGGCCCTGTGCTGGGGGGGAGCCATTCACTGCCCCCGTGCAGTGCATGCACACCAGCCGCCACGTGAGCTGCTTCTTGTGGGGTGCTTGACCAGAGCCTGCTTGGCAGTCCGGGGAGTGAGTGCTGGGGACATCCCATGACAACAACCTCGGACAGGGGAAAGAGTGACAAACGTGGCATAACTTCCAGCCTGGGAAGACGCTCTGCTGCAATTAGCTGAGTCTGTGCTGGCCCACCCCATGATAACCTGGCAGCAGACTCATCCAAGGAGTGAAAGCTGCCCACGCACAAAGCACAGAGGGCAGATGTCAGGGAACGGTTGAGCACCTGCAACATCCAGGGGTGAGTGTCATGTCCGACAGCCATCCCCCAGCAGCCCTGTGCCCTAGGCTCACCATGGCGCTCTCCCAGGGAACTGTTCCCTGTGCCCTCTGCAGACTGGGGCTCCGTGCCTGGAGTTTTGCCCAGCCCTCTCCAGGGAAATATATTCATGGATGACAGATGTGCTGGACCATTAACCGCCTTCCCACAAGGGAAAGGGCTGGGGTGGGAAAGCATCATGCGGCTCCTTACCCCGACATTCACGGCCATAGTGGTTTGCACAGCACTGAGGGACCCACTGAGTAGAAACACAGCTCCTCTTACAGCCTTGTTTCAGAGGCCCCCTGGAAGAGAAGTGTCTTCTGAAGCGGTCCCACGGGGAGGGTGGCCAGGACGGCCGCAAGAAGGAGTTGTGGTGAAACAGAAAGGTGTTTCTCAACAGCTGGTTGCCGTAATAGAAGCAGAGCCTGGTTTCCCCCTGCGAGGAAACAGGCAAAACACAGAGTTTGCCACGCTGGTCATGGACGTCTCACCTCGTCTTTTCCTGTGCCACTCATTCAGTTTTATGATAAGTAAGAGAGTCTTCCTAAAATGCGATGGGTCTGGTGACAGAGGAGCCACAGTGTAACCCAGGGACATGCCAGAAACCCAGCAGAGAGAGACACCAGGTGATGCAGTGAGAGTGGGGTACAACGACTACCCCCCAAGGCTGCTCACCATCTCATCCCTGGTCCATCTCTGCAGGCCAGGTCAAGCTCTTTTGCTACAAAGCACTCAGAGAAGCCCCCAGTGCTACTGCAGGGACCGCTGTTCCACTGTCATCCATATAGGGATTGACCAAGCAGAGACCATTGGAGCCCCTGACCCCACATTGCTTAGCCCAGCTCCTGCTCTACAGGACGGTGTGACTAGGGAGAAGGTGTGCCTTCATTTAGCTGCTAAAACACAAGGGGTGTGTGGGTAATGTCATCAGCCCTGTGAGAGGCCTCTTTGGTGACAAAGCTGTGAGCATTACCCGTTGAACGGAGCCAGCAGGGCAGGGTGGCTCAAAGCCACAGAGTCCACAGCTCTCCGTAGATCCCTGTGGAGGGAAGAAAGAAACCTCGCAACAACTTGGTATGTGCTCCTGCATCTCTTGGCTGCTTGGAGCTTTGCAAAGGAAGAGCAGCAACCCCTCCTCCCCAACATCCCTCTTCCCAGGCACAGATCCTCACTGGCTTCATTGCAAGTGCTTACCTGCAGCTCAACAGAGATGAACTCATCACACCGAGATCCCAGATCTGGTGGTTCCAACAGCCTGTTGATGCCATAGGCAATGCCTGCATTGAATTCCATGTGCCTCTGGATGATAGTGGCATCACCATTCCCCACCAGAAGCTCTCCCTGCCAGAGGAAGAAAGCAACTTGTGATCCTGGCACATTGTACATCCTGGTTGCACTACCCAAAAGTTGCCCTTTTGGCTGCCCTGACGTCTCAATCACTCCAAGAACTCTCCAAAGTCTTTGTGCTCATGTCCTTGACCACCCTTCCTGGCTGCCACTTTTGATGGCCATGTCTCCTATGCCATGGTCTTTGTCCAGGCAACACATGCTCTGCAAACGTTACAGCACCATATGATTGGCTTTGCAACCTGGTCATCATGAAGTGCATGTGCTGGTTCCACACCTTGACAGCTGGCCACAGAGTCTCGAGCTCCTTTACAGGCTCAGCTGTAGCCAGAGAAATGGCATGTGTCAGCCTGCAAGTACCCAACTCTGTGTTCACTTTCTGCCAGTGACCAAATCAGCATCAGTTGCCCTGTGGCTGTGCCCTGCAACACCTGCTCAGTGGAAAGCTGAGCCCAGCATTGCCATCACTCACCACATGGGTTTTGCTGCAGCTGAACGAGATGATGGAGCCATGCATGGTCCGTATGGATTCAATCTGGGGCACATTACCAGCAACAATCTAAGAGGGAAAAACAAGAATGTGAAGGGAGAGATGCAAAAACTGGCAGTTCCCTAGTGAGGACAGGGGTCAGTAGCCACACTGAGAGTGGCAGTAATTGTGGCAGCACATGAAGCCAGTGTGGGTGGAACAGCCTAACTATGCTGGGTTAGTCCAAGATACTGGAATAGTGAGAGATCAGAGTGCATAATCAGGCCCTGGTTTTACACAGCGGAACTCTTCCCTTGTTCATCGCCCCTGTAGACAACAGCCTGTCTGTGAGCCTTGGGCTGACTGTCTGGTGGTGACATTGCCTCCCCAGGAAGCTGAAGACAGAAGGGTTCAGCTAAGCCACGCTGCACCAGAGGTTCATGATGAAGCAACAGTTACTTCAAATGCTCAAACAGCTTTGGATCTTCTCAAGACAACTAATATACTGCATGTTCTAGAGCAGGAAAATATTAGGTAAGGTTGCTCTGGCATAACCATAGGCACCACATGTGGCCTGGGGAGGTACAAGCCGGTTTGCTGTTCCATTTACCTTTGCATCCCTGATCATGTGTGCTTTGAGGTAGGATGCCAACACATCCCGATGCTCTCTGCGGTACAGCCACTTCTGCCTTTTCTCTGAGAGGGCATTAAATGCAGCATCTGTGGGCCACAGCATGGTGAAGGGTCTGTGCAGGGGGTCACTAACCAGTGGCAGCAGCTTCGCGTCCTGTCCAAGATAAGAGAGGATACAAAGAAAAAGGCACAAGCCCAAACTGAACATGCCCATGTACACACCACCTCCCCACAGAGCAGCAGCGGTCAGGTTGCTCACCTGCAGCAGCTTGCTGTAAATGGTGTACCCAAAGGCCTCTGCCACTTCCGTGATGTTTTGCTGCAGAGGGAAGAAAGCAAACAACTGTCACTAAGACGTCCCTCTCCAGGACCTGAGCAGCAATGCAGGGGAGAAACCAGATGGTTAACAACTACAGTAGCTAAGTACAAGTTTATCTCTGTCATCATCATGATGGCAGATTTGGCCATCTCTTTTCTCATTCATCCCAGGTAGATACTGCTATGGCAGGAGCTGGGATGCATTTCAGTTGTGTTGTACAGGAAGTGTTATCTTCTGTAAAACACAGGATCTATAAACTCCTAGTGCTTGTTGGAGGAGTACTGGAGACACTGGCAATCTCACACTGCAATTCGCTCTGTGCTGGAAAAGGAGTGGTACGGGACACATTCTGCCTGCCTACATCCAGTATTGTTACTCTCTAGTGATGGATAAGGCTCCTTCTGTCTCAAATATGGATCATGCCACAAATACTGTCACCTTCACAAGCCAAATCCATGCCCTCAGACAAACTCTACACAGCTGGGAACAGGGAGGAAGAGCACCCCATGTGGCCTTGGGCTGAGGGCTTATCAAGGACAGCACTGTCAGAGCTGCTGGGACAAAGACCTAGCCCCGTCCTCACCCCAGCAGCTATAACACAGTCACTGCTTAGCCTTACCCGTGAGGTCTTTGAGGAAATGTTACGGTCCACCAGGTCACTTGGAATGAGGATCTTGTTGATGAAATGAATGACCCCGTTCATGCCAACGATGTCACTCACAACAACTTTGGCTTCCTCATTGAGATAGATGCTATTCTGAGAGAGAAGGGATGCAATGAGGTATCCACAACCATGGCACTGCCCTGTGATCTGTCTGTGGGCCATAGGCAAGTCACCTGCCACAACCACACTGGCCTTCAAATGACAGCAAAAGTGACATCCTGGCAAACGGGCCAGGAAAAGGAATTACCTCTTTCACTGTGATCTTCATTTTGTGGCCAGATAAAGATGTAAGAGACTCCTGTGCTTCCAGGTCACTGGACAGCAATTTCCGGCAACCCACTATGTGGTAGCGAAGCAGGTCCCGGAGGAGACCTCTGCTCCTCCACTCCTCAAACTATAGAGAGAAAACAAAAGTAAGATCACACTAGAGACACTCTGCCTTGCAGGGGATACCCCAGACCCAGTGAGGGAGACTGAATTGCACAAGTTCCCTGTGACCCATCCTTGCAGGAAAGCCAGTCCCCCTAAAACATGGTGAATCTACAAAATCATACAAGAGCTTTGGGACATTTCAACCAGCTTAACAAAAACAGCATCAGGTCCCCTGATGGAGGTCAAATGACCACACTGGCTTGAGGAAGTGATGCCTCGGAATTGGGAATTGTTCCTTTATCGGGTGTATGGGGAGCCCATGAGAAAAAAGTTGGGACTAGTAATGTGAAGCTGCACAATAGGACTTGTGATGCACAAAAGCTGTTGGTTAAAAAACTGGTTTACAGTGCTTGGGATGAAGGATACTTACTGTAGTGCTGTTTCCTATGAAATCTGTCCGTGGGACGAAGACCGTGAAAGGCCCTGCCCCACTGAGCTCCTTGATGTTTTCTGCCTGTAGTAGAACAGCATTCACAGGAAGGGAAACAGAAAATACAGTTCCAGTTAGAAAGACCCTTTGCAGAAAACCCTAAGTGTGATTTAGTACACAGAGAGAAAAACAAAGCTGTTTATCACCAACCAGTATCATCTTAAAGAACACGGATGCCTCTTCAATCCTTCCAAGCTCCTTAAACAAAGAGAAACAGCTGGTGTTAGCAGAGTCCCTTCTACTTGCTCCTCACCAGGCAGCATGCTGACCTGCCCCCTCCACTCCAGGTCACTCCCCCACCCGAATGAGACACCAGCTCTCCTGACAGAACACAGTGATCCTTCCCTCTCTCTCTTGCCAGCATGGTGGGCATGGATGACATGGACGTTACAAAGCAGACAGTGACCTCTGCCCGACCATTCATACTGCAGGTGCTGCGGGATGGAGTGGAGAGAGAGATGAAAGTTGGCTGCTTCTGCAACAGGTGCCTCATGGGTTTAACGGATCTTGTGCTCACGGGATACTTCCAGTGCTTCCCAACGTCTCTGCTTTACCCTCACTGTGCTGCCACTACCACTGGGATGCTGTCCAGAGTGGCAGACATAGGCTTGGCAGGGCAAATTCCCTCTCCTTACCACACTGGCTTTCAGTAAAGGCAGAAGCACAGAACTGAGTCCCTACCTTTTCTCCCAGCTCTGCTGTGGGGACGGCAGCTTTATTTGTCACTATCAGAAAAGGTCACCAGTTTGCCCAAGGACAGCTGTTGTATTGGCAACAGAGCTGGAGACTGCCCTCCAGACTGGATCCCAAGGTCCAGCATAGCCACAGGGAACCTGCCCTGATCCCACAGCCCGGGAGCAGTGGGTTCCTTTGGGAAAAAAAAAATTACTCCCGTTTGCTTATAACATGAAGGAAAGAGCACCCTGGAGGTATGGCCAATGGCCAATTGGTGATGGCAGAGCAGCAGTGTTCATGTCATGACTCCCTTTGGAGCAAAGTCACGTTACTGTGATTCTCTCCCACAGCTGGCACACCAAATACTCCTAAGATTTATGGACAGTTTGCCTCAAAACATCACTCTCCACTCCTACACCACACACATCAATATGACACTGCAGATCTGTTCACCTGCAGCTTACACTTGGAGGGGAGGGAGGTTTGCTGCAGGGCAGGGGGGCAGAACAGACAAGATGCTGTGCGAGCTTCTCACCTGATACATTTTGCCACGGCAGGTGAAGCCGTCTCCAATAGTGAGCAAAGAGCAGGAGCAGTTTCGAGTGCCAGGGCCTGTGTACTTGCAGATCCCAAATGGACTGCAGCCTCCGTTGTTCTAGCAAGCAAAGCAAAAAGTTTCCATGAAGGAGCATCATCACTGTTTGAACAGCCACGTGCATGCAGGAGCTGCTAACTGCATCCAGCCCAGTGGAAAGGAAATCATTCCTCCCACCTCTTCAGTGCCTTAGAATAAACCTCACCAAAATCCTCAAGGGATTTTCAGCACCAAACCCTCCCATGAAATGGACTTTTGCACCTTAGTTTACAACTCAGAGTGATGACAAAATCCATGATTCAGAGAGACATTTCGACATGGCAGTGATGCCATGAGCATAAATTTTAAGCTTTTGAGTGTCCTACACCAAATGGATTCAGAGAAACAAACCTGCATGTCTCCAACCCCATGTCAGAGTTTCCACACTGCTTCTCCCAAAAGATGGTGTGTCAGGTGGCCAACATAATTGCAGGTCATTGTGAGAGGCAATGGAAACCAAATAGACTAGGAAAACCCTTTGGTATGTGAAAAGGCAAGATAGCCAGCTCTAAACAAGCAGGCTAACCCTGTTCTTGTTGTTAACTGCTAGGAGAAAGGAATAATTCAAGGCTGTGGCCTTCACCTCTGCCAACAGCAAAATGCAGGCATACCTGTTCACACAAGTTGATGGGGTTGCACTGGCTCACGCCATCCCCACTGTAACCAGGAAGACAGTTGCAGGCAACCTGGAGGGAGAACAGATTCTCAGTCTGAAACTGGGACCCAATAAAGAAAACACACAATGTCTGAGCTGGCTGGAAAGCACGTGGTATAGCAGCCATTGCTACAGTCATGAATAACCATGCTCATATCAACAACAAATAGAACCTGAGACCGCCTCGAGCCTCTGGCCAACAGAAGGCATCTGCTTTCAAGGATACAGCAATCTTTTCATGCCCATCCCAGGTATCTTTTCTATGTAGAAAGTAATAAGCACAAGGCAGTGCACTGCAGTGGAAAGGACTGCCTCTAGAATTACTCAGCTATGGCAACCTCCATTATAATGCTGCCCTGACATTCATCTTGCATACTCACCTTCCTTGGGCCCGTTTTAATGCATTCTGCGTTGGTGTGGCAGCCCCCATTGCTTTCAAGACAGAGATCGATTTCTGCAGCAAAACAATAAAGCCACATTATTGCTGTGGGCTGCTCAAAGCACCTGGGAATTGGTGATCCAAAGAGACATTGGGAAAGCAACAGGGAGCAACTTCCCAGCTTGGGAATACTCTGGTGGAAAAGTGACTAGTGATAGCAAAGGAATAGGGTACAACTGCAAGTTCTACCCCTGTCACACCTTGGTCTCTGAGTTGTGATGCCTGCCCACAGAAAATCCCACACATGCCTGGGTGTGCTTTAAAGGACATGAGAGGACTGGACTCTCCTATGGCTCCACCTTCATCTCACAGCACCACTGTGGGAGACTGCCACCCTCTGTCTCTGGACATCTCCATGACACGCATCAGGGCAAGAAAACTCTCAGGATTCGCTTGGTTTGAAATGAAAACACTGGTTTGAGGCCATCAAGCAAGACAGACGCTCAAGGCACCATGGGCTCTCTGCCCAGTTTTGTGTAGCACTGTGCTGGGACAGTGACGACCACTAATCATGGCTTGGGAGTACGCTGTACACATGTACATGTATGTCTGCATACACCTCAATAAAAAGTAGAAAGACAGTTGAATCAAGATCAGCCAGAAATTAATTGCTTTGAAATAGACCCTGCTTGAAGAAAGTGAAAGGAGAATTGAGTTAGTCTTTAAATTTTAACATGCTTAGTCCGAAATGCCCCTTGCCTCATTCCCATCATCAAAACATGCCCCGAGCACTCACCCATGCAGAGCGTCCCATCTCCAGCATAGCCTTCCTTACAAACACAGGTCCTTTCTCCTGGAGACACTTTAGTACACACAGCATGTATGGAGCAGCCACCATGATTGATAGTGCATGGATCTATCTCTGTAATCACAAACAAGAGCAGCAGAATCAGTTCAGATGCTCAGAGCATCTAGGAAAGATGAACTGTGCCAGAAAGATCCATCTTGACACAAATCACATCATCTCATTAAAATCCCTGTGATTCTCAAGGAAACTGTGGGTACTATAAACACACGGGGCCTCATCTGGATCCGAGAGATGACAGTCAACAGACATGCTGAGCTGAAGTACCCCCCAGAGGAGGATAAGAAGTCTTGCCACTGCAGCATTGAGGACTAACAGTTCGATGAGAAAATGTTTTCCTGCACCCTGAGGGGGTTTTTCTTCCCTTCCCCCCCACCCCGCCATTTTCAAACAAGGGCAATACTGAAAAGGAACTGTGATGTCTACCAGTGTTTTGACTGTTACAATTTTATCACTCTTTCTTGTCTGTTTGCTTTTAACCACCTTTGTAGATAGCTCCAGAGCAGTAACCTGAAATTCTACTTAATTTTGGCACAGCTGCTGTCTGATTTTGGCGCGGGCAACAAATAGGAGTAGCACAAAATTCTAGGGAATCAAGAGCATCAATATTCCAGAGATTCATGGCCAAAACTGTTATATCTTTGCCACTACTGCTGTGATATCAGAACTAATACAACCCATTCATGTGCATCTCTTTCCACAAACAATAAGGAATGCCCTGTTATACTTGCCTGCCTTTTTATCCCTCTCTCAAAGGCTCTAGCAACATCAAGAGCATCCTTTGCAAACCTCTGGACTGGAAAGCTTTTCAGCCAAAGCATGGCAGAGTTCATGATGGATGGCTGACAGGAAAGGGATTTGAATGATCTTTCCTCTGGCAGCATCATGCCATTTATCTCACAAATAAAACCATTGTCTTTGAGTAGCTTCAACAATCTGGACATACCTGTGCAATGGGTCCCATTCCCTGTGTATCCAGCAGTGCAGAAACACATAGGTGAGGAATCTGCAGAACTATTGAGGCAGCTAAAACAAGAGATAAATAATCACTGACAACACCTAATTTGCTCAGCCAGTGGGAAACACTATGCAAGTCTGGCATATGCAAGTTAGAGACCTCTATAACCACAGGAGGAGCACGCCTGAAGTTGCTGTGTTTTACTTCACCAAATACTCAAGTTACACTGAACAGTTGGCATCCAGCACATGCTTCACACCTCACACAGTGCACCTTCAGCATGCCCATGTGCTGCTGGACAGTACAACGGAGACAACTGGGTCTCAGTATCTAAAAATAGGGGACCAGATAATGGATGGAGAAGGCAGCAAGAGGGAGTCATTGTAGCCCATTAGCCCATTTAATTCCTTGGTGGGGGCAAGCAAGGCAGAAGGGTCTTGTAAATAGTTGGCTGATTTACCCCATGAATAGTTCCAGACCTGGAGTACCCTGGAGTCTCTGCCTTCTCCCATCCACACATGCAGAAGGAACTTGGAAAGAATTTATGTTCAGACAGACAAAATCCTTGGGGAAATTGGATGTGGCTTAGCACCAAAGTTCCCAGAATGGAACTGACATTTATGCTTCTTTAATGAGTAGACACTTTCTCACAGCCCTCTGCGAAGCCTAAACACAGAATCACCTCTGTGTAAAACACATACAAACACACATGCCTTTCTCAGAATGAGCCAGCCGCCTGTCTATACTTACTTGGCCATTTCATGGCAAGTGTTATTGCATAAGTCAATCTTGATTCCTGCAAAAGAAAACACAAATGTCACTTGGCATTTTCAGTTTAGCACTTGCTGGGACCGTTTCTGCCATCTAGAGTAAAGGACCCTGCAAACAGCCTCACTGCCACACTTGTGGTGCCCCAACTGATGATGACATACAAGCAGTTATATTAACTCTCCCACCCTACATGGCAGCAGGAAGACTTCATGGGATTTATGCTTTGGCATTTGGAATGGAGTGAATTCTATGTTCTCTATCAGTTCAATTTGATCTTATCTGCATGGTCTCCACACTGCTAGGAATAAAACAAGGACTAAAACCTTGTTAATGCTGACATACAGAGTCATTTGGCTTTGCCCCTTTAAAAACAAAAAGATGAACTTTTTTCATGCTTTACATTTGCACCAGATAGGACAGCTCCACTAGTTTCCATTTCTAAATGCCCCCCAAACATTTCGCTTCAACTACAAAATCAATCTTTGTGTACAAACCTGCAACATCCCAAAGTATTTAGGAGCTCAGCTTCCTCCTCACCCCAATTGTGATCATAATCCCAGGAACAACCATCTTCAACATATTACTTTGACACACAATGACAGATTTATTGAGAACTGTAGGCCATGGCCTGAGCTCATCTAAATAAATGGATCTGCGAGCAGAAACAGCAACTCAGTAGACACACTGGGACCCTCTGTAGGCTTCAGGTTCAGCCCAGCAAGTGACAGGAGTCATGGTGAACCCAATGTAGCTGGGAGCTTCTATCTCTCTCTCCCAAGGCAAAGGACTACTCTTGAGGTGCAACAAATCTCAGTGGAGATGGAAGATGGGGATATGCTTTTCTCCATATGAATTTCACCCATGTGCTGTTAGGGACCTCACACCGCAAATGCAGTTTTGCATGCAGAAATGAGCTAGCACAGCCTGATAAGCTTCTGGGGGATGCAGAGTACATGCAACAGTGGTCACCCTGCTCTGCTAACAGAGAATTGCTCTGGCAAATGAAAAGGATTGTGCAGATTTCTCTGCCAAAAAAAATTAGTATTGCACCATCGTGTTATACTCACGTACTTTCTTGGCAGGTAGGGCCCTTCCACCCTGGGAAACACTCGCAGCTCCCATCTCCTTGCAGTCCATCGTTACATATGCCATTGTCACAGGCACATTCTGCAGGGTTAATACAAACACTCATCACTGTCAAACCAACAGGTCTCACAAGCAGAGTCTTGCTGCCATTTCTCTGGCTGCTCTTTTCCTAATCCAATGCATAAAGCTGCCATACAGAAAATATCACAGGAGTATCACTCTTGCTCCCTCGTTACCAGGACAAAAAGCCCAGGAACAGATCATCCACCTCTGCTTTCTGTACTTTGGGTGGCAGCAGGATGACTGGCATAGCACAGTCAGTCATGCCTTGGTTTGAGGATGATAAATGGGAACACTGCTCTGGTTGTTCACAAGCACCCACTCTCACTGTCCCTCTCTCAGTGGCTTGCCAGCTGCTGACCTGTCTCAGAGATCTTGGGACATTTCTTCCCTCCCACCATCCCCCCTCCCAAGAGCTGAGACATGGCCACTTTTCTCCCCTCTCCTCCCCAGCAGAATGACAGAGACAGGCTGCAATAGCCACCAGTGTCACCTGATTTGCAGTCAGCTCCGTATCGGCCCACTTCACACATTTCACAGGCAGTGCCGTGGAAGCCCTCCAGGCATCGGCACTCTCCACTGCCCTCCATGCCGTCCTGGCATTCTCCGTTTCCAGAGCACCACTGGCCTGGCTTCCCTGGGCACATCTCGCACATGTGTCCATAGTAGCCGGGGCAGCAGACAGACCTCTGAAGAACCAACAAGTTGGGGTGAGCAGCCTTGTGCAGCACAAAACAAGGTACAGCTTTATTCTGGAAGCTACTCTCTTCCTTTAACTATGTGATAGCCTTAATTTCTGAAAATGCACGAAAGGAGCAGATGTGTGCCGGTAGGACAGTGAATGCTCTAAAATAGGGTGCTCTGTTGCACAGAGCTTTACATAAAGGTCTACACTGCCCTTCAGCAACACTAGCCATTTGGTATCACAAACACTCAGTCCTGTGTCCATCCAGTCTGTCTCCTGTCTGTGTCTCTAGTGTGTCCCACCAGTAAGAGGGGCCATGCCAGAAGGTGATTTGTTCTAGCAACCTGATTCAGGTGCTCTCACTTCTTTCTGCATCTACCCACAGAGGGAGGAAACCATGATGGGATGAAGCTGGACAGTACAGATGAAGAGAAACATTGTCTAAAGAAGGAGCGCAGAGGTGCCCAGTGACGTACAAGTGCTGACTTAAGCTCTACATGTGAGTACTGCATGTCCTACTGCTCTCTCCCTTCTCCTCAATCTCCCATTCCCACCAAACCTTCCAGGGGATGTTTCAATATCTACAAGAGCTCAATTCACACAAGTCTTTCTTTTACCATTTCCTCTTCAAGTGTTTTCTCCCAGCCACACATTTTCACAAAGGGCCATAATAGCTGTGAGACCTTCTCCTCCTCCCTCTGGCTCAGCTCCAATTAGTCATCAGTTATTCGGGAAGGCACATGCACAAGCAAAATACCATCACTCATGTCTCATTTCCCTTGGAAACCAGACTACAAACATTCAGCTCCTCTTCCTCTGCAGGACAAAACCCAAAGCAACAATACCAAAGCAGCAGACCGCAAACCATCACTATGCAGACATTTCATAGAATCCCAGACTGGTTTGGGTTGGAAAGGACCTTAAAGCTCACCCAATTCCAACCCCCTGCCATGGGCAGGGGCACCTTCCACTAGAACAGGTTGCTCCAAGTCCTGTCCAGCCTGGCGTTGAACACTGCCAGGGATGGGGCAGCCACAGCTTCTCTGGGCACCCTGTGCCAGCGCCTCACCAACCTTGCAGGGAAGGATTTCTTCCTAATACCTAAACTACCTAATCTATCTACCTAAAATTCAGGTTAAAGTCATTCCCCCTTGTCCTGCCCCTACACGTCCTTCTAAAAAGTCCCTTTCCCGGTTTCTTGTAGGGCCCCTTTAGGTGCTAGAAGCTGCTCTAAGGTCTCCCCAGAGCCTTCTCTTCTCCAGCATGAACAACACCAACTCTTTCAGCCTATCACCATAGGAGGGGTGCACAAGCCTTCTGATCATCTCCATGGCCTTCTCTGGAATTGCTCCAACAGCTCCATGTCCTTCTTATGTTGGGGGGCCAAGAACTGAACACCCCAGCAGACTTTTCTGCTGTTTGGCTGTGGATCCACTGCAGACTGCACTTGGAAATAGCTATCTAATTCCTTCTTAGCCTCTCTGATGTTATGAAGCCTTCTCACCACCTCCTGCAACTCGGGACCTTCTGCAGGACATCCTCCACCTAGGCACACCTTTTGTAGGCAGGTCTGCTGCCTCTCCCTGCTCCAGGACAAAGGTCACTTTCTATTCACCAGCTCTGTCTGATTGGAGCTATTGGCCAGGGTAGATGGGGCAGACCCCCCGCTGGAGCTGCAGCCTTTGCTCTCAGATGAGTACCACCCCATTCTGCCTTGAGGATCAGGCCGGATGAGCACCCTTGACCTGTGCAGATGGTCACAGAATGGTGCCTGGCTGCTGGGTTATGTGTACTTCATAGAATCATAGAATAATTAGGGTTGGAAAGGACCTTAAGATCATCTAGTTCCAATCCCCCTGCCATGGGCAGGGACACTTCACACTAGACTATGTCACCCAAGGCCCTGTCCAACCTGGCCTTGAAGTTTCTCCACTCAGTCAGTGGAATTTTCCTCCTTCAAAGAAGGTATGTCCATGGCTGCATTTCTAATACCTATCTTGCTTTGTCAAAATGAATCTGAGGCAAATGTTTTTCTTACCAGAGAAACTTTTGCACAGGTGAAATGGCAGCCAAGCATTCCTGCATCCCCAGAGCGTAATTCACAGCGAGCAAGGTTCTTGCTTCCTGGTAATTCCTGCAGATATAATCAACAGAGATACAGACAGAAGATACTACAAAGTTTGGATGAACATTGTACGTTTTGGTGCATATGGCAATGTTCTTGCCTAACACAGGAATAATACTTTTTCTTTTCCAGTAACAGCCCTAGAAATTTGGACTGTTCAGAGTTCAGACCAATGAAGCATCTCTAGATGCGAGGTCACCACACAGTGTCTATTTTGTCACCTGCCAAATCCATGGTATACATGTCAGTATGAGCACTGAGAAAAAGTAATCAGAACATTTTTGGCATAATGAAGCCTAAGAAGCCAGATGTGGCTGCTAGGCGATTCATAGCCTGCTCAGAGATTAAATGTTGTCTTCCTCTCTGGAAACGTTTATCATTCACATACAAGCTGCAGGCACAACCAGCCCATCTGTGTGAACACATCAGTGGTCCAAGCTGGGAAACTTCTATTGGCACCCCTAAAATGGCTTTATTTGATGTAATGTGAAAAGAGTAAAAGACAAAGAAAAGACATTTCTTCTTCCCTATTAAGAGGAGAAACTCCCCACACTGCATGCTCGAAAAGGCTCCTAAAATTCAGGCAAAGCCTAGTGCCAGCCCTGTAAGGAGCCTTATGGTTCATGTTTGCCTTTTTCCTGTGTAAGCCTCCCTCGGATTCTGCTTTCTCTTACAAACCTTGCTAACAAATAAGCCACAGAAAACTCAAAGGCACATTTTTTTAGGTATCAAGATGACATCCATAGAACAACAGAAGTACAACAACGCACTAGCTGCAGTCTGTGAGATGTCACATAAATCAAAGACTCACCACAAGAACTGATCCCGTAGGACACTTGATCCCCTTCTCACACTTGCTGCATCTTGACTAGGGCACAGAGAACAGGACAAGTCACATGTGTGCCCTCTACCCACGTCACACCACAACACTAATGTTGAATTACAAATGGTGCTGTACAAGGCTGCTGTCTGGGACAAAGACAAAGATGTATTTATCTCTGTGACTCAAAATACCAAAAGAACTAAAATCATGACGCATGACCCTCAGGTCCCAGTTGCTATTAAGGGCTTCACACAAGGTCTTATTCCTTCCCTCCAGTGGTGTACGCAACACCTTATTCCTGCACTCCAGAAACTGTACCACACAACAAACCAGAAGAGATCACATGTACACCTCTCCCGAGTCTCTGAGCTGGAGTAGGGCTTTCTGCAGGCCTGAAGTTCCTTCACACAAGGCTGCAAATACTTTTTTCTGACCTGTAACAAGGCAGGCATACCTCAGTCTGACCCTGCAATCTTCAGATGGCCAAGAGCCACAAGATACATGCAGGCTGGGCTTTGGCCATGACTCCCAGGCAGACCAAAGCATTTCCTAGGGGAGCTTGTGGTCATGCCATGCAAGAACGGGGTTGGATTCTCCTTCCACAGCTGAGTATCTGGCTGTCCCTGTACCAGCCTGCCCCATGGCTGGTGCTGTGAGAGAATCCCAGCAAGTGAAGTGAACATAATCTGCATAAGAGCTGCAGACCTGCTGCATTAAAAGTACTGAGTCTGAGGCTGGGAGGGTGCCAGGTCTCCTTGAAACCCCATTTTATGAGATTCATCCAGGGTCAGTCCAGAAGCTACTGTCTCATCCATGTGGAAGAGACAAAATAGGTTGTCTGCTATTCATCAGTCAAGACGTGGAGAAACCCTGAGAAGTGGTAGTCTGTTCCTTGGTAATCACCATTACCTTTTGTATGGTGGTGGTATTGACTGTGCAACGATTCTTCTGTATCTGGAGGACCTGTGAAACCCCAATCAGCACACCATTCTTTGTCTCAAGAAATCTTCCATCCAAAGGAATATTATTGACGAACTTCTGCAAAGCAGAAGAAAACAGCTGAGTCAATAACCTTCAATTCTTTTTGCATAGATTTCTTAACAGCTGTGGTCACACTAGGTAAACTTGTAAGGGTGTGAAAAACAGAAATGGGTGTATCCAGCCACCAGCCTTAGAAAGTGATAGCTCAAGCCAGATCCTCAAAAGGCAGAGCAGTCTTCCTTCCTTACCTGGGTGTTGTTTTGATAAAACATTAGCCAGTAGGAGAGCCCTAACATGCTGTTCTTATGAATTCCACTTCTCAAGTCCGTGGGCAAGAGCTTCTCTCCCAGTACAATGTGGTACTGCACCGTCTCATTATCCTAAATCCACAAAAAAACCCTGAATGTTAAGACTCTTTATTTCATAGATTACAATTCAGTCAGAGGTATGGCACAAGAATTGTTCCTAAGCATCTGTAATTGCTAACAGAGCCTTGGTACTCCCTATCACAAATGACTGATCACACCTGATGACTCTGTTACTGGATGAAGCCATAAACTGAAAATTGCCACAGATACACCACAGCCAGGCAGGAAGGGGAACATGTTATTCCATCTATCCATCTACAAATCTACTCAGAAACTTGCATTTGGAGTCCAAATATTCTTTTCAGATCCCACTACAACACTCCAGGAAACCCTCTCATTTCTCTCTGCCACATTTCTCCCAGCTTTTAGCATCAGTTATGCTTCTCCTCTCGATGTTCGAATCCACTGAACACACGTTTATGATCTGACAGTGCACACGTCCTTGCACTTAGCACAACACATATTCAAACTGTAAGCAAGCAGTGAGCTTACCAAATGCGTTACATTGGCGGCACGGCAGTACTCCTCAATGGAATTATTTCCAGGAACAAAAACTGTGTATTTTTCAGAGGATTCGATTTTTCCTATGAGCTGGTATTCCTAAAAAACAGTCAAACAGTAACATTAGCAATTACACTTGTACTCACTAAAACCCAAGAGCTTTCCTAGAAGATCCTTTACGAAGAGTAGGAAATGAGTGGTCTCACTTTTCTCCCCAGGCAGTCCAAATTCTGGTCCACCAGTACAGGGTAAGGTGTGTATTTGCTCAAGAGACCACTCTGACAATGACAACAGTGCTCACCTCAGCTGCTTACCTGTAGCAACTCCTTGAATGTGCTGAATGAGACAACTGTCTCGAGCTGCTCCTGCAGACCTGGAGGACTCGGTGGGATATCTCCTGAAGGTGGCAACAAAACCTGTGGAAAAAGTGAGTTCATAAGCAAGGTTGGGCAAGGGGCTCTGGGGGAAATCACACTAGACTCCTGCCCTGCTTGCAAGAAAGGCAATTAGCAAAGACCTCATTTTACACAATAGCCATAACTCTTCTTCTGTCAGCCAAAAGAAAAGGAGCTCCCCTCCTGCTTGTCATGGAGACAAATATTTTAAACATTAAACTGCTGCACAGGAAACATCCGTCAGGACCCTGCGATAATCAAACATATTTTTGCCATTATTATCTCTTCCTAAGTGTCCAGATGTGCTCCTCCTTGGTCCTGACACAGATGCTGTAATACAAATCTGCTGCTACAACTGCAGCATCTCCCAGTATCACAGGTACCACCATACCTTACTGAGGACATGTATAATGCCGTTGCTGGCAGGGATGTCACTGACGACTATACTTGCATTCTCGACTGTTAATACCTGCAAAGGTATCAGAGAGGGAAGCAAAAGGATTAGAAATTGCCAAGCAAGTGCAAAATAAATATATTGTTCATTCAAGGTTGCACATGATTGATCTGGGAACAATTTTTGGAAGATGCCCGAGTTTCAGGGCATCAGTGCCCCATCCAAGTTCCCCACTGGATACAGCAGCTCTTAAACTGTTTAATTCAATATTGGTACATGTGTGTTCTGCAAGAGAAGCCCTTACGCCGCTCCTGGTGTTTATCTGCCATCTGGTCTGTGGGTTGAGGGTAGGTAGTTCCAGCCTGTCATACTTTTTGAGCTTTTCATCAGTGAAGACACCTTCAAGAAAGTGGGATCTGAAGGGAACAAAGGCAGGTAAAGAAAAGATTAGGACACTGCTTGTAATAACAAGGAGATAAGGCTATACTGCCCAATTTTCATGTGTCTCACATGAAGTAGTTAAGCATGTAGAGAGAATGATGGAAGGAATTACTTGTTCTGATGACATCTCTATCTACATGACAGGGAAAATCTCTCTCTGCAAATACATGAAAAATAAACCCAGTTCCCATTGCCTGTGGTCTGATACATTTTAAATGCCTACTAAATTCTTTGCCTGACAGATATTTAATCCTGTTTCTATAGTTATGTCAAGATAACCCTTTATTGGTCTTACAGAAGCAGAAATCCAGTTCATGGCTTTGTTTGGCATAGTAAAGCAAAGGCAGGAGTCTCCTCGTACCTGACTAAAAATGGCAGCATGGAGGGGGTCAACCAGAATTCTTGCTCACTCTTGCTCAAGTTTTTGATAGCTGCCTCCGATGGCACCAGGACAGTGACATTGGTTCCTGCTGGGATGCTGAAGAGAGATTTCTGTTGTCCAAAGCACAAAAATGAACAAATAAGACATGCCACTGCCACATCCAATCCACAAAATACAACCAACAGCCATCCTGCTTTTGCATGACAGGGATGTGCAGAAAGACAGCATATGCACAGCAATGCACAGCAACACAGCAGGCTCTCCTGGGCATGACAGGTAAACACTGCTGGCAGTCGATGAATGCCACATGTGGCTTAGCTATAACAGCTGACATCTGTTTGACAAGGGAAAACCTCCTGCTTCAAGCCCTTCTTGTACTTCAACTAATCTTCAAACCCATTCAGCCATATCATAAATCCTTTCTGAACCCTCAACATCAGTTTTTTGGGGAAGGAATAAGATTATTCCTAGCAAAAGCAATGTCTGCAGCAGGACAGGTGAACTAAAGCTCAGTTAGATACTGTATATCATATCATGCTTCCACAGACTTGCTGCCATCTGCAGAGCGCCTCTGCTATTGCCACACCAGAGACATGGAAGCTGTAACAAGAAAGGAACTAACATAGAGTCTAACGTCTTAAAGCATGTTCTTCTGAAAAAGAGCTACTATAATGCTACCCCTTTTTCTTTCCCTTCTGTGACATTTTATGACGGCCAGGAGTTACAGATGATACAACCTTGAAAATTAAGTGTAACACAGCCCCAGATTCCTCCTGCGCTAGAAAAATGGCTCCCAAAACACTCAGAATCCACACTCTATCATAAACTCCAGAGCTTTTCTACATGCCTGTTCTGTAATGATTTCTCCTTTGCTGTTGTTTTGCTACTCTCTAATGAAAAAAATAAATGGAGTTTCTCTTCCTCTAACAGCAGTGTTCATAGAGACTTCACTTCTACAGAACTTACCCATGCAAGCATCCCATGGCTGTTCTTACCTTAATCCAGTCATAAAAGCCTGCAAAGTGGGAATTCCTGGCCAGCTCCTTCAAATAGAAACAACAGAAAGGTCACCCCTGCTGAGTGCTGAGGTTGAGGGTCTGGGAGACCCAGGGTGGGGGAAAGGAGCCCTCTGCAATACCAAATTGGGCAATAATGACTTTTCCTCTCACTTCACAACCATTACAGGCACAATGTATTGTGGGGAGGGATAGGCACCCTGAAAGCCAAACTTCAGGCATTAAAAAAATATATTCCCAAACCAACAAACTCTTTTCAACTCATCTGCAATTGCTCATGTTTACCAGGGACAGGGACTGAATTCTCAAGGACCTTTGATATTTCTAATGACGGAAAATGGGCATAGCAGCTCTGACCTGACTTCCGAATGACAATGAAAAGATGACTTAATGCACAGGACAGACCGGGGTGAAGCAGCTTAGAAATTATTGACAACAATTTCACTGGCAATAAATGGCCTTGCCATCAGTTCTGTCCCTGGGGCCTTGCGACACCCTTGTGCTGTCAGGCTAATGCTGGAAGAAGGAGTTAACTCAGGTAACAGCAAAAAGGTAAGTGAGAGCAGAGCCATTTCTCTCCAACCTCAAGAAGACCTCAGACATTTGCTTCCTACTCACTTTTAGAATGTCTCCATAGCATGTCATGCCATCCCCAACGTAGCCTTCAGGGCAAGTGCAGGACCTCTCTCCTCCTCCAAGGGGTATACACATAGCCTGCAAATACAAGGAAAAGTAGGACTAGAGAGCAAACACATATCATGCAGTGTTACACCTAACCAGGAACTGAATTCTGACCTTCCATGGCATGGGCTAGAAAAGCACAAACAAGCATCTTTCTCCTGTTGCCTTCATGATGGCACTGAATTTATACCTTCATGCAGCTAAGCCTAGGCGATGGCTTTGGTTGTGTGAACTCACAAAAATCAGAGGATCCATCTTTACAACACCTCAGCTTGCCAGTAAGATGACATAACGTAAAATCTTGCAACTTCCTCGATGTCATGGCTGCAAAAGCTCTGTCAGGGAGCACAGGAACCTCCACTGCCATGCCAGTCTTGGACAGCTCTTTAGCTACTCACCAAGTCATGGCAGCCACCATTGTCCATAAGACATGGGTTGATTGCATCGCAGTTGTGGCCATCGCCAGCATAACCTCTCTTGCAGACACACTTGCTCTGTAAGAAAGAGACATTTCCCTTTTAGAGACATATCACAGCATCCTCATTTGCTACCCAAAAGAGGTCTAAGGTACCAAAACCTAGTCCTAATTTACTTTCCAAAGTTTTCTTCCTGGTCCCTCAAGACCTGGAAATGCAGAGGTACTTCTTTAGCATAGCATCATTCCCTATCACAGCACACACCATCTGGTTACTCAAATGCATTGATCCCTTGCACTGCTTGGCTGTTGCAGGGTGACTTTAGGATAATGGTTTCCATCTTTATTTCCAGCTTTTCAGAGAACGACACAGGTTTTTGAATGGCAGAAAGAGGGGCTAATCCCCAAAGCTCCCAACTTTCAAGATAGTTAGGAGACCACTTGCACATATCACTTCACTAAAATCAGCTGAAGATTTGGCACCTTTTCTCAGTGCATTTTCTCAATGCTTCCTTTGCTCAGTGGGGAGAAGCACCTTGAGAATCAGCACCCTGAAAAGCCACCTCTCCTATCTCAAGAAGCCCAATTCCTGGACCAGCTCCCTCCATGGACTATCTGAACAGTATTCAGATGCTTTTCAGTATATTTTAGCATCACCTAGAGACAATGCTGTGATCTGGGAATAACGGGGACACAGCAACTGGTGCCTTACACCAAGCCGTATTATGGAGTATAGTCTCCCCGATTTGCTGCATAAAAGTTTCAGAGTACAGCAGCAGCCTCAAACACATCAGTGCATCTCACCACACGCAAGCACACTGTGGTTTTAGCTGCAGCCAGTGGTTCTGGCAGCAGACAAGCAGGCTTTGTTGCTGATCAGCCCAATTTACACCTCTGGTAATTTAAGGCCATCTCAGAGCAGCTTAGGAAATGTTAAGTCTCCCATCAGACTGCTTAGCATTACTCATACCTGGCCAGGGCCGACATAAACGCAGTCAGCGTTGATGTGGCAGTTGCCTCTGCTCTCCAGCACGCAGTTGTTTATAGCCACACAGGCCTTCCCATCCCCAGTCCAGCCCACGTTGCACTGGCAGGTGGCAGTGCCAGGGCCTGTACTGGTGCACAGGGCCTCCAGGAGAAGAGAGAGGAAAAGAATTACGCTCAGCAAGAAGGAAGACAGTGCAGTGCAAATACAGCAACAAATCTCCATCAGACTATGGAGAATTTTTGAGTGACCAACTCTGATTCCAGCACTGGGAGGTGGAAGCATCTTCTCCAAAAAAATCATAGACAATTTCATAATAAAGTCATTCTGGAAACATTCTGTGTTTTCACAGAGGTAGACAGTTGTGAACACCCAGGGCATTCCTTATCATCCTCTAAAGGTCTTCCACTACATAAATAACATAGATACTTCCTAAAGAGGAGGAGCACAATCACCTGCCTGGACATGCAGGATAAAATCCATGATGGAGGGGAGATATCTTCCTGGAAAGACCTAATTTGAACCCAATGCCATCCTATTTCCTTCCACATGGAAGTGTGCTCCCCTCACTGAGACATCTGACCACTTGGTAGTCATTACCATCATAAAGCACCACAATTTTTACTAAGGATAATAATGTAGTGTTGATGGTTACTAGAAACACAACTTGGAGTTCACAGCTAAGCTACAGCCTGAACAGAGCAACAGAAAAAATAACACACATTTGAAGAGCTTGAAGGGAAGATAAGTACAAACCACAAATTATCTGTACAGCTAATCTTTGTACCTGCCAAATATCTGGTGCAAACCAGTCAAACTCTCACTGGGGTGTTGCATTTTGGCACCAACTCAAATGACTTCACATCCTTATGATGACTGTGTCAAGGTATCTTTTATTCCACCTCATCTTACAGACAGGGAAAGTTAGCACACAAAAACTGTAAGTTCCAGGAGTTCTGGATCCCTGCTCTGACTGATAGGAGCTGCTTCTCCATGCTCTGATAGTCCAACCCCACTTACATTCTGTGAACAGCCTCCTTTTTCTGGCTGACTGCACAAGTCAATGGGCTGGCAGGAAAACCCGTCACCTTCATACCCATCCATGCAGATGCACCTTAAAAGTGTAAGCACAAAAGGACACAGATAGAGCAGCCCTTCTAAAAGCCAGCAAAAAGCCACTTTGAGCCTCCCAAGAAAGCAAAAACCTGCCTTTGATTTCTAGCAGGTTGGTTGCATTACTCAAACAAGTAAGCAGACATACATACACAATTAGAGGGCTGGCAGCCTCACAGCTGCTGTGTGCCCGTACAATGAAAATCACACCTTAATGTGCATGCCAAAAAGACTGACCTTGCTGTGTCATTGAGGCTGCAGACAGCATTCTGGTGGCAGTACTGGGACAGACCGCTTGGGCCACAGTTCTTGGATGTCTTGTCACAGAATTTCCCGGTATAGCCTTCCTTACAGGACCAGGACTGACACACACCACCGCTGCCAGGCCTGTTGTCACAGACACCATGGACACAGCCACAATCTGCCGAGTACATGGAAGTAAGATCAGTAACTACAAAAAGTCCAGAATCCACCACAGTGGGTGCGCTTTGTAGATACCCAACTTTCCTTCACAAGCTCTTGTGACACCAAATGATTATCCCATTTGCTCATGACAGATAGATGCCTGCTGAGAGACATCCACCATAACACAAAATTTGACTAGGGATGTTCTGCCTAGGTCCATGTTTTTTATAGGCTGTAAGGACAGGCTCAAATTCAGGCTATCAAACTCAAGATCGTTGTCAACTGTCATTTCTTTCCTAGCAGGAGAGACCTAAAAGCAAAGTCCCAAACCTAACTTTGGCTGATGTTTCCAAGATACCCATCACCACTGTTATATCAGCCATGTTTACTGTTGTTTGAAGAGACACCCATGATGACACTTCCAGTACTCATTTGTGATGCTGGTCTTGCCAGAAGGGAATCCAGGATACATGACCCTTCACTATATCCTTGCCTTATATTTTCCTCTAGTCTCTCTTATCTGCTTTACCAACCTTCATCACAGTTCTCGCCATGTTTGTTTGGGTTCGAACAGATGTGGCAGGCTATTCCTTTGAAACCTTCAAAGCATTGACAGCTGCCATTCCCTTGTATGCCATCGCTGCACTGGAAGGAAAACAACAAGGAAACCAAAGTGACTGAAACTGAGGAAACCAAGGCAAAGCCAAGGTGTTGATACCAAAAGCACTTTCATACTTGCAGTAAAATACAGGACTTTGAGGAATGGTGGTAGTAATGCAAAATATCACATAGCCAGAGCTGTCTCCAACAACCATGACATGATCTATATTAGAGTTTGAGATAGAAAACCCACTGAGCATGTGCCATTCTCCCTGGATCTTCTGCTGCTACCACTGTGGGCTTAGCCCTGGAGCTTGAATGCTGTATTGTACTTATCTACAACTATAATCTCTAACCACATCGTCTCAACTGCTCGTTGCTACATAGCAGGATCTTTCATACATACACTTCCCCGGCCATAGCATGGACTGGAAAATCCCCCTGGGCATGGCATGCAGTCTGGACCAAAGAATCCTTTGCAGCATCCAGGTTTCTGAAACAAAAGGAAAATTGGTAAGGTATGATGTGACTTAACAAGAATTGCCTAGAGTCATCCTACCCTTATAATTCTGAAATCCTGGTCCTCTCTGCCATGGACTGAAATGGACCATCTCATTTGGCATCAGTGTTTATAAGAGCTCCTGCATTTACAGTTACTTTTCAACAATACCCCTCTGTCTGCTCACAGCTGATTCTTCTCAGAATAAATCACTATTTTCTGCACTCTCTCTGACTTGAACAAATAGGGTCCATGTCTTCTACGAGCTTTTACTTCTTTAATAGTACTGGCCCATTCACTCCTATTTTATCCTTGCTGCATTCCTTTGTAGTGATGTAGCAGTCCTGGATTGCAGGCCTTATCATGACTGGCCAATGGAAGAAAAATCACAAGACAAACAATCAACAGTATATAATGAGATACCCACAAATCATTCCATACAGTAGGCACTATGAGAGCTCAGGAGCTGCAGACAAACATGAGGTCCATAAACTTGCTAAGAGAGACTTTCCCAAACCATCTGATAATGTTTCATAAACAGGATGCAATCACTCCACAGCTTACAACACTTTCCCTGTGCTCAGCTTCCTTTAGGAGAAATGCTAAAATCAGAGCACTCTCAGTGAAAATGTGCGTTGTGGTTTAAGACTCCATTTTATGGCAAAACAGGCCTTCAGAAGGATTTGGATTATTTTCCTCCCTTTCTCAAAAACATCTTCCTCTGTATCACCCCACACAATAATGTCATCAATGTATTGCAGGTGTTCTGGAGCTTGCCCCTGTTCCAGTACAGTCTAGATCAGTCCAGGGAAGATGCCTTCCACTCCTGTGGATGCCTGTGTTTCCACCTCTGGGGCAGTTGATGCCAAGTGTACGGGATGCCTCTCCAAGTAAAAACGAACTGTGGCCTGCACTCTGCTGCCAAAGGGATTGAGAAAAATGCTTTGGCAATACCAATGGTGGCAAACCACTTGGCTGCCTTTGACTCCAGCTCATATTGAAGTTCTAGCATGTTTGGTACAGCAGCACTCAATGGTGGTGTGACATCATCCAGGCCAGGATAAGTTTACTGTTACTCCACTCTCCATTAGACTTTCGCACTGGAGCTGTTAAAGGGTGAGCAGGTCCTGCTGATCATTCCTGGGCTCTCCAGTCTATGGATCAGCTTATGGATGGGAATCAGGGAGTCTCAATTAGTGCGACATTGCCGCCTGGTGTACTGTTGTGGTCACGATTGGCACTTGCTGTTCTTCGACCTTCAGCAACCCCACAACAGAAGGATCCTCTGAGAGACCAGGCAAGGTGGACAGCTGTTTAATTCACTCTGTCTCCAAGGCAACTATACTAAAAGCCCATCTGTACCCTTTTGGGTCTTTGAAGCACCCTCTCCTGAGATAGTCTATGCCAAGGATGCATGAGCCTCTGGACCTGTCACAATAGGGTGCTTTTGCCACTCCTACCCAGTTAGGCTGATTTCAGTCTCCAGTAAAGTAAACTCTTGGGATCCCTTCTGTCAACTCCAGAAATACAAATGGGTTCCACTCCTTGATAACTTGATGGCATCAGGGTACACTGTGCACTGATATCTCCTAGAGCCTTATACTCCTGTGGGACTGAAGTGCCAGGCCATCTGATCAACTAAAAACATCCATATAGTGTTTTCAGCACTGTTCTCAGGTTAAAGTCAAAAACACAGCACTGCACCAGCTACTAAGAAGGAATAAAATAACTGTTAGAGCTGAACCCAGGACAGTGTGCCACAGCTGACTCTGCACCATTTGTCTCACAGCTTCCTCCAGCTTGGCTGGTCACAGCTGGTGTGCTTTATTTATTTATCGCACCTGAGTTTAACTGAGCTGCTGTCAACACTTGCAGCAGGTTGGTGCCCTGTGTTCTCTGTTTACCAAAGAAAAAGGAGGTAGTCAGTCCATGTGATGGTCCTGGGGACAGCTCTTTGAGTGAAATAGCTTTCCTTTTGCTCCCATCCAGCCCTCTCTCAGCTCAAGGAGTCAGAGCTCTTCTCGATGAACAGGAATAGCAAAGTTGAGCTCCTTTCAAAGGGACTGTGACCTTCCATCACACTCACCATGATGGTTTGAATGCAGTACCTGGCGCACCCCTTCTTCAGGACATTCTGGATGCATTCTTTTGGGGAAAGCGTTGGTTCCTGTACAAACACAACAAGTGATCAGCACTGTAACATTCCTCTTTGCTCTTTTTGCTGCAGGGAGCAACTATGTTCCCCTGAGCTGAGGAAGTTCACAGAGGAGCCAAGGTGAACAAGATACTGTCATGGCATGCCTATCATGGAAGAAGGCATACAGCAACTTCCTCTTGCTCCCAGCAGTTCCTGAGTCTGAGCCAAGGTGCTGCCCTTCTGTTCTAATAGTAGTGTCTTATAATAAGGGAGAGAGTGAGAGGAGGAAGAGAGGTGGAGGATGGGAGGGAGAGGAGATGAGGGAGAAAAGGGCAGGGGGAGAAATAGAGGATAAGTAAGAGGGGAGGAAAGAGAAGGGAAAGGAAAGGAAGGGGGGAGGAAAAGCATAGAGCAGAGTAGCAGTTAGAGAGAATGAGAGAGTAAGAGAGAGGAGGAAAGAGGAGAGAGGCGAGACTGACAGGGAAGCAGGTGAGACACAGAGTGACAGAGAGGGGTAAGGACTGCACATAATTTTGGAACAATGCTTAGTGACCTGTCACAGAGTTAAGACACAGGCAGAATTAGGCCCCAGATGATTCTGGCTTTACCTGCCTCAATCAGAGAGGAATATGAAAGACTAGTGATTTTGCAGAGCTCTACTTAAGGTATTTACACTGTGAGCATATCAATAAGTACTCCTGAAAGTCAGATCTCTCAGAAGACACCCAACAGCTAACAGTGGTGAACACCTCTCTGGCTTTCACAAAAAACATCTTGGGCCTGGCCTTCACATGGGGATTTCCTGGAACTTGCTGCTCTGCTAAACTCAGCATGGGATAATTCAAACACCAGCACATAACCTCCTCCTCCTTACACCACCTTCAGTTAGTTCTGCTCACCTCTGAATCAACAGGGAGCACAGGCCAAGAACAAATTGTTCCTCCCCCTCTGCAAGGCAGAAAGCTTGTTGTGGTTCTCTGGCTGTGACTTAAGCAGTGGTAGCACTGGATGGTACTAGCGTGATCAGGCTGGGTCCTAGCAGTTTGGAGGAGCTGGCAGACTTGACATGTGAGCAGGAAAGCTCTGCCTGAGGCAGAACAGAAGTGCTATAAGCTGCAAGTCTACAATTTCATTTAGCCCGGGCTGTCTCACAGTTCTCTCCATTCATTCAGCAGACAGACTTCAGAATAAGCAATAGCAGAGAGCACTTAGTGGGTGACAGTCTGAGATGAGAGCTACGGATATGTGGGGAGTACATATTCTCCAACAAGCCTCTCTACTGTTTGTCTTTTCTGCTCTCTATTTGAAAGAGGCTAGGGTTAGAAAATGTCTATCGGTACATTTGTATACCATCATGCAGGAAAGAAATTACTAAAATAACCATAAATACTTACCATTTCTCTGCTGCCAGGTGGGCAAATGCTGTTGTTGAGGGCCTCACAATCCACACAAGAGCCCTGTTAAGAAAATAAGAAGGGAAAATTCATCTTCTCAAAGGAACCCACTGCCCATGCCAAGAATGCTACAGAGCTACTGCTCCCATTATATATCAAAAAATCATAACATATATCAGAAACATTTGTAGGAGAGAGTTTCAACACTGAAACGGGCTAAGTTTACCACTCGAATAAGACTACTCCTTTGTCTCAATGAGATACTTGCACCTGACCGCAAGATGGGTGCGCTCTGTGTGTCTATCACCCACTAGACATGCAGTTATACTGGCAGATCCTTTGGGCATCCACACAGCAGGCCTCACAAAATCAGCAAGTTACATGGACCCTCTGGCTACTAGGGATTAACTGTATCTCTCCAAATCATGTACCTCTTGCCTATTCAGAGCCTTGCCTTCTTTCTTCAGTAACCTACCAATGATCAAACTGGGGAGCAAGCACCTAAAATAAGGTATACAAAACTTTTCAGATGAGAATACTGCACAGCATTTATAGCTCCTGCTACTGAATGACTGCTTCCTGTCCAAAGTACAGGACATGAATGCTGATAGCAATGGGAACAAAGCATTGTCAGCTGAGTTAGCAGCTATGCTGTGAGGAAGATCATATAAGGCCTTATAAAAAGGTAAATATACTCTGAACCAAAGGTAGGATGGGTCAAGGAAAGAACAACCACCAAGAAGGAACGTTTGCCAGGAAAGCAGTACCTAGTGCTAGCAGAAGAAACACTAACAGTGCTGATACTGCCTAAGTTCACATCAGGGGACCTCTTGGAGAGAACACATTTCCCAAATGCAAATTACACATCCTGCTTTTGTCCCTCCAGGCAAGTGAGGGGTCTGTAGCAACCACTAGTATGAGAAGAGTAGAAGCTGACTTACCAGTCACAACTTTCTGTTGCTCTTCATTGCATCTGTGAGGCAAAATGGGAATTATTGAAGGGGGGATAAAGATGCCATCCAAGGTGTGAATAATACCATTTGATGCCACAATGTCTCGCATGTTTATGGGGATCCCTGATTCATCCATCAGAATTCTTCCCTGATAGAGAAACACAAATAATTTACCTCCATTTTAGCCCTATAGACTGTATCAACTACATAAAAGGAAGCAGATGGTACACATCATCAAGTATAACCACACAAATAGTCAAGCATCTTAGTGGAGTCACAGTTCGGATAATAATTCAGTGACCTTATTTAATGTTTTTTTTAAGCAGAGGAAAAAGCAGAGATGGGCTGAAACCACATTGCTCAGAACCACATCCAGACTTTCTCCTAGCACAAGAGGGTTTCCTCAAAAGGATTTTGATTCCTACTTACATCTGCACTGATGTTGATGGTAATTATCTGGTTAGCCATAGTAACAATGTGTGGCATCATCATCAGTTTCTCTACAGTCACCTGAAATAAAAAGCACAAAGTGGCAGTGCCATGAAAAAGCAGGTTTATTTCAGCACAGCTTACTGAATCCTTCCATGATTCCTACCACTTAAAAAACATTCTAAATGCGACTTGACTTCAATTTTTAGTGCAAGGTGTCCCTGCCCATGGCGGGAGGATTGGAACTAGATGATCTTAAGGTCCTTTCCAACCCCAACTATTCTATGATTCTATGATTTATATTTCATTAAATACCTTAAACACAAACAATAGGTCAGAGAGAAACACAGGACTTTGTGCTGAATTGTTTGATACCACAAAAAATTGGCAGGCAGCAGCCTTGGTTTTCATTCCTTGTGAAAGTAACAGTCCAGCTGATATCACATCTCACTGATAGAGTCACTTACTAATACACCTGCAAGGAAGGGCAGACTAATAGGGGGATTTTCCACGACATATTCAATAAAAAAATGAAAGCTCGGTCAGAAGCATAATAGGGAACATATCTTGACTTAATAAATAACCTTATTTCTAAAGACAGAAAAAATGTAAACTGTAGGTACTGTACTGAAAAACTTAATGATTTGGGAAGTGAGCACCATCACTTCCAGGAAACTCAAGAGTTTCATGATGAAGAGCACAAGCTGTGCCTTTTGGCAACCAGTTTCATGGTAATCATTTTGCCTCATCAGATCCTGAATCACATCTTTGTTCCTCCAGGGCAAGTCCAAGCCAACCTCTATGCCAAACCACACAGTTGTTAACATGCTGGCCCAAAGGATCCCAGTTATCTAGAATTAGAACTGTCTGCTTTACCGCTGCTGAAGTGTAGATATGATGTTTCACAAGTTCCTGGAGTTTATTTATGCCCTAAGGAAAGAAGAGAACATGAGAATAAGATACCCCTTCAACACTCAGGAATAAGAGGAGGCAACTACATTTTAACTACAATGCAAATGAACTATAGCAGTAAATTCACTCATCAAATAAGTTCCTTTCTTTTCCCCTACCCAAAGCCACAGTGAAGAAGGCAAGCCAAACATCAGATTAAAACTATCTGGCTAACAATATTTCTCATTGCAGGCTTCATCAGCATTCATTTTTCATCCAAAGACTTATAGAAACAGACTTGGTTTAGCCATCTCCAGGAAGAATGACTTTCAGCAATGATCAGATAACACTGTACAAGCCATTCCAGCACAGCCTAGTGCAACACTGTTAGCTCAGGATGTCTCAAAGTACTATGAGCTCTCACCTCTGTGAAAAGATAAATGAGCCTTCCATCTCTCAGCTTATCCACACCTTCGTTGCTAGGTACAAATACAGTAAAGGGGCCTGGTCCATCCAGTATTGAAGGCAGGCCACAGTTCTGCAAAAACAGTAAAATATTTCATCATGGATCTAGCAAGAGTTAGTGAGGGGGTCTATCAGGAAGGGAGAGGAAAATCTAAGCAACCCACTGGAGGCAGGAGCTATTGAAAAGCAGACGTATACAAGAGGCAACTGGACACCAAGGGGAGGTATGTAATATAACAGAGGCATAAATGCTACAAAAACATAGCTTGGCCAATGAAGCCAGTGGTTTGAATGAAGCTAATATGAACAAGTGAATACTGGGTGAATGCTCCTTGCGTGCTTTAAACACAGGTACATATACAGAGACTAAAACTGCATCATTTTTCCTGAAGAAAAGGAGAATCAAGTCTATAATCACGATTGCAATTAGTGAATTTTGCAGACAACTAACAGTGACAGAGCTGAAAACAGGGAGGCCAAGATTGTTGTGAGCAATGCTAGAGAAGATCCAGATAACTCTGATGGAGGCAAAATCAGTTTGTCCCAAGTGAAAATATTAGCAGCCTCAAGTGTTTGTAACCTGAAGACTGCTTTTATTTAGAGATCTACACCCCAAAACCAGGTAGCTACAATCTAGCTTGGCATGTCAGGACCTTTTTACTCTTTGTCCTGACAGTGGTCAAGAACTGAACATGCTTTGGAAAACAAACTCTCCAGGATAGAGAGGAAGGGGAGGTGGGGAAGCAGATGGGAAAGAGGCATGTATGCTTGCTGCTTGTGCCAGATCCCCTATAGATGTGAAAACGCTGATCTTGACAACTACATTTGCTTACGTAAAATACACAAAATAAGACATGACACAGAAAAAGGCATTCAGAAAAAAAGCTAAACCACTGAAATGTATTTAAAAGTGTCCTGGGTTCAGCAGTAGCAGTCATTTTTCTCCTTCTTAGTAGCTGGTACAGTGCTGTGGTTTTGACTTTTGGCCTGGGAACAGCGCTGATAACACTGATGTTTTTAGTTACTGCTCAGTAATGTTTACTTTGACCAAGGACTTTCTGAGTCTCATGCTATGCCAGGGAGGAGGGGAAGCCAGGAGGAAGCAGAGACAGGACACCTGACCCAAACTGACCAAAGAGGTATTCCATACCACAGCATGTCATGCCCAGTATATAAATTGGGGCAGTTATCCAGAAGGGTTAGATCACTGCTCGGTTGAGCTAGGTATCAGTCAGCAGGTGGTGAGTGGTTGTATTCTCTTCCCTTGTATTTCCTTTACCATTATTATTACTGGTGGTAGCAGCAGTGGTTTGTGCTATACCTCAGTTACTGAACTGTTCTTATCTCAACCCGTGGGAGTTACATTCTTTCGATTCTCTCCCCTATCCCTCCAGGAGCAGGTGGGGAGGAAGGGGAGGGGAGACTCCAGAGGCTGTGGGGTTTTTGTGAGTTACAGCTGGGCTTAAACCACGACAAAAAGTTATTTGAAATTCCCACAAAAACAGCAGCAGGCTTTGCAGCAACAGCATTGCCACACCTTCCTGGGGCAGACACAAGTTTGCTTACCTCCAGTATAGTTTCAAATCTACTGAAGATCTCCATTGAAGCAAGGATCTCACCAATGGTTTTCTGCAAGAAGATATAACGAGGTAAATGGCCAGGACTGAAGCAAGGTCTGAGAACATACTGGAATGCCCTTGGCCAGTTTATGCTCGTGATTTGCTTATAAAGATCCATGGAAGACCATCATCCTCAAAGTCTTCAAACCTCCCCTGTTGGCCAGTTGATCTACACGGACTGAGCCTGCAATAACTTAAGCACAAATTCCCTGCACTGCACAACAAACCAGATCTTCCAAGGTACCATGCACTTGAGCAGCCTTCTGTTTTCCCACTCCCATCTTCACATTAAATTAAATGAAGAAGCAGTTGCTGGCTATCATTAAAACTAAAGATACAGTATTCCCAGTGATAAACTAATCAGCTATGGGCTGGCGGGGAGTGGAGTTGTCTCTCCTCTCAAATCTCCCTGTGCTTTGAGGACAAGAGTTCACTGTGCCACCTGCAAATGAGCTCCAACACTGAGAAAATACGTGTGCATACTCCTGAAAACGCAGAGGAAATAGATGCCTTCCTTTTTGCCATGCGGCCCATGAAGACAAAGGTAACAGGAGGAACCTCCCTTCAAGTATCAAAACTTGTGAAGAAACTTGTCTGACCTTTATTTTCAGGAATCTGAATGGGGTTTTGGCAGAAAGCGCTTCCCGTAGAACATGCAGAGGCACAATGTTCCAAGGAACACTTGTACAAAGGGATTTGATTCCAAAAATGACTGACGTGATCACTAGCCTTTACTGCAAAGCCAACATCACAAGGGAAGGAAACATCTGAAGAGTACCTCATGAAAATAGAATTCACTATTCATCCACTGTAAAAGCTTCAGTGCAAGGTCTGTATCTGGCTAATACAGTTCTATTAGCTACTTTTAATGCTATACTGACATAGTAGTACCTAATGGGCCTTATTAAGAGCTGGAAACAACATAAATAGCCTTCTTCCTTTAAAAAAAGCATCACTGATTTGGAAGTTTAATGGTGAAAATAGGTAAATTTTTAAGTGTTTATTCTTCTGTCCCATAAAACAAAAGAAATACAGATGTCTGTGTACCTGTGGGTTTCTGAGGTTGTCAGTGCTGGTTTTTTTCCTTAGGGTGTCCACAATATGCATGATGCCATTGGCTGCTGGTAGGTTTGATTGCAAAACTTTGTATAGTTCCCCCGGCAGGTCTTGATATCGAAATGACTTGACATACACATGGATAATAATAAAAGGTTATTTTCTTGTTGCATACCTGTCTTATCACAATAGATCCATAAAGCATTTTTCCCTTCAGCGCTCTCCGCCTATGAGTCAGCAAGGTGAAGGCACAACCAGAATTAGAATGGTTTAAGTGAGCAAAGGCCCTAAGATCATCCAGTTCCAAGCCCCCTGCCATAGGCAGGGATGCCTCACACTAGACCATGTAGCCCAAGGCTCTGTCCAACCTGGCCTTGAATACTGACAGGGATGGAGCATTCACTACTTCCTTGGGCAATCCATTCCAGTGCCTCACCACACTCATAATAAAGAACTTCTTCCTTGTATCTAACCTGAACTTCCCCTGTTTAAGTTTAAACCCATTGCCCTTTGTCCTATCACTACAGTCCCTGATGAAGAGTCCCTTTCTGGCATCCTTCTAGGAGCTACTCTAAAAAAAAGTAAATTTAAGGAGTGGCCTCATGTAAAACAAACATCCCACTTCTACTTGAGTTTGGGCAGTACTTTGATCCTGGGGGATGCTTTGAAGTCTAATTAAAGAAAAAAGACCTAATCTGGGACAATCATTTCCAGAATTGAGTTTGAGTGTGAATGATGCTTGATCCCTGCTCTGGATCACAAAAGGGCGCACTATCAAGTAGCTGCTGCAACAGTCTGCCAAGTACAAGGAGAAAAGCACGGTGCCTCCTGGGCACCAAAGTACAGAATTTGGAGGCAATCCTGAAACTACAGCTTTTACTACAACTTTTATTGGCTCACAATACCAAGAAGGAGTTTTATAACAAAGCAAAACAAGTCAGGCTCACTGAATTATAAGGAACATATCTGGTCCTTCTATATTGTATACAAGTATGCACTGAAACTGGGAGTATGGGGGTGTTCCAAGGGTAACCTACAAACTAAGACTGGTGCTGGAGCCATAACCCAAGTTCAGCCAAGCACAACTTCCCTGTGCTTTTCATTTCACCATGTGCATTCTTTGAACTACTTCTCCCTGCCCTGAACTTCAGTTCACAGCACTGAGGATTCTGGCTGAAACAAAGGAAGGGGAGGGCAGACTTCTCACATCAAAAGACTCTGAGTAAACAAACAGGAAAGAAATGTAAAAAAAGCATTGACAGGCTCAGCTCAGATTCCCCGGCTCCAAATAGTGCTTTGTCCTTTTGATGCACGCAGGGTGCATGTATTATGACCTAGACCTCAAGGCCAAGGCTGGATCCTCAGAGAGGAAACATACGGTTCTCCCATGGCCAGCTGTGAGTATGCATTCAGGAAAAGTGCAGAATGGAGAGAGAACAGTGGATCCTGGAAAATATGAGTCAATTGGAAAAGGGAAAAAAAGCTTTCCATATCAGAACATAATGATGAACAAATTTTTGCTAAGAAAAATAAAATGGAAAGAGGGTAAAAGGGAAACTGGAAGAGAAAATATTCAGCATGTGGTTGCATTTAAGCACACAATCTCCAGAGAGAAGCATTCATTTGGAAGAGAGGTTTTGCTGCCTCTTCTATGCCAGCTACACGAATATTGTAGCAGCCAGTAATGTAGGGAAAAGTTTTCTCCAGAATACGTATACAGACCAAGAAGAAACCATTCACAAGTCAGATTCTGGCTAATTAGTTGTCTGCAAGAAGGGAGAAGCAGTTGCCTGGGTGTCTGGTCTTAAATCAACTTGCTTTGGCTCCACAAAGGAGCTTGTTGTTCTGATTGCAGGCAGGCTGATTAGAGAAAGAGGTTTTCTGGTTTAAAAAGCACACCGAGGAAACTATGCTCAAGCTCCACTCTTACACGAAAACAGAACTTCAGTTCAGGAGGTCCTTTACCTGGCTACTGAATGTTAGCTGATGTCCTGACAAGGTCCACAGAGTCTTGGTTTTTACCATGTCTTCCATCAAATGCAGACCAGCAACAACATGCATCCTGCACAAACGCTCAGCAGTGGTATCCTATGGGGAATAAAGAGCACAAAGAAAATAAATGACATGTTCTTTGAAGAACCTCATCTACTCAAAGAGCCATAACATTACCTTTCTCCCCACTAACACAGAAATTTTTGTTTCTGTGTTAGCTCAATACAAGATTGAGCTTCCCTCCTCTTTTTGGTTCACTGGAGTAGCACTGGGGCAAATCTTTTCCTTCTGTTTGTGCACACATTCAAATACAGGGAGACTGATTAACCTGAAAGTGACTTTAGAGGAATCCCCTAAACAGAAACCTATTGGTCATGGACAACTTAGAAGCTATCCTTGCATCCTCCAGATTATAAAACTTGCTAAAGCTCCCCATACATAATCTTTGTTTATGATGAGCCATATAGGTGGTCTAAGCAACTGAATTCACATTTAGCTTCTTCCTTTGTTTTCTAAGCTTTCCACTCCTGGTGGCTCAATACCTTGTTAATATTGATTTAGTTGGAACAGACGCGGGTGGGAACAAGTAGACTATGTAACTCAGCAGCCTTTCCTGATGTATTTTCTATGAATCCAGAAATTACCATGATGACCTAGGCACAGGGACTGACTTGTGTTAGTGGAAACTAATGTTCAACAAGCTAGTAGGAGACAGCTTATTGGTTAAGAGTTGCTCCCTTGACTCTATGGGAGTATGCGAGTTACTGCTGCTGCACACGTAGCTTTGCTATCAAGCAAAGGAATGATACTTCTAAACCCCCTGGAAACGTAATGCTCAAATAGGGTTGGTCTGTCTAGATTATCTTTAAGGCATTTACCTTTCTATACCTCAGTGCTAGCTGTAAGCTAGCTGCCACCTGAAACAGCATGCAAATAAAATCCGTACTGCATGAGCTGCCTTTGTAGCTCATGTGTGTTGATTTTTAGCTTTGTCCTGGGAAAATGGCTTATATACTTTCTCATCCTAATGATGGATAGCCTGGCTGTGGGCTTAGCTGTGCAAAGACTAGTTAAAAAGAACACCATTTAATTGAAATAAATAAGCAAAATAATTATATGACCTGCAGGACCTACTTGCTGATGCCTAGAATTCCCAAACTCTTGTGGGCCATACTTGCTATCCTCATTAATAAAATGAGCTCTTCTCAAGATGCTGACACCATACCCACACCTAGAGCCACAGACCCAAAATTCAAGACTCTGATGCAAACCACAGGCCCTTTCAGAAACCCCAACCTCAAACAATGGAAAGCCACCCAAGATTTTGAGAATAGCTGCATACAGGAGGTTTAGAGCCTTAAATGAAGAATCACCAGAAATGCTTGCACTTCCTGATGTTAAAAACAAACAAACAAACTCTGTCAATATTGAAGAGATAAGAGGCGAGGGATGTAACATCCTCTGTGAGACTGCAACTTCACCAGACAATGAAGAGTCTTCCCAAGAGATTGCTTCTATAAATACTGCATTCCTGAATTCCCCTCTCATATCAATCAGTTCTTACAGGCTGCAGAACTCAGGCAGGAAAGAACATAAAAAATTTGCTAAAACCAAGAAAACTTACATTAAATTCCATTCTATCATGAATGGGAAGCAGGGATGGTACAAAGACTGTGAAAGGTCCATATTTAGTCAGCAACAACGAGCAACCAGAAACTGTAAAAAGAGTGGCAATGTAAAGCAGTTACTTAGCATATGGTTCAACTCCAGCAATAATTATTGTTCATAATAACACAATTCAATCTACATATTTTTAGCCCAGTGCAAGTAACTAGTACTTGTTTACAAGGGACCAGAGGGAGTTTCGTATTGCTATCACAGCCCAACTTGGTTGCTATTAGTTTTAAGCACCTGCCCACACGATTTCTGAAGGATTGGTGGTAGCTTTGGTTAACTGTGAACCACTGCTGAAATTTGCAGAATATTCATCATTTTGTTTCCACATGCCTACTACCTTATTCTTGGGTCAAGTGCCCTCTGTCTTTCCTTCGGAACAATTAATTTTGAGGTGCCATCAGAATTTATTGAGACTAAATACTTCTTGAGAAGCTGCTGTGAACACACACCTGTCAGTCTTCACCCAATCATCAATGGCCCATCGACAAAGTCCACATCAACAAAGCTCAAAAGGTACTAAGTCCCACTGCACAGGAGTTAGGAACCTGGAGATCCTCAAGTGGTTGTCCATTGCACAAATCTTTATGGGAAATGTGCAAAAACTGAGTGCTGCCACCATTGATATGTAGCAGTGAGGGGTATTCACAAACACTAAGCTGAGCTTTGAGACCTATCACTATGTTCCTGTCAAATTAGTGGAGATAGAGGAGACTGTGCACAGGACGAGTTGGAGAAGGTATCTAACATAAATATGCTTTGGTCTAAAGGGTTCTCATTCTTTCCTTGGATTATAGTGAGGCAAAAAAATAAACTCTGCAGCTATCCCTCCACACACTCGCAGTACATGGGTTCTAAAACAGTTTTCTATGCTTTGCAAAGCATTTCCTCACTCAGAAAGTACCATGGTGCATAGATTAAAGCCTTTTCATCTCTATAACAGCCTCTCATTAAGGCTGTTTAAGGGCTCAGTAAATGTTCTACTAAGTGGAGGACCCATGGCACACCGGCCTCAAGCATCACTTCTAGAAAATTCAGCAACAGCTGAAGATTGCTGAGCCTTCACACAGATCCTGCAGGTGGAGGCACAGCAGTGGTTTGATATACACAGGTTTGAATCACAGCTCCAAGGTAACTTTTTCTTCCTCTGTAGATATGGTATGCTCTTCATCAGAACTGTCAACCACCTAATACACATCTACAGTCCTCTCTGTAACAGTCTCCTCAATTCACAATCTAGAACTGGTTATATGAGTTCAGAGATGTGATGCGTTTAGTTTGTAGCCCATGCTCATACGCTGCAAAATAGATCTATTACATTGAAGGCTTTTAGCCTCTTCTGACACGCTCATGTTTGCTCCAGTCCCCAAACAAGTTCAAAAGACATTTACCAAACATTTTCCTGGCGACGTTTAATTTCCTAGCAAACCTTCCTCTTGAATTTTGCTGGTTTATCTCACCCAAAAGATCTTTATAGCAACTTCTCCCATCTCCAATCTCCCCTTCTTTACACACACAGCTAAGAGACAAGAATGAAACATAAAAAACCATTACAAAACACTTCACAACACTTTCAACAAATGTGAGTAGAAAAACATGTCAGAATCTACACTTGAAAGACAAATCCCAGCTATAAGGAATAGGTAAGAGCTTAGTAACTTCTCCCAAACTGACAGGAAAAGATGCACCCTTCTGGAGTGCAAGCAAATTTGGACTTACCCACAGAAAATGAAGATGCTTTCTCAGATATAATCAACATAAGGATTGTCTGCTCTAGAGTTAAGGGTGCAGATAGCCACAATATATATATATTTCAACATCTTTCTAACTAGATATTCAGTCAGTACTAGTCATTACAGCAGCTGAAAAACTGAGGTAATGTTTAAAAACCACAATCTAAGTGAAAATCTAGCAAACAGCTCCTGTGTGACCCCTCGGATTCAGTAAGGAGTGCCAGCTCAAGTGCATCAGTTAGCTACAGTTTGTCTTACACTTAATGAGGGCCCCAGGCAGGCTAATGACTTTTCCAGAAAAGCTTATCTACATGTGAAAATCTCCGTCCTGATTCACACGCGTTTATAGTCATTACTCAGATACTACCCAAGATCACTGGCCGATAACTATGTTTTTTCCCGTTTGGGTTTTGTCCAAGCATCGGCTCTGCTCTTTCTGTTTCAGGGATGCAAAGAGATGCAACACAGGGGAGGAATTTGACATTACTCCAACCTCAGAGGGCTGAGTGCCAGCTGCTGGGGAACAGATCTACTAAGGCAGGGACTGTGCTGAACACTGCGTCCTGCACTTTGCTAGCAGAACTTCAGCAAGGGGAAGCTGCCATGTTTCAGTTCTGGCCTGGAGCACACAATGAGCAAGTGGAAGTTAACAGTTTTAGCAGCACTGAAGAAGGTAGGGTCAAGGAAATGGGACTGCTCTTTCCCTCTTCAGTCCTTCAGAGAAGCTCCACCTTTTCTTGGACTGACTCTTTACTTTCAATGGGCTTGTTACAAATAGGCTCTACTCAAAAGGTGACTCTGGCCCATTCTCAGTTAGCTCTCAGTTTCTTCAAAATTCAGCTCATCCAAACTCAGTTTTCATTCTAGCTTCAGAAAAAGCTTTTTTTAATAGCAAAGCTTTAAACTGGCTTACCTAGGATTCCCCTGGGAATTAATTTCACACGTGGAAGTCACGTCACAAAAATACTGCCGGCAATCTTTGGGAAATACAACACACTCAGATGAACGACTTCTACTCATCCCAGGCCTGCAAAAACAAGTTGCCTAAGGGAAGGCAACACAATGATTATAGGGCTTCATTCATCATCTTTTACCCAATAGGTTACCCTACAAAAGAGCTGTCTGGTTTCCCTTTGCAAAATCTAAGGTGAAAAGAGCAGATCTGACCAACACAATGGTGAGATCATTTGAAGAACTCACTGACGATTTTTCAGACCCTTAGAAGTTGCTGAGATGCTGCTATTGCCCTTACCTCTCCTGGCCTTCTATAAACACAAACTGTAGAGTTCTCTGGGCAGCCTCCGTTGTTGTCAACACAAGGGTTTATGGGCTGGCAAATCTTCCCATCTCCCTGAAATCCTTCTTTGCAGGTACACTGATACTTTCGTGGTCCAAGAACCTTACATACAGCAAAAGGGGAGCATGGAGAAGCAGCACAAGGATCCTGAGCTGCAATTAAAGAAGTGAGAGTAACCAAATTTCTGCTTTCTAAACAGCACTTACTGCAGCACAGCATAATGCAGAAGGCCTGGCAAGAATGGACTATAAGGGATTTATACTACTAAGCTTCTAAAATTTCACAGGATAATAAAAAAAATTAGAAAGTAGGCATTTGGATGGGTTTTAATCTGAGGAATTTGGATGACACATTCTTCATGTTACTTCAGTAACAGAACTGGGAGTAACAGAGGATGCTTGTGTTTATTTCTGAATTTCCACGACATTTGAAGATATATGAAACCACAGTTTTGTTGGCAAAACCTGCAAAAAGCCAGTCAAAATAGAGCTATCCATAGTTAGCTAATAGCATGCATCTAATTGACTTTCTGTTAACAAAGCCAATTCAGAAACTTATATTTGAAATCAGTGAAGAAATCCTCAATCACCTTATCATTTAAACTGATACAGACAGCAATATTCCATTGTAACAGTTATTCAGTACATATAAGTGAGTGCTGGATGAAACCTGCAACTCTAATCCATTTCTGTCTTTCAGGACCAAGTGAGAGGAAAGCCAAGACCTTAGCCATTAATCTTAAAGGTATTCCTGAAAACCAGGTTCTTAAGCCTCTGCAGTGAAGTAGGCACTGCATTTGTAGTGATCAAATTCATCCAGAGATGCCAGTGCAGTAAGGTTTTTCTGAACAGGAGACCATTTGTGGTCACAGAGAAGTTTCTCACCTTGGCAAGTGCTCCCACTTTTTCTGTAGCCCAGCTTGCAGTCACACATCGCTGTCCCATCCCTTACTACACACTCGCTGTTGGCCTCACATGTCACGCCTTTGCAAAGGGGAAGCTCTGGAATCACACAGCAAAGAGAATTTCCTTTTAGGCATGCAGAACACTGCTGGAAAACACATCTTACAATGTATCTGGAAATGAAGGCAAATGTGGTTTCCAGAGACTCCCAAACTGACACAAAGGCCAAGGGATACAAGCAGTATGGACAGCTCCAAATCACTGCAGCCTGGGTAGTCAGGCGCTGCAAAGCTTGGAGAGAAGAGAGGATCTATCTGGTTTTCTAAGAAAGAACAGAGGCATGAAGAAGTGGCACATCTCGGCCACTGCCACCGAGTGGGGAGCCCACAGCAGCTTTTCCCTCTGTCTAGCTCTCCAGGGCTCAGATCATTTTTGCTCTACATTCCCAAGCTATTCATTGCACCCCACCCCGCTCCTTTTGGGACACATGCATCCAAGCCCATATCATAGTTTAGCTCTAACAGTTTCTCTGCAGTTATCAATATATTTACCTTGGTCACATCTAGGGCCAGTGTAGCCTCCATAGCATGTGCAGCTTCCGTTTCCGTTGACACCGCTGTTGCATTCCCCATGCACACAGTCACACACTGCAAGGGAAGTCCAGACAAACCTGACCTTCAGGTACAAGGCAGTGATAGGGTTCTAGGCATACACTGGCCAACAGCCCTCAGATTTAGCACCCTGATTTCCCAGTAACCCACAGCACCAGGAATTCACAGCAAATATAGCTACTATTAAAAGCTATCTATGCCAGCCAGAGCTTACAGAGGGCAAACTGCACGTCCTGGGCTCAAGGAGAGCAAGTACTACCCTCCAAGAGCAGCCTTGAAAGCAAGATTTAGACCAGCTTTTGAGGCATGTATTTCAACTTCCCACTCCTCTTCCTGAAGCCAGTGTGGAAGGAGGCAGTGTTATGAGTGCCTGCTACATCTGTATCCGAGCATTGGTGGTGTCATGTGAGCTCAACTACCAAGATCACACCTCTGGAACGACTTGGCTAGAAAGAGATAGGAAACTGAGATAGCTCTGGTAAGGGGAGAAACAGATTTGCAATAGGAAAAACGGACTGTTTTGAGTGAAAGACTGAGAATCATGTGTCTAACAAGACAGTGGAGAGGTGCACAGAGGCAAAATGCCAAGACACCTGCTACTGAACACTGCCAGCTGGCACCCTCTCCTCCTCTCCAGCAGCCTTCTTCATTCAACCTTCCCCCTCCCTCCTTCCTTGCTTTCAGTTACTTCTGTGAAGATTGCACTTGAATTACTCATTCTTACCTGACAGACAGTCTGGGCCAAAACGATTTTCATCTCGACAATCCTGGCAGGCAAACCCACTGTACTGCTCCTAGAAAGGCCCCCAGATGTCCCAGGTGTTAATTTCTGTATCATTGCATTACTCCAGACATTGTTATAGTTCAGTCTCTCCCCATTTCTGATTTTTTAAGACAGCTGACACGATACAGTGAAGAAAACTGATCTGTTAAGTGCTCCAGTAGTATTAGTCAATCCCCAAGGCAAAGATCACCACAGTGTAAACTGACACAGAGAGTACATGCAAATGCCAGCAAAACTCTGGTAGGCACTGAGGAAACAATGTCAAAATGTCACAAACATACAAGAACGTACCAGCTCGCCTCTGTTATCTCTCTGAAAAAGGAATCTGGAAATCACTAATGGCAATGGGATCTCTGACACTGATTTCAGTGGGCCTGGGGACCTTCAGCATATATTTTAATTGATGTAAGGCATCTTCGAGTTAAATCCAAAATCAACCTTTCTCAAGGAAAGGCCCAAGAGGCAGGATTTTAGCTCACAATGCTATGAAAGATGCTGTAAAAACATACAGTTCATAAGAGAAAGTTTCAAGCCTAACACTGATCCATTAAGCTAAACATTTTAGAAACACGGCTCTGCAGCATTCAAACATGCAGGGATTTTTTTTTATGCTTTTGTTGGAGTAAGTCTGAAGCTGTAAAGAAAAACAAATTAACATGAGTCCTAAATACTCTTTCTGGACTCTTCTGCTTTTCCTGAGAGAGAGAGGATCTGTCTGCCAAGGTGCAGCACCAATTCATTTGGGAGATACATCATCTAAGTCTGGAAAAGGTGCTGTGCATTAAGAACCAAGTATCTCAGGGCTTCCTGCAGCCACAGACAGGCACTGATTACTTCAGCTGCTCAGAGGGTTAAATCCAAGCAATTTTTTCTTCATTTCCCCACAGAGACCCTTCCCAACTCCATGTCCTCACCACCAGTACCTTAGTGCTATTGCAGACCACACCAGCCCTCCAGGAAAACCAGACACAGATGCTGGAATGGAAGAAACTGCTAACGACCTTCCAGGCAGAAGGGCATCCTTCATCCAAAGCATCCGTACAGACACCATACAACTCCCTCTGACAAAAACACATAACCCTCAGAATAAACCACACACTGACCTTGCAGATGCAGGTCCCATTTTGCTGTATACCATCCAAGCATGTCCCATGGCCATTGCAGGGATTTTGAGAGCCACCTGCACACTCTAGCAGGCAAGAGATAGGACAGATAAGGTAAGACTGAACAACCAGCATCTGTATCCCGCTTTTTATCTCCCCTTCCTCCAGGCATTCCAGTTGTGCAAAGGCAATGGCCTCTTCACCAGCAAAGTCCCTGCCTATGTACCCAATACCAGTGGCCCAGTGCTGGTGAATATGGCCAGAAGTGGCACCAAGGAGCAATTTGGCTGATATCTAAGAAAAGCCTTTTATTGAAAGTCTAAGGAAAAGTCCCAATGGGCCATAACTAACTAAATCCAAGCAAAGGGACTGAAGCATGTTTTGAGGTTGAGCCACTGCTGCTAGCACCAGCAAGAGGCAGTATCAAATATCTGAAAGCTCTTCTGGAACTGAGGACAGACTGGAGCCTGCTTTGAAAAGATATTGGGTATTTTCAGCTCTCCCTCACTTCACGAGGAGCTGGAATTGTGCTCAGAAAACCGGTATCCACACACCTTTCGAGTGGGGTACCCCCACATTCTGGGGGCTGTTTCTGATAATTTTAGGCATGTGATTCTTCTGACAAAGTCATTTGTTTACCCAAACCACTTTGTGTGAGAACAGGCCCAAGCACTCAAACAATCTCCCATTTTGTGCAGGACTGGAGAGTGTCATTTCCATAATCAGTCAATCATATGAGAAGTGTTTAGCTTAGTAGGCCTTGCTTTGGGATTTTTGAGACAAGACAAATTCTCTTTACTTGGCATAAACCAGTGTGGGAGCTTTGGAATGGTTATTTTCACCTTGGATTGGAATTGCTAAGTATTTTCAGCGTCTGAATGGCTGACTAACTCCAGACTATACAGGAGCACACATGGCACACATGCTGCAGACTAGAAGGACACCAGAAAGAAACAGCTTCCTCTTCCTTTGGAAACTTTCTTAAAGAGGAACAAAAACATCCCTTTCCAAAAACTTATTTTTAAAGAAGAGACAAAAGGAAGTTCTACCAAAGGAGGTTATGTGTTAAATGCAAGAGGATTCAACTCATCTGAAGCAGAGATCCTTTCCCCATTATATTCTGAACCTCCCAGACAGATAACAGATCTTGTGAGTGTTCAAGGAATAGTGAAAAAAAAATCACCTCAATGCATATTTAACGCTTCCATTAAAACTGATTTATTCAATAGCTAGAGAATGTAATAAAAAGATGAAAAACTTACCATAGCACTCGGTACCCCAGAATCCTGGACAGCACTTTTTCTCCTCAATTTCCTTCTTACACATGTGATGGCACCCTGGCTGGGAAAGGGTATTTTCTCCTAACTTGACAGTGTATCTTAAAAAGAGTGATCCAAGATTCACAATTACAACACAAAAACAACGCATACCTGTTGAAGGGTTTCTAAGCAATTACACTGCAGTGCACTGAAATGGAAGGAAGGAAGGACACTCATTCCCTCTGCAATACATACACACAAGAGTATGTACACTTGGGTTTTGTCTTCTCTAAGGATGCCCATTAGTCTAAGCCTCAAAGATTGGTTCCAAGAAATCTGCCAGGGACTGGACACAAGACAGGACCTCAGGCATCAGGACAGAAACTTTGGATGCTGGATGCTTAGATAAAGTTAGCGTCTCCAGGGTGACTCAACATTAAACTTCACACCTAAAATAACCCTGAAAGAACAAAATCTCTTTGCAGGACTTGTCCCTTTCTGTTGCACTAAAGATTCCAGGCTGAGATGCTGGAAATTTAGATTTAATAACTGTGTAATCCACAGACCCTCTGTTCAATCTTGGACAAACCCCTTAAATCTGCAAAAGAAGCACCTTCTTTTCAACCCTTCATCCATCACCTCTACAGACAGGGTAAGCCTTTGGTGGCAGTGTCTCTTGTTCTGCATGTATGCAGCACAGAACTATTCTTGGGTCTGCTCAACAACCACCAGGAGAGCAGATAGCACTCAGAAAAGCTGCATGCACTCACATTATTCTTACACTCCATCTTATTTTTGGCACAACATCCTTCCCAAAAGGAACTTGGAAATGGTCTCAATAGCACTGCTGCTTTGGCTTCAATCTGACTCCTGTGTGTGTCTGTGCAAAAACTGCTATAAACTGCAAAATTGCCACGGCTATTTTTAAAGTATTTTGATAGAACAGTGAATCACAGAAAACAGTAGACAATGGAGCTATATATTAACATTCACTACTGAACAGATATGCAAACAATAATCTATAGTGTTTCAGTTTTTAAAAACTGCCTAGTAAATTCGGTTTTTCCTCACCCTTTTCCTATTACAGCCACGCTTAACAGAATTAGAGCAAGGAACTCATGAACAAGCAATTGTCATAAAGTGAACTAGGAAGGTAAAAAGTTCAGAGAATTATTGCTGGAAGCTGGGAGGATATACAAGTGGAACTATCATTATATTATTTTCCTAATAATCCACTATGGAATTCTGGGTCTGAAACAGGTTTCTATGCTAGACACACCTCTGCTACGTGCTTACAGCAGGATTAACAAATTCAGGTTGTTTCATAGAATTGTAGAACAGTTAGGGTTGGAAAGGACCTTAAGATCATCCAGTTACAACCCCCCTGCCAAGGGCAGGGACACCTCTCACTAAACCATGCCACCCAAGGCTATGTCCAACCAGGCCTTAAACACCGCCAGCAATGGAGCACTCACAACTTCCCTGGGCAACCCATTCCAGTGCCTCACCACCCTTACAGTGAAGAATTTCTTCCTCATATCCAGTCTAAACTTCCCCTGTTTAAGTTTGAACCCGTTACCCCTTGTCCTATCACTGCAGTCCCTAATGAAGAGTCCCTCCCCAGCATCCCTATAGGCCCCTTTCAGATACTGGAAGGCTGCTATGAGGCCAAGTACAGGTACTTATAATATAATTTCTTCTGTGTATATAGAACCTTATGCCCAGAAAAAAGTCCATGGAATTTGCAAGGAGGCAAGAGCAACAATAATAGGGGCCATAAATCTATTTTTATGCATCTGAAAACAAAACTTACTGCATCTTTAGAGCTCAAAACCCACGTATGTTCTCCTGAAGGCATACACACTGCTTCTTGCATAGCATGGCTGCACCAAAACCTTAACATTGTTAGGGAACAGGCCTTACCTGCAGCCCCTCACTCCTAATCCTTGGGTCATCTTTAACCAGCCTCCTGGACACACCATTTTAGGTGCTGCAGCACAAGCAGTACACGCTGTATTCAAGGTAAACATCGTCTTGATATTGCATCGCATGGATTTTAGCTTCGAAAGAAAAAACAGAATGGAAGTAAGCCCAGATTAAATTGTTACCCTGGCCACTCACCTTGTCAACCTTCAATATCTTTATCAACACTGCACCATGCTTTAGATAGCAGTGGGGAGGGCAGCCACCAGTGCAGCTGCTGGGAGGTACACCACACACTCAGATGGGCTAAACCATCATGTCATGCTGCTGCAAGCTGCTCTGCTCGGATCGCAGCTAGAAGGCAATAGGGTAGATCACAGCTATTTTATCTTTCCTTGATGTCCCACAGCAAAAATTCTAACCATTTCTAAAATAATCATAACTGTGCACTGTTAATTCAAGCTGATCTTTTACAAACATGTGGTAGTGGTATGTGAGGACATGCCCTAAATTAATAACCCTTGACAGAAGACACTGAATTGAAATGCAATACAGCATTTCTCTTTTCCATGCCATTGACATGATGCTGGTGGTTTCATTGCTGTTCCATGGGTGTGAAGTACCGCATGCATCAGATCAGTCTATTACCCAGAGCCCAGGAGCTGCTCACACAAATACATCTCATGGCAATTGTCTTCAAGGTGTGTGTGTGAGGGTAGAGAGGTGTGGATTAAAATGAAAGGTGTTCTGCACTTCTCTGAACACCTGAATGGCCCTTCATGCTTTCATCCTAGACGAAAAGGGCTCCATAAACATTGGCAAGACGAACAGGTTGGACACTTGGAAAAGTTACATGGCTGGTGATAAATTCAGCATCAGTCCTAACCCAAGCAGAGTAACTTTAGGGGTTTAGGTTTCCTCACAGGGCTTTTCTGAACCCCTGTAACAATTAAATCTACTTATTCGAATGAAACATAGCCTGAGCGACAAAAAAAGTACCGCCTCAGAGCGAACAATCATCAGCATCAAATGCCAATTTGTTACTAAAGCTCATGATTTTACCCAAAAAGCATTTCCTTGAAATTCTAAACTTCTGGAGGCAAGCAACTGCATGGAAAACTCTTTGCACATTACAAAAAAAGACAATGTTTGCCACTGATGATGACAGAGAAAAGCTGAGAGGCATAAGCTGTGTTTGCCTGAAAAGGTCAGTGGTTGGAAAAAGCCCCATGCAGCTCACCTCAACAGTGCCTCTGCAGGCACTTTGTTTTCTAAAAATAAGACCATTAGATCACATTTTGGGAGGAGGCCTTGATCTGGGATCTTTTAAGCCTATCCTGAATAATGGTGTTAATGCAGCAGCTCTCCTGGGCCCAGAACTTCTTGTTTTGGATTCCCATCAGCAATCTTAGCTTTGCTTCCTCTGAACTTTGGCCTAAATGCACATACTTGCCTCAAGGCAAGGCAGGAAGCCCATGGCTTCCCATCAGTTATCAACAACTCAGGAAGGCCCTCCCAAATGATAGCCAGCAGACCCTATCAGGAAAACCTCCTGAGAGATAACCCTCAAATCCCAGGTCTACAGAGACATCTCCCTGGAACGTTTTCCTGACTCACATCCACATTCCCTCTGCCTGGAGTTGTTGAGCTTTTTCCCATCTTCATGGATCCACCTTCTGGAGCCATCCATACAAGAATGCTGCCCAATGAAGAAAGAGATTTCTGTGTCTGTGGTTGCCCTTCACATAGATATTAATTCCTAGTTGTATATCTGAGGCTTTTACAGTAACCTCCACTTCCTTTATTAGTAGAATCCCCAAAGAACCTGTTATGTCAAGGATTCCTTTGCGTTAGGAACAGCTCAAATCCAATCTGAAATCCACCTATCTATGTCCCATGAGCACCAGCTTTACTAATTTTATGCAGCAGGACAGAGATCAACTTTGCTGTTCCTTTTATTTCCACCCCACTGGTACACAGTGCAGTCAGTGATTTCCCCTTTTTCATAGAGCAAAACTGAGAAGGCAGCCTCTACAGATGAATAAATGATGTGCTACCTCTGGAATACTTTCGGTGACATGGACAGTGGGATTGAGTGCACCCTCAGCAAGTTTGCCAATGACACCAAGCTGTGTGGTTCGGTTGATAAACTGGAGGGAAGGAATGCCATCCAGAGGGACCTTGACACGCTTGTGAGGTGGGCTGATGCCAACCTGATGAAGTTGAACCATGCCAAGTGCAAGGTCCTACACCTGGGTCGGAGCAATCCCAGGCACAGCTCCAGGATGGGCAGAGAAGAGATTCAGAGCAGCCCTGCACAGAAGGACTTGGGGGTGTTGGTTGATGAGAAAATGACCATGAGCTGGCTGCAGTGTGCGCTTGCAGCCCAGAAAGCCAACGGTATCCTGGGCTGCATCAAAAGGAGCGTGACCAGCAGGTGGAGGGAGGTGATCCTGCCCCTCTACTCTGCTCTTGGGAGAACTCACTTGGAGTATTGTGTGCAGTTCTGGTGTCCTCAGCATAAAAAGGACATGGAACTGTTGGAACAAGTCCAGAGGAGGGCCACGAGGATGATCAGGGGACTGGAGCACCTCCCGTATGGAGATAGGATGAGAAAGTTGGGGCTGTTCAGCCTGGAGAAGAGAAGGCTGTGTGGAGACCTCAGAGCAGCCTTCCAGTATCTGAAGGGGGCCTACAGTGATGCTGGGGAGGGACTCTTCATTAGGGACTGCAGTGACAGGACAAGGGGTAACGGGTTCAAACTTAAACAGAGGAAGTTTAGGTTGGATATAAGGAAGAAGTTCTTTACTGTAAGGGTGGTGAGGCACTGGAATGGGTTGCCCAGGGAAGTTGCGAATGCTCCATTGCTGGCGGTGTTCAAGGCCAGCTTGGTTGGAGTCTTGGGTGACATGGTTTGGTGTGAGATGTCCCTGCCCTTGGCAGGGGGGTTGGAACTTGATGATCCTAAGGTCCTTTCCAACACTAAATATTCTATGGTTCTACTTTGTCTCAAAAGATCTGCAGTGCTCGATGTGGTAGGGAAGTTGCCCATCTAACCAGCTGATTCAAGGATAAATTAGGTCTTCAGTTTAAAGCTGGTTTTTGAGAGGACCCAGCTGAAGCCAGGCACACAGTTCTGACAGAACAGTATACCTCCTGCCTTTCTAGTCTCACCAAATCCCAGCTCTAACCTTCACTGAGACAAAGCTTCGGAAAGAGGAATGGAAAAGTGCTCAAGGAAGAAACACAGAGGTTGATGCCTTCTCATGAGTTATGATGTTAACACTGTCAGAATTATCCCACAAACCTTTATCAGACATCTGAGCCACCCCATCTGTATGAAAAAGATGACACAAACATTAGAGCACAAAATACCAAATGAAAACTCTCCAATCTTCTATTTCATCTTTACTTCCAGACATCAGGACTTGGCTGTCAAACACAGCAGGGCTATTAAACATATTCTGCGTCACGCTGGTGGAAGAAGACACCATTATGCTCACATTTCCCTTCTCTTTCCTTCATCAATATGGCTCCATTTCTATGGCTTCATTTCTAGATGGAAACAGACACTGGGAGAGAACGGCTGTCACTCCTCCCTTTTGGCATCTTTAACTACTTGCAGACCTCCAAGACAAGACAGATTACTGTGGAATCCCCCCTACCCTACTTTCCTGGGACACTTCATGATCTTTAGGCAGCTTTCCAGTAAGATCTTCCCCTTTTTTGTAAAGAAATACTCCTGTGTCAGCAGCAACAGGCAGGAGAAAAGAGGAAGAAAACAACTGAGTGGAAAATAAAAAAGATATTTCCTTTCTTATTTGAGTGACAGAACTGATGAAGCAGTCATTTTCTGGAGAGTTTTGCTTCTTAAGAAAGCAGAAGAGGGAATCATAAATGCAGCTGTTTGAATACTCCAATTCTGGAGAGGATGAAAGACGGACAGAAGTTCGAGTCAGAGGTGGCTCTTGGAGCACAGCTTCATGATAAAAAAAATGAGGCTCTGCTCCCTTGGGTACATCTGTGACCACTGCTCCTAAGTTTGAAGATGCTGGAGAGGAAGCAGGGAGAGGGAATGCCTGCTTCCTGTGATGCAGCAATGCTACCTGGTGGGCTGAGAGTCAGTGAGGTGCATGGTGGCTATGCCAGGGAAAGGGGGTGAAAACAAGTCACTGTTCTGACCAGGTGATGTTGTGAGCCTGGACCGTATCGCACTTTTGGTACAACGCTATGGAAAGACTGGTGCTCTCACACAGCTCAAAATTGCACGCAGGCCCTTAACAGAAGACATCTAGCTGTAGTCAAGAGAAGTTAAGAGCCAGGGTGCCTCTGTCCACACTGAGCTCTGTCCTGCCAGAGCCACACTGTGCTCTCTCCCTGCACTCAAATGCATGCATGTGCGTAAGCAGCCATTGCCCTCTGTGCTTAGCTGAGACATATCTGAGCTTCTGAATGTTGTAGCGTTTCCTTCTCTCCTCTCACTCTGACATGGATGTCCTTCCTTCTCAAGGGCTCATGTTTCTCTTACTCCACCTCAAAAGAATAAGCTGGAGAGGTTTTTTTAAGGGCTATTTTCATTCCCTTCATTTTCACCCTTTATCTTTTCCTCCCAAACTGTAACACAAATCCTTCTGCATGGCAAAATCTCAAGGAAGAAAGAAAAACACATTTGGACGTCAGCGTTTGGCTCCAACAATCCTGGGAGCTGGTTCGGGAAACATTCGTTATCTAATGAATCACCAAGTTTCCAGCACATGTGCCCTTTACAAAATAGAGCTGTAGACACATGCTTGAGTCATTATAGTCATATACCTCCCCAAAAGTTTTCAATAACACTAGCTGGACAGACCAGTGTCTTCTGGACACATAAACCCTTCATATTTGTCCAAGGAAGACACTTTTCAGCATGAAGATGAACCATCAAGCTCAGAGATCACATAACACAAGATCTACTGTTGCTCTGGGTGTTTCCTACTGTCTCAGCTGCAGAGCACTGGAGGCACAGGGATGCACTTCCCTCATTTCCCACCTGCCTCCATTCATCCTCCAGTACAGCCTGGAACTGGCCTCTCCCCAGCAGGAGAACTGCCATGGTTCTCACATCTGCTACATCTTCCCCAGGCCATGCCAAGAGGTATACACAAACCAAATCAGGCTAACACATTTGCTGTCATGTCTGAGCCATCAAAATGGAGCCCTGAGGTAACATCGCTGAAAAGCTACCACAAAATCTCTCATTTCTCTCGTAATGGCCCCTGCAAGGCTCCTGAAAGCTAGCAAAGGCCTCTTGTGGAATCACAGTACTTCTATTGCAGTCAGATCCAATGGCCATCCTAAACTATCAGAGAAGACTTCATTAGACTCCTATTTTTTCTTATCTCCCATTATAACTTTTCAAAAGTTTCTTCTCTTTCTCCAAAAGAAGAAACCTTTTAGGGAAAAAAAACCCAAAACCCAAACCTCTAAAAGGGAATTATTTTATCTGGATTAAATAAACGGCTCCAGAGGAGATTCAAAGCACTGCCCTTCTCTGTGAGTGGATACTTATTACCTGATACAACTTTTCCACGTCAAGCCAGACACCTGAGTGATTTGAGAAATCAACACAGTGTCTCAAAGTGAAGAGACATAGATTTTCACCTCCACCAGTTGAAGATGTCAGCCCATGCCTCTGAACGCACAGAACCTAAGCTTCTAGACAAAGCAAAACCACCAGCAGAGACACTTCTTCATGTGACGATCCTACAAAGTGAAAGTTCACAAGGTTCTTATCTTATTTGCATGCTTATTAATCATTTATGGCCCTTTTGTTGAAGGGTTTATAGAAAACTTCCACCCACATTTCTGACACTGAAGCATCTTCTCAGTGCTCTGGCTTTTTGTAAATTAAGTCTTTCAGACTCACAAGCACCGTCCTTAGCACAGGTCTCTCCACTTCCCATAAGGCCCATCATTGTCTTTCAAGACAAGACAATCCTTCCAGAGCTTGGATCCCCAGGGAATAAGATTTCCAAATGCCCTACACAGCGTCTGACTTTGTAGGCCAGTTAATTCTTTCAATAGCAGGACACCAGAAAGGCGATGGCAGAAGATAGTATAATAGGAACTAGTATGAATTCTAGCCTATAGAAAATTGGATGCCTCACCATGAAGCCTAGAGAACAGATCTACAAAGGCCTCATACATTCTTCTAGATGCTGCTCCTAAACACAAGGACAGAGATAAAAGAATCAAAAGAAAACCAACAAAACTGAAACAAAATGGAAAGTATTCAAACTCCTAACCGGGGAGCTGCTGGGAAACATACCTGAAGAAAATATATTTACCCTGTTGCAAAGCATCAATTTGATGAGATTTTTAATTAATTTATTTTTAATAACATTCTCCTGGGAAGTTTATGGACCTGTCCTGCCACACACTAAGCTCCCATCACACATACTGAAAGAAGTGTAAGACAAAGATGTTGAATATATTCCTTTCATTCTGCTACTTTCGCATTCAATGTGAAACAGAAGTCTAAAACTCAAGCAACTCCCTTCAACCTTATTTGTAGTTCCCCAGTTTAGACTACACATGTACATACCTATACATAAGCAAAGAAGATACTTTACAGTCCTGAATAATGGATAATTAATGGATGTTATCTTACATATAACTAAAAGTCAGTGAAAAAAGTTTTTTGGGAGGACTATTTCATAACATGCAACCATCTAAATATGAAGAATCATTCAATGAACATTTAAACAAAGACTCACAGACTTACCTTCTGACTCTGGCAGTCAGCTGTGGGAGTGAAGCATGCTGCTAAGAAGAAAAACAGCAACCCAGGAGGATGCATTTTCATGCTTTTACAGGCAGGACCCTTTCCACAAAAGGGGTGGCGATAGAGGCTGCAATTTCTGTAAGATAAGACCGCCTACTAAGAATCAGATCCAAGAAAAACCAGAGGTTAAAAGTAAACAGGGAGAGCGCATTTTCGCACTGTGCTCTGTGGCTGCAAAGCCTTTAGAAGTGGATCTGCTACTTGGAGCATTACGTCTGAATTAATAGCACCTTTTTCTTTCTTTCCATTCTTACTTTAAATGCACAAGCAGAACTCCTTAGTAAAAGGTTTACTCAAAACAGGAACATCTACGGATTTCCTCTTACATATCAGTTCAAAACAGAAGGAAGGAAATCCTTAGTTTTCAACTAATTGCAATGAAAAAAGGTTAACTGTATGCTTAACTGAAGGCAAATCCAATGGGCAAACTTAAATACCATGGATTCATAAAGGGTAAGTTAATTTCTTTTTATCATTGATGTTAGTGTGTCTACATTACCTCAAAGAGAAGGTAGACCTGATCATTGCCTATCCCAAAGTATACATGAACAAAGCAATACAAATGACATGCTGTGCTTCAGAGCAATAATGTAAGCACATTATATCAATCAATCAAGCAAGCTCTTTGGGTAGGCTTTGGTATTTAAAATAAGTTTCTCAGCAAGAAAAGCATCAAATTTTGCAGGTGCTATGGCAGCAACGGCAAAATGCATCATTTTCCAAACACTCTGCTGACAGCTTGATGAATCCAAGGAACACCTCCATTAGCACTCAGAATAGGAAAGTCCTCAAATTTGATTTACAAAATACACGTTAGCCTGAGGTATGGTCTGCAATTTATTTTCTCCTTTTGAACACTAGAAAGAATCAAGAATTGATTATCAACAGATTTTACATGGACTTTGTGTCCCTACACTATCAAGAGAATACACAGTACTGAGCAGTCTAAGGACTGTTTCTGTTAGTAACAAATCCTGTTTAATTTTTGAGCCATTGATAGCACATGAAGGTGCCTAAACGAAGCTAGGATAAGAAGCTGTTCATGCCTTTACGTAAATAATTGAGAGCATTAACATTTTTTTGCCCCCTGGATACACACATAAACATGCTAACATATGAAGGACATAAAAATTGCAGTACTTACTAGTGCTGTTAATTGTGCTTTACCTCTTCTTCCATCCTACAGAGACAGCCAGCATGATGAACAGCCAGCACTATTATATACCCCGCACTAACAGGAAGCAGATAAGGCACACAACCATCCACTGCAACCCATGTGAAAAGTACCAGCCCACAGCTCAATCTGACCACTCAGCCTACTTGTCCTGTTACAGGACAACTGAAATCCTGGGACTACCACTGCCAACAGACAGGCACTCTGTCAGAGGGTTCACACAGCTCTGGAAACCACCCAATACCCTGCATGTCTGTGAAATGAGGCAGAGTCCACATAGCTCAGATCACTTCTGGTGGGATGGTAAAGTGGCAAACGGACAGTGGGAACATTCCTGTAGAGGGGGAATTAGCATGGAAGCTGTACAATATTTTCTTCACCCACAGTCATGGTACTAGACTGGCCATGTAAACAGAAGAATGAGAATGTTAGTCTTAGGTACACACATCTACAACAGGTGGTCTAGAAGGATGCTGGCTGCTGCTTGGTGGGTTTCCCAAGAGCTGGCTATATGATACAAGGATTACGTTGTCAGAGATAGCTAATAAGTTTTTAAGGTGAAAATAGATTACCCTGAGGCACCTGAAGAGGCATAGGCATCTTTTAAGGAATCTTCAGACCATTTTCTAAATGAGTCGACACTAAAAATGGTACAGGGGAAAAAGGACACAGAAAGACTGATTCCAAGGCTCTCTGCCGCTGCTTGTCATTACCTATGACAGGGAAACTAGGAAGGGAAGTGAGAGACGGCTTGGTAACATTCCCATCTGATTTAAATCAGATTCACAGCAACATCAAAAGGTTCACAGCCAGCTTCTTTATCTAACTATATATCATTTAAAGACAATTAATACAACAGCAAAATACAAGTTAAAAATGCAAACATTGAGTAGCGCCATTGTACAACAGCAGAGCATAAACTGAAAAATCAAAACAACATCTGTCATCAGATGCTGCTTTCCTGATCAAGTGGCATAGCCAGCATGTTTCAGCCACTGCTTACGAACTGCTCTGAGGGAATGGAAACTTACTTTGCTGATCACTGCTGCTGCACCTGGAACACCAAAACCCTTATCAACTTTGGATCTATGCGATTCTGTAAATTAAGAAGGTGAAGCACCAACTGCTTCCAAATTAATGGGTGGCCAAGAACCATTAATAATACTGAGCACAGTGGAAAGATGCCATTGTACTTGCAGTGGTATTGTCACCAAAGATGGCAACACCAGCATGGGAACAGCACAGAGAGCAAAGCTGGGTGAAATAAACTACTGCTCCACTTACACTGTTTCTGTTCTTGTCTAATGGATGGATTCCTCCTAGGCAGACAGATGGACTTTCTCACGGATGACATCAATAAAAGCCTCATGACTTAGAGACAAAATGCATTGGATTGATTTTTTGATTGCACTGTTTTATCCAACACCCTTCAAAACTCTAAATAAAAAAGTCCAGGTCCCTCACATCTACATAAGACCAGGCCATATAGAGGCATCCGCACAAAACATTTAAATCTTCTAAAGTCCCACAAAAAAAGATCCTAAGATCTATCAGAGAGCTCAACATCTATTTGCTTCTAAACTGTCCAGCATTTACACAGGAAATACCCAATAATGTATTAAGAATGAAGCCATGGGACTTCCTATGTCATTAACAATTAAAGAAATATGTAAGACAGAAAAACTAGGGGGGAAAAAGCTTTCATCAAAAAGGAAAATTTATAGGCAAGACTTGTAAGGACCTAATGACAGAGCATGTGAACAACCCTGTAGAGACAGGGTAGAAGGGTTTTCATACACATCCTAGTCAATACCTGATTAAAAAGGACTGTGCAAATCTAGTTTTAAAGCATACAGTAGTTGTTGTCAACTGTCTGCCAATGTGTTTATCTGTGAGGTTTAGCAACGGGGCTTTTATTTGTTTTGGAAAGCACAGTGGTTGACTTATCTGTCAAGTGTCTCCCCTGCCCATTCAGCAGAACACATCTGGTTTAGCAGCTGAAGTCGCAGACGTGGGTCTCAGAAACATCATCTTCAGCTTCTGGCCCTGACACAGACTACTTCTACAAAACACTAATTTGCCTTGTGGTCTCAGTCTCACAAATCATCAGCAGATTGTTGGCAAGCAGCACTGCTCAGGATTTTTTCCTCACTTGCTGTTTTTATTTTATGCATTGATGAAAGGTTGGGTCCTCTGAAATAACTTGACTAAGACCTGGCATTTTTTTTCTGTGAACACATTAACATTCAGAGTAAAGAAACTCTTGGCAAAAACTACACAACCTGTTCCATGGGGAAAAAAAAAGTAGCCTGGATAAAGGCAAAGGATATAGCTACGCATGCTTCCAGCCTCTGTGCCTGTGTCACACACTGCAGCTCAAAATGCTGGGTCACCAGCCCTCCTCCGTGATGCACGCAGCCCTGGCGAGCTTGGGCAATTTCCGGCTATTGAAATCCTTTGTTTAAGCAATCTTTACAGAAATTACAGAGCCAGGATAAAGGATTTGCCATACAGTCCACACGGCTTACTGCTGGAGCTCACCATTTGGTTACATCCACAGAGAGAAATGGACTCTCATTCCACTCTTCTCAGAAAGCTGGGAAAGAACATAAAGTCCCTTTGCTCCGAATTATAACTGTGTAAGAAGGCTATGAGTCTGAAGAGGTACTACCAAAAGATTAAACAGACCAATCCAGAAATGCTTGTGTGTAGGAAGAGGGCCACTGATCCTACTCCTGAGGCTCTTGGTGAAGAGACTAGGATACAATCCTCATTTTTTTTTGCCTTTTTTTCATCTTGGCAAATTGGAAAGTACAGGAATTTTATTAAAGTTTGCTGACAAAGCAAAAAACCAGAAGGGTCACACAGTAAGTAAAGAGGAGTTCACTTCTCTCTCACACGCGCACACATGCAATGGTCCAAGCAGACAGGTAGAGCAGCCTGAGCACAGCACTGTCACATCAGTCAGGAAGAAATTATCACAGCTGCTCGCATCCCATTCAAAACCTCAAAGGGCACCAGTACAAATGTCAGTACATAAATGCTGGAAGTCCTGGCCTGTTCATTGCTATTGGACTCCCAGTTCCTTTACACACGCTCCTGCAGTGAAAGCCAGCTACATATGTCCCATCTCTTGGTTTTATTTTTGTACCTTTCCCATCTATCAAGCAGTGCTCCGGCCTTGTTCTAGGAGAGTCAGGCACTACATTCCCCACAGATATTGAATATGAATCAGAAGTCTGAGCAAAAATCTTTTGAACAGTCTGAGCTATTGAAACTCAGCACCTGCTCACACAAGCATGATCAAAGAGGCAGTAGTTTTGCTTGCTCCTTATCCTTCACATACCGTTATCTATAAGGGACAGAAAGGGCCTATAATGTGCCTGCCTGAGAACAGCAAAATAAAGATAGGAGTCTGGATTCCACTATCCCATCATTTTCAACAATCTTTAGAGATGATGTGTGTTCTTGTCACCCCCTCTTAAAGCCTGAAGCACAAGGGCTTTGTGCCCACCTTACCAACCCTAGCTATTGCTCTTTATGTACCTCATTCAGGTGTTGGGTTTTTTCCTAGCGTTGCCCAGAGTCTTTAACACTTTTTTGGTCTAGTGAGTTTCATATACCCCCCCCTTCTTCCACATCAATTTTTAGCTTTCCAAATTACTAACTGACCTTCAAAATCTGATAGACAGCAAGAAACAGAAGTTTGCAATCTGCCTGCTATGAACCACACGTCATACTTTTCCTTGCATTGCTGCTTCTCTGACTAGATTTAGTACACTCAAGTAGGAAGCAGCAGCATTTTTTATTAATTCAATTAAAAAATAAACTCCTTATCAAAACTGACAAGAACAGGAGGATATGTCAAGAGGGCTGATGCAAATACACCACCATTCAATACATCTACAGCCAGGCAGATCAGAGTGTTGTAAAAGCAGCATGGGAATGGACACAGTACAGACAGGATGCAGGTCATGCTATCATGTTTTTTACAAAGAAAACAGTCTAGCTCAGGTCAGGTCAGCACCTTATTTACTTTCCTTCCTAATGAAATCCATATGCAATTTTCCAATTGTAATGAAAGGGAAGTTTTAAAACTTTTGGCCAGATCTTCAGCAGATGTCACTGAACATAATTAATTACATGGGTCTTCCAAGGGTGTCACATCTACACCAGCTACAAAGCCAGACTATGGAAGTCTAAGATGGTTTAGGAGATACCTTTTTCAGGCAATTATCCCCACACCTGCCTACGTGCACTTTCAGCTACTCAAATGTTGTCTTAACTGTTAAACAGGGTTGGAAACTGTAAAAGATTTCAGTATGAAGGATTACTACAGAAAAATACACATGCAGGCTCCATAGCACTCTTGCAAAAAGGAAGGAAGAAATCAAGACTGTCTCATGTGACCACAACCACTTACAAAACAATTTCACAGAACTTTCTCTAGAAAGTAATTGTGGAAAGCTCTGAGAAACCTTTATGAAATGAAACAACCAGCTAATTCATAAAGCTCAGGATAAAGGACTGCGCATTTTCAAGGAAAACTCTTTTAATAAATCCCTTTATATAGAAACAAAGGATTACATCAGAATTAAACAACAGGCTGGTGCTGAGGAACGACAGTAAAGAGAATCTTTCAGCTTAACATTGCACTTAAATGAACAGAAAATCGCACCCAAATCATTGTAGCTCCAGCAGATTTTAACATGGGCAAAAGAGCAGGGTATCAGATACATGGGGACAGGAGAGGAGGATTTCCTGGGGTTTATTTTTTTAAATGGAAAAATTAAAAAGAGCTGAAGTGTCAGGGAAGACACTTTACTTCACATAGCCCATGCGTTACTTAGTAGAGTGTAAAAGATCATTTATCAGAAAATGCCCTGAAAAGAAACAATTCTGGTAGCACCACAGCTGAGACACTCCATGGAAGAATAACTGGAAGAATACTGTCATGTGTATCTAATGAATTACGGAACATTTTGTTCATCTTTAAATGTGATTAGTTTACCAACAACTCAAGGTGAAACTGTACCTTTTCCCTGGATTAATAATCTGATCTAAAGGGATAGATTTAATGTTTTAAACAGCTGTGGACTTCAAAGAATTTCAAGTTTAATCACAGCTGTGTTCTTGCTGCAACAAGATCTGAAAGGAGACCCTGACTGCTCAAACTATGTAACAAGAAGACATTATCCTTGCTCATGCTAATACAAGATTCTATGATATGCATTAATCTATTAAAATAAATCTGAACATTTGGGCTTCACAGAAGATGCTTAGAAAGAGAACTTGGGTCTGACTCAAGCACAAAGCATCCCCACGAAAGGCCTTACAAAAAAGATGGAAGCAAGGTTGGCTTATCCAGAAATAATGACAAGTATAACCCCCTAGGTACAAGAGGCAGACAGATCTAGTTATGCTGGCTCAAATCCCATGCAGTTCCAAAGGACTCAATACAGATTCTCTTTGCATTCACCCAAACCATAAACTGCATTGTAAGTGATCGGCTTATCTGTTAAATTCTCAAATGCTTTGCATATCAGACTATTCAAGTTGCCACAGGCTCTTCCTAAGTGTTACCTACAAGAACTACAAGGGATTAAAAAATTTACATCAGAAAGAATAAAGACCTAAGTTTTTAATTATATTTCCCCTAGATTTTTTATTTTAAAAATTAAGGTTTTTTTCTACCTAATGACAATTAAACTTAAATGAACATAAGCATCTTTAAGCTTTCAGGGAACAGATGACCTCTAAAATACAGGAAAATTTATTTTTCCTCAAGAGTCTACCTTAGTCCCAGAGACTACCTACCTTAATAGCTCAGTTTGGTCTCATCTTGAAAGGGGGTAGGTTTCCTCTGCTGAAGTGTGAACAGAGAAGCACTCAAGTAATGCTCCTCATCTCTTTGGTTGCTTAGGGAACTCCACTGCATCCTGCAGTACAATTTGTCTGCCTGTGTCTGTCATCCTTGCACTGACTGCAACATTCCTTGCATCTGGAGCACAGCCAAGCTCCACATCAGCATGGAAAAATACTCCACGGAACCACCAGATTTCCAGCTCCACTGAGGACTTGCCATTCTTGGGGAAAACTCAAAACTTGTTTGGACCAGGCCCTGAGCAACCTGTTTGAAGTTTGCCCTATTGTGAGCTTGACTGCTTGACCTCCAGAAGACTCTTCCAACCTAATTTCTTCTATGTGTTTTTCCAAGGAGCATTAGTTTTAAACAACATCATCTGGCACATATGTATCAAAACTGTTTCCTCCCTTCTTATTCCCAGTGGATATAGAACAGTCTTTTTCAAAGTCTCAGTGTTCATAACGCTAAGGACTTTACTGTCACAGGGGAGGCTAAACTTGTTGGGCATGATAATAACTCTGTGACAGAATTCTTTTACTTGACCAAGCAAGGAAAAATAACCTTCAGACTTTGTTATCTTCACTGTCCTTTGATGACTTACAAGACATTGTAAGTTAGGCTCGAACTCGCCAACTTGGATGACAGCTTGGAAAGCAAAATCCTAATATCTGACAAAGAAGCAAAAGTACTTGAAATATAACCTCCTTAAATTGTATTTAGAAGCTGCAGATCCTCAGTTTCCATGACTCAGCTCTATTTCTGGACCAGTAAAAACTTGCTATAGTAGAATAAACTATTTTCTTCTTTCATCCTGCTGCATATTTCATACTCTACAATACACTCTAGGAACATAGCATGTGCTGCTGAACTGCCATATGGTATCCTGCAAACACAAAATAAACTTGAATAAAGACAAGGCCAAAAGAAAACTGTCAAATTACACTTTATTTGTATTGACAAGATAGGCAAAAGAAAGACTTTGTGTTCAGAGATACAAATTTATTATTTGCTGACAAAATGCTTACACACCCATGTTGCGTATTTCCACTTTCAGGACAATAGTAACTGGATCTTTTAAACAGGTAATTCCTCTTTATCCTAGGATAAGGAAAAAGAATGCCCATGAAAATGTCATATGAAAATCTGTTACCTGCTTTTGGCTCAAATTTTCCTAAGTTCATGATTGGCAGCAAATAATAACATTTGGCCTCAAAGAAAAACATATGTAAAACTGTCAGATCATTAAATAATAAGCATTAGAGCAGAATACCCAAAATACTTTTCATACAAAGAACATTGCACTTGAACATACACAAGCATTTACCCTTATTTACACATTAGAATTTGTATAGAACAGCAAGACTGATATATACAGAAAAATAGCGGAAACCTTAACAGCCCTAGAGAGCATATCTAGTGTTGACTCCTTAATTTTTCCATACAGTTTCCCAGGATGTGTCATGATTATTTTTTTCACTATATACTATTGCATAAAAAATAGACTTTATAAGAAGTTCAGTCCCCAGTTAACATGTCAGAATATTTCTATGTAGTATTAAATGCTCACTGCACTAGGGAGCAAGGGAGTCCAGGTCACCTCCTTGTTAAAATACAGAACTTAACAGGTGCTATTTAAACACTGTGCTTTATCTCAAATCATTTACCTGCGCAATAACTAGCCAGTGAGTTCCAAAGGTAATTCCCTACCACACAGGATCTCCCACTGTCTTGCAAGCAATGAAATTAATTTCTCCCTGCTTTCTGCACTTGGGATAAAGATGCACCACTGGATCTCTCTGCTCCTGCTGCCTTCTTGTTTAGCATTTCCCTTTGGGACACTATCAGTTTCTCCAAAGTGATCCAGTGTTAGATTCTGCATCAGATCCTGATTCTGAACATCATCAAACACAAACGTAAGGGCCTGTGGATATGTCTGATAACCCATAAGCACCCTATCTAAATCCCGGATTCGTCTTCCGTCTGCAAGTTGATACTTATCTCTCTTTGGCGGTTCCTTAGCAAATTCAGGCAGCGGGTAACTGATATAATCTTCATCAAAGAGGAAGAGATCAGAGCTGGTTAATATAAGTGTTTTAGGTTGAAGCGAGCTAGCGTTTTGGGCAGATCCTTCAACATGATTTACTTGAAATGCCAACACATACAGAAGGATGTTGAGGGACTGAAGATTAGTCAACCCATCCATCTTCTCTGCCACTAGAAAAGCAAGGTCCCCAATTTCCTCTTCATTTGGATAAATAAATTTTACTCTGCTAGAGTGGATCAGTTCATAATTCTCCATTTTTCCTGCAAGAAACATACATTTTTATATTTAGCACACCAAAATACTTTCTTAATGTATTAGGATCTGCAACTACCTTTAACAGTTGGCTGCAGCTGGAAGAATTCAAGGTTTGGATCTATTCATACACAGTTTTACTTACATATAATATTGGAATAATTGTATTTGGATTGCAGATTCTCACTGGAGTCTTCTCTTGCATTACCAACCTAGTTTTCTGCAAATTTCTAGCCACATAACTAGCTCAGGGAGCTGGCAGAACAGGTTCCAAATAAATACAGCTGGATTCTCAGAGATGATCCACCTCCCCACCATCTGACCTCCTCTGCCTCCTTCCCACTCCCTAGTTCTGAAAACACTGAAAGCACTATCAGATCACAGAACACAAACAAAATCCCTGCTTCTTTTAAGCAGAGAGGAAAGGCAGAAATTAAAAGAAGAAAGGAAAAAGGTTATTCTCATTTTTATATCCCTACTGGCTAAGCACATTCCTCTGCTCAATACTACATTCTGGAAGGGCAGAAGGTGACACCTACAGTCCCTTACTCCCTAAAAGTGGTGAAACACAACATAGCAAAGCTTTAAGGAAGCATGCCAGGATTTTTTCCGCATAAACTGGTCTAACAAAAGATGCCTTCCCATGAAACCTTGCACTTTCTGGGCTTACACAGCTTCTTAGCACAGTAACGGTAACAGCCATTCTTCAGGAAAATGCCATTTCGTGCCTTCAACTACCTTCAGAATTCTAAGCAAACAGTTTCACCTGATAGTGGAATTAAACCTGACACCTTAAAAAGTCTGATTTTCAACACATTCTTATAGAATGACAGGATTCTTTGATTTGACCAAGCAACGAAAAATAAGCTTCAGTCTTTGTTACCTTCACTGTTCTCTGATGACTTTACAGGTTAGGCTGAAACTTGCAGTAGAGCTAAACTAATGTATACCCCAAAATACTGTATTGGAGGTGCTGTTTCTGCTGGACTCAAGAAGCCATCACTAACTTTATATGTGCAAGAATTTGTATTTAACAACTCTGTTTAGATAAGGAAAAAGTAAGAATTAAAGTCAGGGTTTGGTTAAAGTATGAAATGAGAAACAACTGCTGCATAAGTTTCCCTCAAAAGAGTTTTTCATCCATACACTTTAGATGACGCCCTAAGGATGATGCCTAAGTAACTCATGACATACTGAAAAGACTACCTACCTGTGGTTTTACTCCCAAATTCGGAGTAGAAGTCTTTATCAACTGGTTCAGGTGAAGGCGTGCGTGCGAGCAATGACAGAACTGCCATAAGCTGCTGTATGAAGGTGTGAGTGTTGTAACTGTCTCTTGTCAGGCAGGTGACTATATGATCTGCAGAATGTCCTGAAGAGAAGACAGAATATAAACCACTCACAGATCTGTACATGGCACTATCATTTCTTCAACCAACACGCAACTGTCAACAGAAAAAGATTTCTTGCAAGGATTATTTCTCCTGAAAATATACATTATTCTGAAAGCTTTCAAATCTCTGGAAAAGAATAACAGAATCCTTACAAATCCCTCAAAAAAAGAAAATACTTTAAATCATGAGAAATTATAATGTACACTTAGGATTTAACAGTTCAACTACTGCTGCAGCGATTCAACCTTTTCTTATGATTACAATTTATCTTACAAGAAAAACTGCCTAGTTTTCTTTCTTAATATATATAAGGTCATTTCAAATAATTTCCACAAGGGGGATTTCACCCCCAAAATCTCGATGCAATTAGAAGACATTTTAGAACACAGCAGTGTATGGCTCACATACATCTGGGCATCAGCCCAGAAACTTCACCCATGTTATTTTCATTAAATTTTAAGTTGACATCATTACCTCCTGTAAACTTTAAGGCCTCACTTGCTAACAAACAAAACACAATAATCAAAACCAGTCTATCAAGTACACATTTTGTAACACGGGCAGTACCTTGATTTCACTCCTTATTGCAAGCAAAGCCTCAGAACAACAAGAAAGTCTTTCGGTTTCCCTTCTGATGTGTCACTAAGTGAATTTTTAAGATCATTTGTGGGACCAATTAATTCTTTGATATTAAACTTCCCATTAAGATGTTGCAAGACAGTATATCAGCTACTGGCACAGCACCAGTGTTACATTAACTTGATTTAAGAAAAATAAGATATACTCTTCTACTTCATTAATAAAGACAGGAATGCATCTAAGATAAGACTAAACAGACCAAATAGAACTGGAAAAACTTAAAGTACTGACATGTACTCACCAGTAATTCGGAAGTATTGGTCAAACAGGCCAACATTTACTGACTGCAAGTCATTAAGTTTCAGCACAAAGCAGCAAGAGAGGTGGAAAGAACTATTTTCACAATCTGAGTCTTCTTTGTTCCAAAAATCTGTTGATAAAGGATACATGATAAAAAGTCAAAAGAAAAAATATTCTTCCTTCCCATAAGCATAATTTTTATATTAAAATCTTATACCTGTATCATACTCAAAAGAAGAAATTAGGAAGAAAGTGGGAACAGCAACTACTTTCTCAAGCAACAAATACAACTAGATCTCCTTGTTACCAGCATTTCTTGAAGTAGCTGTCCACATCACATTTAAATCAGCAGGTGAATTAACAAACCACTTCCACTAATTGAATGCACACCATGAGTTTCATTATCCTTCACTTACCATTTTGGTTATGAAAGGGTCTTTAGCTGCCTAGGTGGTGCCAGGGACTATAAAATTAAATCTGAGAAAGGCATGGGTACAACAGCACACAGAAGGGTCTATTTTGAGAAGCAGCCAGTGACTGAAAACCCTGGTTTTCAAACCTAAAAGCCTTACACAAGTATTCTGCACACAGTGAACTGCGCCACTCTCTCCTTCAAATAGGAGGGCCAAGTAAGAATATTAACCAAACCTGGCACTGAAACTGAAGACAGAGTCAGGGATTAAGATGATAATCTTACTAAAGGGTCAGAATAGTTTTACCTGACTGGCACTCATCAGCATGGATGAAAGAGTCATCCAAGAGAAAGTAAACAGCTTTTGTTGAGAGAAGCACACAAGCCATCACTTCCACATTGGGAGTCTTGTAAAACAGAACTGAAGACCACATGAGATGTCTCAACTCTTCATTTTCCACCTAAGATATAAATTGAATTTTGTAAGTTATCTGCATATTTTGATATTTCAGATAGTTTCATCATCCTAGAAGCAACTTTAGACTACTGGAAAAACAGTTCCAGAATCTGAAGCATCTGAACATGCTATAGCCAAATATCTGCCTACTTGAAAGTGTCTTGTGTTTGGACCACAATAGAAAAATTATTCTGATATAATTGTTCTTTGTTTTCTGATGAAAACTAGAAAACACACATGCAGTGTGCAAGACTTTCTAGAACAGACACGATAGATGAAATTTTCATCAACAGCTAAGCAGTTCCTCTCAAGCCTCAACAAGTCTATTGAGCCTTCAGATGTTACTGAGGGGTTGGATTCAAAGATCCTTAAGAGAGGACCAGAAGCAAGGCTTGCCACAACAGCTGCTGTTCCAATTAGGCATTTTCCCAGCTTGATGAGCCTGTTGTGAATTCTCAGATGAGTCACCACCTGCTTGCTTTATCAACTTCTGGTTTAAAAAGAGAAGCACAACTTCTAACTTGCGCTTACTTATATTTGGAAGTGATGGTAATTGAATAAAAAGTATTTCTCAATAAGCTTTTCAACTGACATTTGTACTCAGTCCACAAGGATTTATCACCCAATATATCTTTCTCAGAAATTAAGTTTATTTGCTTATGTTTCTGGAGTACCTACAGCCATGCATGTGTTGCATTCAAGCACCCGTATTACACAAAGGAATCAGAGCCCTTGTTGATTTAGCTAGATACCACCACAAAATAATTCCATTCCAGTTTTATTTCCTTTTGCCACTTAAAAAAAAAAAAAAAGAGGGACATTCTTGAAGTAATTATATCAAAAAATACAATAATGTACTCTCCTACTCTGCATCAAGGCTCCCGAAAGCAAAATACACCAAATATGGAGTAGCAGGCAGCCTTTTGATCAAAGAGCTTCCAGGTTTTGTAGACCCTATTTCTTTTAAGTCTCATCAGGAAAGTTTTTCAAAACACCATCTAGTACTGACAGGCCACAAGGCATCTTTTTATACATCTGGGCTAGGCACAATACCTCTGCAATATTGCCGTGGAAAAACTCGACTAGGGCATTTCCTTTCAGCCCAGCCACATACTGCAGAGACACAGAAACATGAAGGTGAACAGGAATCTGGTTATCCTCTGTTATCTTCTGCATAAGAAATTCAGATGGATATAAAGATGACAGCGTCAGATGAGGCTTGCAGAAGCTAGAAGAGATCCAGAAAACACATCATCAAAATCTAAGGAAATACACAGCTCTTCTCCAACAAGAATACTTTATATTTCATTCAGGAATTAGAAACAGGCAACTTCTACCCTTAACAGTTTACTTTAAAATCATTTAAAGTAAACTGAGCATAGCTGTCAATCTGCCATGACCTCAGTCTGCAAGCACATGAAATAGGAAGTCTCCTTCCATAAGACATATTTTATGTTGGTACAGTCCAGGATAACAATTCATACATATCACAGATTAGCAGAATGAAAGAGCACTTCATCAATACTACAGGCCAAAATCAATTACAATGACAACTGTAAACACACTGGCTAGGCCACATTAACTTCAGCACTGTGCAACAGACCTTTTACGGGCATTGTTACCTTGCTGACTGACCATGTCTGTTTGCCTCCACAACATGGTTTCGTACAGCATCTGACCTGCTTGAAGCTTTGAAAATAACAATAGTCTTAACATCCTGCAGGAGTGTTCTTAAAAGACTGTAGATTCTTAGGAAGTGGAATTTCTCATGAGGTAGAACGAACACTGCTGTAACAAATCTGTATCCAACAAGCAACTCCAGTACATGACCATCCAAAAATGAACCCTTCTGCTGGATGGAACCATGAGTCGGATGCAACACAATTGATGCTAACGGAATCCTATTCAAGTTAAATACACTTCCCAACTCTTCTGTGCCTATCCATTTACCTGGCAGTAAACTGAAATCTACCTTTACTATATACAAATGCTGGGGTGTTAGAAATATCCAACATGGATGGACCACACAGGGGCCATTGTCAGAAGATTTATACACTGAAGAATAAAGTGCAGAACACAAAACATTTGTTGACCATTCTTTGTTATTGCCAGCTGACTCCTGGTTGATGCAAGATTTTCTGAATATTGGTTTTATTCCCATAAACAAGGTATGTTGGGAAATGACCTTTTATTTCAACATCTTCTGCTGAAATGCAATTCAATTCCATAAGCTGACACAGGAACTCTTGGAGGCTTGCTTTTCCACAGTACAACGTGGAGCTTGATAACACTGGTGTGTAGTGTTGAGAGCAACGTGTGCGTAAACAGGAATAAAAATCTCGAAGATTCTGGGAGTCTGAAACAATGAACAAGTAGTTGTCACTGTTTTTCAGCTTCAGTGTTAAACAGATTTCTGGCAGAAGAAAGCCAAATTCTGTTAGATCCATATACGGAAAGCACAGTGTTAATTTCAAGGCAGAAGGAATGTGCTGGCAATTTCCTCTCAATTCCTGATGAGGGATCTCAAACACAGCTAGCATATCATCAGTCAAAACCAAACAGGAAGCAAACTGCCTGAGTCCTTTATGAATGTGAATAGAAAAACTCCAGAGAATCTTGACTATGTCAACATGCTCCACTGCTGTGTTGTCAGATGACCGAGCGTCTGAATTAATGCTGAACTCAAAAGTCTGATCTCCTTCGTGAAGTCCCATTTCAAAATACCCATCTTCTTTGTCTGTGGTTCCAGAATCACCTGGAGGGCTTCCTTTACCCTCTGTAAAGGAAGGGGGTGATCTCTGCACAGTCTGCACTATCAAGGCAGAAAGGTGCTGGATAAAATCTTCATTTGTGGCAGTATATGACATACAATTAAATGGCAAGATGATGGTGTTGCAGGGGTCAGGCACCGCACAGTGTTCTTCCTCTGAATGATCCGAACTTCAAAAGAGATAAGCCACAGTAAGTCAAGCTTGAGTTTAAAAACAGTCATAATTACCTACGATTTACGCTGCTGCTTTTCAGAACTTTGAGGTTCACTCTTGTTACTACAGTTAAATCAGTGTAATTCCATAAAACATCTTTGAACTGCACACAGCCATTTATTTTAAAGGCTGGTAGCATGTAGTTCTTTAGAAAGCAAAACCTGAAATGTTTAGTTCACCTTCCATTTCCCATTCCCAGTAAGCATATCTTTATGAGTTAAAGGACTGTACAATACAAAAATTGCTGGGTTTTAAACTACCAACTGCATCACAGGGTTCAACATTTAAGAACACTTTACACCATGAAAATTATTTTGGTTGAAGAAACCCAAACAGGGGCAGCATACAATGAGAGAGACTGTTCTGCCTTAAAGGCCGGGTTTAAAAATGCAGCATCCACTGTTATTACCCAAAAGCTAACAAGGATTTAAACCAGAATTTGTGTATCTAGCTTACCACATATGATGACCACTTCCATACTCTTTGCTTGAATCCAATAGAGAGGCAGGTGTCTAAGGAAAGGAAGAAATCATCTGGAAGCTATCAACTACTTACAGCAGCTGTCAGACTTCAGCATACATGAAAAGTTAATGGTGGCTCCTGCTTTTAAAAGCCAGCCAACTCACTGCAAAGTCCTTTCTGCTGTATCCACAGACAGCTACCCTTTGACCCTGAAACCCTGTTTACTTCAGGTACAGCATTCAATTAAGGCAGAATGAACTCTGCTACTGATTTGAGAACAGATCCAATCTGCAACCCATAAATATTTCAGCACACCAAATTTTTACTGAAGTAATGCAAAATGAGGCAAAAAAGTAAAGGAACTTGTCAAAGACCAACAACACTGGTAGCAAAGGAAGAGATTCCTAAGCCTTGCTGTCTCATCCCTTGAAGCCACACATACAAAGAGTGCTTCCAATACAACAAATGAAACCACAATGCAGAAGTTATCTTCAGACTTCTGCTGCCTGACAACAAATTAAGTTGTTACCTGTTGACAGGGAAAAGGTCCTTCCACCCTACTAGCAAGAGAATCACCTTCCAAAAACTGATATAGTAAGATACAGTAGAAGTCTTACACTCTGTATCTAAGAGGATATTAAACGATGTGATACTAATACTGGGTAAGCAACTCAATGTCATGACATTGTGCCAGCAATTCACTGCAAATCTGGTAAACTTGGATTATGCATTTAATGTACAAGATGGACTTGACTCAAATTTGTGGCTACCTTCTCCATTACAGTAACTCTGAGAATCAAAAACCTAACCTTGCTATGGATTACTATGATAACAAGTTTAACATCAGAAATAAGCTAGAAAAAAAACCACTCAAAAGTACCATAAAGTAAACAGAAGTATGGCAATTACCTGATTTTTACACCTGGAGTCTGGTATTTCAAAGCATCTCTGGGGAACTGTATGGTCTGTAGGAGTCGAACCACTGGATTGCAAAAAACTGCTGGCTAGGACTGTTTCTTCACAAATTATTTCTAGAACAAACATAAAGAGCTCTTAAAATCACCGAAGTAAAACCAAAACGAATGTCTAATACTATCTATCAAACAAGTGGAATTAAAATTATATAATTATAGATCAGATCATAAACCATTAAAAGCTAAAGGATATCTTTACATAACAGCCAAGATAAAATAATATCAGGCAGAATTTCAGTCCAGTTACAGAAGTAAATTTAATTGTCCTAAAAGTTGCATTAAAGACTGGTAAAGTTTGTTTCTCAAGTTAACAATTCAAATCTCAACATCTGGTGCAAGAGTTCTTCCTGACAGAACTCATCAGGTTTGTTAATACTAACCTTTTTACCAAAAAGTATTGCCAGGCTGGAAAAAAACACAGCAGAGCATTTTGTGTAAACTTTGTAGCATTGTCTCAAATTTCTATAGGCTTCAAGTGAACAAAAGCCTGTGTAAAACCTTCCACCAGCGTCAGAAGATCTGGTCCCTCAAATGCCACTCGAGACAATTATCTCACCTTATTCTGAACATTTTTGCAGGGTTCAAAGCCAAATCATCAGTAAAAACTTACAAGTGAACATACAGCAACATTCTCAGACATTTGACTTTTTACCTGTGATATTCACAGGTAATTGAATTTTCAGTGTTACCACTGAGCCAGCCAGCACAACTGTATATGTGTGGAAATAAACAAGCACAATTACAGTGTGGATACGTTTCTGACTTGAGCAGAAAAACTCCTGCATCTGTCTTTTTGGACTGATGTTAAATTTTAGTAGATTCCATCAAACCATCTCTTAGAGGAAACACAAGAGGTATTTATTACTTGAACAAAACACTGTGTTAGCAAAAAGGAAACTCAAGTTGACAGGAAAAACATAACATGACACCATTATTTTTGGGTTACTGTTTCCTATATAAATATTTAATCTTTTTCCATAAGCCATTTGTCAGTGACATTTCATTTGAATAATATGTTATGGAAACAGATGGTGTCTAGAAAAACTGCAGAGAATTCTCAGAAATAGCAATATCGGGAAATTAATCCCATTGTTCATGATTTAAGGCCTAACAGTGGAACTAATTGCTTAGCATATTCTGAGTTTTTAAACTGGATTTCTCAAAACTGGCAAACAACCCTTTAACTAGATACGTAGCAAACAGTCAATTTATATTGTTAAAGCTGAGAAATAGCCTGCCCTATTCCTCATTCTCCCACTATTCATACAAGCCATCCCCAAGATACCAGTAAAGCAACATTATGGAGAAGGGCAACAGTAAATAAACCTTGAATGTTACACTAACCTTTGTATAAAACAGTACACTGTATAAAATGTACTTCAAAAGCAAGATCTAGATTTTTATTTTTCCTCCCAAGACTCATTTGCATCCAAGTATTTACTGTAATAGAAAGACTATTGACAAATGGCTTTTAAAGTCACCGTGATTGCTAGCATTTTTACAGCTAGTCCTTTATAAAACTGCAGGTTGTCATACAGACAAACCGTCTCAATCCTGTAACTTAAATGCTTAATACTCTGAAGCAAGCATTGACTTAATTTTGGAAAAATCAAGCATTTTACCTGCATATGAAAAGAGATCTAGAGGGAGAAATGAAGTATCTAATAGCAACGAAATCTGTATCTAAGTTGCCTGTCCCTCAATCAAATGCTGTCAGAACAATTTAATTCTTGCACAGTGAACCAAGAAACCCCTACTTCTTTGACAGAAATCACAGCAATGGACTTTTTTCAAAGATGAAACTTTCCAAGCGTCTTTCCCCCATCCACCAATCCACTGATTTATACGGAAGAGTAAACTGTTACACCCCAAATTATCAAGAAAATAATCCCTGATCTTTCAAATGGTTACAAAGTCTTCTTCCACTATTCATATCGTCCTGCATTTTAAGTTTTCAATCAGGCAAAAGGAAGAAATAAAAAGGACCTTTATCTCTTCTTCTCAGTCACAAATGAATAGTCACTGAGTAAGTCAATCTTACAGGCTCCTGGCAAAGATGAAGATGACCGTACTTCCAAGTTGCTAATGCAACAGGCACACTTATTTGAAGCATACAGTAAAACTAATTTTTAGGTAAGATTAGCAGGTGCTGTAGAGCACAACAGATGTGCTGAAATCACAGGCTCAGCCAGAAGAACACTAATCCCACAACTGTCTTTTATTCATCTCCTTTTTCTATCTTCTTTGTGGTTTGACAGAAATACAGCTCTTGCAAAAAAGCAGTAATGGAACATATGCTGCTTGAGCTCACGTTTTGCAGATGAAGAACAGGTAGAGGAGCAACTACTAAACATTGTCTATATATGCCCTAGTTTTCCACCAAGATATGTATCTAAACTATGAACAGATATATAGTCCTCTGCTGATGATTTCTGCAGGATAATGCAGAAAAAAAGAAAAGCCCTGTACCCAAAAATCCCACTACAGTAAATTCACACTACAGTGAACAACAGGTCAGTCTTGCCAATTCACATACATACAGCCTCCACTTTTTAAGCAAATACTACCAGGTCTTTCTGCTTTGACTTAATCAGCCCTACGTCCATGCACATAATATTCATGTATATCAATGCAGCTTAGAAAAGCAGAACCAAGAGGCTCAGCCCAGCAGCACGATACATACATGATTACCTTGGCTGGAGCTGACAGGACGAGGCAGAGAGGGAGAGGAAGGACGAACAGTAAGAGAAGAACAGTTTGATTTGGAGCTGGCAGCAGTGAGCCTGGAGTCCTCACTGATCTAATAAAGAAAGCATGCAGCAATTAAAGAAAAAAAAACCAACAAAGTACACAGGACACATTAGATCCTGAACTAAAATAAGTCCACACAAGCTTTCTCAATTTCAGTAAAAGCAAAGATAGAGTCAGCTTTTTGGGGGAGGCGTAGTCACATCCTCTCAAGTGTCTGTTTTCACATTAAGTAGAATTCCACTAAGAATTTGTTTAAAGAAGTCAATCTGATCACTGACTAATCACTGTATTGACAAAACAAGCAGCTATTTTCACAAACCACAAGTGAATGAAACTAGAATTTCTACACACTGTAGGGATGGAACACGTTCTGCTAATAAGTTTATTGCCAAAATAAGACTAACCAACTACATAGCAGAGATATGAGAGAAGACAAAGAGGATTTAGAGGGCCAATTCTTTCTCATTATTAAAAACCCAAAGAAAGTTTGGGGAAGTCATTTCAGCACTCTGCAACACAAGCATTAAAATCACACCTCTGCAATACTTGAACTAGTAGTAAAATATAGCTGTTAGGGTCAATTGCATATTCATTGTGTACACCATTAAGTCATCTTATCTTTTCCTCCCAATTCCTTTGTCTCAAGCCAGTACAGAAATGAAGGTCAGATAATTACTGAAATTACATTGAAAACTGAATAGGAAAAGAAGCAACCTTAAGAGTTCATATCACATTAAAGTACAGAAAGCATAAAAGCTTTCATGCTAAGGTAAATTTAATGAATTCTGCTTAGTTCTATTTTGTTGAAGCCTTCCTGTAAGCTGTTGTTGCATACAGCACATTCTATTTTTCCCCCAGCACCAACTCACCTTTTTATCAGAGTTGCTCAATTTGTATTTCACCTCCTTTGCTTTTTGAATAGCTTTTAGCACTTCCACAGTGTCTAGTTCCTTTTCTGTGGTAACAATGTTATCCAAACAGACCTAAGAAACATGTTAAAGCATCTAAAAATGTTGAAAACATTAAACTGCAGATCTGACTTGCATTAAGCTATGAGAATTAATGTAATATTAAATTACGGTAGCTTAATGCAAACTCAGGTGCATTTTTAACCATCATACAAACCCAATTATCACACTGGATCTGTAACATGAATTTATAAAGCACTCAGAAGTGCTTGGTAAGCTTAAGACCTTTCTAGCACAACTGTGTTTCACTATTAACATACTGCTACCCAATGAAGTCACAAGAAAGTTCCATTTAGATCCAGAAACATAGTCAATGTTAATACCATTTCATTCTCTAACGACCTTCTCCAACACACACCAGAAATTTGTCAGGTTTTTAGAAGATTCACACTACTTTCCTCAAGCCTGGTGAGAAAAGATTTTGTTCCCATGCCAGCTTCAAAGGAAGTGCACTATGGCTTACCTCTGAGGCCCTGTCCCCAAACTGAGCAAGTACTTTGGTCCGGTAATCGGGGATGATGCTCAGCGGATTGCTGGATAAGACCACCTTCTCTAAGCATGGGAGGCTTCCTATATTTTTCACTTCATCAATCTGAAAGTTTTTTAGTAAAAGGATGAATACAGATTGGCCAAATGAAAATGAGCAGACACCTGAGCATTTCATGCATAAATTACATATGATAACCAGAATTAAAAACACTGGAAGCACTTCTATTTGCAGTCTCATCCACTAGAAAAACTGCTTGTGATCTAAAGTACAATTCAATAGTGAAAATCAGCAGTTACCTGCTCTATTTTGTTGTTGCTCAGATCCAGGTTGACTAATGAGTACAGTTTGTTAAGACCACACAGCCTTTCCAGCTGATTTCCTGCCAAATTCAGAGTTTTGATGTTTCCCAGTTTTGTGTGAACGCCTTCCAATGATGTTAGCTTGTTGTAGGATAAGTCCAGGTGAACAAGGTTGTAAAGGTGCTACAAAAGCACAGAAAATACATGTCATGTTCAGTAATACATCCATGTTCAGTAAGCAATATCAAAGACACTATATTGCAGCTTGCTGGTTCTGTGCAACAGGGTTTTCATACTGGACATTGCCTAGCATGAAAAGCATGATAAGCATGATATAAAATTGTTCATTTCACAGGTTCAAGCTTGTAGAAAGGGAACCTGAACTGCATTTTCACCAACCCACACATGTAGCTGGCAGTGAATGAATTTAGTTAACAACTAAATGCTGTATGTCAATATTGGCAAAGAAATTATAATATCCAGAACAAGTAAGAAATGCATCATGAAAAGTGTTATGAAGGATAAGATACTTGGGCTTAAATTATTCTCCATAAGGAAGATGAGCAACAAAATTCTGACTCAAGAAAATCTGTTCTAAGGTCTCAGAGAGTCTGGAGGGGAAAAAAATAAAAAAAATCACCTTCAAAAGCACCACTTACCTGTAGATTTTCTACCAGAGACACCCCATTGTGACTCAAATCCAAGAATTCAATCTTCGGTATTAATTTCTATGTGAGGAGGAAAAAAAATGCATGTGTTAAACGCATTTCATCTTACAGATCAGGCCATACTTCCTTCACTCGCAGCTGACCAACAACAAAAGAAAGGCATCTAATGCACAATCTCTCTTGGCTGTTGGTATTTCAATATGACCTAGTGCAACAGAAAAGTTGAATCTTGCTCTAAAGAAAACCAGGTTATACTGATGAACATGGTTAAGGTTTTGATTTGAAACCTGTTTCTTTCTGAAGACATACAAATGACTCTCAGTTTCACCCTATTAACTATAGAGGAAACATCAATAGGTGTTTCCATCTTATTAAACAAGCATATTTGTTATGCAAATCTGGATAAAGACAATAGTATCAAAACCCAGAATAAGTTGAATGATTCATATCCATGTTTTGATTATACCAGCCAAGTGTTACATAGCCACACAAACCTCTTGAAAATCCACTTTAACGCAGAAAGCCTTTTATTTTTGGAGGACTCATGCCTTAAGCTTGATGCTGAATTCTAACATCAGTGATTTTGGTTGTAATCTCATCAACGATTCACCTTGGAGTTAAGGTTAGACTCAGACCTGAAGAACCCAAAGTCACCATCACAAAAAATCCTGAACAAGAGAACTGCACTAGAAGTCCATGATTTCTAGTTGAGCTACAAACGTAACTATTTTCTGCTTCACAAGAGTAGTTCAAGTAAAAAGTTATGCTCATATTTGACATGCTCTTGTGATAAAAGCTACTTTTCTTTACTGATTTGCAAAACGTAATTCTAAGGTATTAAAAAAATACTTCAAACTTTGGTTTTATGCCCTTCATTGTTTTGATGTCAAAAAGGCTGCAGCAAGGCCAGATTTTTAAATATGCAGGAAGCTTCAGCCTTGGTAACAGTCCAAAGTTGAGCCCAAGAGATGTGTTGCTCTTTTTAAAAACACTCCACTTCTGTAAGTGGCCTAAAGCCAATGAAAAGAATAAAAATGTTTCAAAAAGTCAGTATTATAGCACAGGATGACAAACTTCTCCTTTAGCAAAGAAAATATCAAAGTAGTAAAGGAACAAATCTCCTAAGCATTAACTTGGGTGGGCTAATCAACACAGACCAAGTGCAACTGAAAACCTTCCTGAAAAAAAGATACATAAAAAGCAAATACAAAATCCCTGATACATAATGTACCACAGAAGATCAGTCATGCTTTTTTCCACAAATGAAAAAGTATTTCTTACCACTGAATCATCAATTTGAGAGATGCCATTATGACTCATATCCAAAGTTGTCAAAGTTCTCCAAGTTGGGATAACTGCTGTCACTGGACAGCCTGAAGTTTCACCCTCTGGCTCCCACTGATCAAACTCAGAGGCCTCAGGCACCAGGATTTCCTATTTAAGACAAGCATACTAAAATATTGTGCTTGAACCAGTGAAAACAAACAGTTTTGGAACCAATCCAAAGAGTGTTATGCACATAAGGAAGATTTCTAAGCTTTATAATTTTAAAGTTATAAGTCTTAAAATGTGAGCTGACTGAGTCAGACTTTAGATCTACAGGGAGAGTGTTTCAATACCAGCAGATGATCCACACTGGGGACTGTGGAAGAAAAATACAGGGACTGTGAATTTTGTGCTATTGGAGAGCCCTTGCCAAATCGCAAGACACATGCACTCAGTTGTGGATGTATATTAGAAACATACATTTCAATAAAGGCATCACAAATGTCCCCATGAAGGGACACTTGTAAACACTTCCCCTCTTAAAGTTAAAACTCTGAAGAGGTAGCAAATGCTTTCACAGGTCCACAGTTTTAAAAGCAGAACCCACAACAATCAGGACAGAAAAGCACATGGACTCCAAATAGCAATTTCCATAATGTGCATGTTATTTTGCATGTGCTTTGAACACTCACCAGAAGTAGGAACTCACTCTTACCTTCATTGACATTGCCGAAAATCGAACACTCATTGTGGCCAGAGCATGCTTAGATGAAGTCAACCCTTTGATAAGCTTCCCCCCACAATGACTGATCTATTAAAAAAAAAAAAAAAAAATTACATTACAAAGTCAGAAATGCTAGAACAGCCAAATAAGAGACATGGAAAAGGCAGCTAAAAGCTCCAATAGATTCCCCACCAATTTGGAAAGTAGTTACAGCACAATCCTAAAATCTCCTGAGATGATCAGGTCAGAAATACCAGTATTTGGTAAAGCTGAAGCAAGATATTAGACATGACTGCAGAAAATTGCATCTCAAACAGCTATCGGAAAAAAGATTCTTCTCCATTGACTTTCTACCTGCCTCATGTATTCTTCAGTGTGAAACTACCCAGGCAGTTTAACAGGGGACAGTATATTACTGTTTCCAAAAAGAGAGGTATCTCAACACATGGCTCTACTTGTAGACACTATTAGTTAGGTATTGTGTTCTCTACCACAAATAAAAAGCCTAAAAAGTAAGAATACTAACATAAATATTTAATACACTAGTCAGCTAATCACACAGACCCAGGTTTAAGATTAGAGTCTCTTTCCTGTAGCACCATTTGGACCACCATCATTAAAGGCCTGTCCAGCAGCCAGGTCCTTGTCCAGGGATGATCACACACATTGTACAACCATAACTGGCACATTTCCTAGTGTATAAGGGAAGCCACAGTAAACAGAAAGCTCCTGCCACCCTTGAAAAAATTCCTTCCACATTACTACTGTTAGTTTGTGGGCAGTGTTTACTATTAGATAAAAACGTCAGTCTGGTGCAGCTAATCCAACACTTCTCATGAACACAGAATTACAAAGTCTTCAAGATGAGGAGCCTTCTCTCCTCCACTAAGCAAAGCTACGCCTGAAGCTTATTGTGAAGACCTGTGAAACAGTATTTTTTTTCACAAATGAAACACAGTCCTTCCAAACACTGCACTCCTCAGTTCTAGCACCAAATCAAAGCACGCAGTTACCAATTGAGAGAGATATGCAGACCTGGCATTTGCAGAGCATATATAATACAAGCAGTATCTCAGTTGTACCTCTATTTGATGAAGTGATTTGAAAATTGACAGATCAAAAGGCAAGAGATGTTCCTGAATGTTACTGGTTCCAAAAGGTCCTCCTGTTCCACTGACCTAGTAATCAATATTTAAGAACAGAGTTAGCATACACAATCTAACTCATCCACATTTCAGATACCCTTACACAGGTAATAGCACAAATACAGTAGTGTAGAATGACAGCCAGAATTCCAGCTAATTTTTCAAGTATGGAATGATTCATGAAACTTGCAGATTAACTCTTCGGGGAAGAAAATGACAGCTGCACCAGCTAAGTGCACTGAACCTGAATCACTGAACTCCAACTGCCACCTTGTGATTGTATTTTGTAGCACATGGGGCATGCAAAAAAGATAGCATAGGCAAGACTGAGCTAGAGCTGCATTTCACTAAGGACAATCTCCTTGGAATACCTGGATCCTCCAAGACAGAACTGTCTTCAGTTTCACTACAGTGGATGAAGTTCAAGATACTGACAGTAGGTTTGAAGAAAACATTAGACACTGGTACACATCTAAAACATGCACCTAGTATTTCCATGTAGGCACTGGATTCTTACCTCAGAGCATGTCGGCCACATAGAATACACTTAGTTTCGTTTGTGTCTGCTGTAAATAGATTTTTGGGAGAAATAGCTATGGTTTTTGTCTGTTCTTATATGTATCTTACAAGCTCTGAAGGTGCCCACTCACAACCATTCAGAAGGGCCAGAAATTCTGAAGATGGGTATTTGCCCAACACTGATCTCCTCCAGCCAAAGAATCCTTTGTTCAGAGGATGGCAAAGGCAACTTAAGATCCACTGAAATATGATTACAAGTGTGGTTTTGCTTTTTCAACTTCTTCAGTCCTCCAGTGAAGCTTCCTTCACTCCATTACTTTGTTTCCCCTTGAGCACACCACACGATTAAAAGGAAACTCTTCATGTAACAAAGAGGTGAAAGAGTTTGAGCTGTAGCATGAAATGATAAAATAATTGCTCTGGAAAAGTCTTTCCAATTCACTTATTTGGTTAGAAAAAATGAAACTGACTCCAGAAAAAATTATCTATTCTGAGGCCACTTTACATTCATTCTGAAATGGTATTTCAGCTAGAAACTCAGGGCCATCTCATCTATGAAACTGAGTTTATTAGTTTAGGGGGATATTAACTTTTAGATACAGTCAAAGGCAAGAAAGGGGACAGGATTTATATATACATGCATATATGCATATGTATACATACACACTGGTCAACCCACAGTGTCTGCAAAGAACGTGGGGTTGAAGAGAATAACATCTATCTATCTCCCAACTCCTACTAGCACCCAGTAAGATTCTGTGGCTGCATCCCCAAAGAGAGCACTGCTGAAGAGAACACATCACACAAGAGAATCAATGTCCTTATTAGAGAACTACACTATATTGAAAGCTAGAAGAATAAACACTTAACACTGACTTTAAGTGGCTGCAGGTGTTTATTATCAATAAGGTTGTTGTGCATTCAGACTAGACTCCAGAATTATGCTAAGAATCATGTCAGCCTGGTAGAAAACATCTCCAGTATTTGTGCAAGCATAGCTCACCTTTAAATACTTCAGTCTACAAGTGAAATCTAGAATATGACCTAGATCTGTTTTGGCATCCCCATTAGCACATGAAGGCTTCCCTTGGAGCAACTGTTGAGTGACAGCATATAACTGCAAGGGTCTGATGGTGAAGACTTCTCCAGCCATTAACAACTGCTCTCCTGAAAAACAGAATATGATGATATCAAACACAATACTGCAGTGTTTACAACAGAATAAAGACTACACAGAATACCTAATGTTAGAAATTAAGCGTGTGAACATTTGTCACATCCTCTAAGCTCACAATGGAGGGAACAATGTCCTCATAACCTAGGTGCTCAAATGGGCACAAATTACACAAGCATGAAGCTCCTAATGCACCTAATGGCACATTTCCCTCCATTTCAAAGAGCACTGGAATCAAAGCTTATTTATCTAATATAGGAGTTACTAAGCTTTTTCCAACACAGTCCTAAGTTCTATGGCAGTTAGGATTTACTCTATAAAAACAGTACACACCATGTAAAAAACCCAAACCTTAAATGGTTCACCAGGCTGCATAAATGCAGAAATGTAGCAAATTGTTTTCTTTGAGAGTATGAAGACTTTCATTCTAGAAACAGTAGCGAACAGCATCCACAACCCTCTCTGAAAGCACAAGAGTCAAAGTGGACTACAGCAGTCAAAGCACACACATGTGGAATTAATATCCATCTTTCTTGACTTCCTGTTAGGGCCATCAATTTGACTTCATGGACAAGAACACCAGCTTTCATGACAGAGCATCTGACAACTCTACTTGAGGAATAAAGTTCCCTTTTGGCTTCGGTGGGAGCAAGTCTAAGAGTCCAACTGCGCATTACTGGAAGGCTAAACTAACATACAGCAGTCAGGCACCAGTTATTCTGGTATCAGGGGGACTACAGGCACTACAAAGTTGGGTGAAATTTCTTCAGAAGCTTCCTTAAAATGTTCCAAAATTTGCTGAGAGAACTCTCTGAAATGGCTTCACCTAAAATTAATTCTGTGCCAGAACAATCTGAAAAGGTATGCTGAAGCATGCTTTACCTATCACACGGAAATTATACAGTAGCATCTAGCATGCCCTTTTAAACAAAATTAGTATGGGCTAATCATTTCACATGCCTCCTGCTGCCAATGGACCAATTAGACCTGTTGCAGCTACAGTAAGTATATTTCATTTTCATCTGCCAGCCTCTGAGAAGCACATCCTTTAATTAACTGACTTAAGGTGGCCCCATGTTTCCTGAATTGTGGAAGAACATTATCCAGATATGTAAAGTGGTCTCTCACATTTAACACACACTTGTATCAGGACTCTGATACAAAATCTCCCTTACAGGTTACACTAAAACATACCAAGACAGAAAGCTGAGCAACAGCTCCTGATCACCACATCGTATCCTTCACAGACACAGACTAGTAACCCTTTTTCAAAATCTCAATTTATCAATTTCTTTTGTTTCCAAAAGTAGCAGCACTACTGTTACAGCTTATCCCAAAAGGCAGCTTGAATCAAAATGCAAACTGCAAGAAAAAGGTGAAGGGAAAGAAGTGAAAGAAAAATGTCTCTTAGTCTGACATGGAAGATTCAGGTCTCTCTCATTTTCTGGAGATTAAACATCACAGGTATGTGAATGTAAGCACATAGAGAAGATTCCCAGTTCAATTCTTGCCAGTTCTTTACCTTTGTGGAAGAGCTCTTCAGCCAGTGCAGCAGTGATCCCATTGATCTCCTGCAAAGAATAAACCAAGTATTATTTACATATTTAGGGCTCTAATTTTTCAGCCCAACTTGAAAGAAAGCTGCTTTGAAGAAACTGTTGCAACTATGGCATTAAGACTAGCCTAATGCATCAAGCACTCAACTTTGCCTTGGAATACCACTAATACACAGAAAACCTTAGATTAGCAGGTCTACAGGGAAGAAGAGACATATAAGCACTAATGAGTTTTCTGTACTTCAACTATTATGCTTGCTACAGAGTAATTCAAGAGTCCCTTTTCCCCATCCATCATCATCTCCACCCTCCTGCATCCGCCCAGGAGCTCAGCCTCCATTCCAGGCACTGACAGCTCCAGAAGGAAAGAAAAATCCAAAAACTCCCAAAGCTGGGATTTGTTCTTTCTAAATTTGAACATTCACAAAGATCAGTACAAGCATTTCCCATCTGGGCATACATCCCTCCACAAAAAGCAAATGCTCTGTGGAAGTCCAGAAATAGTTCCGAGCCATTCCAACAGCGTTCTCTCAAAGGCCCACAGAAAGAACAAAATAAAACCATTTGTGATAGCAAAGCTTCCCCTAGACACACGCATCTCATTTTAAGGTAGCTGCAAAGGATAAACAGATATTATGGATCATCACAAAATTAATATTAGATGAGTTTACTTTGCTCACAAATCCCTGATGATTCATTACAAGGGAATAAATCCACAGTACATCTGCAGCAGACAGTTCAGCATATTTGATGAAGCAAGCATTTTAAGGAGCACATTCTTAGTATAACTGAAACCCCACCCACTGAGAATGAACAAAGCCTCCACACCATAGTTTTGAGAACAAGAAGCTAGAAGCTGCATTCCAATTGAAATTCAATAATTCTGACTCTCATTTGCATAAGCCAATTACCCTTCTCTGGCATGCACAGACTTAATTGAAAACTATATTCTGTATCCCTTTTGTCATCTGGGACAGAGCAGAATTTTTTTTCTACATTTATAATTGAAACAAGATGATGACTTCAACTGTTCAGCCACCAGCAGGCAAAGAAAGCAACTCTATTCCTCTGTCAGACCTACAAGAGACCTCTGTCACAGCTCTAACTATATACATGCATCACACCCAGAGATCCATTGTTTGCAGGTGTCTCTGAACAGCAGCTTGTGGGTACTGAATTCTTTTCTTGCTAAAGCTTCTATCTGTAAGTTAACAAATCAAATCTTCTGAGATTACAAAGTACAAGACAGTGCAACAAAATAAGCATCTCCCTATCACTGGAGACATCCTATTAAATGTCAAAATAACAATAATGTTCTATATTACTGTTACATGAAAATGCTTCTCTTAACTAAACTGCACCTGGCTTTTCCCTGTGACATCTAAATGCTTCAAAGTGGCTTTAATGCATTTATGTTAGGAATTTCTACTGCATTTAATTCTAATGACCTGTAAAATAAAATTAAATAATTCCTACTGGAAAGACTACAAGTAAGTATAGACAAAAAATACTGCAGCCTTCCTACGTATACCCGGGATTGCAATAATGGCTCAAGCACACACATGGGCTGTCTGGTATTAAAGATATTTTAGAAGATCAAAGTTCTACAGGAAGGTCATTTTCCAGTAGAAGTGCTGTGGTATTTAGCTTTTCTGCTGAATAACTAACTTTTTTGGTAAATATTTAAAAGTAAAGCTCCAAGCAAAAACTGTTGAGTTTATATCTCAAGTCAGACTGCTCTAAAGCAATGAAATGCAGAAGCAATGAAATGCAGATTAAGCATTAACTTTGCTCTTAATACACAGCACCATATGGAACTGGGGAAGCATTCATACCCAAGTAACATTAATTCTTTGGAAAAGGAAAAAAATCATGAACATTACAGCAAGAGGAAGAATACCAGTCTAACTGAAAACCAAGAGAGGGACTAGGAAGAATTCTGCCTGCATTAAAAAGCTTTGTTGAAGTTACAGCACTGAAACATTAATGAAACAGCCCATTTAAGAGACAGCCAGAGAACAGAAAAATCACACAACTTCCTGGTGATCAGGTAGCTTGTGCCATCTGAACAGAATTCTCCCTACATTATCGTGCACATTTTTAATACAATTAAACTTCCAATCCATTTTAGTGGGTTTGATTGCAACAAGCTAGTGCCTCTCACTCAAATCTGAAGTGCAATAGCAACACTACAAAGTAAACCTTCCATTGTTATTCAACTCAAACTCTAAGTTCTCACCAGGATAATTATGTTTATGTAACTTAACTAAAGCAGGTTTTTCTTTGTTGATAACATTTCATTAACACACCCAATGGACCACCTGTGATTCATTCCTGAAGCCCTTTTATCAAATTGCGAAGGACCATCTCAGCACATGCATTTGGAGTTCTCCAATGCATTTTCCTCCTTACAAAGTTCATTCTTCCCCTAACAACATGACACCGTACTGGAAAAAAAAACCCAAAAACATATATATATGTGTTTAACACAGGAGATAAATGAACAAATTGCAGTCTGAACATGAAGGCAAGCCATTTCTTCTTTTTTCAAGCATACTTTACTGTAACCTCCTGTCTGCTAGCTGGAGCTGGCTCTCCAGAGGGCACTCCATCAGTGCTCTTCTCACTGAGAAGCACCATTTTTCTTCATTTGGGCTACTGGAAACTGTTTTAGTGTGAACCACAGCTCTAACCATTAACCGCTAAGTAGGGGGGTGTGGATGAATTATGCAATGTTCCTTCAGAGAGCCAGCGCTATTGACTTCAGCCTAACAACCAATTTAGCTTCACATTTATCCACATCTTCCAACTATCCTGCCAGCATTTGTTTGCTCCCCTTGAAGTCCTTATCCACACTACTTCCCAGCACAGTATCTGCTGCAATAACGTGGTGTCAGAAATCTTTAAATTTGCTTTGTTTATTACATTGTGCAAAATGGTGAAAAAGAGCAGTTTCAGCTATTTCGCAAAGATTCCACACAATTCCCTCCAAGTCATAGAGCCAGAGAAAGATGAGCAGGCTTCCATTCATATGCTAAAAACATAACTCACATATAAATCAAAATGTAGGAAGTGTGACAAAACTTTTGGAGCAGTAACAGGGAACTTGACTAGCAGAGTTTGCAGGTAGACCTCTAATTCCTTTTGTCTTTTCTCCACCAGGCTTTTGGAATTTTTTCCAATAATCTTCTTAGGAGGTAACAGATTTTTATCTATTTTCTTTTCTGAAACAAGCTGAAAGACAAAGACCAGAGTTACAACCCAACTGACTACTTAAACTTGTACAAAAGATGCAACAGAACACATTAAGAGCATATTGCCTGATCCTGGTAAGATCCAAAAATAAAATTACCTCAGTAAATTCAGCTTTCCCTCATTTTCACCCACTTCTTTATTAAAACAGTACTGGTTAGCAACTACCTCATCATACTAACAACAGTTTTACCATCTACCATACCCAGAAAAGAGGCTTTGCGCCAATCAAGCAGTTGGTTACCAGATCAGCTGATCATAAACATTTCTCTTGGGAAGTTTAATGACTCTAGCCTGCACTGCACTCTGAGAGAAGGTTCTCTCAGAACCAAGGCCACCCTCCCCCAGCTGTAGAGGGGGGTGTAACAGGCTGAAATAATATCGTTCATACAAAGGAGGATTTAGCCTGCAGTTCAGATGGTATCTGGCAGATATTCTCACTCTTTCTTTAGGAAAGAATTTGTCCCGTACAACAGAACCACACAAACTGTACAGCACCAAGGGCACAGTTTTAATATCCTTACCTTTTCATGCAGGTCATGGAAGTCACTGTAACGATGTTTGACTGTCCACTGATGACTGCCAACACTGACCTGAATAATGTATACCTGAAAGGAAGAAATTTAAATAAAGGGACAGCAAAGCAACTTGTCTTAAAGAGAAGCTCAGTGTGAGGCATGCTGGTAATTGTAGCACTATAAGGTGATACTTCAGATACTTTCAGAATGTAGAATCACAGTTAACTAAAACCTAATCCAGACTCTAAGGTGACTCTGCTAATGTAAGATGCCTCATCTCACTCACAAGAGTGCCCCCCCCCCATACAGACAGCAATGCAAAGCAACAGCTTTTATTTTTGCAGCCCAAAAGTTAATAACCAAGATCTCTAAGCTACTTCCTGTTTTGAAGATTCCTGCTACTTAAGTTGGTATTCAAAGCTATCCACAACAAGCCTACAACAGCCGCATCCCTCCTTCAATTTACCACGCTCCACAATGGGCGGAGGAACTTGGCAAACATCCTGCTGTCACTTCACAGTTAAGCAGAAATCTGCTTCCCTTAATGTACCCTTCTGAAATAGCCAAATCCTTCGGCTGGCTGGATTATTTTATTTCTTTTGGGGTAAAACACACAAGACAGCTTTCTGAGAGTTACAACTATGCCCAAAGAATCACTACCATTATCTTTAGCAACCCAACATGTCTTTACAAAACCTAAGTATTTTTAGACATGCATATACCAAACAATACAAGATTTTCATTGCAGTTGACTTTCCAGACTGAACAGTACCAGTTCTGCAGGAAGCTCACAAAGTACCTTTGGATATGCTAGAAGCAAGCTATGCCAAAGAAATTTAAAAGGTACAAAATATAACACAAAGTAGAAAACAAACAATGCACAGCAAAACCAGTTCTACAAGTGCTTGAAAAGAACAAATTAAACTGTTATCCCATCCAACTATATTCCTTTGGGAAAACACCAATTCGTAATCAAATCCTGAAAGCATTCAGTAGTTGAGAACTTGCTTACCACCACAGATCACACAGATCTGACTCATAGCTGCTATGAGAATGCTGCGCATCTAGGTGCTAAACACACTTGAAGAAAAAAAGCTTCAACAGTCTCAATTTGTTACTGAAGAGGCCAGTTTTCACTGGCCTGTTACTCTGTCCTGTTAGTACAGAGCAGCACACTACCAAACATTAAATAGAATACCACCTGCATCTTAAAATGTGAACTCTCTCACACCAATTATATTTTTATAAGCATCTGACACTGGCCTCCTCAACAGAAGTCAAGTCCTACCGAGAAGTGAATCAAGATGTCTGACTAGTGCTCACAGCAAGTGACACATCAGTGTTCAGATAAGCTCTGGAAACACAAATGAATGCCTACAGAATTACAGTCTCAGTTAAGTAGGGCCTGTGTCTGCATTCCCATAATGCTGCATTGGGAAACAGCAGACCAGGATTATTCACCATGCCGGTGACAAACTAGAACAGGAATAACCTGAGCATCCAAAAGTAACCCTAAGGAAAACAAGGAGATACTCAAAGAAACCAGAAGATTAAAGTCAGAACTGAAGTATTACTACATTTAGAAGTCATAATAAAAAGACTACGTTCTTTTAAAAAGCTGACTGTGCTGAATTATGGCAGATCAAGCAGTATAGCTAAATGAGTACAGACTGAGTACACAATGCATAAAAATCCAGATTAGACAACTGAAAACACAGTAAACTTCACAGTCCACAGCTGACAGCTCACAAGATGAGGAAGAGGTGCTCCTCCTCTCTGGGTACAATAAATTTATTATAAAGGTTTCATATCCTTTTGCTGAAATGGCAAGCACTGACCACTTCTAGAAACATAGCACTGAGCCGAAAGGATAGTCTGGTCAAGAAACTATCTGTTAGAGTGAGTGTTTCCATGCACTGACACAATTCCTCCAATTAAATTTTTAAAAAGCCATAGCATTACCCATGTAGAACACAGCCAGAGCTGGCAGTGCATATTCACCACTCAAACAGCATCAGTATGCAGTGACAGCAACTGATTTCACATCAATCCACAAGCTGTCATTATCTTGAAGAACAAATACAAAGGCAATATGCTTACGTGCTCCAAAGACTTGTAATACAGAAATCAATAATTTTAAAGCAAAAGTCCTCCCAAGTTTCTAAAAAAGACAGATATCTAAACACATCTTCAATTAATTTCAAATACACTACTATGACAAGGCTGCCAGTTTAAGTTACCTTCTTCAAAGACTGCCTACCTGTCAAGCCAACTGCTAGAAGGCATAAGTAGATGGATGATGAAATTCTCTCACACTTCACTATCTCCCAGACAAATATACCATGTGAAGCCTCCACCCACATTTATGACACAAACTGCATTTCTATTAAGCTAATACAAAAGTATTTACATTCACAGCTTTTCCTCCTCCCCACGTCCCTATCAAGCTTTTCTGCGTAACAAATTCTGTACATTTTTTCAATTAATCAGTTATTTTGGCTAAGTTCTACTTTGTAAAGTGTTTAGTGTATCTGCAGGGCTGTGTATTTTCAGTGTTTTCTACAAATTTTGCAATAGTCACACCACCAAACAGCATGCTTTAATTTCCCTAGTATTTAAAGGGGAAATATTGACTACATTTTTTTTAAGATGCACACATTACAAAAACTAGTCCATTTCACTTTCCATGGAAAGCTTGAATTTTACAGTATCCCTCATCCAACCTCACATGCTTCAGTACTGTAAAGAAAAAGACACTTAACAGATGACAGACAGTGTTGCCCACAGGAAGCCTGGGACACAAGTGTGACTTGAGCCACTAGGTCCCAAATTCCAGAGCACTGATGCAAATACATCTCTCTGCTTCATAAAGTAGTCAGACACTTTACACCCATTACAGGAAGCCATAGTATTTACCTTAAATATCAAAGCTAGTCATTACACTAAAAACAGCTGCAAAAGACAGGAAAAGCAGGAAGGCAATTCTAGGCCAAACAAATGCATAGTAGTAAACAAAGGAAGCACAGGCAGCTTTGAGGCCTTCTGCAACCAGCCAGTTTTCAGTCAGCATCTAGCTGACATGCAGGAGAAATACCTAGTAAAAATGCTCACAGTTTTCTAGCCCAACAGAGAAAAAAGCATCAGTAAGGGCAGTATGTTTTCCTGCTGGATTTATCCATACCTTATCTTTCACACTAATAACTCAAGCAAGAATCACATTTTTTAAAGCACCTTCAAAATGACACAGAACTGTGGGCCTTCCCGATATACTTTACAGGATTTAATCTCACAACTGTAAAATGGATGTCACTGAAATAAATCTGAATTCTATTGAGATTGAGCTCTCAAATACAGAGTACAGTAGGAAGTACACATGCCAAGAGGAAAAATAACTCAAAACCAAGGACCACTGCCACCTAGACTACATGTTTAACAGACAAATATGTAGCTTGCCACAGCTGTATTTCCTTTCTCACATCCACCAGATTTGCCTGACTTTTACATTATCTAATTTCTTCACTTCTGCTCTAGTACAGGTCTTTATCACATTCTTAAGCGTCACTAATCTAATTTTGAAACACCAATGCTAATTTTTGTAAAGCATTTCACCTTGTGAATAATTTTATACAATTTCTGCTTCCATTTAAAGATTTATTCCTACATTTCTAATGGCTTGGGTCTATCTCATACACACTGGCTGCAGGCCTGAAGTACTGCCAACAGCTTTAAAAGGCTTATACACAGGTAAGCCTAATGCCACAACTCCTTCAAAAATGCAGCAAGAGAATCAAAGTAGGACCAAATACTGATAAATGTTGTCTTTCAAACACCCTGCTTTTAAAGCTCCCAAGAAAAAATGGTATTAAAATAACATAGTATCTTCAGAACCCTAACCATTAAAAAGAAATCTGGCTTTGAAGAAATAAGCTTCCTTGGGCTTAGCTTCAGCAGCTTAAAATGTTATTCCCAACTATGAGCTCATCTGCTGACCACTACCTGCAGCACAGTCACACACCTGAACTACAGCTCAATCTAGCACATTAATGGTAGCAGCCACATAAAGGTTGGATGAACCACTAGTCTGCAGGCTGAAGGCTAACATTTTATCTCCTGTGTCCACAACCACCTGTGGCATAAGGGGGCAAATAACATTTTAATGTTCTCAACTAAATTCACCTGAATTTCTCACTCACTGGTATTGCAAAACCCTCAACACCAACATGAACACTGCTGAGTCTTGGTTCACACCTGAAATTAGTTTCCAGCCACCATGCTCATTACGTTCTTGTCCATAAACAGGGCTACTCACCACCTGACAGTAATTCCCACACAGTGATGTTTCAAGGGTCATTAACTCGAAAGGCATTAAACCCTTCATATACTACAGCTGTGCACATGCTCTGTCCAACAAAAAACTTAGAAATCACTCTCCTGCTGCTCTGTTTTCTGTGAGTACCTTTCCACAGTCAGCGACCTGAAGTATTACTTGTAACTATTATGCAACTTTACAAATACTGCCTTTCTAAACTTTCATTCCCTTTTCTTTTAGGTTCCTACAGCAGAAAGAAACCTAGTGTCGTTATCTGCATTCTATATAATGATTCAAATCACACTAAAAGGAGGAGAAAGCATTTTTAGTTATATAACTAAATGGTGGTGTGCTCAAGATGTTTTCTGTCTGCAGTTATACTGAGGTTTGTTTTATGATGAGCTCCTTCCTGAAAAACAGACCAATTAACTCTTGGTAGAATGTAACCAGTTGAAAAACAAGTTGCTCATCAAGCATTTAATTCCCTCCCCAAAACACACACACTGCTGACAATCCTTCCTCTTTCTGTAGGGTATGAGAAAAAGCTACCTGTCCCAAATAACCGGATTTCCTCTGAAAAGAACATCTTTTCAAGAGGAATTTTTACTGCATTTTCACCTGAAGAAAAAATTTCCTATATATTTGGTCCAGCTTTAAAAGCCATGTTTACTCCATGACAATTCCGTCATAATCGTATGCACACATACATTTAGACATGCATATATATGCATGTATGAGCAAGACCACGACATCTACAAACACAGGCCCTGCGTGCTGCAACACCAGAGCTCTCCCGAAGGGTCAAAGCTCCGAGGGGCTCAGGGCGATCTGCGCCGGCCGGTTTCCCAGAACACGGGTCCCTCCACAGGGGCAGACACCGCTCACAAACTTCTGCCAAATTATTCTCGCCCTGGCTTTACAGCAGCTACAAAGCCGGGACCTGCTGCCCGGCTTCCCCAGCGCCGGGCTGGAGCCGGCGGCACTAGGCAGCCAGCATCAAGCCCGGCCTCTCCCGCTCCCCCGGTACCTCGCCGGCTGCCTGAAGCGGCGGCGAGGCGGGTCCGCTCCCCCTCACCTCACACCTCGCTGCCACCATCATCCCCTCCCCTGCACGGCCCACACGGCCTCGCCACTCGTCCCCGCGGGGACCCTCTCCAGCCCCGCACCGTGTAGGTCTCCACCAGCTCGGAACCCAGGACTCGGGCCTCCCGCGGGGGCTCCTCGCCGTCCTCGCCCCCTGCCGCCGCTTCCATGACGCCGCGAGAACCGCAGTGGACCGGCCCTGGCCTCGCTCACGCCGTCACCGCTCCCCTCCGGCTGCCGCCACCGCCGTCCGCACCAGCATCGAGCTTCGGCCTCCGTCCGTCAGCCGCCATCTTGGCTTAGGCACCCCCTCAGGGCGCGGCTCGCCCCGCCCGCTGCCTCTTTATTGGCAGACGCCAGCGGTGGGAGGGGCGTGGCTTGTCGTTGGGGGCGGGGCTTGTTGCCAGGGGCGGGGCTTGCCGCCGGGAGAGGCGGGGTTTCGGGTGCCGAAGCGCGGCTGCACTCGCGTAGCGTCGCGCCCGGTGGTGGTGCGCGCTGCGGTGCTGCGCGGTGCTTGCGCGGTGCTGGTGCGGTGCTGGCGCGGTGCTGGCGCGGTGATGTGCGGGACAGTGCTGCACCGGGCAGCCATGGGCGCTCAGGTTTAGGCCTTCAGACATTGCTGTTTTATTGCCGAACACATCTGTGGGGATTTGATGACGGCCATTTCGCCACTGTGTTCCCCAGAACGGTGTCTTCTGTGCGGGTCCGTTGACCTTGCTTTGTTTTATGGCAAAACCGGCTGTCAGAAGGATTTGGATTATTTTCTTCCCTTTCTCAAAATCTGCTGCTGCTGCTGTATGGCCCCACGTGGTGGTGTCATGAGTGATTGAACTAAGGAGGACAAAGCCATCCCCTCTCTGCCTGGTGCCACGTCAAAACAGCGCTGAGGAGCTGGGTTTGGGGTGGCCCAGCTTATACCTGAGGAAAGGGCCCTGCCCTGCCCTCCCCTGCTGGAGGGTCCGTGGGGCCATGGCTGGTCCCTGCCACAGCGATGGGCCCCAGCCCCAAGCGGGACCCCAAATGGCACAAGGCCTCAGCAGCTGCCTCCTCACGGGGTGGCAGCAAGGGTAGTTGATGGGTGCTGGAGCCAAGGCCCCTTCAAGCATTGCAGGAAACAAAGTGACTCCTTTCACCCCTATCTCACAAGGACGTTTTGGGTGGGAGAGCAGTGTTCAAGGCCAGGTTGGACGGGCTTGGAGCAAGCTGGTCTAACGGAAGGTGCCCCTGCCCGTGGCAGAGGGTTGGAACTGGATGAGTTTAAGAGTGAACTCAGGGTGGTTTTTGGGGTTGACTTCACTGACATTATGAACTTTGCTGATCTCAGCGCACTGTTTCAAATCTGTGCACTGTGGAGACATCTTGCCAAGAACTTGAAACACAAGTGGAGAATCTTCAAGGATGCTAAGCACATCTTCCTCAGCCTTTCCAAACTGCCCTGAGGGCAGTCACAGGAGGTCTGGGTGAAAAAGCACCTTCCCACAAACCAAAGGTGTTCGTACTCTGTCCTTCCTCAGGGGAATGCAGTTAGCTCCAGTGTAGTGCCATTAATAATAATAGTAAAAGTGCCAAATGCCTTGGGTGCATGTGTGGGTTTCAAAGTCATCTGGACTGAAAGTATTTCCTGGGCAGACAGGAGCTGTGGTGCAGAGGGCGTGATGCTACAGCAGGAAATGCTGGCATCTGGAGATGCAACAGGGACCGGAGGCAGGTAGATAAACACATCTCTGCAAATGGAGCTGGAAAAAAGCACTCTGACTTTATTTTGACTGCAAAACACCTTCCTTTGATCAGGACTCAGCTGAAGGACGATGTGTGTGAGGAGAAAACACGCATAGTAAAGGCAGCCCAGGAGGGATTTTCAAGCACTGTCCCAGCATCAGCAGGAGCTGCCGCTGAGCTCAGCCTCTTGACGAGATAATAAGTGCTTTCAGAGAGCAACTTTAATTAAGCTCCCTCTGCATGTCCCGTCTCCTTAATTAAAGAACAATTTGCAGCACTCACTTGTCTGTTGGTCTTGATCTATACTCTTCTCCTCTTCATAAAGCAGTCAATGCTGGCAGGCCCTGAGGTGGCTCCTGGCGTGACAGCCCTGTCCTGGCTCCCAGGGAACATGCATCAACAGGAGCAATGCAGCTGGGGAAGGGAGCAAATGGGCTCATTCAAGGGAAGTCCTCCAAGGAGGATTTAGGTAGCAGTAAATTACGGGGCTTCATTGTCAGTGGCTCTGGCCCTGCTTGGAGCCAGGTGCCCTGCACAGGGAAGGTGGAACTGGAGCATTTTTCTGCTGTTTGGAGCCATAACAGACTGCCCAAGGAGCCCTGCAAAATACCCTGACCTTGAATAAAGTTAAAACTTAGCTGTGCTTCTGCATTTTGTTTCGTTATGTTTGACCTCTGTGGAGGAACGGCTCAATGAGCGAGGGCATGTTAGCATGACTGAGCTGCTCATGTCAGACGAGTTAGCAAGAGTAAGGACTCGAGTTGTATAGGCCTCTGACTAGGCCGCTTAAAGCTGCTGACACAGCTGCTGATGAAGTAAGGCTAGAGCAACCTTGGGCATATATACAGTGTTACACTATAATACAGTGTGGTAGTCAGTAAGACAGGATCTTGAGTAGGGCAGACACCACAGGAATGTTGAAACTATCTACTCTTGTGACTATAGTGGGTGAATCGCTTATTGTTGTAATAATCAATGACTAAACTATTGCTGGCACTTGGCTAAAAGATGTATCCAATTAGGTATTTGCTGAATGCCTTAGTGTGTCTGAGACCGCTAGCTAATCTACAACCTATAATGAGCTCGCTTTTGTACTATGCATGAGGCTAATTAAAATGAGTATAATAGTTGGTGTGGTACTAATAAAGTTTGAGGTTTGTCGATCATTCGTATCGAGTGCTTCATTCCTCCCGCCGATTCGCAACAGACCTCAAGGATGCCGCTTCTTGTTTTGCTGTGGATTACAGATGCTTGGAAAGGAAAACTGAACTGAGGTCTTGGGGGTAAGTGCAGTAAACCCTTCCTTCCACTTGTCTTGGTGCCTTGGATTGACTGACAGGTTTCACAGGATGTCAGGATGCAGCTAAAGCCTGAGCTAATGTGCCATACCTAACTGCAGTGACAGACAGCATGCTGCTGAGCCAGCCACGCACCCATATTAAGGGCATTTGTGCTGGCAGCCCTCCTTAGGCTATAGATAGCCGTGCTCCTAGCTCTGCTGTGGGTCTGGTGTGGGGAGGGGAGAAGCAACAGGAGGGATGGTTACCCCAGGACACCCCCATACCTACCACAGCAGCCTCCCCCTGCATTTGCTCAACAGAGGCCTTGGATTTCTCTACAAAACTCCAATTTCCAATTCTTTTGTAAGCAAACCACTTCAGAGAGCCAGAGGATGCCGGAAGCTTTGGTTCCAAGCAGCAAGCAGGGATGCAGAGGTTGGCATGATGCCCCTCGCATGTGTCATGCCAGATGGACTTCATCCTTCCCCTTTAGGCATACCTGTGTTTTGTAAGTGTCTATTTGCATTGGACATTTGCAGAAGTGCACATTTCCCGTGGCAGTGTGTCTGGTGGCAGTGGCCCAAATCTCCCATCTCTAAACAGACAAAGGCCCTTCTTCCACATCCTGACTTGGATTTCCTCCCAGGTGCTCCTGCAGCATGGCTGCACTCCTTTGAAGGCAATGTTAGAGGTCCTGCTCCCACCATGCATCACCCTAGATATATTCTGATGCATCCCAGGGGCTGTTTTCAGGGAGATGACTCAGAGCTATTGCCACCCAGGATTGGAAGGACAGGGCCAGGCACCATTCCTCACCCTCTTCCTGGAGCCAGCATCTGCCACAGGGAATCCCAAGGTGGGGAGAAGCAGCCTTGGGGCTCAGGTTTGCCTCGGGGCAGCACTTCACATGAGAAGACCTTCATGGGGATACTCAAGCGGGTTTGGGTGATGGTTCAGTACTGGGAGACAGCAGGTTCCCCATCCCAGCCTGTTCCTTCACTTAAGGACAGGCTCTGATGCACTTTAACAAAATAAGTACTTCTGTTTGCAGCTTTTCCTGCCTTTTCTATGTTCAAGGCAACCAAAGTACTAATATATTCCACTTCTGAAGACTAACATGCTTCAAAAAGTAATTCCTTAAATGCAGCCTTTGCCAGCATCATGCTGAGAAGAGGCAGAACCCTGCTGAAGCCTGGGTAAATCAAGACCAGCGTGTGCACCCACAGGACCACAGTTCCTGAGAGGCTCTATAGCAAGTTATTCTTCCAGGACTGCAAAACCTGGGGGCTGTGGTGTGGGGACATGGCTGTGTGCTCACCTGCACCCTCACTCCATGCTGATGCCACCCTGGGTCGCTGGTTAACACCACTTTGGCTGGGTGTCACATAGGGACAGCAGGCTTTTCATGCAACATGATTTCTATTAAAGGGCGAAGGGATTTTTAGAGGAGATGAAACCTGACAGCTGCAATCAGGATTTTCTGGTTTGCTAAAGAAGATGGGACTTTGTCACCCTGAGACTCCAGAGCCATCCTTTGGACACAAGAGGGAGTCCTGAATCACCTAAAGAGCAGTTTTGCTTTGGTTGCTGCGGATTAAAAGGGTTTTCCCTGCACTGAGAAAACACTGCTCGTTATTTGGAGGCCTTTGGTATGTTTTACTCTCCACAATGGTGGGATAAATTCATGATAAATCCAGGAACGTGGATTCTCCCCATCTGCACTGGGGACAGGTCAGCTCGCTGCTCTGGGTGAAGGGAGTCCTGCTTTCCTAAAGTACTGGGAATGATCTCTGAAATCAAGCACAGTTGACAGCCATCCTCATCCCTCCCACCCCCTATCTTGCAGTCCCAGTTAAAAGCAGAAAATGGAGGCAAAGCTCCATCTGCCTCCACACTTCTCACCATGGCAGCAGGACTGCACACCTTCCCTGTCTGCAGCACCCCCATGCACATGGCATCAGTGCCTCTGAGGACATTGGCACTGGCTGCATGTCCCCCATGGGTTTGGAGACAACCGTCAGAGGGCACAGGGAGGCCCCGACAGCCCCTGTTTCACTGCTCCCGGGAACATTTGCTGCTGGACTGGGATATTTTGGGAAGCATGGCTCTCCTGTGTGTCCTGGGTTCAGCAGTAGCAGTCATTTTTCTCCTTCTTGGTAGCTGGTGCAGTGCTGTGTTTTTCACTTTCAGCCTGGGAACAGTGCTGATAACACCGATGTTATTCAGTTACTGCTGAAATATTTAGTCTGACCAAGGACTTTCTGAGCCTCATGCTCTGCCAGGGAGGAGGGGAAGCTGGGAGGGAACAGAGACAGGACACCATGACCCAAACTGACCAACGAGGTATTCCATACCACAGCACGTCATGCCCAGTATATAAACTGGGGGCAGTTATCTGGAAGGGTGAGATCACTGCTGGGTCGGACTGGGTATCGGTCAGCAGGTGGTGAGCGGCTGTATTCTCTTTCCTTGTATTTCCCTCGTCATTATTATTATTGGTGGCAGCAGCAGTGGTCTGTGTTATACCTCAGTTACTGAACTGTTCTTATCTCAACCCGTGGGAGTTACATTCCTTCAATTCTCCTCCCCATCCCTCCAAGGGGGGGGAGAGGAATTGGGGGAGTGAGCGAACAGCTGCGTGGTTTCTGAGTGACAGGCAGGGCTTAAACCACAACACCGTGTTACCCAGTTTAATTAAGCACAGTATAATCTTTCTAATGCAGCTGCTAAAGGAGGAAGACACAGGAGGTGGAGGTGACGTGGTGGCATGCTTCCAGTCAGGACAGCCAAATACCATAATATATCAGCCAGGGTCCTGACAAACCCCTGCTGAAACCGCTCGCTTGTTCCCACATCAGTCACGAGGAAGTCTCCAGCTGCCCTACAGTGGGACTGGGGCTGGCCCCGGACATACCAGCCTCAGGCTCGGCAGCGTCCCCATCCCAAGGCACGCAGGAGAGGCATTCCTGTGGGGACGAGGATGGGATGCGGATTGGTGTGTGTGGCTGCCGGTGGGCTGGCCACATCCCCCGGGGCGGGCAGACCCCTATATCAGCCAGGCTCAGCAGGGGCAGAGCTGGCAGTGTGCAACCGTGACATTCCCCAGCCCCTTGCCCACCCTCTCCAGCCATGGATGACATTTATAAGGCAGCGGTAAGTACCTCCCTCTGGGATGTGAATTTTTGGGGGGGAAGTTTTAAAGGGTTTTCAGGCATTTTGTAGTAGATTCCTTCAAACTGTGATGGAGTTCATTCAATGGAGAAATGCAAATGAGAAAAGCAGCAACTTTTAATCAACATCATTATCCAGGGCTCAGACTTTCCCCACTGATGGCTCTGAGGTTTCACTCTCCTCTTGTGAGAGTGAAAGTCTCAACTGTGCTGCAAACTGTGTAGATGAGGCCCTCAGTGATATGGTTTAGTGGTGGTCATTGCAGTCCTGGGGTAATGGTTGGACTTAGTGATCTTAAAGGTATTTTCCAACCTAGTTGATTCTATTCTATTCTATTCTATTCTATTCTATTCTATTCTATAACTGGCTCCTCACTGTGGGAAGGGAGACGGCCTGTAGGTGAAGTTATAAATCGCAACAAAATCTTGACAGTGTAAAAGGTGGCTCTGGTTTTAGCCCGGACAAAGCAAAGCAGTGCTTCCCATGAAATGAAAGCATTTATACGGTTTAAACCTCACCCTCTTCTTTCTGGTGCTTTATAATTCTGCCATTGCTATTTTTTCCCCTTCCTTAGCTGAGTAATTCTCTGGGAGATGTAAAGACCCCTTTGGCTTTCTAAAGTTATTTCCAAATATCCTCCTCTTATTTGCTGCTCCTGGTATCTGCCCTGCAGAAATCCAGAATGTGAGCTATGCTCTCAGGGAACGCAGAGCATCCTGATGGCTATTTTAATGTACACAGCTGCATGCTGCACTCACTGTGTAAACCCAAACTATTTGGTCTGTAATAAGAACACTGCATTGTTTTGTAACATAGACAAGACAGTGATGCACAAGTGGAATAAGGATGAAAATAGATTCTGGATTGCGTGGATTGCTACTGTGCCCCTTCCATAACTGGAGTTAAAAAGAGCTTTCTGGCAACATTTTCTTCTTTTAGTATATAGTTGGTAAGGTGTGATTTTATCTGAGGCACAAAAGATATATCATACAAGTCCTCCTTGAATTCAAAGGTTTTTAGAGGGAAGATAGTGCTTGACACATTACTGAAGAAAAAACCCACAATGCTTACACCTCTTCTGCCTTTTGGTCGTCACTGAACCTTGTGCAATAGAACCCCTCTAGTGATCCTGATAGTGTGAAAAGGCTCAGGAAAGGCTGAACAGTAAAAGTCTCCATACCAACACCTCCAAAAGGGAGAAAAATGTGACCTGCAAAATCAAGGAAAACCCAGGTCTCGTTAATTAAGCTTTGTAATTAAATATATTCCCTGAGGCTCAAGGCACAGGTCCTCTCATTGCTTAGGGACCTCATGCCTGTAATTAAGGAGAAAGGCTGAAGTGCTTTGCAAACTGGCGATGCCCACAGGGCCTCGCAGCATGGGTGGAGAGCCCCACAGGGTTCCCTACATGCAGGCTCCAGCTCTCTCCACATGTCTGCCCCACATGTGAAGGTCATCCCTACGGGAAGCCTGTGGGCTTTAGTGGAGCTGGACAAGAGATGAATTTAGCTGAGAAGTAGTAACTGCAGCAATAGGCAACCACCCGAAGTTCCTACCCCAGATACCAAAAACTTACCCCAAACACAGAGCCCTTGGCCAGAGAAACGGACCACACAGAATACTGATGGACTTCCATAAGCATTTTGCTGCTGATTTGAAGGCGGGGGCACACTGACAAATGTGAGGCTTGGGTCCTGGGCATTTACTGCCAGCACCTTTACAGAGGCAGAACGAGATCAAGCCGGGCACAGGTGAGACAAGCAGTATTTAATGGATATATTCCCCAAGATTCTAACTGTAAAAAAACATTTACCTTGAAAAAAAAATTCAAGAACTTAAATTTGCATCTGACTTCCAACTGGAACATGGGATGAAGAAGAGAGCTGATAAAAGCAAAACACAGCAGATTCGGTGTTACCATGGCTGCTGCAGTGCTGTGAGCTTAGTGCTTTGCCTTCGCACACTGCAGCCGGAGAAACCTGTCCCTGCAGTGTGGAGGGAAAAGGGGAATAAAGGTGCGAACAGTACCTGTGTCCAGAGGGTACTATAAACAGCTCAAGAGTCATCTCTGTAACGAAAGTGTCATGCTATGGTTACAATGCATGTAATTTACATATAGCATAGCTACATTATCACTTGGGCAGTCAAGGATGCTTCAAATGTATTTCTTCATTTGCTGCATGCTACTGGCATATATCAATATTGTATTTATGCCAAATTCCCTGCGTGCAGCCGGAGAACCCAATGGATTTTCATCTTGCCCACTCATGCCTAGATAAGGGTGTGCAAACACAAAGCTATTTTGGGAACATTTTTAGGCCCTGTTAAGCGGCACTAAGAACAGTGCTAGGGACAAGTGTCCAGATAAAGGGCTGCAAGGATAAATACCAAAGCCTGGGAACAATCAGGGAGCTCATCTTTATCTCCAGCACCTCTCTCACCCAGGCTTATAAATAGCGAATGCACCAAGTGCATCATGCTACCCGAGCAGCAGGACAGCGGCTGTGGACATCGGCCGAGGGCGCATTGCGACTGCCCTGGCTCTGCCCAAACGAGAGCTGTGAAGGGGTGGCAGAGACTTGCCTGCCTTGAGCAGCACCAGGGCCACAGTGGGCTTGGGCTCCCTCCTGCAGTGGCAATCCTAACGCCATCCTTAGTGCCTTCTGACTTGAAAGTCTTCACCTTCTGGTGCGTGGGGAGTGGGTAAAGGTCCCTGCCTACTTCCCGCAGGCTCTATCCCACTAAGGAGAAGCACTTTCCCTGCCTCTTGCTGCAAGTGGGAAGGACTTCCAGATGGCTTTTGTAAAACCATTGCTCTTTGGGACAGGAGCATCAGCCTCCCTGTAAGACATGGTGCCACAAGTTCGGGTTGTGGGGTTGAGGGAAGGGTGCTGGGGACTGCTTGCTCAGGGATGATAGTAAGGAGACATCAGCCAAAGACAAAAATGCACTTAAAGAGATAAGACACAGAGCTGATGCATTCCTCTTTCTCTTTCATTGGTTATTGTAATTAATTAATGCTAACTAATAAGCTCTCACTGACTGCCTGCAGGGAATGATATAGGGCAGGGTTTGGGAGCAATCTGCCAGCCTGCTTCAGCTAATGCTCCATGGGCCATTTCTTCAGGGAGATACCCGAAACATGCCAAAGAGAACAGAAGCTCCCTTCAGAGGCAGAAACCTTTGTAATAAACACCGACTTGGACAGGAGTAGACCAGCTCTTAACGCTCTGCATAGTGCAGGGAGTTTCCTGAACCTTGGGCTGAAAAACCACCATCAGGGACAGTCTTGTCCACCTCTTCCTCCCTGGGGACCTCCCTCACACATCCCACATCTGCCCTGCCCTCAGCCCATACACAAGGGACCCTCAGCAGTGCGGCCATCCCACTGCGAAGCCTGCCAGCCACAAGAAATTATCCCCAAAAGGCTGACGGAGGCAAATGCTTTCCTCAGAGGGTCTCCCCTGCTTGTGCAAAGGGTACTTCTGCTGCACATCAGCTGCTGCTGCTCTAGAGAAATGATACTCACTTCAAAGGAGGTGGAAATGAGGTTTTTCAAGGGGAAGAATCTCTTAGACTAAAGGAAGTTGTGGTGTCCTACAACCCACAGTCCATGAGGGTGAGTGCTGTGAGGCTTTGCGAAGGCGGATGAACAAACAACATGTCCTTTTAACAACTAGTGATGCGGGTGAAGAAAGATGACTTGGTCTCTTTTCCTTACAGGTTGAGCAGCTGACAGAAGAGCAGAAAAATGGTAGGTGTATCTTTAACCTGACACCACAGCTCAAAGATGAGCTCCCTGGCCAGCAGCCCGGCCTGCCTCAGCAATTACACCCCACTGCTTTGGTCAGACTGGCCAAAGGAATTGTGGTCCACCAGCATTTCAAGCAAGGCTGTTTCCGTGCACGTGCCTGGGTGTCTGCACCATGCGATGGCCAGGCAGCGCTGGGATGCACAGGCAGGGGAGGCTGTGCCTGGGGGGAGCTCACTGCCCTGCCACCCATCTGCAGGGTTGAGGTGTGGACCAAGACCCCCCAACATCTCCTCTTACTTCTCTCCCCAGAGTTCAAGGCTGCTTTTGACATCTTCGTGCTGGGCGCAGAGGATGGTTGCATCAGCACCAAGGAGCTGGGGAAGGTGATGCGGATGCTGGGGCAGAACCCAACCCCTGAAGAGCTGCAGGAGATGATAGATGAGGTGGATGAGGATGGTGAGAAACTTGGCTTTCTTCTCTTGGGGCGCTTTCCCCAACACCATCCCCATGTCTGCAGGCATAGGGGGCATGGTGTGGGTCAGCAGTGCTCAGCATCTGAGCAGTACTGACAGGATCTATGCTCGGAACAGTTGCAGCCTGTGGGGAGCACCATCATATGCTGTGATTTTGAAGGACCCTAAACACCCACCGAAGTTCAGCATGGTTCCTTTAGGAAATTAGCAGGCAAAGAGGAACTATGAAAGTCTTTATTCCTATAACGATGCTTGCACTGATTTTGGGAGCTATTCTGAAATTGCACAGATCCATTAAAAAAATGTAGCAACTTCCATTTCAGAAATGCCACAGGATTCTATTCTCAGGAAAGTCTTTCACTGCTTGATTGCACACACAAACCCCTGTCAATATTGATCAAATGGTGATGACACCTAGCAAAATCCACTGTGTGCAAAGATCACTACTGGCGATCACACCTAACAAAATCCACTGTGTGCAAGCAGGGCAGAAATACCGTACTAAAAAACTGGAAAATAAAAGCACAGTTAAAAATCAATGACACAGCTCTTTTAATTTCTTGCCTGAAAACAACAGTACCACACTGCATGAATACCTGCCTTCTGGAGCTGTTATTATTAATACCTGGATGAGATGGACAGGTACCTCCATAGCAGGAATTCCCACGCATTGGTGCTTTCAGTAGGACCTTTGGATCATTTTGCCTTGGCTAAATGATTGCAAAAGGTAAAAATCCAGTGACTGAATCCGTGCAGGGACTCACTCACTCTGGCATCCTGAAAGCTGCTTCTTGCTGCAGGGCTGCTCTCCAGTTTTGGTCCTTGGTTACTAAAGGGAAGCACAATCTCTCGCTTGGCCTTGCCTGTCCACCCGCTGTAGCATGAGCTGACGGTGTTTATTCTGCCTACAGGCAGCGGCACTGTAGACTTTGATGAGTTCCTTGTTATGATGGTTCGGTGTATGAAAGATGACAGCAAAGGAAAAACTGAAGAGGAACTCTCCGACCTCTTCAGGATGTTTGATAAGTAAGAGCCATGAGCGCAGCATGGCAGGGGTGTGGGAACAGTGCAACTGTCCTGCATGTCGTGTCCCCCCCCCCCGTGTGCTGCTCTGCTCCTGAGCTATTCTGTCCTCACACAGAAACGCCGATGGCTACATTGACCTTGAGGAGCTGAAGATCATGCTGCAGGCAACGGGGGAGACCATCACTGAAGATGACATAGAAGAACTGATGAGAGATGGGGATAAAAACAACGACGGCAGGATTGACTATGATGGTATGACTCTTTCTTGCATACAGTTTGGTCACAAGCCCCTGAGTGTTCCCCAGGCACCTCCCATGGTCTTGGCTGTCTTCTTGGTCAGGCACGGGCCATGCAGGCGGTACACCTCACGCAGCTGGTGCTTGCTCAGGGATGGGGGGTTTCTTAGGCTAGCAAAGTGGTAGCAAAGTCCTGGGGTTGCCTTAACTGTTCCCATGCTGCTAAAACCATGCTGCACTGAAGCAATGCTGCCTTCCACCAGAGACCTGCCCATCCCCTCCTGCCCCCTCAAGACAAGCACTATGAAGGGCCGTACCTTTGAACGCAGCGCTGCTGGAAAGGCCCCCAGACCATTTCTGAGCTGAGCTGGTGGCCACGTCTCACCCCGCTGCACTCACCTCTGGCATTTTGGTGGCTGCCGAGGGCGATGCTGGGCTCCAGTGACATTTCCAGCTGGAGTCACGAGGAGCCCTCGCCACAGCCAGAGGAGCAGTAGCCATCCCCCCAGCAGCCTCTTGCACATCGGGGAGATGGAAGAGGAGACAGGGCTGGGAAACCTGCCAAGAGTGCACTTGGCAGCCACGGGGGCACTTCAGTCCCACCTCACCCCCTTGTCTCCAATGTCTTCCCTTGGCAGAGTTCCTGGAGTTTATGAAGGGAGTTGAATAAATCTGAGGCCGGATGGACAGCCCGAATCTCCTGAACCCCTCAAGCGCTGCATCTCTTCCCCTTGGCTGATCCCCCTGGCTACCGGCATGAAGACTGAGTGCTGAGAAGGGTGGCCGCTGGGAAAATAAATGTGTTAATACCAAGTGCCTCAGATGGTTGCTCCTTGGAGGCTTATCGAGAGCTTCACCCCGGCTGCATACTCACAGCTCACAGGGCCTCACTGAGCCCCTGGGAGCCGTGCATAGCAAGGGGACATCACAGCTGGAGCTTTAAGCCTCCAGGAAGGCTGCCAGCCCGCTGGCATGAACCATGGGTGCTTCATCAGGAGCTGCCGTGTTGCATCTCCTCACCCCTGCCATGGTGAGCAGGCTCAGGATCCAGAACTGGTTCCTGCTGGTTTAACTGCAGCATCAGTGGCATTTTAGTGATGACATGCGAGTTAACAACACTTATGCCATCACTGAAATCCTCCCCACGTTCCTGAGGGAACACCCCTTCCCCCTCCCGCCATCCTGATTACCACCCTGCGGCGCATGCAGAAAGACACCGTTTTCTTTGGGAACATGAATAAAAGGCATTCTATGCCAGACTGGGTGCATCCCTCCCATCCCGGCAAGGGGCAAATGGCAGCAGCCTCAGATGTGAGCCTCACTGCAATAACCAGAACACCCTATTTTCCCTCAGAAATCACACTCATTTGGGCAGAAGGTGCCGTGAGCGTGGCACAACTCCACTTTGTGCCTCGGTCCTCAGGCACAGGGTGACAGCAGTGCTGAGGAGAGCAGGACAAGCCGCGCTATCGCCAAGGGCCCCAGGGGCACCGTCTTTTCTCATCCCAAGGAAGTGCGGCATTCCTGCAGCATTAGCAGCTCTCCCTGCACATAGCTGCCTCCTCCCATCGAATGACAGCCCCAGCACAGCTCACACATCGCAGTCATGTTGCTAAAATCAAACGTTTACTCAAGCAAGATAAACATTGGCAGGGCAAGGTGCTAGACTGCGTTGGTGCGAGCCCCAGCGATGCTGCCACGCCAGTGCCCCCGTGCCTGCTGCACCGTCCTTCTGCCTTTCCTCCCAGAAGCGGCCTTTGTTTTCCTCCCTGTCTGTGGATGCACAGCCGGAGCAGCTGTACGTGGGAGAACGGGAGCACAGCAACCCAGTGAGCTGAAGCATTGTCTTTAAACCCAGGATATTTTGGGAACACCCCGAATGCACACATCTGGCAGACCTGCTCAAAGGGGTCTCCCGGAGGGTGCCAAGCCCTCAGTGCCATAGCTCTGCTGATTCAGCAGAACTGCAGGGGTACCAGAAGCCAACAGGCACAGGAATGTGTTCGCTCAAGCCACCCTGTGACAGGAAGTGCTCCCGAGGGTTACTGTCTCCTGTTTCCACTGAATCCATAGCTTAGAGTTTAAACCCAATCATTTTCCACCTCCCCGGTGTGGCAGCAGCAGTTATTTCCGACCAAGCCCTGCTTCTGAGGACACAGCTGAAATGTTCTACCCCAGGCCTGGAAACCTCCATGGAGTGGCAGCCACAAGCCGGTGACACCAGGTCTCCCCACAGCCATGGCCACCCAACCCACGGGCAACCTCACATCTCGGCAGGCATCGCCAACAGCCCCATTACCCACCAGACCCAAACACACGAGAAGAACATCTCCAAGATATTATCCACTGCTTACTGAGAGGCTTTAGCTCACTGAGTGAACAAGAGGAGACAAGGCTAACGCCCTCCCTTCAGTCAACCCTGGAGGCCTGGGAGAGGCTTAGTCCTTAACTAGGGAAAAGGACGACTGCAAAGAGCCACCCTGCCATGTTTCCCCTCTTGGTTCAACAGTACAGGGAGCAGCGAGCCACAATCTTGCTGGCTACCCACTCCTTTCCGAAGGTAAAACAGGGAAGGCAGTGGCTAGAAAGAGGACAAAGGTGCAGCAGCTGAAACACTGGCTGTGTAAGAGCAGACACACTGCGAGTATCTGGGTTTTTCCGGTCCTTACGCCAGAGGTACCAGTAGATCAGCATGCTCTGTCTTAACCGAGAAAAACTGCTGCAAGACCAATTTGCCTTAACACGCTGCTGGTCCTCCTAACGTACGACAGCAAATGCCGCCGGGCGGTGTGCTGCGGGTGGATTTCACTGTTGGCTAAAACATGGGAACAACTGTGTTAGGAATGTAACACAACATGACAGGCCAGCGAGTTAGCGAGGCGGCTGAGGAACCAGTAGCCAGAACAGGATCAGTCGAAGTCCACGGAGAAGCTGAAGTAGTCAAAGCCTCCACAGAGAGGATGGGCCTGGAGATGTGCAAATGGTGACTGAAAACCACCCAGGGGGAATCCGTGCATCTATGCGACTTCAACCAATTCTGCAGTGTTCCCTGCAATGCCTAGTGAACCTGCGGCGCCTGAAGCCTTTCAGGAAGATAACACATGTCCATGTGCACCACTGGGGAAAAATGAGTCAGTGAAACAATAATTCTTCTAAAGTCAGGCAAACCCCAGGCCATTTACTACACCTGAAAGCAGCCCCTAGACCCGCGTGCTCTGAACCCCCCAGCCGAGACAGGAGCTGCGCTGGCAAGTGACAGCAGTACGTGCTACCAGGCACAGTTTTCAGGCCATTTGATCTACCTTCATTTGCTGCCAGCAGGTTTCACTCCTGCCCTGGTTTGCAGCTTTCCCAGTACATCTGAGACCTCTCTTCAGCCCTCTAAAACTCTGCTGTGTGAATTAAGCGACTGCAGGAAGGTCTGAGAACATTCTGTACACACCTCCCTAATAAAACCTCTGCATCTCACCTACAGTCACACATGTGCCAGCAGGGCAGTGGCAGCAGAACACAACCTAAGGTACATCAGATAAACATTTCACAGCATCAAAATCCCTGTTGTGTAGAAACTCCTGCAACATCCTTGAAATCTGGGCAAAGCAGAACTCGTGTTCTGTTTGCCGCTTCTTGCTTGAACACACTACTGAAGGTAAAGGGAGACAGAGCACCACATATCCAGCCCAGCTTTTCATTTTCGCTGTCCCCAGTGAATACTCTGCCCCACCACAGTGTTTCACAGTAGCTGATTTCTCCTCTCCAGCCTGTGCTTTTGGCTTTCAGCGCAATGGCTCACCTTTGCCAAACGAGCTCATCTGGTATTTGGTTACACCACCTTTACTCCTTTTTTTCCGAAGGGGAAAAAAGGAGCCAATCTGGAACCTGATAGAGAGTCCTCTGAATTACAAATGGGAGAATCGTCTGCAACAAGTACGACATACAGCAGCAGCAAGCACAGAACACAGAACGTGACGTACTGCAGTAGCTGCGCAGAGATGCTCTCAAGCTCATTGGCTTCCTGCAGGATACCAAGGACTTAATCATGAGAATTTTGAAGTTTTTAAACGTCAAAGATGGCAGAGCTCAGCGTAACGGGAACAGTTTCAAACAGACCACAGCTGCCAGTTCCGTCTCCTGGGCTCCGGATGTAATCCTCCCAAAAAGGATTTTTAGCCTCGCTTGACCAACAAAAATGATTTCACGAGGCAAGTGAAAGAGGATGAAGATGCACCCGAGGCCATGTCAGCACAGATGCCCCTTTGCAGCTTCCCATCGGAGCTGGGGCAACTTCTGCAAGAGGGAAGTAAGTCGTGGACTGAGCTGTCACAGGGCTAGAAAATGCAATAGGTGACCAACTGATGCCTGGGCAGTGTCCTGCGGGACCGCTGTGCGTGCAGGGCGCAGACAACAACAAACCTGACACCAAGCTGCTGTGGAAGCTCACAGAATTCCTATCTCTTGCTACACAATGATGCCTGGATTAAGGTTACGCTCCTCTCTGCTGCATTTTGTCACGCAGCCGCTATTTTGGTCAGAAAGTCAGCAAGCCCATATTTGGGAAGCCGCCCCACTGAAGGGCAGCATGAAGGGCAGAGATGAAAAGGCCGCTTCTGAAGGCAGGCCCAGGGGAGCTGCCTGGAGCCACAGGAAGCCCAAATCTTTCCCTCTGCTTCTCCTTTATGTGCCAACATCCCTTTCTCAGCCTGACCCTCGCCTCTCTCTTCCCTCAAACTACATCCTGTGGCTGAGCACCTCACAAGCATCCTGGCGAAGACACCAAGGCGGTTCAGGGGTGAAATTTTACTTTTTAGATTAAAAAAGTCTTAATGCTAGACTTAAAATGCAGAATTTAAACCAGGCTGGAGATCTGCAGACACACAGATGAACACAAAGTCCTCTGTTCAGAGGCTTTTTCTTTCACTGTTCTTTTCACAGCACACATCTGCAGCAGACTGACCTTCACTGACACAGCTGGACCAGTCACACTGCCTGCTCCAACACCAGCAGCAACCCAAAGGGTATCTCCCTATGCTAGGTCTGTCAGCCCTAGCGAGGGCTGCTGGGCAGCTCTGAGCCAGCAGCTGAGGCTATGAGACTACGCATGCTAACCTGAACCACAGCTACACATCACCTTTGTAAACAAACTCGCTCAAGCAAGGCAGGCAGCAGCCACGCAGCTCAAGACCTCCAATACCCACACTCGGGTACCACTGAGGCCAGCAGGATTTAAGTGCTGTGCATGTCTCACATGTGACCTACCACTTGCCAAAGAGCACACACCAAGGAGAATCAACACCATGAGCACCCTCTTGCCAGTTGACCCTCTGGTGTACCTGAGTGCAGCAGGGACCAGACCACCTTTGTGTCTTGACTATTCAGCAGACTCTACCTGGTGGTATGAACCCTACGACTGTAGCTCTCTCCAGCACAGCACCCCTCCCAGCCAGCACGCTGCTCTCACATAGCAATTCAATTCTTTCAACTGACAAACATCAAGATGCACAACAGTCCAGGAGATGCACACAGCATGATCAGGCAGCTGAGGGTTGCAGATTGCTTGGTTCAGGGGTGGGTGGTATTTTTCATTAGTCAAAAACAACTTGAAAGCGGAAACTGGGAAAAGACTTTTGAAACCGAGACATGAAGAACTCAAAATATTTACCTTTTTTCAAAATAAGGCTGCATTTCGGCAATTTACTTAACTATTAAGAAATAAATACATTAACTGGATGTCTCAGTTGATCAGGATTTTCGCCAGCAGGCGTTTTGCTGCTCTACCGCTAAGTCAGAAGACAGCTGCAAACATCCAGCCCTCACGATCTGTGGGCTGACACCACCGGGTGGACAAGCTTTGGAATTACAGTTTCAGGAACTGAAAAGCATTTTAACAGGTGGCTCACTTCGTGAATAAAGCAGCACCGCTGGAATCAGCTTTACTGGCTGGGGGGAAGCGGAGAGTGAAGCCTTCTCCTGACCTGCAGGAGGACAGCAGTAACAAAACCCTGTACCTCTCACGCTTTTGAGCTGTCACTCCCTTGTTCTCATCAGTCAGTACATTTCAGATAGGAACTTCTGTTACTGGAATGGAAGAAGTCCACTAAAATACAGTCTCTATGAAAAACATATAGTCCAACCCCCTTACACATTCCTAACATTAACACTTCAGTACTTCCAAGTTATTTCAGAATATGACAAGGGGTAACTGTAGTGATAGGACAAGGGGTAACGGGTTCAAACTTAAACAGGGGAAGTTTAGACTGGATATCAGGAAAAAATACTGTAAGGGTGATGAGGCACTGAAATGGGTTGTCCAGGAAGTTGTGAATGCTCCATCCCTGGCAGCGCTCAAGGCCAGGTTGGACAGAGCCTTGTGTGGCATGGTTTAGTGTGAGGCGTCCCTGCCCATAGCAGGGGGGTTGGAACTGGATGATCTTAAGGTCCTTTCCAACCCAAACTATCCTATGACTCTATGACACACACAAATTCTAACACTAATTGCTATGATCTCTGACACCACAGCTAGCACTCACTACCCTCCCGCTTTTCAAGGTATCCACAGCTGTAACCACCTTACCTGGACAGGGTACCAGCAGACACACAACAGCCCTTGGAGATCTCACCTTGCCTGTAGCACCACTAGGGACTATCATAAAAACCACAGTATGCGAGCTGAACATGCACACCAGTATCAAAAGTAACATTACCTGTAGTGAACACTATCACCCAAAAGTCCAGGCAATACTGGCTTCGACTTGTATGGAAATAAATAAGTTGTTCCTTGTTTAAATTTTACAGCTTCACTTAATAACCATTTCACAACTTGAAAACAGACTGAACTACCAAATGCTCATGACCTGTACCAACAACCACAGTGTAAGAGCTCTAAGGAGGAAGCAGGTGGTTTACTTTCCATGTTGGAGGCTGACAACACAAAACCTCTCTACAGCTCCAGCTGGCTGGATCTGACAGGGAACAAAGCCACACACTGGTCACTCTGGTCACTACACACAAGCTTGATGCACAACTGGTATCTAAAATACAAGTCAAAGAAGGCTTCTGGAGGGTTCTCCTCAAGTTTGGGAGGGGAAGACTTTGTTACATCCAATTTTATTTCTTATAAAAATGCTGTAACATGCATGCCTGTAGGAAAACTGGTTGTCTTAAACCACGTCAGTCCTTTTTCTGTTGAGCAGCCTGCTTGGCATTGTTGGCCTGCATCTTCTTCAGTCCCTTTTTGTTGTGCTTCTTTGCAAATCTCATGTTCCTCAAGAACTTGGGATCAACCTATGAGGAAAAAAAAAGCCATGCTGTAAAAGGCACACATGTAAAACCACCTTAATCTCCAGATTGTTCCACTTATTCCCAAATGCTGGCTGTGGTTAATTCAGTTTTTCTGATTAATTACATAAACAAAATTCTTTTAGCCATCTGTAACCATGCTTTAACTAGCTATTTCCCTTCACTTCCATAAACAAACTCACACAAAACCTCAGCAATAAGCACACACAAAGTACAAGTTGAGTAAAGCTGTAAACAAGACAGATTTCATTCCCCTGACACAGTATGTTCTGGATCTGAAGTACCACAAACCAGCCTTGGCAGGTGAGCACATACACATGGAATTCCTGGGTGAAGACCAATGCCACTTCCTCACGCCTTTCCTTTTCACACTCAAGTAGAGAAATACCAGCACAGAATAGCAGCTCCCCAGTTTTCTTGTCAGCTAACAGCTAGCCAACAGCAGCTAGGACCAATTCTCAGAACTATCAACTGCTCTTGTATTGATAAACACTTGCTATTTTTCTAGCATGAGCTGTCCATGCCCATGGCAGGGGGCAGGAGCTAGATGGTATTAATGTCCTTTCCAACCCAAACCATTCTATGATTCTATTTTACTGTAAACAGCTTTTTAACCAACACACCCAAGTATTGGGATTTTGTCATCTTAACCCATGCTCAGTGCAAGGAGAGACTCAAGAAACTGCCACAGTGCCTGCAGGAGGGAGCTGAGCTCTCCCCGAGCTGTGCAGAAAACGAGTTTTTATGTCACATCCAAAAAGCCAATAATCACACCTACAAAGCAAACAGAATGACAAGCCTCCCCAAATCCTAAATGTCCTGTCTTTGCTTTTGGGTGTGGAAGATCCTGTTGTATCACTTGTCTAATCTCAGAAAAACTATAATACTGCCATTCTCATATGTATTGCCCAGAAATGCCAGTTTCTCTAATCATCAGACTGAAACTCTCTGGATGAGTACAACAGTAAATAGTAAATACAGGATAATAAAATAATAGTGAAGTGTACAGGAAGTAGGAGAGCGAGCAGGACTAAAGAGAGAGAGAAGAGCTATCCAACCAACACAGGTTTGTTTCACGTGAAGCAGTAGTTAGTGACACCCACCCAAACAGGAGAAAGACAAAACTGACCAAAAAGTAGGAAGCAGTTTAACAGACACACAAGGGTGGATTTCACATGGGTCAGAAATATCACAGCTGCATGTAAGGTAAGCAAAAGACAAACCAGAAACCCACAGTGGTTCTGGCCATCTAAACCACTAAGCCCTGTCTGCAAAAAATACACCAGTCAAAATAATACAAATAGTGGGTTGTATTTTTTTTTTGTCCAATGGTTAAGCCTCAGTAAAGTAATAGTATGGGAATATCAAAAGAAACGCTCACCCCTTTGAGAGATTCGTATCTATGGGATCTGGGTTTCTTGATGCCATTTCTGTGCCACTTACGGGCTACGAACAAAGACAAGAAAACAAGTTAACAATGCTGCATTACCTTCCTTTTAAATCCAGATAACCCTACCAGAACGATGGTGAATAGAGCGTTTTCTAACCCTGCCCATCCAAACGAAATGCAAATTAGCAACACACCTCTGACCCCACCCCTTTGCATTCCTATGGGTTTCTAATGCAAGGATTTCAGGCTTCTCATCAACTAATACTGGCAGCACCACCATCGGCACACTAAGAAACCTCAGCCATTAAGCAGCTCTAGCACTTGTATTTAGCACTAAAAGGCACCATCAGGCACTGTGCAAGACCAAGCAGAACCTACCCTGTGTAGTGAACTCTGCTAACTCAGAGGATCGACGGAAACAAAACCCAAAGAAGAACTCTTTTTATCACTGTGGTCATCTTTGGCTAGCACAGGGTCACAGGCTGAATGCCGTTCAGCAACGTGCTTAGCTCAAACACATGAAGCTTTTGCACAGGTTACAGTATTTTCACACAGAGCCCAAACAAGTCACGTCCCTTAAAGCTCTACCAAACGCCCCGTTCAACCCTTACAAACCATCACCTCCTTCTCTCACTGCAAACCAAACACACAACGCAAGGAACACCGCGCTGCCGTGACGGAGCGGGTGGAACCAGTGGGTTAAAACCTCCCAGCGGAGCGCGGCCCCCAGCGACACCCCCCAACCCCCCGCGTCCTCCCGGAGCCGCGAGGCCCCGCGCCTTACACTGGTTGTGCGTGGTGTGGTTCTTGGACTTGGCCATGGCTGCACCTGCGGGAGAGAGAGGAACGGCTCAGCCGGGGAGCGCGGCCCGCCCCCCCCATCCCCGTCCCCATCGCCTCCTCAGGGCCCCCCCCGTAGCCCCATCCCGGCGGGGTCTGCCCGGGTCTGCCCCGCAGCCGCGGATGGATCCGGATTGAGCGCAGACACCCACCGCCACCGCCGCAGCGCCGGAAGAGAAGGGGCGGCCGCGGGGGCTGCTGGGAAAAGGAGCCCGCACCTCCGCTGCGCAACGGGCGCCGCCACGGAGAGGTTCCGCCCGGAAGCCTCCCGCCTCTCTGCTCCCCTTCACCGCACCGCGGGTCTGTGCCCGCTCCCCGCACCAGCCCCGGCCTCGGTGGCTGCGGCCTCCACTCCCGCCCCGGCCCCGCGAGCGGCGACGGACCCACAGCAGCACGGCTCCACAGCCCCAGCGACGTGGCGGGCCCCGGTCCCTCTGCGACATGGTTCCGCCACAGCACCGCCCTGCACTGAGGTCCCCCCATAACATGGTTCCCCCACAGCACGGTCCCGCACTGAGGTCCCCCCATAACATGGTTCCCCCACAGCACCGCCCCGCACTGAGGTCCCCCCATAACATGGTTCCCCCACAGCACCGCCCCGCACTGAGGTCCCCCCATAACATGGTTCCTCACCAACATTGTCCGTCCCCCCGCCGGAGCTCCCCACCAACATGGTCGTTCCGGCGCCGAGACCTGCCGCCACCATGGCGCTTGGTGGCACTGCCGCCTGGCTGGAGGCAAAGGGCTCCAGCCCATGGGCGACTGAATTCAGACAGCATTCCCTGCACACACAGCTGTGCGCGCCACCCCGGCACAGGGGTGTGCTCAAGGCCAGGTTGGACGGGGTTTGGTGCAACCTGCTCTAGTGGAAGGTGTCCCTGCCTGTGGCGAGGGGCTGGAACTGGATGAGCTTTGAGGTGCCTTCAACCCAACCCAGCCTGCGACTCTATGAATGAAATCACACAGCGCATTTTCCTCACAGCAGATTCACTAATCGCTCATTCGCACGGAACACAGGCCCTTGCAGAAAGGCTGTGAACGGCTCTGCTCCTTTTCAAACCCTGACAACAAGAAGCTTTGGCTGTGCCGCTTTTGTAACCCCCCGAACCCGCTGCTCCTGGGCCCAGCACGCCTGCAGCTGCACAGGGGGGTCTGGGCTGTGTCTGACTGTGCCCGGTCACACAGGCCCACAAGGTGAAAGTCTCACTCCTGCAAAATTACAGACCCAGACTTGGACAATTTGGTATCTGCAAGACAGTAAAATGATCACTAAGATGGGCAAATGAAACCGTGTCTATCCATGGTGCAGCTGCTTTGCCAAGGTGCCAGCTAAACCAGAGCACTAATGCCGTTTTCCATCAATGACAGCAAGGCCAGGCATCGCTGGCACAGGCAGCCCAGTCGGAGGGGAGTAGATCCACCTTCTGATGGCCAAGGGCTGGAATTAACTCTCATGGTAGCTTCTGCTAGCCCAGCCACAGGAAACTTTGTGATGCTGCCTGTCAGGGAGCCCCAGTGCTGGCTGTGGGGCTGCCAGTGGTGATGCCACAAGGAGGCATTCGTGGTTATGGATTGAGGCATCTCCCATGGGGAGGTGTGAAAAGAAATAGGGGAACCAAAAGCCAAGGTTGCCCAAGCCTGCTGGGTTGTATCTGTACAGACTGCTGCATTTGGGTTGTATCTGTGTACGGACTGCTGCATTTGGGTTGTATCTGTGTACGGACTGCTGCATTTGGGTTGTATCTGTGTACAAACTGCTGCATTTGGGTTGTATCTGTGTACGGACTGCTGCATTTGGGTTGTATCTGTGTACGGACTGCTGCATTTGGGTTGTATCTGTGTACGGACTGCTGCGTTTGGGTTGTATCTGTGTACGGACTGCTGCGTTTGGGTTGTATCTGTGTACGGACTGCTGCGTTTGGGTTGTATCTGTGTACGGACTGCTGCATTTGGGTTGCATCTGCTGCATTTCGGCCCGGGATTGCTGTGCTTTCAGATGGGAACCTTTAAAAAATGAGCAGAAAAAAAGGCCAGGCTTTTCCACATTGTGGTTGAATGGAAAAATACTGCATCTTTTTATGGCACTGCCTTTAAGAGGAGAGGCGCAAGTGAATTGCCTAAAATAACCCACACTTGGAAAAACAGCCCAGAGACCAAAGCCCCTGGACCAGGACATGGGAGAGAGAACTGGACTTTTTTGTCAGTGACTGATTGCATCCGGAGCTACTCTGCCTCAAGTTTGGGTACCTGTGACCAAGCTCTTCCTATTAAAGAAATGGGGAAAAGTCTTGAAAATGGTATTTGTCTTTTTTTTTCTTTCTGGGCCACTGTTATTACCAAAGAGTGTAAACATAGATGAAAATACCCATATCCTTCTCCTGGCATTTTGCAGCTGGAATGTGAGGTTCCCCACAAAATCCTCCCTGAAACACAAACTTCTGACTTTATAAATTATGGGGGTTTAGAATTTTTTCCATTGTAGGGAGTCGTGGTCTTAAAATATTCAGGCATTTCCGTGGCCAGCTAATCGCAGCCAGCACCAGGGAGAAAGCCTGACTTTCCTGATAACCCGAAGAGCCAAGCTCAGGGGAAGACAAGACTGAATCTCAGAGGCAGGTTTGCCTCCACTGTGTTGCAGAAGGAAATAGGCTGCCAGGTTCCCTTATGCATTAGTTTATGAAAACTCTTGATCTTTTTCACTCCTTTGTGAGCCTTCGAAGGGTTTACTTTATGGGTCCAGCTATATTTTCCAAGTTCTTTCAGTATCCCACTGCAATTATTGCTGTTGGAGCTCCCTGGGAGCCATTCACAGCTGCTGCTGGGGCCTCATGAGACAAGCGGTCACACAGATGGGGTGAGGGAAGATGTGATTAATATCCAGGTGGTTTACAAGACCTGTAAGCCAAATTATTAAAATAAAACTGGGAGCGCATTCACTTTATGGGGCTGAGAGTAATGTATTTAGGATGGTTTATAGAATTATAGAAGCATAGAACGGTTAGGGTTGGAAAGGACCTTAAGATCATCTAGTTCCAACCCCCCTATCCGTGGGCAAGGACACCTCACACTAAACCATGTCACCCAAGGCTCTGCCCAACCTGGCCTTGAGCACCACCAGCGATGGAGCATTCACAGCTTCCCTGAACAACCCATTCCAGTGCCTCACCACCCTTACAGTAAAGAACTTCTTCCTCATATCCAATCTAAACTTCCCCTGTTTAAGTTTGAACCCTGTTACCCCTTGTCCTATCACTACAGTCCCTCATGAAGAGTCCCTCCCCAGCATCCCTATAGGCCCCCTTCAGATACTGAAGGCTGCTCTGAGGTCTCCACACAGCCTTCTCTTGTCCAGGCTGAATGGCCCCAACTAAACCACTAAAACTAAACCACTCCAAACCAATGCAGGATATCAGGTAAAAATGATGATCCAAGGCAGGATCAAGACCCCCTGAGTTTCTCCTGTGCTCTGATGAGCAGCAGCGTCTCTAATCATGATATGACTGAGAATGACTGGGCAGTACAAAACCTTCAATCCTACTTGTAGTGATTACAAACTTAATTAGTGCATGTTAGCCCAAGTGTCCTCTATTAAAGGAGCTGTGCTCATTAAATAGGATGGTAATTACTCCAGCTGCATAACAATTATGGAAAAATCATAGGTTAAAGTAAAAATCTCACAGTGTCTTTGACAACCGCGTTATCTCAATGTCCTTGCATCACACACATTTATGCCGACTGATGTTAGGTTTGTCATGGTTTTCATGCTGACACCACATGTCAGCAGACTTCTCTAATCTTGCCTTCTCCCACCCTGAAAGCTGACATTTGGACCTAGGGTAATGAATTTCCATAACTGCCCCCATTTAGTAATGCCAGTGACTCAGAGCAGCTTGGCGCCCAAGCCAAGCACTCCATGGGTATAAATCAGGAAAATATTACTGATTTCCAGGAAAACACTGCAATCCACCCCAAACGGGATATGGGCAGGATTTTGTTGACATCTTATGCAATATTTTGTTCTGATTGTATGTATATCTGCAGGAACAGTAGCTGCTTCGATTCATGGTTATACAAAAGACCATCTCCTTGTGAAGTGATAAAATGAGGCTGCCCTCATCTCTGCATGGCGCTTTGTGAAACGGGTGCTTGCAGGGCTGTTGGCTATCCAGTGTGGTGTTGAGCTAGGCTGAGTTTTACAAGGAGGGCTTGAACTGAGGTTGAGGACAGTCATTTCCCAAGACATTGGGAAATTTCCTCCCATTTCCCCAGGAAGAAGGCAAGGAAAGGCCGTACTGATATAAGATGCTGGGCACAGCGTGACAGTGTAGCTCCCCTGTGCCCTGGTACACAGGGAGCCTCTCGTATGTGGAACCCTCCATGCTGGACAAAATCAAGGATAATAGTTTCAGGTGTTGATTAGGAGTCCAGCTGGCTTTGCTTGACATGGATTAACAGGCTGACCCCTCCTGGAGAGCTATCAGCAATGGGAAAGCACAGCGATGCTTTCGGCTGTCCCAGCTGGCTCCCAGGGAAGGTGTTGCTCCCAGGGCAGCTCAGGCACTTGCCACTCATCTCCCTTCATGCTGTGCTCTCCACGGACACCACTGGAGTGGAGCTGCCATGTGCAGGGCTGCACCTCCATCAGGGCCGTTTTGTGAGATAAGGCCACCTTCATTGCTGTCCTTCCCCCAGCGAGCGGAGGCTGAGCTGGCTGGCACGTCCCCGAGAGGTCCCTGCACTGGTGGGATGTGGTGGCTTTGGGGCAGTTTTGGGGTTGTTCCCAGCTTGTGAACGAACAGGACTTGGCTGTGCTGTTAAGCCCGAGCTAGCAATGCTGGAAGCCCCAAGGCCAAGCGGCCGGTGCGCCTCCAGAGAAGCCCCATGGAGAAGCAGAGACATCAGCACATGGAGGCACTAGAGGGAGCCTGAGCACAACAGATCCCGCTCTGGGCTCAAAGCGGAAGCGCTGGTCCTAGTCAGGGAGAAGGGACCAGGGAATACCAGCAGGCACAGCACCTTCCCCCTTGACCTGCTGTGGCTTTCTTTTTTCCCCCTGCCAGCTGTTGTAATTTTCTTAAAGACATGAAGAAACACTGCTTCACTTATAGAAAGTGCTGATCTGCCAGCGGCGAGACAGCTGGCTCTGTGCAACCGCTGCAACTGTCAGACTGCGGGGTCCAAGAAAGCAGGAGTTACTGCAAGGCAAAGGGGAGCAGAAGTGCCTACCCACAGCCACGGCTTTCCTACAGGATGGGGAGCTGTTGTGACACAGCCCTGCAAGTGCTCCTGGACTGACGGCAGGGACCCGGGAGCAGTAACTGAGGCTTGTGTGCTCTGCCTGGTGTACTCCAATTAACGCATTAGGAGAGCTGGGGCGCTGGAAGAGGCTGGAGAGATGCAGTCCTTTATTCTCCTCAGCAATATTTTCATTGCACTGGCTTTGACAAGGAACAGGGTCACTGCCTCAAGATCTAGTTGTCTGAAACTCCCCCTTCCACCACTGCCACCAAGGATCAGCGCAAACAGTAAGGAGAGCCCCTGGGTTTGCTACAGATGGGCATCAGCGCTCTGGTGGGGCAGGGACTTGGGAACAAACACTTTGCACTGGTGTTTAGCCACACTGGGGAGATGGATGTGTTTGTTCCAAGTACATCTGCAAAGCATATCTTCTTTCACAGTGTTTGCAGAGGGCCAGAGTTTCTTTCAACAGGATAATCAAGCTTAGCCCAGCAGAAATCAGAGAAGCATCCGTAAGACAGGTGAGCAGGGACTGTGAACAAAAGCTCTGTCACTCCTGGCTGCCTTTGGAAGCTTTCATTCCCCGCAAAGACCATCCCTCACATCAGCCCAGACCCTCTGCACATGTGTTCCTGTAAGCGTGTTCCTGAAAGCAGCTTCCCACCATGAAGGCAGGCGGAAAACTCGGGCAGCAGCCTACAACGCAGCCGTGACCTTTCTCGCCAGGCCTGCCACCTCCTCCCACTCTCCCCAGAGCTGGCACTACTAACAACTGGTTTCCTCTTGTTATTTTTCCACCTCCGCTCCTTCCTCCAGAGGGGAGGCTGTGCTGGTGGCCCACGTACCGGTGACTCACAGGCTGGGACCCACGAGGAGCCAGCTATGCCTGACCAAACTTAGTAACATCTCATTTTCCATTGCCTACACCCTGGATGCTTCTTCTGGCTGGGCTCATCACTGGAGACCTTCTCCAGCTACCTGCAGGGTTGGGGAGGACCAGCTCAGTTGCGTTTCCTTTAAGGTTTGGCAATGCAGGTGCTGGGCTGAGACAGAGCAGCCCTGATACAGATAAATTCCTACTTGGTGAGCGTTTATCCAGCTTGCTGATAGCCAAGGCACCATGGGATGTTCTAGATGTCAGAAAGGGCTTTTTGGGCTTGGGAAACATGTAAACAAAGATATATAGAGAGGATTGCATGGTAGCTGCATTTTTCTGGAGGCTTTTGAATAATATAAGGGGAACTTATTTTGAATAATATAAGGGGAAGGACTTTAAAAGCTGTTACAGTTATTCTGCGTCAATCACCCGGGTCCAGATGGACCCAAATCAACAAATGACTACTTCAATCACATAAAGTGAGCCTGGGGCACCTGCGAGGTGGGGAAGCATGGTCTGCAAAGGTGAAGGTGCTGCTGTGGCTGGAAGCTGGGCATGGATGACCAAGGCTACCTAGAGGCTGCACCAAGCAGAGCAGGGAGACACAGCTACTGGGCAGAGGCAAGGCCGGCCGTGCAGGGGCGTGCGTAGGGGATAACGCCAGGAAGGGAGCAGCCGTGTGCGCTCAGCCCACGCTTATTGCTTTAATGGGATTTTCCAGAATACTTTTGCCCTGGTAACGGAAAAGGAAGTTTTCCTGATGCTTCCCAAGGCCGGGGTGAAGCCGATGTGACACCTGCTCAACCTGCGCTTCCCGAGAGCCCGGCTGCTGGGAAGGAGCAGGCGGACCTGCAGGCACAGCATGCGTGGAGCAGCTGATCGCGGCAGGGAAGGAGGCACACGGAGGCGGCTGGGAGAAGCAGAGAGGGCTGACCTAAATAGATGCTGAGCTAATTTATTCATTTCTCTGCTTTATTATTTAACGCGTCTTCGAAACAGCTCAGGACTTCTGGTTCCTCTCAGCTCTGCTGCTGACGTTGGGATGGGGTTATTTTTGACCTGATTTTCACATCCATCGTGCTGAAAAGCGCAGCACAGCCTTGCTCAGCACCCCGCTCTCCCACCAGGCAGCCAGGCATGCTATGGGGAGCTCCGACACAGCCACTTTCGAGCCAGGAGCACAGGAAGGATTTAAAGATATTTTGAGCCTTTGCTTCACCTCCCGCCTGGGAAGGTGCTCACCTTTTGGCATGCTTTATGCATTGTTAATAGGGAGATTTATCTCCAGGTTAGCTGGCTGGTGAGAGGATTGGTGAGTTCCTACAGCATGAGGTGGCCTTCAACCTCCACAGACATCTCCCCCATGCAAGCTGCCAAATGCAGCCCTGGGCTCTGCAGCATGGAGGCTTTCAGGGGTAAACCTGTCTCACCTCCAGCCAGCCTCCTCTCTCACATCCTAGCAATTCCTGCAACTCTGTCTGGGAGGAATTTATGATGAGGACATGGAACCCCGGCTGTGGGGAGAGCTGTCTGGGCTGCGGTTCACCCCATAGGTCGCACGTGTGCTCTGTGAGCCAATGGCATATTTTAGAGGCGCTGTGGCTCAAGAGCCACAAGTTGAGGAAAAGGAAATAGCTGACTGTGCAGGTTGTCTGAACCCAGGCACCGGTTCTGTGCAGGTGCAGGGGTAAGGACAGAGCTGCTTACCAGGATTCAACCTGTGCAGCCCCAAAGTTGTGCTGTGCAGAGCCCTTTAATTTTGTTTCTCATTAGGGTTCATCCCTCGATGTACAAACTTAGGCCAGTGTTGTATCCAGTTACCCAGAATCTCTGTTATGATTTTGTTAAACTGGATTATTCATCAACCTGATTGATTCCGTAAAGATTTTTAAGCAGTAAACCGAGCACTGATGCTATTCAGCTCAGCAGCAAAGGCAGTTCAGCTCATGCCGCCTTCACACTGCTGGAGAATTCCATGATGCTGTTGGGGGTGGGATAGTGTAAATTAGCAGAAATGAAGCAGTTAATGAGGCTGCAAGTTAAGAGTCTTCCAAACCAGCAGGCACCAAAGGGAAGCAGCCAGCTGTGGGGCTGCAAAGGTGGGTGCTGCTCCGCCTGGCACTATCAGGCCCGTCTCCTGCCTTTGCTGGTTAAACTGGGGCAGTGCAAACACAGGGCAGGGTCCCATCCTGGCAACCCACAGGGTGCGCAGCCTCGCCTGTGTCAGCTTTAAACTGAAGTCTGTATTTGTGGGGTGCTTTTTAATATAAAGCAATACAGTGTTTAGATATGTTGGTCTGAGGGCCTTGTGAGGCCGCAAAGAGAATGAACAAGTGAAGGACAGAGGCAGCCAAAGTGAATTATCAGGAAAGCTGCTATTTCCCTCCCTATATCCTGGAGTGGAGTGGATGATGCCCCAATTTTCCTAATGCGAACAGAAAGGCACTCTGCCATCCCAGACCCCTGGAGTCCTGGGTTTTGATGCATCTGCCTTAATTGCATAGAGCTAATTAGGATGGAGTTAAAGCCAAATGGGATTGGAAATGGAATCCCACCTGGGATTTAGGATCCATCATGTGGGCACAACTGCCCTTTTCCTTGGCAGCAAGGGACTGCGATAGAGGAGAGAGTCCTTTAATGAACTGGCACTGGTTTTGGAGTAGGCAGCAGGCTGGTTTTCAGCCTCCAGGTGAGGGATCCAGTTTGGCTGCTGGCTCGCCTTTATCTGTGTGGAGAGGATTACTGGGAAGCCATATTGACAGACGCTGCAGCTAAAAAGGAAAATGAACTTCCACACAAAAATGGCTTGTTTGTGCAAAGCAGGGAGGGAATAAAGAAGCTGCCAAAAAAGCTGACATTAAAACCACTGCTTACCTGCAGCTCATCTGATACCATGACTGAAACCTTTCATTTGCAGCAATGTAATCCAAGACATTCTTTCTGCAAAGCAAGAAAGTAGGTTATTGCTTAAGCAGAGCTGGGGAAGGGGAAGGAGATAAGCAGGGCCTTATCCTGGCAGGTGCTGTGTGCTCCACACTCCCTCTGAGCATGAGGGTCATGCTCAGGGTTATGCTTTTCTCACCTGAAGTGAAACCCCATGCTGGAAGCTAGCATATAGTAGGGAAGGACATGCTCAATGGCTGCTGCAATAAATGAAGCATCCATTAAAATAATGCTTATAGGACATCAGCAGCTTCCAATAAGTGAAGCACCTTAACCCTCTTTTGCTTAATGGACTCAACAGGATGGATTGGGGGGGGGGGTGTTGGGACAGGGGCTTGGGGCTTTCCAGGACCAGAAACTTTCTGCTGCCTTCAGACCCCATCCCAGAGAGGTGCAGGTGACAAGGGGCATTCATCAGTTCAGGTTTGTGTTGTTCTCTTGGGTGAGGTGGCTTAGGGCAGGAAAGGTTTTTGACAAATACTACCCCTAGCTGGTGGCTCCAAAACCTTTCTTTGGTAGCGCAGATGATACAGAGCCAGGAAGGGGAGATAATGCACTATCATTCTCCCTTGACTTGCACTAGGAGATGGGTTTCAAATCACCTCTTGGGATGAAGGCATCTCTTGCGGGATTTACAGCTATGCAATGCTTTGCCACCTGGTATCAAACTGCCTGGGGCAGCGCAGAGATCCTTCCGCCCCTGGCTATTGCATCTGACCCTGCTAGAAGTAAATATTTAGGGAAAGAGTAAAAAGAAGCCTCCCCTTTGGCACTTTCCCAGTTTCTAGCAGCAGGGGCATTTCCTAAGCTGCTCGCTAAAGTTTAACGTTTTTCTAAGGAACAGCCGATTCTGTCAATCCGGTAACATTCTCATGAATTTCGCTTATTTCAGCAGGGCAGGATGTGGCCTGATGTGGTTGGCCTTGCTCTGGCTGCTCCATCAGCGAAGCCTCAGGAGTTTTTCACCCTCAGGAGCAGAAGGAGCTGGGCCAGAGTCTCGTGCAGGCAGCCAGACCACTGCCAAGGAAAACACGTGGGACCTGGTCCAGTGTGGGCGTCTCTATCTGCTGCTCCCAGCACTTTGTCGTATACTTCTTGCAAGGTATGGATGTGGGCACAGGAGCCACTTGCCTGCAGGAGATGGAAGAAGAGCAGTGCAATGTGTGAAAACCAGCCTTGTAGGAGGCTACCATTGTGTTTCTAAGAATTCGGTTAGAAATCTCCCTTCCCTGACTCTCTAGTGCACAGAAAGCAACAGGATGGTAAAACAGCTCTAACTTCTGCAAGCTGCTGGTGCTCCCCTGCACTGCCCCCACCCCCATGCTTTCCTTTGGCTGGATTGCCTGCTACAGCCATGGACCATCTCAGCTTTCCCGGGATGCAGAGATAGCTGTGTGCTTTGCTCAGCAGCAGTGAAAACCTTCCCTCTGCAGCACCAAGCAGATCTTGTGCTATTTCTTTTCCCGTCTTTGGGTGTGCAGAAATCCACCCGGCTGCATCTGCTGCTTGATTTTAACTGTGGTTTTGTATCAAGATCTTTTCAGTAGGTCGTGCCAATGAAGAAATCACATCCCCATCAAAACCACTAATGCAAATACCTCTTGGTGCTCTCTGTGCATGCTCTCAGGGCTCACTGTAATCAGCCCATCTCTCTTGGAAGGCTGCTTCTTATCCTGGGTGGCAGCAAAAGGAAGTTCAACAAACACCTTCTGATACTGACATAAATTATCGAGCAGCCCAGTTGCTCTGCCCTGTCACAAAGGCAGTGCTAAGAAACGACTGACACCCTCCTTTGTACATAATTCAAATGAAAACATAACTGCACCTCAGCTGCATGGCAAGGGGCTGGGATTGGCAAACAGGCTGGCTGCGGAGTTCCCAGTTCCCACTATGAAAACTCGCATTTTAATGTCACTTTGCATATGGTTTTTGGCTGTTTCCCTGAGCCCCAGCTCAGCGCAGACCACCATGCATGCTGTGCCTGGGCAGTTTGACTGGTTTAAATACACTTGTCACTTGTCCTGGAAATGGTGCTTAAGGCCACCAATCTCAGCCTGACACCAGCTGCCCTGGGTGGGGGGGTAATGGGCTTTATTAGGGAGATAAGATAATAAAGGCTGTGGCAACACTTCCTTTATCCCTGCTGCTATCCCACACCCTGATGTGCAGGTTTGCTCCTGAGTATCATCAATAACCAAACTGGTCCCCATAGGAGTGGATGCACTGGGACACGGACTGCCAAATAAAGGAGGAGCACAGCCCTCCCCTCTTGTATCAGCCTCATCTCAAACAGTCATTTGTATTAAGGATGGCCTGATTTATGATTTGGCCAGGATTAAAACGCATTTCCTTCCACAATGATTTTATGCAGGCTTTTCAAACCACTTCATGAATTCCAATAAATCCTCAGGAAGTCTCTGGCAGATGGATGCCTTTAAATCTCTGTTACACCCTTGGCACTTGACAAACCTGACACGTCCAGAGGCGGTGGGGAGGACAGAGTGCCCACCTAAGACCTGGCGGCAGGTGATCTTCAAGCATTTTCCACTAAAGCTCCAAAACTGGAAACTCTTTCAAGTGTTTATGTAAGAAATCAAGCCACAGCACTACAGAGTCAGGAAGAGGATGCAGGACATATCCCAGGTGTCCTTACTCTCCCCAAGCACCTAAACCACCTCTCCCCACTACTCTGCATCATCATGCTGCCGCCCCTTCAATAGCTGAAGGATCCTGAAAAATTACAGCCAAAGCTTTTTCTTGTCTGCAGCAGCCACCTGAACCAACCTTCTGTTCAGATGGAAGCACTGGAGCATTTCTTAAAACAGCTCTTCCTCCTGCCATTAAATATTTAAGAGAGGAGCACTGGGGGAAAGCATGCGCTTTAGCCGAGGCAGGATGCACAGTGCTGGGAACCACAGAGAGCCAGATTTAAATAGTAATGAGATGGCAGGTGCTTGCAGAGCACAGTTCAGTTTTACCTTCCCACTGCCTCCCCTTGCTGCGGTGCTCCCCGCAGCATCCCCAGCATTGCATCCTCATCCTGACAGCTCCTGCACCAGCCCCAGCACATGAACAAGCACTGAGCACCTGATCTAGCACTGCCTTCCTGCAGATAGATCCCAGCAGGGGACATGTCTGGGTTGGGAAGGCAGACTGGGGAGCTACATGCTCTGCTCAGTCCCCCCTGGGTTGCGGACTGAGTGGATGAAACCCTATTGACCTGGAAACCAAGTGCTTGTCAGGGCTGATGGGAACACGGCAGTGCCCGAACACTGGCCACAGTGGGACAGGAGCAGAGCACGCAGCAGCCCTGGCATCAACTGCCAAGGGCTATCCCTACCAGCTGCTTTGCCTCCCCATCATCACTTTCCCTGGTCTGCCTTATTTTGGGAGGGTGGCAGAGGGAGGGTGTTGGTGAGTCTCTGTGCTTTGCAGTTGCTGTAGCAACTGTGGTGTCTCTGGTGGCGGGAGCACACGTTTCCTGCAGCCAGAAGGAGTGTGAGCCACTTAATTGCAAGAACATTATTTTTTAACCCTGCTGGAAAAAAGCCCCCTCTGCCCCCACCCCTGTGCCCACGTGCCGAGCTGGAGGGATGCTGCATCTGCCTGCTCCTGGGCAATCTTCTGCATGAGCCAAAGCCTCAGCACCTCCTCCAGACCCTCCGCTCCTTGGCAAGGACAACTGCCTTTCCCTGATCCAGGTCTCAAAGGCAGGGTGAGTTGGTGCAGCCATCCAGGCTCCTCCCTGGAGCAGCTCAGACCTGAATTCATTTCTGCACAAATTAGAGCATCTGCTTGGGTGAGCAAGGATCAATCTTGATCAAAACATTCTCAGCAGCGGAGGATCAGCACAAGCTTTGCTAAGTTACTTCCCTGATTAATGACATTTAAATAATAGAACCTTTTTCAGAGCCTGGATCTATTGGGTGTCCTTTTCTTGCAAGATTTTGCCTCCTATATCCCATTACTCCCCCATTTCCATCATCTTTGTACATTGCAAGCTCTGACCCACTCTCCCTTCCTTTCCTCTTTGAGGAACCTGAGAGACAGAGCTCCGTGAGCAGCCCCTTGAGATGTTCTGGTGCCTCTTCTCTGAGCCTCAGCAACTTGGCTGTCACACTGGTGTTTGACCTTGAGGCACATGGCTCCAGTTTGCCACCCTTGTGCCAGGACCATCCTTTGGACATGTGCCACTGCAGGCACCCACATACATTCGGAGTCCATCAGCCTGGTTTGGGCTTCACCTTATATATGTGACTCATCTTTTTTCCTCCAGAAATGTGACTTTATGTTCAGTTCAAATACAGCATATCCTGCTGGCCTCTGTCCAACACACCCAGCAGCTCACATCAGCCAGCAGATGCCCAGAACAAAGCAAACAAAGCTTAGTAGTAATGCTTTGGTGTTGCTCACCACCCATGGCTCAGGGTTGCATCTGCTTTGGTTTGGTTTGCAGAATTAAGCCCCTGCCTTGCACAAATGCTTTTCCAGAAGGCCGAGCTCTGATCCAGCCTTTTCATCACCTGCCTTTATGATGGCTGTAGCTGCTGCCAGGGAGGGCAAGAATTGCAAGCAGGTTCTTCATGGGAGGGGGAGGCAGAAAGGGAGTGCGCTGTTCCCACCTTTCCTGCCTGAAGAGTACACCTTCTAAGTGTTTCCTGGTGGGAACCAAATCTTCCTTCCTCAGGTGGTCACCTTCACCACAAGAGATGAGCAACGCTCAGGCATTCATAGCTGGTGTATTTGGGGCTGCAGCTGGAACTCTGCGTTCCCTGGGAAGTGTTCCTGAAGAACAGGTTGCGCAGTTGGGGAATGTTTCACGGCTATTTTCAGCCTGAAATGCTCTCTCTTTTTGTCTTCAAAGTACAACAAAAAGCCTGTCAACAAGTCACAAAAGAGTGATCTCAGTCTAAAATACGAGCCCTGGCACAGGACGGCATTTGACTCAGAAGCCACTTCCCATCTTTGGAGACTACAAGTATGTTCCACTTCGTCATCCCGAAGGTCTTTAAATGCTTATGAAAACAGAGTTTGTTTATGCTCGGTCAGAACAGCCTATCTGTTACCTTGAAGGCTGCGTTCAGAAAGTTTCTTCAGAAATTTATTGGTTTCATTCCTACCAGTCTGAACAGAAGTTTTCCTCAGAGACTGTCAGAATACAAATGTCTCAATTCCAATTTCCTTCAGTCTTTAGCAAGATGTCACATTAATTGTGTTTAAAAGCACTTTTATTAGTTATTGAGAAAGCAGGAGCCTGGCAGCTCTTCTTGACCGCGAACTATTCACTTTTGTGAAGTCTCCTTTAACAGCGGTTTGATCCAACACAGTGGTTTTCTCCACCAGCAAACTCAGCAGAGCCTGGAGCCAAAAGGACCAGCTCCAGGCAAGGGTTATTGCCTTCAGGTCTCAAGGGCTCCTACCACTGCCTGGACAAAGCCTTTCTGCCCCTCTCAAGGCTTCTCACATCCCCATTGTCAGATAAAAAGGAGCAGTGGAGGCACACGGTCAGCCTGAGGCCAGGGAGATCCATGAGAGCAGGCATAAATACACATCGAATGAGGTAATTTCATCCACACCTGTGATGCTTTGAAGAGGACTCAGGGAACCATCTAACAGCTTGAGGGAGTTCTGGTTTAGTCTGATTTTGCATAAAGCTATGTTTCAGCCAACAGCTCAGCCCAGTGATAACACAGGGAAAAGTGGTCATGAAAATAGCCAGCAATTCCCACTTCTTCAAGGGTCAAGGAAATTATCTTCCCTCATCTGATCTCCATGGGATGCTCTGGGACCACTTCTGCCAACATTTAGTTATTTCGGAGCTGCATGGGCAGCCAGAAACACAAACTTTCCACCTGCTTCCTCACATGAGCCCTCCCAGCTTCCTTTAGTCAAGGCCAGAGCACGCAGAGCAGGATACCCACTGCTCATGTCTCAGTGCATCAGCCAGCTGCAGGATGCACACAATTCCATGTGATACAAGCACCATGGTGGGGTACAACTGGGTCATTAACATTTAGTGGAAAACTTCAGCTCTACTACATATCTGCTATTGACTGTCCCATTCAAAACAAGGAGACAGATGTTAAATGGTATTAAATGACACAAATCGAGGTTGGCCTTTCCCTCCTGGCACTTTTTTCAGGGCCCCCAATGCCATGCCAAACTGAGCCTCTGCTTGCATTTCAGCTCTGAAAACACTTTACGGAGTGCCAACACACACACACACAATCCTCATATGGGAGCAGCCAGTGCTCTGATAATTGAGCCGTTAATGCTGAAGACTGAGCATGTTTCCCTCATGGCTTGGCTGTGGAAAGCTTATGAGAAGAAAATGAATAAATTGGGACTTACTTGAAATAGCCAATGGATTGAAACCTGGAGATTTCTGGAAGCAGCTATGCAGGGAAGGAGCACGTGTCAAGGGTCCGGTTATAGGACCCCTCCTGTGGTTGTGTAAATACATAAGCATTAATGTTGCAAGTTGCAAAGATCGGCAGGGCTGGCAGGATGGCACCCATCCGTCTCCACAACCACCTCCATCAGTACACTCACATCATCATCTTCCAGCCAGGCAGATGCCCTATGTACAAGGATGGCCAGGACAGGCACAAGTGAGAGCCCAAGATATATGGGGAGCAAAGATGTTCCTGCAGAAATGGTCTGTTGGACACTCAGGTACCTGTGGATACAGAAATGCAGAGAGATGAGCTTTGAGGGAGGGGAAAAGCTGTGCCACCCATAAAGTGCAGCCCAGCTCTTGTCACAGCCCTCTTTGATCCACCACCAGTTTAACACAAACTCACCTGGGGAAGGTAGATTCTCTTTCGCTTGAGGATGGGTATCTGATACCCAAATCTTACAGCTACTGGAGTCATAAACTGCTGAAGATATTTTGACTGGAACCTCCTGTGCTCTCAGAGCACCCTGGAGGATCTGGAAGCCTCTCACCTACAAGAGTGCAAAGGATCAAGCCTGTGAGGCAACAAGCATCAAGAAGGGCCTTCATTTAGCACAGTCCCTTCATCTCTTTAATTTTAGGACAGATGTGGCAATAAAGGGCTGAGCAAGGTCTAGTCACAGCTCCTGCATGGGACATGGCTACTGCACAGAAAAGCAAGAGCCAGTGCGAACATGTGCTGGAAGAACCTCGCTGCCCATAAAATAGTCCAATTTTGCTTTCAAATGCTGATCTAACAATGATTACTGGAGGTCTGATGTGCTCACATGTGCTGGTTTTACACCTGTATTATTCCCTGGCCTCATCAGAGCCAGTCCCTGACTTCTCCCAGCTGGATGGAGAAGAGAATCAGGCGTTTCCATTATTTAGCCCTCGGACATGGGCACATCCACCCTGCAAACCAGCCCTGTCATATGCCCTTTGCATGGCTGGGAAGAGCCTCAATTACACGGTGGTGGCCGTGCATGGGCCACCAGCCCCACTGTTTACAGGAAGCGCTGGTGCAGAGCATGGAATTAGAAAGACCACAAGGAAGTGAGGGATTATTTACTGGAGATTAAAGGACATGGAAAAACCACAGGACAAATCAGTGGGGCCTGAGCAATGGCAGCTGCTATTTCAGTCTTCCAGCTGCTGGCATTCATACTGGCCATGCTGCCACGGGAGAATTTAGGAGGAATTCAGTAGGACGGACGGTTGCTCTGCTTGTGGACTAGTAAAACACATCAAAGAATAGGCCCTAAACCCTCTGGAAGGATGCGAAGGATGTCTGCTCCACTCCTTCCCTTTCTCAGTCATTCCTATAAGTCTTCCTGCTTCCTGGGTGCAATTCCTGGTTTTGGACTGCATCTCCATCTCCAGGTCAAGCAGCCAGATTTACCTGCCAGCAAAGCCACTGGGATGTTCCCATAGGTTAGCCCAGATTAGTCAAGATAAAGTATCTCCTCAAACCTGGAAAGAAGTTGGGTGGGGGTTAAGGTCTGACATCTCAAGACCTACAAGACAGCTGCAGTGCTAACGGGAGCTGCTGTTTCTTGGAATATCCATCTTGGAATATCCATTATTATCACCTGGGGAAAATACCAGGTGAAGGTTGATCCTGATCCTCCAATCCAATCCATTCTAGCCCAATCCTTCTCAAGACCACTTCTCCAGGCTTTTGCCTTTAAGCACCCACAACCTCCTTTCCCCTTAGAAAGTTCAAACCTATCAGCACGGTCTCTGGTGAGAAGAGACACAAGCAGAGCCTGTGGCCAAGCACAGACAGTTTACAAGTGACAAGACACACTTGTTTGAAGTGCCTCAGTTGGAGTGCACATGTGCTCACCTAACTTCTGGTGAGCTCTGCTTTTCAGCTAAGGCTGGCCACCAGGATTTCGGCGGTTGCTCACCTACTCTGACATGTGGGCTGTAACAGGTCGTATGTCAGTGTGTGACCACCCCTGCCTGCAGCTGCAGATACACAACTGCTGCTCCTGAAGCTCTCCAGGAAGGCCGCACACTCAAACACATTTTCCCATAAAATCCCACAAGCTTTTCCGAATGCCAGGGTGTACCTTCCCTAGCATCTCGCTCTTGGCAGGTAAAGCTGTCTGCAGTGCTGCCATCTTGGTCCCACAGCCACACTGGAGATTTTGCCCTCACCAGTCTCCTGCCACTGGCAGCACCCAAACTCCTCCACCAACCCCTTTCCCAGGGACTCAGGCAACTCATTTGCTATCTCTCTTTCCAAAGACAAAGATTTCAGGTTCAAACTTAAACAAGGGAAGTTTAGATTGGATATGAGGAAAAAAGTCTTTACTGTGAGAGTGGTGAGGCGCTGCAATGGGTTGTCCAGGGAGGTTGTGAATGCTCCATCGCTGGCCGTGTTCAAGGCCGGGTTGGACAGAGCCTTGGATGGCATGGTTTAGTGGGAGGTGTTCCTGCCATGGCAGGGGGGTTTGAACTAGATGATCCTTTCCAACTAGGTCCTTTCCAGCCCTGACTATTCTATGATATCCTTTGTTGTTTCTCCCCCCCAGCCTCCACTGTATCTCAATGCCACGCAACATCAGGCTGCTGCCACGAGCCAAGTGAAAGCATCCCCCATCCATCCCCACAGCTGATGCAGACTGAGCTCCCACCACCACCACAACAGCATCCCCAGCACCACCAGTGGCCTTTTGCACTCAGTGCAGGGTGGTGATTCAGCCCTGACTCAATGGGAAGGTGGCTATGGACTGAAACCCCAGCCCTGCTCCCTGCACAGTCTGTGGTTAACATGATCCTGCTGGAAATTACAGAGCTCCAGCACAGGCGGTGGGAGGGAGGCTCCCCTTGGTGAGGAGGAGCCCACAAAAGGCTCCCACTGACATTCCTGCCTACTCTCATGCTCTGCATCCATGCTGCTGAGCAAACACAAGCAGCACGTTGCCTTCGTGTTTGACCCAGAGCAGTGCTTGGCTGCTGGCACCATACCCCAGGCTCCATCTAGAAAGCAAACAGTAGTTCAGTAGACTTTTTGCTTTTGTTTTTGTTTTGTTCTCCCTACAACAAATAGAACGGATGAATGAGCTTATTTTACAGCCTCAGAGGAATACCCAGCCATTGTTAGCTTGACACATGCAGCAAGAAGTGATGGCTAAGAAAAGAAAAGCTTATTCTTTCCTGAATGGGTTGGCTGGAGAAGAATCCCCACCCCAAAACCCCTTGCATGGGCCAGCAGCAGCATTTCCATCAGCTACATGGCTGATCCACAACTCGGTGATTTCCGGAGAAAGACCTGACCTGCTGCACGTAACCACAGGGAAGTGAAGATCTGGGTTTGTGTGATTTCTGATGAGTCTGAAGCACACTGTGCTCCCAGCCCGCCCTCCCTGTGCAGGTGCCACCTAGCACCATGTCCCATCCTGGGCTCACAGCAGGCAGAGGGAAGGCAACGCCATCCTTCTGCAGACACTAACACAGAAACTGCAGAGCATTTCCTTCTCTCAATTCTCTCCATCTAAAAAACCTTGTCACGAGGTCTAAAAGTCCTTAGTCTCAGCTGAGGCTCAGGCACCTGCAATGAGTATCCCAGAGCCGATGGGACACAGAGGGTGATATCTCTGCTTTGGAGAACCAACATTGCCAATAAATAGGTTCAACGACACTTCCTCCCCTTGGAAAGGAGGACTAAGAGCCAGGACATGCAAAGAAAACAGCAATACCACAGCTGCTCAATTAATTAACACAATTAATTTTAACCAGGACCTCGTGGGTCATTTCATTGCAGCCATCTCTGCGGGGAGAGCCGGGCACTGTCACCTGCTGCCGCCGTCTTTGAAGCAGTAACCTGGCTCCAGAGCCGTACTTCTCTCCACTCACCATGTAACTTGCTTCTGCCACCAATTCACATAATTTTCCCTATTATTGCAGTGGTAAAATCAATGTCAGGAGCTCAGAGTCCACAAATGGAGATTCAGTTTGGAGTCTGCAGCCGCCTTGTGTGGTTCAGTGACACATGAAGGGAAAGAAAAAACAAATCCCATTAATAGAATAAATCCTCAAGAATTTCACCCAAACTCACTTCCCACCCAAACCAATGCTTTTTTAAAGATGGATTAAAATAAGCAGGAAATTCAAGTGAATGTACTCTCTCCCTGCCACAGCTGCAATTCTGCTTTCAAATATATCTGATTTAGGAAACTGGCTTGGATTTATTTGTATGGCTGCACCCTATTTTTCCTGCTTTATTCGGTGTTCAAAATGGCTGCAAAAGGAAGCTAAACCAGAAGCCTAGTGATGCAGTCCTGGTTGCTGAGCCATCGCTTCCCTCCATCCTCCTGCCCTGCCTACATGAGGGTTCCTGGGAGCAGCAAAGGACAGGACAGAGGGGGCTGAGGCTGTGTCTGAGGCAATGCTGATTGCCACTATGTGCATCAGTGGGGATGTTAATTTAAAGAATAAAGAGTGAGGGTGTTTTTTAGTCTATAAAATCAGGAGCCAGCTCCCTTATTAATATCAGCAGAGACCAAAACAGGGCCCAGGCAATTTTATCAGCTGCGGCTCCAACCCATGTTCTGTCGGAGAAGCGATGAACCACGGGGAGAATGAGATCTCATCTTTTATTAAAGGCAGCTACATACCCATTCACGACTGTGTAGTGCCTTTAGCAGCAAAATCAGTGACCAAGGTCTTCAAGTGGTTAATGTTCAAACAAATTAGAGTGAGGAACAAAAAGGGGATTTTGCTTTAACTTGAAAACTGAAAGAAAATACAAGAAAAGAAAGAATTCTTTTAAATTTTAAATAGCCAAAGCTTTTAAGGTGTGCTCCAGAGTCCAGCGTGAGCCTCCTTGGGGAGGGAGTGAGGGAGGAGAGGGCTGGAGCAGGGGGATGTATCCTGATGGGCATTTTATGGGCTCCCCTGCACTGAGTGGGGAGCTGCGGCTGCCTCATCATGTAGAGGCGCAGGCAGGGGACTGGCTTGGTGACAGCAAGTCTGCTCAGTCACAGATCAAATGGCTTGATAGAAACTGGATCCAACTGGTCCAGCCTTGCGGGTTTTGATTTAAACTGCAGTTATAAGGTGTGATTAGAGGCAGGGGACGCAGTGCCAAGAGCTCAGATGAGAAGCAAAAAACATACATTAAAAAAAATCCTTCCCCTAAACCTATCCATCTTTTTCCAGCGTTAACTCTTTGCCTGCCACTGCCAAACACACAAGGAAATCCGGGGCCATCCAAGGACACCTTCAGTGCTGCTGCTTAAATCCAGGGGCTGTAAGAGTTCTGTCAGCAATGCAGAGGAACTTGGCCATTTGGCCACTGAAGCACTCACATTTATGGGCTTGGTATTAATAATAACCACCGTAGAATCTCATAGGGATCAACTGAGTCTTTCCTGCCACTGTGCCTGAGAGCAACGGAAGTGGATGCCCTCCCTGAAGCCCTCCTGCTGGCCAGCGAATGGCTGAAGCAGGGGCTGTGTTTTGGCTGCCTTCTTTTGGGGTTACTCCTATACAGAAGAGGAGGAGGCAGTGCTTTCCTGGAAATGGTTAAACGAGGTCTCTTTTTCCTGTCTCCAACCAGTTGCCTAAAACTCAATAGTTAATTTGGCAAAGAGAGACCTTGAGATGTTAACGCAGTTCAACCCTTCAGCCCATATGGATAAAATCACACTTCAATAAATTGCTGGTCCTTTATCTTCACTGTGGCATCATCACAAAGTTAATTCCAAGCTTTCCAGTAAGTTGTAATATATCTTTTAACCTAAAAGCTCTTTTGCATGACACTGAAATAGGTCCCAGTCTATATACATCTGCTGCCAATACAAATGTATGGTTCAGCAGCAGTAAAGAGGATATAAAAGACTCCCACATTACAAATGTAGGAGGCAGAGGATATTTTAGCATGGCAGTGGTTACGCTTTTGGCAGCTTTGCTATAATAAACTTTGTTTTCAGAGCCTTAAAATATTCCCTGTGCAGTGAAGACTGACATATTTGCTTTCAGCAGAGCTGTCTCAGGGGCCAAGGCTGGTGAAGCGAGCTCGGGAACATGGGGAACACAAAGAAGACGGAGTTAATATCACCCTACGTTTGAACAGGGAATTTCCTCTCAAAATGCAAATATTTGCAAATGCCATCAGGTCCTGGTAGGACTATTTGCATAAATGCAGATGGGCACTCAGGAAGTACCTGCGCACAATGTGGCAGCCGCCCGGGCTGCTTCAGGAACTGGGGCAAGGGAGGGAAGCGGAGTAGGCAGGCCAAGGGCCGAAAACACAAGGGAAGAGGGATATGAGACACCAGCCTTGTGTAGGAAAAGTCTCTGGAGAGCTTCCACTATCTCACCATCTGATGGAGGCCTCAAGTCACCTGCCAGGATGCTACTGCTGGGTGCCTGTCTGGACTAAGATGTTACTGCCTTGAAGTGGATGAAGCCCATCTACAGCTGGCAGGTGGATGTTGGCTTCCATGTGTCTCCCAAGTCACCCTGGACTCTGATAATCCACTCAGGCACTGAGGTATCTATGGAGAAAAATAATGTGAATGGCTCACAGCTCAGTGCTCGCTGGGATGGCAAGAGTGGCTGTGAAACTTTGATCCAGGCCATCTTTTCAGCAGAAAAGGAGAGCTTGTCTCATACAGGACAGCATCCCAATTTGAGAGCTGCTGCCTGGTTCTGCCTGCTCTCTGCCTCCCCATGAAGCAAGGTAGAGCTGTCCTCCAGGTTCCCAGATGCCATCACTGTGATGCTGAGGGCAATATGCTCTGTGAACACCCACTATTTCCTTTTGCTTTGGGAACTCAGCCTGACAAGGGATGACACAAGGAAGATTGCCTTGAAACTTTAGGATGTATTTCCAGACCTTTAAATCTCAGCTAAACCAGAGGCAGAGCAGAGAGGAGCTGGAGAGAGGTGGCTTTCTATGGTCTCCTGGCCCCTGCACCACCAAATAGCATTTCGCAGGATCCAACCCTGCAGCAGGAAAGGGGTGAAGTCTTTCTGTCCATTCAGATCAATTTGAATTACCGATTTCTTGCAGAAGAGGATATCCAAGAGTTCAGATGAGCCAGGTTTGAACAGCAAAGAAAGCATGAAGCCATGCTTTGCACAAGAAAATGCTGGGAAATGGGCAAATGTTGACCTAGTTCAGGGTATGGGCTTAGTATCAAACCCAAGAGGAGGTCTAGTAAGTGGGTCCAGCAGGACTTGTTTGTGTCATGTGCAGTCCAGACACGTAGAGATTTCTGTGGGTATGGAAGGCCAAGCTTAATCATGGTGAAATAACTTAAAAAATGTCCATTTTGCAATGGTTTATGTATACCTACAACCCCAGAAATCCAAACCTCCCAGTTACAGTTTCTAAGCCAGCAAGAAAAAACACTTCTTCATCATCCAGCCTCTTTAGAAAAGCTCGCTGCTACTTGTATTGAACTTGGATGAGGTCTTGGCATGGAGGATTTTGAGAGCATGTGATGGCATTATGGCTTCATGCTAATCTGTCCTCATTGTGTGCTATTAAAAATAAATAAGAATCATGGCTTCCTAATCCACAGGTTAGTAACTGTGGGAAAACCACATCTCTCACAGCTTTGGCAAGTGCTTAGAAATGTCACACTTTTGTATTTATTAATTATCAGGTGAATGTATAAACATATTGTTACTAACCTGAGTATCTGGATTGCAAAACCCATGCAGTTCCTCTTGCAGTTCTAAACCCTTATGCCTTCAGAAGAAACCCTGCACCAAGCAAGGCCGCGGTTGCAGGGCTGTGCAAGGAATGACCTGAGCCCTTTTGTCCATGGGCAACTGGCGGGGGTTTGGCAGTGCCTCACCAATGTGCGTTATCACTTGCGCCAGGTTTGTTTGGGATTCTGAGGAAGTGAAAGAGAAAGAAAGAAGTTATTTTGATAGTAGATCAAGTATCAAAGGACTAAAAATAACCAGGTACTTTTGCAACCTGCAGGCTGAGCCCTCCACTGCCAAGCCAGGTGTATAATCCTGCCTGGGGTGAAACTCCCCACACCCGGTTCAAAGAGGCAGCACGACAGCACTGGGGCTCTGATCTCTGCAGATGTGCAAGGCCCAGGAGAAGTCTTGATTTCAAACTTCAGAGAAGCAGTTTCACCTTATTTCCCTGATCCGATCTGCAAGACAAAGCAGTTCCTAAGGGAAAAGCCCACACAGACCGAGGAAAGGAGACTTTCCTCCTCTCATCATTGCAGCACAGGACAAGGAACCAAATGACCTCTTAGACGTGAACAATGAACAAACCAGCAAGCAGCTTCCACCAGGATGGCAAGTCCTCCTGCAGGACACTCCTGTCCTCTACACACACAGAGCAACAGGGTCCCAGACCCTCAGAGGGAGGACGCGTTGGTCAACATTTTGTCAACCAGTGAATAAAGATGAACTGGTCCTAGAAATAAACCGAACTCCAGTCTCTGCTCCCCTGAACAAACTCCCCTTTGAGTACTTCTCACACCAAGAGGATGCCTGGGTTCAGCCTCCACTGATCCTTCTGTCCCAGCGCACGTCAAGGCACCAGCCACCCACTCTTAATTAACTTGATGGGTAACTCAGCAGCACAGATCACCTCAAGTTACCTTGGCCACGGAGCACAGCAGATCCTTCCACAATGAAACAGCACGACAGGAATTATCCCAATCCATAATTGCTCTGAGCAGACAATAAACCAGCTCACGCTGGTGGAAGTAGCCACTCAGAGGTAATAACCCAGTGAGTAACAATAATGGCAGCAGATACTTGATAAAAAGCAGGGAACAAAAGAGAAAGCTTTCTCCATTATACAAAGAATGGATGTTTTCTCTTTGCTGCCTTTGGTTCGGAAATGCATTTAGCTATTTGGAGAGTGCTGGAGTGTTCACCCGCACGCACAGCAGAAGCGAATTTTGGGCTGGGGGAGGAAGGGATCATTTTCCACTAGTGAGATCATGGGCAGGAAAATGAGTAGTTCTCTCCTTTTAATCTTTCTTGGATTTCTACCCAGCCACTACCCAGGCATTTTATTTTCCTTAAGAGAAGATTCTGCATATTGGTGGGGAAAAAAAAAACCAAACCTGCTCTGGGGTGGTTAAAAAAGGGCACTTAAATACCAGTGTTCTTGTTCCCCCCACCTATACCCAGTGAGTATCTGGGCAATGGGACGGATAAGCCATGCTCATCTGAAGAAGATCCCTAAAACAACCAATGGCTTGTGCGTGCCTGGTGCATGTGCCTCCTGCTTCTGCTCCTGCATGGGGCTTGTGGCCCCTCGCTGCTCAAGGCTCCTCATGCCGGGGGTCTGGCCCCTTGCCCTGTAACTGCAGGTCCACAGCTCTGCTCCCTGCTCCAAGCCTGGAGCTCACACAGGGACTACAGCCCGCCTGCCCCTGCTGCATCTCTGAGAGCTGGACACCAGGCTAGGAAAGAAAGAAACCACCCCACGCTGCTCGAGCACCACAGAAGGCACCAGCATGGCAGGGGCAGGCGGATGGTGACACAGCCCTGGGGACATTCATACCTGTGGCTCAGTCTCAGCAGCAAGTGCCTGGCACCAGCACTCCAGCGATGCCCATTTCAAGCTTGGCTCCCTCCTGCTTTCCCAGCGAAGTCACATGCCACCTCCTGCCAAGCCACCCCCTCTGCCCCAGGAGGGCTGCTGCAGGCACGGGCACTGGCACTGTGATGGGCTCCCATGAAGAGGACAGAGGCTGAACAAGACGGAAATCACAACAAAGAGACATCATCAAGATGTAAACGACGGAACAGCAAACCCCGGGGGGATGTGAGTGGGGTTTAAAGATCCACAGGTCAGCTGGACATAACACAACCCTGCCCCAGCCACACCAAGCCTTGCCCTGCAGAATAAATAAGCCTGAAGACAGCCATCTGCAGTGAAGAGCGTACCAGGGGAAGGCTCTGCAGGACTGCAGAGGCTAAGCACTGTTCATTAAAGTGCCAGGGAAATGTGAATGAAGCAGATGAATGGATGAAGAAATGAATGAAGGAGGGAAGAGGAAGTGAATGAATATTGCATTGACTCGATGCCTTTCATCCTGGGATGGCAGAGCTGAGCAGCACAGCTGATGGGCAGGAACCGCGTCGGTACTCCCCAGAGAAACCCCCGGTCAAAACAAATCAGATTATTTCCTGTTGGCAGAGCCCTTCAGGGAGAGGCACACGGGGAGATGTAGCATATGGATTCATATCGCTTGAAGCATGAGGCTGCCCCTAAACAAAATCCCCCCAACTGCCCCTTAATCAATGTGACAGATCATTACTTTTTGAGTTGCTCTTGTTCTTGCTATTCCAGACACTGCATGATTTCCATGGCAACGACATCCCAGCTGTCCCAGGCCTTTTCCTAACTTCTGTCATCTGCTGTCAAGTCACACCAGTGCATAACTGGGTGAGATGAGCAGCAGGGCCATAAAGGTGCCTGTTGGCATGCCCCTTTCCTTCCCTATGCAGCCCAATCCTGTGAGCCCCTGGGTAGCCATGCATGGCACAGGGCTTGCAGGAGGCTGTGGGGAGCACATAGAAAGGAAACATTATTTTCCAGAGGCTTTATCGTGCTGTTCTGGAGCACAACCAACTGATCCCACCAGCCAGCCTGACAGCGACTGGGATTCAGGGGAGGTTTAAATGGGGATGAGAGGAGTGAGCAGCAAGATGCTGCTGCCCCCTTGGTAACACAGGGTGGGGTTGAGGACTGAACCTGGATGCTTTGGGGAGGAAAGGGAATCCAGCTTTACTTCTGGCTGGGAGAAGAAAGCGTGTTCTCTTCTTTTCCTCCTTCTGAGGGAACAACTATCCTGGCATGTGATTCTGCTCTTCAACTGCTGCAGTTTTGCAAGCAACTGGATGTGACCACCACAAGCAGCACACACCTGCGCAGAGGAGCATCTGGCCCCACTTGAATGCAGTGCCACTGATCACTCCTCAGTGCCAGTTTAATCTCAGTTGACTGTATGGACTTCGGGTGATTCTCCCTGCAACATCATCCAGCTGCTCCTCTAGCAGCTGGCTGTGGGAGCCATTTTACAAGTGTTCAGGAGGGCATTTGAGGGCAGATACAAACCTCAGGGACCATCCATAGGCTTTAAGCAGGTTTCTGAGCTGATCTCAGGGAGCACAAAGCTTGCCATGCCTGGGGGCTCAGGCACGCAGACACTACCTGCTGAATGAACGGGTGCAGCAAGCCTTGCTCACACAGTAACTGCAGTCTGCTGCCTGCAGGAGCTGGCAGCAAATGATTTGTTTCTTCCTCTTCCACTTACCCTGCACCCTCCAGCAAGCAGTGTCCCCTCTGAAAGGCCAGAGAGGATTTAGGGTCACTGAGTGCCACTGCAGGAGCTGGAGCCCAACCAGGCAGAGCATCTCCCACCCTGCCACTGGGAAGGGGCTGCGGCACAGCATGCTGGGGATGGTTGGGCATCACGCCTCACCTGAGCTGGCAGTTAAAGCGCCTTTGTCCATCTTTTCTTCAATCGCATCACCCTTTTGATTCAAACACAGGTTTCACCCCAATGCAACCAGAGGTTTGCAGCCCTGCCTCTGCAACAGCCTGCGTTGTTCATAAGCTGCACTGAATTTCACGGTAACCCTGTAGAGTTGTTGCCCTGTAACAAACACACTTGCTGCACTAGATTAAGTACACTGCTTACCCAAATATTAACAAGCACCAAATGTAGGGCACCGAGCCTGCTTCCCTGTGTTCCCACAGGGAGCTTGGCCACTGGGTTTGGCAGATGCATGACTGGACCCAAAGAAGGGGACCCACTTTGCACACTGCATCAGCAGCTTCTTTGAGGGAGTATGGCTTATGGCTGCTCAAAATCTCTGTGCTAGAGTTTTACAGTTGCTTGAATAAGGTCAACTTACTTTACTTCTCTTCACACCGGGACAAGAGATGTTCTATCCTGCCACAACTTGAGTTAAATTGCTTTTCCTGACTGTTAATTGGCCTGGGCTTGTGGGCCAGAGGCTCTCTGTTGAATGCTCAGCTGGTTCCTTGGCCCTGTGCTGTGAAGCAGCTGGCTGGGTTTGGAGGCAGCATCCTGCTCAGGCCACAGTGACTTCATGATGAACTGCTCCATGGAGGACCGCAGCAGCCAAGATAGCCAGAGCCATGGTGCTCATGGGTCTGAGAGGAGACAAAGCTTTAGGAAGGGAAGGAAGCATACTTCTCTAATGCTGTCAGCTACCCTGCAGGAACCTGCTCATTTTGATGCAGGGCTTAGCACTGAACTCAAATATATTCGGACAATTTCATCAAAACCAGGGGTTATAATACATAACGTGGTACAATCTGCATTGAACAAGCTATCAATGTCCCCTTTCTAATTAAAATAGGGGAGAAAGCTGTGAACCCTGGGGCTTATAGGGGGTATAGGGGGCATAGGCCAGAAGAGGGGTTAACCCCTTTACCAGCCCTGCAAAGGGATGGGTGACCTTGGTGCCATCCAGCTCGGGGAGTTTTCTGGAGGAGGGAAGCTGCACGAGGTGCTGGGTGATGCTCTGGGGCTGCACAGGAAGGACCAAACCAGAGCTGCTCCTTTTCAGCTTAACACCCCCTGAGGAGCTCAGCCAGAGCCAGCCCAGGCTGAGCAGAGCTGGAGCACTGCTCCCTCCACTCACATGGACACAGTCTGGGAGAGAAGAAGAAGGGGGGAAAAAACCCAGAAGACAAAATGAGACTTACCTCCGTGTTTTCACCTGTCACCTCCATCACTCCCCTTCAGCCTAATCATTCTCTTCCTCTTCAATCAAGGCCAATTTGCAAGAGGAGCAGCTCCCACTGCCTGAGTGCAAAAGCCTTTAATTACTGTCATCTGGGAGGCTGTGCCTGGCTCCCCTCCGGTGCCTCTGCAGAGTTTTCGGAAGACAGTGCTCCAGGACTTGACGCCCCCAACATGCCACTTGTCAGGCTTTATTTTAAACAAGCACTTACTGCCTATTAGGAGGCTGGGAAGAAGGTTCCTGACAGTCCATCTGTGCTGCTGCATCAACATGGCAATTGCATCCGGGCAGTGAGCAGCCTCGACTGGGTACCAGCCTGGCAGCAGTCTCCAGCGTATGATGGCTCACTGTGTACAGACCCCGAGAACTGCATCACGCTGTCTCTTCACTGTTTATCCTGTTTCCTGACTGGGATCACATCAGGCATTAAACTGGGGATGGAGGTGAGAGTACAAATATGGTCAGAAAGGGACAAGGCAAGTTTGGGGAGATCAGGCTGTTTAAAAAGCCCCCAAGCCTGCATCCCCAGGAGCACACTTTCAACTGGAATGAATGCTCCTTATGTACCGCATGGGTTTTGGTATCAGCCAGGGGATTGTATTTTATTCTGCTGAGGAAAACAGGAACCCAGAACCTGCATAAACTGGCTTGGCAGATCCAGCAAGCAGGGATGGGAAACCATCTTGCTGCTGCTGCCTGCCCTACCAACACTGCAGGCAGGATGGCCAGTTAGGGTGCATCAGTATGAACTGACACATAGGACTCTGCCAATCCTGTGACCTTGCAGCTTGGGCTCAACAGACACCGAGATACACTGGAAAGAATGCCAGAATGTTTTCAGGTGTACGGATCAGCACCCATGGGATGCGCCGTATGAAATACACCCACCAGAGCCTTCCTTCTAAGACTTCATCTTTGGAGCATCACCTCTCCCAGGGAAAAGCTGGAGAGGATTTCTGGGGAGCCTCTGCCAGTGGGTGGCACTGCAAAACCAGCAGTATGGAAGCAGCAGCAGAACAAGGGCCTAGGGGTGGAAGAGAGCACAGCCACTGCATGCAGATGCAGACACGTGCTGTCCATCTCTGGCTGGACAGCCGGGGGGATCAGATAAGAGCAGCGTGGGGATGCTGCGGCCCTGCTAGTGGCAGGAAGAAAGGGTGTGAGAGGGACAAGTGCAGAAGGAGGTGAGGAGACAGCAGCAAGGTGTTCAAGGTGCTGTGGTGGGGCAGGCCCTCCGCAGGCGCTTTGAGGTTAGTCCAGCAAATGTGAGTGTGAATCCATGTACCTGTGGGACAGACCCCGTTCATGTACACATGGGTGATCTCATCGGCTTTCCCTGCTATCCTACTGTAACGTTCCCTCTGCAGCTAAAAATCATGCAATGTCACCCCAAAATATAAAGTCTCACCTCTGGGAACAAGAGAGGCTCCTGCCCCACACCCTGTAACTGCCATGGAGAAGGACACGAGAGTGGGAGGTGTAAGAGCTTTTGGCCATCCTGCCTGTAGGCACAAGACCCCTGGAAGCATCACAGCAACCAAACACGTGCACCAGCCAGCATGACCTAAGGGACTGGGAGCCTGCAAGTAAAGTGTGCTGCATGGCACTTGCATCACCTCGTAGCCAAGTGGGAATTTAGGATGCTGGGGCAGCTGGGTAAACCTTGTGAGTGGTAAAGCAGGCTCTATCTGGGGGATGGCCTGGTCTAAGGGTCCATATTCAGGTATAGAGTCCTGCTCTAGTTCCAAAGTGGCCATGCTCAGGTGCCACACAGCCCTCCTGGCACAGATTTCACCTCCCTTTGCTTCACATCTACACTTGATGTCATATCTCCAGCATTTCAGTGTTGCCTTGACCAGTTAATACCCAGAAGATCTCCAATCCCCATCCAGTTAAAAATGCTCTGATCTATCCAAGGCAGTATATGCTCAGTTCTTCCTTCCACTAACAGACAACAAAGGAGCATCTTCCTCTCCCCCAGTTGCAGCTGGGAACAACAAAGCATTAGAGGAATGGGCTTATGTAGGCCCGGTCTGACTCCAGGATCAGGAGGCTTCATGCTGGGGATGGGACCCCTTCAAAGAGGAAGCCAGAGGGATGGGGAGAGGAAGCTGTGAAAGAATAAAACACCTCTCCTGGGCTGTGCAAAGGGAATTCGGCTCTGAAGGGCTGTAATGTTGGCCTGGCAGGTGGCAACACCATCTGAGAGCCTCTGCCACCACAGGAAGAGCCATCATTTCCCTATGCAGCATCCGCACAGCCATTTCTGCTAATGGGTATTTTCTCTGGCAGGAGCAAAGGCTTCATCCAGCAGATTGTGAACTAGCAGGGAACTCGGGAGTGCAACCTCAAAAGGAATTTGCTCCTGTACCAGAGGGTTTAAAGACACGGCACCAGGGCTTCCTCTAGCATCCTCCTGCTGCAGGGAACATGCTGACTGGCATGGCAGGGGTGGCTGCAAAATCCCATCTCCTGTCTGCGCACCTTCGTGCTTACAGAAATGCCTTGGTACAGCCCACTCCAGCCTGAGGAAGAGCTTCGATCCGGCCCTTCTGCTGCAGACAGATCTGGTGTGCTCCTAGCGCTGAGCACTCTGTAATTACAGCACATCCCACTTAATCGGGATGTGCTTAATTGGGAAATCCACTTACCAGGATGTCACCTAGGGAACCGATTTAAGCTTGATAACACTTAAGAGCAATGCCTGCTGCTTTATAGGGAAGGTAATTCTCCTACAGGGAGATGCCTTCAGGTGGCTGAATCATGCTCCTTCTTCCACCAGCATCCTGTGCTCCTGACTGCCTGCTCCTGCCACAGATTTCAGCCTTCCCTTTAAGTAGCTTACAGTCAGGAAATACACCAACTGCTAACGCCAGGTCATGGCTGTCCTCTGCACCAGCTGAACGGGCGGCCACTGCCACGCAGACCACTTCATGGCTGCCTCCCTTAGCTGGCCCCACTCACCCGCCATGTCAGACCCACTCCCCCATTTGTAGATGGATTTCCTCCCATGGCTGGGACCTTTTTGACAAGGGCAACATGCTTAGGCTTGGCAAAGCAGCAGAAGAGGGGCCAAGGTGACCCAGCCATCCCCTGAATCAGGGTAGAGCAAGAGCTTTGGTGACAACCAGCACTTACTGTCTTCTTCCCCTGAACAACCAAGCACATGAAATGCCCAAGTGAAGAGAGGAAAAGGACATGGGAACATCCCTTAAAGACTTAATGTTGAGTCAAGCACTTGGAGAGGCCACACTTTTGGCCTGGTTTTCTACAGGAACAGGGGTTATGTGACCACACTGAGTATTCATTGTCATTCAACCCACGACATCATGCATGCACATATGCATGTCTTATAGATACCACTGATAACTGCTGAACCTCCTGATTAAAGCAGGCAGAGAAGCAGCTTTTCCAATGATAACAAATTCCCACATGCTTTATAGTAATAAGAGCCAGACAGAGGACAGAAACCATGAATACCCAATCCTCACTAGCTGTAGGGACCTGGGACAGCATTTTTGCAACCCAGCCCCCCCCCCCCCCCCAAACCACATTTCCTTGTTTGAGGGATGCCAACTGCTTCAGGACCATCACTCCTCCAACCTTTGGGCACTGCCTTGTTTATCTGTACTTTTCAATCAGTCTACCGTTTGTCCCCTACTGCACATGAGCGCCCTGCTCCTCTCCTAAAGGCGAGCCCTTGGGGGGAGCCTGCCTTTGCTACAGAAACATCTGTACTATATGGCAACAACACAACTTTTCAAGATGCTGTGCTGGTGGTTTTGTTCTCACCAATCATGAGGAGCTGGGGGAAGTCAAACCGAACTCTTTGGATGCGTAACAGTGATTGCCTTTCAGACACTTCAAAATGCAATAGCTTGGCATCAAATAAGGGATTTTTATGGCTGCACATGTTCTGTGCTTCTCTGAACAAGCCAACTTCCAGATTAGCTACACTGGCTTTTTAAAGTGCTATAAAATATGCAAAGGCACTTGTAATGTATAGTGATTTCTGTAAAAACAGGAGGGAAGTGCTGAACTGTGTCCTGATTTATCCTTTTGCTTCTCCTAACCCATGCTGGGAGAAGGGGTAAATACAATCTTCTACTCTCTTTTTTGCTTATCGGTTTTCCAGCCCACAAATAGATGGGAGACAAAATGCCAGGTGCTACAGAACCCACAGCCGGGTACCACAGAACTTGTGCCTTTCAGCCACTCTGATAATTCTGAAGAGAAAATCCTCCTAATTCCTGAATATCATGATCAGTGCCAAACACAACAAATGCTTTTCCAAGGAGCAACACAACATGAGCAGCAAAGCTCAACCACCAGCAGGGCAGCACCTCCTGCAAAGGTGCTGGACCTGAAGCTGGATGGAGGGTTCAAAAGAGCAGATCACCACAATGAACTGTGTCAGGCCTTTGCTTTCCTGCTGGCAGGGTCCGCCTCTTGTTCCTGCTCCTCTTTTCCTTCACGCTGCTATAACATAGGCAGAAACCCACAAGGCTGTGTCATAGGACTGCTCCCCCATCACCTGCTTGTGTTGGCTTAAATATATGTGCTGAACCATTACCAAGCATCGGGTCCTCAACACATATGTCTCAGGAGCTGGCCTTACTTTTCACTAAAAGCAAGCCATGCAGAGGCTTGGCAAAGGAAAACATCCCAGTGACCAAGGCTCCCATTTTCTGAGACCGGGTGGGAGCAATAAAGTATTAGTTTAAGCCCCATTTTAGCTTGAGGAGAACAGCTTAAGTTATTGGAGCCAGGTTCCTCCTCACACCTGCTACAGAGCCAAGCTGTCAACTCACCATCCTGGGGCTGCTTCACCAGTGCCAAGGCAGCGCTGCCACCAGTGAGGGCTCCATGGCACCACCACGGCTGTTGTGCACTGCACAGTGTTTCTGGCAGCCCATGCCACAGCCATTACAGCCCAACACAAGGGTGAGCATCACAGCCCTTATCTGGCACATGTCTCACTGCAGTCAGGTTCAGACGAGTGCCCCTGGAACACAGAGTGAGTATTTATGAGCTGGGAGGTTTTAAGTGCGTGCCTTAATGCCATGCATGTTCAAACCTACCCGTCCTTACAGAGCAACTGCAGCTCTCTGCTGCCAGTGTGAACAGGTAAACCCAACCAGACTGCCTCTTGCATCCATTTTTAGACATAGGAAAGGCTGTGCAACAAGCTGGAGAGTCAGCAGACCTCAGATCTTTAAACTAACCTTGTATGTCTTTATGTAAAAGTAACATTTATCTTTAGCACCGTTTATGGGACATGGATTTTGTGTGCTTTGTTAGAGACAACAGCACTCTTCGCAACTAGCAAAATGCATTGCTGCATCCTGAAAGCTCTTTAGCACAACCAAGGTCAAAATATAGACTTTCAGTGCATTTGTTGTGAGATAAGAAGTGCTAAATCTAGTGCTGGCAAGTGTGAGCTGTCTGCACTGGGAAACTTCATGCCACCATCAGAATTTTGGAGGCTTATTTGAGAAGACCTCCGTCACCTGGCTGTCATCACATCAGTAAGAGAAACAGGATGGAAGTGGAGGAGATGGGGAAATGGGAGAACTTCCTCAACGATCACAAGCTGAATAGAAATGCTCCATTTACAAATAGGTCTGCTCAAGCCATCCAGGATGAGAGCATCTTGTCTCGAAGTCACAGCAAAACCACAGTGGCTTCAGCCTTGCCCAGCACCCTCCAGCCTGCACTGGCTTTGGGTCCCCCTGTGAGGACTGATCAACTCATGCAGCCCAGCTTGCGCAGGGACACACAGGGGCGACAGTTCAGGCAGTTAAAATCACACCAGCCTCTACCTCTACCTGCTGCAGACACACCAGAGAAAACAAGCACCACGCACGGGCGCATATAATCTGCAACCCATTTTACAAGACAGTATAAAAAACACACAGCAAGGGTGAGATCAAGACTTAAGTATTAAGGGCTCTTCCATTTATATGCTACACGGTTCCCTGTCCATCCTCAGGGGGCCAGAAGCCTCTCCTGACTTTTCTTTTTTTGGGTGACACTGAGCCAGTGCACAGCAGAGGAAAAGCCAGATGAGCAGCTCTGGCTCTCCTGCTGGAGTCCTGGGATCTGTCCTTTTGCTTTTGAGAAGACTGGGGGTACGAATCTGTGCTTCCCAGTTAATTGCAGAGAGCTGGACTCTCAAAACTTCGCAGTATTTGCCATTTGCAAATATTTGGAGACTTCAGTCCAAACTGGACTGATGCACTGAGGGTAAACATGGGCAGGGGCAGGGAGGCAGCTTTAGGCACTCCAGCATCTCACGGCTAATTAAAGGTGGGAGGAATTTGTCTCAGCAAGTTACAAGCCATTTATTTCTCCAGCATGACTAAACCACAGTGCGGTATCTAATTTACCGGGAGGGGTGATGCACTGCCAGCTAACCATGTTCTTGCACTTGAGGTGGGCTAATTGAATACAGTTTGATGCTTTGGGGCTTGCCAGCTTACCTGCGCTTTCCCAACCCCAATCGGCCTTGCAAACAGCAAGACAATGCAGTGGGAATTTTCATTGCAAAGGAGTATTCAAAACCTCCTGACAAAATCCAAGGGCCTGACCAGAATGACGAGTTCTTGTGGCTTTCTGCATGGCTGTTTTTCCACTGATGCAAACTGGCTTCTTCTCCTACAAACAAGCAATGATGAAACATGCTCTTACCACTCGCAGTACCCTGAGGCTCCCAACCTGCTCTGAGTGCTATCCTTAACCATGGTAGGAAAGTTGTGTTGCTGCCTTGTCTTGTACCAGTGATGCAAATATCCAGATTAATTTCTCCATAAATAGCTCATCACCAATGATTGTTTCCTTTGTCTCTGGTTCCAGCTGAAGAGATGGAGGTTACTCCAGCAGAAACTGCACATCTAAAGGCAAAAAGAGATTTCTCCGAGGGCATAACCAACTTACAACAGATGCTGGATTTTGGGAACTGCCCTCTGTACCCCACTGCTCTCCTTGGGGAAGGGAGTAGGAACTCAGCAGTCTCAGTTTTCATTTTATTTCCCCGTTGTTCCCCTGGGCTGAAAATGCTTTTTTTCCTTACTTTCCCGGCCCAACTTCACTCACAAGCCAGGCTCATCCCAGTTGTCAGCTCACCCTATTTTGCAGCTATACCAGTTTTGGCTCATTTGCCAGAGAATCAGCATGGCTCAAGGGGCTCCTCCCTAGGCAAGGGTAAGAAACCTTTCCGGGTTTTGGGGGGTCCCAAACACTGGCAAACCTCCAAAAGTCCCTTTCCAAGCACCCAGGAATCCCTACCTGCCCCATTCCCCTGGGCAGCAGGCACAGGGGGAGGTGACCTCGCTGGCTGGACTGATGCTGTCACTACGATGCTCTGCATGGATTTGGTGGCACCCATCCGCAGCCAGATTAAAGCCAGCCAGACACCGGCTCCACAGCAGAGAGGCTCCCAGAGAACAGGCTGAAACTGTTCATCTGGAGACAAAGATTATTTAGAGGGAAATCCTGTCTGCTTCCCAAAATGAGGTAGGTTTTTACCAACACACGTCCCAGCCAAATGCACTTGCGGTACCAAATGCATTAGTAAAAGAAAAGGACTTGCTATGTCAGAACAGAGCTGTGGTTTTCAAAGCTAACAGGGAGGAAGTGCACTGTAAATACCTGGAGGAAGCGTAGGCATGGCATATTAATAGACACTTGCTGTGAGATTTCAGGCTGTATGACAAGGCTTTCACTGTCCTCCTGTTGTCCTCGGATGCCCTGTTCCCATACGGAGAGGACTACTCTCTGTAACCATGCAGAGTGTGCACTCATCAGACCTGCCAACTTACAGATGGGGCACAGAAGATGGGTTAATGTAGCTTATACTAATGCTTTAACCACCCCAGCATCTGTCGTCAGCTGGTGCGGAAAAGCTCAGTAAAGGGGAGAAGTTCCTATAAAGGATCCAGCCAGAGATTTTGATGGGGACAGATCAGGGCCTGATACAGGCAAGCAAGGGTGCCAGATAGAGTCATAACCCAAATACAGGAACTGCAGGGGTTTAACATGGCCTGAACTGCAAGTAGGAGTTAATTTTGTTATCCTTACACCCCTTCTCAACCACACATTTACCAAGAGGCTGCACAAAGTACTTGCCCTCTTTTTTCTCTCCTGTGCTGCTGCACAGTGCTGTGCTGTCGAGATAGCTCCAGAGTTTTCCTTCAGAAGCCGCTCCCTGATATTTAAGGCTATTGTGAACTGGACCAGATTTGTGCATCCCTAAATAGCAAAGTCTTGCCCAGCATAGCGTGCCTGTATCCTTTGAATTCTTTCTCCATGGAAGCCAGAGCAGAAAATTAACACCCTACTTAAGTGAAGGAACAGTAACCAGTCCCTTCGCTGCCACACTAGAGACATCTCAACACAAGTTGTGTTCTTCTTTTCAGATACAGACTTTTCTATCAACCAGAGTAACAGACAAATGGGCTGAAGAGAAGGTGGCTATTTGCCTAGGGAGGTAGGGAAAACAGTCCTCAAACAGCCCTCCTGCCCCAAGTGATGCTGGTGAGCTGGTCCATGTGCAGTAAGGCAGCTTCTCAGAGTGTCTGCACACTCAGGAGCTATTTCAGCATTTCTCTTCCCAGCTTATGGATTGCCGAGGGCTGAAAGATGCACAGACTCATGCTATTAAACAGCTACTTGTATTGACATTTTTACTTTTAGGACACATTACCAGAACATTCACCATTGCTGCTTAGAGGTAATGGAAAAAGAAGTGAGCTCCAAATTCTGGGTGATGCGGACTCAAGGCCAGCAGCCAAACCGGGCCAGGATCTGGCCTGGCTTCCCTACTGTGTTTACAGTCTGTGCCCTGAGCAGGCACGTGAATGAATGGCGGCAGTGTCCTCAGCAGCAGCAGGCTCGTGCTCTCCCCTCCAGTTGGCCACACAGACCCCTGCCTGAGGGGTTTGAAAGCCTCCATGTGCTGAAGACAGGCTGGGATCAGCAGCAGCCAACCTAAACAGAACTGTGCTCCAAGACACCATTGAACACCCAATGGTCTTTGCCCAGGGTGCTGACCTGAAGGGACAGGCAAGTGACGGACAACCTTTCCCCCTCGGTTCATACAGGTGGCGGGCAGGAGGAAAGCTGCTTTTCTTCCTCAAAATTGGCTCTGTGGCTTCATGCTGAATCCCTCCCTGCTCCATTCAGCATTAAATGTCTTGAAGGGTCTGTCTGATTCCTTGGAGTCCTTGGAGCTGGATTCTTCTTTGCAGGGCCAGCTCTGGCTCCATACCTAAAAATGGGGGTTTAAATTAAAGATGCAGTTTGTGATCTCAGCACTCTTTTTACTGCTCCTGAGTGCCTGCAAAATAAGCCCAGCAGTAGGCAATACCTGGATCAGTGCTTTGGTTCTTTGCCACGGCTGGATGTCAGGCAGGCTGCAGAGAATATCCTGAAAGAGAGAGAACAGGAATTACCCCAGACTGAATAAACCCATTGTAAATCTGGTTGTCGGTGGGGAAGCGCTGGGGTGATGTGCATCAGCCCATTAGCAGCCCTGTGCCTTTCAGCCTCAGTATGGGGCTGGGCGGACACCATCACACCCTGACATGCTGGTACTGCTGAAAGGGATACAGTCCTCACCTGATTTCAGTGCAATGGCTGTGATAACCCATGGGACCTAGAACCAATCACCCTGAGAAAGCCATGGATCTCAACCCAGCAGCCACCTAGCAGAAGCCTTTAATGTACCTGGCAGTAAATGTAACCCTCTTGAGCAGCAGCAGCAGCAGGTCACAGAGGTGCAGCTAACTTCTTCCTGCCTTCTGTCCACTCCAAGCTGAAGGGGACACATTGGAAGTAGTGCTGGCAATGTCGCCCATTGGGTGGTGACTGAAGTGCTGTCCCACCGCTTTGCCCTCAGCCCTGGGACCCTGCCTGCTATGCCTGGCACAGGTTGCCCACCACCCCAAGAGAGCCACCATTTAGGAGGAATCACCAGTGACAGCAGGCTAGAGAGGGAAAGCACACCTACTGGAGAGGCTTTTGCATTTCAGAAGCTTTGGCAAATTGTAACTCCAGTTTTGCCCCTTGTGGCAATCAGCTGAATGTTTCTGCAGTACCTGCCAGAAAACCAAATGTGCCACCAAAGCACAAACAGGATGATAAAAATGTAGAAATCATATTTTAGGTCCAAGTCATCATGTTCCCTCACTGACTTGCATGTGGATGGTACCATAAGCCTAGATACGGTACTACTTCACATGCCCCACAGCTGTACACACGTGGGCACACATGCTAATCAATAATGTGCCCTTTTTCCAGGACTTTGCCGAGACTGAAACACTCTTCTCTCTACAAAACCATTTTCCGAAGCAGCTGGCTTCAGCCCGTGCGAGGCTGCCGGACAGCCTCTCCTCCCTGCAGCCCACACCAGCACTCGCAGGATGCCGATGCCAGGGCAGAGAGGCCACAATCTCCCTGTTGTGCAAAACGCGGTGCGCTGGGTACAACATGGAGCACTTGACCGCAGAGACCCCAGACGTGCTTAACAGTACTCCTGCACTGCTCACCCGCTAAGAGCCTTAACTTCTTACTGCATTATGCTGGGGTTTAGGCAAAGCAGGGTTCCCAGCAGGGCGCTGGATAGATTTCCTTTCCCATGAAAAGAGACTTACGCCTTCACATTTGTTCCTTGTCCCCAAATCCCCTTTTTTCCAGGTAGAGGAGAAAGGAATTAAACTGGATTATAATTAAGGAGGTGTTGTTCTAAGCAAGGGGGAGGGGACAGGAAGGTTAATGCAGGATGCGGCTGCACTGCCTAAGGAAGAGATGCTTTAATGGGAAAAACCTCCTGAGAGGAGAGCTTTAGGGCTCTTCTCCCCTGTGTAGCAGGTGGGTATTTGCAGGCACACACTTGTTGAATTTATTTTGGCTGGAGGCGGACACTGACCTTTAGTAGGTGCATCTCTTACTAGGCAGTGATGTTCAGCAGCAGTAAGTGGCTACAAGAAGGGGGGGCTATTTGTACCACTTGTGTTAGGAAGCCCCATTGCATCTAGGCATCAGGAAGGAGCTGCTGACAGGACCACAGAGCTCACATATATAATAAAATGTAAGTTACTGCCAATATATAACAGAACCGTTCCCAGGCCTCCAGCACCATTTACTCCAGAGCCCCAAAGCACTGTACAAACAGTAATTAAAACTTCCCAGACCCTAGCTTTGCCAATGGTGATGAATTCATTTTCCAGTGTGGGAAAATAAGCCTTGCATGACTAAGAGAGACAATGTAATTTCAACAGCAGGAGAAGTTACTGGTGAAACGTAAGCGGCGGTGTGAACCCCTGTCCTTCACTTCCAAGAGGAGGCTCTTCAAGACAAGAACGAGCAGTTGGTCTCTTCTCCATCACATGCACTACACCTATATATCCCTGTATGGGCAACAAGACCAACCAGGTACTTCTATTCAGTGCCAGTGGCTACAATCCAGCTTGCTTTGCAGAATTAAGTCTTCAGGGAAGTGAGGAGTGCTGGAAGGAGGTGCCTGTGACAAGCCCCTTGTCCAGTTGCTCCCCTTGGAGCGTCTCTCCTCCTTTATCTAGCACCATCAAGTTCAGAACTCCTTGTGCCACAACTGCTGACCACTTGACTAGTTTCCTTCCCTAGAAACATGCTACCAGAGACATCCTTCAGGAAGAAAAGGGACACTGGAATATGCAAAAGCTGAGCTTAGTTCAAAGCTTGCCTGTGCACCAGAAACACTGACCCTTTGCTTTCTGGTTTTACTTAATGCAGGAGTGAGAGTCCAACTTCAAGACAACCTGTCCCTCTCCTGGTTCCTGCCTGCTCCATGCTCTCCAGGAACCCCTGGAGAAAAATAATGCAGTGTCAGGTATAGACACAGCCCTTAGCTTCAGTAGAGCACACGCTGCTTCAACACGTGCTGCTTCAGGTGCCAGTGGACCAGCAGTAAAAAGCCCGCAGTGGATTGCACTTGACTGGGTTTTGCTGGAGCCCTTGGCCAACATCTCTCCCTTCCCATGGTTAATGTGCTAGTTGACAGTGCTAACATGGGCAGCGCCTGGTACCCTCCCCTCTATCCCACCGCTGCCTTGCTGGTTAGCCAGCCAGATTCCTCCCTGCCTCTTAACATCTTGGCAAATGCTTAAGGGCCTTATGGGAGGAAAAAGCAATTTTAAACACAAAATTACATTTCTGCCTCAAGGAAACAGGGTATCCCCCTGCTCTGCTGCCACTGCCTTCAAATCACTGAGCCCAGACCCCCAGCCCACAGTGCGACTCCCCTGGGGCAGGCATCAGGCTGTCTACATACCCCAGAGAGGCTGCAGGGCTTGGCGAGAGGTCCGGCCACAAAGGGTCCAGACAACCAGAAAGTTCAGCTTCCCACCCCTGCTGGGCTGTTTCCAGACACACCATCACCCCTGTGTCCACTTGCTCCAGGGAGTGCTCCTGCAGTCTCCCAGCAGCTGGGGAAATGCTTACGGAGCCAGCTTCACTGCACGAAGGGCTATTGCGTTATTTGTAATGGGTTTTCCATACCTGTCATTATTTCCAGCCCTGAGTTGAGAGAAAAGGACAGAGGCTCAGCTGGGAGATGGGCTGGCTCGAAGGGTTTTGCTGAAGCCTGTGGTGTTGCAGTTTAGCTCTGGAGAGGGCTGAGGACTCAGCTCTGTTTCTCTCATCGACCCTGCAGGTTGATCCCCAAGGAGAATGGGGATCTGTTTTGGACTTGCTGTGCCTCATGCTTGAAAGGGACAGTCTTCTGTAAAGGAAAAGAGAGACCTGGAAATCTGCTGCTTTCATTATACGTTGTGGCTAACTTAGCTGCTGGAAATCAATGCGACCATGAAGAAAGCAGCCTGAGGGACTCTACTCAGAGAGCCTAATTCCAATCAAAGAGCTAGGAAGAGCTGGAGACAAGCAGCAGCATGGCAAGAATGTTCCCTGTGGACAATGTGATCTCAGATTAATTTCTTCCCAGAGGGGGTTTCCCACTTGCCCAGCACACTCTGGGGAGGCCAGGCAGGTGTGCGTGGGGGCTACCCTGCTCCATCACCTTTCTAGGACTAAAGATGTGTGGTTTTCACTCAAAGCCAAGTGATGTTGAACTACAAATACCAAAATTCTTCAGGCCAAAGCCATGTTCTTTCTCTATTCCTGCTCTGGTCTGAAAGGTGATTTTCTAGCTTGAGATGCACTATCAGAGCAATTACTGCAAGAGAGCCATCTGTGATGCTCCCAGCAAGACCCTGCTGCCTGGCACAGTCCCACCACTGAATTCAGCTCATTTATAGCAGTGGAGCTGATGGGCAGAAACTGGACTGAGCTGAGGTTGGCAGGGCGCAAGGTTTCTGCTTTGATGGCACCCCCTGTTTTTGACTTGCAAAGGCACCAGAATTGTGATAAAGCCATGGGTAAACAGGACTGTTCTTCCAATAAAGCTGGTTTCATGATAAATGGTTTCCCAGACGGCAGCAGGAAATGGAGGAGAGCCCACCCTCACTCAAAAACACATGGCTGAGGGCCACTTCTGCCAGGAGAGAAGGTAGCGTGGGGCTGAACAAGAACATTTGTCTGAATTAATGGGCCACAGAGGCATGCAAAAGGAAAGTTTCTGTTGGGGTAAAGGGGGCCTGTCTCTGCATTCACTTACCACCCGTCTGTGGCGGCTCTTTCCTCCTCTTGGCACACAGTTCTTATCCCTCAGCTGACACCCCATAGCAGAAAACACTAATCACATCCTCCTCCTAAGACGAGACAACAGGAAAAGAGGCTTGGCAGAGGACAAGGGACCTCCCGGCAAAGCAGACCTCTTAGTCTGAGGTCCCCCCAGTGCAAATCCCGGTGGTTCAGATCAACTGTTGGCTGAGCTGGGACAAAGTGGGCATGGGGGGTTTTAGCAGATGTTGGTTAGAAAATAACCGTGAGAACGGAATAAACCAATTAATTGCCAACCCACTGACAGCCAACACCTCTCCCCCATCTCCCCACACACAATAAAACCTGTCTCCACGGCTCAAGCAGATTTAGGGTGGCTACAAAGAGCCCAGAGGAGGAAAAAACCCTTTCTCACTCCAGCTAATAATATTTGCAGATAATCTGTTGGAGGCAGCACCCTCTGTGAACCGGGAAAGCCTTTAAGAGCCGTTAACACCTTCATTCAGACTTCCTCAACCTCCCCCAGACAAGCCGTGATTAATTATCCAATCCACCCAGATCCTCCTGGGAAACAGTGCTCCGTCCGGGCCTTCATCCGAGGATTTGCAGGGTCCCTCTGTGACAGCAGCTCCTGCTCTCACCACTGGCTCCAGATAAGCAGGAAAGAGCTGACAGGGAATAAGCTGCTTCCATCCACGTGTTTACATCGGCAGGGGTAGTGTATGGTGGGAAGGGAGGTGAATGTGGGATCTAGGCAATGTTCATGACTTTTTCTTTTGGCGGTGTCCACAGGCAGCCTCGGCCGCACGGTCCCTGGAAGCCCATCTCTGAGGCTGCTGCCACTGGAAGTACAGCCCATTTGGTTCCCTCCTGGATTTTCACAGCCCTCCTTCCAGCTTCACCGCACTCCAACTTAGCTTGTTCTGAGGACACTTATTTTCCTACCATTTCCAAGTCCTACCCGAAAGCATAAGGGATGGAAAAAGCAGGAAGGAAAGGGGAATTACTGCCTCTTGGGTTGCTGCAGTAGCTGGGATGCTGAGCCCATGAGGTGCTGCTGGTGTAGGCTATTCAGTCCCATGCAGCTCATAAATCTCATCCTGTATATGCACTGTCCCACACCTCTGCTATCTTTTCTCCATTAAACCCCACCAATGTATTGACTGACTCTCCAAGAGCCTGCAGTCAGCCACAAGTACCTGCAGAGCCTGCCTCCAGTGAGGGTTGTGATAATGGGTGCAGGCATTACTCCCTCTGTATGTCACTCCTCCTGCAGCCTCCTGCTGGCTATGTGTGCTGTGAAGCCAGTGATGCCCAGCCCAGCTATTTCAGGAGAGAGAGCATTTTTATATGGGTCTAGCCGCTATTTGGGTCGGAGACATGAGGAAAAACCAGGTGCTGCAGGAAGTAGCTTGGATGATTTAGTAGGTGGCATCTTCCCTCCAAGTTAGCAGCACACTGAAACTCCTGGGCAGGTGTTGCTGTTTTAATGACATGCCAAGCTTACTGCTTGTGGTCACCCAAGGTCCCACTTCTGGTGAGTGCAGAGGTGCTAGCTCCAGGGCGCTGAGCAGACTCCAATCTTCAGCAATTACTCCCTGTTGAGCCAAGAGCTGCAGGAATTTCTGCTGGACACATTATTCTTCACTCTCTTTTCCTGCTATGATGACTGAGCAGTTTTCCCAGGTGCCAGAAACAGCATTTACAGAGGCATATCAAATACAAATGCTTCCCATTGCCTTCAAAGAACTTTTCTTGTTTTGTTCTATGCTCCCTCTCCACCAACCATAGTGTCTACTTCACCTTGCTTGTGCAATTTCTCTGCTCAGCTGTTGGCTTTGCTCTTCTCCAACTTGCCCCGGTTGTGCAGGTCACGACCACCCCTAGCTCTGGCTGAATAAATGCATCATACAAGAGCCCATGTGCCCTGATCTCCATCACCACCCAGGAAGGTACCAACTGCACCTTTTGTCCTTGACAGGAGATGCCAGAAAAGAAATAATTGATTATGAGACTGAGATAATGAAATACGAGATTGTGACTTGGGACAGACTAAAGCCGTTGAAAGCATTTTAAATAATTCACCATCCTGAAAGAGTATTAGTGGGAAAGACATTCAGGTCCTTTCACAGTGGCATTAAGTTATATGTAACCAGAGGCGATGCTGTGAGCTGACAGCAAAGTGGGACTACTGCTCCATAGGAAATCCTGGCATTTCAAAATGGATTTGAAAAACCCAACGTCTCCCTCCCCCCTTCCTTGAACTATTATTTGCAAATATTAATCTGTTGTTTTGTTGGTATCTCCTACGAGAAAATGAAATCCAAAATCAAACCGAACCACAAAATGCTGAAACAAACTGCCAGCCCCAGAGAGACGCGCCCTGGCAACACCTGCAGCCACACCACTGCCTTCTCTAAAACTGCTTCTATTTTGGCATACCCACGTTTTTTCAGGGCAAACTGATCTACCGGAGACTTCTGAACCCGCAGCAAGCAGCAGTGGAGGCTGAAGAGAGACACTGTGGGAGGCAATGTTTGAAATGTCACCGCTTTGTTTTTCAGTTGAAACCACTCAAGGGCAGCAGGGAAGATGTTCAAGAGCAAGAATTGAGCTTTGGCTGTCTCAGAAAGTCACCATCAGCGCCTGGGCAGAGCGTGGGGTTACCCAGAACCCCCTGCTTGTTCACAGATGCCTGTGGAAGGGTGAATGTCACCTGAGCAATTACTTCAAATTTATCTCAGCAATTAGATGTAATTGCGTTCACATGGCAGGTATATTTGTACTGCTTAAGTTAAGCTTAGCCTAAGAGGTTGTTGAGGATGTTGTGCCTGCACTGCTGCACGCTTCAGCTGCTTGCAGTGCTGGGGTGTCAGCAGGAAGGGACTGTCATTGCCAGGCAAGAGACATCTTCATTATTTTCAGTTATTCAGATCTTCCTTATGGAGGCAGCTCTTCATAAAGGAAAGTGTTTCTTTGGGGTTGATGGACAGGAGTGAATGAACAATGCACAAATGGAATGCGTTTGCTAGCTCTGACCCTACACAACTCACATGTAGGTACGCTGGAGGGCTAGATTACAGTTACGGGGCCCCAGTAACATCTTCTCTGTAGCAGAATCCTTCCAGCTTCCTTGGAGACCATGTGGGCTTCTGGGCATCTACAGATACCTGTCCAACAACAGGCTCATGCAAAATGTAGCTTCAGTTCCTTCCCTTGCTGTTGAAATCACTGCAGAAATCCCAAACTCTTCTGAGATGCGACATCACTTGTGGGACAACACTCATGCCTGCTTCCTCCAGGCCAGGAGATCCCCCTACTTCCAAGGATGCTCTTGCTAAGCAGAGTGAGGAAACACCTATGAAATAACACCCTTTGTGGTTTCACTTTTATAAGTCAGTTACCTGTCATGCAACATGCTCAGAACCCACCACAGGTGATAAAATGGTCAGGATTTATTAGATCACACATCATACAATCCTCCCTGCACCTGGCAACATGATCAGTTACGATGCATAAATTCCAGCCATGTTATGATGGACATGGTACACTGAAAAATCTCTTTCACAGCTTTTGCAACAGAAAACCATGAGGGACAGACCACGGCAGCAAGTGAGATCCTCCTTAGGCTGACACCCACCCCTGGGGCAGCAGTGAGAAGGAGGGGTCCTGCCTCCTTAATTCTGGACACAACAGGGTTCCCCACACCCTGCTCCACCAAGCCACTGCTCATGCTGGGAAGTTGCTGGGGACAGAGCAGTGACACTCGCGCGGTAAGGAGAGGCAGCCTAGAAGGGGCCACATATGAAGCAGAGGTTATTAGCTGGTGAGGGAGGGAGAAAGGGCAGAGGAGAACAGAGGTGAGTCACAGAATCATAGAATCATAGAATAGTTAGGGTTGGAAAGGACCACCCAGTTCCAACCCCCCTGCCATGGGCAGGGACAACTCACACTAAACCATGCCACCCAAGGCTCTGTCCAATCTGACCTTGAACACCACCAGGGATGGAGCATTCACAACTTCCTGGGCAACCCATTCCAGTGCCTCACCACCCTTACAGTAAAGAATTTCTTCCTTATGTCCAATCTAAACTCCCCCTGTTTAAGTTTGAACCCATTACCCCTTGTCCCTATCACTACAGTCCCTGAATGAAGAGTCCCTCCCCAGCATCCCTATAGGCCCCCTTCAGATACTGGAAGGCTGCTCTGAGGTCTCCATGCAGCCTTCTCTTCTCCAGGCTCAACAGCCCCAACTTTCTCATCCTATCTTCATACGGGAGGTGCTCCAGTCCCCTGATCATCCTCGTGGCCCTCCTCTGGACTTGTTCCAACAGTTCCATGTCCTTTTTATGTTGAGGACACCAGAACTGCACACAATACTCCAAGTGAGGTCTCAGGAGAGCAGAGTAGAGGGGCAGGATCACCCTCTCCACCTCCACAGCAGTCGGCCCTGGGCTAGGGGTGAGTCACAGGAAAAGAGCTTGATTAGAAGAGCTTGATTTGCAAAGTGGATGCAATTAAAACCTGGAATCCTGGAGGCTGGTTTTAGTAGCCACATTCAGTTGAATCAACTCCTGCCTCACTGCATGCTGTGTAGGGGCTGTTTCTTCTCCTCTTTCTTTGAAATGCTCTGGTTGCAGCTCTTTGGGCCAAAGCAAAATCTAGCTGAGCTGCTGAGGATGAGCAGTATCTGCTTCCCTGAGCACTGAAACAGGAGCACAGAACTGGCCTGGGAAGAGGTGAGCTAATCCAGGGAAGAAGAACCCTTCAAAAGACTATTGAATGCGAAGACAAAAGCAATGCCTCGGGAAGATCCCAAATGCAAATTCAGCTGAGCACAGCACATATGCAGGAGACCATGTGAAGGAGCTCCCGTTTAGTCGTCTTCCAGAGACATCTACTCTGGCCACTTTGCAACAGCAGGAATGGGGCTAGCTGGACCATGGATACGATTCCAAGTAGTTCTTACCTTAGATGAGATGAATCTGTGAACATGGCTGGATCTCTGGAGAGAACTGCAGCCACCCTAAGTGCTACTGACAAGTGACAACAATCAGTTTTGCCTCAAGTGGCAGTATTCAGTGGGAATTCAGTTGGAAAAGCAGGATACTCTGGGGTCAGTGCAGCAACCACTTCCCAAAGCTCCAATACATGGATCCAGTACTGATCCCAAAAGAGAAGCACCAGCGAAACTGGGGAGATGATGGCCCTATGCCCATCCATCCTAATACCATTAAAATTCTGCTTTTGAAATGCATAAGTGTCGCCAAGTCCACAGGTATAATACCCCATTAAATATTTCATTTTTATCAATTGCTTTCAGTAAGTGCCTGTTGAGGAATTCATGGGAACGTTTTCTCTTTGACACAGAGATACTTTCAATTATGAAAGGTGGCTAAAAATAAAAGGAAATTATACTGTTCAGACATCTCTGGAGGTGGAGAGAGGAGGCGGAGCCATCAAGGAGAGCCAGGGAAGAGATTTCTGCTAGATGTAAAGAAAGGCTACTTATTTTTACCGACAGAAAATGTCAGGAGGCAGCTTGACTTGAGCGTCTGGAATCCGTCACTCACCTTCTCTATTAATAATCTGGCCCCAGTAACTGTTTAGGATCTGAGCCAGAGTACCAGAGTTAAGAGTCACAACAGTCTCTTCCTTTAACTGCAGGGGGTTGGATCACCCTCCTGAATCTCTCAGCTGTACACATACTGGTTTTAATGCACATTTTCCTTTCCTTTTTTCTTTCTGTCACACAATCCCAGCCTGGGACACTCAGACAACTCTTTCTGGGATTTTTATCTACTGCAAGAGGCTTGGGCTTCTTACACACTCAGTAAGTCTATGGGATGTCCTGATGGAGATAATAATTTTACATTTGGTAGTGAAAATCACCGGGCTGAGAGCAGGGCTTGGACCATCAATCTTTTATGGATATCGAATTGCTTGAGATAATAGATTTATTCCTCTGACAGCCACACTAGGTTGCTTAGCTTCTCCTACAGACCATTGTCAGGATGACATGGCTGAGCTGCAGTAACTCTCTCTGCACATGTTCATCCCTTTGCAACATTTCCAAGCTTAAATGTCTTTTAGGGTAGTAATTATCAGAGGTAATACCCTGGGCTCAGAGAGTGCTCTCTCCCAGCTCCCCATGCTAATGCAATCGGGTGGAATTGCTCTCCGACACTCCTCTTCCAAGGTGAGGACCCTGGAAGCCCACCCCTCTCATTTCCAGGTGATATATGATTGGTAATATGATTTACCACGCTCTTCAGAAAATCTAGGTGTTACGGGATGTTTTGCAGGGCCGCTCACTGACCCAGCCAGCAGCTAATGACACCATCATTTGATGCGCAGTCATCCTGCCCATCATTTTCCTCTACTCAAAGTCAATCTTCAGCTTTTGGGGTTTTCTTCAATAGGTTCAGGCCACTGAGGCCACAGTGAAGCTTGGGATGACCTGCTTCCCAGACTCCATTATGCCAGTTGGTTGGGAAACATGGAAATAAACCCCACCTTTCTCAAGCACTTAACCCTAAAATGAGTTCCCACCAGATCTCAGAGGTGAATCACGTTTCAAGTACTAAGTTATTAAGCTCCTCCTTTGATGGCACTTGTTTGTCAGCAGTGATAAAAAAAGGAAAACACTAAATGAAACACTCACCTGGGTCATCATCTCAGGGACACGGAAGAAGGACGAGCCACAAAAGATAAATGCAGGTGCCATGATGATATGCTTTCTGAAGAGCTCCAGTATTGCTGTGATTAAGGCAGCAGAACTACCTGAACAATGCAGAAAAGAGAAGACACCATGGAACAGCAGTGACTTCCGTGCAGCAAGGAATGCACTGAAACACAAACCAGAAGTTTAGTTACAAAGGGAATGTAACCAATTTGGGGGTTATTGTGTGTGCTTGTGCTGGTTGACTGCTGGGGTTTTGTCTGCCGCCAACATGCATGGCACAGGCTCCAGGGCTCTGGGTTAACATCTCAATTTCCAGCCCCACGTGAAAGCAAATTCTGCAACAATTTTATAAGGGCTCTGAGGGTTCCAAGGCTGCTGTACAGACTGATGATGAGAGCTTGCCTCCAAATGAACCCTCTAAAATTGCCTCCAGGAAACCAGTTTATTCATTTGGCTTCCAAAGGATAACATACTCTCTTTATTGTGACTTTGTTTTTTTCTTAAGCTACATCCTCCAATTTACACAGTGGAGGCTCTTCATTCATGACAATATCTGATTTGAAACATGGGCGCACTCATATCTGAACCTGTCCAGCTTCTCTAAATAAAATCAAAACAAAAAATACAAACAAGATACAGTTTGGGGGCCTTTAATAGCAGGCTCACCCGCCGAGAATGATGAGACACGTGCCACATTGGAGAGTATGGCTAGACCCAGCTGAACAAACACAGTGCTGGGCAGTGGTCACCTTTCTGGGTAGGGTCTCTAGTGGACAGACTGCCCTGCCCACAGCCATGAAGAATATCAGCATATTGAGAGACCCCGATGTAAAGAGACATCTCAAATTTGCTTAATGAAAGCTGAAATCAGTTGAAGCCCTGATGCAGCTCGCCTTGAGAGCATGTACTAAGTGGCTTTAAATGAGCTACTGCTTTCAAAGCAAACCAAATTGCTCCAAGGAAGCACTACACAGATACCTATTTGACTACACAGATACCAATTTGCCAGAGACCAAACAAAACATGGACAACCTCCCAGAAGTCAATATCCACAGGAAGTTTCAGACACATGTTTGTATCATCCCTTTAATTAAATGATGCATGCTTGGTACAAGCTTCTATCCTTAGTAAAAACTGGTGTTACTAATAAAAATGAAGAAAAGGCATTAAACTGATATAGGATGGAGTTAAATGAGTCCCCTAGACTGCTGGCTGTGTCACTGAGCCATCAATCCAGCATACAGAATGACAAGAGATGACAGTAGAGAGCCCGTACTAATTGCTCCATCACTTGGGCTGTGCTGGGAAGAAAACCTTGCTCCACCACCCTCCACAATACTGAACTACAACCTGACTTAAGTTCCTGACTGGATATATGTATAACATAGCGGGCCTTGAGTACTGCATTCCATACAGGTGACCAGTGAAAGGAGAGAGCTGGAAAATATGACACAAGCTGTAGAAGATCCATGGGTGATTGTGATCTCTTTCTTCTCCACTCCAAATCAAAGTCATGGGAAGAATGTTAAAATTACAATAAAAGGGCACAGTCTTCATCTGTGGACTGAGAAGTCTCTAGACCTTTCTTCCTCTCCATAGCACCTGGTTTTATACATGCCTTTAGCAAAGCACTCAGCTCTAATTGGACTGGGCTGTATTCTCTGACCCACATGTGCTGATTTTAAATGATCAGAAGCTTAACTGGCCACAGACTTCCTTGCATTTTAAGTTACAAATATTGTGCATGTTCAGAGTTTTTGGAGAACATTCCTCTGTTAACCCAAATGGAAAAGCATCTTCACCACAGTGTGTTTGCCGCAAAATAACCACTAAACAGTGAAATGGTCCAGCCAGTCCCTAGTACAACTTCTTCTATTAGCAGATGTGCTGAGCCATGGGAGTTTAAGGTGTTACTGCATCCACTTTGGCCTCACAGAGTTAGTGTGAATAGCACTGTACTTTTGCCTTTGCACAGTTTTCCTGAGATAGAAGACAATCAGTGTTTTCCTTCTAAACAGCTTGACTTGATAATGTATTAGAGAGGAAAAAATGTTCTCTTCTAGCCAGCAGTGCTCACCTGCCTGCTGTCACGTTTATAATGAACCGCAGAGGAAGACTGCAGAGTGATTTTGAGATACACATCTTCCCAATGCACATAAACAGCTTTATATCAGGACCATTCCCTGTGCAAGATGTTTGCTTACAAGGGCTCCCTTCCCTTGTGAGCCGCAATGAAAAGTGCACTATAATGTTGCCTTGGGAGGCAAGAGAAAATAGGAACCGCAATGAAGCTGGACAGCAAGGGAGAGATGTTCTGCAGGAACTATGCTGTAACTGGGCTCATGATTGACAGTGACCTTCAGAGAAGAATTGGGAAGAATTCAGACCTCCTGTGAAGAGGGGATTATTTCCCATTATTCCCACCCCCCTTCCCAAACTTGCCAGCTCTCTGCCAGATCTAAAGAATAACAGCTCAAACAAGTGTGCTCCATCTCTAGTCTTGCCTTGGCAAGTTGCAAAACGACAGGCACAAAGTAATCATGCAAAAAGCCTCTGCCATGGGAAACGACCCAGCATGGCCCAAGATCACTTGGGCTGTTCTGCATGTTGTAAGCGTGGCTTTCCTGGCTGCAATAAGCTGGCAGTGCTGCAGCTATTTGATACATGCATGCTCCATTTAGCTCCTGCACAACCAGTAGCAGTATGTGGGGTTGCCCTGGAAATCGTTCCCTGGATGTTCCTGCAGCCTCTGGACCATCTCTTCACTTTGAATTGCAAACTGTAAATAGTCAGCCCTGGCTGCAAAAGGAAGGGATGGTGCTGGCTTCTTAAAGCATGCCGGACTGGGATTTTCCTCCCAAAAGAACACAGATCCCTTCAAAGCTCATTCACCCTGTGCTGGTATTGAATAAATACTTCAGACCTTGGGAAGCACTGAGGTATAATCATAATTAAACTCTGGAAATACCAAAGATAGAGGATAAATGGTCCAAGAGGTGAGAATTGGGTATGCCACATCTAAACAAGATGTAAAAGCTGGAGCCAGCAATGACAGGAGCCCAGCACCTACCCCTGTTTCACTCCCTGGTCTGAAGGAGTGGAGTGTCCCTGGTTGAGGAGCAAAGGGTAGAGTTAAAACTTTGTCCTGAGAGGGGAAAAATGTCTTTGTTTCATGAACCAGTCTCCAAAGAGCGTCCCTTAGAAGAATGCAGCCAGTAAGATGATAATTGCCATTAATGCTTGTTAGAGATGTTCAATGAATTAGGAATTCAATTAAGAAAATGCTCCACTGCAGGAAGCAAAAAATTAAGATTATCATTATTGTAGAGGAAGGAAACATTTTTAATGTATTAATTTTTTAAAATGACTTCATTACAGACAATACACTTATTCTTGCAGCATTCAGGCCAGTCAGGACACCAGCTTTCCTCAGTGATAGGGAGTAGTGGCAAGAAAGCTGCAGAGAAGATGATACAAAGGAAGTTTTCTGTGGGACACAGAGGAGGATGCCAGGCTGGTTAACAGACCCTGAACTGTTACCTGGAAGAGATGACCAGCACTGGATTTCTTGATTTGACTTTTAGTTTTTACCTGTAACTAGCTCCATGTCTTTCACATTGAGAGCCTCACCAAAATGGAGACATCATCAGTGGTCCTCATTGACTCAAACAGGGCTGAGAACCCAAAAAAAGAGGTGCTTCTGAGAGCCTCCCTCTTATCCTCATACCAGGGCAGGGATTTACTGCCTACACGTCTTTTTGTGGTATATCTGCATAGCACCAACACCTGATAAAGGGAGCGTGTGTGGGGTCCCTGTTGCTGCCTCTGTACCTATGAAATAAAGCAATGATTCAGTTCAAAGCAAAAGGTGTTCCCAAGCGCCATCCCAAAATAAGTCTGGATGGGGAATGTGGGTTGGTTGGGTTTTTTTTTTTTTCCCAAGGAAGAGATATCACACAGAAAACTAGGAATAGAATAAATTGCAGGGGAAAGAGAGGAGGAGGAAACCGCTCACAGGCCTTTCGTGTTTCTTGTTCCCTTTTCAAACCTTGTGCATGCCAACTGTTTTCATTAATAACTCTATCACCCCTCCTAAAGTCCAAAAAAAGAGGCATATAAGGAGAATGTATTCCAGGCTGCAGGTACCTGAGGAAATGAAGTGATGGCTTTAATGTTTTGAGGCCTCATTACGAGGCTCTAGCTCTTATTCTAAAGTTGTTCTCTGCCAAGAATAATCTGAACCACTGCCTCAGGAGGTCACTTTGAAGCTGGGCTCAAATAATATTTAAAAAGGAAAAAAAATAATCAAACACATTGTTTGGAGGTTAATTAAAATAAACACACACATAAACAGCTACTAGTGAGAACATTTCCCTGCAAGGCTGCTTTGTCACTTATTTCTTCCACTTGACAAATGCCCACATGCAACCTACCTACCCACCCCTGGCATGAAGCTCCCAGACCAGCCCCAAGAGGAGGAGGCAAGTACCAATGGCCACTTTGGAAATGGCATCTCACTGAGCATCCGTGATGCTCTGCACAGAGGAGCAGCACATTTGTGCAGGCAGTGTGCTGTCCCCGTAGCAATGGCTGCCTGCTTGGCACATTCCCCTTTGACTTTGTTTTGGAGCAAGGAGAAGCACAACTGTGTCCTGCTCTGTTCAGAAGCAGCAGCTCTGCTCAAACTCTACCCTGTGTAGTCTGGGTTCACTGCAGAGCTCTGGGCCCATGTCCCTTTCTCTCTGCAGTTAGGTACCTGCCAAACTCGTGTAGCACATCTCAATGCTCTTCTCACCTCCATCCAGGAAGAACATCCTCCTTTTACAGACTGGGAAAAAAGGACCTCCCAAGACCACATGGAAACAAGAGGCAATCTCTGGAGGCTCCACTGACCTTTTTATATTTTGAGCAACTCTTTCCCCTTTGGGCAAGACAAAGGGTAACAAAAACTATCTGCAAATAACTTCTGTGGAGGTAGCAAGTGCCTCGTAGGAAGTTGTTGATGTGATATATTCAGGCTGTCACTGATCATCACTTCCCTGCACAGACAGTTTGGTGATAACGCTTGCATGAATTGCATAAAAAAGTCAGGAGATCAACAATGCCATGAAGAATTCCTAGCAAAAAGAGACAACATCCATCCACCTAGGAAGGTTGCTCCAAAGAGATAAACCCTGTAACCAGAGCTCGGATGGTCTGCGAATGAAATGAGACACACAGAGAATTCTCTGAAGTTGCTGTTTCCATTTTAACGCGGTTTTAACAGCAGGTAAGATTTCTGTGCATCAAATAACAGAGGTTGTGCCACCAGAAGAATCATCTGTGGTTACTGATTGATTTCTTTCTGGCCATTTATGTAGCACCAGCTCTGCCTCCACAATACCCAGAGAGGACCCACCTTGTGATGGGGACATCCTCACTGGCTCCTTCTCATCTGAAAAATGCCCATGAAAAATTGTTTTTGTTGACCTCACAGAAAAGAGCTTTTTGAAAACACTGAACAAACCCGAGGTATCACCATATCCAAAGAACCAGATGCACAGAATCATGTGCTGGGGAGGGACTCTTCATTAGCGACTGCAGTGAGAGGACAAGGGGTAATGGGTTCAAACTTAAACAGGGGAAGTTTAGATTGGACATAAGGAAGAAGTTCTTTACTGTAAGGGTGGTGAGGCACTGGAATGGGTTGCCCAGGGAAGCTGTGAATGCTCTATCCCTGGTGGTGTTCAAGGCCAGGTTGGACAGAGCCTTGGGTGGCATGGTTTAGTGTGAGGTGTCCCTGCCCATGGCAGGGGGGTTGGAACTGGATAATCTTAAGGTCCTTTCCAACCCTAACTATTCTATGATTCTAAGATTCTGTATCAGGTAAGACCAGCAGACTCAGCCTTTCCTCATTCACTCTCCCAGCTGAACCTGCCTTCCAGCCAGTGAAGGTAGTGGCCTCTTTGGTTCAGCAAATTCAGGACGTTTCCCCAGCAGCCAGAGAAGGCACAAACTCATGTCCCAGTCTGTGTGGGTCTGTGGTGGGAATTATCTCCCCTCCAGAAGCTTCAGAGTTGCTTGGACGAAAGGCACCAGCACAGCTCAAGCCTGCGTGAGTTCCTCATCCCAGCCTACAATGTGCTGTTCAAGTGGGCAGTTTAAAAGGATTAAAAGGATGAGTCATGGAAAGGATTTCACAACACACCTGCACACTCAAATGGCTAAAGAGAAGCATGCTGGTGTAGGGGACCAGGCCAGGTGTAGGCCTGGGGAGCTACTAACAAATAAGAAGTCTCCATATGGATCCAAACGTTATAGAGCAGAAAACCAGAGGCACAATCCTCCAAAATCAGTATATAAGGAGGCACCCGGGACTTCTCAGGAAGGACTTGCAGAAACCTGCCTAAAAGCCAGAGACATAGGGAAAAAAAATACACCAGAAGCAACCTCCAGGACAAGCACGGATGGGTCCAGGCAGGGTCTCTGGTAACACAGAGTAAAGAAAGAGTGTGTAAGGAGAACACTGTGGGCAAGACACAGTAAGGCAGATTGCCTCACGGAAAACTGCAGTGTGGGTTACCATCACCTCCATGAGAAAGAATGAAATGGATTTCAAACCAGGCACAGATGCAGACCTAACAGAGCTTCAGAAACACTCTGGGGGTGTTTAAGAGCATGAATGCCTACAAACCAAGAACAAAACTGAAAAGACCCAGGAAAACGTAAAAGGCAAAATTTGGCTGAGGGAGCAGATGGTATCTCAGAAGGTGTGTTTTGTGAATCTCTGTACACTGCTTCAATTGCCTTCCCCCCAAAAATCACAGTCCTCACTGTAGTTATGTGGTCCAAGCCAGTGCACAAGGACCCAGAATTTAAATGCGGGATGAAAGCTCCCATGTGCTTCCAAAGATTGTAGAAACTAGAAAAAGTACAGCGCAGTCAAACGCAAACGCATTTGCTCTTTCAACACCTACGAACACATTTTTCTTTTTACGATCCATTTGGAAAACAGTGTCTTCTGCAAAGAACAAAAATAATCCTCCCGTCAGGCACCCCGAGGCATGGCAGTGGTCCCAGAAGCGAATCACCAGCTTCAGATCTGCGTGACGTTATGAAGCTTAATGAGGGTGACATGTACCACCACGCACCAAACACACCTTTGGATGATGCGGTGAGGCAACAGCCCTTCTCAAAGCTGTGAGCTGCAGCTTAATTCTGGCTGACCCCACTCACTTCAGCCGTCACAAGGATGACAACCCACCACCCCACGCCTACTGTGCTGGTGAGCACTTCAGAAACCCTCCTAAAGCGCAGTGCTTTCTTTTTTTGGCATTGCCAGATGAGCCCCCAGTACATCCCGATCTCTGCCTTGCAGCTGCTGTTCTTAACAGCCTCCAGGATTTCCTCCAGTGCCTGGTAACCAGTAGAAAGTGAAGGCACATTTTGGGGTGCCCTTGAAGGACTTCAAAGTCCAGAGACCATGTAAACATGAAATAAGTGTGGGTTTATGTTCAAAATACAGCCGCAGCATGCTTCATTTCAAGGGGGGGGGGGCAATGGGACAGGGGGGGCATTACTACCAGTGGAGCCAGGCAGAACAGTGGCTTCTCATTCGAGTTGGGATCTCATTTACATTAGATTAAAGCAAGAGAAAATTGCCAGCAAAGTGGGATTAAGAATATTTATGGATGCTATTGGCATGATGTATGTGTCTCCCAAGTGATGGAAACCGATTACAAAACCAAGAAACTTCAGCAGTCAGTGCGGGAAAGGAGACAGACTGCCATGACTTATACATTTTTCTTTATACATGCTTTATACATTTTTCGTGTGAACTTGGTGCTCACAGAAGGCAGTTATAATAAAAGGTTTGAAAAGGAAGGTGAATATAGCCATGCTTTGTCTTTCTAGAAAGACCTGACCACCTCAAGACCTCAAAGCACTTTTCAAACTCAGGGAGGTCATAACTGCATTAGGGCAAGAGCAGTAGTTAAACCTAGGCCACATACCAAACCCGTGGCAGACGCAAGGATGCCAGTGTCTTATGGCAGCTCTTCGTGCGCTCTGAACGTCACAGAACTCTGCTTTTCTTCTCATAATGCAAAAACCTGTACGCACAAAGCTTGAATTTCTCACCTCCAGTACTTCTCAGTCTCAAGCAGAGCACACTGGGGTACAGATCTATGATGACAGTGAAGAAGAAACACACTTGTTTCCCCCTCTGCATGGAGAAGGGTTTGAGGACAAGCTTTAAGGGGTAAGGGGCTAAATGGCATTTCCAGTAAATGTCCATAGGGCAAAAAAGGCACTAGAAAACAGGTATCTAAAATGCCTTCATAGGCACAGAGAAAATAAAAGAGAGAAAGTCTGCAGTGTAAAAGGAATCTTAATAGAAAACTGGACAGTCAAAGATGCAACTTGGGTGTTCCAGATCCAGCTTATTACTCACTTGATTTGTATTGCTTCCTTTATTTGAGAGTGCTTTATTGTGGTTCAACACCAACCTTTTCTTAATCAATTTTGACCTTTGAATAGGTCAAAATAAGCCCGATTAAAAATTTCATGGATGTCTATACACCATTCCTTACCAACTGGTGTAACCTCACCTCCGTTTCTATTGGTGGAGCTATGTGCGCTGGCAGCCCTTGTAAAATTGAGTTAATATTCCAACACAAAGCACTTTCAAAGGAATCTTGCAGACTTTCCTATTTCCAGGATTGCCCAAAACTGTCTCAAATTTGGCTTTAAAAGCCTCAACATTGCTGGTAGGATTCGTGCATACCAAGGCACATGAATATTGCTAATTGACTTAGGTAAGCTATCTCCATAAGCTTCAATGCGCCCTATGAAATCACATCCCCTTTTCATTTACAGCCTGTTTCCCAGCACGCTGGGCTTTCAGTGTAGCTTCCGCTGTCCTCAAATGCGATCCGAGAGTCCAGCATTCCCCCACATGCCTCCAGGATCAGAGGTAACTGCCTTTCCCTGCACTTCTGCAACTCAGATGTAGCTCCACCAAACTCTTCTTCTTCCAGAGTTCTGTGTCTCAGCAGAAAAGGGGCAGGGTACAGAGGAAGCAGCCAGGAGGCACCCATTATGCCACCCCAACACTCAACCAAGTCTAGAAGAAGCTGACATCAATCTGTGCCAGTGCTCAGCCATGCTGGAGCTGCTAGGGACCAGCAAAGTCCCACTACTGCTGCTTTTTCCTCCCATTGCCATGCCACACATCTACCAAACAGCATCACCAGAATGCATTTAAAGCCACCATGATTTCACATGACCATAAAATCAACAGAACTACAGCCCACCCCAGGTCCCTGTTCAAGCCTTATTGAACCACTGGCTGTTGTGACTGTTGGTGGGTTTTGGGTTAGGAAAAGGGATGGAGGCAACTACAGTTGATTGGAGCCCTGCTAACCAAAAGTGTCTGTTTCCTTCACTATACTTCATGAGGTGGCCAAGATGTTTTACTTAAAGCAGTTGCCCTTTCCCACCACACTCCTCTGTAAGCTAAAGCTGGCTCCCAGTGGCCAGGTCACCCTTATAACCCCTACCCATAATGTCTTTTCATGCATATTCTCTCCAAACCTACACTTCCAGGTATGACATTACCCTGGTTTGGCTGTTTTTAGGTTGCACAGACAATTCCCTGGGCTGCTCCAGCTTTGGGTACCATGGGAGCTCCTCATAAACATCTCCAGCAGAAGCATGGGCTGCAACTGGAGCTGTATCTGCTTGACCAGATTAGAGGAAACAGTGGCCTGCCCTGTGGCGATCATTTCCACCTTCCTTAGGTTTTGGCTCCAGCATCTATTTTGATAGATGCCAAGAAGTGAAAACTGTTAGTAAGGAAATGGAAGAGGGGAATGACCACACTTTAACCCTTGCTTGGCAGCAACATTAGCCTATGGTGAAGTTTCCATGCATTGGTGTTGACACATTCAACAAAAAAGAAAGAAAATGGGAAAAAAAAACCCAAACCAACAAAAAACCCCAGACAGGATCTACTTGCATAGAAAGAGCAATCACTAAGCCATGTTCCAGCGCTGACTGGCGAACACGGATGCAGGAGCCTCCCCATTTGGTTGCTCACAGTGTGACTCATTACTGTGCATGCCCGTTTCTGGACCAGGACAGCCCCATACGAGCAACCCCCTCCCAGGGAACTTTGTGCTAATGCACATATAATGAATTTCTAGGCTGCAGCTCTGACTCAGGAAACACCTCTGCAAGGGCAGCACGAGCTCCTCTGCTCACTGCAACTCTTACCAAAGGAAGAATTTTTACCGTCCATACAACACAGTCCTAAGCTACAAAGCCATGACAAGAGGAGCCGAAGGGTTAAAGCTGGGCTTTGCTTATCTGCTGGCAATGCACCAGAAAACATTCCACTCACAGCATTTCAAATTACTAGAGATAAAGCAGTAACAAAGATGCAAAAGTGGTTTCAAAAGTACCTGATAATTTCCCTTTTAAAGGGAAATTCCTTTTGCTTCCACTTCAGAGCACATGCCTTCATGCTTTGAAATAAATGGCTCTGGACAGGTGGAGGTGGGACACACACAGTGTGACATTCTCCTAAATTCAAGTTGTGACTGAAAAGAGGAAACAAACTTCTGAGGATTTACAACCCAACCAGTACTTAACGTTCCTGCCCGTCTCAGTAGCAAGGCATATTCCACCCTGTACAGCTAGGATCATTCTATGTGCTCTTCTTCTATCACAGCTCTACTCCACAAAAACCTAAAGGAAAAACAGACCAACTTCCTGACTCAAATAGTCATATGGGAACTGGGGATTGTAGGGGCTTTGGCTTCCACAATGTAAAGAAGGAGTACAGAAAACATATAGAAAAGTTATTCATCTTTGTACCTCACTGGCCACTGAGCACAACACTGAAAACATAATGGGACTCTACTGGCTTGGCAATAACAAAGGTAGGAAACCACCTATTTAGCATCAGTAACTTACCAACCTATAACATGCATGACAGAACTACTGTCTCCTGGAGCAGGTGACCCCACAAAGCTGATGGCTCTGGCAGAAAAGTTTTGGCAGGCTCTGAACCTCTGTCCCCTGGCTAGCACTTGTTTCACACATGGCGAGCACAATGAGGACCCTCTTGCTGCTTGTGGCCCATGTAGACATCCAACGCTGGGGATGACCACAGAAGCATAAAATGGAGAAGAGCATCTGTCACTCCCAGGAACTTCTGTATAGAATCATAGGATCATAGAATAGTTAGGGTTGGAAAGGACCTTATGATCATCCAGTTCCAATCCCCCTGCCATGGGCAGGGACATTTCACTCTAAACCATGTCACCCAAGGCTCTGTCCAACCTGGCCTTGAACACTGTCAGCGATGGAGCATTCACAGCTTCCCTGGGCAACCCATTCCAGTGCCTCACCACCTGCACAGTAAAGAACTTCTTCCTTATATCCAATCTAAACTTCCCCTGTTTAAGTTTGAACCCGTTACCCCTTGTCCTATCACTACAGTCCCTAATGAAGAGTCCCTCCCCAGCATCCCTATAAGCCCCCTTCAGGTACTGGAAGGCTGCTATGAGGTCTCCACTATCACCTCCCCAGCTCTGCCCTTCCCCTCTGCCTCCTAAGTGAGAGCAACCCATCCATGAGACGAGTGGCTGGCTGAGCCAAGGCTGGTTGGTCCTGGGATATCAGAGATCACCACTGGTGCAGGGAAAAAGCCTCTTGTGGACTTTTTAGTGAGCAGAAGGAGAAGTCATCTGCTTGAAATAGCATGTGTGCATGTCACTTGTCAGCAGGCACAGGGCATGGCAGGCTCCATGGGAGGAATACCAGCTCCGCTCAAATAATAGTAACGAAACAATGCAAACAAGCACAGGGCTTAGTCACATACTTAAGGCTCATCCCCTTTTGTTTTTACAGATGTGCAGTTCACGGAAATGAGACGATTAGCTCATCAAAGCATCTGTCAAGAGGAGAGACAAACCAGCTCTTTACAAATGCATCCAAGTGACAAGACCTGTCGGATATGGGCTGCGGGGAATCTCTGAGTCTTATTTTTGGATCTATTATAATCAGCCTTACCAGCTTATTGGTTATCTTCAGCACATCACTGGGGAAAGGAAAGATAAACACATAAAAACTTGTCAAACATGGTAATCTGAAAATGGCAGTTTTTTTCATGAAGGATGATTAACCTTACATTGTCACAGCACTTTCTTTTCACAAGAGCTGTACAGCCTGACCTTTGCTCTCAGAAGGTTTAAATGACTCGACAAATTATTTAAATGGGCTAAGTTCTTTTATTTTTGTGTTCTTTAATTGGAACACCTTGAAAGGAATGATTTCCTGGCATTTGGCCATCAGGCTTTACAAATCAACAGCAAAACTACCCACACGCTTAGTATCAGATATGCGCTCTACTGCTTTTCCAGACTGTGTAACAAAGAGCGGTTGTAAGTTCAAAAGCTCTCAACTAGGACTCAGGGAATTTGAACTAAGCATCAATCTCTACCTTGAGTTTCCTGTCATCTCTGGACAAGCCACATCCACCCTCTGGAAGATGGGGGAGGTCCCATCTGCTGCACCCGTACCTGGTGACACCCCAGGACATCCCTGCTGTCTACCCACAATGCTTGTGAGCACTGGGAGGCTCTAGGTTCAGTTGGAGTCAGGTTGATGATAGAGATATAGCGTGGCAGTCAGGTGCAAAGGGCCATTTAGTGCCCTTCGGGAGCTCAGTGATGGAGTGCAAAGGGATTTTTGTTTTATTTCAATAACGAGAGGCGAAAGAGCCGGGGCTGAAAGGGAGATTACTCATTTGTTCTCAGACCTGTGTTGTTCATCACACCACACCTACCCTGACAGCAGCGGCAAGCTGTTGGCTCCACCGCCTGGTTGGCTTGGTGCCACCCGAGGCTCGCTCAGCCCGAGCAGTCTTCATCCGGGACCAACCCGGCTGGCGCGGAGCGAGCGCTCGGAAACACAGCGCTACACGTCTGCACAGCTCCGGGCACAGCCGGGGCTGCATGTGCGCTCCGCAGGCGGCGAGGAAGCGAGGCCAGCCAGGAGAGATGTAGTAAGTGGAAACAAACGGAAATGACACAGCCTGGGCATGAAGAGACGTGTACAGCTGGCACGGGGGGAGAAATGGGTTCTAATGTAAAATCAAGCATTAGCTGCCAGTTCTAACTAGCTCATGACAGCATGACAGCTCCTTGCATGCGTGGAGACACCGTTTGGCCCCAAACAGCCACAAACATAAGGCACCAGTGTGGGGAGAAGGCTAGGAACTTCGAAGGACTTATCATGAGTCGTGCTGCATGGTCTGCTAAAGAGACAGCAAAATGATCATGCCTAGGAGATGCAGGCTGGCTAACAGCCTCCTCTTCCCCTTTACCCACTCATGTCACAGGGGAGGCGAAGCAGCTGCTCTGCACTTCAGGCCACCACAGTTTCATCTTAGCTCCTCCTTTGATTAGATACAACAGCAGATGCCTGCAGGCGATGACCAGTGGCCTTCTAAAATGGCCATGGTGTCTACCATGCTCAGGTACATTCCTTCCTCCAACAAACCCTGCCACTCTCTTTCCCAGGACGCTCCACAGGCTGAGATGTAGCGGTGCTCTCCCAACACTTTGTATTATCTTCTGAAGCACAAAAGATTAACTCTTGTGTTGGGCACTGCCCATCAGTGTATTTAGCAAAGCTTTCCAATCTCTGCTTGCTGATCTGTGTACCTTTTACCAGTTTTCTGGTGAGCACTGGAGTCTTTTGTGTGACTGGGATGATGGGAAGAGGCTTTTTTAGTAGGCGGCTGCATAGCCTGCTTGGCCAAGATGGCTTTCCTCACTCCATTCCTATTCTCATCCTTTCCTCCAAGTTTCTATCAACTTCTTTCCCCTTCCTAAGCCTAAGAGCTTGTCTGAGATTTCTGTTTGCTCCAGGCCATACCTGCTTGTAAGCAGACCAGGAACAGCAGCATGGTGGCAACAAGAAAGTCTTCCTCATTTGGTGCCTCTTCCAGCCAGCAAACCCAGCTGCCTTGTTCCTGGGATCTCCTGAATCACAGCAACTTTTTGTCAGGACCTGCATCGGGAGATGATTCAGCCCAGGCTCATGGGTACAGAGCAGACATAGGAGCTATGTGAAGGCTTTGGCAGGTCCCTCCTAATGATTTCACCAGGTGGGATGCCGAACACTTGCACTGCAGGGAAGTGGAAGCAGGGAATACTGCACAGTCACCTTGCATAAGAGAAACCAGCGGCTCAGATCCTCTCATCGTCTTCAAGCTACGTGGTGCCATTCAACCAGTGCCAGCCCTTGGCCCAAAGAGACAATAAAACCTTCTCTGAAGGTTAGAGGTGCTCATAGCTTGTCGAAAGTGCAAGGCCTGCTCCTTCGAAACAACAGAAAGGAATAGGAAGACATCAGCTCCCAACCAGCTCAACCCTCCTATGGATTGAGCTATTTGTAAGAGCTTATCACCTGCCTCTTTTCCTTGAAACACAACTCAAGTCCCAGCTCAGCTACTCAGCTTGTTCCAGACTTGAGACAAGACGTCAGCAAAGGTCCTCTCCAATGGGAACATGTGCCCAGAGTGAGCAGCTCAACAAATACACCAGGCAGCAGTGGTGGTAAAGCAGAGGAAGGAGGAGAGGTCCACAGGTGGTGGTAATGCCCTGAAGGTTGCATGCTGATCACAATGAATTAACTGGCAGACAGGGGAAATCCCGTTTTCCTCTGTTTATACATTTGATGGGTGATACTAGGAGTTACTTAGTACAAGTAACTGAAAGGAATGAAAAATCTACAATGTCCAGCAACTTCCTGGTTCCAGGAGGTAAGCCAGTCCATAAGAGACTTTACATTTCCATCATTTGCTTTCCCATTTCCCTTTTTGTCCTAGCCACCAAAAAGAACGGAAATCCTACAGCAGTTGTTGAGTGTCATGATGCTTTTGTAGAAAACAGCACACTGGGTCTACAGTGACACAAACCCAGAGAATCAGATTATATCATTTTTCCATCAAGTTGGGAGAGCTGGTCCCCAGGGGCACATACCAAGTCACTTAGCAGCTATCCTGCCATAACAGCTTTCAGCTTTCCGATGTAACATTTCCTGGGTTTCCTCCAAAACCTAGTAAGACTAAAACTGCCTCGAACAAGCTCACTCTGTAGAATTTCCCCCGCTCGCCACTGGACAGCAGATGTATGGCTGCAGAGGAGGAGTTATTCGTTAGGTTAGGTGGTCTGGCCAGGAGTTCCTCCTGGCACTTCCCTTCCTGGAACTGTGTGCAGCTGGGCTGTTTTCAAAGGCAGCAGTGGTAGCCCCAGGCATACCTGACCATACCATTCATTATCAGTGCACCTTAGACACCGCCCCATGACAGACAACTCACAGTCAACCCTCCTCCAGTAAGGCTGAGAGTAGAAATGCAACAAGCAGTACAAGTGATAACAGCTTGGATTCCTCCAAGGAGTGTAAGTGAATATGGCACCTGGCTGCTACCAAAGCTGGAGGGAACAGGTACCTCACTGCCCTAAGGCTGGGCAGAAATTGCAGACGTGGCACTTCCACCCTAACCAAACTAATCCCGTAGGTAACTGATCAACTCATCCCTGTGATTCGGGGATTAAAAATCAACCATCTACACACAGAATTTGTACACATTGTCTAGAAGCCAAGCAGCTACATGAAGTGCTCAAATCCCAAAAACAAATGCTTCTGCTTTTCATATTTAACTCTTAGTGCCTTCTCAAAGAGTTATTATATCATTAATATCTGCATGAAGCTTATTCTGAGTGGTTTACTGGAAAATCATGACTTGCCAGCAATTAGCATAAAATGAGCAGGATTTGAAGGCGGGACAGCCCATCAGAAAGAACTTTTTAGACACAGCTCTGATCCTGGTAATTTATAATAGAGTATTTTAAGAATGATTCACAAAGAGCTATAGGTCAAGCAGATATTTAATGGATGCAAGAAGGTCTGACAGGCTGATTTACAGCTGGAATCCAAAGAGGTTTTTTCCTTCTGAAAATACAGTCTTTCTTCTTGTCTTATAATTTCCATTTGGAAAAAACAAATCCCACTGCAAAGCACACTTGGGTTTTCATTTGAGCTCTGAAGAAAGTCCTAGGGAGAGACTGTCAAAGACAGCAGAGTGACTAAGTACTACAGGCCCCTTTTGTGCACCTCCTTTAGAAGCCAACTTAAATAAGAGGAGTAATTTTACTTTACTCTAGGGGGTTGTGTATAAGCCTTCAGAGAACGTGTCATTTCATGAAGGCGTGCATGAGGATAGGAGCTTTCAGTCACATTCTTTCTGCTCTGATTTAGACAGCTGGTGGGTTCGTTCATCATCTGTCACATTAGGCAAACGGGGAGGTGATGTCAGAGCTCCCTGGGAGTCCCCTTTGGGCCATCAGCTGATTCTCCTCTGTGGCTGATCCTGAAGTTGGGACCCCCTTCTCTCCCACAGCAGGGCTTTACATGCACCTGGATGCAGGGAAGGAGGCTTAGCAGCATGAGAGCTTGCTCTCTTCTACGTAAAAACACTAGATAATTAATCTTGCCACCATCACATGGGTGAGAAACAGACACAACAGCCCAGAGGCAGCCAAAAGACCACAGATGTCCTTCACCCCATTTGCCATTGCTGAAATCTACTAGCTAAAGCTCCTCCTGCTCTGCTTCAACCCCCAAATTCTGCCAAATCTCTAGTGCCAGAAATTGCTGCCTACTTCTCCTGGGATTATGATGCATTCCTTCCTCAGACTTACAAACCCATTTCCTTCTCAGTGGCAGAGGATTAAATTTCTTTCAGAATCAGCGGAAATGCTCTGTGCTCTTACAAATAACGTATTAGTATTAGGGCAAATTCATCTCTGATCTCATTCATCATTTGCTTTAGTCCTCTCAGTAGACAATATATCAGTCTTTTGACAGTCAGCACAGACTTCTTACCGTCTCGGAGAAAAAGCTTTGGCATTTGGTTTAGCAACTGCAGCTCCAGCAGCATGGGAGTATGAGGTGTTGAAGACAATCCTGAGACTGTTCTTGGATGCCCGCAATCCGCTGTAATGACCTGCAGTGGCTCTCCCTGAACAGACCACAGTGCAGGCCCTGAAAACTGCTATTTTCACATAGCCTTCATCAGAAACCTGAGGCAGGTTCCTCTCTATCAGCCTGCTTATGAGTGGGCTCCATGTGCTACCCTGAATGACTTTCCTTCCCCCATTTCCCATTGTCTGTGAAGTGGTGCAGAAGTGGATTAAACAAGCTATCATCTCAGTTAGTGATAATGAGAAAATTGAAACAAGCTGTTCCATAAATGTGATCAGTTATCTAGTAAATGAAGTGAGATATTCAAAGTGTCCACCCAGAAATGGCCAAGGAACTTCTCTTACTCTGTATTTCTTTTATCTGGGAGAAAGAGGAAATGACCACAGCCTCAGACAAACCAGGGACTTCAATGGACACGCTGTCATTAAAATCATCTTACTTTCCACAGTTGCTGCAATGGACACAGCATGGTAACTACCAGCTGCTCAAAGACCAAGATATTCAACTCTGGATATTGCTGGTGCTAAGGGCCAATTAACAGAGCCCATATTTTTGAGGTCTGGAGAGTGGGGCTTGGGGACACCAGATGTCACCAGGGTGAGAACTGCTGCCATGCACATACTGCCTACAAGTCCACTGCAGATAGCTAGGGGCTGCAGGAGCATCTGAGGGCTGGAAATCTGCTGAAGATGCTGGGAACAAAACCCCCAGCAAATGCAAAGGGCAAAGTAGAAGAACAGCTTTCCAACAGGAGGAGCAGGCAGAGCTTCATAGCTCATTGTTACTGGGATGTCACTGAAGATGAGGAGGAGGGTACTATCAGCCTACCTACCCCTCTTTCTTTCTACCTAATGCCTGACACTCTAAGCCTCAGGAAATAAACGTACTTCAAACAAACAAAAAAGATTATGGAAACCAGGATTTTGTTTTTACTTTCTTGCTTTACTGCAAAGCAAAAGAACATTTTATTTTCACTGCATTTTTCTTTCAGGTTCTGTTGGTCGTGTTTCCCCTTCTGGCGAGGAGGAGAAGAACATGCCCTCTCCAAACCAGTTCCTCCTCTTCCCTGACAACAGCTGACTACGGGGGAGTGCCTGCTCCATGGCTTGTGCCTTGGCCCCAGCTCCCTGCTTTGCCCTGGGATGTGGAGTGCTTCACCAGAGACAATGTGAGCGGCCTGTGCTGTGAATGGTTTGCTCCAGGCAAGACCCCTGCTCTCCTTCCAGACAGATTATCCTCAGGTTGGAGTAAAGATGCAGGCAAGGAGCACAATGCACTAATCCAGAGTGCAGAGCCACCTGAGCTGAAGGAAAACCTGCTGCAAGCTCCAACTGGCCATCGGAGGGCAAACTGCTCCAAGCATTGCTGCATGGCTCAACACAGACGCTGCTGACTGCTTGCAGTCAGCCTCCTTCCTTGAAAGATAATCCAGGCCTGCCTTCCAAGGAGTTTTAATTGTTCAGAAATTTTGGAAGGGCTCTTATTTCAACCGGACAGAAGCGTTGGAAAAGGCAGCGAGCGAAGCAGGACTCATTGGAAATAGTCCTGCAGCTCCCGGGCCAGCACAGGAATTCTTCTTTCCCCCAATGGCAGAAACAGTTACTGCAGGCCTTCGGCATAACCCAGTCAAAGCAGGCTGCTAGGAGACTCAGAGACGATTAAAAACAGGGATTGTGCTGATCTGGTGTTAACTCTTAACGGCGAAGGCAGGGATTTCTCACTGGATGCAGGTTGGCTCTCTGGAAGGCATTGCTGGGTGCAGACATCAAACCCCAGTCTGCGTTTATTTAGCAGTCTCTCCCCTGTGCTGCCTTCAATTTCCGCAGCTCCTTCTCAGACTTGCCTTTACGGCCTGTTTGCTTCCCTCCTAACACCTTGGATATCAACCCACAACAGCCACTTTCGTGGCTGGCCTGCAGTCCTGATGACAGTAAGCAGCAACAGCTAAGGAGGGGATACCGCAGCCCATCACCACAGAGAGGGGCACAGCGTCTGAGCGTAACCTAAAGATCTATCTTCCTGGTTTTGTCCTGCAGCATTCTCACCTGTCTACATGCACATCTCCACTCCTTAATTCCACTGCTTTTTAGCATGGAAAAGCAGCAAGGTGGTTCCCTTGCAAATCTCTTTGCCTCCTTTTCTTTATTGGGGAGTTTTAAGTTGAGCTTCATGTGCTTGAGCCAGCTCCCCAGTGCTTTATTTCTTTTCAGCACTTCATGTGGCCACCGATGTACAGCAATATTCTAGCTGGAAAGTGGTGAGGATTACCAACATCAAGGAAATCCAAACCTAAGAGCAGAGTGCCAGAACAGCTGATGAGCTACTCACTACCAATCTGCAGACAATGCCTCCAACAAGCACTCCTTATACTGTGTCCTTACTAAGATGGAGAAAAGCTTCTCATCCTGAAAAGTGAGAAGTGTCCCCAGTGCATCTCCTTCCACTAAGAAGGATACAAGTCATGCTCAATAAGCAGTGAAATATTTCAAGTCTAGTTAAAAAGCGGGGAAGGTTGGACTTGTGCCTGCTCTCTGAAGCCAGCTGTCACTGCCACCCAAAAGCCCCTGGAGGAAATGGGGCTCCTGTTTCTCCAATCCTTAAAGCATCATAGAGCAACTGATGGGCAAAGCTTGTTCAAACAGCACTGTTCAAACTGATCATTGTGGAAGTATAGTGGGTTGAAGTCAAAAGCCATATATTGCAATCAGGTTTTGACAAGAAGGTTTCCAAGACCAGAGAGAAATGAAGCCAACCTGTGACTGTTTGATGCGCTATCACACTCAGAACAAAACCCGAGCTTGTGAAACCTTTGAAAACTGCCAAAAATGAACTCCGTATCCACCACCATCTCTGCTGGACAGTAATAACTCACCCTGTCCAGGCACTAGGGAGGACCAAATAGTCTGGGCTGCAATTTACCTCAGTGGCCACGGAGCTGGAGGTGCAAACCTGGCAGCCTTCCCAGTACCATAAACAGTTCTGCTTGAGTAAGCGCCCATGAGGGTCCAGTAAGCTCCAGTAAGCACCAGCTCTGCTTGGCATGAGGAGACCTTGCTAGAGCTGAGAAGAGAGGTATTCATGCAGAGAGAGGGAAGCTGAACTAGCTGGCATTCAGCACAGGAGGGAAAGGAGAAACCGAGCACCAGCCGCAAGGGCAGCTGCCCTGTGCTTGAGCTGCGCAGCTCAAATCCATCTGTAAATCCTGACAGTGAGATGCTCAGGGCCCTGCTAATCCTGTGCTCTCACATCTGCACAGCTCCATTATGCAGCAGGAGGGAGCTCCTGGGACTGCTGTGTGTTTAGTACCGACACTCTCAAGGCAGTTTTGGTCTTTTTGGTCTGCCCAGTGCATCCCTGTGCCTGCAAGCTAAATCCATGCAACAGCAGCACCCATATTTTGTAAGGGAGCCTCCGAGTTTACATAAAGCATGATCCACAGGATGAGAGACAGGCTTCTGGGACTGAGCTCTCACCTTACAGACCAAACCACTACATCACCGATGCTATGAGCAGGGCAAAGGCTGGGTACTGCACACAACCAGCTCTCTCAGGCACTGCAGTTGTCAGGCTCAGGCACCTGGCTGTGCCAGAGCTGGTCAGCCAAGAGAGAGCACTATCCTGGCAGTGACCCCACAGCATGGGTTTGGGAGCAAGCCCTGGCAAGCCATTAACCTTCAGAAGCAATGGTTCACCATGGTTTCTGCAATGCAATGGACCAAGACAGGACATCTTTCTGCTTTACTGCTGCTCTAGCAGGAACAGCCAGTTGACAGCACTTGATCCCAAACCATGGTTAAAGAGAATGCTTCCAGATCATTGCACATATAACAATAATAATAATATTCATGGAATTACATGGAAACCTTGCTTTCCTAACTCCAATTCCAGGTTGAAAAGCAGTGTTATTAGCAGTCACACATGAACTCAATTGGTTTGATTGAAGAGCAACTGTCTAATCTCTGCCTGGACTCAGTCCTGGGTTTTAATACCTGATTAACTACCCCCTGCCAGGATTATTTTGCATCTTTGCGTATTTTAGGAGCTGTGTTTCCATTTATTGCTATAGACAAGGAACTGTTTAAACCAACTCTCACACGCACTGGCAATTTAAAGCACCTATGTGTCAGAGTGTGGCTGAGAGGTGGCTAGAGCACATTTCAAGGGGCTTTAAGGGCAACCTGCCACCTCTCCGGGAGGAAACTCAGGACAGGACACTTTCAAATCAAGGCAGGGTGTCACTGTACATCTTAGCCTTGTGGGAGACACCAGATGTTACCTCCAGGAAATCAGCAAGTTACCACCAGTTACAGCCGAAGTGGTTGGAAAATTCAATCCCTATCCTGGGAACATTCAGGCCTTTCATAAGAAATAAAGACAATTAAATTAAGGTTTAGGTTTTCAGGTTTTTGTTTTCCAGCAGAAGTCAAAATTACTGTGGAAAATACAAAACTTAACCTGGCAATTGTTTATGTACCAAATTCTAACATGCCTTCTAAGAAAAAAAGACTAGCTGGAAAACCTTCCTGACCAGCCATAACTACCTGCCTCCTGAACAGCCTACCCAGAGCAGCTGCATCTCATTATTCACAGGCACTTGTCCAATCCGTATCCCACACCTACATATAACATCTTCCTTCTCCACCACTATGAGCCCTCACATCCCGTTTGCCATCTCTCAGGACCACCTGAGATCTCCCTTCTCCTAAAAGAAGATACCAACTGCAGTCTAGCGGAGCACAAACTCCATCCGCTTTTGCCACTCTCCTCCTGACTGTATCTCCCCAGTTGTGCTGATGCTGATCCGAAGCTGCTGTTCTTAAGTCATAGCCCATCCTGTGCTTCTCTCTCAGCATAACTGCGACTGCATTAACCCTGGGGAAGAGCAGCAGCTATTCTGGTCTGAGTAAGGACCTTAGTTGGAGGGCAGGCAACAAATCCACAGCCCCTTTGCCCCAGAACATACAAGGTTTGAAGCCAAGAGGATTTGCTGTGAGCAATACTAATGCCTTTGATGACCATTGCTTCTCCATAGCCTTCTGCAGTTCCACGGTCTTCTACATGTTGCTATGTATAATAATTTTTGCTGCGGCCAAGAATTTCAATGCAGAACAACAGGATGTAAAGATGGGCAGGGTGGGATGGAACAGGGGAAGGAGAATGGGGTTTAGTTACTGCTTCAATATCAATGAAGCAAAGACAGTATTTTCACAGTAACGCCCTTAAAAGAGAACAAAGCATCCCTGGTAAATCAGGCAACTGGGTCACACTACAAAGATGAAATGCAAAGCCCTGAAAGATGACCATGCTTTCGGGTCGCAGTGAGGAAATCTTCACACAATAGCTCAATGAGTACAGCAAAATGAAGCAGAGTGTATCAGGTGATTCCCAGGCAGCTCCTGCAGCCCACACCATGCTGCAGCCACCAGGAAAGCCTCATGTGTGTTAAACCAACTCTGCCTACAGGCTGCCCCAAGCCCTCTGCATGCTTTAATGCCTTTCTTTGCTTTTGCATGTGTCTAATTATTGAGGATGTTAACAGAGAAATGGGATTTCTGGCCTCTAAAAGCCCATCTGCTCCCACTGTTTATTTCCTGCAGTCGTCACAGCCATCTCATAATGAATTCCAGCGTCACGACCGCACTGATGGCTCTTCCCATGGGGAATGCGCAGAGAAACCACCCTGGTCGAGAAAGCAGGCCCTCAGTACCCAGAGGACTCTAAGACATGGGAAAGAGCAGAAGGTGGCCCCATGTTTCCTGAGGCTCCCACCAAAGAAGGAAAATCTGGGAAACAGGACTTGCTATGGTAACACATCCCTCCAGGCTGAGAACCTGGGGACCTGCTCTGCAGAGCACTGCTGGGACACTGCACACTTCCAGTACACCACGGCCGGTTTCCCACTGGGGACACTGGTCGGGCCGTGAAGCCGTACTGGCTTGGTGCGGATGCAAGCTGGCTGGCCAGAGACCTCCACAGGAGCTGGCTGACGGGATAAGTCTGGCACTGTGCTCTCAAAAGCTCAGGAGGTCTGAGGTGGATCTATCCCTGCCTTCCCTCAATGTAAGCAGCCACTATGACTGCCTCCCACTCCATAAGCAATGAACTCCTGGATTAAAGAATTACAGTAAAAAGGTTAAAACTACCAAAAAGAACCACCCCAAAAAGATTAAGCTAGACTGTTCCTGCTCTTGCCTTGGAAGACAAGTCCGTCCTTTCAGGTGTGGCTTCACAGAGCCTTCCAGACTGCTGCCAACTCAATGCAGTCTCCTCCACATGCCTGTGTCCTCCCACCAGTTCTGTGACATGGCTCTCCCTCCAGCTGGTTTCTTGGGCAGTCAGATCCCTCAGGCCAGCCCTGCCTAGCTTGCCCATTAGGCTCACTGCCTAACTCAGGTCTGCTCCTCCCCAGGAGCAGGATCCAGGGCTCTCTGGGAAGGCAGACCTTGCCCCCTTCAGAGCCAGACCTAGAGCACCCTAGCTACAGCAGAGCACACCCCTCTAGGACAGAACCCCAACCGGACACAGAGCAGACTACGCATTCCACCAGATGCTTGGAGAAGCCAAACTTCCCAAGGGACTTAACTGTACCACTAGTGTACATGCTGTGGGGTAGCTCATGGGGCGGATTCAAAAGAGCAGAGAAAGCCAAGCCCCACAGGTCTGTGCGCAAACCTTCAAATGAACCACGCTCACATCTGGTTTCCACCTGGTTCTGCCTTCCCCCTTCCTGCCCACTGCATGCCTTCAGTGTCTCTGTAGACTTCGCAAGGTTACCAGCAAGTAAAACAGAGTTTCACCCCCCTTCTTCCCCAGCTTGACATTTGGCTCCACCAGCTAAAGGGAAGAGCTGGGGTCTGTCCCCAGCTTGTATGTACTTGCCTAGTCCATCTCATCTGCACCCTGCAGCAGTGACACCTTCATGGCAGATGACCTCTCCCTCCTTGAAGGCTCCCAGAGATACAGTGGCCAGCCCAGAAGCAGAGGCAGATTGGGGGCATCCAAAGCCCTGTGGAAAGTACATCAGCTACACCATCCTGCCCCGAGGATTTATGCAGGAGGAAACACTTTATATTTCAATTTGGCTTTCTACAAGCATGGTGAATTAACAGGGTTTGCTGAAAACACCCAGGCAGAGATACACTTACTTATGGTCTCCTTACAGCATGCACATACATTCAACTGGGCTCTCTTTGGAGAGGCCCACATAGAATCATAGAACGGTTTGGGTTGGAAAGGACCTTAAGATCATCCAGTTCCAACCCCCCTGTCATGGGCAGAGACACCTCACCCTAGACCATGTCATCCAAGGCTCTGTCCAACCCGGCCTTGAACACTGCCAGGGATGGAGCATTCACCACTTCCTTGGGCAACCCATTCCAGTGCCTCATCGCCCTCACAGTAAAGAACTTCTTCCCTATATCAAACCTGAACTTCTCCTGTTTAAGTTTAAAGCCATTACCCCTTATCCTATTGCTACATAGGATAGGATGAAGAGTCCCTCTCCAGCATCCTTGTAGGCCCCTTCAGATACTGGAAGGCTGCCATGAGGTCTCCACGCAGTCTTGTCTTCTCTTCTCCAGGATGAACAGCCCCAGCTTTCTCAGCCTGCCTTCATACAGGAGGTGCTCCAGTCCCCTGATCATCCTTGTGGCCCTCCTCTGGACTTGATCCATCATGATGGAAGCAGCATAATAGGCTGTCCTAAGCAAATCACAGCTTTGGGAATGATTTCCTGTCTGAAATACCAGTTGAAGACATGATGCTACACAGGAGGAAGAACTCGATCAGACTCCCTGTGACCCTGACTGGCAGGATAAGCACGTGCGGTGTAGGAGAGTGAACAGTGGGAGAGTGAAATGGAGAAACTATGTACGAGAAGCAGATGAGTACCATCAGTTTAAACACAGAAACACCATCAGCTCTGATAAGCTTTGGGTCATTTAAAAGGTGGTAAAACAAAACAACACTGAGTGTGTTTCCTCTCTTTGCTCTCTTTCTAAGCAGCATTGTTAAAAACAACCCAGCTCATGCCACAGTATAACAGTGCATGCGCCTGGCTTCCTTCTCACTTGCAAGCCTCCTTATTTCAAGTTTATACATCTTCATTTCTCCACTTTTCCAGAACAAAGACAGCACTGTTTTGTTACTGTACGGCTACTTAGTCATTGCTGAGCCAAGCCAGGAAACCTAGTATGTCAGAAAAGCATGAATAAAGGATTTGATTAGGGCAAGGGGAAGAGGGAAAGGCGAAGAGATATGAGAATCTGTGCTGCTGCACGCAGTTATTAGAAACAGTGGGGACACTTGGCTTGCATTTGAGAAGTTAACAATAATGCCCTTAATCATAAAATTCTTGGCTGATGTACATTAATAGAAATGTAGGGTCTTTGGTGGTGGCAAGGAGATTCAGACTTGCTAAGGATACAGCTCCTAAATGGGGCTGTTTCCTATTTTTTTTTACCTAATTTTGAATAAAATACCATTCACAAAGCTAATACCCATCACAAGAATGGTCCTGTTCAGGCTCTTAAGGCTCACTGCCTGTGGATCTCAGCAGGACTCCAAGGTAGAAAACACAGCATTTTTGGCCTTTCATGTCTACAGGCTCCATTGATACTCACTTCAAGTAGAACTTTCCAAATCTGAGCTGACCCATTTCTGCCTCTGGCATTGAGGGCACCTCTTCCACTAATCTCATGTGTCAGCATAGTACGGTTGGTAATACTTGTCTCTGGGACAGCAGGTTAAGGATTTACTGAGTCCCACACATCATGTTCTTTAATTCAGTGTCAATCAAGGATAAGCCAGGGACCTAGGGCAAAGCGTGATCCATTACGATTTCATGCTGGGTGGGTGCAGTATTGTTAGAAACACAGCTCCTGCTTTCTGATGAGAAGCCAAGTCTGAACTGCCACTCAGCTCTACGTGCTCCAGATCTGGGGCAAACAGTATATTCACATTTTCTCCCTTCTATCATCCAACAGGACTTAATGTGGCTGAAGCTATTGGTGATACAAAAAATCTTAATGCAGTATATATGTAGCTAGGGAATCAGAAACAACACAGTCACAAAACCAAAAGAAGACAGAAAGAAATGCGTTTCTCTTGGTAATGCCAAGAGGTTTTCATCACAGGGCTATGGAGGACTGGGTGTGCAGGGGCAAGGAGAGAGGTGATGAGCAGTGACATTTACACTGCAGAGCCAGCGCTCCCATCCTCTGCCCCCAGCGCTTCCCTCCCTGCTCACGGACACCTCTGTTAAAGACATCTTTCCACGTGGCTCCGGCTCACTGCTGCTGTAAATAGCAGCAGGCTGGCTGACCTTTCATCGGGTGGCGGCTGCTGTACACACATATGGCACTGTCCATCCTGCCCCACATAGGCACTCTCTGCACCTATTCACCGAGATGCGCATCACACACATAGGTCTGGGGAGAGGCAGCCCTTTTCTGCAGCTTTGGACCCAACCTCTCTGCATCCTGCAGGAAAAAAAGGTGGGAGCAGACTTGCCAACAGTTTAAGAACCCCCATGGAAATTTCTACCCCTGCAACGTCCTCCAGCTCCTATGAAAACAGCCTAGAAGGGTATGTGGTTGTTAATAAAGGCTGTGTCTTTTCACAGCAAAACACAGCAAGTCTCTGGGGCTTGTGTGAGGACTACAAAGCTTGTTTGTGTACTGGAAGGCCAGGAAGAATTATCCCATCTGACTTCCCGTACATCCCAGCCTATTCATTTTCACTCAGTTACCCTGCACTAAGCTTAATTACCCCAGTATTAAGATTAATGGCTTGTGTTGATTACGGCCTATCTCAAAAGAGAGACTATTACAGCCCTTGAGACAAAGCAGCCTCTGCTGGGGGTCATTTGTCCCCAAAGCTCACTGTCCCCGCTGCCAAAAACACAAGCCCTATTGAACTTTCTTTGCTTCATTTTACCAGCCAGATGCTTGTGCTGAATTACCTCCTGAGATTAAGGAGCCAGTTTGTATCTGGCATTTTCTCTCTGCAAAACTACTCCGGCACAGAAGCCAAATCACTTCTCACATCTCTTTGCCTCGCTATACAAGTGTCTCGCCCTCGATGCCTATTTTCTCTAGCTCTCATCTCTCTTTTTGTGGCTCTCTGCTGTACCTTCTTCATGTTTTCAAACAACCAGTTAAAAACCCAGAAGCAGCGCTACATCTGTGGCTCGCAGCAGCGCAAGATGTTTGGATGCTGCAGCTGTCAGCATCACCAGAGGGAATTTGCTGCTCTACACCCTTAAGCCAACAGCAGCACCTTTGCCAAATGAAACCACTGCCAACCAAGGTGGGTTAAAACAAAACTGATGAGAAGAAAGAAAAACCCAACCCAAACCAGCTGGATTCTTCTTTACTCTGGTTATGCAGGAACCTGGGAAGCCTTTCTGTAGAGGAACATAATCCTTTAGCTTTTGCTGTAACTGCTTTGAGTTAGTATTAGATAGGGAACATCTTGACATGGTTCAGAAACCGCCTCCACAATTGCTCCTGAACTAGATTTGCTGCTTTGCAGATGCAGATACTGCATTCTTGCATTTCTTAGAGAAATTATTTCATCTGCTGATACAGTACTCACCATCCCATTGCCCATTTTACATAACTTTTAATCCCCTTATGTTGTTATCATTAATGGACACAGTTTGCTCGCATGTTGATCTCAGTAGCATGGCAGCCCTGGCAGCCCTGGGAAGAACCACGGAATGCTTGCTTTCTCATGTACTCAGCTACATCAGTGGAAACTGCTCCCTCCCTTCTGCTCCTCACTTCTGGAAACAGAAAGAGGAACAAGGTTTCCATGGGGTTTTTTTTTGGCCTTTGGTCCGAGAACAACTAAATCTTCATTGAGTGAAAACGCTTCACCTAGGTGATGTGATCTTCCTTGCTAGCGACTGCCAGCACAATTTGTCCTGGTGAGCTATCAGAGCGTGGCTAACCGAACATAGGTCAGCAACAAAGATGCATTTTGAGCCTTGCTTTATCCCTTCTCCCTTGTGCCAAGACTAGAGAGCCACTTTAAAGAGGATAAATAGAAACAAGTATCACCAATCCCCTTTTCATGCCTCAACCCTTCCTTCCCCCTTAGCTCACCCCCGTCACCGAACAGCCACACCGGTCACAGCACAGCTCAACAAATTCCCTGGAGATCAGGGTTGCTTGAATTGAGTATATTTAGGAAACACAAAGCAATTGCTTTATTCCCCATAACCGCTGACCATACAGTGCCACACACATACCCAAAGCTGGGCTGGGTTTTGGGCATTTGTATGTTTTCCTAAGCTGACAGCTGCTGCCTGTACCAGACCATCTACGGCTTCTCCACTCAGACCTCAGCCCTTTTCCAGTTAATACTGCTGTTCATCAGGACTTTATACCCTGCCCCGAAAAACTGAAGAAAAACCACTTTCTTTTTACTCTATTTTTCCATTGTTGCCATTTGCTTCCCACTTCATAGCAACCTGAGCACCAAGCCAGCTAAGGCCACTGCAGGGGCACAAGAAACACATTTCCATCTGGTGAGCAAGCAAACACTTTGAAAGCATGTAGAAAGGAAGACAGGGTGTCCTCCTCTGGGCTTCCCTACAACTCTGTTGTGATGCTTCAGCCTGCCCAGCAAAGCCACCTCAAGTTCACCCCAGCCGTGAGCTGAGAACAGATCTAATACAGTCCCTAATAAAGGACTGTGAAAGCAAAATAGCCTCAAAACCACATTAAAAAACCTTGTTTAACCATTAAGCTTGCTTAACTCTACCTGGAGGATGAGTTTGTCTGGACCAGACAGCCTCCTTCCCTTACCATTCAATCCTATTGCATTTTTATGTCAAGATAATATTCTTCTATGACAATAATATCACTGTTCCCTTAAAGGTGTGGTTCACAGCATATAAACAGGCCAGTGCTCACTAGGTGGGTACCAGCACAGGTCTTCTGGGCTGTTTATATTGAGGGTTGCGGAAATAATTTCAACATGAGCAAGCAGCCCTCCGGGTTTCTTTTCTACCCAACAAAAAGGGTGCTACGCATATCAAAATTAGGTAGCAAAAGCAGCCTCCCTGGATGCAGGCTGCTTATAGCTGCGGCCCAAAGGGTTCGTTACCTGGGGGGGGGCAGGAGGTGGAGTGGCCACGATCTGGTTCCTGCTTTCCTGCATGTCCTGACTTTCTTTTCCACTCTCAAACAGTCTGGCAAGAGCATCTGTAAGGCTCCGTAGATTAACATTAGTGAAATGTTTTGAGACCTCGAGACAGGAGTGGCTATAAAATCCCCAGAACTATTGATGTCTTTTATTATTTACTGGAGCTCTTGGAGTATTTTGAACAACAAAGAAAACCACAGTGCCTGGGCAGGGGCTCGTGCTCTGCAGCAAGGTGACCCCATGGGCTGCAAAGGGCCATTTCACAAGCAGGTTTGCATGCAACAAAGCTGGTGAAGCAAAGCAAAGCAAAGCAAAGCAGAGGGCAGATGCCTCCTAGACGCCAAGTCAGGCACAGGCTGCCCAGGCCTCCCAAAGCAACATGGGGACTCTTGGATGTGGCTGGTGGGACAGGGCAGGGTGTTGTCACCTGCAGATAGGAGGCATTGCTCCATAGCTGTGTCCCAAAATGCAGCCTTAAGATGGCAATTCTTGCCCATGGAACTCTGCATCCAGCCTCAGTTTAGCAGGGACTGGTTTATCCCAGCTGGGAGAGGCTGGCAGGTCAGAAGGGCAGAGCAGCACCCACGACCCTTCTGGCCGCAGGCTGGACCTTCCCCAATGCAGGACTCTGCAGCCAGCCAGCCCTGGTTTTCTCTGCATTGTGTCTTTAATTCGAAGTACAAAAGCCATTCGTTTAAGTGGGTTTAAATGGTTAAAGGCTCCTCTGAAAAGAGAATGAAATTGCTATTGACACCTCCATAAAAGAGAGGCTTTTCAGGCACAGTACGAAAGCAGCAGATGAGGAGTCTTCCTCACTTTGCAGCCTGCAATTAGATCTGCAGCCTCCTCCTTTGCTCTTGTTATAGAAATAGGTACCAGTATCTTCAAAAGAAGTTTAATGGCCTCATTGGTGGTTTGATGAATAATTAATGGGGCTGCATTAATTGGAAAGTTAACTAAGGCCTGGAGAGAGACCATCTTTAATGCAGAAAAGCATCTTTGGGCAATCATGCTGGGTGCTGGGTCATGGAAACACAATGATCTATGCACACACTATATCAGTCATAGAGCACAGATGAGCAGCAGCAGATTGTCTTTAGACTCAGAGAACCTCAGCTCGCTCTTTGGCATGACCAAGAGGGCCACTGTGCATCATGAGGAGTCACGTTAGCGCCGGGCAATGGTGCTTGCCATGGGAAGGAAGCCACCTCCATCTCTGCTGTGTGGAAAGGGAGATAGCAATTTTAGCCTGCACTTAGGGTGTTTCACTGAAGATGATCTTAAAAAGTGAAGCCCTTTTGCTTGCTGGGCTTTCTGCAATGCTTCTTACAATGGGCCATTACTGTTGTGCTGTAATACAAATAAATAACACTGCACATGACTCATTGGTTGTGCTTGTGAAACAGGAGGAAAGAAGGTAACAGCCGATCCTGCTTAAATACATTGGCCTGATTGATATTTTTAAGAAAACAAAAGCAACTCCATGCCCATTGAAGCCTTCTCAGATAAATGCTAAACGTGTCATTGAAAATATCATCTGTTCAGGTTTAATCATCCTCCATTCACCCTTCCCAAAAACAAAATGAAGGGGGGTTAAAAAAAAAGAGGACAAAAAGAAACCTTTCTGGCTGAAACATTTGGTTCTTACTCAAGAATCTGGTCTGAATTTTATGAAGGTTTCCTGGAAGCGGAGATCAAGGGGCTGGTTTGGGGCTCAGAAAAAGCCCTCTGGCAGGATGAAGAAGAGAAAGCTGCCAGAGACCGAGACTGATACTTTGTCATTCGCTTATTGGGAACACTGCACAGGACTGTTCCTGCTAATTAAAACCAGCGGTGACCAAAGCTCATTTGCAGAGATTGGGCTTTGGCCAAGCGTTTGTGTGTGGATGAGGAAATGAGATCATAAAAGTCATGACCGGCCTCCAAGCCTGGGGTGTGTAATTGCCTCTCACACCTTTCTCCCCAGCCCCTCCAAATACCACCTTTCCTAATGAAAGTGGGAGCAGGGCTCTTCACCTCTATTTTGAGCTGACAGACCGTGGAAAGGGACCAAGAAAATCCGTGCACTGGGATTGTCCCCGGTACAACTGAATTAAAACTGCTCTGCAGTTGGCCCTCATCCAGCTGGACGGGGCTTCTGTATTTATGACTTTTACGTGCAACATTTCTCCTCAGGTAAAAATCTGTGCCACTGTGAACTTAGCCAAAGCACATATTGAGATCCATAGGATTAGCTCGAGCAAGGACTTGCTTTATAGTTCAGAAGAGCAGCCCTTTGCTGCCGAGCCACCCTGCCAACCACAGATCCAAAAGGGATGGCTGAAACATCTCATGTCTGACACCTGTCTTGGAGATGGGTTCCCCACGACCATCTCCAAAACCATGAGTGAACAATGGGCAGAGGCATCAACTGTTTTCTCCCTAGAAGCTGAACTTGTCACACTCTTTTATTGATGAGGTAGGTAGGACTGGTGGGCTGATGGGAACAACGCAGAATTACTGCCTACTTAAATATATATATACATGGGAAAAATAAACACTGCCTTTAGCAGATACTGTGATTTAAGTCACAATACGCCTACTGGCACGTCCACCTCCATGAATTTACCATCACAAGTGTCCCAGTATGATGATGCCACTGGGTTAGAACAGTATAATCGTGTAGCATCACTCCTACCCCAGAGTAAGTAATGCATCCACATGCTGGAGCTACCCCAAATATCAAGGGTTTGCTTCACCAGTGTAGTTTTGCTGGGAAATTTCTGAGCCATGACCTAAGATGCTGTGACTTTTTCTCCAGGACTAACACAGTGCTTGTCTGGTACCCTCAGCTGTATCCAAATCCCTGGTCATAAAAGGTGCCCAACCAAAAGAACAGGAATGTCAAGCCAATGATTAAGACAACTCGTGCTCTAATGGCATGTGTTCTCATTTGTTTTATTCTCGAAGGACAGAATCAAAGCCTGAATTAATTAATTCCCTCCAGTCATACACCAACTAATTGCACTGGCTGTGTTTCTCCAGCTCATCTCCATCCATCTAACAGTCACTTACTCTTAATGTGCACTAAAAGTTGGCTTATATGTAGGGAGAGGTCCTGTCCTGGGTTCAGCAGCAGCAGTCATTTTTTTCTCCTTCTTGGTAGCTGGTGCAGCACTGTGTTTTTGATTTTGGGCCTGGGAACAGCGCTGATAACACCAGTGTTTTCAGTTACTGCTTAGTAATGTTTTGTCTGGCCAAGGACTTTCTGAGTCTCATGCTATGCCAGGGAGGAGGGGGAGCCGGGAGGAAGCAGAGACAGGACACCTGACCCAAACTGAGCAAAGAGGTTATTCCATACCACAGCTGAAGAAAGCAGCATCTTTAGGAGTAGAAATAGTTTACCACAGCTGCCTCACACCCTGATCTCATGACTCTTCCCCCAGAAAACACAATGTTTAGGCTGAAAATCCAGCAGCAAACACCCCGTCTGCATGCTCAGGTCTGCACAAGGTCATATTGTTTTCAAAGATGCAACATGTTCCCAAAATGCCATCTAGCAACAAGCACCATGCAACAGAGCCGTGAGGAAATGGGTAAGAAAAAGACAACATCAGGATCTCACATGGCAGACAGAGAAGGATGAGATGGAGGGGAGGGATGGGTGAGCCCAGGCAAAGATTCAAACACAGGCCCATAGAGGAATGGCTCCTGGATGTGCTCTGTCCTGAGACTATGTCTATGTCTAGCATCCTTCTAGGTGTTAGAACTATCTGCCCAAAGGTCTTCAGGATTGGCACTTCTAGCCCAGCAGCTGTCCTTGCCCTTACTTGCACCAGAGCCAGGGAGCAGCCCTCTGCTCCTCCTCCAAAATGCAGCAATGAAGAGAAAGGACCCAAGGCAACAGGCATCGGGAGACACAACAAGGAAAAAGCATGAAGGCACAGACAAAATAGTCCTTGTGCTTTATCTCCCAGCTTCAGGCTACTCTGCCAAAAGAAACACAGTTATCTCCTCCCATCTTCCACTCTGCCTCTCGTAGTTCTTGTGATACAGAGAAAAAGTCACCAGCACTGCTGAAGCTCCCCAGTACAGGCCCTTCTCCCAGGAAGCCTTGTAAAAACTCCCCTGGCCATCCACAGAGCTCTGCCACCATCCTGGGTCTCCACAACTACCCTCAACATGTCTCTTCCTTTGGCTCCATGACATGAGCTCCATGCTGTCATGCAAGACCCACCATGCTCCTTCCTTTGGCCAGGCACATCACACTGAGGGGAAAGGCTGCCTGGTTAGCACCAAAGGAACCAAATGCATCCATAACACAGAAACAGCAGTTTCCTCCATCCTTACGTTAAATTGCCATCTCTCACCGCATCGTAGCCTTAATCCCAGCCTGAGCTGGAGGAGATCCCTGAGATGAAGTGGGGCTGCAAGGAACCACTGCTGCATTGCACTGAGGTGTGAAAACAACTGTGTTCAACACCTCCAAAAAGCTGAGTGTTCTACAGAGCTTTTGCTTTAGCTAGAAACTAGATGAAACTTCAGTTGCTCTGTCCAAATGCCTCTGTGCACCTTGTCAATGAGCGGCGATGAGAGGATGGAAACAAGACACTTGCATAGACTGTTCATACATTCGGTGCCCACAAAGGAGACATGAGCATAAAATTCTGCTTCTGATGACTTGCTAAATAACCATGGGCCATACTATGAAAGCAGACATTCCATGAAATGAAGACAGGCATTTTACAAGATGATTGACCCTGTAGGCCTTCACATACTCAGTTTCATTTGTTCCTCCTGTAATACTTCTTAAGAGTTTCAGGTAGTTCTTCAAATGACTGCCTTTTACTGTTATGGTCACTGCATACAACCTGGACTGACGAGCATTTTATGATGTGACTGTGGTGGAAAATGAAACTGTCTATGGAGAAGGCGCCCGACATCTATTTGCTGATGACATTCAGCAGCTGACGAGAAGAGCCACTGGGGAAAGCCCATGGTCCCAGCTGAGGCTCTCTCACAGCAGCTGAGGCTTCAGTAAATCCCTGAGCAAGTTTCACTAAGGGGTTTTTTCAAGATTGAGGGTTTCTCAATGCCACCCAAAGCCACAGGCAGAAGATGAATGTTCCTCCCGTGCAATTCCTCCCTTGGCAGCACTACCGACCAAACATGACTGCTGTGCTTTGGTTATGGTGGGTGCTGTCAAACAAGGTCACCTTGCACACTACCTGCTCAACATAAGTGTGTTTAGCAGGTTGCCTGGGCACTGGAAAGCTGAAGGAAGTCATCATTGCTTTCCCCAGTGAAACCCCATCAGCTGCAAGGACCCACCTACTACTTTCTGAAAATACCCTCTTGAATTACTCTTGAACAGGGAGCTCTGAGGAACCAAGGATGCTTTTGTGTGAATTACTTATTTTCCTCTGGGAAGTAACAACATTACAAGGAATAGCAATGTCTCTGCAGGGCAAGGAGGGTAGGGGACACAACCGGGAGAAATTAATGCTAGTCTCCAGTTCTGCTGGTATTTGTGAGACTCTTATTTAGCTCCTATGCAGAAATCATAGAATCATAGAATAGTTAGGGTTGGAAAGGACCTTAAGATCTTCCAGTTCCAACCCCCCTGCCATGGGCAGGGACACCTCACACTAAACCATGGCACCCAAGGCTATGTCCAACCTGGCCTTGAACACCACCAGGGATGGAGCATTCACAGCTTCCCTGGGCAACCCATTCCAGTGCCTCACCACCCTTACAGTAAAGAACTTCTTCCTCATATCCAATCTCAACTTCCCCTGTTTAAGCTTGGACCCATTACCCCTTGTCCTATCACTACAGTCCCTAATGAAGAGTCCCTCCCCAGCATCCCTATAGGCTCCCTTCAGATACTGGAAGGCTGCTCTGAGGTCTCCACACAGCCTTCTCTTCTCCAGGCTGAACAGCCCCAGCTTTCTCATCCTATCTTCATATGGGAGGTGCTCCAGTCCCCTGATCATCCTCATGGCCTCCTCTGAACTTGTTCCAACAGTTCCATATCCTTTTTATGTTGAGGACACCAGAACTGCACATAATACTCCAAGTGAGGTCTCCCAAGAGCAGAGCAGAGGGGCAGGATCACCTCCCTCGACCTGCTGGTCACGCTCCGTTTGATGCAGCCCAGGATATGGTTGGCTTTCCAATCTGTGAGCGCACACTGCAGCCGGCTCATGTTCATTTTCTCATCGACCAACACCCCCAAGTCCTTCTGTGCAGGGCTGCTCTGAATCTCTTCTCTGCCCAATCTGGAGCTGTGCCTGGGATTGCTCCGACCCAGGTGTAGGACCTTGCACTTGGCATGGTTCAACTTCACCAGGTTGGCATCAGCCCACCTCACAAGCGTGTGGAGGTCCCTCTGGATGCCATTCCTTCCCTCCAGCATATCAACCGAACCACAGCTTGGTGTCATCGGCAAACTTGCTGAGGGCGCACTCAATCCCACTGTCCATGTCACCAACAAAGATGTTGAACAAGAGCGGTCCCAGCACCGATCCCTGAGGGACACCACTCGTTACTGGTCTCCAGCTGGACATTGAGCCATTGAGCACAACTCTTTGCGTGCAGCCATCCAGCCAGTTCTTTATCCACTGAGTGGTCCACCTATCAAATTGATGTCTCTCCAACTTAGAGACAAGGATGTCATGTGGGACAGTGTCGAACGCTTTGCACAAGTCCAGGTAGATGACATGAACTGCTCTACCCCTGTCCATCAGTTCCGTAGCCCCATCATAGAAGGCCACCAGATTGGTCAGGCAAGATTTCCCCTTAGTGAAGCCATGCTGGCTGTCACCAACCACCTTGTTGTTTTTCATGTGCCTCAGCATGCCTTCCAGCAGAATCCACTCCAAGACTTTGCCAGGCACAGAGGTGAGGCTGACTGCTCTGTAGTTCCCCGGCTCATCCATTTTCCCCTTCCTGAAAATGAGGTTATATTTCCCTTTTTCCAGTCATTCGGGAACTTCACCTGACTGCCATGATTTTTCAAATGATGTGCCAGCTGGTGAGGGATCCCTGGGGAGCAAGTGCTGATCTCAGACACCAGTTAGATAAACCTGCAGCCCTCTCAGTGATGTGATAGAGAACTTCAACATGACTGAACTGTGGGAAACATCCCACTTCCGCACAGAAAACAGGATGTTTTGGGGTCAGTGGCAAGGGTTGGCTTGGGGAATTTGAGGTCAACCCCTGAATGCATCCTACTGTCTTCAACAGGAATGGATGAAAGCCAGTACTAAAGGCCTTCAAAGTCTCCCCTAAATGTGTGCTGGTAGGATGCTCAGTGGCAGGCAATGGAGGTGGGACAGCCCTGTTGCCACATGCTTCCTGTCAAGCAGCTATGCTTTGCATACCAGCATCCACGTCCTATGTTAACCCCAGGAGAGTGGACACCAGCGAAGGTCCAAGATAGGAAACTCAGGAGGTATCACCAAGAGCAGCAGGGCAGGTAATCCAGCTTTCTGCAAAGTCAAGCTGAGGATTAAGGCATTCTCATTACTGCTATTTGCAGTCACGTTTTTCAGAGCGTGACTCATTGGGGGTCACACAGTAAGTTCAGGAAAGACCTACAAAAAGGTCAAGGTGCCCTGACCCTCAGAGCCGGGTGCGAACTACTCAGCCATGCCTGCCAGATTGGGCAAGGAAAGTACAGAGCTCTGGAGTCCTGACGAGATTCATGGCCTTCCAGCACAAACTCGGAGCTCAGAAAGTGGCATTAAAGTTGATTAAAAAAGTAAGGCAGAGAGTGTGAGAGACCCCCTCCAGCATCAGTGCCAGGATTACCTGATGACAAAGCAGAAAGCCGCTAAAAAATAATCTATGCAGGTGGCTTCAAGAAATAACAGCACAGGAAAAGAAAAGAGGAACTGTGATTGAAGGAATGGCTTCTCGCACACCAATGTCATTCTTGACATTTGAGCAAGTAATTTCAAAGATGACTAAAATAATATTTACATACTTACAAAATTACTGGATTTTGAAGACAACTCTGTTAGATTATCTCCAGGGAACTGAAGGATGAGGGGCTAATTAGCTGTGTTTGCCAAAACTCCCTTTGCCTCTTTCTGTTATTATTTGCTATGCTCTTCTCGCCTGGATTGGGACCTCTCTGTACAAGATGCTCCACAGACAGCCCCAGCAACAGCTCTGGCCTCCAGATGTTTACTCCCAGCGAGTGTTTACACTGTGGTGGTTCTCTGAGGCCACAGCCAAGCGCAGTAAAATAACACTGCGAAGGTGAGCTCACCCCTAACGAATGCCAGCTCCGCTCTGCTCGAGAGCTCCCTGCTCACTGCTCTTACCCAGCACACACGGTGGTGCTTTACCCATCTGCTGAGTTGGAGAAAAGAAACAGCTGACCCCAGACTGCAGTGAAAAATCAAACCTTGGTTCAAGACTCGGACAGGGCTTCTCATTACTTCTTGTTTTCACACACTGGCTGTTTTCCTGCTTCTGCTCGGAAATGAAGATCGACACACAACAAGGCTAGTGTAGTGGGATGGCATCTGTGGGTTATGCAGATGGATCTGAACAGAGCTGGTGAAAATACACCAGCGGGCTGGTGAGGGCCACGTCTGCTTGCTCCAAACTCCCTGCACCCAATGGAGTCCCAGTGACCCTCCTCAAAAAGGAGTCCATGGGCAATGTCACTGATTTCATGACCAGAAAAGAAGCAGAAGTTATGCTGGTTTTGCCTGGAACTGAGTTAACTTTTCTGTATTAGCTCCTACAGGAATATGTTTTATATTTGTGCTGAAAACAATGTTGATAGCACAGGGATGTTTTCACTGTTGCTGAACAGTGCTTACACAGAATCAAGGCCTTTTCTGCTCCTCACCACCAGTGAGTAGGCTGGGGGTGCACAGGGAGTCACGAGGGGACACAGCCATGACAGCTGACCCCAACTGACCCAAGGGATACCCCGTACCATATGATGTTATGCTCAGTATATAAAGCTGGGGGAAGAAGAAGGAAGGGGGGAACTGTTTGGAGTGGTGGTGTTTGTCTTCCTGGTAACCATTATGCGTGATGGAGCCTGATTAGGAGAAAACTCCAGGAACAAACTTGCCAACAAAGTTTTCTAGTTGACAAGCAGGTGTTCTTTATTACTGCACCGGGAGACACAGGGGATAGCTCCTCCTAACGAGTGTCCACCTATTGCTACACAAGCAGTCCTTATATAGCTACGGAGCACACATACATATTCATGAGGATGTTATCATTTTCCAGAAAGTTCCCCGCATGTGTACAAAAATGCGGTGGTGGTCTCTGAGGGTCGTTTACTTCTTCCAACAGTCTTCATCACTGCTGGAAGCCTTTGAGGCACGCACAGTAGATGCTTATAGCAGCTTAATGGGCTCGTTAGCACCACAGACATAATAATCATTCCATCCTCCTGTTTATCAGTTAGTTTAACTGCAGCCTATCCTGGGCCCCTGACTTCCCAGATACTCCCTATCTTTATGTCCTGTTCTTCTAGCCTGTTTTCTTACACTCATTTTGTACCAAGGTCATAAAGGCCTAAACTACGTCAACTGCAGCAGTTTATCTTGTACAAGAATTGTCAGTATGCTTCTCTAGCATGTACTCTATATTTTTCTCTGTATATCATGCATCTCAGTAATTTTCTATTACTACTGTTACGAAGCCATCAAACTTAACATTACTTAAAATTGATTCTAAAGGTTTATATATTCCATTTTGTAATTTTGTAACCCCCCCTTGTCTCAAGCCCGGCTTTCCTGCAGATGGCTGAATATCTGCCTGCCCATGGGAAGTGGGGAATGAATTCCCTGGTTTGCACTGGTTGCATGTGCAGCTTTTATTTTACCTGTTGAACTGCCTTTATTTTAACCCATGAGTTTTCTCACTTTTACCCTTCTGATTATGTCCCCTATCCCACTGAGGGGGAGTGAGTGAGTGGCTGTGTGGCTGAGCTGCTGGCCAGGATTAAACCATGACAGAAGGGAAGGAGGAAAAGGAGGGAAGTGCTGGGCAGGATCACGGAAGGACAAAGAAAGAGCTCCTGTACATTAGCTGAGTCTCTCAGTTCTCCACATACATGGAGGGCATTCCTATCCATTTACATGTGATCACTTCACCTTCATCATGAAGCCTCATTTCAGGTTTGAGTTTTCCCAAAGCCAGCTGCCTGCAACCCTGCAGCACTTACCATATGATTTATTCTGGATAATCTGCCTCTGCAGTAAGCTATGTGCCTTATTTGGCACTATGGAAATCCATAAATGACACGGATAAAGGAGCAGGAAGCTTTATGCCTGCTCTAAAGACAACATAGAGAGAAATGACCAAGTATAACCTTATTTTCAATACAGCCTACTTCTCAAATGCACTGGGGAGGAGCTGCCTGGTATTTTCCTGGTAAAGAAATATCACAAGCCTGAAGCCAAGCATTGATTTAAGGCTGTATTTGTGTGGAGAGGTTATAAAGCTAAAGATGTGATTCTGGCGGAGCAAATGAATGGGTGGTTTAGAACAAAAGACTGTTTACTAAGTACTAACTGCAAATAAACCCATACTTGCACTAAGGCTAGGTGAAAAACTTCACAGATTCACAAAGAGTCCCATGAATAAAAGTGCTGGGGTAGCTCTCTGCCTCTTCACAACCCAAGATGATCATTCAAAAGCATTCAGGTACGAGTGAAAATGTCCAGAAGTTTCACACCACCACCTTAATTCTGACCAACGCTCATACCTCCATAGACCTTTCCTAGAAGCCTGTTACTTATTAACTTTTATCTGTGGTCCTTCAACTCTACCTTTAAGGCTTTGATTCATGGAGCAGAAACACCATGTGATCTCACCAGCCACCCACCCACCACACTGCAGAAATTACCCATAATTAAACAACCCTTTGCGTGCAAATCCTCTCAACTGCTGAGGAAATGTTTACCAGGAACACAGTTGCAAAAAAAAGGACCAGTGTGTGAACAAATGAACGAGTCTCACTAAGACCCTTTTTGGGGAAAAAGAGCTTATAGCATAGAACAGAAAGCAACATTTTTGGTTTCATGGCTTTGGGACCCATTATGTATAGCTATTGTGGAGGTTTGAGCTGCATTCAGATTACTGTGAGACACCCAGCTCATGTAAGTCAGCATAGCTGCTTCAACTTTCACGGAGCTAGATGGATTTAAAACAACTGGGTATCAAGCACAGGCCTTTCAAATAACTCTTGCAGTCCTTTGCTGTTCTCAAGGATGCTGAATTTCAGTGATGCTTTTCACAATGGGAAGAACATCCTAGTGAGTACTGAAACTGAGCTCATGTTCTCATGTAGAATGTGCACAGCGAAGCGTCCAGAGAAGTATGCCACGTACATTAGCTTAGGTGCAATCAATAAAAGCTGCAGAATTGGACTCCGAACACAAATGAGAAACCTGGAAACTGGAAACGATCTAAGCATACTCTTTAAGTGCGTTTCTATCATCAAGGTACAATTCATTCTCCTTCACTCAGGGGATGCATTTTATGCTGGAAGTGGACAGGCCAGGGAAGAGCAGAGTACTGAGAGCTGATCTGAACACTCGGGAATAAGGGACAAACCAGCAGTGCCTAAAAAAGGAAATTGAGTTGGATTTTCCTAAAAGCTGAAGAGCATAAAAATGCCCAGCACCCCCTGGGCTGGCCTGGCATGGCACATCCGTGCTGGCTCCCATAGGAGCCCTACTCCTTACCAGATTATGTATTTTTGAATCTTGATCCACAAAGCCTTTCCAAGTCCAGCCATGCCTGAGCATTGGTTCACGCAAGCCAAGAGGAAGGGTCTTTCTCATACACATCCTAGATACTTCCCACCTTTCCGCCCTCCACACCGCACTGCAGAGAGCTTTCCCAGGGAATTTCGTGCTCGAGGAAAGGGAAACCAAGCAAACAAAAAACCCCTGCTTTGATCATTTTATTAGGCTACAACCTGCAGCATTTCCTTATGCCAAAATCAGGACAGGAAACACAGACGTGACTTCTGTGGGTCCTCTCCCTGCCTTATCATCGGGAAGGACAGGAACTTTGTCTCTTAGCTAGCTAGAGATGCACATGCTTGCTATGCTCTTTTCTGCAAGATATAAACAAACCAGCGGCCAAGAAGATTCTCTCTCCGCATTGTTTATATGCTTTTCCTTTGACCTGGTCACCTCTTTCCTGCACAGCGGCTTGCTGTGGGAATGTACTCCCAAGTGTCCCTCTCCCACTTTCTTTCTTCTTGGCTCTCCTGCTTGAAAACCCCAAAGCCTCCTACTCTCCTCTGGCATCTGTCTCAACAAAAAAACAGAGGGAAAGCCCTGTCCGACAGTCTCATCTCTCTTCATTTCATAGCACAAAGACATGTCACACTAATGTAATGTACCTCAAATGCCCTTTAAATGCTCTGTGTACCTCTAGGATGCCCTTTGAGCTGCCGTTTCTGCCTACAGCCCCCTTGGAGGTGTACGGAAAGGAACAAGGGCTGTGCACAGGTTGGTGTTCCTGCTCTCCCTGCTCTTCACTCCCCTTCATGTCCCACAAGACAGGAACATGCTTTTAACATGAGAACCACAGGCAACAGTGAGGGAACAGAATGATGCTGTGCCTTTCCCAGCCCTGGTTTCAGCAGACTACATACACAACTGACAGCTGACACCACCGAGTGCAACCACATGGTGGGTGTTTGGGAGCTTGCTTAGCACCGGTAAATGGAAGTCAAAGCTTGCTCAGATTTGGTTACAAATGGAAGCAGAAGCTTTTATAGTTCCCCCCAAAGCTAAAAAACAGAACACACAGTTTTCTTATTGCAATGACAGGCAAGCACAGGGGAAGGAGGGGCTGTATTTAGCTGTCTGTTCTCAGGATGGGTCTGAAATGGGTCTGCACTGACCTCTGGGTCTAGTGGGTGCATACCAAGACCAGCCAGGTTAGGAGGATAGCTTCATCCCAATCTGTTTTGAAAAGCACTCATCTGTCTTAATTCTCATGCTCCCACCACTCCCAGCTTGGAGACAGAATGGCTGCAAGCAACAGAGGTGTCAGAGGGGTCAAGCGCCTGATTACCTGTGTGACACCAAAGCAGACAAGGGAAAAGAGACTCCATGAAGGTAGAGACATGTGCATGCAATGAGGAAACGCAAGGTTTGGACATGCAATGAGGAAACGCAGGAAAAGCAAGGTTTGGACTCCCTGTAGAGAGGGACATGGGCCTATGGAGAAGCCCCAGGGCAATGTGGGGACAGCCCTGGTGACAGACAGCAAGTAGTACTTTGGTCTGTGTTGCCAGACCAGATGCAGCATGGAAAAGGCTTATGGCTCTGCTGCCCAGGGCGCTTCCCTCCTGCTGATCTTGCTCCCATTCTCTGGACGCTCGGTGCCACCAGAAAGAACAGGTCCCCCAGAAGGGATGTCCCTTTTGCACACCCCAATCTCTAAGAAACAGAAGGCCAGCTCTACCCTCTGGCTTGCAGCCTGGGTGACTAAGTGGGTCTCTGCAGATCCAGCCCATGGGTTTCATATTCCCTAATAGGCGGGCAAGTCTTTACCAAAGGCTTGGAAACTTCCCACTCTGAGAGGCTATCTGACCCCACCACCACCATGACTGGCAGGAGAAAGGTCCAACCTGCCCATGAACCACCCCCCTCACAACACACAAGTAATTAACTGGGCAGCCTCCCCCGAGCCTCTTCTATTGCTTCCTGGGCACATCCCCGAAATTAACCTCAGAGCTAATGAAGGCAATTATCAATGGCAGACGTGGTCTCCCTCTAATTATTTTCCCTGGAAAGGTCACCCAAAGCAGCACATTGTGAAACCCATCTAATTGCATTGTCTGCTCACAGAGTGAAGCTGGCTCCTGTGGGGCTCTGCCGGGCTCGGGGTGGGGGGGGGCTCATGTGCCATTGCCCAACAATTGGTGCCTCCAGCTGGGGAAAAAGCAGCTGTGAGAGAGGAACCCACTGCCAAAGTCTCTTTGCCACCAACATCGCTCCTAGATACAGGCTCTGACTGCTGGCTTATCCTCCTCCTTTCAGATGTGGCCAGGCAGCCCAGCAGTCGAGGCAGAAGATTAGGTGACCGTGCCAAGCTATCTGGGTGTCAGAAGGAAGAGGCTGGATGCCTCTCTTTGGAAATTGTTTTGTTTTCATATGGGGTTTGGTTTTTTCTTAAGAAAGGGAAAGAGAGTTTTGGTTGGAAAATTCCAAGCTCACAGGCCTAGCTCTGGGGCATGGAGAGGAACGTGGCTGGGGGGATCAGCTAAAGAGTCCACTGAGGATGCTGCTCCATCTCTCAATTAACACCAGGGTGGGGATATGGGGCTGGGGGAGGAGGGATGGGGACACGCAACATGAAAATCCTGGTATTTTGAAAATTCTCTAGAAAACACATAGCCCAAACCAAAGGAACAGCACAGAGCAGGACAGGAATAGCACATGTTGCACTGTTCCGTGCTTAGACAAAACATTTCTGATAGCAACAACCAGTGACGCTGGTTCATGCAGGTACAGGCTCTCCACTTTGGGAATCTTATAATGGACCTGCCCTAGTTTATCTCCATGATCATCGAAAGCATCCCTGAGAAGCTATAGTGGGAGTATTTGCTCTCTCCAGCCCATAGAGCAGCTCAGAGAAAGGACATCACCTTCTCATATTTTCATACAATAAAAATATAGTGCAACATATAGTGCCCTGTCATCACCTGCATCCAACAGAAAACACAGCTTCAGTGCAAGACCCTGATGTCTTTGACCCTATGGATCAGAGCTCACCACACACCACCCTTCCCTGTAACAGAAGGCTTAGGAAGAAAGCAAAAATTCCTGAAGCAGCACTTCTCAAATCCTTTGTCACTTGGGATTAAAGAGGACAATGCATTTATGCCTACAAACAGACACCATTTAAGAATTCGAGAGGGAAGTAATAGTGTGGATTGCTTGTCATGTAACCAAGCTGACATCTTGAGGTTTGCTACCACAGCTCCCAAAGTAATGTGGGATCTTTGGTATTTCTGAGCCCACCGGTACCACCATTATCAGGTTGCTGTGAGGACTGGTTTAAATTCAAACACACAAAACTATCTGGTGAGTAAAGAAGTTGCAATGCCTACTCCTCTAGCAGGAATACCCAGGATGGATATCCAGCAGCTACCCTGGGTGCTGAAGCCTGCTTTTATCGGAGGTTTCTTTGAAGAGAAAACATACTAAATCAAAGGTAGTTAACAAAAAATACATGATCCATCAAAAGCAAGCTCCAGATGCTGCATTTCTGGCATCCAAGCAGCTGGGTGTTAGACCAACCGTGTAGACTCTGCCCTCTCCTCTCCCCACTGGTGCTTGGGGAGCAGTGTGCCTGTGCCCCGATGCTGACACAGCCTATAATCACATTCACATGTTCAGGTCGCACCAGGCGGGAGATGATGTGTGTGACCACATTAAAGAAGGGAATTTTTTCCTTTGAGATTTCTTTGTTGACTTTAATAAAGGCTCCCTCAGGGCTTTCATGTTTCAAAGGAAAAGGGGAGAGGGACCATCTTCACACATCCTAATTAACAACGTCTAATAATTGTTCTTGCATGCTGCTTTGGTTCTGCATCTTTTGCACAGCTCAAAGGAAGCAAGACATTTCTAAAAGGGCTTACAGAACATCAGCATCCTCCAGCTTCAATAAACCTCAAAAAGCCATGGCGTAGAGGTGGATATGCCAAAAGACTCATGCATAATCCTGTACGGCTACGGCACTGGTAGAGGCACAGATGGGGTAACCAGGTACCATCTTCCACAGTTTCTTTCTTAGGTTGGATGACAAAATTAGTTTGGTGATCTCTCCTCTGTCTTATAAGAGGAAGGAAAAATAATGCTGGAAACTCACTATGGAAGCCAGCAGAACTCACTATGGAAAACTAGGTGCTGCTCTGCTTTGAAGCTTGGTGTTGCTCTTTTTAAAGAGCCCTTTGGGAGGTTAGCAAGGGAGCACACTAGTTGCTGTGCTAGCTACATGTCCCCATCGCTTCTGAGGTGCCTGGCATTATGAAAGCAGAGTCCCAGCACCTCCATGAAATCAGGATCCTGTATCCTGCAGCACAGGACCGGGGAACTGCGAGGACCTTATGGGAAACCAGTAGAAAACAGGTCAGTTTCACACGTGATATTTTCAAATGACGCTTGGAATTCCAGCCTTCAGAAAGAAACAATTTCTCCCAATTGTGTGGCCAATGAAAGAAACCCTACATTTTTCCTACCTGCATTTGTGAAGACGGCGCAACTCTTTGGCACTGGAGCCCTGCCTGACGCTCCTGATGAAGACTTGCCATAAGTGTAGAATGCAGTCCCCGACACGCACCACCAGAGATCCCACCGGCTTGTGCAGGACAAGGGCAAGGTATGGACTTAATGGACTGAACTAGCACGCTTGGTCCTACTGACTGTGATATTGATTTCTCTTACTCAGAGAAGTCTGTGGTCTTGTACCTGAGATAGGCAACAAAGGCTTCCCCTAAATTACCTCTTCAAAATCTAGAGAACTTTTAAAGAATGAGTTCTGAACACAGAGACCGGAGGACTTCTGGAAACCCATCAGGGATTTTTAAGTAATCCATCAAACTTTATGTGCACTCCCACGCAGGACTGCAGCGTTCACATAGGCACACCCCCTCATACCAATACCTTCATCCCTGTAACAATACCCTCTCAACAGTCTGACTGGTTGGGAACTCCCACATCCATTTTCTGTAAGGACAAAGCCAAGTGCATGGGCTTCCCATGCAACATGAGTGGGATTACCTGGGCAGTCTCTCACTAGGATAAGTCTGTAAATCATGTTCCAGTACCTGACTCACATAACTGTCTTTCTTCCCCTCCTTGAAAACAACCATGGAAAACTCTTGAGCTAAACCCAGAGATGATTTCACTCCTTTCAGCATGCTCAGCTGGAAGAACCAGGGCTCTGTAATGCATCAAGCGGCACACCTGGTTTTCCTGCCCTTTCTTGCAATGGTCCATTTGAGTGGTTCCCATCATCACTCAAGAGTGGGAATGTGGTGCTGGCATTTCAGTTACCAAGACAGTCTGTGCCACTCAGAACCCATTCTGAGGGGGCTTCTTTAAAACCCTCCTATAAAGCCCCCCATCTTCCTTTGCCGGGAAACACTAAAGTAAGCATTTGAGCTACAGCCAAGAACAAGAGGTCCCAATGCCACTCACAAAATATTTAGGCAGAAAGGGATTGCAGTCCATTTAAATTTTTAAGGGCAGCTTAGGCACTCTTTCTGTGTTTGCAGTAAGTAGATATGAAGTAAGTAAATAAAAGAGTCCTGAGGCTGGTACAGTGAGCAGAAACAGGAGGGCTGGCAAAGTTTTCCAAAGGCTCCAGGCCTGAGTGTTGAAGGTATGGTATGCAGAAGATACAGAGAAGCTGCCATGAACATGCTGGGTTTAAACTCATATGCCCGTTATGGCCTTGAGTAAACTAATGCTACATTTGTTAGCCAACATGAAATGCAGGAGTCTATAGGAACCACATGTTTTCCATCCATTCCATGTGCTCCATCAGCTTGATGGAGTTAAGATGATGCAGACAGACAGTCTGAGATCTGGGTTAAATAATTTGAACTGCTTTATTTTTCTCTTGGCATTGCAGTGGGCGCAAGAAATTCTCACAGGGTGGAACATCTGGAGTGCATTATTCATTAAGAGTGAAAGATGCTGTTGTGTTTGTGGAGGAACCAAGCACGCTTCTTGCAAGCATCTGACACAAACCAGTGTGACAATTAATGGTACGGCAGCTTTCTTTAAAGGATATTAGTTCTGCCTCATGTTAAATAAAACCTCTGTCAGCGTAGCTGACAGCACAGGTTTCTGAGAAGGCATTTCTCTAGCCCAGCAAGATACATGAAAGAGAGCTTTGTAAGCAGCGTACTAGCATTTGTACATACAGCAGTGGGAATTCCTACATACAGTAGCAAGATGTAACTCTTGTCAGATTGAGAGCATGGTAGGAATTGATGCTATGACTTCTATCTAGACATAGATGGTATTTTTCACGAGCAGCTTACTCATAAAACTAATGCAGAAACACAGTGTAGGTCAGCCAGAAATCTGTGGATTTGAGTCAAAATCTGATGGGCTGAAGCAGCAAACAAAAGGGTTTTCTATTCTTTAGTGGCTCGTGGCACAGGCTCTTGCACAGAATGTGGAAGCCCTGGACTGGGTCCCGTCTTTCCTTGAGGAACCTTTAGCTCAGCTCTCTTGGATCCTGTCTCCTAGCCCAGTTTTTCAAAAACATTTTGCTTTAGCTGAGACACTGCATCCTCCAACAACCGACATGGCACTGGTCTGCATCCTGTGTGCAGGCTGCTTCTTTCCTATAACAACTCACTATGGAAACCTAGGTGAAAAAGCGGGCACAGAACTGCAAAGATAATCAAGACAACTTTCTTGGAGGACAGATGCCAACAATGTGAGTCATGAGAGGCCATATCTAGCAAGTGCTGCAAGAGAATGGGGGAACCTGAGGGGTAACCCAAGGGAAGCATAAAACAGAGATGACCAAAAGATGACTAAGGCATGACAGCCCGGCAACATGGTGTTCCTCATGATGATACCACACAACTAAGCACACCAGGCCACCTGGAAGAAGAGAAGGGAAGACAGGCAACCTGAACTGCAAGGTCAGTGGAGGAGAAAGACTTACGAAGACAAAGTAAAGACCCTTCCTGTGCTCTTGGCAGATACCAGTGTATCTTGCACCTCCCAGGTGGAAATCCTAAATCAGAACCTTTCCAAATTACAGGTTTCTGTCCAAGCATATATGTGCAGGTGTACTTCAGTACACCCTGGCCATGTTATACCAATGTAAAAACCACAATGTCAGCAATACATTTTAACTCTTCAGGAAAATACCTTTTGTTTTCTGAATATGATAAATTAAAGTAATTGGCTCTTACTCACTCTTCCAGAAATTAGAAAATAGCTTCTAATAAGACACAGAACAATCTTATGTCAAAAAGCCCACTCCTTTTACATTGCTAACAGAAGAGCTACTTCAAATTCAGGCAGAATGAACAAATAAATATGAGTTTTCAGACCATAATGGCAGAGAAGTGCTTCCACTCTATGTGCGCATCAATTATTTCCTTCTATTTAAACCCATGACTAATTACCCTTGGAAACAAAATAGGTAACATCCAGTTGAGTACAGGCATCCCTTTTAATGTAAGCAAGAACTCATCTAGCTTACAAAACATGGCAATTATCAGTGATGTGAAGGCTGTATGGACTTAAGCCCTGTGGCAGAAAGCGCAGCGCATTGTGGCAGGGCGACTTTCAGACCACAGACAAAAATGCACAGCTTGTGATAAACTTCAGAGAGGCACTCATGAGCACTCAGGAAGATGAAGTAAGATTAGCATTTGCCCCAGCCTGAAATGCCTCCTCCCCAGTTTTCAGTAAAAATCAGATACTCGGAGTGATGTATTTCTTGTGGAAACCAGATTTTTCCTTCAATATAAAACTCCAGATCACTATCATTAAAATACCTTGGGATTACTTCTTCCTGCACTGACATCTTCTGAAACAATTCTTCCTGCTTCTCAACACAGCCTGCCTCATCACTAAGTCGTTAAGCTGATCCCTGGAGTACAAACTGATTCGTACATGGAACTTTCTGCACCCTTACACAAGGAAAAAGGCTCACTGAGGAGACCACACACACTGAACCAGCTTTCTCAAAGGTTCCCCCCTCTTTGACAATTACCGCTGTCACACCACCTCCGGACACTTCTCTGCCTGCTCTTGAATCCAGCTGACAAGCCTTGTGCCCAGCAACACACAGGAGAGCAGCCAGAGCATTGCTTTAGGCAATATTTTAAGATACTTAGCCATGGTTTCGAATATACAAACACAATTATGCCTTTTGCCTTGTTCCCATTGAGCAGACCTATCCCGATTTTGGCCTCCCTTGTTTCACTGGTTAGGAACAGGGTGGCTTTCAGAGAGAGGGGTCAGGATTGAAGGAAGGAGCTAGGAAGGTTTTCACTGCCCAATCCCACACCTTCTCCCCCTCCAGAGACTGACCAACCATCAAAAAGTCACAAGAATCATAGTGATCGTTGGGGGTAATTTCTTCTTTTTTAACATCCAGATAATGGGAATACACGACATAAGTTTAACAGGAAACTTACAGCTAAAACCAAAGCGATACATGGACAAGAAGGTCCTTTACCTTACCAAGTCCCTGCAAGAACTGAGGAGTGTTGGTGGTTTCTGTTGTTAACGTGTTGCATTAGTCCTTTTGGAGGCAGTTCAATGTAGTAGGAATCAGATATGTCACTAAAAAAATAAACAGAAACATCCATGCATGTTTTTAATGCCTCCTTACACTATGCATCTCAATGCAAGACTCCTGAGACAAAGACACAGCACTATGTGTATGTGTAAATACATAATATATATGATAATATATGTATATATGTAAAAATATTATATATATCTCATCTCCAAAGAACAAGTCAAATCACCACTGGATTCTTATATTTAACAAGCAACTGCACAAAGCCAAAGAGGCATTTGATTAAAGCCTATTAGGATTTGGTATGGGTACTACAAAAACCTTAGAAACTATTGGCTATTGAGACATTTCTCCTGAAAGAGAAATCTTTGTTGCCTGCCAGAGTAGCAGCTCTGCAGGCTTGCATGCTGTTCTGCAAAGATGGGGGGCAGCAGGATAAGGAAGGCCTTGCCTTGCCTTCTCCATGCTTCCTCATCTTTCACTAGCCTTTGGCCAAAATAGATGTGAGAGACAGAGAGGGATGGGATGCTATGTACAGCATTTGCCTTTTGACAATAGGATAAATCACAACCTGAGACTCCAGAGTGCATCTTCTAAAAAATTCTCATTTTAGATAAAAATTTCAGTTTACGATCAGAACTGATTTTCCATAACTCTACATAAGTTATGACTTATCTAAATTTGAAGGAGAATCATAGGGTTGTTTTCTCACCAAATACTCCATTAGAATTGTATATTGCCTTGCTTGCAAATCTGCCTACAAACAGAGCACGTTCAGGGCAAAAGCTTTGATATCTGAATATCTAGGAGAATTCAAAGCTTAATCCCAAGTGCACTACTGTGACTACAAAGTGGTTACGCATATCATCTCATACCCTTCCAGTCCAAAACAGTTATTTAGCAGGACACGAGACCTTTTGCTCTTTATGAATAAAATAGCTAAGAGACATGAATTACTGAAGTTAGGCTTCTGAGTTTGCTTGCACTCAAGCCCTTAAGTAAGTGACGGACAATTCTAAGATGCAGGAAACCTTTGGCCCTCTCAGTAAGATGCAGCATATTTTGCTTGCCAGTTTGTACATGTTTCAACAGCCTTCTTGCCACGGTTTTGTGCTTCTGGAACTTCAGGTTTAAACAAATTCATGGTGCCACAGGGAAAAACTAAAGCTTATGTAAAAGCAGCAAAGCCTGTTCATCTCCAAAAATCACTCCTGAGATCGTCTGTGAGCAGATGCAAAGATATCTTTGGAAACATTAACTAGGGAGGTGAGGATGCAGGAAAGTGGGTGAGAAGGTGATTTTATGTTCATTCTTTCAAGCACACACATGGGATTTCTCTCACGCAAGTTCTAACTGGGCAAGAACTTGCCAGTTAGACTTCAGACTTGGTTTCCCAGCTCTTAAGCCAACACACAATCTTGTTCTTTTACATTTAATGGATTTTAAACAGTCAGGTTCCCTTCTGGTCCCAAATGCCCGGAGACCTCAGCCAGAAATGATGCTCACAGTCTCTCTTTGCCAAGGCTGTCTGTTGGGCAGGGCACTTTGTAGGTGTATCACAGACTGGCAGAGTAGCTTATCAGAAACAAAGGACAGAGAGGCAGCTCAGAATATCATCTGCTCCGACTCTACACCCCAAGAAGGCAAGACTGGGTGCCATAATTCCCCCTGAAGCCACAACAGCCACTGGGCTTAGTAGCTTTGCTAAAGCAGTGTCACCGTGCCCAGCATCCATCCACACTCTCTGCTGGGCTGCAATGCACCAACACTGGCTCTGTGGGGACTCCAAGGGTGTTCCAGCTCTGCTGGATCTCCACCTTGGTGAATGAATTAAAACTCAGAAGAAAGATGATCTTGGTTCTTCTTTTCTAAATAGGTTTTTGAGTACTTTCACTGTACTTTAACCACAGGAGCAAAGTTCATTTATGTCCCATGGCTGTGGCTCGTTTCCCTCCCGCAGGCAATGGGAATGCCTCAGGGGGTTTGAAGGGAGTGAGCAGCGCTTGCCTGAGCCTGGTTGAACACAGGTGGTGAGCAAATGTACAGGCAAGAAAAAAGTACAGAGACAAGGGGAGAGCAAGGGGAGAGAAAAAAGGAGCAGAAACCAGCAGCAAGGGAAAAAACCCATCAAGGAAGAAAGAAAAGGAACAAGATAAATAGAAGCTTGTGGCAGCTGTGTGATGACAAGCACTGGAATGAGTGGACAGATACAAGACCCAGCAACAGTTGTGAACTAAAAGTTTACAAAGGCTCACTTCTTTCCTGCACTCCCACTTTACAGGACTGGAACTCGGGAAGAGAGAAAACCACAGACTCTGTGTCTGCTCAGCCTGACTGGGACATCCCTTAAGAACCAGCCAAAAACCCAAAAGCGCTGTGATGTGTGACCAAGGGCCACAAAGAGCTCACGCAAGAGAGCAAATCCCAGGGGAGCAGCCCATTTCCCAGAGCTGGCCGGCTCAGAAAGAGGCTCCCAGGCCTCTGGGATGTTAGCTGTGGGCACTGAAACGCTCACGAAGGATTACCCCATAAATAGGGCATTAGCTCTGTCAACTGGACAAGTTCTCTGTTGTGGCTGGAAAGCCAAATATCATTTATTTTATTTCATTCAGATTTGGAGGAGAACCTTCCTGGAATAAATTAAACACTTTCTTTTATTCTTCTGCTTCTTATTCTTCTTCTTCTACCCTTTCTAAAAAATAAAACAAAAGGCAATAGATGCTCTGCTGTTACATGCAAAAGCCAAAGCAAGGACATGAGCATTGCCTCAGGACTCAGAAGTGAATTTTAAGCCATTTCACTGCAGCAGAGAAACTGGGAAGAGAGAAGTGGCTCACAGCCAGCAGGATTTATACCAACACAAGCAACACCCAGCGGATTTCCAGTCCACCACCATAACTGCTCCAAGCAATATATGCCTATTCGTAGGGTACAGGGAATACGGACCTGAAATGCTGGATTTGCTTCTTTTCTTCATTAGTGCTTATTTTGACTTTCTCTCCCAAGTAAATGGGCAAGTTCCACTACCAGCAGCTTCAGAACCTATTTATTTGCCATGATGAAAAACGAATGTTCCCTTGCTATAGGCTTTATATTCAAAGCAGAAGGAAGAACACTGTTCAAGACTGCTAATGCAGCTGGCTGCTCCAAAAAAGTCTCCTCTAAGGCTGGCTTTGATGCCAAACAAAAGAAACAGCTGAAGGTTTTTCCTGAAATAAGGTATCCGTCCATGAAACAGAACGTCCCTAATGGGAAAAGATGGGAAAAGGAAAAAGTCCCAGTGTGGGCAACGTTCTGAAAAGCTGTCTTTAGATTTTCACTTCGTATGAATTACAAATCCATTTCCACTGTCCTATGGGGGGAGCACCGAGGCCATGAAGGTGCACTTCCCACAGATAGCAGGAAACGCCTTCCAAAGCAGTACATCATTGCACAGACAGGTGAAACGCAAAGGAAGCAGGTGTTTGCACCAAGCATTCCTTGGTGCCCAGGTTTGCCTGACAAAGGGAGGTGGTTGCCTTCCCCCTAGGGGCTCTGCTTCCTGCCATGCTACCATGCAGCTCAGCAGCAGGGAATACTGACTTCAGACTTGGTTTCCCAGCTCTTAAGCCAACACACAATCTTGTTCTTTTACATTGAATGGATTTTAAACAGTCAGGTTCCCTTCTGGTCCCAAATGCGTATGTATTTCCTAATGTATTCAGCCTAAACTAACCCAGCTCTGATTCCTGAAAATACTTAAGGGCGCACTTAATTTAAAACACTGTGAACAGTCTCAGTGAGGTGAACGGGATTATGCGTGAATATAATGCTGCTTTCTAACAGCTCCCAGCCATCCTTCTCCTCCCCTATATCCCCAGACAAGGGCCAGGAAGACTCAGTAACAGCCAATTTTGCCCCAGAAGAGCTTTGTCCAAGAGGACAAAAGGTAAAGAGGAAACAGAACAGCAAAGCGATTTGCCCCAACATCAGAAAGCAAGTCACTAATGCAGCCAAGATGAGTACCAGTGACCCAGGGTCCAATGGCTTCCAATATTCAAGGAGTACCATACATTCACATCATAGCGTACTGCAAAGCTTTAGCTACAGCAGTATTTTAACTGCCCCTTCTCCCCAAAACAGTCTTAAGAGGACTTAAAGGGAAGTGAGGCCTGATTAGATTATTGTAACAGCCTCCTCCAAATAAATACAAGCTAAAAATAGCACCAGAGGACAGAGATCGCATCTTGCCAAGAAGCAGATAAGCCGCCCTTGCTGTAGGCACATAAAAGCAGGCCAGACACATGTTTACACTGGGTGATTTAGCGCATCTGAATTTGTCAAGTTGTTTGATAACTTCATACTCGAGAACTTCTTTTTCCTCATTACAGAAACATCCTGGTTTCCAGTAAGAAGCGTTGCTGGCACCGGAACTACCCACATGCTGTTTCTGCACAGTGGAAAGCAGAGGATTTTATCACACAGAAAGAAAAGCCGTAGATGGAGGGCAGTTTTCAATGAGTTTCTGGTGGGTCTCCCCTTCTTCCACCCCTTAAAATGTGGTTGTGCCCATGCAAAATGGACAAGCTGGATCCTTTCTTTCCCCAGGCTCTCAGCTGCAAAGCAAATATGCAATGCCAGCGCAGTGCTATTCTTCCGCTGCTGGGGCTCTGCAGGGATACAGGATCCAATTTACCCCAGAAGCTCTGCCACTGTTTCAGCTCTACAGGAACACTCCTTTATCTGTACGAGGAATCCAAAGGACTTGAAACAATACAAGAAAAGGAAATCATTGTTGCAAGACACACACTGAAATATCATTGTGTGGATGTACTTAACAGATGGGGAATGTGATGGCCAAATTCAGGCTCCCTGGGTTAGCTTCTGAGAACCAGGCTGTCCCGTCCTTTCTGTGGGTAGAAAAATAGGAAGGGGACTATTTGCGAAAGCTTCCTCACTGCCATGAAGAGATCTTGGTGGCTGGATCCAGGGCCATTGAAGACCCTACCCCATGCCAGGGAGCTGCATTCAGGGGTTTCACGGGGCTTGGACGGGAAAGGGCACTATGTGCATGGCTGTATTTCTACGCTCTCTGAAGAGTTCAAAAACCTCTGGGGATAATGTTCGCCTTAAAAACAGTACTAAAAGACTCAAAACGCAGATGCTGCATCCATTTATAAATTGACTAACAGTGGCTCTTGGCTTGCCAGGCTGGGATATTCACAGCATGCAGAGGAACAAAGTGCCCGCTGGACACTCAAATTTGGTGAGGGCTGGATGCCTGGGTCCCTCTGGCTGCTGCTGGTAGACCTAGCCTAGGTACCTGTCCTGTAGTACAGGAAAGAAGGGCGTTTGCATATCCCATTAGTTCTTCCAGACTTGCCACCCAGCATACATTGGCAGGAACAGGGTGCCAAAATACCCCTCTACTGTCAGCAATGCTGCTGGTGGGGAATCCACCCAAGTGTCCTCAGTAGGAATTGATTTGGATCGGAAGTATGGTTTGGAAGGAGAAATCCTGATCTTCTCCACTTTCTGCACTTTGACTCCCACCACACAGAGAACTCAGGCTGTGAGAATGGGATTCGTTACAGGTACAAATAAACACATGTCCCATCAGCGAACAGGCCCCAGAGCTAGTCAAAGGAACCCCCAAAATACGTACATTCTCTGCATCCATTTCTGTGGCACCGTTGTATCTGCTCGCACAGATACCACCTATACTGCAACGAGGCTGCTGTACATACCCTTTTAGCTATCCTGGGGTGCCATGTCCAGCTGCGCCCACTGTACAAAACACCCCTGCCACCAATGACCACCACAGCAGATGATTGCGAATGAGAACAGCTGTAAGACTACAGGCCTCTTTTGAAGGGCACTGTATTTCACACTTCAGGGGTAGACATTGGGTCTGCAGGGAGCACAGCAAGCAACTTTGAGGTTAGACAGCGCAACCTCCATCTGCTTTGCAGAAGCAAATCCATGTGCGGCCCATCACCACTGGAAGAAAGAGCCAACATGCTCCCAGCAGCCTCCTGGGAAAGGCTGTGTGTGGACACTGGAGCCCATAGCTCTGCGAACAGCACACATGTACCCTGTAGCCAGTCCCTTTGTGCTAACATGCACATCACAAAGCCACCTGAATTACTACAATTGCAGGTGTCCTTCAGTACCAGAGCCCATCTCACTGCCTCCCTAGAACTCCAACACACACCCCCAACACACACGAGGGACCAAATGGGGTGCATGGGTAACAGGACCCGCCACTTGCTGCAGATATTTGGCCCCCCCTCCAAGAGATGCTGCACAGCAAAGACTGGCAAAGAGATTTAGGGCAAGAGCTCCAATCAGTCCTGCTGGGAGCTGGGAACCTACATCTCTGCCATGGGGAGCTTTGAAAACATCAGCACAGGTTCATTTCAGGAGGGGGGTCTGGGATTCCCTCCTCCTCCTCCCTCTCCTTTGCTTCAGCAACACAATGTCACTCTTTCTGCGTTTCCGAAAGGGTGTCTTGCAGGGCTCTGCATCAGAGATCAGGAGCCCTTTTGAAAGGAGGAACCCGCAGTTTGACCCCTGCTCTATTGAGAGACCTTTTGTGCCTCTGCAAAGCTCTCTGCTCCTCACTGGTCCTGCGGCCCGCAGAGGGAAACACTGCAGGAAGCACAGATGTATTCTGCCACTGACAATTGGGAGCAGCAGTGTCCTCTGGTGCCTTCATTGTCCAAAGGTGTTTGAGTGTAAAGCTCACACATAATAGCGACTTTCCAGAGATGCCAGTTGAAAAAGCCCTTTGGTGCTCGCCAGCCCTGCTGGGAATGCAAGACCTCAGGTGTCCGGGCTTATCTTCCAACCAAACTCATTCATTTAACAACCAACTCTGATTACTCCTTGTAGTTAAAAGAAAACCCCAAAACAAAGGCTCAGCGGCCGTGTGCTCCTCAGCCATTCAGCACCGCTGGTGTGGGAAGCAGGTGTTTTGAGGTCCGCATTCCCACTCCAGTCTGAAGAGGCTGGAATAAGATATCGCCTTTTGAAACGTCCACTACAAAAAGAAAGAAAGAGGCAGCTCACCATTGCTTTGCAGGCTGGGGGCAGGCAAAGGGCTCAGCTAATTCATAGCATGAGCTGGCTGAGTGCTGCGAAAGGCATTCCCACGGAAATTCCGGCAACTATGGAAATGAATCTAGCTGAGTGGTTTCACACCCTTTTTGCTTTTAATGGGCTTTCTGTGAGTGCTTGGGGAATGCACACCTTTCCCTGGGAACAGCTATGTACTCGGTTTGCTGGTAAACAGGCGTTTACAATGGCTCCATCGCCCTGCAATGACAAGCACCCATCACCATCCCACTCTGCTGGTTAAGACACTGAAGACTGGGAGTGCGTGGCTGGCTCAGATGAACTCCAGCCACTCAGCTCTGAGAATCCTCACCGGATGCTAAAATAATGTTCTCCAAAGTGCAAGCTCTTGGCTGGGGAAGAAGACAAACTTGCAAAGGGAAGATTTTAATAGGAGCAAAAGACGTTTTTCATCGCAGCTTGAAATCTTCCAAGCACTGTTCAGGGTGCCAGTGTGACCTCTGTTCTACCCTCATCAATGGTATTAGTTGGTATTTGTTATGCAGAAGTAGCAAAGAAAAGGCTGGTGAGAGGGTGCTTGTGCTGACACAGGCCCGTAGGCTCTGCTCTCCCAGGGCTCAGCCTGCTTTCGGTGCTGCACCAAGCGCTTGGCAATGGGAGTAGCTGGGCAGGTACTCTGAAACTGCACCTGAACATGCTGCTGAGCTGCTTGCTCTGTGATGGCTCTTTAAAAACATGCCCTGGCCATATGGCAAACATGAGTGGCATTTCCTGGACCTTTGTTTTTGGGTTTTTTGTTTTGTTTTAAATAAGAAATTTATTCCACCAGAAAACTACGATTTCCTCTCCCTTTTCTTAATCATCATCCAGTCAGCAAACATGGGGCAAAAGCACTGCTCCAGCTCAGTTGGTTTCTGTGCTGTAGCATCCTCTGGCCATTTGACAAAGGCTCCTTGTCCTGCTGTCCCTACATATGGGATAGCTGGGCAGTGCCCACACCGGTGCTGGATGAGCCCAGTCCAGCCCCACCACCCAGGTGAGAGAACAGCACCATGTTCAGCTCAAAATGGCCCAGACAAACTTCTCAGCATCTCTGGCTATTAGCTGTACTTCAAGCTACCAAGCCTGCAAGCCTCACGGCACAATGGGACCCTCCCAAAATGCATATTCTCTCTTAGCCCTGCTACGTTAAGATAACAGCATCCCCCCACCTCCCTTTTTAATAAAGCTGCCAGTTTTAAAGATGCATCACTGTAATTTCTTAAAAGCTACAGGCCATCAGTGCTGCCTAAGTGCTCTTTACTCGGAGTATGGCACTGGGGGACTGAAAAGAACTCACTTGCAGGCTAAAAATATTCCCACCTCATTATATACTCTGGTGGGTTACTCAATAATTACGCTTATTAGATCCAAAGGTAATTACCGTTTTACTAGTCAGGTCTCCCTTTTGTTAATACACAAAATCAGCCACCTCACCATTACCTATCAGTAATGCCCGCCCTGCACAGCCAGTGGGTCATCTACACTCATGTCACCATGCAAGGAAGGTGCTCAGACCCTCCAGTAGTCACTTCTAAACACCTCCTCATCCTCCTCCTGCAGGTGTTAGGCTTATACGAACTTAATGTGTCAGTAGATGAAGGCTCCTCTCCTTTGGCTCCAGCACAGAGACATCTGCCAGAGAAGCATGCTTCCTGCAGTGAGCACTTCATATCCCAGGTGATGCCTTCAATGTGACACAGATATAAGCACAGTGGCAGCTCTCTGTGTGCATGCAACACTGGAATGTAAAGGAGCCATCATGCACACATCCTTACCATAAGGTCCCATCAGGACCAGAACCACATCACCAGAAGTTTCATACAAGCCTCAAAACCTTCAGCAGCTACTTGCACCAGCAAGCTGGCGACTCGTATTTGGATTTAGGCTATGAATAAGTGTTTCTATCACATACAGTGGCCAGCTGAAGCCATTGCCTACCTCTTGCATGTTTACTACCGTGGCTATGCCAGAGCTGCCCCACCGGCTACCAGCCAAACAAGCCAAACAAGAAGGAAACAGCCATGTCAGGGACTTGACATTCCCTCTGCCAGGATTGCTATACAAATCACTCTGGTGAGCAGCAGTGATGTTTCTGGCCAGCCCAGCCAGATCAGGAGCAGAACATCTGTCCATGGCATTAAGTGCCTTGGACCATTTTTACCCCCAGTGGTCACCAGCTCAGAGCTTCTTCTACCCTCCAAAGCAGAGCCATCAGTTCTGTGCCTGCCTTTACTTTGGTCCTCATATTGCTGTTTCATGGGATGGGTTCCTAAGAACCGATAGAGGGAAAAGGTGGCCACGCTGCAGGCAGAAAATACACAGGAATGAGGGGTCAGCAGTACAGTCCCCTTGAAATCCCAAAGACATGTTAAAGGCTTTATTGTTTGGCATCTAATATGGGGGGCTGCTCTGTCTCTTCTCTCTGCATTTAAAGCTACACTCACTTTTGGGGTTTTGTCCAAGTCTGACCAGTTACCAAAAGGCATTTTTATTCTCTCCACAGTCATTTCCGGGAGGAGCAATTAATTTATGTTAATTTGGAGAGGAAAGGCACAGCGATGAACTTTTCAACTAATCCAGAGATAAATGGTAGTACATTAGAAACTTGCTGGTGATAGAAAGATAAGGCACATAACTTATGATCTCTCCGCCATAAAGTACGGCTTATTGAAAGAAACAAATTATTTTGAGTAGTTTCAATCCTTTCAAATAATCCAACTTAAAACAATAGTCCATTTTTTTCTCTGTCAAGCTCAAATGCTTGGTCATTCCGAGCCAAATCATCTTCTGTTCAGTGTTACCAGCAATCCAGAAGCAAGAAATTCCCTTAACGATTCCTTCCAGACTGGCTGTGCCATAGCTACACATGGGAAATATTGAGGGGCTGGACTGGATGCAAATGAGAAAGAAAGAGAGGAAACCAGGAGGATTTTATTTTCCACTTGGCACCTTACATTCCCGTTACCTGTCTGAGATGCTTTTTGACTTTTTCTTATAAAATGAAAATCCATTTTCAGCAAATAATATGTATATTTTTGGCAAAAGTTACTTCTTGCTCCAAAAATGTTTGGAAAGAACATTTTGATGCACTGTAGCAACACACCAATATTCAGAGGCCTCAGTGGTAAACACAGAAACATAGAATTGTTTGGGTTGGAAAAGACCTTCAAGACTATTGAGCCTTAACCTAGCACTGCCAAGTCCACCATTAAACCATGTCCCCAAGTGTCACACCTACATGTGTTCTATTACCTCCAAGGGATGATGACTCAACTGATTTCCAGTCCTTGACAACCCTATCAGTGAAGAAATTTTCCTAATACCCAATCTAAATCTCCCCTGGTGCAACCTGGGGCCACTTCTTCTTGTCCTATGGCTTGTTACTTGGGAGAAGAGACTAATCCCCATCTCCTCTGAGGTAGAGAAGAACACCACTTGAGCCCCTGATCACTTAGCCACTCATCCTATGGCCCTGAAGTCTCCCTTGGTTGCCCTCAGACTTCTTCTTGCAACTTCATTGCTGCCTGCCTGAAAAAGCCATAACAGGTAATAATCTGAGAGCTGTACCAGGGCAGGAAGCTTTCTCCTCACATCCTTAACTCAGGCCCCAGGGAGGCAGCAGACTTCCCTAAGAAGTGGGTCTGCTCTGTTCCCTTCAGAAGGGAGCCTCCAATGACAATGATCCATCTTTTTTTCTTTATGGAAGCAGTTTTGGCTACGGGGTGTAGCCAACAGTGGCTGCTCCTCCTTGGGGAGAGGTTATCCAGTGCTGAGGGGACATTTTTCATTGTGTTTCATTCTCAGTAGAACAATAAGTGAAACATGGAAATTATTTCTGAAATGTCTTCCTCTAAAAATCCATGGCATTCCATCCAGCTCCATCCAGACGTCCCTTTCTGCTTTTTCCAAGCTTGGCATCCCTGTTTGTGCTGATGCAGATGTAAAAGAAGAGCCAGGACAACTCTTACTTCCCTTTTTTAAAACGGTTTTTCCTGATTCAGATGGAGAAGGGGGTTAGGAGGAGAACAGGGTTCAGACACAGGAACCACATCTCAAAGCTGCTAAAACCCAGTGATCCCATGGAGTCACAACTCTGCCACTTGAGCCTATTTGCTGGACCAGGACCTGGCTATACAGTCATGCCCTTACTCCAAAGTCACCCGAGGACATGTTCATTAGACACTTTGATGGTGTTGTGGCTGCAGTCCGAAACTCCAAAAATGCACAAATGAGGAACAAGTGCTTGATCATGCCAAAGCCAAACAACTTTGTGCAATGAGATGGAGAGCATGGACACACCTGCAGCTAGTTACTGCAGGGAGAGCCAGAGAAGAAAAGCACTGGGAAACAGAAGCATTGCACAGCAGGAAAAATTCACTTTTACAACCTCTCTACCCTTCCTGCCCCAGTAACACCAAGGTACCCGTCAGCTCATTTAAATCTTACTTTCTGGGGTAAAAACGACGTTACTGACAGCATGCATGGGAAATGGAGACAGAACAAAGGGAACAGCTACTGAATCAGCTGCGTTGGGAAGGAAGGGCAGCAGCTGCCACACAAAACCATCCCAATCCAGATAAAGAGCAAAGCTCTCATTGATCGCCAGACGCCGCTGCAACCCGTGCAGCAGTTAGCTGAACTGCAGCATTTAAAGATGATCACAGCTTTGAACCACACAGGTATGTTAACCCAGCAGAAAACATACCCCAGATTTGGTCTTTATTTCACCTAAACCAGGTTCCTTTGGCATTACATAGACAAACATGCACTATTCCAGCCCAGAAATTACAAACCTGAAGTTGATAGGGACTGGAGCACCTCCCGTATGAAGATAGGATGAGAAAGTTGGGGCTGTTCAGCCTGGAGAAGAGAAGGCTGTGTGGAGACCTCATAGCAGCCTTCCAGTATCTGAAGGGGGCCTATAGGGATGCTGGGGAGGGACTCTTCATTAGGGACTGCAGTGACAGGACAAGGAGTAATGGGTTCAAACTTAAACAGGGGAGGTTTAGATTGGATATGAGGAAGAAGTTCTTTACTGTAAGGGTGGTGAGGCCCTGGAATGAGTTGCCCAGGGAAGTTGTGAATGCTCCATTGCTGGCAGTGCTCAAGGTCAGGCTGGACAGAGCCTTGGGTGGCATGATTTAGGGGGAGGTGTCCCTGCCCATGGCAGGGGGTTGGAACTGGATGACCTTAATGTCCTTTCCAACCCTAACTGTTCTATGATTCTATTCTATGATTCTATGATAGACTGTTTACAAGAGGAGACCAAGCCCTGGAACATTATCAAGCAGCAAGGCAAAACCCCTTCCAGAGCAGGAGATACAATGTTTGTGCTGGTGTCTCCTCAGGGATATGGCTTAAACCCCACTGAAGGCTGCATTTAGAGCAAGAGCTCAGGGCTGGGATTCCAAGGTTCTCTTCACACAGTGTTATTTGTCAGGGGTAACAGCTTGCTGGCAGCGCTTTCTGCACCCTCTCTCCAAAATCAAGTCACTTTGTGCAAATGGAAAATTACCTGAGAAATCAGGCAGGCGTTTCACAAGGGATTGGGATCCTCAGAGGAGCAGTTAGGTGTACAGAGCCAACGTCTTCCCAGTGGAAACCCTGGCAAGGCACAGCCAGATTGAGATCAGATTCATAAATGCTCTCTGATGTCTGTGCAGCCCTTCTGGACTTGCCAGCCTCAGCAACCACGGACACAGGTCCCCAGAACATCAGCAGCTTTGCTGGCAGCAGGAATTACTTGCATCCTTCCACCCAGTGCCTAATGTCCTGTACAGCTTGTGCTGCCCTCTCTCCCACCTGCACCTCCTCTACTTTCCCTCTCCAACAGCTCTGGAGATGTTAAACACCTTCTCCAGCTCCTCACCCCAGCAAACATGATGAGCATTCCTCAAGAAACTTAGAAGCTTTTATCAATCACCCTATGAAATGAGCTTCACTTCTCTAAGACAAAACACTGCAAGGAGCCAGATGGGACAGGGCAGCCAGCACTGATTCTCTGAGCTGGCTCATCCTCTCCATCCATCACTCGGTTTCTATCATATTTCAGCAGAGGTTTATCGAAGAGGCCTCAAGGATCCTGGCAACTCTCAATACTCTTGCCACCGTTAGTTCACTGTCCTCTTCCCACTGCATTTTCCATAGTGCTACACAAACCTGCCACATTTTAGAGCTGTTTGCAAGTGAGGCAAACAGCTTTATTTATTATTTATATTTATCCACTGCATGTTATTATACATTTGTATAATACAGAATTATTAATAGTAAATGAATATATTAACACATAGATACCCTAACTGTACATTTATTTATCTTTATTGTGGGGCAACAGAGGGACAAACCCACAGCAGCGAGATGTCAGATACTTCTCCAGAAGCAAGGCAACGAGACAGCAGCACCATGTGGCTTAGAAAAAAGCCTCCCAGGGTTTTCTGTTCAATCCACCAGACCACAGGGCTTCTGCACGCTCTGTTGCTACTGGCAAGGGACAAGGGAGCAGGAATTATTCCCCCAGTGACTCTTGGTTGCAGCCTGGCTCCCCCGTTGGAGGAGCAGCAGAGTCATTTAGGTAAAGAACTCATCAATGATTTATGGTTTCTTCCACAGGGGAGAAGCAAAAACCTGCCAAAAAGCAGCAGCTTCCCTCCAGCGAGGCAAGCGGCAGGGCTGGCGCTCAGATCTCTTTGCAGATCACTGGTGCAAAGTGATCACTCAAATCACTGGTGCCAGGGAGCAGTGATCAGTGCAGAGGCACGGCCGCAAACCCTTCTGAAGGCAGAAAGCTCTCTCTTCACCCTTCATATGCCCTCCCAAGAAGACACTTTTCAGACTCCTTTGAGCTCCCAGCCCAAACCTGTTCCTTAATGCAGAGCTTTATGAGCAAGGAAAGCATCAGTGCCAACAGGAACAGGACAAAACTCTCCTGACATGACAGCCAAATGAGGAACATGCAACCCAAATGATTCTTAATGCTAAAACAATAATTCCAGAGCCCATGCAGGCAGATGTAGGGTTCCCTACAAGGCCAACCAAAACTTCTGGTTGCTTCTGGGAGCCTTCTGAGGTTCCATGATCTTAAACAAATAGCACAGCCATTGAAAACGTATCACCAGCTCCCCTGGCAGCCTGCCTGCAGAAAGCAGAAGCTTGTAAAGAAGGTTTTGAGCTCCAGCTGGCAGACACCAATCAAACTTGAGCGCATTTGCAGGGAAAGTTGAGGGCAACACGGCTGGCTTCTGTGGCTGGGAACCAGAGCAGCTTTCCCTTGCTTTTGAATACATCAGAAGTGAAATTCAAGGTCTTCAACACGCACCCTGAAGATGAACGGGGTCCTCCTGCCCCCAGAGACCTGGCACCAAAGCGAAGGAAGGATGCCCATGGGGAGGGAGGGCTATTTCCTTGGGCTGCCTCACGAGTATCACAGTGGCAATGATGATGACCTGGCAATTTAAATTAGGACAGGGACAGACAAGGACTTTTCTTAGAAGAAATGGGATGCCATTTTTAGACCATGTAGGACAGCCACTGTAAACAGCAAAATTTCTCCACAACCATAAAACCTCACAAAACCCCCAAACCCACAGGCAGGAAATTAAAGAGAAGTCAGAGGAAAACCACCACCAAACAATTACATCTCTGTAGGGATTATACTGGGAAAAGCTAAAAAAGAACAAAGACCTTGATCTTTCAAACACTGGGACTGTGCTCCGCTCTGCCTGCGGGAGCTGTGGAGGCAGCACTTCAGACTCCAGCAGTCCGGCTGCTGCCGGGCAAGACAGGGCACCTGGGATCGACAACGGGACGGGAGACAAGAGGACCCATGAGCCCCTCTGTATTTCTGGCTTACTCTATTAATTCCCACACTGGAATGGAGTCCAGAGCGGCTGATGCCGCAGGCTTATTACACTTGCCTGCATTTCTTTCCAACCCTCAGCTTTTTCTTTCTCTCTAATGCAGCTCTGTAGTACGGTTTTTATTTTAGCTAATGAATCCCTGCCCACGCAAGCGAGAGACTCCAAAACACCCACAGACCAGAGGCAGGGGAAGGAAATGCCGGAATTGTTTGCTGAGATCTGGCAGAGGCTCTTTTTTTGCGAGGGGCCAGAGGAACACAGTGTTCTCCAGAGATCCTGAGCAGGCTGAGGTCAGACACTGGCTTCTGCCACAAGGCCTCAGCACTAGGAAGGAGATTTGTTTTTTGCCTTCTGCAATTACATAATGTCTTTTCCATGCCTTAGGTTGGTTGCTTCCAGATTGCTGGAGTGCACTCCGAAACGCCACACTCCACAGCTCTGAAAGAAAAATAATACAGAAAAACCACCGCCAACCCCCCTTAAACACAACACACTTCTGCTCATATAAAACTGCAAAGCCTCATTTCCTGCCGCAGTCCCGTATTGTAACAGATGGAGGAAAGGGGAGGGGGAAGGGCTTCTTTTCTTCCTTATTTCATTTTTCCATATTATCCATGTGTTGGCAGCGCATTGCTGTCACAGAGTGGTGGAAAGTTCATTTACGGGAAACCTTCCGAAACTGGAGCAGCTCATAAAACTTTTAATGCAGACCTGGTTAAAAAATAATGACATGAGACCTGAAGGGTTTTCGGCTCACTTAGGGAATGCATTTTTGGTCTATTTCTACGCTTTGAGCAAATGATGATGTTAAGAGTTATTTTAACCATTAAAAGCAAGAAAGAAAAAGAAGGAAAACCCACCTAGAAGGGCAAAGCAGAGATGTAGTGAGAGCTCAAGAAGTAAGTGAAGCTTCCCGGGTTTCATGACCCAGGTGAGATGATGAGAGGGGCCTTACTCTATGTTGCCTAAACCCTTTAACCCACCCTTACCTATGGATGAACTTCTTAGCAAAGCCTTTAGCTAACACTGACCAAAAGCAAAGCAGCTATGAGGCAGGCTGGAAGTTTACAGGCAAAAGATGAAGATGGTTTGCATGGTGGGGCAGAACCACAGGCACCCAAGGACCGATGCACTCTACATCAAATTGCAAGCTATGCTTCCAGTTGGCCACAGCCTGGGGAAGCCCACTTACATGCGGATCCACGGAATTACTCTGGCATCCGATCTCTATCATTTTGAAGGCTTCGAGCAACATTTTCAGGTCTCAAAATGACTCTGTTCCCCATCCTACTTGAGAGGTGTGAGCACCTGTGGATCTGAAGGGTCCCAGAGCATGAGGAAACATTTGCCCAAGATGCTCTTCTCTTCACTTTCCACCCCTGATCCTCCATGGCTTCTTTTCTCTATGGCCTTTCTGTCCTTCCCCTGCTTTTTGTGCAGATACCTGAGGGCACAGAGTATGGGATCAGTAAAAGTGGATTAGCAATGACAATGTATCAGCCTAGTTTGAGTATCTGAATAGACTGAGCAACCTGGAGACTCTTAGACAAAACCGCAGTAGGTTCTGCAACAGCCACAGGGTTAAATGGTGCAGCTGCTCTAAATCCACATGGTGCATGCTTTGGGTGAACCTCTCAGATCAACCCCTCAGGTAAGAAGCAAAGTCAAACACCACCCTGGAAGGGGCAGAGCAAATAAGAATGGGAAGCAAGAGAAAGCTGGCCACAAACAGCCCATTCTATCCTCCAACGACGGAGCACAGGCATTTTCTACATAACTTGGACAGCACGAACAGGAAATCTGTGTACTAATGTATTCCCACAGCCACGCACACGAGGGGTCTGTGTGCCTCTGGAGTGCCTACAATGAATCATTCATTGTCCTTCCTCAGGCTTTCCAGTAGGAAGAAGCTACACATTTGACCTTATGAAAAGCAGCAATTTAGCCTGGTAAGATGCAGCCAGTAGTAACCCTGGTCTTGCTGGCAGCCTAAGCTACACCAGAGAAGACAGGGGCTGCTGCTGTGCCACTGAGCGCTGCAACAGTGCTTCCATATGAAATTACTGTTTTCCAGGCTGATACAAATGAGTCAAGAAAGAAAAGAAACAAAAGGAATCTGGCCACAAAATACTTTCCCTTTAAAAATATATGAAATATAAAAATATATTAAAAATACAAAAATATGCTGCAGGTTTTCATCCCCAGTAGAAAAATCTAGAACTGTGCATTAAACAGGGGAAGTTTAGATTGGATATGAGGAAGAAGTTCTTCACTGTAAGGGTGGTGAGGCACTGGAATGGGTTGCCCAGGGAAGTTGTGAATGCTCCATCACTGGCGGTGTTCAAGGCTGGGTTGGACATAGCCTTTGGTGGCATGGTTTAGTGTGAGGTGTCCCTGCCCATGGCAGGGGGTTGGAACTGGATGAGCTTAAGGTCCTTTACAACCCTAACTATTCTATGATTCTATGCTGCAGGTTTTCATCCCCAATGGAAAAATCTAGAACCAGACATTCTTGTTTTACATCTTTGTTCCACATGAAGGGGGCTCCCGTCCTCCTGGCAATCATTAAGGTGCTTTCTCCGAAAAAGGAATGAAAAAGTTAATTTTTTGATAGAAAACATGGTAACATGACTGAGGGTTGCAGAGGGCAGTTGGCCTAAATGAGGAAGACAGACTGGAAGTGCCTGTCTGTACATCTAGTAACTTATCTCTTCCAAAACACTTGTTCTGTCAGTGGCTGCTATGATATCTGTGAGTCCTTTTCAGCAACAAAAGCAGTAATTAGGATTTCTAGAAGCAATTACTCATCCCAGGTAAGCTGATTTTCATTCTGTGCCATGGAAAAGAGTTAGAAAGGGTCAGTGTTTTGGACCATCTGTCTACGACATCTCTGCTAATTTCCAGATTTCCTGTTCAACCCTGAGGACACTTGGACGATGTTTTTGGCTAGTTAGTACAGAACCAGAATACACAGCCAAGTCCCATGCACATCCCTGGATGCCCAGATGCTGCCAGAAACTGAGTGCATGTGCTGTGACTGGCCTTATATTCCTACTGGTAAACTGGGTTATGAATGCTTCTCATCCAACAGACGCGTGAGGAGCAGAGACACATCACTTGGGAATCGTAAACTGATAGAAGCAATGCAAGTATATCAGACAGACAGAAAGTGGACATCACACCAAAAGCTTGCCTCCTCCTGGCTTATCCAATGTTGGAGTCAAGATGGTAAAAGGGATAAGCCTGCAAGACCTCACCCATGCTTGCTGAGAGCTGCTGAGAAGGACAGCGTTGTTTCAGACTCCAAACCTGAACATCTTGTGTTTCATGTAATCTCATTGAAAATATTTTGATTTATGATCTCAATTATCCGTTAGCTGAAATCCCACATCTCAGATATCATGAAATTAAGCAATAATGAATAAGAAGCTGTGCTGTTGAGGCACTTTACAGAGTGATTCATATTAAATAAGAGACTGTGTAGCCAATATAATAGTTTGCCAGATTAACACATGCCTTGCTGAATATACTTTTATTTGTGGCTGCTTTGGAAACATCACTGAGTTCAGTAATTGCAAAGTGTGAGACTAACAAAGTATAAAAGAAAAAAGAAGGAAGAAAAGAAAAACTTTGGCTATGAGCAGAGCCTGTGCCTTATCCAAGCCTGAAGGAGAATGTAAAGATTTAATTACAGCTAATGAGAATGAATTTCAAAGCTGCAAAGCTTTTTTTGGAGCTTAATAATGCGTAGAAGGAAACACTGAAGTGCGATGCTCCCATGGGGGTCAAAGGGTGTTTCTCTGGGAACGCATTCAAAACCCAAAGGGAAGTGCAGAGCGATCCAGAGGCCAAAGGGGAAAGGCAAATCCTGCCATGAGATGGTCACTTCTTTTCCAGCTTTTGCAGATTAAAATTCCTCTCGAGCTCTTCAGAGAGTTACTACATCAGGCAAAGCTTATGGTAAGCAGAGAACCTGAAAAATTGTCCCCCAAGGAGCCGACATGGCTTGCAGAGCCATCGCTGCCAATTCTGCTTACTTATGAAATATTAATGCAGTACTGATGACAGTTGCTGGTTTTGAAAGCATTGGAGACCAAAGACCTCTGTAATTTGTAAGGGGCGGCCAGCCCATTTCGAGTGCCGGGCTAACACAGTGGAGGACAAAGCAGCCCATACCAGTGGGTCTAGTCCCCGCACACATTATGACCTTGCCTGAACACCACACTTGGGTCCCCTCTGATGCCACTGCAGCTCAGCTGGGCTCAGTGCTCAGTTCCTGCAGGCAGTGACCATTAGCTGGGGTAAACATATTCCAGTGCTTCAATTCGGGCAGCATGCAGACAAATGGTGTCCTTATCAGCCACAGGCACACAGCATCCAGCCTGGACTTTGCTCCAAACCTCAAATTAAGCTCTAAGGCTTAAAGCCCAACCATATTTCCTTCCATCTGCACTCTCTTCCTATTGCTCTTGTATTTTGAGTTCTAACAGTATTTTCAATTTAAGATCTCACATCACGATTTGGGGCCGAAAGATATAATTGGATGTTTGTGAACTACTCTTCTCTAAGCTTTCAACTCTTACAACAAGTGTTGACACATCAGCAAGATCAGAGTCCCAGCTCACATTGAAAATTGTCTCAAACCAACTCCTATCCCTTATTTCCACAAATGTTAGAAAGCCTTCTTAACCGCAAATATGGGACACAAACCCACATTTCCTTCTGATGGTGCGCATGAAGAAAGCCTGAGCTGGTGAATAAAGTTAGGAGAGAGCACACCAGGGGAGGATACCGGGGTCTGCCTTGACCTTGAGATATTGTACGTGACGTTATGCAGATCAGATGTCCTCTAAGATCACCAACCTTCTGTTGTAAAAAGGAACCCAACTGCTCACACACCCCTCCCAGGTGGAAGCGAAAACAGAAGCCATAATCAGTACTTGTGAAAGGCACACAGATCTACTTATCTCAAAGCGCTCTAAAACTATACCATATATATACAACTCGAGGACCAAAACCAGTAGGAAATGTTCCTGTACAACAGAGTCAACCACCACATTCACAAAACCATGAATCACTTTCTACCTGGAAACTACCAGATGAGTACTTTTGCTGCTAAATGCGCCAAGGTATCTCACCAAACCTTTGAATGACTTTGTTGCTTGAAGTTTTGCTGCACTGTCTGAGCCTATTTCAATGAATGCCTTGCAAACAGTGAATTTCAGATAGCTCACAGTCAAATTGAGAAATCCGTTCCATATTGAATAAATATAGAAGCCCCAGTACTGCACATGTTCCCCATTTTGGTGGCTATGTACTAACAGCTTGCAGTGCAGCACAGGAAACATGCGATGTAGAGTTCATGCTCAGAGACAATTTGAGCAAACACATCTCTCTTGCTTAGGGAAAATCACACAGCAGAAATACCACTGTTGGAGTCATCACAGAAAGATAAAAAAAGCTACAGAAAAGGTAAAAAAACCCCACAAACCAACCCAAAAAACATTCAAACAGAACATTCAGGCAAAAATAGTCACAAGCTGGTTTGCCATTTGGTTTCCGGCCCCAGTTTACTACATATGAGGTGTTGAGTGAACAGAGGAAATTAGTTACATTTTTGAGGGTTTGATACAGCTTAAGGAATAATTTTCATGACATCAGCAAATAGTTTGATTCAGAATCCAAGTACAAAATTCAACACACGAGCAAAAAAGGTAAAAAAGATCATCCTGCAGGTGGGCAGAGCTTCAAAATCAAATCCCAACCCTGCCCACTCAGCAATATGAAGAGTAAAGGTTATTTAAAGCCTGTAATCTGTAATCTGCAGTTGTTAAGCTTATTTCAGAAGGAAAAGTAGGCTCCCAAGAGAGCTGGTTTGCTGGCTGGAACTTGAAGTGTTATTTTACCTTTGTCCACCATTTTTAGAAGTGCAGTGGACCAGTAACAGCTATTCCAGCAAAATACCTGATGTTTGTACAACACATGGGCATGTGCAATGACAGACACTGCACATAGGAATGCACTGCATGGTGTGCTTCAAGGAATGGATTTACTGAATAGCATTACAGCAGCAAAGCACAAGCATTACTTGGGGTAGGGGCAACTTGAATTTGGCTATATATGGCTCCATTGAGTGATGACTTTGGAAAATCCCACCTCTACATAGCATCAAGAGGTAGCTCTGGTTATATAAGAGTCCCAAGAGGCTCAAACCTCAGCAACAATCCCTATAATATTCATACAATAACCTGTACTGGAGATAGTGGTTCAATGCAGCTCATTTGACATATCCATCTGTCAGGCCCCCCCTGTCTGGATATAGCTGCAGAAACTGGACTCACGGCAATGTAAGAAACCAAGCTCATAAAAAGACAAGAGCTTTGCTTAAGAAATGGCCAAAATCTTAGGACAGGACTAACAGCCTGAGTTCTCTTTGAAACCACAGATGTTGACTGGCTGGATTTTTGTCCACTTGGCTGATCTGCCTTAGGACAAATACATTTAACAACAGTTTTTTTCTTGCCAACAGGTTGCTATTAACATCCATGGGCAACCTCCCACAATTTATTGGTAGTCTAACACTATTTGCAAAAAACCCCCAAAACAACAACAAAAAACCAAGCAAAAAACCACACACAAACCCCCAAACAACCAAACCCCCCAAATTAGATTACAATGATAATGAACTGCCTTCCCAAAGGCACCCTGTGCGTCCTGCAGTCAGTACAGTCACAGTGCCACCAGCAGTCCCACGGCAAGGCTGTTCAGTCAAACTCAGTGATGGCCCATATGCAGCTCCCCCCATGAGCGCACACTGCCCATCTATAGAGCTGAGCTAATGGTCCATGAGTCCATCCTTGCTGCTGGGATGTTTTACTCAGTTTCCCCAAAAAGGTCAATTGGAGATACTGTACTGGAGCCTCCACACCTCAGCTCAGCAGAGAGCTGTGTGCTGAAGAGATGGGTGTTTAGATAATTGAAGAGCTTAGCAACACATGCTAGGTACGTAGAGCAGGTAAATCATTTAACAACTGTTATGTATTTATTAGCCAAAGCAAATATTCACAGTGTGATATGCCAAAAGCAAAAGGTGTATTTTAGTGTTTGAAACATGCAAGAGCTCTCTACTCAACTGCAGCATTAACCTTATTTTCGTTCACAAGCGTGGAGAAAAAAAATGATACTGCACCAAACTGGTGCCTATAATCCAGCTGTCCCTGAAGACAGAAGCTACCTCAAGTGAAGAACACACTTTGATTTGCTTATACTTTCCTGCTTTGCTCTGGTTTGCACTTCAAGCAGATGTTTCCAGGAAGCTCAGAAATAGTTTTACCCTCTCAGAGCTCAAGCATCTCACAGTAACACACTAAAACACCTCCTGCTCCAGGAGCTTATTGGGTTGAGCAGGACTTGTCAGTCTGCTGCTCAAGTGTGAAAATAATTATTCCTTTGGCCCTTTATTCAGTTCCGTTCTACTCTTTATTGTAAGTATTGTAGCTCATTAGCATAAAATATCTTGTCTGAAAAGTATTAATGCAAAGCCAAATATCCACATAAAACACAGAGATAAAGAGTCTGAAATCTATGTGCAAAGCTCCATTCCCCAAAGCTTCAGTGGGCGCTAAAACCACCTAAGTCTGGAGAGTCTGGGAAAAATCCTTCTGGTTTTGGTGTCCACAACTGCCCACCCAAGCAATCTAAACAGATGATTTTATTTAGGTATTGAAGAAGAAAAACTCCAAGCTCCAGACAAAACAAAAGCCTCATGAGGCTGCATGAAGGTGGATGGGAGAGCACTCTGCCATGGGACTGGGGCAGTCTCTGTGGAGAGGGGCTTTCAAGCCCCTCTGCCCAAGGAGAGGCACTGTGCACCTCTTGGGCACATGCTGTAACCACAGACAGGCCAATCCCACCACGGGCTGTTTTAGAAAGAGAAGGCCATACCCTCTTCATATTTTGTGTTAGACCTCTACGAACTGACCTACGCTGTGAACATTAGGTGCTTTAGCCCTGATAGAAGAACTTAGGATATACCCTTTTTTGAAGCCTTCGTCACAGGCACACTTAGATGTCCCCACATGCTGACCACTGCAAATTCTGTTCATGTGCTGCACGTATTGGAGGGCAACAACAAACAGTTTTAGGGCTACAGCTTCCTGAGACTCCAGATCCTTCCAGTTAAGAGCTACAAAGGTCTCTTGTACTGTAAAAGAAACTTTGCAGATACAGATCAAAACCACCATGAACATCACAACCACACTGCACAGTGTGACAGCTCACTTCGACCTTCCACTGAAACACCTTGAGACGCAGAAGAACTGTCTCTTCTCTGAGGTGTCCCTCACACACAGCCATGACACCACTGAGGGTCCTACCCCACTGACTGCTGTACTGTTTCCCCAGGGACTTAGCCCTCAAGGGCGGAACTTCCCCATGCTGGGGTAAACTCTGGCAGCAGCTACTTAACCTTTCCTTTCCATGAGAGCAGCAAAGCTGGGCCTGATCACAAGGGAAAATATGGGACTATGCCTCTTAACACCTTGAAAACATTTTCTATCAGCTACAGAGTATGCTTTCTGTACAGCCACCTACGGAAACCACGGCAGGAAAAGCCCAGCACTTGATCTTGCCCATCAACCCTCCAGCATGTTTTACAAGGTGCAAGCACAAAACCTGTTGACTTCTTGGCATTAACGGCTGTCCCTTCCTTTATAGGCTGGCCCACTGCTGCTAATCAGTTACCCAGTAAAAAGAAAAGGAGCTGGTCTACGTGCTCGGAGGCTGGTGCGCACGTAATTAGCTCACCGACCTCGGCCGCTGGATGCGAAGGTTAAACACAAGAGCGGATATGAACTTTGGACAATCATCAAAGATACACTTGGTAACAGAGGGAATGTTTAGACAGGAGATAAACATAATTGTGAGGAAGGTCAGAGCGGGAGATCCTAAAACGACCACTCCCACAGAACCCACCACCTGAAGGAGTGCTACCATTGGGGCAACAGCATGGGGGCTTCATTGCAGCCATTCACTTGCTACATCTGAACTGCCAGACTCCATACTTCTATAACTCCCTTCCACACTGAAGCTAAGCCAAGAGCAGGCAACATTTACACTGCAAGAGATCTGCATGACTGGCATCTTCCTGCATGCTCTTTACTGCTACCAGTCACATTTTTGTGTGTGCGTGTGTGTGTGTGTGTTGGTCTCTTCTCTAGAAATTTGTTGCTTCTGCTGGGACATGCAATGAGTTTTGACTCAAATTAATAAGAGCTGAGTGGTATGCACTGTCACGACTGTGCTGTTAATGATGAACAAGAGCAGCAGCCCTGAGCCTTCATAGGCAGGGCAACACTCGAGTTCTGGCCCATGTTTAGAAGTGCTGGTGAAGAGTCACAATGTCAAAAATTAGAATGAAAAAAACTGTGTGTGAGGGGAAATCTATGCTTGCCTTCTGGGTTCCAATTTGGTTTTTGTTTGGGTTTTTTTTGTCTGTTTTAAGTAAAACTAACAAAACACGATTAAAAAATTTAGGCTAAACTTAGACAAAAAAAGGGGATTTGAAAAAAAATCTTTTTGTTTCATTATTTATCATCTCATTGAAATAAATGTTGCCTTACATTAGTAAACTCTCAGATACAGGAACAGGCGCACAGGAGGTTCTTGACTTTCAATCTTCAAACAGGAAAATGGTGTGAACAATGCATGTCTGAACTCTTCCCAGCAACTCCAGTAATGGGACTCAAAGTAAGTAAGGCTGCTCTGAATGACTGCCTGATAGGAAAGAGGACAAGTGTTTCAATCTGATATATTTCAATGACTTTACCAGCCTAAAAGCTCTTCCTCTAACAGAGGCCGTGTCTGGCACAACGTCTTTATCTGATCCTTTATCAGTACAGAGGAAAGAGTGCCAGGCCCATTGCTTCCTATGAGCGCACGTCATTGTGGTTAATCTGTAACATCCCTCATTAGGTCTTCATATACAGTGAGGGGTTGACGTGATCCTCTACATGTCCATTTTCCTCTAACATCAACTCTGAAGGCTTCCACCAGCACCAGCCCCACCTTGAACCGAAGCCATCTCCAATGCTCCGTGACAAATGTAAGCGCTGGCTTGCAGCAGCTCACACTGCTTTCCACTTCAGTCGTAATCTAAATACCGGCTAAAATAAACAGGTTATAACTTATATCATCACTGCATCATCCTGTCCTAAATGAGTTTTTATCCTGGAAAACTCCCGCTGAGTCAGAGAGCCTTTGTCTTGACGAAGGGCTTCGGGCTAGGAGGAAATGTTTCAACCACCAACATCACTTGGGGGTATGTGAAGGGAAGAATGTCAAGGGAAGTGATGAAAAGGTTTGGTTTGTGTGGGTTTTGTAGCTGAATGGGCTTGGCTCCATAGGAAAGGCCAAATTCTAGGGACCTTACAGAGAACCTATTAAAGCAGTCACAACAGAGCAAGCTGGCCACCCTTATCCAGAATTGAAATGGATCAGTCGCGGAGATAATGTCGGCTTGTGTGGTCCTTGATCTCCCACTTACCTCCCCTGGGTAAGGATCTGTTGAAAGATGAGAGCCCCTAGCCAGAAAACACTCTGGCAGCTCCCTGCCTAAGCATGCAGAGGTTTATCTTCCTCTCCAGAGGCCCTGTTTCAGCTTTGCAGAACAAAATCAGCTCTGGCCTGTTAGAATAAAAGCTCTCCTGAACACCTATCCATGCCATCTCCTACAACAAGGGCCTTCACTAGTCACGGAGGCAATAGAATACACACTGGGTTTCCTTTCTGTCCTTATGAATTGAACCACCCACTTTGGGTTTCCAACACAAGAGTCACCTGTACAATAGCCAGACTGAAATGTACAGGAAAACAAGGATGCTTCCCATCTTCCTGCTAGCCAAGCTGCCTGGACAGAGAAGCAGATTCTGGCTTGTGCTGGAAAAACAGAGCTCTCATGAGGAAAACCATCCCAAGGAGTACTTTCAAGCCCAAATGCTGGTACTGGTGCACTACCTTAAAACTTCTTGATCAGCATTTCAACACTCTGCTGTCCCACTGAATCAAGGCTTTAAGTGCCTTTATCAATAAAAGTGGTTCAGAAGCACATCTGCTACTGATGGGCCATGTTCACTCACACCAGTTTAAGCATCCCAGAAAGCTATGCAGCCAAATTTCCTCCTTGCCCACAGTTTCCTTCATTCTCTCCCCTTTACCTAGTTTTACAGTTTGGGACTCTGCATGCTGAGGGGTCATGTGCAGCTCTCAAATTACGGATTAACTGGCTAGCATATACTAGGAAAACAGTGAGACTTTTCCAGGCTGTGCCTCGATGGGATGCCATGTTTTGTACAGTGCAGCTGTTCCATTGTGGAGTTCAGAAAGAGTTCTGAATCTAAAAACTATGAAAGCATTTTGCCAGGTTACCTCCAGCAGCTTCAGTTGTGTGCCACTAGTGCAAAGGACAGCAATGCATTAATCAAATAATCCTGCTGAGCTTAATATGTGGGGCGTGTTCTGCCTCGCAACCCTTGTAGTCCTATAATTGGCAGATGAGCCAGTTACAGGTTTATGGTTAGGAATGTTTTTCACTGCAATGATTCATTCGGTGAAATTTTAAAACCCACTGCATTGTTTTCAAGTTGTTGAAATGTCCACATATCTCTACATGATCCTTTAAATACCAGGGCAGAGAGGAGTTAAACAACAAACAACAGTATTCCCTTTGAATGTACTGGTTGGTGCTTTTAAAGCATCCTTTTTTTACCTGGAAAAGGCCAGCTGCCATTTCTAGATCTTAAAAATGATCAAACAGAGTGATACTCAGGGCTCTTCTCTTACAAAAATAATCCCATTTGGGTGAAATACTTCACTGGAGCCATTCTAAAGAAAGTAAGAAATAAAGGGAAATAAAGATAAAGCACATTTTGAACTGTAACATTCCTTCAAATAAAAAGTGCTCAATGATTTGTTTTGCAAGTGCTAAACCAAGGTGCTTTGCTGATTGCTAATTCATTAAGGAAAGCAAAAGGGGATGATGGGCGAAAGTGACTTTTTCAGGGAGAAGGTGCAGGAGAAATCACAGTGCCCTGGCTCCTGTTACCTGCTGCAGCCAGGACTGATTTTTGCTGCATTAGTATCAGATGCTGAACCCCTTAATTACAGTGAGGGCTGTTCCCCTGCTCTGTAGCTGCTTTGTCAGATCCTAGCAGGACTAACTATGGCAAAAGACAGGATTATAGGAGGAGCTGACACTATCCAGAACCTCAGCCTACAGGACAGATTTTGCCTAGAATATTTTCACTGAGGACTCTGAACAAGGGCACTTAATTTATGCTCCCAGCCCTACTTGCCTGCTTAGGCAGGACTTGGAGAAGGTGCTTTTAGCTCTTGGAGCCTTTACAATTACAAAAAGTCTTGGAACCTTTTCCCCTTCCTCCCTCAACATTGTCTTTCATCTGGCTTCTCTGGTTTGACTTTCAGCTCTGCAAAGCAGGATGGATCTCTCACCATGGCAGCACCAGTGTTGGGCTCCAGATGAGGCCTTTCCTAAAACGGATATCAGGATAATGTCATTAATCACCACAGCCAAACAAGGAGATGTATTTCTTATTTTCTCTGCATTGGTAAATCTTGGCAGCACCCCCACGATGTTCAAACTGCCACTGCCATAGCACATGGGCCTACTTTGAGAGCATGACAAATACTGGAGAAACCAGGGTAGACCAAAGCTGCAACTGAACTCTTTTTCCTCCTGCCCCATAAGACAACACAGAAATTTATTCATTCCCTAGGACTTACACTCAGTAGCCTCTTCATTGTAGTACGATGCACTATTAAGTAAAGATAATGGTGAATGCAACGGCAGGCAGTGAACAAACAGCTATTTGGAGATAAGTCAAGCAGCTAAATAGGCCCTTATGAGGCCAGTGCCACTGAACCCAGGATTTGGATGCCCAATTAGCTCCATCACGGGCCAAAGAGCTGGCCCACAGCCTGTGCTGGAGGGAGACAGATCTTTCGTTAGCACACAGAGGCTGCTCTGATCTCTTCCGCAGTGCACATGACGTACTCATATGAATCCATTTGGGCTAACAAAGCGGTTATTACAGGAGCAACGCTAACGAAGCCTGATTTAACACTCATCTGCAGCAGTGCTCCTGCACTGTCAACACAACTGCGCAAGTTCCTCCCTCCTCTCCATGGCCATCTTTCACTTCTCTCCCCAACAAGAACACCCTGTTTTCATCCCCTCATGTTTCATCATTCAGCCCAGGGTAACCTCAGCTTCCTATACATCCCCTACTCTTTTCCCAAGCAAGTGGCAGCTCATGCCAGGGCTAGTGCAGAGCCACTTCCCTGCTGATAGGGAAGTTGCTGTGGGAGCAGACTAGGATGCTAATTGCTGCCACTGCAGTGGGTATGAAAACAAAGAGGAGGCGAGAAAGGAAGGGGCAACATAGCACAGAAAATACTAGGTCGGACCACCATAGTATTACCTTCAATCTTCCTTTTGCTGATTGGCAAGAAGCAAAAATTTTCTACTGGGAGGTTCATTCAAGCTGCCTCAGAAACAGCCCCATGGCATAAGGGCCACCTGGGTCTGGATGCTGCAGCAGGAGAATGCTCAGCATCTCCATCCCTGTCCCTGGAATTCCACCCAGCTGTCCACGGCAGTGATGTCTCCTACAGCACAAACAGCCCTTTCCACAAAGAACCCACAGCTTGATTCATAGGCTTTTGTGAAGGCTGATTCAGCTGGGTCTCATTCATGCCTTTTCAGGGCTGCAGGAACTAACACTCCACTCCTCACACAGTGCTATAGCTGTTGCGGGGGGGGCATTATTGCTCCATGGGACCACAAAAAGAACTCTCTGGCTCAGACCGATGCTGGGCCAAGCAGGTTTGTCCTAACACAGGCTAGAGGCTTAAGTCACCTTGTTCAAGCCACCCAGGGCCTGGACAGAGCCTTCCACAAGCGAGCACACATGCACAGGAGGTGGCTACCAGACCCTTCCATGCAGCCCCAAGGCAGCCTGCAAACCCAACCAACCATGGACCCTAAACTCACACTGCTTGCTTTTTCTTCCCTCTCCCCTCCTGATGTCAATTCCTGGTGCAATCCCAGAAATAACATGGACAAATTCTTGGCTTGCTATTTTTGGCAGCTCCTCCCACCAAGGAAAGAGGGAGATTACACTGCGGGTCATTCAGGCAAGCTGGCATGCCGGCCACAAATACGCTTTCTAGCCCATACGGCTCTAATGATAAATCCTGGCCAAGCTGAACAGACAGTTTCGACTTCAGAGTGCATTTGGAAGGGCCAGAGCCATGCTAGACAGCCCGCCTACGTGTTTAGAAGGTGCTATTTATTTATTAAGTGTATTTAAGGAGTAGAAATAGAGCTGTGTGGTGGGCATGGTGACCGAGGGTGACTGGTGTGGGATGAGAGGCTCCCCGCTCTCCCAGCATGTTAAAGACACACTGCCTGGCACCACCACCTGGATTGCAAAGATAAGTAGCTGGGTGATCACCTTTTAAATCTGTGCATAATTAGCAAGAGGCAGATGTCAGTCGGCAAAGAAGCCAAAGCAAACAAGGCCATTTATGGACACTAAGTCACAAAGAAACCTCCTGTATCTAACCTGGCATGTCCCAACGATGCAAGCATAGGAATAACAACGGGCAGCATTTCATCAGGCTGCCGCAGAAGCTGCATGCTGTGTATGGTGCACGACAGCACTCACACCCAAAAATACAGCTTTGTGTTGTGGTAGGTGGTAAATGAAAGAACATTTTGTTACGCTGGGTTTACACAGCATTTACTACACCATGGCACCGCTTCTCAGAATTTGTCAATGGTGATAACAATATCATTGGATTTTCCTTCTTTCATAAATACAGTGCCCACGCACAACTTAAAGCAGTAAGAAACTGAGAAACACACAAAAAAAGGTTGGTTTAAAGAAAATCAGCAGATTGTTTTCCAATGTACAAATACTTCAAAGGCCAAAAGTCTGAAACAGTCCCAAGTTGAAGAAGATTTTCATGGAAAGTAAACAGGATCTTTCATGCTTGTGCATAATAGATGGGTTGCACCCAAATGAATCCTGCCAGGCCTAAAGATGAAATGTTGAATCATCCCTTTCAGGGCAGTGAATCTACAATTTAGTCCCAGAATTTCTCAGCCAAAGCCTGTTCAGACAAAAAGATAAGCTTAAACGAGGCCTGTTCAGATCCTACTCTATTTCTACACCTTTACAAATTCCTACAGTGTTCAGACCTAAGAATTTAATTTACCTGATCACAAAGATTCAAGCCAGACACAACATTTGGATCTGGAAACAGGCAAGGATGTTCCCAGAGAGGAGGCTGACCAACCTGTGGCTTTGATAAAGAGCCACATCACATTAGTCGTTGGCACTGCAGGCAGGATTAACTGTGTAGCACCTTAAATCCTTGTACATGCCAATAAATCCATAACTCTGAATTCACAAGCATTAACAGTGCCACAGAAAGCAATTTGGGAAGTTTGAGATGTCCAGATACAAACTAGGGCCACATGGGAGCATGATATCTGGAAGATGCTGCGTTCTGCTGCAGAGCCCAGTTGTCACCCTGGTCCCAGCATTCTAGATTATAGCTGAAACCCATTTCTGTTACATAAAAAGCACACAGAAGATGCACGTCCTAGTCCAAGAACTATTTCCTAAGTCCTGTCTGACAGACCTTATACTTTCTGCCACGTAGACAACTGTGTGGTGGATGAAAGAGCAACTCCGTGATGGATCCCAGCAAATCCACAAAAGATGTACACAAATTGAAGCCCACATGTCTGTCCTTGCTCATATAACAGGTTGCTGGAGGGCTTCAGAGGACAGGGGGGAGTGGAGGGGAATCTGCAGGAGATGACAGCATCTGGCTCATGGGATATTAAAGTGCAGAAACTTCACTTTCTGATGAAAATCAAAGTCTAGCTTGTTGCCCTGACCAACAGCCACATGGTCATCAAAACCTCGCGCTGTGCCTCAGAGTGATAAGTAGAAATATCTGTGCTACATTTAGACATAGGTTAAGAGCCCTCCTCTGAAACACAGATTAAAATTGAGCCTACCAGCCTCTAGATAACCTAGACTCAGCCTATATTACACCAGTTTTCTTCAGGGGGACAGCCAGTTAATAAACCCCTAGGATGTCAGAGAATGTAGAAGATTCCACCAGGCCAGGTGGAGCTGTCCAAAAGGCTGCTGACGTGATGACGCCAGTGTGAAGAAAGCCCAGATGATTGTAAATGTTCATAGGCCAGAAACTCCCAGCAGAGCCCTCCCAGTTAGATCTTTGAATATATAAATGCTCAGCCTTCACAGTGCTTATGAAGATGCTGGATCACAACAACAGCCTGGACTGCCAGCAAGTCCTTCTCGTTGCTTGATAAAGCACATTAAGTTGTCCCAACAGGAGTACTACTCTGTGCTACAGCAGCTATAACCTCACTGTCACACACGGATTCCTGTTAAGGCAGGCTGCAAGAACTTCCATTTTAGTTCTCCTCTGGAAATGCCCATAAAGTTCATGAATTTTCTGAGCTGCAACTCTTCACACTGCTTTCTCTGCCAGTGTTGGCTTTCATTAGTTCTCTTAAATATAAACTTGGAGCAAAACCTCTTCAGATGTTTTAAGTTACAAATGTGTGGAAAAAAATATAGTCCTCTACATTAAAAAGAAAGTTTTGTGTGCAAGTGTGAGGGAGACACACAGAAGGGAAGAAGTAGGGAATAGCTCAAAAATGGCAATACTTTGAAACCTGAAACTTGGCATGGGAACAGTTCCTGACAAAGTGTATGCTCTACTAAGTTTAGAAGAAATTGTGGTTGTAAAATAAGGCTATGAACACTTGGGAGAACGCCCTAGTGCACAGACAGCAGAGGACCCCGTTTGAATTTAGCTATTAACCCACACGGATGCCAGGCGAGTGCCTGAGGATTGCTGTTTGCATCACAAGTAGCAACTGCAAGTAAGGACGCTCCGAGTCTAAACCCAAATGCTCCCATTGCTTGGGATAAAAAGAATAAAATTAAAAATTAAATAAGAACAATAGAGAGCCAAGGCTCTATGCTTCCAATGCATCCCAAGCTATCTGAGCAATCTGGTGTGTACTAAACTGGGTGGGCAAAGCCTTGAGTTTGGGCCAGTGAGACACTGACTGCTAATTAATGACTTCTGTACCAAACAGCAACTTAGTGCCCCTTTCATTTAAAAGCCAGCTAGACCTCCCTGCTGCTATAAGAGTGACCTGCCATTCCACAGACATATTCCTCCTGCTTTTAATCCTCCCTATTTCATTCAGCCACAAGGGGATACAAGGCAACATCAAGGTAGGCAGAGCACAGATGGCTGCCTGGGGAGCCGCTTCGCTGGCAGAGATAATATCCCTGGGATTACATGGGATGAGTGTCACCAGATGTGAGTCCCAGCACACCAAGGAGAAGTAATCCCTGCAGTAGAGAGCAGCAATTAGACTAGACACCTTTATTTGATCAGGCCAGAGCTGGAATTGTTTCAAGCTTCAGTAACAGGTACAGCAAGCACCCCTGAACACAATGATTTTTACAAGTCCACACTCGGAAATGCTCAGTTTAGGCATCTGCTGCCAGCCCCCTACCATCCACCTCCAGGAACAAAACAGGCTGTTCAAGCAAGGCCAAATTAAACCCAGAGTCACGTGCAGGGCAGCATGAAGGATGGTAGAGGGTGAGCAATCCTGCAAAGGACTGCGGGAAGGATGAGAGAGTTCCTCCTCTGACTGGAAAACGAACGGGTGATGTAATTTTTACACTGGAAGAATAAACTGTCAGTTGAGACTGGGACTTGGACAACCTGGCCAGACACGGATATTCCTCTGTGCATGGGTGCTCACCTGCAAGTTGAAGATATCTGCATGATGCCCTGCTTTTGCAAATGCTGGCTGTGTTAATACAGAGCCAAGGGAGGCTCTGATCACAGCTAACGAAGTCAGCCAGCCTGTGCAATGACATCAGAGCTTGTTCTTACATATCATATATTTGTTGGAGCAATCCCAGGCACAGCTCCAGGTTGGGCAGAGAAGAGATTCAGAGCAGCCCAAGGAGAAGGACTTGGGGGTGTCAGTTCATGAGAAACTGAACATGAGCCAGCTGCAGTGTGCACTTGCAGCCCAGAAAGCCAACGGTATCCTGGGCTGCATCAAAAGGAGCGTGACCAGCAGGTCGAGGGAGGTGATCCTGCCCCTCTGCTCTGCTCTCGTGAGACCTCACTTGGAGTACTGTGTGCAGTTCTGGTGTCCTCAACATCAAAAGGACATGGAACTGTTGGAACAAGTGCAGAGGAGGCCACTGAGGATGATCAGGGGATGGAGCACCTCCCGTATGGAGATAGGATGAGAAAGTTGGGGCTGTTCAGCCTGGAGAAGAGAAGGCTGCGTGGAGACCTCAGAGCAGCCTTCCAGTATCGGAAGGGGGCCTATAGAGATGCTGGGGAGGGACTCTTCGTTAGGGACTGTAGTGATAGGACAAGGGGTAATGGCTTCAAGCTTAAACAGGGGAAGTTTAGATTGGATATGAGGAAGAAGTCCTTTACTGTGAGGGTGGTGAGGCACTGGAATGGGTTGCCCAGGGAAGTTGTGAATGCTCCCTTGCTGGTGGTGTTCAAGGCCAGGTTGGATAGAGCCTTGGGTGGCATGGCTTAGTGTGAGTTGTCCCTGCCCATGGCAGGGGGGTTGGAACTGGATGACCTTAATGTCCTTTCCAACCCTAACTATTCTATGATTCTATTATCAATAACGGAGGCTGTGTTCACATTTGGGACTATGCTCCCAAGCTGCACAGAGGAGCAAGAACATCCCATCTTTAGTGACTGCCACTTAAAACTCCACTAGAAGCTGATGGAGAGAACATCACAGCTAAGACTGCACTGGCTTTCCCCTGCTGGTGTAGCTGCCTATGTGCTCTGGTTTTCCTATGTTTCAATTGACACCACCTATTTAGTTGTTCCATAGGCGTCCAACATGCTCATGTTTATAATCATCCCATTTCTACTGGTGCACATCTTGCTCACGGAGACCTATCCTCCTTTCATATCACCACAGTCCTGCATCCTTCCTGGTCTTCCATTAGTGCTATTTCTCTTTGTTCTATCTGAACTGTGAGTGATGCATCCTGATGCTAAGTGCTGTGAGGAGAATGAGCAGAGGTTAGGCAGGGTATTGAAGTCAGTTAATGACCAGCAGCTGCTAGTCTGATCTCCAAGTAGCTGAAACTGAGGCTGTGCCCAACAGTCAGTGCCAGACACAGCATTTCACCCCTCTACTTCTCTCATTATCCCAAACCAACAGCTGTGGTGGGAAAACAGGACAGACAAACACTGTAAGCCCTAGCACAAGACAGAACTGCTCAGATACCTTCTGAGATGTGTGTCCACCAGCTAACAGCTCTCCAGAGCATGAGGCCAGTATTTGCCCAAAGTGCTGATTCCGTATGGTGCTGTTCCCACCCCAACTATCCTGTGATTCCCGTTTCAGGCAAGATGAAGCACAAAGCAGCTCCAAGGTTTCAATCCAGCTGAGCACTGCTCATCAGTACTGGTACCCATGGTCCAGCCTCAAACTGTCCTGGCTTCCTCAGTCCCAAACTGCACAGGTACTCAAAAGCCTTGTGGACAAGAACAGTCCGTATGAAGAGCTAGAAGTAACAGCAGCTCATGTTTTATGTTCAAAGTGCACCCACCACAGTTGCGTAGCTACAACCAGCTGCAGCAGCACCTCACAGGGCCCTGACAGCCCCCTCAAAGTCAACCTGAGAGACTTCACCCGACCAGTGAGCCTGTCTGGGAAGAGCCTCCCAGCCCTTGCTCTGCTTCCTGACATTTCCAACGGAAGATTCAATTGGTGTAATCCAGGAGAAGAGCACTCTGTTTGCTCACCTTTAAAAGCTGGACTAGAGCAGCCAAACCAATTTCACTTGGGAAATTCTGTCTGGACACACAGAGGCAAATACACAAGCTGAAGTTCAGCAGTGCCCCTGTAAACACCGCATTTCCTTCCTCACACATACATGGAAAGAAGTGGGATGATTTTGAATGCCCTGTGTTCAGAGAGACCTTTCATTTTAGATATCCTGGGTCAAAGCAAATAACATCACATGGTACCTCAAGGTGGTTTCTTTTGGCTTTTTATACTTGGAAAACAGTGAGCGCATTTTTATGGATCCAAGTAATGTCCAAACAGGCACTGGCATCACTTCATGTTGGTTCCATCATCCTCTGTGCTGCAAGCATGGAAACTAAAAAACCTCAGGCACTGAGGAATAACCTCAACTTTGATCTGAAGCAAACCTGTGCAGGTTGAAAAAAATCCACTTCATGCAAATTCTTTTGCATTTGTAACTCTCCAGCTTTTTTTCTTTTCCTTCTCTGGGGAAAGGCAGGAACAGAACAGCAAAAAATCCCAAGAGAATTACCATAAAGTATTTTGAAGACAGAGCATTTGGAAGGGAAGTCAGGGACGCAGCACATAAAAGCCCGCTCTAATGAGATTTCCAGTCCAATTCTGCCAAATTTAGGACATTAGCATACTGGGAATTTTACAGGCATCCAAACTGGAGTTAATTGAATACAAAACTTCTGCATTGAAACCTGAGATACAAGGTTGAACACACTGACCTTATACAGCATCGGATCAGTCCTCAAGTGCAAGAATAGGAGTATTTGGGGAACACTTTGGTATGTCAAAGAAAACAGGTAAAAGACTTGACAATTTTCATTGTCTTAACTATGGAAGTGACTGCAGCAAAGCTTCTTTGGCATCAGGATCTTGGCAGCATCAAAGGAAAGGTTTAGATATTGGCATGGATAATGAGAAGGAAGACATGGCTTGAGATCCTCCTGCTCCAGGGCTGAACCTGGGAGACGGCAGCAGGAAAAGGTCTCCTTTGAAGATGACATGGACAATGACCTCCCAGCTTATGTGCTCAAGAGGAAACAGTCCACATCAGAAACAGGATGTGACAGAGGGTAAGAGGGACTTTGTAGCACTATGGATTTGCATGTATGGTGAAGGGAGCTGGAGAACAAGACCGCTTTGCTGATACTTTCAATCCTACATCAATGATCCACTCAGTGTGGTTCCCGACTCTGAGCTGTCTCGGGCAGGAGCAGGCCTTATTCTGCACTTGGTGTAGGACTACCTCAGCACAACCGTGAAGACGTTAAAAGACAATATGGAGAATTAACATGCATCCAAAGCAAGCTTAGGCCCAGATGTGTTTTCATTGGGAACCTGTGTCACTGGGTGACTTTGCAGGTGATTTCTTTGATACTACTATATTCAATAAAGTCAGGTGGCCACTGGCAAGCTTGAAACAGCCAATGCAGCCTTGAAGCAAGGATGAACTTCAGGATTGCCCTAGAGAGCTGGGACCACACAATGTCTCTCTTCTCCCACCGAGGACCAAACTTGCATGGCTGTGCTCCAGCTGTAATGAGAATCCTGTAACTGAAATAGCACTGGAGAGACAAGAGCAGCCTGGATTCACACCATTTCAGCCGATGTGTATTTTTGTCAGGAGACCAGTATCTCAACCTCACACCCCATTTATTAGTCTATCCTCTCCCGCGGGAGCTATTCTGTGGGTGAAGCGGAGGAATTCAAGCCAGGTCTCTCGCTCTCCCTGCTTCTCATCAGCAGAGTCCTTTTAAAGGGAAAACTCAGGCAACAACCGGTGATGTATGCAGAAGCATTTCTGCCAGCACTGCTGTGCGAGGCAGGGATATGAAGAGGTGTGATCCTTCACCGATGGAGCCGTGCTGGCAACAGCCCCGAGTGTAGATACACTTACACCAAGAACCCACCCCCACCTTTTTATTTTAAACAAGGATAGCTTGTGTTGTGCTGTATGTCTGCGTCACACGAAAAGTGTACTTTTTCCCTTACATTCTGACAGTACAAAGCACACCGATGTCCTGATGAGGAAGCATTTGGTGGGTGTAACAGTCTCTGGTGTCCTATTCTGGGCAGGTGTTCAAAGAGTAGCCAAGACCCCAGAGTTTTTGGAACAGATGAATGCAACTCAGGTTTATCCCTCGACAAGTCTCAAAACAGCGCACTGGGAAGAGTTGAGGAAGAGGGGCAAAACCATGACTTTCAGACGTCCAGTCACATGCACAAAATGAAAAGTAACTCCATTTTCAGGCCACATTAGTCTCAAGAAAAAGCCAGCATCAGGTCTTACTGGTGGGGATATGGTGCATGGAGGGAGAGAGTGCAGATGAAGAGAGAAACATAGCTGAAAAAAATCTTCATTTCTGATCAAGGGAGTATATTCATGGAATATGGTATGCGGTATTTGCCCAGCTGAACACACACCAGCAGCAGGCAGCGAGACCCACAACCGCAAAGTGAGAGAAAGCTGTTGGCAGCAGCAGTCCATAAAAAGGACATAAATAATTAGAGTTCTTCTAAACAAGGTCAAGCTTTAGCTGCTGCTTCTCTTCCTCTACTTAACAGCCAAGGGAAATGGCTCAGAATGATTCAGGGTGAGTTTTGTCCTGGTGAATCCTAGAGCAAGGGAGAAGGTTTGAAAAGAATCAGAGCTTACCTCTCAACCACAACTTTGCTGTTCATTAAATGCAAGCTGAGTGTCATGGGTTCAGCAGTAAGCTTACAGCTCAAACCACGACACTGAGCCATGCCCTCAGCAAGTCCTGGAAGATTGGCTTGCTGCATCCTCAAAGCAGCTTTCCTGACAGAACCTGTTTGCTGACACCCTGAACCGTTTCAAGGTACTGCTGTAGGTTTCTTGTCCTGCTCCACAACACAATGGTTCCCTGGAGCACTGAACCACAGCATTTCTCCAACAGTGCTGCCCCTTCCACTTCTTCTCACTGAAGGGGAAAAAATACACAGCAATATCTGCAGACAGAGACAAAAAGGTGTTATATTTTTTAAATTACTCAAGGCAAGTTAAATATCCCTCCATCTGCTGCTGCCATGTGAGTGGTGGTTTGGGGTTTAGGTTGGGGGTGGCTGGAATATAATCATCACAGTTGGACATTTGCCTTTGCATCATCTTCCTAGCATAAACAGCCTTGCCTTCCACAACTTCATGGAAATACATCACAGCAAGGAAGCCAGAAAAGAGCAGATATTATAATGTTAGGATTTTTACTTCGGATTTTAATGAGAAAAGTCCCAGAAGTAACTGAATGATCACGGAGTCTCTCTCCCAGAGCAAAAGACTCTTGCTCTCATAATCCTTACTTAAGGTAAAGAAACATCCAGGACAAATAAATGAAGTGCTCAGTGCCTGGATCATCATCAACCACCTTTAAACCTCCATACTGCTCTAGAAGACAGCACAGAGAGAATACCTGTTCTTGCTGCTGGCCATTTCGCACTGAAAATCCCCACAGTTCCCCTCCAGCATGAGGACATCCATCAGAAGGAAAGTTATTTCAGCTCTGACAGGCAGACAGGGGCAGAGCAGGATTGTTACATAAAGCATCAGTGGGAGTAAACAGGAATATTACTTACAGGCAGTAATGCTTCCATCTCAAGGGACCCTCACTGCACCACACAGGCTCTGGGATTCCTCCAAGTGATTAAATACACAGATTGGCTTTTTGGCAGCTATTCAAGACTTCATCGCATAAACCTGCTCCTTCTCCTATATGTATCTTCTGTTTACGTGCACTTCTGCCGATACTATCTGTCTCCTTCCACGGAATCTACACTTAGCACACGAGGGTCTTTTCTGTCTGCAGCCAAAGGATGGAGCAGCAGACACATCTGGGCTTCTAAGGAGCCTTTACAATGTCTGGGTAAGGATTTCTTCACTGGAAGACATTGTCCTCCTGCAACACGACACAACCATCACTGCTGCGTTCTGGTTTGGAAGCACTCTGTATCCATTTGGCATTTTCCTAACAAAACTGTGCAAGGATAAGAGACCATTACTGCCCCATTATGACAATGTCTAAGATGAGACACCCCCATCAGGCAGCATGAACTCATGAATCAATGGCTATGATACAGAATGGACTATAGAAGAAATTCCCTGCCCTTTGGCCAAGCAAATTTTCAAGATCTCTCATCACTCACAGCACATCCTCTGTTAACAGCAGCCCCATGTTGCCTGGCTGCCCAACATGCCCACATACTGTGACCCTGCGAATATGTGTATCATCTAGACAAGCTCAGCCTGTGTTGCCAGAAAGGGATAGTGCATGCTCCACAAGCCTCTTGAACTGACATTCCCCAAGCCAACCTTCCCAAATGAAAAATGGGCTCCATAGGAAATAACCCACCTGTAGGACCTTAGGAAACACCAGGCTTCCTTCCCTTACACAGCGTTACTCTCTGCTGGCTGACAGCACCTCTTGGTCCAGACAGAAGAGCAGTGCAAACTGATCCTGGAAGCTATTACCCACTGCAGCCTCCAGAAGCAAATGCTACTGCCATCACCCAAACATACTCCATCCTCAACTCATGCACTAATGTACTGGTTTTCTATCTCCCGTTTTGTGCCATGAATCACCAAACAAAACCACAGCTGGAATTGCTGAAACCGGCTTTGTATCCAGACCTGCAGTTAATAGTGTTTTCCCACTGCCCTTTTGGGCAGCATTACATAGCCCTTAATTATGCTCCCCAGCTCCTGTTGACTTCAAAACACATGCACCTGACAAAGCCCTCTCCCTTCCAACCTCCTATGCACAGGATATGGCTGGGATGGAGTTAATTTTCTCCCTAGCAGCCCATACAGTGCTCTGTTTCAGATTTGTGGCTTCCTCAGTGTTGATAACACACCAGTGTTCTAGCTTCTGCTGAATAGTGCTTGCAGAACATTAAGACCTTCCTTGTTTCTCACTACCCAACCAGTGAGTAGGCTGGGGATGGGGCAGGAGCTGGGAGGGGACACAGGTGATACCAAAGGGTGGGCTTGTCTTTAGCTGTTGCTCAGACACTGGCTGGATGGGATGCTGAGGGATGGTGAATGACTTCTTTTGCAGTACTTTTGTCACGTGTGTGTCTGAGGGGCTTTTTCCCTTCCTTTTTAAAACTGTCTTTATCTTGACCCAAGAGTTTTCCCTCACTTTTGCTCTTCCAATCCTCTCCCCCATCCCACTGGCACAGGGGAATGAGCAGCTGGCCAGGTGAATGTTTAGTTGCTGGTTGGTGTCAACCCATCACACCCTAAAGCCCTCAAAAGTGCATTTTCAGGCTAATCTTTACTGGACTTTATTTTTGTAATCACAGCTAAAACCACCTTGTATGACTCAAAACCTCCTCTCAGCTGTGTCTTACATTGCCCTGCTCTCTGATCATTTTCAGCTCTCATTACCGCTTCAGACTTCAGGATGTGCTAATGCAAACAAACCTAAGTAAAGCCACGTAGGGACCCAGGACACGCTGCACCTGTAAGGCACCACAATACTTTTCAGAAGGTTTCTAACCCTTGAAGTTAAGAAGGTAAAAGCTATGGACCTGGGGCAATGGCATTTGGGCTGGATTTGAATTCCCAAATCCTTCTCTCTTAGGAGTCATGACTCCCTGTGACACTGAGGAAGCAGAGAAAGGAAAAAGCCATCTTGGTCCTTCAGCTTTCTGTGCAGCTCTCAGCCATGCCCATCTCTGGATTTTGCTCTCAAGTGCTGAAACGTTTCAGGCTGCTCAGACAGGGAGAGCTGTGCTTCTGGAGGCTGTCCAAACCATCCATTAGGCTTCCTGTAGCAAATAAATTGCTCTGCTTGATTCATGGGCAACGTGTCTCTGAAAGGAGTTAACCAGAACGTAACCAGGACTAGCACATAGTGCTGCACAAGCTACTGCACCAGTTTGATCGATACCGGAACAGTATGAATTGTATTCCAACTGAAATATAAATTGAGACCTGAAAAGGAGCTTTGCAGAGGCAGAGAGGGAACGCTTCATGCAGGTACATGGCCACCCCTGGGCCCCTCATTTCATATACAGTCTTTCCTATGATCCTTTGCAGCATTTCTTATTGTCATTTTCTCCACCAGGTGATTATCACACGCTTTCCCCGTCTTTCCCTGAACACATCTTTGACTGGTAAAATTTCAGTGCTTAGACCCACTGCAAGAGCTTCTGCACCTCCTATAGCATCTTTCCATTGCAGTATCACTATTGTGCTCCTCCTAGCCAGCTCTGGGACACCAGCCCTTCACAGAGTTACATCCCAACTCCATGGCTCTGAAGTACAAGAAGTGAAACCTTCTCAGGTTCCCCCAGGAACTGCTGCTCGACCAGCTTAAGTGCGAAGTGATCATCATCAACAGCTCCAATTGCCATCTTTTTAAATCTCACAGTCATACTTCATCATGGAAGTACCAAACTGCACTGAGTTCCTGTGCAGGATCCCCATCCCTCTCTCTTCCTCTTTCTCTGTCTTGGCCTTGTCCCACCCTCTGCCTGGTGAGACACAACCCAAATCTGTTGATAACCTTGCCTGAAGGGTCTACGACTCAGGATGACAACAAACGTTTCACTAGGAGTTCCCTCAAAGGCTACAGTGATGATAACCAACACGACCAAAGTGGTTGGTCTTGCATCATGCCTGCTTCTTCCTGGTTTGCTTGCGGAAGCACAAAGAGGTCCCTAATAGCCCAAGGTGGGGGAACATGCACATCTACAAGCCCCCACCAGTAGGAGCTATGCATACAAGTGAAGCAGGACAGAGTATAGCCACCAGTGTAAGAGCTAGCCATACTTGTAGAAGTATCTGTGAGCAGCTATTGAGCCCTCAAATGTCATACCTCAAAAGCCAACTTCAGGCAGGCAGATGCAAATTTCAGGGACATCCAGTAAGGTTATTCAAGGTACACCCTTTTCCCTCCAGAATAATCAAATGCAAATCTGGCCTATCATCGGCAGTGCAAACACTACCCAAACGCTTCCAGTGCTGACAAATAGATTCCTCCATCGTTGCTCAATCACTATTTGCTCAGATTAGCTCCGTGTGTATTGTAACAGCATTTAATACAGAGCCAGCCTTCAAAGGCAGATGAATCTGAAATTAACAACAGAGGCATTTTTGCTCCGAGGTCTGGATGAGAGCATAAAATAACTGAACTTTGTTCCTGTGGCTTATTACATCATCTGGCCCCTCTTTGACTGAAAATATTTCTATTCCTCATTCCAGCCCATCTGTTCTTCAGAAAACTCCTTCTATTTACTTGAAAAACAAGTAACTGGGGGCAAAGGCGCTTCTCCCTCCCCACCCCGAGGGAAGTATGGTCACAATTAAGCAAAGAGCACTGTATGTTTATTCCCGCTAGTGCATGTGCACGCATACACATGTGTGTGCACATGCCTATTTTTAGGTACACTGTCAAAAATCAGCCTAATATTTCACAGCAAAGGAGGTCTTGACCTGAAAAACACATCATTATTTCTAATTAAGAAATAAAGAAACAAAATTGTCCAAAGTCTCTCTCTGCAGGGAAGCTGCGCTGTGAGATGACTGGTCCTTTTCCTGCTGTTGTGTTTGCTTTAGCCTCAATTTACTTCAGTGTGAAAACTGAGTCCAAATGAAACTCATCAGCCGGCAGGGAAAGGAAGAAGGGGTTAGGACAATGGTGCTGCCCTCACCTTCCTGTGTGGGTTGGGAAAGGCATTTTGAGTCTTCTCTTCAGATGAAGAAGTGCATTCCTTCAACAGAGGTTCACCTCACCCAGCACCACCTCACCTGCCTGTACTGCATTCAGGCTGTCTCTGCTGCTGCACCTTTTCTTGCACAGGAAGGAGACTGAGCTGAAGTGGTACAAACACCTTCTATTGGTGCAACCCAAGCCGTCAGTATATGAATTATTTCCACTGAGACAAGTGGGCACATATATAACAAGAGAGGTGTTCTCCTCCTTTTGCCATGCTATAATAGGGAAAGGACACATTGCCCTTTGTCTTATCCTTATTAATCACTTCTGGAAAAAAACCAACACTAATTTAGCATTGTAAGGACAGTGCCTGCAATGAGGTGGGTCTCGACTAAGTCCATGGCCTCAGGACACCACTTTAGCACACACAACAGCAGAAGCATGGAAAGAGAGCCCGATTGCACCATCCCCAGAACAACGCCCACATGCCTGCCAGGCCACTGGGACACAAATGCTCTGAAGAAACCCTAAATGATTCAGGGCTGAGATCACTTGAAACAATGACTGTGAAACCACACGCTAAGGGGTGAAACCCCCTCTATTGACCACACTGATGAATTCTCAGAAATTGCTGGCTGAGGGGAAATGCATTTGGATTGTTTGACAGACGGAAATCACTTGGGCAAGGCTGCCCAGTGGCGATGCTGCCCAGCGGCGATGCTCTCCTCTGGCAGAGCAGGGAGGCAGAGCAGATCTCCAGGATGTGCATCCATGGTGGTAGGTCCCAGCAGCATGCACAAGTTCAGGCTCAGCCATTCACACCTTCCTTAGGAGCCAACTTACTTTCTCCCTGGACAAAGGAGAGGGTGGATAAGTTTGAACAGTGACACTTGATCAGATTTTTCCTTTCGGACAATTCTCCAGGCTAGACAGGAAATTCATAGAATCACAGAACAGTTAGGGTTGGAAAGGAAAGGACCTTAAGATCATTTAGTTCCAACCCCCCTGTCATCAGCAGGGACATCTCACACCAAACCATGTCACCCAAGACTCCATCCAAGCTGGCCCTGAACACTGCGAGGGATGGAGCATTCACAGCTTCCCTGGGCAACCTATTCCAGTGCCTCACCACCCTTCTTCCTTATATCTAACCTAAACTTCCTGCTTAAGTTTGAGCCCATTACCTGTTGCCCTATCACTACCAGTCCCTAATGAAGAATCCCTCTCCAGCATCCTTCAGATACTGGAAGGCTGCTCTGAGGTCTCCATGTAGCCTTCTGTTCTCCAGGCTAAACAGCCACAACTTTCTCAGCCTGTCTTCATATGGGAGGTGCTCCAGTCCCTGATCATCCTTATGGCCCTCCTCTGCACTTGTTCCAACAGTTCCATGTCCTTTTTATGTTGAGGACACCAGAACTGCACACAATACTCCAAGTGAGGTCTCACAAGAGCAGAGCAGAGGGGCAGGATCACCTCCCTCGACCTGCTGGTCACTGCTCCTTCTGATGCAGCCCAGGATACCGTTGGCTTTCTGGGCTGTGAGCACACACTGCAGCCGGCTCATGTTCATTGTCTCATCAACCAACACCCCCAAGTCCTTCTCCTCAGGGCTGCTCTGAATCTCTTCTCTGCCCAACCTGGAGCTGTGCCTGGGATTGCCCTGACCCAGGTGTAGGACCTTGCACTTGGCATGGTTAAACTTCTTAAGAGGCTGGCATCAGCCCACCTCACAAGTGTGTTCCACCACATGGGACACAATACACTGCACAACAGCCCAAACTAGCAAGGTTTCTAGGTAGGGTTGGAGATCATTGATACTTCATGCTCACCATATCCTCTGTTAACATCCTTAACACCTATCTAATTTGGGCTTTGTTCACTTAGATCTGTACCAGGACCATTAGTAGTTGTATTACAAAGAATTCCACTGATGCAAATCTACTTTGCTGCTTGTGGTATATCAAAAATTGACTCTTTCTATATACACGGTCTATTCATGCGCTTCTGAGTTATAATTCACAGTTGGTTAAACTTGAAACAGAGAGATTTCAGTGCAACTGCTGATAAGATTACAGTGTATAAGATGATAAAAACCCAAGTAGCAAATCACTGAGGGTTTGAAGCACTTGAGATCTGTATAGACATGGTACACAAAGAATGGGAAAGAAAACAGGGATTCAGAAAGCTGAGATAACCAGAGCTCTGGAAAGAAGGAAGTGCTCTCCTGCTGCTATACAACCCACAAATCCCCACAAATCTGAAGCAAAACCAGGCTCCAATTTAAACCCTTTCCAGTGATAAAAGGAAAAAGATATTCTGAATTCGGCACTTAAATAACAAATAAAAGCCAAGTATGTCCACCTTCGAACCATCATGCACCCATTTTCCCCCCGTTAGAACTACTGAGCAAATCCTGCCCAAACTCTTGGGGAGAGTAGAGTGCAGAAGCCATGCTTCTGCACATGTGTACCTCTCACCACATTTTGTCAGCCTGGCTGTGAAAGGGGCACCAGTTCACCCCACACGTCATTAGCTGCCATGCAAAGCCCAAAGGACTGCTGCAAGAATGACCTGGAAGAATCCAGTTTGATGTAAGTGCTACTGACATTATCTGGTGGGATCGCTCGGGACACTTCCCAAGTGTACAAAGAAAACCCATACTACTGGCTTTTACAGAAAAAAGCACACACCAAGCAATATGCTTTAAGCCAGCATTCATGTTGAAAATGAAATAGGCTCACCATGTCCTGCTTTATCCACAGGGGTACAAAATGCAAGTGGTTTGCCTTTCTTTTCTTACCTCTTTTTGACATTGTCAGAAGTCTCCATCAAGCCCAAGGAGTACATCAGGCAGATAGCTACACTCAATCCATTTAGCAAAGCAGCTGCGATTTCATTTCCCATAGAGAATGAAAGAAATCTTGCAAAGTGCATTATCCAAGAGAACAGAGCTTAAAGTAGTTGCCTGCAATGTGTGGGCATCACAGGTACAGGCAGCAGTGGTTCTGTTTCTGTTTCACAGCAGTTTGTTGGCGCAGGAGATCTAAGAACTGGGCCTTTACATTTCTGTATCTCCTGACATATCTGATTTCCAGATATAACTATTTGCATATACAAGTTACTGTCCTTTCCAACTGCAGTCCATACAAATACTGCCCTTGATTACTGCGTTGCTTTGCTCCTGGTTAAGTCAAGGAAGATGTTTTTCTACAGATACAACTTAAGCATGCAAAATATGCTATTGTATCCTTGATCCTGGAGCCTCCAACCCCTTCCTGACTTGTGGCGTCAAAGTATTCCACTGATTTGCCTGACTTGTTTTCTTAATTCACTACACCCAGTTGGAGGGTGTCCTGCTCTCTGCAGTAATCCCTCCAGCTTCCAGCACTGCACCTCTCTGGACTGATCATGTAGCCCAGACCAGAGGTAAGTAATGCGCAGCGGGAGGGGGTATTTTCTTCCTGCTTGTCTGTAGCTTCATCTTTCTACTTGCCTCTGGGCAGTGTTACTAAATACTGACATTATTTTTTCAAGCTCAGAACTGGCATAACTGATTTCCTGATGTCTTGGAACCCATCCAAACCATCCATTAGCCACAAGTTCACAAACTGATACATCTTCCAAAAGGCACATGGGCAACACTATTGTTTCTAAGAAGAAGTTAACTTCAGGTAAATGAAAGTATGATTTACTGCCTGGGACAGGTTGCTCACAGTAAATAACTCAGGATTTATGAATTGTCACCCGTAAGACTCCGTTCACCTGCAGCAGTAAGGGGCCCTTGGATCACTCAGTGCAGTAACTTGCTATTAAATCACTGTTCTTTATGTGCATCACTGTAGGAGGCCTGAATGCGGATCACATCTTCAAGGCACCAGGCGCTACCCAAACACTATGTCAGGTCATCACAGTCACGTTATCCTGATAGTGCTGGTTGGCATGGCCCTGAGTAGGAACTCATTCCAGCATCTCCTCCTACACCTCCCCTGCCATCTGCTTCATTAGCAGGTGACATAGAGCATTTGTGAGCCAGATGGGTAGCTGGTTCTGGAGAAGGGGCTGGTGAGAGACTCTCAGTTCCTAGTCACAAGTTTGAGTCCTTGGCATGGTGATCACCAAGGCAAACTGAGGCCACAACAAAGCCCTAGAGATGTACCATCATGCAAGACCTTCCCTCCTACTGCTGGCTTTCCAAGGCAGACTTGCTGCTATCCAGCAGAAAACAGAGCACCCAAATTGAGAGACCTGCTCTTCCCCCTCAGCACAGAGCCTCTGGCCTTGCTCCCAGATTTCATACAGTCTTGTCAGCAGCACCAGTCCTGAGCAGTGCGAGGTCCCTACCATTGGTCCTAACTGCAGAGGCTCCTTCCTGCCATTGTTTTCTGTGTTTCCACTATTACTGAATTCCCTCCAACCCCCCCTATAATACTGAACTGCCAAATGCCAGGTGCACTTCTCACCCTTAGAGAGCTTACCAGGCCCTCACAATTCACCGTGTACAACTGCTGTCTACAGTGCATATCCCAAATACACCTTGAAGGCAGGGCCTGTAGCAGCACATCTCAGGCTTGATGTTAAACCAGAGCCCGAGGGTTCTGCTGCTTCAAACCCCTCGGTTTGTCCAACACCTACGATCTCACAGCAGTTTCACATGACCTCAAGGGACTGAGTGTCATCAGTGACTGAGCCACCATCCCTTCCAGTATGTGCAGCCTATGAAGCTGAGCCATCCGCTTCTCGACACTGAGCAGAGCTGACCCTTCACAAACTCTCCGCACTGGGACCTGCTGGTAGTGTACGATGGAGGGAAAAGCTTTACTTCACGCTTGTGGGTTTTCACATCATGGTCAAAACCAAAATAATTCTGAGTCCCCATCTGGTTTTCAGTATAGGGCATTGATTTGCTGCGCAAGGGGAGCTGTTAATATGGGACAGAGACAACCCTATAAAACAAAAGTTGTTTACCATTTATCATTATCCAATACCGTGCCCTATTGGGGTTGATAAAAATGAGATTTTGCTTTTACGACCTCGGCAAGTTTCACACTGCACAAGAACCGTATGTTTCGTGCACATTATAACAGGCACTTAATTTCCAAATCCTGGTAAAAAAGGCATCAAAACAGTCCTACAGCTTTGACAAACCTCAAAGACCAGGCAAGTTCCTGGTTTTGACACACAGTAGGGTGTTGCCTTGGCATGGTCTAGAAGTCCCTACCTCATTTCCAGGCACCACAAATTCCAACTATACCATACATCGCGTTACATACAGCATGATGGGCCCTTGGCTTTGAGAAAACCATTTTGTTAAAGCAGCTTGAACAGGAATTTTAGGCAGGATTGTAACACCTTGCAGTATCTCTCAGGGGACAACGACAAGTCGGGACAGGTTTTAGGGCCCTGCATGTGGTGGCTGCGCCTCTCATACACATGCCTTCTAGCCAGCATCTCTTCAGACACCTGGAGGTCTTGGATACTATGGTTTCATGGCTGCAAACTGACCGAAGAAGTCTGTGCTGGAGAGGCTTTCCCCAACAGAGGTGGAGGCACCCACAGGCACTTGCTGGCCAGCAGACACAGCAGCATGGCACTGAGATACAGAGGCTGAAACCAGCTTACACCATTGAGCCACTGTAGGCAAGCTCACAAACTCACTGATTTTCCTCTCTGGGAGCTCTTACTAAAACATCACTGAACTCTCATCAGTCCCATTTTGTTTCCACCTTGGGATTAAGCCCTGAGATGTACAGAATCCATGAAAGTCACTGAGAAACTGAGGAAGCTGTTATCATATCTGTTGGCTGAAAGGTCCAGGATCACTTAGAGCTCTCCCTTGGAGGCTATGAGCTACCAGTGGCTCACTGGGGTTTCTACCACAACAATCTTGATTCATTGATTTTCTGTAACAACGGATCTTGTGTTTATCACACTTAACACGGACCTTCCCTGCATATGTTTCAATTCATACATTTCAACTTCAGGTCCAACAATTGCAGCTAAAAGGAGTAAATGTTCTGCAAATATCCAATTACTTAAAATACACAGGAGCTGAAAAGTCTGCGCTGGCACGATCACCTCTGCATGTGGTCTCTGAGAGGCTGAACCCTGTGAGCTTTTCAACAATAACACAATGCAGGATGCACGGTTTCCAGAGGGCTGGCTGTCCCCACAGCACCCATCTGCAGGTTCTCCAGCCCAGGCTGCACCAGAACACCAGCACAGGACATGGGGTTCCCCCTGCAGTGAGACCAGACAGGCTGCAAATGCCTTTCTAAAATGCTTTCAGTTTACCTGCTCCTCTGTCCTGCTTCAGAGCCACTCTGAAGATGTGCTTCACATAACAGCCACCCACATTTACGCCTGCCCAGTCTGCATCACCACGGGCTGTCCTGCACCCCTCCTTCAGGTTCCTTTGCTGGTCCTGAAACAGCTCCGCAACATCTGTCCCGAGGAACCACAAACCCCATGTCTACACAGCTGCTACTCTCACTTGGTATCCAGGCACAGGGGTACCCACACAACACCTACGTGCTCCTCCAGAAGCACCTGACTGGAGGCTTTTGGTCACAAACTTCCCCTTGTTCTGCCAGCCTCCTTACTTGTTCCCAGATCGCCTTTCTCCACTGCCCCCATATTCTTCCCCCTCTCCCCATTCCATCTTGTTTCTCTTTGCAAGGCCCTTTTCTTTGGAAATGACACAATTTCCCTTTGGCGGAGATTAGCAAGCGGGGCTTGGCCGTCGTGCCTGGGATCCCTCAGCATGGAGCAGTAGGTGGGGAAAAGAAATAATATATAACTCCTAGTGCTCAATGGCCCCTCTGTGTGCACGCTCCTCATGTGGGTGGTGGTTAATCACGCTGCCTTCAGCGCCCTGCTCTATCACTAGAGTATCACGTCCTCCATTAAACGCGGGGCTGCAGGCATGCGGTCTGCATGTCCTTCTGCACGTCAGCTCCCGTGAGAGGGGGCACGGGTGCTTGCCAGCCCCGCAGCACACACAGGCAGCCCCCAAGGTCTACAGGGGGAAAGAAAGGCTGCCAAAGCCTGTTCCTGCTCTTATTCCAGCTCTTTGAAAAAGTAAATAGAGAGCGAATGAGACTAGCTGAAGCCATGGGGAAAGGGCATACAGAGGTGAGCGTGGAGAGAATAGCTGTGAAAATGTAAGGAGAGTTACAGGAAAAATGCCTTGTTGTGACAGGTTTTCCACGGGATCAAAGCTGTCAGAGCAGCATGGGACTCAGAGGAAGAGCATTCTCCAACAACCTTGAGGAAAAGGAAGGATGACTGTGATTTCCTTCCCAAACACTTTATATTTAGGATCCATGATCATAGTCATGTGTCAGGCCATCTCTCCAGGTTAAGGTCTTTTCATCCCTTCTCCTGGGAAACCCTTCGTTGTGTCAACAATGCTCAAGGCCATGTCTTCATGGCATGAACTCCCAGAGCTTTCAGTGAAGCTGCAACCACGGCCAGCAGCAGATCCACGCAGCACACCCTTAAACCTCTTAACTTCTTCGACTGCCTCTTATACTAAAGCCCCTTCGGGTTAGAGCTCCTCTTCCTTCCAAGGGGCTCACCCCTTCACACGCCTGAAAGTACACTCAACTCTTTCCCCGTGTCAGCAAGGAAAATTTAGCGGTTGTAGTCACTCCTTCAATCCACCCCACTCTCGCACACTCCATCTGCTATAGAGCATCCTGCTCCTACACACTTCTGAACACTCATGTGAAGCAAGCAGAATCCCCAACATTTCTGAGATGGGACCGGGCCTGGCACAGGATAGAGGCAAAGAAACCAGTGGATTAACAGCCATTAGGGAACCTCAGCCAGGCTTTAAACATAAAACCCAATACTTCCTGCATGGCTGAGGAGCGCATGCCTGAGGGACAGTATCCCTTTATGTGCTCCCAGACACGCTGTGTGCACTTAGGTCTCGAGAGTCCAATAAGCTTCATTCAGCAGAAGCAAAAAATAGACAAAGATGAAATCAAATATCATGACATTTTCTCAACGCTTCTAGTCAAACAGAAAATTAAACAGGCTCAGTATTATTGCCAGAATGTTAATTTATGCTCTGCTTTGGGGAAAGCAGGCTCAGGCACACACAGAAGGTCAGGTTTAATGCTGTTATTAACTGTCCCCTCCTTCCTAATAGAAATCCGCATGGAGCTACTTCCCAACCAAAGGGGGAATATTTAACTTGGGGAAAAGGTGGATGAAGGGCTGGAACTGTAGACAGAAGAGGACAGAGAAGACATTTCAAATCACTTGGTGACAGGCATACTGGGAGGGCACAATCTACCCCAAAATCATCCCAACCTCAGCCCATTCCTGCAACTGCTTCTGCATATAACAGTGTTATGGATACACTATACTGGTGGCTTCTGGTTTTATTTGTTTGTTGGTTTGTCTGGGGGGCTTTGTTATGACACAGAGATGCTAAAATCGATTATCCTGAACCCATGACACAGATAGTGGGAGAGTTTACCCTTTTTAAATACCAAAGATTGAATTAATAAATAAAACAGTGAATGTGAGTCAAAGTTCTAGTAACGTGAGTTAAAGGAGTAGAGGTATTTCTACATCATGCTCATTAAAGCACTATGAGGAAGGGCTGGAGACCTGGCTTAAAAACAATAGCTTGTAAATGACAAAAAATGTCTAAGTATGACCCTTGCTCCAGGCTCCTCAAAATCAGGCTTTGTGCCACATGTGTACATCGACGTGCATGCGGAAATCGCATACACCCTCTGCGCTGGAAGATTCCTCCTATGGATCAAATCCCCTGTTTCCATGCAGTGCAGAACACAGGCAGCAACGTAAAACTAGTGCTGGCTGCTTTGACAATACACATGGAGGAGAGCTGGGCACAGAAAGGAGGGGAATGGGGAAAAAGCGTGAGATCATCTATCCCCACAGGAACCAAACACCAGCTGTAGCTGTGAAAATGGATCTCCAAACCCACCAGCATCATTAGAGGAAGAGGGAACTCTCCTTCCCTGAAATCATACCACACAGAGGCCTGGATCATGGTGTTATCAGGTTACTGTGGGCAAGAGCTGATACGCAAGTTCCCTACTGGGCCATGGCAGCTCTGAACCAGTTTTGGGTCATCTTTCTAAGTTCTCTGGAAAATGAAGGAGCTAGATAGGAAAAATGAGCTGACTGCACATGAAATGTGAACCTGAAGCACTTGCTGAAATGAGCACTCATTACATTTGAAGACTTACAAGGGAATTTAATACTGTAATGATTTTTTTAGAATCCTGAGCAAACAGATGTGTTGTGAGCACCTCACAAAATCCCTTTCCTGAATTCACATTTACCAGCCTTTGGAAGTGTCTTTTTCTTGGAAGATCAAACATCCTGAATCCTTCCAACTAATTAAATGGATTTCCCTGGGAATAAGTTGCAGCTGTCATTTAATCAGATGGTGCATTTTAATAAAATGTTGGCTTTCCAGTGTGGAAGTATCTGATTTCCACCCTGTTCAGGGTTTGTTAACAAACAGTTCACCAGAAAAAATTATGCCACCAATTCAAGCCCCCATTTCAGGTGGGTCTTTTTCTTCTCCTTTCATATCCTTATTAGGGTCTTCCTAACAATGACAATCTGAACTGAAACAAACAGTGGGCCTCCTGGGAATGACCTCTCATATTCTTCCCTGGCAATATAACGATGAAGCAACTCTTACCACTTCTACCAGTGAAATGCTTATGCCCCAGTAGCCTCCATTACCACATACGGGAGTGACCAAGCCTTGAGATGCATCTGGTTACACTGCATTCATTCATTCCCAAGAGGAACTTAGAGGGATGCAGCTCCTTGCCAGGAGCTTTTCAGGGGTATCACAAACCATGCACCAATTGCTTACTCATAGCCAGTGTCACAGTAAGAAAACATTACCAAATTCTTGCAGCACAAGTCATTAACACATTGAAGTCACCAAGGGTGACAGCTGCAATTCTGCTCTAGGTACCAACTCTTTGGAGCATTACTTTCAGTTTAAATAGGAAGACAAATGAGTAGAAGCTGGACTCTCTCGGTTTCTTGTGAAGAACCACCTCCGTGCAGGCAACAAGAGAGGCCGGTTACACGAGGCATGATACTAAGGTTAAAAGTGAACGCTAAGCAAAGGAGGCTGAGGGCACATGAAGGGAAAGGAGACCCAACTAGAACCCCTCTGTCAAAGTTGCAGAAGCCATACAAAAGGCCATGAAAGACACTAGACTGCTTGCATGACCAAGAGGTCAGTCATACAAAGTATATGCCTTCAGCAAGCTTTTCAGAAGTGGACTTTTTGAAAAGGGAAGTAAACCGCATCTCTGTTCCACTTAGATGCCTTTTCCCCCAAACCAATATGAACATAATATGTCTGAGCCTTCTAGATCTCTGTTAAACAGTTGACATAGGTCAGCAGGAACAACTAAGTCCCTCCGTTACACAAAAGCAGGTTAGCAAATAGTTCTCTAACAGGACAAACTCAGAGTGGTTTTGTTTTGGTGGGTTTCTTTCTTCCAGGTTAAGTGGGGTTAACGTTTGGATGAGAAACACATTCTGGTGTGATTTCACCACTGAAATGGAGCCATCCCTTGGGTGGAGTCCTGCAGCTGCTGGTAGTGCACATGCATTTTGCTCAATATCACCAAAGAAAGAATTATGCAAGTAACCAAACAAAACAACTGAGGCTACATCACAATTTGGGGAGGAGACTGAGGTGAACTGTCCTTGTTCTTGCTGTAGGCACCAAGAGATCAAAAGATTTTTGTGCTCCCTGAGGACCCTTACTTTTTTCAGCCATACAGGAAAGAGAAGACTTCTCCTTCATCGGAAAGGCGGAAAGCTGATGGTACCAGCATAGGGAACATCTCCCTGAAGCAGCAATCTGTCCTGCCACTTCTGTCCTTCACTTGCATACCCCCTTCTCAAGGAGCATGCAGCAGCACCACCACCTTGCTGAGTGCCAACCTGAGAGATCCTGATGGCAGATCAGGAAGCTCTGAGGAACATCAACACGTGCTGATATTCACCTGGCAGCAGTCAAGAGAGATGCCCCTTCCCTTCACCGAAGCGATGACTGAACAGCCGGTAGCTGTACAGTGCTATCAAACACACATAGCAAGCTGCCAGTCAGTAATTTCTCACATTTTTTCCCCAAACTCCCCTCTCCTCACACCTTGCCAGCTCACTTCACCCTTCCTTAAAGCAGGCCGAAGCCACTCATATCCTGCTGGCTTTATTCCAGCTGTCTTGACACAACACAGTTTCTCCTATTTCTAATCATGCACTTCCTGGCATGATCCCCACTGGAAACCTCCAGTTCTGATAACATTTGATGACCTTTCCTTTATTATTTCCCCATGGTGCTCTTCAGTCCCTGATAGGTTCTAAAATTGGGATTTGCCTTCCTGGAAAGCCAGACACTTGGGGTAAATGACTCATGAGCCTTGGCATGTGGCTCCAACAGCCCAGGACATAAAGGCAGAACTTTCCCCCACACGCAGTGGATCTAACAGTAGGAAGTATTATTTTGCAGGGCTGTGCTCAGTGATTTCCTAGAAAAGCAACAAAAATGCCACATGTGTTTGTGTTTCCATGTGGATTCGGCACAAGGAAATCCACACAGGCCACATGCGGTTTAGAAATTGTAGGTGTTGTGAGCCTCGTGTCTGCATAATGTCTTGCCTTTGGTATGCAGTAAACATTCCACATCTTTAGGGGAAACTCCCACATAGACAGGAGAAGGAGGGGTTTTAAAATCCAAGATCCCAACTTCAGCGCAAAGGCACGAGCGGACAATAAATTCTACATCTGTGAAGGAAGCGTCCAATTCCACTCCATTATTTTGATACACTACTTCAGCGAAGCGGTTCTGCAACTGCAATCAGAGATGGACCAAAAGAAAGCCTTTGAGACATACGAACTCTGAAGAGAGAAAGATGCCTTAGAGTTAAGGCTTTGCCATGACCAGGTCACACAGCAGAAGTCAACAGGGCCAGATTTCTACCCAGCTTTGCAGCTCACAATCAGAGCCTTGTTCAGAAAGCAAAATCAGCTCTTATCTCACTACTAAAAAAGTCAATAAACCAGAGCACTCAGCTTGGAGCGTGATACTAAGCAGTTGCTAAACCACATCCTCCATATCACAAGGATCCTGACAGGTATTGCCTCTAGGATAAATTTTTGCCTGGCACATGGGACCACAATCATGTGTGTTTCTCTGTCCCTTTGCCATCCCTCTCCGAGATGAGGGTGGATGTACCAACATTGCTTTATTATTTTCCCCATTTTGTATTTGATTTTAAGCAAACATTTTCTAAATAAAAAAATCTGGTTCAAAATGTAGAATACTTGAATGTGAAAGACAAAGAACATGGAAAGTATTTGAACCGAAACAAGGATGTCTCCACTGAACAAACCCAAATGTTCATTTACATTTTCTGCTGAAGGAAGAATGTCAGATTCTGATTCAAGTCTGAATGGAGATTGAAAATTTAACATTACCTCAAACATCCTAGGGGGAAAAGAGCAGCAAATGAACGCTTTTCCAACCAGAACAACCTGCTTCTTGCAGCAAAGTGGCCGGTGCTATTTTTCAGAGCAGGATCGCCTCAGAGATCCACCCAACCCACTCCACATGTACTGAATGACTGAATACACCCATGTCCCTTCACAGCAGAGAATCAGCAGCTGTATGAGTTTTAGTCCTTTTTGGGAGACAGAGGTACAGTGTGCTCCCCAGGTTCATGTCACAAACATCGTATCTATAGAAACTTCTGCATGTGAGCACACAGCGGATATACAGGCCAACACCTAAGCAGCACATTGCTCATCCCCCAGCCATCAATTCCCAAAGGCCTGAACAGTTGCAGAAGCTACAGAAGCTCAGAAGCCACTACAGACTGGGGAGGAGACTGCAGGGAACATGCAGAGAAGCTGGAGGAGTTCTGACAATCCGGATACTTTGGGCCAGGGAGAGCAAGAGACCATAAAAGTTTCCACTACAGTATTACTGGGGAAAAAAAATTGTATCTGATTCAACACATCTCTGAAGTAGGAGCCATGTGGAGAAACATTATTTGAGGAATGAAGAAGGGGAAAAAAAAAGCCGGGAGGTCATTTATATTGATTCCATGCTGAACCCTGTAGATTAATTATGGGGGGAAAAACACCTACTGACAGCTCAATGTTGACTCTAAGCCGGTTATTAGAACAAAGCAGGCTGAGCGTGATTTTTAGAGGAAATAGCTTCTGATAGGGTCCTGGTGCTACATTTCTTAGGTAACTGGACTCCAGCCAAACCATCTGGCTCTTCTGCATTTCATTCTAACAAAGAGGACTTCACAAAGCCTGGAAGAAAATACTGTACTCAAGAAATGTAAGAATTGTGTTCATGAATGTGCCAATCCAGGAGATATTTGATATATTTTAGAAGGATTTAGGGTTAGATGAAAGAAGGTAGGGGAATAGGAAAAAAAAACCCGGGAAAAAAATGCTTACACCTGAGAGGAAAGCAGGACAACCCCTGCATTGTGATGCTGTGGGGTTTTGCATTACTTGATCCTATGCAGGAAACAAACATCTTGCTACTGAAACACAAAGCCTCTTTCTCCTGGGCAGAAGGGAATAGCAGTCACAGGGTCACATTTCCCAAGACAGCACCTCAGCTCAGTTTAGAAGAGACCACCCCAAGAGGGTAGCTTGCCTGCCTTCTTTCCATCAAAGCTATTGAAGAGCTATTTAAACCTGAACACAACAACGGTTTCCTCCAATGCAGAGGCACTCAAGTGAAAAGGCCCCAACCCAAATCACAGCCTGCTCATCTCCAGCCTGCTCAGCAATCAGGAAAATCAACAGGTTATCCTCAAAGTCCCTGCACCTCCTTCTACTTAATCTGCTGCCTTCAATCTCAGTAGCTAAAGCAAAATTGGATTCGTAGGGATGCTCCTTGTAGGGAGCAAGAACGTAACTGTGTCACACCGAATCTGCCACGACAAACCTGTGTTGAGCTGACAACCACAGAATATTTGGCAGGGAAATTGATAATTAGGGTTCTCAGCAGACGCTCCTCATCTGCTCTCTGAGGCTGGTGGGAGCTTATTGACATACTCCTTGAGTTCAGATGGATGTCAGAGGAGGTTCTTCTTATCTCCGACCAGCCAAGTGCCCTGTCATAGCTAAATAACACAATGGCTCTCCTCTTTATCAGACAGGCACAGGAACAAACAACAATGGGACATAGCAGAGAGACTGACTTTTGCCAGTTCTTAGGCACCCTTTGGTATCTCATTTCTCTGTCAAGGGCCATCAGCTTTCATCCAAGTTCCTACCTGCACTGGATTTGTGGCAGGCATTCCCATGCAGAGAACAACCCTGGCTTGTTGAAGTGACCCACAAGAGCCACAACACACGGTGAGAGGGCCCACTCCCAAAAGGACAAGGTAAGAGTCTGCAGGACAGAGACAGCAGGACAAAGTCTGGGTGCTCCAAGGAAGCCACAGTTTGTCCTGCAAATGAAGGAGAGCTTCTCTGGGTCCCAATCCAGGGGGAGTTGAGAGATCTCCCAGCTGTGTATATGTGTATGCAAATACAAGCAATCTGAACACTATAAAATAGCACCTTTTGTGTCTAATAGTCATTCTTGGAGCTTCCAATTTTCATCATCTTGGGAATCTTTTACTGCACTGTGCTACACCAATGGGCTGGGTTAAGTAAACAGCTCTGACCACATTGTCAAGCTTCCCTTTGCTTTTTCTACTCTTCCAGCCTCCCAGCAGTGTCAGGGATTACACTGTTCCCATCTGTTGGGGCAGCTGGACAAGGCGCCCTGCCAGCATCTAGCACCCTCTGCATGAGCAGGAATGGCAAACTGCTGTAATCAAAAGAAACCAAGATTGAGAGAGCACATCATCAATTAAAGCCAATGAACACACAGCTATAGGCTGTGTTTCTCCAGTGCCTCAAGCGGCTTTGTACTAGCACTGCCTAGATAGAACCATAGACACATGCATCATGAGCTCTCTTCTCTTTCCCATGTCCCAGCTCCTCACGTGGTTTTGATCTCAGCAAAACAGCCCCTCTGCTGCTCACCTGCATTATGAATTCTGCAAGGAGCTGAATTTCTACTGCCTCACCTACAGTGAGGGTCAAAATCCAAAGGCAAAACTCTTTGCCTTATTCAGAAGATTTTCTCTGGAAGAGTGATCCCGAATGTGCTGGGAGTAAATGAATCAGCTTTTCATTTGCACATTTTCGGCTTTGGCTTTCCTAAAACTATCTTTATCTTATAGTGAAAATGTGCACAAAGATCAAAAATCTTTAGTCTTAATGCAAAGTACAGATGTACAGATTGAACCAATCTAATGGATCACTGGTGCCAAAAGGAGCTGCCCCCCTCCCTCATGCTCCCCCATTTATCCTCTTTGCTGTAGCTCTGGTGTTCAGCAGACCCTGAACTGAATCAACAAACTCCACAAATACAGCAACCCTGCTTCTGACAGGCTATCAAGGTGCATCGTCCCAGCACAAGGTCTGCCAAGCACCAGGACCTGTGCCAGAAAGGAGATGGGAAGACACAGCTGGAAGCAGAAGAGGAGAGAACAGTTCACTACAGCCAGGAGGAAGAAATCAGCTTAGCTGCAGCATCTAAAATTCACCCTCACAGCTCTGGCTACCAAGGTGCGACTGAAATAGAAGACAGCAAACCGAGCTAGAACCTGTGCACATCCTGGCTAGGTGGAACAGCACTTTGCTCCCTGTCACTGAGTCACTCTGAGAAACGGGGAAAAACCCCAACATATTTCATATTATCAGTCCTGCTGCTAATGGTTTGACTGCAGACATTTTCAAAACCACCCAGGAAATGTATGTCCAATTCCTAATGGGAATAAATTATCAAAAGCCCCTTTGGCCGCATCACCATAACAGCCCATATATGCAGCCTTCCATAAAGAAATAACAGCTATTTACTGAGCAGTATAAAGATTAGTTTAATGCTATAAATACTTCCAAACATTGTTGAAACATTAACTAATCCACTCTAACAGCAGCTCCTTGTGGCAAATAAAGATCATTCTTTCTGTGTTAAAGGGGGATTTAGAGCAGAGATTTTATGTATGCAGCTGCATCTCCTGATAGTGGCTCTGAAAACTGTCAGTTCTATTAGTGACCCCCTTTGGAGATGGACCACAGTCTAGTATGACAGCTAGGATAGACACACACCTCCACTGGATACTCTTTAAGGAGAAGATGGGAACTTTGCACTTGATGCAGATCCAGACAGTTACTTTCCACCAAAAGGAAGGAGCTATTTAATCACAGTCAATTATTCTGAAACAGGCATCATTTTACTCCTTTTCATTGAATATCTGTGATTAAAAGATGAGAGGGACCAACACCACATAACAGGCTCCCAAACTCAGCCAAAAATACGGGATACAGTGGGTGACTATAGAAAATTGCTTTGTACAGACACGTCACACTGGCTCTCATGACTGTTTTTGTCCATGGTAGTTCAACCACATTGTAGCTACTCCGGTGATCTGCTTAGGAGGAGGTAGGTGGGTCAGTATGCTGCAACTTCACTCATCTATCCTTAGATTGTTGGAAACAACTGCCTATGGAACAGCCTATTCTTTATGGGGAATGACAGAAAAAGTTGCATAACTCTTCCACCCAACTGAATATTCCATACATGTGAAACCACATGTACAGACACACTGAAGACGCTAGTGAACCCCTTGCACTGAAAGGCTGCGAGCCGAACAAGAGCTCAGCAAATGAGGCCAGGCTGCAAGAGGCTGGAGGCTGACACATACCCGTGCTCTCTGGGGCACCTTGCCCCCAGGGGTGTCTGCTTCTTCCAGCCTTGAGAAGGAAGCACATAGGCTGAAGCGCAAGGAAAACCCACCCAGGAAGACTGCATGAGAAATGAAAGCAATCCTGGGGACGGTCTCCTGTTGGGTTTACCCTTGCATGACTGAATAAACCAGCTTTGCTTTCAACCATAATGGGAGAGGTGAACACTTTTGGGGCACTATGTCTCTCCTGGACCTGCTCCCCATGCTCGTGCCAGACCACAGCCACCAGGTCCTGGCAACAGGACACAGCACTGACCCATTTCCATTTGGTTCCCTACTTATAAACCAGCAAGGGACACAGCTTCCCTCCCCATCAGGGGTTTGGATAAGCCACATGGAGCTTGGGATGGGCTCAGAATTAAAGGTGGCAAGCGTGGCTATGCTGCATAACCCAGGATAAACGTCTACCCACACAAATCTCCTCTAATATTTCTCGGTTTAGACACAAATCTGCTTGTGCTTCTCATAAGCCTGCCATTATCTCCATGTCTTTGTGTAAATTACAGACAGGAGATAGAACTAACACAGGGCTGAGGTTGTACTGAACGCTACTCCCACGCAGCATAGACAAGATTTCCACTGCTGGGAACACCTGCTGTTAATCTGGGGTCGCTATAAAAATGCCGCTAACACTTGCTACACTGGTCACTTCAGACGAGGGTAAATGCAGGGATTATGCAGACAGCAAAGCTGAGTGCGAACCTCTTCTAGTCCAGCTAACAGGACACTGGTGCTGTTAGCACTGTAAGAATCTCATTATTCTTTCCTTCTTTTCACTTCAAGACAGGATTTTGTTGCTAAGCCCAACCAAGCAGCAGCAAAGCAGCAGCAATCCAAGGAGAGAGCCATCTGCCACAATCCAGTGGGAATGACATCCACTCTATAGGTTCAGATGGGCTGGCCTAGGGATGGGATGAGGCTAGGGCAGCTCTGGATCCTCTCTCAGTTCATCCAATCACACTTCTGAGCTCAGACTAAGGTTTAGGCCATGGACAAAGCTCAGTTCCCTTCTCCATCTCTTCTTGGTGGCTTTGCAGGGTAACACAAGCCCCGCAGCCACACATGTAACCCCGCACAGTTACATTGGCTGCTCTACCACCTTCTTTAGCTTTACACCCAGCTGAGTATGGAGCAGGGGAGAGATCATCTCTGAGTGGGCACAAGAACCTTGTCTACCCTTGTCCCAGTCAGGGCTGCCAACCAGCTGGGTCACGCAAGCTGCTGGGAGCCCCCACGCTGACCTGTCCCCAGAACCTGCCATGGATGTGCCATCAGAGAGGCAAAGACATCTCCTGCTTTAAGCAATCACAGTTCAACAAAAGCACCAAAATACTTCTGTTAAACACTGAATGGAAAAAAAAAGAAAAAAAAAAAGGTTTTGAAATGCCTATTTTGACGTTTTTGGAGTAATGACTCACCAGGAATACTGTGGGGTATTTATAAAACCCTCTGTTTAAAGAAAGAGTATAAATAGAGTTAAGGTTTTTATTTCAAGTGACGAAGGGGGGAGCTGAGATCTACAAGATCTTGTTTGGTTATTGCTGGGTGGGGGTTCTGGGGGTAGACTTTGAGTTTGCATCCAGGTTCAGGGAAAAGAGGGAGAATGACCCATCAACTCTGGAAACTTTCCATCGGCCAAACCTGCTGTCCCCGAGCATCTCCATGCACCGCCTCCAGTGCTTATATTTCCCCATCAAAACTGTCATGTATCAAGCAAGCTTATGTCCACAGTCAGCTAATTAAGGTTGCACAGGCCTGGATGTAAGGAGAAATAAAAAACCCAAAATAAACACTCTAAAGGTTGCAAGCCTCAAAGCCCCAATGGGAGCAGAGTCTGGAAAATTCAGCCTCGTGCTGGCCAAGAGCCTTCCCCCTGTGTAACATTGCTGGAGCAGACGAGCCAGTAAACAGCATACCAAGCTGATGTGCACCAGATGACCGCAACCTGTGAGGAGAAAGCTCTCCCAGCCCTTGCCTGCAGGGACACAGGAGCAGGGAAGATGGGCAGGTTTCGGTCCTGCCAACAGCTTTAGTCAGACCAGTTTTTCATTCTCCTATAGCCCGCTTTGCTGCGAGGAGATGCTGCGTTACTGCCCACAGCCTGCCTACTGCAGGCCTGGGAGAGGACAGGGACCAGGCACCCGCTCCTGTGTGAAGATGGTGGCAGCGTATTAAGATGCAGCGGAGCCCACAGCCCACAGCTATTCTTACCCTTCAGCTTCTTCCTTTTGCAGGCCAACTCTTCAGCCTGAAGCCACCAAGACAACTTTATCAGAGCAAATGAGATGAGGAAAGCCAGGCTGAGGCTCCACATCATAACCTGATGAACACAGCCAGCTGGCCATCAGGGATGGCAGGTGACCACAGCACATGCAGGAAGGCTCACCACCCTTCTGTCAGCACAGGCTTTGTTTTCATGCAAATAAACTCCCCACAAAGCATACTGCAAATTGCCTGCAGGATTTGGGATCGTGTAGGTTTGACAGAAACACTGTGGTGGAAATAAAGGCAAGAAATCAAACATCTATTTCAGGGATGAGGCAAACAGCTAACACAGGTCTCCAGGCAGGTACACCTGCTCCAAACACAACTAGAGATACCACACTCAGACCAGGGTGTGCTGAACAGTACATGGAAATCAAAGCCAATTTATGGAAATCAAATCCAATTGGTCTGCAGAAGGAACCGCATTATCTATGATAAGTTTAACTCCAGAGCTCAGTGATGCTTCGTGCAAAGCGTTCGACACTGTCTCACACGACATTCCTTGTCTCTAAGTTGGAGAGACACCAATTTGATAGGTGGATCTATCAAATTGATAGGTCAGCAAGGGGATAACTGGTTAAAAGAACTATCGATAAAGAACTGGATGGATGACAGCATGCAAAGAGTTGGGCTCAATGGCTCAGTAACGAGTGGTGTCCCTCAAGGATCGGTGTTGGGACCGATCTTGTTCAACACCTTTGTCGGTGACATGGACAGTGGGATTGAGTGCGCCCTCAGCAAGTTTGCCAATGACACCAATCTGTGTGGTTCGGTTGATACACTGGAGGGAAGGAATGCCATCCAGAGGGACCTCGACACGCTTGTGAGGTGGGCTGATGCCAACCTCTAATGAAGTTTAACCATGCCAAGTGCAAGGTCCTACACCTGGGTCGGAGCAATCCCAGGCACAGCTCCAGATTGGGCAGAGAAGAGATTCAGAGCAGCCCTGAGGAGAAGGACTTGGGGGTGTTGGTCGATGAGACAATGAACATGAGCCAGCTGCAGTGTGCGCTTGCACAGCCCAGAAAGCCAACGGTATCCTGGGCTGCATCAAAAGGAGCGTGACCAGCAGGTGGAGGGAGGTGATCCTGCCCCTCTGCTCTGCTCTCGGGAAACCTCACTTGGGAGTACTATGTGCAGTTCTGGTGTCCTCAACACAAAAAGGACATGGAACTGTTGGAACAAGTCCAGAGGAGGCCATGAGGATGATCAGGGGACTGGAGCACCTCCCATATGGAGATAGGATGAGAAAGTTGGGGCTGTTCAGCCTGGAGAAGAGAAAGCTGTGTGGAGACCTCAGAGCAGCCTTCCAGTATCTGAAGGGGGCCTATAGGGATGCTGGGGAGGGACTCTTCATTAGGGACTGCAGTGATAGGACAAGGGGTAACGGGTTCAAACTTAAATAGGGGAAGTTTAGATTGGATATGAGGAAGAAGTTCTTTCCTGTAAGAGTGGTGAGGCACTGGAATGGGTTCGCCCAGAGAAGCTGTGAATGCTCCATCCCTGGTGGTGTTCAAGGCCAGATTGGACAGAGTCCTTGGGTGGCATGGTTTAGTGTGAGGTGTCCCTGCCCATGGCAGGGGAGTTGGAACTGGATGAGCCTAAGGTCCTTTCCAACCCTAACTATTCTATGATTCTATATAGCATTGCAACTTGGGACTTCCATGGGGCCTTTTTGTTCCAGATACTGTATTTCACTTTTTTGTCCATGAATATATTGTATTCCTTGGCTGATCCCATGAGCGATTCATCACAGAAGCCGGGGGCTCTGGATCAGGGTGCAACAGCAGAGCTTCAAAAGTGCAGCTTTGGAGTAGTTTTCAGCTCTGTTGCAGATCCTGCTTGCCTGGCTTCATGTGAGCAGAAAGCCTATGGTTTCATGTGAGGGGGGTTTTAACCAGGTATCCCCTTGCTGAATGGGGAGAAGGGAAGGAAAGGGTGGACTCTGCCCCCAGGTGAGCGCAGAAGTGATGTCCTTGGTCAGGAAGAGCAGACCCCAGTGAATGCAGGTCATACTCAGGGCGAGGGGCAGGGAGATGAGTCAGGACTGGTTTGTCTTTTGGGCTTGTATTGTTTAACACTGAGAAAACCAAGAAATTCAGAGTTAAAATGGCTCTTCTTTAAGAGCAAACCATGGAGGGAGGCCTGAGCAGATTGAACGCTTACAGAATATCTTGTCAGGGATTTTTTTAGCTTGGTTTGCCAAAACCTCTTAGTGAGATTCTTGCGCTGATGTTGGACAGGAAAACATTGCAAAATACCACATTCTCCTTGGATGATAACATTGTTTCCTGCCCTGCTCTAATACCAGCCCTGCTGTCCTTTTGCCTCAATTCCTGGGATTGCTTGACTAAAATGTTTGCTTTCTCCACTGGGCTGGACTCTGACACTTCCTACTGGTTTTGGGGGATTGGCTGAAACCTCTCCAAGCCCCGAGGCAGCACAGCCTGAACACTTGCTTACTCCTCTGGAAGCTAAATGTGTGTTCCCAGCTGATATTCTTGAGCAAGATCCTACCCCTTCACCTCCAGAGAGCCAGATGACATGTATGAATCCAACCAACTGGATTTATAACTACCACAAGGAAGTGATAAGTGCCAAAGCTGTGTCCTTTGATGATCCCCCGAGAGCATAGAATCATAGAATAGTTTGGGTTGGAAAGGACCTTAAGCTCATCCAGTTCCAACCCCCTGCCACGGGCAGGGACACCTCATACTAAACCATGCCACCCAAGACTCTGTCCAACCTGGCCTAGAACACCGCCACGGATCCTGACATTAAACAAATCCTTTGCCCTTACCTGTTTCTACATACATTTCTGCTAGGTTCTGTGACAACCTTCAAACAAAAGCCATGACACTTGTGTGATTTCCCATCTCCACTTAGAGATTCGGGTTGCTTTTGTACTTAGCTCTGGATCGATACTTCTCTGCGAGAAGCCACATGTATTTTCCTTTAGGAAAAGCAAACAAACAAGCCAAACCACACAATCCTGGAAGCATGATGTGTTTCTTCCACAAAGACAGGCAACCCTCCTATATGGCACTGAAGAAATATAATGAAAGCTGAACACACAGCAGGCCCCTAGGCTCCCCACCTCTTCTATTTTCTGTACATAGTCCAGAACCTAAAAAATACATGCAAAGCTGCAAAATGGCTGTTTTCATCCCACTCCTGCTCCAGCAGACCTGCAAGAAGGCTGGAAGATGAACCAGCATCAATGGAACAAGGGATACAGGTGCTTCAAAGACTAGGAGAACACACTGGGGCTGAACTCCAGCATGCACTGAAGCACGGTGTTGGATCAGGGTTCCTGACCTTCTCTCCACAATCCATGGCTGCCAGGGTAGCCTTTTCCAAATGAGATTTCTACCCTATTCATTTCGACAACACAGCCTCCACCCTTGGGAAGAAGGGGGAAAACAGCAGGAAGATCAAAGCTCTGCGAGTCCGTAATATTTTATTAGTTCCTTCCATCTGTCATGCACCAGTGACTCACTGAGAAATAAACCCCCTCTTGAGAGCCGCTACCTTTTCGTCGCTGACTCCGGCTTGTGAGCAGCACTATTGTGCGCCTTTATCGGTTATTTGTTCCGTCTGAACGAGTTTTGGCTCCTCATTCACAAAGCAGCCTCTGCTCCTTGAATCAGAGGGCGAGGAAGGGGGAGGGATAGAGGAGGATCTTGCTGCGCTTCTGTTATCTCTTTCACTCTCCTGCTTGGTGCCTTCTGCATCAATGAAGACCTTGGGAATCCACCGGCTTTGTTCTCTTCTGCATGCGGGGGCTTTTCCTGCTAAAATAGCAGGTAGCAGCACTAACCCTCAGTATACACAATCATCCAAGCCCATCTGCTGGGGCAACAGACAGATGCAACATGCTGCTTCTGGAGAAAGCAAAGTGCTTTGGGGGAGCAAGGGAGAGGAGAGGATAGAGCTAGATTTCCTGAATTCCCCTGAAAGCAAAGGGAGATTTCTATAATGAAGAGAACTGCCTTGTTCCGCTATTACCAGGATGCAAATGGAAGAATTTGAAAGGCTGACTGCACAGTCTGCTGGTGGATAAACTCCATAAAATGCTGTGCAGAAGGACTCCCATGCATCCATGGTCCTTCCCATTCCAAAGGTACCGTAAGAAGCACCATCTCGCTTTCTCCAAGGCCCTGAGGTCCCTTTACAAAGGTACGACAGGGAAAGACTCCAATAGCCCTGACTTTCATCATCAAATTGATGTGCTCTTCTGGTGTAGCTGTGGCTCCTCAGTAAACAATAAGCCCGCTCTGTTCTTCTTTAGGGCTTTTGTTAATGCACTGCTGGTGACATTACATGAAGGGTACCCACTGTGCTCAGCACCATGCTGAGTAATGGCTGGCTCTGGAAAGGAAATTGCTCCTGCTCCTTCACCCTGGAGAGGGATGCCTGCATGTATCAGCTGCTGCTCTCCTCTGACCCATGTCTCCCTCTTGCTCTGCTCCATCTGTCTCTGTAATTCAAGGCTTGCACCTCATTCAGCCTGGTATCGCCTTTGCCAGCAGCTGCAGGTGTTCAGATGTGGATATTTGGCTAGTCTGAGTTTCTCAATGGCATGGCAGATAGAGTAGCTCCCCCTGCCATTCCCAGCCCTGTCCTCATACTCTGCAGCCCCTGAAGCATCTTCTCCTGGTCCCATGGTGAGCTATGACCATCTGGAACTTGCAAAAAGAAAGCCTGGGATCATGTCACCTGCTTCAGAAAGTCTGGCTCATAGGTGGCCTGGGCCTGTATTGCACATGGTGGAACAGGACCCCACTCTGTTCAAGGTCTCATGCACAGAACCAGACCATTGGATAACCTTTTTGGTCTATGTATTAAGTGCAATGTGAGGTGCAACAAGCTCCTCACCTCCAAAACAAAAAGAAAGAGTTTGTAATGGATTATGGGAAAGCCAAGTATTTTCCACATTCCATCCCTGAGAAGTATGTTTCCGCTTATTTAATGGGGCACTAAACTCAAAGTATATCCCTGGGGGAGCTTCATTTCTTAGGAGTATTTCACGCGGACCCGTATCACCATGAGCATCCTCAAGAGGTGGTCCCTGCCATTCTTCCCTTCTGATGCCTGAGCTTCTGCACACAGAGGAACCACACCACTTTCTTACACAAAAGGCCACAGAAATCAAGTAGAGCAAAGGAGAATTTTGAAACCATCACGTTTTTGAGGTATCTCTTCCCTAAAGCTCTGCCACTCTCATTCAGTGATTTCAGCAGCCAGCTTCTTTCAGACATCATTCGGCACCATTGTGCTGTTTGTGCTCACCTGATTCCCCCTCTACCCCATGTATGGGCTCTTCTAAGCACCTACAAAGTAGTAGGGAGGGGCTGAGAAGCTCTAAGGAAAGATTAGCTCTAAAGCTACTCTTCCCTTTCAGTTGGGTGGTAGGAGGTTTTTTGTTTGTTTGACCTTATCTTTATTTTCCTCCTTCCTCCATTGACCAGAGTGTTCACAAGATACAGGGCAGCTCTGACACTACCCCAGCAGGACCATTTTACCATAGATACAACCTAACCCTGGTGGTTCTGGATTCTAAGTGACAGCAAGTCACTTACTCCTCATTGCTTCACAAAACTGTGAAACAAGCTTTTAAAACCCAGCGCTGCAGCCACCACCACCATTGTGAATCTACATTCAGCTTTACAGAATGGCACCGACTCTGCAAACGTCCATTCCTGTGTCCTGCTTCGAAGACTCTGAACAGCTCACGCTAAGCCAGCACTGAGGAGAGAAAAGCCAAGCAAAGGTGCTTGGCCAAAGCTCCACACCAGAGCCAGGTAAAAGTCCTCGGCTCCCAACCTTCAAGCTGGTGTCCTCTCAAGCAGATTGTATTTGTATTTTGAGGCTCACAAACGGTGGAAAACAAGCAAGAAAACTCATGTGAGCTTTCTGTGTGTCCTGCAGATCTCAGAGCAACATGCTGAGCCATAAAGCAGCTCAAAAGAAGAATTTCAAGCCGTCTCCGACCTACAGTGCACCAGCCCCAGTCTCGTCTCAGAAAAATAGCTGGCTGGCCTGAACATCTGAGTGGATTATTGTCCTGAGGGTGCAAAGGCAGAGATGAGGCTGCTGCGTGTCATTAAACAAACAGATGGAGAGACAGCCCCAGAGGCTCAGACAGAGCCTGATGCTTTCTGGCTCTGAGCGTGCTTGTTCCAGGAGCAGGAGTGGCTCCAGAGTGCTCTGTGAAAGGAAAAGATGCAGTCATGGGCTGCAGCCTCAGAGACTGGAGCTAATTGAGGATGGAGAACAGAGGCGAGAAGGGGACAGAGGCCTTTTCCTTATAAGCAGCTCATCAGGAGCCAGCATGCCACAAGGCTCTGCTGCACGAGTTCAGCGTGAATCCAAACTGCTCAGAATGGGCTCAGAGGTGCTGAGGTGACACCAGCAGCAGTCACATGGAATAACATCCGGTATTCCAACTCAGCTACCAGTTTTGGTACTAGAAGCTACAGGCTCACAGGATGTGCATTTCTTAGCATTTTGTTTTGTAGGACTGACACATTTTAAAGGCAGGTTTTGAAAGGAGAGAAAATTAAATTACAGCTGCATCTGTAGAATGTCTCCATTTCTCATTAGAGGTCGGCTACGTTTTCACATATGTAAGCAAACAGTGCAGCTCTTCCCAAACAGGGCACCACTTTCACACAACTGCTGCAGCTCTGTCAGGGTGAAGACAACAGTGACTTGGTGCAGCACTGCTGGACATGAAGAACCTTTGCAAGCCAGCACATTCCTCAGCTGCCACACCACACACACCTTGCTTCCACTATATGTTTCTTTGACAGCAAGGTCTCTTAGTCACAGCACAGATGAACACAGAAAACAAACCCCCACCTCAAGTAGAAGCAGTTCTCCAGCACATCACCGGTGCAGGCAGCAAGACAAAGCAGGATCACCTCCTCTACGCCAGGGCCTTTCCTTTCCTGAGGGAAGCAGGGAAAGGAAGATGCTAGAAACCAGGCCATTTCTCTTCCATCCTGAAAATAGAGATCATTAGAGCAAACCTGCTAAGGAAGACCAAGCTTGTTCCTTCCAAATGTTTCTCTGCTTCTGTGCTACCCAAAGGCACAAATCAAACAAGAAAGGTGAAGGCAGTTTCCTCTGCGTAGTCACATCTACCGACAATATTACCAACCAGGCAGCTAGCCCTGCTGTGAATAGGGGGATGGACTAGAAGCCCTCCAGAAGTCGCTTCCCTTCTGAGTATTTCTCTATTTCTATGACATTCCAGAACTAAAACCAAGTCAATGCAAAAATGGAAACCAGTCCCCATACTATTCTCATCTCTGACCACATTTCATTTCTGACCACAATCATTAGTTAGGACCTTCCTGTAAGTTCCCCTGGACTTTGTTTGACTTTTAAGTTTCAATTCCCGAGGAGTCAAAGGAAGCCTGGCGTGGTCTTGCAGCCAAGCCAGGATCTTGAAAGAAGATGAGTAACTTGATTTACCCTAAATTCTGTTCAGTGTCCAGAGAAATGCAAGCAGCCTCCTCCACTGAAGCATCTCATGGCCAGACCTTGCTTCTGAGCTATCTGGGAGGCTTTTAAGGTCCAGGACTTTGGGAAGATGCTTGCAGAATGTAAGTATATAAAAGCAGGCACCTGAAAGCCCACCTAGATGGAACTGAGCAAAGTTTTCTGCCTATCTTTCAATCAGTATGAGCAAGTGCATGACCTCCAGCACCAGAGAAATCTCATGACTACATTCTGGAAAAGTCACTGCTTGAATATATGCTGCAATTTTAGGAGCAGAGGAACACTGCAGTGCCTGAGAGGTCTCCAATGGGGATGGTGCAGCCTGGAACCTGCCCAAACGGCTTTTTGTTAAACTTTATCTTAAATGGAAGCAACCTGTTTACCTGGAGAAGAATGAGCTCATCCACCTACCCACTTCTTAGTAGCTATTGTCATGGTTAGAAACCCAGTGCCATCTCTGGGATGGCAGTGAACTTCTCACAGAGTTGTTCTGGCTGAATTCATGCTAAGCTGGTATTAATATCAGTCCCTTTATCTCCATTTCTGAAAAAGGCTCCAAGCATTAACAGCTTCAGTAATGATTCAAGGGTTTAAATTCCTAAACCTTTTGAGAACAGGAAATTAAAGCCAAGATGAACAATACCCACAGATTAAATATATTTAGCTGCTGTGTTTCTTGTTGAGAAACTCACAGAACTGTTTAGTGGTGCTTTTCATGTGGCTGCTCCATGTGGAAATGATGGCAGCTTGCGTCTGAAGTCAAAACAGCAAACTAAAGGGGGGATGCAGGAAGACATTTTATTGTTTTCCCTTGTGTTTTCTGCTCTCAAGCAGAGCTACTCCGGGCAGCAGCCTCCTCAGCACCAGATACGAACAACTGAAGGAACTGCCCCACGTTACGTGGTAGGGCACAAGCCATAGGAGGGAAGCCACCCTTCTGTGGGCAAGTTGCCCCTGAAGGAAGACTCTGGAGGTGTTTGCAGAAGTGGGTCACGTTCGCTCCGGGCAGGCAGCAGCCGACAAAAGCTGGCCTCCACCATGCACCACTTGCTCCCTGGGAGAGAACCAGCCAAAGCACGCAGCTCCCAGCAGCTCCCTCCTCCTTTTAGGCTGAGGCATCCTCTTCTGCATTTCATCCATGACTTCTCCATGTTGAGTCAGGAACCAAAACCACCCTTTGGAGCCCCGGTCCAGCGCCCAGCCCGCTAGGTCCCTGCTCTCCCAGGGCTGCCTGTTGACAGCTGTTTCACAGAGCCAAGGCTCCCAGCTCGCTGTTTTCCCTACTTCATTAGCTAAACAAACAATGACACCATATAAAATACCATGCTGCTTGTCCGTCGGGGCGATGCAAACCCGTGTAAAACCATCTCAGAGACAAGTTTAGAAACAGGCTGTGCCTGTGCCAAAAGCTTGGATCAGTGCAGTGGCTGAGAGCTCTGCTCCAGTTCCTGGAGAGCCAGCAGCACACTGAGCTGAGCCCAGCCCAGCATGAGAGCAGTGCTGGTGGGGAGCTCATGAGGGCAAAGCACAGCCACCGAGGTACGAGGGAACCCAGCTCTAACTACTGCCAAGGATTCCCATTAAAAGGCTGTTGATGACCAAAATACCAGCAGCAGGTAATTCTTTGGGAACAAATCTGAGTTACAGGTATTACCAAGGGATTGAACTCTTAACAAAAGACACTATGAGGACATTTAAGGCGAAGACCATAAAGCTGGCTGTCTGGATGAGAGACATTTCCCTGTAACTTTCAGCACCAGGTGATTAAACCTATGCTGCTGAGGGAGACCAAGACCACAGCAAAACACAGGAAGAAAGGCATCTGGGTGGAGAAATCCCTACCTCAGACCCTCATTGGTCACCCAGTGAATGGTCATCCTATGCACTCAGCCAGGAAGGGGTTATGGCTCCAGGACCCACCAGGAGCTTGGGCAGATGAAGGCAGTGGATGGAGCCCACCAGTATGTGGAGGAGCAGGCTCTCTGGAGCAGGACTTCCAACCTTTTTGCTCAACTTGCATGAAACACTCTGTGACAGAGTCATCAAGCACAGAAGCCAGAAGGTCCATCTCACAAAGGCTGCTGATGCAGGGTGACAAAGTTGTTCATGTGGACTAAACTCATCATCCAAGACAGCCTGCAAAGAGCCCTCAGCTACAGAACGATCACTGCACAACGAAAAGACCCTTGCAAAGCCCTGAGACACATTGCTGTCCAGTTTTCACCATCAGGGTTGCTTGGGCCTACATTGGTCCCAGGCTGTGGTTAGAGGAAGCCAGCTCTACCACTCACACAACCCCCTGGGAAACTTGGATCGCTTTCTGATAGGCTTCCATCAGACCTCTGAGGTTAGAGACAAACAGTTTATCCAGACTCAGCACACACTTGTTCTAACACAGGTAGCAAATTGGTTTAGCCACCATTCAAATGCTTTATGACAGATACCATGACCAGCACCTCCACGGCACCACATGGCCCAAGGCACCACAGTCACAGCAACTCACCATGCAGAACCTGGCTTATCTGCTCCCTGGGGACATCTGACACCAGATTCGGAGCAGTGCACAGTTCAAATCGCCCCCACAACATGGCACAAGATGGAAAATGAAACTTGCTATGCTTATTTCAACTGAGCCCAAAGCTCTCTCTTACCAGAATCAGTGAGTAGTTTTACTTGCTCCTGCTTGGTTTACCAGGACCGAGAAAGCCTTTCAAGGTTTGCTTCACGTAACTCCGAGTCACCAGCCTCAGCATCTCTATGCAGGGAAGAAAACACTCCACAGTGATCCTCAGAGAGAGCCTGACCTGCTTTTTGAAAACAAACCCTTCCCTGCTGCCCCCTGCACCATTAGCCAAGTGGGCACCACATCTTGGCATTCACTTTGAAGAGCTCATGCCAACTTAAGGAGAAACATGAGTATACTGGAAACACCGCAGCATTGTCCATGCTGCTCTACGCTGAGCTACAGTATGTGATTCCTCCATCTTCGCCACCTCCACCCTCAGTTATGCCAACATCAAAGAATCATTGTGCAGCCCACAACAGGGCTGTGGGCTCCTGACCCACAAAATAATTGTAGTTTACTGTAATGGACTAGATGTGCATGTCTCTTGCGAGAAGAAAATGGTGCCATACTCCCTTTCACATGGATTGTCTTCCCTTGCAGAGAAAGCAGAGGGACTGGAGCTAGGGTCTGGCAAGCCATCCTTCAGCACCCTTCAGAGACAAAGCAGAAGGACATCTCCTGACATGAGTTAGCGCAGCATGTTCAACTCGTTCATGCAGTTGTCCCAGGCAACAGGCTTAAACCCCCCCAAGAAAAGTCACCCAGGAGCACAGAAGTGCAAGAGAAGGTATCAGTCTGCTGAGGTGACCCAACAGCAGCTTTACCAAGGGATGAAGTGGCTTCAAGTGAGGTCAGCCTAGCAGTACCAATCCTGCTGGAGAGGCAGAGGGGTGCTCTTCACACTCTTGACTGAAAGATGGGAGGACCACAGGGAACAAGGGCTCTTCCCAGTGTATTTCAGGAGAAATGAGGGGTGAACTCCAGATGGGTGAGGACAGCAAACCTAAGCTTGGTGCTGCAGCTGCACTGCCCCTGCACCCTGGGCCATGTGGCCCTGATACCATGCTGTCCCCTCCCCAGAACATGGGATTATGTTAAGCAGGATGCTATTATGGAGAATTAAAGTCTGATCTTTCCGCTGTTAAATATTTTGGCAGCATCAGCTCTATAAAGCCACAGCACTCCTACCACGACCACAGCTTGGCCCTAGTGCAGCTCTGTGGGACCCAGGAGAGGACGTGTCTATGGCAAGAGCCTGGTGGTACCAGGCAGCAGGTGGACCTGCCACGCTGGTGAGCGAACAGGATGGCTGTGTTCTCCCGCCATAGCCTGAAGGGGCGTCAGGTCCCACAAGTTTGGTCATTACAGTCCAAACGTGCTCGATCCTCAGCTGGTTTCGCAATGTGTTTTAATAACTTCTCCTCCTCATCTGTCTTTTTCTTTCACAGTGTGACACTCAGTGGGCTCATGGGGGGCAGGAGGAAAGGCAGCTTAAAATATTCCAGCTCCGACCTCCCCCTGTCCCTAGAAAACAACTCAGGAACTGATCCTTTCCATGCCATGAACACTCAGCAGACAAGCAGGATTGCTCTGCAGTCAGGATACAGATACTCAGCCTCACCACTACAACAACCTCCTGCCAGCCCAAGGCACCTTTCCCTGCATTATTAGCACAGTACTCATGATGTTGCTGGGCATCCATACCCCTTGCAGCAAATGCCAACTGCATCTACACCCCCCCCATTTCCTACTGCCCTTCACTTCTGAGAGGTTTGCTCCACAAAGCCCGAGTGTTTCAGCAGAGCTATAGATGAACAGTTGCCGTGAAGCCCAGCTGCACAGAACCAGTCCACTCTGCTCTTGCTGACTTGCTGTAGGAATAGGGGGTACATTTGGGATTCAGAAGTCTACACAACCAAACCTATGAATGCAGGAACCTGCATTTTTCCTCTAAAGCTTCCGGCCCCTTCTATGTTCCACTGACATTTGCTGTTTCTGCAGCTCGGCTGACAAAGACACCCTCCACGGACCAAAGGAGAAGTAGGCAAAGCAGCTTTAAGTCACAGATTTAACAACACTGACAGCATCATCTAAAAGCAAAACGGTCACTCTGAAAACAAGAACCAGGAGAACACTTTCTTCTGACTTATATTTCTATCAGCACCAACACTGCTTTATGACCAAACCTGCTCCAAATTCAGATTTGAGCAGTTTGGCCCTTAAAAAGAAAAAACAAAATCCACAAAACTATTTACAACGTTAGAAAAAAGCCCAAACACTACAATCCAAAAGCGGCCCCATTGATGACTTAGCTCCAGCTTCTTGGCCAGCTGCGAAAACTGACATTTTGAGGTTTAGAAAGAATTCCTTCATTGTCCATGAGGAACCAGCAAGAAGCGGATCAAGCCGCTAAAAAGCTGTCGCATTTTCTCTCTAGTGACAAGGAAGGCCAAATGTGAGGGCTGAGTGTTTACAGATATAAGGGTTCCCAGTGTTCCACAGAGATTGCCTTGGGAAAAGGGAGGCAGGTCAAAGTCATCTGCCCCTTCAGCTGGCATCTCAGTACTTTGCCACTGTCTCAGTACTTCCAGGTCGGCTCATTCACTGAGTTAAATAATTTAAGTGACCTGGGTTTTTTTGTACAAGAGGTACCAAATTGTCTCCTATTTATCCCAAAAGACAGCGGGTACAAATAGAGCACCAGGGACACTAAAGACAACTTCATATTCCACATTTTCTCTTTCAGATCAGCCATAGTGGATTCTCTTGTGTTCACACTGGAGGTTTTTGCCTTTCTTCCCCTCACACCAAATACAGAAATACCTTATGCACAGGAACACAAATTAGATGATGAATTCTCCAATTCAGGTCCTCTAGCCATACACATGGGGTTGACTCTGCATGTGTGCACACACGTTCCTCTAACACAGTGCACAAGCACCACACTTCTCTGAAGTTCCAACGTCTCTCTGACCCTGCAATATGAGGCAGCCCAGCAAACGAGCATAGGCATGAAAGCCAAGAAACAGTTGCTGGGGATTTTCATACGTTTGCTCAAATCAGTGATCGCCAGTCCATCCACACCACCCCTTTTCTGCACCTTCAGGAGGTGCCTGCAGGAAGATGGCTGCTGATGCCCGCTACTGCCAACACACAGTTCCCTGCCCTGCCCTCCAGCAGCACCCAGCCTCAAGCGAACCCTGATGCTAAGGGATGCCCAGCCTGGTAAGGTCCTCCTGGGAGTCAGGGTAATGCACTGGAACAACACATCCCAGCAGTCTTCTGCTCTACTGAGCAGCCGCAGGCCACTAGAGGAATAAAACATGTCACACTGAGACACTGTTTGAGCAGAAATGTATGTCAGTGAGTTAAAGGCTCTTTCCTCACACTCAGCATCATCCCCTTCAGCTCCTAAGCTCTCCTAAGAGGAAAGTCAGCTGCAATTCAGAGCACCTGCATTCAAGAGCTCTAGTTCACAGCAGTTCTCCTTCCTCTGTATGGGATATTGGAGGCCACCTCTGGAACACTGAAGACAAAGCATTTGGAACACACACAGATACAAGAACACACTTAGTGCCAGATCCTCTGCTTCACAGTGACTGTGCTCTCACCCTGAGAATAAAGGAAGCTCAGGGAGTTTCACCAGACCAAAGCCACTTGTACACCACTTTCAGGAGCTGAGTGCCGTCGAGGAAACAGCTCTCCCCCAACGACAACACTGTACCAAAGACTAAAGTTACTGCAAAGGCATCATTCCCCTGGCTGACAGACAAGTCAGCCTCATGCAGTACTGCATGTTTCCTTATGAGCCCATAAACTTGCACTGATGAGGACAGAACACAACTCCTTTAACTTCCACCTTCTCCGACATCCCCTTCCAGCATACCCATGCCATCATCTAGACACAAACATCGTTTCTTTCTCCTGTCAGGCCATACCAAAGACTGTGTGCACAGCCCATTTCCACCTGGGAACAGACAAAAATTCTAGCAGTCTACCTGAATTTAGGAAGTTCAAGTGTGTCTCGTTTTGAAGAGTTATGATAATCCAGGAGGATTTGCGTTGAGCCGCCCTGAGAGGTGAGAACAGGCTCTAAACACAATCCTGCACGACTTAATTTTAAGCACTCCAGTTGGATCCTTCTGGCATTACAGTGACAATCTTGGCATCATCACTCCCACAGTTGTCTGCAATTAACAGTTGCCACCTTCAAGCCTCCTTGTGTTCATTAACGTCCGTGTCCCACCTGACACCCCACTGAAGCTGCAAATGAGACAGCAGAGTAGGCTACAAGATGTTTTACAGGAGGAACTTCAATCACACCTTTCTATCACCCCTGCCCATCACAACTTTCTTTCTAGACTGAATAATGCTTTTTCCACTTGCTCTGGTTTCCTCTGACAGCACTGTACAGAAGTAACAGCAGTAGGTTAGATGGCAATGTTGGACTGGCATCTTTTTACAGCCTGATCACCACAGCTGTGAGGGTAACAGCATTGCCTAGAGCCACAGCCCCTAGAAATATTTAGTATCTTCAGTTGGAAATTAAAAGTCTAAATCTACAGAGAAAAACAGGTAGGGCAAGAGGTTGCCATTCTGATTTGCTACATACAATCAATAAAGAGAAAAAGCAGAACCTGACTCAATATTATATTCAAAGTATAGGATTAGTTTTCATGATGCAAGAGTACAGTCCCGGGAAGGTTGTACAGAAGTGCATCCCCATACTGGAGAAATGGAATTTGCAATAGTTTGTATTTTCTCTCACTTAAGTAAATTGGAGGGGGCAAGGGAATAGGAACATTGCATTCCAACTTTAAATTGTTTTTAGAAACCCATACCCTCTTATCCACAAGGAATGGAGAGGAAAGGAATATGAAGAGGGTCCTGCAGAGCTATTTTCCAATACCATATAGTTTCAGGATTTCCATGTCTTTCAAAAATAATGATAATAATAAAAAGGTATTTTATTGAGTATCTTCACTCTTTCACAGATCGTAGACATTTTTAGAAGCCAAACTGCCAAATCCACCCCTCATCTCTGCCCCTCCTGTGCCACTCACTCGGATACCTCAGTAAAAAGCAGAAAGAAATAGAGGAGGCCCTTAACAAAATAAGACAGTGGAAAAGCCTAGAACAACACATGTATACGGAACTTTGCTCTCAGCCACTTTCAGTTCATTCCAGACTGGCCCAGGCTAGGAAGTGCAAGATCTTCCAAGGCAGGAGCTGAGTAGTTTCCATGCTTAGCGTCCATTAGCTAAAGCACCATTAGCCATATCCACCCCACAACTGGCTGCTTGAGCCCTTAGTTTTGCAGAACCTTTGACTTCCCTGTACCTTAAGGCTGTCCCACCAGACTTTCCATGATTACAACCTGACCTTTTAGACTTCTTTGCCCTCTCCTTCCTGAGACCCCTGGGCACAGTCCTATCTTGAAACCGCACTGCTTCCTTCAGTGAGACAGCTTAAGTTGGCATTTGAAGTACTGACACCGTTCTGCCAATGTGCCTCGTTGTGTCTGCAACCAACTCTGCATACCTCATGGCATGAGCTCTGAAAAATGCCATCTGTGCTCACTCCAGCCAAGCCTGAGAGCAGGAGATGGCTGATAACTGAAGAGGTTCTGATCTATGGAAAAGATCTTGCTACAGCCCTGCTCTTCCCTTTGTTACTCATCTAACAAAACCAGTTCCTAGACTTAGAGGTCATAAACTCTGTCTGGCTTTGCTCTGCACTACAGCACTTGACTTTCTACTGCTCAGAGTATGCCAAAGGGAGGACCTTGTCAAAAATGGAAGAGGAATGTTTATCCAGTTGACAGACTGGTGATCTGACTCAACTAATCCACATTGGCCTAGTGGAAGCTTCATGCTAAGCACAAAATCACTTTGGTTCTTTGCTAGACCATCTCAACTCATTGACAGCTGAATAATTCATTTAGTGGTAACAATAGGGAATAAAATCACAGAATCACTGAGGTCAGAAGGGTGCTCTGTAGATCATCTAGCCCAAACCTCCTGCTCAGAGCAGGGTCACAAAGGGCAGTTGCTCAGGTTCACGTTGTGAGTATCTCCAAGGGTAGAGACTCTTACCACCACTCTGGGCAAACTGTCCCCATGTTCGACCTCCCTTCACAGGGAGTTTCTTCTTATGCTTAAATGCAATTTCCTGCATTTCCATTTGTGTCCACTGATAAGATCTGCCTCTGAGCCTTCCTTTCTCCAGACCAAACAACCCCAGCACTCTCAGCCTTATACACATGATGCACCAACCCCTTATCTTGACTCTGCCTTTGACTTGTTCCAGTATGACCATTCGTCCTTTATACTGGGAGTCCAGCACTGGAGACAGCACCCCAGATACATCTCATCAGTATTCATTTTATATCATTTATATATATATATATATATAAATTATATATATATAAATTTAGATATATACATATATATATATCATTATATCATTTCCCTCCGCTCGAAGATCACCTCCTCTGCTGCTGCCAGTTCTCTGCCTAATGCAGCTCAGGATGCCAGTTGTCATCTTTGCCATGAGGGCACATTGCTGGGTCACGTTCAACTTGGTGCCCATCAGGACACCCAAGTCTTTCCTCTGCACAGCTGCTTTCCAACTGGGCAGCTCCCAGCTTGTACTGGTGCCTGAGGGTGTTCCTTCCCAAGGACAGGATTTGCACTTCCACTTGTTGAACTGCACAAGGGTCCTGTTGGCGCATTTCTTCAGCCTGTCCGGGTCCCTCTGGATATCAGCACAACCCTCTGGTCTATCAGCCACTCTTCCCAAGTTTGTCTTACCTGGGCTTTGTATATGGGTTTCAGATGAAGGTTACAGATTAATGTTAAAGTACTTACGCAAAAAGATAGAATATTCGTTTTATTTTCCATTGTTTTCACCAATAACACGGTCTTATAGGAGCTCACAAAACTGTACCTGAAGCCTACAGCTGTGTTTGCACAAACTTCACTTCTGCATGACTAACTCCATGGCTCAAAGACCTGAGATCCAACAGCCAATCTCACACATACAAGCTCAGGAAGGGAGAATCCTACAGAGACAATTATATGCATCCTACCCATTCCTTCCTTATTTTATTTTATTTGCCTGGTAAATTAAAATGATAGAATTAAAAACTAGCAGCTGCAACTCAGAGAGGCCAATATCCTCCATGCATGACTCACCCTCTTGTGGGCTTTTTTGGGGATGTGTTCCTGAGGAAATGAAAACATGCCACTATCTTTTTTTTCTCTCGCTTCCTTACAGAACACACTCACTGTTCTCCTGCTTAGACCATGGTGCGCACATCTGTGGGTCCTCTCTGTGTGAGGCTACACAAGCTGCCTGATCTGCATCACGCAGGCAGTGGGAGTCCAAAAGAAGTAACAGTGGTGTCACGTCATGCTTGCTTCTGTTGCTGGTGTGGCAGAACTGAGAAGGATGAAAATACCTATGAGATGGGCCAGAGACCAAAATGGGAGGGGGCAGAGAAATGAAAGAAAGCAAGGCCCTAAGGAAAAAAAAGTCCAGGCAGTGTCATGGCTACGTGATGACAGCCAAGCGCTGATTTTCAGCAGAAGACTACTGTGTATTAGGTAGCCATGCAAGACCATGAGAAACTGAAATCAGGAAGTCAAACTGTGCTTGCAAAGTCTCAGTTCCCATTGCTTCGTAACACACTTCCTTGTGGTGCCCTGCCTTGCAGATGGCAACTGTGCACCATGAGCAGGCAGCTGAGAAGAGCAGCAAAGAGCCTGTTCCCTTAAAGTCACCTTGAGGCGAAGATGAAGAGCGTGGCCAAGGGCTGGGGCTACTCCTCACGCCCCATGGAGCATGACAGCAAAAGGGATGGGTGATGAGGAGGCAAATCCCATGAAATGATCACAATCTTATGAACTGCTCCGACCAGCTTAGTTGAAGAGCTAGAGAAGGCACGAAGCTGATAATTCAGTACTCAAGAGTTCCAATCCTTTCACTCATCCCCAGACAAAGTTGGGATTTAAGAGCTTTGGCTTGCTGGAAAGAGCTGTTTCACCCTAGAGTTTCTCCTGCGCTCTGGCACAGCTTTTGATGTGCATCAGATTGAGTTCTGGGGCCTCAGAGCTGATGCAGGCTTGGCCCTCTGAGCTTAGCACGCTGGTCATGAAGGGAGCTCATCCCCCACTGCTGACAGACGCTGAGCTTTTCTGATGGTCGATATTTTTAAGTGCTTTTGGGACTTCTGCTCTAAAACGCTTCCCTTTCATTTCCATTTAATTTCCTTAAAATTGTCACTGGAGCTGTTGCTATCTCTGACACGTGTCAAACGCATCCTTTTCTCTGCTGTCTCTTCCTCCCCCTCTATGCAGTACATAGATTTAAAAACAGGTTTCAGCTCAGCACTTCACTACCCTCCTCCACACTTTTTGGAGCATTTAACCCCCTTTTTTTTTTAATTAAACCCCCCTAACACAGTACACCTAATTGAACATGTAATTGTTTCATGTAGAGTTTCCCCAGAGAATCCTATAATCTCACCCTGTCTTCCTTAGGCAGCGTATAATCATACGATCTACTGGCTCTTTGTTTGAATTCTTTCTTCTCCCTTTCTTTTTTTCTTCCCCTCCCCAATACTTGCAGTAAGTTTCCACCTTGTCTAGACAGTTTCTGACATACGCTGCCTTTATCCCTAATCTCCAGCCACTGCAGCTGGGAGATGCAGCAGCTCTCTTCTTCCCACAACTACATCCTGGATCTCAACACCCTCTACGCGACAAGTCCTAATTCCAGCATCTCCTCTGCCAGTGCTATTTCTACGCCTTCCAGATGCAGTATTTCATCTCATTGAGGGCTTTTTATTTTTACATAATGTTGCAACTGTTACCTGATTAGGGTGAAGGTTCTCTTTTAACGGGTAGGTGCGATGACAAGTTTTCCATTGCAGTAGGCCTGAACAGGGAATGTACAGCTGGGCTATTTTTCACTATGTTGGCTTACGAAAATATTACAGTTTTGTCCTCCAGAGCCTATCTGCATGTGAAAGATGGCCAGGATTGCTCTGTCCTCTCACCAAGCAACATCCCTGGAGGCCTACCAAACACAGCCTCTGTCCCCAGGGAAGGGGTGAACCAGTACAGCACCAATAGAACTGCAGCTGGCCAAAGGTTCCCGCAGAATTCCCACTGAGCACCACAGCAGTATTTCAAACTCCTGTTAAGAGTCCCGGCGAGCGCACTACCACTGGAAAAGCTCCAAAAGCTTTGGAAGAAAAAAAAGCCCCAAAAGGTTCTGTCTTCCCAATCCCAGCCTGAAGGAGTTCAGCCCTTTGGCTCATGCTAAGACGGAGGTTAAGATTTGTTTGAGTCTAGTAGGAAACTCCTTTCTAACTCCCAGTTAGAGCACAGCCTCCACTGGGGCACAGAGAGCAGAAAGCAAAATCATTTGCCATCATGCACCTGAAACATGTAAACAAAATTACCTTGGAGTAAGTTCACACCCCTTCAGATCCCGCTTTCACCAACAACCTAGCAAATATGTTCCCTGACAGGAATGTTTGCTGAGACAATAAATCACATTTTTTAGCCCTTTGTTCAAAGTAACACTGAAATATGCAGTGGTATTTACCTCTCCAACCGGATCATCAGAACTACCCTCATCCACTTGGAGATTAGGAACATACCACATCACTGATGTGTCCAAACACCGAAACTTTGAATCCAAGCAAGCAGATTTGAAGATTGCGTTTGCACACCCTGAAGAGTCCCAAGAGTCTGCACCAACAACCACTTTACAAAGCAACTGCAAAGCCCCACGGCACTCCAAGTAGGTGAAGGAAGGAGCAAACAGCTTGAACCTGGATTCAGCTCCATCCAGGTTCTCTGGCAGGCATCACGTCCCATGTTTACTCAAGTACTTCTTGTATTTTTGAGCTTCCCCAGGCCATCTGGTCAAACGGTTGCTACATTTCTCTTGCAGTCTGGTTCTTGTTCCACCAGAGGAAAGTTAACACATCCATTTAAAGCATCATGCTTGATCCAATGGAAAGCAGGGGTTGTTCTTTTATGGTCCAACCTAAGGGACAGGGCCACCACATCGCAAGACCATTGGGTAAGATCTACCACTGTGTGCAGTTCTGGGGCTCAAATTTAAGAAAGATGTGAAGGTCCTTAAATACATCCAGAGGAAGGCAACAAAGCTGGTGAAAGGGCTGGGAGGCACATCCTCTGTGGAGCAGCTAAGGACTTCGGGTTTGTCCTGGTCTGGAGAAAAGGAGGCAGCTTCCTGAGAAGTGGAGTGGGAGGCACTGATCTCTTCTCCCTGGTAACAAGTGATAGAGCACATGGGAATGGTTCAAAGCTGCGCCAGGGGAGGTTTAGACGGGGCATTAGGAAGCATTTCCTTACTGAGAGGAGTGGTCAAACACTGGAACAGGCTTCCCACAGAGGATGCCCCATCCCTGTCGGTGTTCAAGAGACATTTGGACAATGTCCTTAACAATATGCTTGAAGTCAGTCAGCCCTGAACTGCTCAATCAGATGGACTAGATGATCATTGTTGGTCCCTTCCAAATGAAATAGTCTATTCTACCATGCTGTTATTCCTTGTTAGCAGTGCTGTTCTCATAGCAGGACCACGGCACAGACAGCAGCCAAGCAAACTCTCACAACACCATGCAAGTACAGTAGAGGGACACTAACTGAAGCCCCTCGCCTAATCCAGATGCCACAGGGAGGTCACAGAGTAACAAGACAATGTGATTTCTTGGTGCTGACCTTTCTTTGGATAAACATCAGTTGGAATTTATTTTTAAGGCTGCCTGCTGGAGGGTCTCCACTTGTCCTTAAGTAGGTAAAATATGTGCAAGGTAGCCTCTGCTGAACTCCTCCCCTCTCATTCCAGGTGAAAAACCACAGGGTTGTATCCTGATTCGGTATTACTCAGGGAACCTGGGCTTGTGCCTCCGTCAGCGCTTTGTGTTTCAGCTGCATCCTTCCATGGCACTAAGCAGAGGCTATTCTGTGATGGGAAGCAGTGGGAACTCAACCAAAGTAGGACCTAGCAACTCTGGTGACTTGAAGCAACATGCAGACGAGACAATCAAGGGCGATGCCAGTCTAAGTGAAGAGAGGAACAACACCAACATGGTTTAACATGGGCTGTGGCACATGCCATGCTATCTGCGACCATGGTCCGTTGCTACCAGCCCAGTCAGGGCAGCCAGCCAGGGCCTCACCACGACAACAGGGCAGCAGTGCCCTGGGCCATCACTGTACCAAAAGCACTGTATTTTCCTAACAATGTTCTGTGTGAATGTTACTTCCTCAGTTGCAGTTCGGATCTGCCAGAACGTTAATGAGAAACTAACAAAGAGCGCCGGGCTAATGCTGAAGCAGTAATGAAGATTAATCTCCCCCTAGAGAGGGTGACATGCCTTCTCAGGGACCTCATGTACCACAACAGCATTTGGAGGGTCAAAAGTGGGTCAGTGAAAGCTAATTAATAGCAAATCTCTCTCTTGTTCTTAATTATGGAGCGGTGCATAGGGATTTCAAATAAGCTGCTTGGTCCATTCTAACTGCTGAATTCCCGAGCTGGGACCCATAAGCCATGCAGGAATTTGATGGCATAACTGGGTATAGGTCTTTCACTAGGAAACAAGCGGAGCCAGGGAGACTGGGGTGGCCTGGGCTTCATTCCCTGAAAGCAACTAGAAGTCTTGGTTTTGGAAGATGTGTTGGATGACCTGAATAACACAGCATGGGACCTGCCAACTCACTAGGGCAGCAAGTGATTCCTGTCAGGGATTTCAGGTCAGGCTGAGATTTCACTCTCAACAACAAGCTCCTGGCATCCTCTGGCAGCCTTTGGAGCTGGTTCTTCTACTGTACAGTTCCCCAGTGCATAATTTATTGCCAAAGGATGTTAGATTTGTACACAGCTTCAAGGCACAGCCTTAAACAAGCCTGTCAAAGACGGATGACAAAGGCGGTTTTCCTACACAGATATTACTACTGGCCTAAAAAGCTCCCAAGAACAGCAGCAGTATGGGAAGACCGCAACATTGAAGAGCCTTGCCACTTGGGAATGTGAATGAGTTCCCAAGCCTGCTGCTTGTTTCCACTATGGCCTTAACATCACCTCAGCCCCCTTACCTTGATTTGTGGCCCACCACATGAAGGCATGTTAGTTCTCATCGCTGGTGCTTATGTTTCTGCACTGCCTTGCATAACGGCCTTTGCCAAGCCTTCAAGACATGACCATCATACCCATTTGATAAACATGCTTTCAATCCTCCTTTGCCTGTCCTGGATAAACCCACTCATTAGAATAAAATATCCCAAACAATTCCCCTTGTCCATCTCTGTGCTGAGAGGGTGAACTGGAAGAGAAAGCACCAAGTATTGCTGCGCTAGATGAGGCATAAAGGAGCGAGCACTTAGGATTCCTGTCTTGCCTGGCTGGAGCCCAAGTGGAAGCAAATCCTCTGCAGGCAGGGCTGTCCTGCCAGCTCCATGATCTCACAGAGGGAAAACATGCTGGGGCTAAAGAAAAATCAATGACTTTGCACATGTCTTTGCAAGGCTGTATTCAGAGAGGTGACTGGCACTGAAATTGCCCTACTTACCACAAAAGCAGTGACAGTGCCACCACCGCAGGAGGGGACAGACTTGTTTCAGTCCTTGTGTTCTAATTGGAGCAGGCTGTGCTGCCAGCAAGAAAACAGGATCCTTTACAAGATCAGAGGTACGTGTCTCCCACTAGGCTTTCAAAGGTACGCCAGCAGCTCTGTGACTGCATTTAACTCTTGCCCACCTGACATGCATAGCACCAGCCCACGCACACTGCCCGCAGGAGGAAAGAAAGGAGAGAGGGGTGGAAATCAACAGGCTGCAAAGATTTACAGTGGCTGCTGCCGTGGGGGACACAGAAGCACATTCTGCTGGAAGCTTCAGTGCCTGGGTAAGCACTTCTGACACATCGCTTGCCTTTCAGAAATGTGCACCTCTACTGTTGGGTACACAAGAGTCACTGCACATCAGCAGAGCAGGCAGAAAGCATCCTAACTGTGACCTCTCACACAGGACTAACTGCTGCCCTCTCACATTTTATGCTGGGCAGTGCCATTGCTCATACATTCAGATCTCTTCTCCAAGCACTGTTGGCAAAGACTAGGGGAAAGAGCTGCCACCCTTAGACCACGCTGCAGGCATCGCGCTCTTAGGGCCAGAGGGCTCTTCCTACTCACACCCTGCGATACATACTCTATGAGTGGAGGACTGAAGTGGGAATTAGCAGGGCCTGTTTCAGGCTATAGCTGTCTGTCTCAAGGCATTCTGTCCCTCTTGGTAGGAACATGCTGCCCACACACCCAGGGGAAACGCTGCTCCCATAACATCTGAATAAAACTGCTTTGGGTATTCTGCTAAGCTGAGCACTTAAAGGAAGTATGTACCCAGCCCCACTGATAGCAGAAGGCCTTAGGTACTTAATTCTCTTAGGCTCCTTTGAAAACCCTGGATTTAAATACTCAAAGGTCTGCTCTAATTAGCCAAATAATCTTCCATGTCATGCCTGTGCTCTTAAACGAGTGGCAGCAGAGCTAACTTACACTGATTCACCTTCTTCTGACTCACAATCATTTATTTGCACTATTTCCAGCACTTGGAGCTGAAACAATGATACATGTTTTCCATACATTCACAAGAGAATTCATAAACACCACGAATGCACAACTTCATGTCCAATCATGCCGGGCTCTCCTAACTTCTCAACCAAATACAACCAACCAGGTCTATTCTGAACTGTAGGCATGCTGAACCAAGTTTGGGGAAAAACTAAATTCAGAGAAAACCTCCGTTTCCTGATTTTTATGGCAAGTTCCAGCACTGTGGAAGCTGTGAAATACGTCAAAGACAAAGCATCTTCTCTTTACTACAGAATTAGCCCCTCCTGGCTGGTCTTGCCTTGTCACTCCACACTGTGAAGGGGTGATGCTTAGAGGGCTTGAAAAAGCCCTCCTGGCTCTACAGTGCTTTTCTAGTTTTGCGTTTACAACTTACAGCGCCAGTATGAGACAGACACTGTCCCCCAGTGCACAGCACCAAACAGCTCTCAGCAAGGTCAACACAAGCCATCTCCAGTTGCGACACAAGGCTCTGAGCCCTTCACGTTCCTTCCGCTACTGTCCAAACTCCATCCTGGTGGCCTTAGCTCCTGGAGCCCACAGAAGGTCACTTTCTTTTGACACTTCAGTGCTTCAGCAGGGATGCTTGGCTAAATAAAGAGCAGCAAGGGATTGATTTCAGCTTCTAAATCCAGCCATCAACAAAGGTGGGTTTCTAGACTTGTATTACTGCTGGGGAGGGACTCTTCATGAGGGACTGTAGTGAGAGGACAAGGGGTAACGGGCTCAAACTTAAACAGGGGAAGTTTAGATTGGATATAAGGAAGAAGTTCATTCACTGTGCAGGGTGGTGAGGCACTGGAATGGGTTGCCCAGGGAAGTTGTGAATGCTCCATCACTGCAGTGTTCAAGGCCGGGCTGGACAGAGCCTTGGGTGACATGGTTTAGTGGGAGATGTCCCTGCCCATGGCAGGGGGGTTGGAACTGAATGATCTTAAGGTCCTTTCCAACCCTAACTATTCTATGATTCTACTGATTACACAGTGGAGGGACCCATCACCCATTTTTGTTAGGTGCCTGACTACAAGGTCACTGAAATCACAGGAAGATGATATACAGAAGCCAAGGTACGGGGAAGCTAGCAAATTCATCTATATTTAAACTAAACCATCTATCCCAGGATACATCATGCCACATCTGAGTGCTTCAGGAGATGAACCAATGGAGATAACACTGCTGAAGAGTCTCAAGCCAGAGCAACGCCCTTGGATTTAGCTGAATGCAGAGTTAGGGAAGCTGCTCCCAGAGCCTGACTCTGAATAACTGTCCAAACTCTGAATCACTTCATTTCAGCTCGACGACCAGCTCCAGCTAAAAGCAAAATGCCTGTAGCTCCCTATGAGTATCCCCTCCAGGGAAATACTCTTTGGCTGCAAACCCACCCTGGGGCCTTCCCACAGAGAGGAATTGAAATTGCCCGGCAGTGCTGGGCAGGAAGCAGTAGGGTGCTGCAAGAACAGCAGGCCTGGGCCACAATGGCTTTTGAGCTTTCAATTTGGTTTTACACACACTGAAGAATGACCATCAAACTCCAAGAAACCCAAGGGGATGCGAGCTCTGCTTTAGGCCCCTTAGGCATGCTAACCCTTACAGCAGTCAGTACCACCAGACAAAATGGGGTTTGAGGGAAAGGACCCAGAGCTTCATGCTAAGTAGATCTCTTCTCCTTGTGCCATGACAATGGAAACCTGGGCAGGAGCACTGAGTTCATTACTTTTCAGCCACCAGAACTGTTGGTGCTGCTCTGCCAGAAGATGAGTGACTTCAGAAAGCTCCTGTCTCCCTGCAACGCAACAGAGACACAGCCCATAGCCAGATGTGGCTGCCTGCATGTGCGGGGTGACCTTGAGTCCCCAGGGTTCTTTGCTTGGCACTGCAATAATAAACAAGTCCCAAACCACTGCCGAGTATCTCTGATGAATGCACAAGTCACACCGTTTCCCAGTCAACAGAGTAACTCTGGGCGATACCAGCTCAACACCTGAAGCTCAGACTCTTGCCTCGTTGCTACATGCCTATGGCAAAGCTTCCTGGCAGGCAAACGGTTCCAGCCATTCCTTAAGCCTGATGGTAGTAACTGAGCTCCCAGCATATGGTTTGTCAAGCAGGGGCAAGTCTGGCTATGTGCTTTAGAGCAAGCTTCTGCTCGAGTACTTAACTGGGCTCTTCTGCAGCGCTTAAACGCAGTTTAGAGGCAATTCCTCAAAAACATCCAAGTGGGTGGCGAATCCCAGTTCTGCTGCTCGCTATGGCTCAGGCTCCTAACACACAAGGCAGTCACCAGAAGCTGCTCTCAAGGTGGTTTGAAACTCTATGCCTTCGCATCCTCAACCTTCATGGGGCTACAGGAGATCTGTGAGGGGAAACTAGCGTTTTTAAGTTGCATAATTGAATGGAATAAGTAACAATTAGTGAAATGAAAGGATAAGTATTAAACTGATTAAAAGCTATCCAAGCTGAACAGAGTGAAAAATAAATGAAACCCAGCTCCAGCCCGAATGAACAACTGCCTCACAACTGTTCCTAACTCTCCCTCAAATAAAACAGAAACAATTATAAACAAAATCACAGATTCTTTGTAAGAGAAAAATGTTTGCTAGGAAACACAAAACGAAACACAGCCCTGTAAGGATTCATTTAATTGTACATGGAAAATAAGCCAGAGCTCCTACTTCTACCCAGTATGCACTGTGAGAAACCACCAACCACTTTTCTGCCCGTTCACAAGCAAGTCTAATCTTTCCTCTTCCCCCTGGACACTGTGTACTTGTCCAGCATCAAGGACAGCCAAATGCATTTTAACTGAATTCACACCTTCCGCTCCGTAATCTGTGATCTCTGCATCAACCTTCTGTGCAGGGAAGAAGGGCCATAAGAAGGCCCACAGAGGCCAAATGCACAGCTTGGTAACAGTCTTTTCCTTGGCTTCATTAGCTTTTTGTTCTCCACATGATGACATCTCCCAGCTTTATATCCTATTTACACTGTGAGCACACAGCACCTTTTGGTCAGGCCACAGCTGATGCTCCTTGCAGGTACAAAAAGCCTCATTTTAGCACAAATCCAATTTTAAATACAAAAGCAGGTTCTTTAAAAGAAGCAAAGCAACCCATCAAGGTACCAGCCTGTGCGATGGATATCAGCCATGTACTTAAGTGTCTTGCTGAATCAGGGCCATGGCCTATCGATTACAGACATTAGCAACGTCATTTTCTCAGAAGTGATGGTGGAGTCTGTATCGTGGCCAAGGTTATGCAACATGTACAGAGATGCAGATCAACACAGGAGTTACCCGAGAGGTCTGTGGACAGTCCCAACAATAGCCCATGTATTTGCCCCCACTTCCCCTGGCCTGCCATCACACACTTTCAAACCCTGTGGGTCCAGCACAGCGGGTCCATGCGGTTGGCAGCACAGTTTTCTTGCCGGGGGCAATCTGAGCAGGGAAAGTTAGTGCTAATTCAGATAGACCATGCAGAGGTTTATAGCTGTTCCTAACTGTCCTGGCTTAACCTGGCAGGAAACTAAACAGCACAGAGCTGCTCATTCACTTCCTGTCCCCAGTGGGATCAGGGAGGGAACCTGGAGGGGAGAAGTAAAATTCATGGGTTGAGATAAAGACAGTTTAATAGGACAGAGACAGAAGGGAAAATAATAATGATGATGATGATAAAAGAATTAGGGCATACAAAACAAGCGATGCACAGTGCAGTTGCTCATGACCCACCAACTGATGGCCAGCCAGTTCCTGGGCAGTGACTCCAGCCAGCTTTCCCCCAGTTTATATACTGAGCATGACGCCACATGGTCTGGAATGTCTCTTCAGCCAGTTGGGATCAGCTGTCCCAGCCATGTCCCCTCACAGTTTCTTGCACATCCAGGCTTATAGCAATTTGAGTGGGATGAGAAGCTGGAAAGTCCTTGACTTAGTGTAAGCAATGTCAGCAACAACTGAAGCATCAGTGTATTATCAAAACTATTCTCATCCTAAATCCAAACCACATCACTGCTACTAGGAAGAAAATTAACTCTATCCCAGCTGAAACCAAGACACTAATCATATAAACCACTAAATGAGACTTAATTAATAAAATCAATTAGCTAATATTAATCAAGTCAAATCAATTGGCAAGCACTATAATAACTGCTGTACAGTAAGACTGCAAAGAAAAGTCTATTCAAGATCCAGACTCCTGCCCCGACACCATTCTCACTGTCTATATTTAATATATCACTGCCATTTTAATAGTCAAGGCCAGTTCCCTGCAGGGAGTGAATCTGGAGACTACAAGTTTGGGGCCTGCCCAGCACTAGGCATGGCTCTGCTCTCACTGTTACAGGTGGAGCTGTGGACAGAAGAAAGCTATCGTGCAAAAAGATGGTACTTTTCCCTGTGCTACATTGCAAATGGATGACCCAATTAAAGGCAAGGCCAGATTTCTGTGTGGTCCCCATCTGTGCATCCCCTCGGCCAACCCTAGCGATATACAGAGCCAGAATATACAAATCTTATCTCATTTATCCTGAGCACTATCATGTACTCCTAACAAGGTCTGTGTGTGCTTACAGCACCTTGTAAATGTAGACAATGGAGACAAAGCTGTTTAGAAGATGGAATCCCACCAGTCTGGACCACTACTCCCAGTTCACACAGAATCATTATCACTGCAGGTTGGAAGGGGCCTCTGGAGATCTTGATTAATACTAGCTAATTGATTTTATTGGCACCACACTTTTGGCACCCTCCTTAGAGATATTTACATATTCCAGTTCTGGGGAACGGAAGTTTTATTGGTGGTAGCTCACTTCCCTTGTGTGAGCCTGTGAAGCTGGAGCAAACAGCGGGAGTAAAGCAAAATATTAGGGCCATATTGTGCTGTAAATGGTGCATCAGGGGAATACCCGCAGACTGTCAATTTCACATCGCATTGGCAAACGCTGTTTTTATTGACATCTGCTGTTTTCATCATTACATAAGGAAACAGAAAGGAGATTTTCAAAACCAGTACTCAGGCCAGGTCCTGGGAAGCTGCTCTCTGTGGGTGTCAGTGCACCCATTGTGAAGCACCTGAGCCATATGCTGCTGCACCTACTCAAAGCACAGGAGATTTCCCTCTTCTGCCTCTTGCATCTTTAGCCCAAATCCATTTTCAAGCCTCACAGCTTTCTGTCATCCACCTACACACGAGCCTATTGCCAGGGTGGGCTTTCATTTGCAATATACAGGAGACAGCAATCTCCCCCAGTTTCCCCAGGAGCGGGATGGATTCCCTGAGGAGTTAACTAACTCCAGGAGATTCAGGCACAGGGGCAGACACATCACTTTGCCCCCTGCGTCCTTCTTGGAAGCTTCCCCATTCGCACCCCAGAGGCTGTGCTGAATTAAAGCTGGTTCACAGTGGGCAGCGAGGCCCAGCACAGTGGTCTGCCATTCAGCAGGGCTGCGCTGAACTTAATGATGCAGGAGAGCAGCCGGGTGTGACTTTGAAGAAAGGGAAGAATGTGCTTCTAGCCTTTCCATAGCAGTTAATCATTAAAACCTCTCATGGTCACAGAAGGCGCTGGCCTCCTTACAAACTCCCGTTATCAACTGTAATTACTTCCTGATGGGCTCTCACCTAACTACCTGGCAGACTTATGCACAACACCCTTGAATCACCTGACTGCATTTACTGCCCTATATTCCTGGCCAAATGGGCCTCTGCTGCAATATTTACAGCATGTTTTTCCTCCCAGCCCATGCCCAAACATAAAAACTGTCTCCCCCTCCCCTTCGTGCCATCCCTCTTCCTGTGATGAAGCAAAACAAAGCAGTCACCTAAACACTTCAGCACTTCTTTCTCCTCTTCTCCCCCAAAATGCAACAGCTCTTCTCACATAAAGCCCCGGGGGTACTGCTGCCATCTCCCCAGTTCCACTTAAGTTTTCAACATTTTTAATTCTACAGATGTTGTCTAGATATCTAAATTAGTGCATTTCTATTTACCCTTTTACTTTCTGACCAAGACTAGTTTGCCTCCCTAGAGGAGACAGACATAAATCCATGCAATGGACCTAAACGTGTCATGCACACGATGAGGTATTTGCCATGTCAGAGCCTGTCTCCTAGGGAGTAGAGTTCAGAGCTACCAACTTCACTTTGTTATTGACTAAAAACAGATAGAACGAACAGATGAAGTCAAATCCTGAAGCCCTAGATGAGAGGAGCCAGTGGAAATTTCCAAGAGCAGGAAGAGGGTTTGTACTTAGGTAAATAAAAGCAACTTACACAAATAAAAACAAGAACTGGAAGTCCAGCCCTCATTGCAGCTCTGATTAACAGGCAGCCATCCGCCCATTCTCAGTGAAGAAGCGGCTGTATAGCCTATAGGTAGCACATTCCAATGTACACAAATGTGCTGTACAACAAGAGCTTTACATCAGAACATGTACGAGAGGGGATGGAAGACTACAGACACAGAGGGGCAAAGTGGAGAAATGGGAACATGGTATTTCACATTCAAATGCATTTTCTCAGTGAGACAATAACATCTACAAAAAGGAATTAAAATGTATCAAAGGGGGATTTCATCTTTACTGCTTAAGTTTAGGAAAAAACTGTTCTAGGGAAATTCAAAACCACAAAAGGAGCAGGGGATGTACACGGAATAACCCCAGGGCCAGATTACATTCCTGTTACTTAACAGCACCAGTGCCTGACAGATGCCTGACTCCGCACACAGGAGACTGCAAGGTCATTCTGAAACACTTGCCATCTACAACTCAGACCAATGTTTCCTCTTTCTTTCTCGCGCAGCATCCACATAAACCAGCCAGTAATTCAAAGAGTTCGCAAATATAACCAAGGAGCAAGCATGAGCTCCCACTCACAGCCAGGGGCCGGTACTGGGTTAAGGCAAGCCCGTGGCCAGAGCCAGTACAGATGCTCCAGTGTTCACGGTACTGAGGCACGAAAGCTTAGAGCTAATCTTGGAAAACTAGCCACGTTCCACCCAGAGCAATATCCAGATATACAGATAGCTCTTGGGAGCTGCTCATTTGATTTCCTGCAACCTTTTATTTCAGACCCTCCTCCTGTTGCTTTTCATTCAGTTTTTGTTTTTAAAGCATTAAAAATACACCCAGATCTTAAATGACAGTGAAACACGTGGCAATAAGCAGCCTTGCAGCCGTCTGTCCACACTCCCCCTCACTGCTGCCTGTCCGTGTGCCCTGACCCTTAACTAAAGGGGTCTCTTCTAGAGCCAGCCCACAGCTCGTTCCCTGTGGTGCAGTCTTTGGCCTCTCTGCCAAGACAGCCAACACCAGCAGCAATTATGGAAGTCACTCAGGGTGATGTGATGTCCCATCCATGGGACATGCAAGTCAAAATACTCCAACAAGACCCACCAGAGGAGCGGAGTTAAAACAGAGCAGAATCCAGCTCGCTTTTCTCTGCACAGGAGGTCTCTCTTTCATTATAATGACACCACAGCTTGACCTAACCACTGAACTATCTAATGCAACATGCCTACTGCAACCAGCAGCCATGAAAATTAATGGCCCCATTCTTTCTATTTTTAATGCAGTTTGAGAGTCTAATCAAATCTGATGGGGGGCAATGTTGCCAGAGATGAAGCTGTGCAGGAGAAAAGGAGCAAGTTACCTGCACTGCAGTGACAGTGTTCCTAAAAGTCTGCTGCCAAGGAAGCTTGAACAACTTTTTAGAGGACATCTTGGCACTACCAGACCACACAGGGCAAGCTACAGCTGTTTATTTTAAGCTGTATCATTCTTTCATTCACATTCACCTTTCATTCACATTCACCTAAATGACACAGACAGTGTTGAACCTTCTCCCACGGGTCCCAAAAGGATGCCACTTTCTTGGTTTTCAGTGGATTTCTGTGCAGAGTTCCCCTAAAGACAAATTTAGGACCCTAGCCTTTAGCAAAGGCTTGTACCTTCTTGTTCAGACCTTACTGAGCTGTCCTCTGGGGCACATTCCTAACTAACACTGCAGTTTGTGGTTCACTGTAGGCATGGGTGGGAGCTGCTGGCTTTTGCCAGCTTAGAGCCTGTGCCCACACACCCCAGGGTATGCAGGGCCCTTCACCACCATCAAGCTTCATCTTGCCCATTCATCTTGCCCATTCATCTTGCCAGCTTCATCTTGCTCAGCCTTGTTTAACCACAGGGATGATGCAGGAATTGTCTCCTGTCTTCCGAGAAACATTTCATGGGACTGGAAAAGGTTTATCAGCATTTTTCTGAAGGAGATTTTGGTTCCCAGGTTAAGTTTTCTTCCATAAAATCCGAGTGAATCATCCCCTCAAGGAATTCCACCCTGGGGAGTAGATGTGTGGGAAAAGCTGGGTTTTGGTTAGCAAAACCTGTGCATTTTGCTTAGGTTCCCCCTCTGACATACACTCCCCTCAAAAGCCCTGAAATGTCCTGACAGAAAGCAGCTCCTTTGGGACACACACACCTACCAAAGATCCCAACTTCCAATGGGAAAAAAATTAAAAAGAATGAGGCTTCTGAGTGCTTTATGTTCTGAACCAAACCAAGAGAAAGGTGGTGGCTGAATCACACCAGAGCACATCTCATGGGCCAGTGCACATCACTGCCTCGTGCTCACACGCATGCCCCAACGATGCTTCCAGGCGTTCCTCCTCCCACTCTATCAGAGCTGTGGCTCCCAAGCCTGCTGCAGCTTGTGCCTAGCTGCCAGGGCTGGAGGGGATCCCCACTGCCGGCACGGGCAGATGCCATCAGTCACATCCATTCCCCACGGCACAGCCAACCTGTCAGCCCCAGTGACAGCTCTGTGTTGTGACATCTCGGAGCCAGCAGTGCAGCCAGTGCCCAGAGCACAGCCACCACTGCTGAGTGTGCACAGAGGTCCGGGCCTGCCTTTGCATCTGTAACATCATGGTGGCCGCTCCCTTGTGAGTAAGAAGCTTTCACTCCACTCTTGGGGTCTGGTGTTCCCATTTCCCCATGCCTGGTTCTTTCTCATCACAAATAAACAACCCACCCTTAATACTAGCCATATATAAGAGTTCACATGCAAAGCCCTGGAACTTCAGCTCCAGAAGACAGCACTGGAAAGCAGAACCAAACCACATTAATATGATTTATGTTTGGCACAAGGGCTCCACCCTCTCTTTCAAGACCATGCACTCAAATAATGAGAAACAGGGCATTCCCACCCCTCATGCACAATTCCCTTTTTATTTCCTACGCAATGAGGAATTAAGACATGAGACTTTCTCAACCACTTCCCACAAAAGCTGTTTCTGGCTTTGACTTTGTAATCCAGCTTGACTGATCTTTCTCCGGTAGTGGCACTGGCGTCAGTAGCCAACGTGATGGATGGGCTTTACAGCTCAAACGGTCTCTGGGATAGCTGGCTGGAGATAAGTGCCTAAACCCCTCAATTTATGCATCCTCAAGTTCCTAAGCCACATGGATGCCTTTTTTCTTTACTGTTAGCTAGGAAACAGAAGCAAAATAAAGAGGGTGAGAGTCTCAAGTAGCTGAGCTGCATCCATTGTTAGAGGAAAGCATATTATAAGACCCAGAAGTGGCAGTGGCTGTTCAAATTTTCTACCATCCTACATTCTTGATGACACTGACTCACACACTGCTTTTCTAGTTTCTCTCCTTTATCTGTATTTTTACTCCATGTCCTCCACAGCCAGGTATGACAGGAATGAATGCTAGTGCCTACAGGAAGAAAATGAAGGTAGGAGAAACGGGAAGGCCAATAGCTGGGCTGCCACAAAAGACAAAATGGTATCAGCACAGTCTCTGTGCACCCTGGAAAGATGCACACCAGTGACTTTAGGCAGTCATTAGAGAAAACGCAATTGTCAGGTCACAATTTCAGCTGAACTCATATTCTGCTAAATCTTCCTCGAGTTATCTCTGTCATCAGAGGATTTGTGAGCACTTGGGTAATATAACAGTGGAAGAAACTATTTAAATGCAGTCAGATTGATAGGCCCCATTAAGACACTCATCGAGCTACTGAAAAGCTACTGATTTATGGCTACCAGCAGGAAAGTTTTGTTACAGGCAGTTGTATTTTTCTTCTTCAGCTTTCAGAGGTGCTTATGTAGAGGTTTCACTATTTAATTATTTAGAGCTAAATGAATGCTCAAGCAATTACCTGATTTTAAGCTCTTGGGACTGCCAGCAATGACTGAGGTTGAAGATAACTCAAAAAAGGGCCTGATAGCAAAAGGTGAGCACCAAGGCTCCTACTGATAAGCATAATTGCTTGGTGCCCTTCAGAGCTTAAATTTGTGAGCAAGTTACCACAGAATAAACGTAAATGCATTTCAGATGAGTCGAGCAACTAGCTGGGTACACAGCCTTAACCCTTAGCAAAGACAGAGCAACCCAAGTGACATAGACATGCATGTACATAGACAGCAGTGAACACAGGCAAGAGCGGAGCTGAGCATGGCCCCAGTCACCCTTCAAAGTTGAAAATAGGGAAGCAAATTGTTCATTGGGTTCCTCCTCGCTGACACAGACCTATAACTGCTTCAGGGCAGGGACTGAGACAATAGTCAGACATGCTTGTGCTTGACATAAATGCAATTTGTACTTAACATCTTGGTGGTATAAATCTGTGTTGGCCCTCCTGGAGTTCAAGAGCCAGGAGATCCTGATCACAAGCAGAAAGAGAAACTCAGCTATGTCTCAACACCTGAGAAATGTTGGGACTGACACACAGCTATTTTATCAAGGAATATGGCATCCAACCTACCTTATCAGAATAAAACCAGCCATATAGCAGGAACTTATTTTTAGGAAGGAGCCAGTTTCAGCTTTCGTTGTACTTCAGGGCTTTCCCAACTATCACACAACCATAGAGTAAACAGCACTGAAACAGGGTGAATTCGGGTGAAGAGTGACTCAAGATTTCTGAGGCAGCATCAAGTGCAAACAAGACCTTTGAGATGAGTTACTGATTGCCTCAAACAGCACTGACAGATGCACTGTGTCACAGGGCAGTCACCTTTTTCTCTTTAGAAGTGATTCTTCTTGGAGATCAGACCTACGTAAGTGGCAGCTTCTACCACAGAAGTGATCTGCAGCCATTTCCTCCCAATACATAAGGGAAAGACAATCCGCAAGTGTGGTCACACCATGCACTCAATTGCCTGTGGGAACTGTTGACCAATTTCAGCTGGAATCGGAACAAGAAGAAAAGCCGCAAACATACCGAGTTCTTACAAAGTTCAGGAAAACTGGGGGTCAAACAGAGCAGGAAGTCTCTGTCAGTGCCCCTACTAAGGAAAGGGCTGATAAACTGAGCTCTCCCTCGACACCAGAGAAAGCCCAGAGGGAGATGTTAGAAAGCAGACCTGAGTCCTGCTTGTGAAACTGCTGGTTTCTTCCCCCATTACTCTGTGATGCACCCTGACCTTCTTCAAGCAGCTGAGCTCCTGTCTTGTAGGATGATTCCTGCTCCCAACCACTCATGCCAAGTTTGTTGGGCTCGGACTTTAACAATACCCTGCCTTGATCCATAGCTTGGGGGTGGCTGTGGGTTTGCAGTTCAAACACTGTGGTTTTCTTCTCAGAAAAAGCAGTGGTTCCTAAAATCCTCTGCTGGCTTTTGGAGCACAAACACTACTGGCTTTCAAAGGGGACTTCTCATCGCTTGCAGTGCCTGAAACCCTCTCAGGTCAGTTTGTTCCCGTAAATGCTTCAAGCTTCCTCCAGCTTCCTAGAGCGCTCCGAGCATTCATCTTTAGGATTCCTTTAGAGGCAGTTCTGGAGGATGCCCAGCTAACAACCCACTTCCCTGATTCAAAGCCTGACTGTGCAGGAAGCTGAGTCCTGATTTCAATAGGCCTGCAGAACAACTCATGCCTCCACTACCTGTGAGAGAAATTCTTAAACCTTTGCTCACAGTGAGTAGCAGCTGACACTCTTTAATCATCACAGGGAGGAAAGGAAAGGGATGGAAAAACGTCTGCCTCCCAGGTTTTTACCGAGGATAGTAGGATGAGATCTTTCTTCAGTGGGGGTTGGTTCTCCTTCAACTTCCTACATGGCTCCTTTGAAGCATACTACTCTTTGACCCTGTTGAAAACAAGGGGCTGGTAGTCTGAGTGGGGAAGTTATTATGGTCTTCCCCAAGTACCTCAGAAAACCACAGATAAGCCAAGTAAGAATCCTTCCCGTATCTATTACAAAATGACCCTCTAAGACTGGAATTACTGAAACAGCCTAACAGTAGGATAGAGCACCAGCACATCATCAAAGCCTCTAAAACAGAAGTTCCCCAGATTTTCCAGTCCTCCCCTGTTGTTCAAAGACTCCTCCTCCGTCAAAGCTCAAACCCCTGCAGGACCAACAGATCATGTGAGAGGCATCAGAGGATTATTAATCTGAAAGAAATGGGTGGAAAGTGTGTCAGGCACACCCAATCTTTGAACTGGATACTTTAGAAGATCATTGCAGAATAAAAGACAACTGCACATTCATTTCTTTTTAGAAAGAACATATTGCACAAAGCCACAGAAGTTACATGACCTTCATGTGAAGGAGAACAGAAAGACCAATCTTCACTCATTGTAAATTCACTTGGAAAGGCAACAAAGCGATGCCAGTTTTCACCAGCTGAAGATACGACCAAATGTCTGCGGTATGCTGAAAACAAAACTATAAGGCCTATTCATTGCAAATGCTTCTGGGCATATGGTAATCAGTGAGAAATGTCTTCCCAGAGATGGTTATGGTGCAAATAGAGGCCTATGAATCTGCCCTATTATGAAGATTGTGCCTTTCTCCAAAGCATGCAGTGGAGGGTGGGATCTATTAACATCATCTGGCTGCAGGAAAACCTACAGTCGCAGAGTTGCTTCTGTCTGGTAGCTTACATTTACCTGCAACATCACCTTTACTGTGTCCTCTCCAAATCCCTGTCCAGAAGACACCAATAGCAGAACAAATATTCTTGCCACTGACACTGGTCCAGCAGCATTGAGCAATGCAAGAGGGATCCATGCTTATTCCTATTCTGGCATCTCATAGGAGAGACACAAATCAATGCCTCTGAACTGAAGGCTGCTGTTCATGTGCCCTTAAAGGACAATGACACTGGCCATCAGCCTTAAGGCCACCACACAGTTGGAGCTTTGCTTACGTTCATTCACTTCCAAAAGTGAAAGAGGATGCTCTATATTTTCTGCAGCAACATAGAGACCTAAAAGAGGAAATTTCTTTTTGTAGAAAAACCCTGCTGCTGCTCCTGTTGTGTAGCAGATGACAAAGGAACAAACAGTGAACATCTGTACATACCAGTCTGTACCACTGCCATTTCTAACTCTCACCAGAACTTGGTGGCATTACCACTGAGGTCACATCCAGCATTTTCAAGTCTAAGACCTTTACAGGACTTTATATTGGACACACTAATGTTAGTCTGATATTCTCTGACAGAGAAATGAAGATACAAACCCCATATATATGACTGGTATTCACCTATCCAGCAGCCAAACCAGGAATAAAAGAAGTTTAACCATGGGGTTAACCATGGCTGAACCCAGGATATGGGGACATCTGGCTTGTCAGCCATCTACCTGAGACAGTACAGAGCTAAGGCTTCCAAGCAACCCTGGCAATCTTGAGCATGATGACACATGAAATCATCTAAATGCACTCCCAGGAAAAGAAACAAACCAAAAACCAGCACACAAAACCCCAGCTACATGAATGGCAGCCAGATCTCCAGTTTCTTCTGCTCAGGAAAACACCTTTTGGCAAGAAAATAGCGCTGACCTGGTGCCATAAATTGCACATGGGAGAGTTCTGATTCCCTCTAGTTTTGATAAGGAAATAGCAAGCAAGGAGGTATTTTGTAACCAGAATTACCCACACACAAACATTCACCAAGGGATAGTCATAACATTAAAAGGAAACAGATTCATAGAGTGTTCTTTTTGTATAACACAATTAACTAATACAGCTCCCTGCACTTGCAGAAGTACTGGGCACTGTGGGACAGAGGGCCTTCTGTCCCTAATTCTTCAGTATGCTGAATGCTGACTAAGGCAGGATGCTGTATTACACAGGCCCAATCGAAGCAGCAGCAGGTCTAAAAGACCACCTGCATGTTCCCCCGAAACTGGAAAAAAAGAAGGTCTCATGCAGGAGCTTGGCTTACTTCGTGACACAGATCTTGATCTGTTTGAGCAAGCCAGCTCTTGACAGCCTGACCGTCAAAAGTAAGCCTTCTCCACTGTGACTGGAGCTGCCATGATGCTTTTCTCCAAGGCAGGAGGAGCACATGCCTTTCCATGCGCCTGACCTCTGCTCCCCTGCTTCGTGCTGGACTTTCCGGTTGGATTCAGAGTTCTTTATCCCTTCATCTTAATTGCAAATCCCTCAAATATGTTCTGTGTGCACACCTCTTGATAGCAGTTTCTTGACAAAGCCCCATCACCTATGCAGACAACTTGTTTTATTACCCTGAAGTGTAAGAGCATGTGGTGTGGACTGGGGAGAGCTGCTTACCTGGACACCTGAAGTATGTAGCATGACATATTGCTCCACCTCTCTGAGCACATGTGCTGCATCTTCAGATCTGTATCGGCAACAGGCAGCTACAGAATACTGGAGAGCACTGAATTAGGTTTCCTTCAGATCCCAAACCACTTGTTTCCTCCTGAAGGAAGGAAATTTCACACGATGAGTGATCTAAAATACAGACAGAAGAAAAATTTCAAAGACATGCTGAGGCACATGCGCTTACCCCCACTGCCCAGCCACAGTTACCCATTTATTTCTTTATGCACTGAACTTTCGTTCTTTGCCAACAGTTTCCATAATGTGAAGGAGCAGTTCGGATAATGAGTCACGTCACTGTGTGTCCCTGACAGCTACCACAGCAGTCGGCTGCAAGCAGCCAACGTGGTGGCACTGTGCTGCCGCGGACCTGCTGGCTGGCTCCTCTGGTTGCCACCTTCAGACAGGCATTGGCACCGGCTGCAGAGGGGCTCACACAGTAACTTAGTGCGCTCCTTAAAAAGACAAATCCTGAATGGATCTCCAACCATAGAGAAAACGTCAATAAAAATAATTTTAACAAGCTCTCCATGGAAAGGTAACTTCTTGGCATAACAGAATGATTTGGGCTGGATGGGACCTTAACAATCCTGTAGTTCCAAGGAGCACTTTCCACCAGGGCAGGTTGCTCTAAGCCCTGTCCAACCTGGCCTTGAACACTGCCAGGGATGAAGCAGCCACAGCACCTCTGGGCAGCCTGTGCCAGGGCCTCACCACTCTCACAGGGAAGAACTTCTGCCTAAGATCTAACACAAATATATCCTGTTTCAGCTTAAAGCTATTCCACTTTGTCCTATCTCTAAATGCCCTTGTAAAAAGACATGTGCTGTTCCAATTTAGATCAGTATTATGATGGCATAAAACCAGAAGAATATGGGTATCTTTTCTTTTTTACCCAGAAGAATATGGGTACAGTTCAGCAGGAATAGAGGCAAACCCACTTCTCCCCAACCTCCCAGAAGGTGAACCTCGAAGTACAATGCTGGACTCAAAAATCAACTTTTTGACTCCATCTTTGTGCCTGCTCATTTCCACTGGCTCCACTGCAGCCATTCCCAATTTATTCCTTTCTCTTTAGTTTACAAGCTTATTAGCAGCAGACAAGAAGAAAAGACATTACTTTGTTAAGAAAATGGGTTGAGCCCCTTCTGGATAGTGAGATGCCAAACTTCCTAAACTCCAGTAGAGTTCACAGCACAATAAATCTGTGTTAAGGTGCCTCCTGCCTTGACTGCGAAATCTGTACATGAGCATTGGAAGTGTAACACAACTTTGACACAGTCTGCACCGCCAAAGGGATCCCAACAGCCACGTCCCAGCAGCTGAGTGCACTCCCCAGTGGTCAGAGTACCCCAGGGAAGTCCTTTTTGTGCCTCCACAGAAGGAAGAGCAGGGAAGCAGATGATAAACCCCCCCAGCTGCACCTCCAGAGGTATCTTCTACAGCACATGGTGCATCCATGGCCTAGAAGCTGTTGTGAGACAGTAAAACACAGCTTGTGGGGCAAGAAAGGTGTGAAGGGCTCTGTAAAACATAAAGGTGGAAGACAGATCCATGAAAAGCTGTAAAGTAACACTAGCTAGTGCATCCATAGGTTATACAAACACCCCCATACACTTAAGGAGGAGCGCCAAAACTAGGACAGAGTTCACAGCAGCTGAACTTTGCACCTCTGAGCCCGTGTCTCTGCTCCAGGGAGATGAACTCTCTAAAGCAGAAGGAAGAAGGCTTGGCTGGGTGGATACCACACTGACAGCCTAATCCCCAGGCAAGGACAGCGAGAGCAGCAGCAGCAAGCGGAACTTCACAAAATCAAAAGAAGAATCTTCAAAGTGCTCAAGGTATGAGGTTCCAAGTCACCCCGGTCACTGTGAGCTCCCCTGGAGACTGTTACAACCCTGCAGATGCTCGTGGATGTCAAGCAGTACAGTTCTCTGAGCAGTATGTCCCAGCACAACCCTGTTGTGTTCACCACCAAGCCCCATTTGAACAGGACTAAGCAGGGCAAAGAGGCCCTGTAACGCTGATGGATGTTCTCTCCTTACTGATCATCCAGGCTCACACCAGCACAGTCAAGCACAAATGTGCATGCATGTGTGAAAAACATACCATGGATCCAGTAGGTTGGCTTTCCCAAAACCATGGCTTCTCTCACCTGCCCCATACAACTCCCATGCACGCTGTTGGCATGACTTATGCTCACTACACAGAAGTTAAATCAACTCACTACAAACTACAGTCCCAGCACTCCCGGTTCCCTTGGCCTCCAGGAAAGCTGTGAGCCCAGGAATGAGCACAGCCTGTCTCACATCCACATCTAGCCTCTCTGCTCACCAGGACTGGCCCTGGTTTCTGAGTCATCACACCCTGAAACTAACCTTTTCACCAAGGTAGCCCAGCTGATTTCCAAAGACAACACAAAAAGAAGCTGGAACACAAAAAGAGAAGAAAAAGAAGAAAGATAAATGGAACAGAGCAATCTTCTGCTCTCCATTCATGTCATGTTCTCACACACTTCATCGCGTTCCTCTCTGCAGCCCCCGCACCAACACCGACAGAGCGCAGAAATCAGGCTGCCGTTTCACACAGCACTTGAGCACAGGCATTGCTGAGTGAGATCAGGGCTCAGTCTGTAACCAAGGGCCTTGCAGCCAGTCCTTTCCCTGTCTTGCCTGCCCTACTCTTCTATACAAGCTGTCTGGGGAGGTGGGGGTTCTGATACTGATACTGTAATTAAGTCCTACTCTTCTTTGGTCCTAGAACTGTCATCATAAACTCAATGAATAATGGATGTGTTGCTTAACTGAGACTAAGAACCAGCTTGCAAAGAATTCACTAAAATTCTTGGTCTTGCATAGCAAAAAAGGAATGTGGCATTCAAGAGAATCATCATTAGCAGCATGGCCTGATCATGCCTGTGACCCCGGTTTCTCCTTTGAGTATGAGTAAAAATAACCAGAGCAGACCCAGGGTGTTAGTGTCTTCCTTCCTCATTAGGCCATTGAAACTCCTCTGTGTTCCCACTGTAGTCTCACTGTTTACTAAGTCATTCCAAGCAAATACTTTGGATAGGTGAGAGCACCATGCACATGTTAAAAAATCATGGCTCTTGGCAGCTATGCAGAAGTTCCTCTGAAGACCATGCTCAGAGCAAACATGGCAATGAGCAGCATAGAGACAGACTGTGTCCTGGTTGCATTTTCTCAGAGCACAGAAGGCTGATATGGAGGCAACAAAAACAAATGACATCTGCCAGGTAATACTTCTAAAACGGTAGTACCCATATAGTCATCACTGAAAAGTGCCAGGGAATTAGAGTCTTCAAATGAAACAGAGATTCTCAAACAGAATCTCTCCAAGGCAGTACAATATGTTTACTTTAAACCATATTTTTTAATGAATAACATTCAGTAACCAAATAGAGTTGGAGATTAATCATCACACAGATGCTATGCCTCCCTGTTGATTATTAAAGGACAAACCGCAAAGCTACCTTATTTGGATGGGCTCTTCTTCCCATCTACTTTCAGATTAGCATTGAAGCACAAGGTTTTCCAGACCAGAGAGCACCATATTCTTCTCTCTCTTTAAAAATCACAGATCTATCTAGAAAAGAGAACAGAGAATAACTGTATTCTGATTTTCGTGTTTCAAGTCCCAGGCTATATAATTCCTGTTTCTGAAGTCAACTGTGCCAGAAAAACTCTTGTCTTGGAGTCTCGCAGCAGGACAACAGCCTATTCAGAGTGAGTAAAGGTGACGCGTTACATCCCATACTCTTCCTAAGTTTTCAGGCATTCTGTTGCTAACAAACAGACTGTGACTCACTGAGACATTCAAAATTACATTCCTGTGATTTCCATTTTTATTTCACTCATTCAAATCCAGCCCGCTGTGGCTTGCCCAGCTTCTGTTTGGCAAATGCTCACTAGCCGGCCTCAGATGGCAGTAGAGTGCGTTTGAACATCAGCTCAAAATTAGATCTAGACAGGGCAGTGTTAGAATAGACCAGTTCCTATAGACTGAATAGATGAAAAGCAAAATGAAAAAAGCCCAAATGAAGGAAGGATCTGAAATGTCAGTGTCTCCTCAACACCAGTAACATAGCCTCAAAGAAGTGAAAAGCTAGAGCTCGAGCCCAACAAGGGTGATCACAAAGAAGAGCCCAAGCTGGAAGCAGCCAGCCTGTATTTTATAGGAATCTTTGTGGAGCTGGAACAGCCCAAAACCCAGCATGTTCAACTTGATTTGAATTTCCTAGGACTGTGATGAGTTATATTCTTAAGTAAAGAAGGTGTCTAGGTACCTGCTTGGTGTTCTTTATCCTATAGGTTCATAGAATGGTTTGGAAGGGACCTTAAAGCACATCAACCCCCTGAGCAGTTCCAACCCCCTGCCATGGGCAGGGACACCTTCCATCAGACCAGGCTCCTCAAAGCCCTGTCCGACCTGGCCTCAAATGCTTACTGCTCCCAGAAGAGCATCACCTAAATGTCTGAGGCTGTTGGCACTTCAGCACCTCCTACAGCAGTACTTATCTGCATGGCTTCCTCAGCTGAATGACAGTCATGAAGCAGGTTCTCTAATATCCATTTACCATTTCTCCAGAGTAAACACCAGAAGCTGCTAAATGTTCTCTCTATCTATCACACGCTCTCAGCTACATTTTACATACCAGTAAATGTTATGTTTACATAACATACACTTCATGTTATAGATTATGTTACTGTACTCTTAGTACAGCCTGCCCAGGACCTTCCAGCATCCAGCTCTGTTCTCTATTGCACGTAACTTGGCTTAGTTTTAGCTCCTTGTGTTTGCAACAATCTCAAGATGGATTTTTAAACTATTTCTAAGACTGTACCTAAGAAAACAGATGTTCTTTACAGCCTAATCCCCTCTCCCATGCCACCCAAACCAGGCATCCATTTCACCAACAAAGGCCACGTCTGAATGTTCAGGGACAAGATTTATGATTTGGGAGCTCTATGAGGTTTGCCTGAGGCACACGGCTATAATGGGTTGCCATTTTCCCTGCTTTCCTTACTCCTCCTGTCACATATTTTAAGTTCTCTCTTCTTTAAATGAGATAGAAGAGAGGAAATATAATCCATTCCAATGACCAGCTGACAAAGGTTGGGATTTTTGGAAAGGATTGAATCAGTTCTGAAGAGCCTAAAAATACTCCATACATTGCCATCGTCCTCCTTCTTATGGAGTATAACTATAATGAAGGAGAACCATAGAACGGTTTGGGTTGGAAGGGACCTTTAAAGGTCATCTAGTCCAACCCCATACCATGGGCAGGGATACCTTTCATTACATCAGGTTTCTCAAAGTCCCAGGGAACAAATGAATCTAACGTATCAACTGATAAACTGAACCTCTGAGCCTCTTCTATATGGTTGCATGCTGCTCTGCAGATGCACCGCAAGTCTCACCTAACCCATTAGCCAACCTCCATCCTGCTTTTTAACAGTGCTATTGGTTTACTCAACTGATTTAAAAAAAGAATAAACATCCCTCCCCCCCGTAGACTCTAGAAGTTGCTAATACCCATTTTAAGCGGTGACCTACGATCTGAACCTAGATATCCAGAGGATATTCACCTTTAAAGCCAGTTTCGAGTTCCCTGCTCTAGGCTCATTCCTTAATGTAAATACAATTTGACAGTATCTGATGCATAAATCAATGATATGGCTAAGGTCTCAGTCAACTCTTCTCAGAGTAAATGTTGCCATTTAAAATGTGGCAATCAAGCTTGTAAAGGGAAGGAAAGAAATGTCACTTGCGACCCAAGTGATCCTGTTAACAAGCTGGGTTCCTGCTTCAGGTTTTTGTCTGATAAAGCCACGTATCTGGCTGTATGAAAGGTCACAAACAGTTGTCGGAACGGTGAAAAGTCCACACAAGGCTTTTTTTTTTTGCCATCCTGCAACTTTTATTTAAACTTTCAGTTGAATCATTATTTCAATTCCTAGAGCTGAGTCATTTCATCTGCCTCGCACATCAACACACAGAGAGCAGCTCTGATGCTAGGGCGCAGGCACAGAACAAGCAACCTGGATTTTACAGGACCATGTATTTCACTGTATGTGAATACACCATGAGATGCTCCACTCAGTCTGAAGTGTTCATGCGAGGATGCACAACTCCGAGTGAGGGAACTGCATCCTTCACCAAGCCTTACCCCAACAGAGCTCAGAGCAAAACTCGGGCCTCCACCTCAGTCCCACTGTGCAGACAGAGCCTCAGAGGAGCAGCCTTGCATATGCTATGCTGCTACAAGAAAAAGGGTTTAGATAGGGCTAATAACTTTCAGATATGCAAAGACTCACTATTTTGTGCTAAAATCACATGTTCCTGGCACAACTGTGAACATCCTTTAATGCAGCCCAAGTAACTGATTAATTAAAGAGGTATGATCTCTCTGAAGGTTGTCTCTAAGCTGCCTTTGTATGGTATGCACATGCCATTTGTTGAAATATTATAAGAAGACCCTGCAAACCACAAGTGTTACTAAAATATTTTTTTCCAGTCACGCTTCCTCCCCCTTCTTCATTTCACATCTACGTAAAACATTTTGCTTAAGATCCAGATTCTCCCACTGAAACCAAGTGCTACTTGTCTGGAAATAGATCTCCTCTCTGCTGCAAAAAGCACCCAGAGCAGATGGCCAGCAACAAGATGCTCTGGTATCACAAGCTCACACTGTCTCTCACACATCAGAGGAATGGTCGGAGGGAAGTGTTAACTATTACAGGCTTCTTTATTGAGAAGACCAACATCTGGGTGAAGAGAACAATTCAGTATTGGGGATGCAAAATTGGATCTGAGTTTAAAATCTCCTAATGCTCAGCTTCAGCGCCAGGCCAGAGCAAAAGAGAGTGCTCCCAGAAAATGCTGTTCAGAACTGTCCAGAAACAGGCGATCCACACCAGCAGCAGAACCCTGCATGTCTTCTCTAAAGAACTGGTGAAAAGGGTCCTTTTACAAGTTCAAGAGCTGCAGTCCTCATTTCAGAGGCTACAGGGCTGCTTGCATCAAGCTTTATTTTTACAGAGCATGAATCATTTCTCACTCAAAGGAAACTGGGATCATTCTGCTGTCGGTATCTGCCACCAGCAATGCTAAAAATACAAAGAGCTCCCAAGTCAGCCATGGCGTGTTGTCAACTCTGGACCTTCATACATGATCACCGTGTCTCTTGTATCTACTGACAAAGAGCAGCAGCAGATGCTGACACCTTTCAAATCAGCCTGTTTCAGAGCCCAAGACCAGGCCCACTCTCTGCACACACACTCATAAAAGCTCTCACTTCTCCATTTATCCCCTGTAGCAAATATTTGCTTTTTCCTCCTGCTCTGATAAAGAACAGTAGTCTGTAATTACAGCCAACACTATAAAGGTTGCTGCGCTGTCACTCACTCCTGTTCTCAGCCATGCTTACGAATTGAAGGACTGTACAGTTGCCTTCCCTGCATTAAACCAGTTGCTTCGCTCACGCCCAGCACAAGAAGTCACACAGTTGTGACTCTTTTCCCTGCCAAGAGGATGATGTGCAGACCAGAGAGCAACAGCCAATTCTTTCCCCAAACCCCTTTAACTTTTTGTATTTTAATTTGCAATGATAGCTCCAGAATACACCTTATCCTAGTTTGCGTACCAAAGCACAGCTAGGGACAAAGCCAGTTACAAGCCCTTCATTTTAACTGATTCTTTACATAGACTTTAACATCCGCCCCCTCCGGAAGAGAAATTATCTTGCAACACATAAAGATAGCTGTGCAAATTATCATTTCAGTTGCCATGAAACAGTGTTCAAACACAGTCCCTCCCATCTTGTTATAAACAAGGTCTTGGGATGTGGTTTGCCCAACAAGGACCAGTATCTGCAGCTTAACTAGCAGTACGTTTTCACATACGGTGGGATTGTGCAACCACATGCCACTAGCTGCTGTAGAGGCCAGAGCTGGAGTTTGCACCAACTTAGACAAATTCACCGAGAAAAAGGCCGTTGCGTACACCCTCTGGTGTTCTGGAAACCATTAAACGACTGATAGAAAAAAGTGTGTTGAGAGAAGAATTGCTCTGACCCAGCCTCCTCCTGGATCTGGTTGCACACCTGGAACGTGGGAGACGGGCTTTGGTCTCGCCTCCTTTGGCCACTTAACAAGCCAGCTGGAAGCTGGGCTTCCTACCAGGTTTGATCTAGCAGCAGACTGATGGGGTGGCCTGTTCATTCTCATCCTCACTTCCACAGCAAGTGCTTTTTCTAGGGGAAAGGGAAGAAAGAAAAGGTACTTTGCAGTGCTGTTGAATCTGCTTTGAAACAGCTGTAGTCTGGGAGCTTCAGGACTCACTTTCTGTCTGGTTTACACAAGATAATATTTCATTCAGTGGCAGGGGCATCTCATCTCATTTCCCTTGGCAGAGTTGCTTTTTATGTCTTATCTCTAACTAGGTGATAAGTTGATATTCAAATGTATAAGGGCATTCTGTGTATTAGCAGTTTTCATACCCAGAGGATTTCAGCTTGGCATGATCTATAAGAAGAACTTGTCTGGCATTGGAACTAGATGATCTTAAGGTCCTTTCCACCCCTAACTATTCTATAATTCTATGATAATTCTATAATCATGGAAATGAAGCCAGGGCAGAACACGTGCCTCTGAGAAAACAAGGTACGTGACCCTACCAGTATCTCCAGTTGCCCAACAAAGCAATGAAAGAATAGAGAAGAGATGGCCTCAAATCCATTACTGATATACCACCCTTCTTCCAAATGGAAAAGAAGGCTTGTCTCCACCATGCACCAAGCCTGGCCTCCAGCAGATGACCCAAGTCGTGCCTTGGAGGCCATGGTGACACCAAGCCTGGCTTCCAGAGGAGAACAGGGCAAGGAGCTGCTGTCCCAGTAACAACCTCTGCTGCCGTTCGTACCGATGCGCACAGGCTTTGCTGCAGAACTTTGCTCGGTGGAGAGAAATCACACGCTCTCTATGTCCAGCGTTCACCCTCCCCAGTGCACTGCCCTGCTTTCTGTCCCTGTCTTGTGAAGATTTACAGAATAAATTCTGTCGGATCACTTCAACCCTGAGTTACGCTCTGCAATAACCGAGATCCCTGTGTGACAGGCCAGACACAACAGAGAGCACTGCAGAGAGCCTGCTATACATTTTGACCAATGCTCTGTACACCATGAATGGCATTTATTCCCAGTGTAACTATGGGATTAAAGCCCGAGAGAGTTTCATTTTGGAGGATTTTTTCCAACAAGTCTCACCTAAGTTGGTGGTAGGGGGGGAAATTATTCTTCCGTGCCACCCTCAAGAAATCCCAAGCCAAACCATGGGGCTTAAGGCCAATACAGGGCTCCCCCAACCTTGGAGGTAAAGATGAAAATACTTCAAAGCAAACAACTATTTGGTTTCTGTATTTCTCCACCACCTTCCAGACAGATAATGAAGTAAAATAATGGAAGGACTGCAGGCACAAATGCTACATGCTTCTCTTTACTTGCTTCCTCCTCCCCACACACCCTCTTTGAAGATAAAATCCTATCTTCGAAGTCTTCAAAGCTACCTCTTTAAACCATCACCAGCCACCTCGCTGTTTCTGGTTTGTTTTTCTAGACAAATGCTCAGGTTTCAATCCACTGCCTCTAGGTGCAGGTGAGTCAACTCTCGTATATAAAACACCTTGGAGGCACTTGGAGTTTTCTAAACAGGGTTCAAGCAACAAGGACAAGGAACTGGATTCTGGAATGTTATAAAGCCCAGTGCTATGAGCCATCTGCTCATGAAGCAAGAGCAACACCCTGGCACCATGGAGGTCTCTGACCCAAGCTGGATACCCTTTAGGAACTCTAAAGGAAAGCCAAGACTTCCAGTGCCTCTTCTCCCCTTGTCCTGAGACAATGCATGAGCACAGGCGGTGAGGGTGGTGGGGAGAGGGATGCTGCTATTACCGTAGTGCTTATCCTGAGACCCAGGATTCACTCTACAAAGAAACCAGAGTCAGGATCATTAATAACTGAACAGGCAGAGCTGTGCTGTGCATCTTCAGCAGATGCTGCACGAGACGAACTCGCATGCCGAACACCTGGCTGCTGCCTCCCAAACCCTGCTTTTTGCAAAGTGTGGGATGTTCTTGCTTCAAGGGTAGCCTCTGCTAAGCCTTGAGCCCCCAGAGCCATCACTCTGAAATGCACAGTGAGGAGCAGATAAGTGCATGCTGCTATTACTATATGATTCAGTCACTTGCGTATTTAACAGCAGTATTTAATAGCAGTCAACTCTGCATTTTTATTTGAGGTGGAGATACAGACCCACGTTAACAGCAGCATCTTCTAAAATGGGTTTTCAAGAGAAACTTTATTATCAGGTCCTGAACTCATTCAAATCAGCACAGTCCACTGATGACAGCAGACGTTCAATTCATACCAGTCAGGGAGAGGACCAATTGCTACTAAACTTGCAACACTCTAGGGTCTGCATTTGAACCAGCCTGATTGGGCCCAAACTACTAAGTGCTTCTAAAAGGCTGATGGACTGATGTTATTGATTGGGATGATGTAGCTGCCAACAGAGAGGCTGCATAGAGCATTTCAAAGCCCAAAAGCCCCATTTTGTTGCAACACGAAGCTACATTATCCTGTAAAAGCCTTGGAAAAAGGTTGTGATCAGAGCTTTGTTAAAGTTAGAATCAGTCCCCTCTTAGAAACGCTGCTAGAAATGCCTCCAAGAGCCTTTTCAGATAGGTCTTGCTGCTCCTGCCTTTCCTTCAGTTGCTTGGGACTGGCTTTTCTCCACCAAATTTTATCGACTTGCTTATATCCCTCTCATCCCTCTCACAGCCTCCTGCATCCAGGCTCCTTAGCCCCCTCCAACTCCGCTGCCTCCCCGTGATAGACATACCTCCAGCATAGATCACAAACACCCAAGCCCAGTGGGTACCAGCTTGGCCCCCTCAGTTACTGCTGGTATCTGGGGAGTGTTGGCACAGGCCATAAAGCATATCCGTCATGCTTACAAATTATCTCCTCGCAGTTTAATTATCAAAATTGGAAAAAGCTTATTTAATGCTTTCCTGAATTTTCCTAGAGGGTTGATTTTTGCCGCTGTCCCTAAAGAACAGATGTACAGCTACGATTTCCTTGAGGCTGACACTAGAAGGCACATAATAATACAGATTTACATTATGTTCCTTTTTATGGGATTTCCTGGTCCTTTACAAACAGCATGAGCATAATAGAACAACGCAATAAAACAGGCAAACACGTTAATTGAAATATCTATCACTTGACATTTCAGTGCCTAGGTACTCCCCACCCACAGTATGCAGTAGAAACCACTAAAAGCAAACTACACTACAAAAGCAAACACTACATTTAACCTTGCAGTCAAAGTAGGTGGAAACAGGAGAGTGAGCCAAGCCCCTCTGGTGTAATCAGGTGCAAAGCCACTTCGGCAGCGGCTTCATGCCTCTCTACAAGATCCAGCTCTGACCCAGCTCCTCAGTGTGCATCAAAGCAGCCTCAGCCTTGTGGAAAAGAGGAGCAACGCTTCGCTCTTTAAGGCTCAGCACATTTTGGCCGTGCCTAATTCTGCGGCAAGCAGCTTCGCAGTCAGGACCCTTGGCTGCAAACCTTCTACATGGTCTTGGGCTCTGTCAGCTGGTGTAATATATCTTAACTAAGCTGGATGGAGAGGTCTCAAAAGTATTTCTATCATGTGCATAGCCCAAATCTAGCCCTCTTTTATAGAATCTTCTGTAATGCAAATAGACAGGCCCTTGCAGCAGGGAGCAGGTACTGGAGTCCTTCCAAGAAAGAACAACAAAAGGGAGCTAGGTAATCACTGTGGAAAAGCATAGTTCAAAACTACCCAAGTGCCTGACCACCTGGGCTTGAAGCCACCACTGCTCCTGCTGGTATTCCCCTGCGTACCTTGATGAATCCTCTCTCTTGTTCAGAGGTAGAAAAGGCTGCTGTGAAAACAACACCCCAGGTCACAACAGATCTCTTGGCACTGAAAAAGTGCTTGTGTTCAGTTGTTCTTCAGTTCTGTTCCCCTTTTGGCCACCTTCCTAAACTTGAAATCAATTCTGGATTTTCTTTTTAAGCATCTTTATATGAACATCCTGCATTTGAAACGGCAGAAGTTTGATGAGAGTAGGGAAATGAGGGACTGACATATCCCAGTGGAGTTACAGAAAAAGGGGTTAGGCAAATGCCCGTGCTACTGCTGTCACAGCAGTGTTGCTGTAGCCACAGTACTCTAAGGATGGTTTTAACCAATTAATATCCCCCAAACGTAGCATCTTCTATTTCAGACCTGGAAAAGCTCTCCATGGCCACTTCTTGTCAGCTTTACCCCAGCTGTAGCAGCTGGTTGATTCTGAGACCTTCTTCCCAGAAACTTTGTGCTGGCACTATCAGGGACACGCATCTGCCTCACTGTTTTCGACTTCTTGCATTTCATGGACAAGTTTTACCAGGCATAAAACCCAGTTTATTATCCTGGACAACTTCCCACAAACAGTTACCCAACTGGAACAGCAGCCAACAAGGGTGATGAACTTGAAGCTGGAGTGCAGCCACACAGGTCCCATAACTGAGCCTGTCTCCATAAGAACATCACCTCCAACAGGAACAAGATGTGTTTGCCAGTGCTGGCTCCTCCTCTAGTCCTGCAGTCCAAACATTCAAGATTTCATTATAAGGCCTGGGAGTGGGGATCATGCCACTCAGTGAGAACCCCAGTTTCCACTCACGTGGTTAGAAAGAAAAAAGGATAAACTCCTTGGAACCAGACTTTTGACTGCCAGTCTTCAGTGCTGCAGCTCTCATTAACAGCTGCCCAGCAGAGACACACCAGTTTGCTTTCTGAAGGCGCTTGCACACAACACTGTCAAAGCGCTGACTTAAAGCTATTCGTGGGGAAGGGGACAGCAGACAGCCTGTGAGACAAACATGAATGCCTGCCCTGCCCAAGCCTGTCTCAGAATCCACTCAGAAGGACTTTAGGAGATTAACCCTTTAGGCAGAGGTGAATTTTAGATATCCTCCTTTGGTACCACAGGGACATGCACCTCTAGTTTCTATCACTGCCAGGAGAAGCTAATGTCAGGTCTCTGCAGGCAGCCCTGTGACCTTCTCTTTAAAGATTTATCAGCTTTACACAGTAACACTGATATCAGCCAGCTTTCAAACACAGCCTCCAAGTGCACAGGCGTGAGCCTACTCACGGTTACCCTGATTAAGCCAAGAACAGAATTCATTCCTTATTGCTAATAGGGGAAAAAGAACACAAATGAAGCTGCCATAAATAAACCAAAGTAAAGGCCAACTTCTGCCCTCAGCTGCATGTGAGCTGGAAGGGGTCATTCAGGGAAGATGAGATAATGGAGTCTGAGGAACGATGCCAAGGATGGGGCTGCATACCTGCCTCTGTGCCTCGCGCTCCTCCGGCACCACCAGCAAGGCAAATTCAGCTTATTTCTTGTGTAACTAGCTGGACTCTGGACTAGACTGCAGTCAAATAGGGACAGCCACAGCCAGGCTAGACACATCCATGGCAGGGTACAGGAGCTAGACGAGACACCCATAAGCAGGCTAGCTGCAGCGGCACAGGATTAGTGCAGAAAAAGTCATCTTAGGTGAGTCTTCAACAACGGGGTAAGCTTCTGTGCTAGATGCTGTGCTGACATAGGTGGGCAGAGCTCCACAGATACCAGTGCCTCTGCCAGGGGCTGGCAGCTAATGGTTTGGCTCCAAATGGATTTAACCACATCAGCATTCACTCCATTTCAGGTCAGAGCAAGATGACTTGAGGTTCCTCAAATGCACCTTTCAAACCACAGTGAAGGGAAGCCATAAGAGAAAGGCTGATGCAGTATATACACAAACCAGTGAAATGAAGCTCCCCTTGTGACAGCATCTTTCTCTCCATGAGGCTTCATTGCATAGCTGTACTCCCCTTTAGTTTGTCAGCCTTCTTTTTCCTTTATTTATGAAAACATTCAAACCTTGCAGCTAATTCAGATGAGAAGACTATAAATATTGCATATGAGCTCCGCACCAAAACACTGCACCGCCTCGACAGTATTTCATTTTAGGAAAACAACATTTCCAAAATACAATAGTAGAAGGATCAATTTAGGCCACGCTGCTGTAACCCGGGCTTTACTTTGCTCCTCCCAGCCCTGCTGTACTGCTGTGCATTTCCCTCCTTGATGAATTGCATCTCACAGAAACCTGGCCTGGTTCTTGGCTACTCCAAAAGCTGAGCCAGCACAGGAGTGGGGTTGGCTTTAATCCACCTTGATGCTTTCCCCAGTTAGGACTATGACAGGCTGTACCTATCTCAGTGCAACTGAGACTATGCCTCTCATAATCCTGGCAACAGAAAATAAAACATATTCTACTAGCAATAACAAGGGACTGGGAGCAGAGACAACATCTTGGGCTTCCAGGGAAAGCTCCTAGGAATTTGTTATGAGGGGACCACGTCCTTTCTCTTATCATCTATTTATTCAGCCAGGACTGGACTTTAGCCGCATTATAAGTGAGAGTCACCCCAATACATCTCATTTTCATATGGGTTCAAGTTCACCACAGCTGAAGGGAGTTGTGCAAAAGGAGCCTGTTAAAATGTAACCAGACATCGGATGTACCAGTTAATCATCTACTTTGAAGCTTGTCCCCTTTGATAATAATTTTCCATGGTTGCAGAATTAAAGCTTAACTGGTCATTGGCTTTGAAAATGACCTTGTCTGACAGGGAATGTGGAACAGGAAACAACAGTAACATGACCTTCTCATGTAAATTCTAGATGGGGACAGCAGGGGAGAAAAATACTGCTGGCAATTTCCAATTGACTCAGCAATTTATCTCAACCAGCCTGTAACCTCTGGCCTGTTACCTCAGCGAACATCTCCAGGCACCAAAGAAACACCAGCTCTTGCCTCCAGGAGCTGTAGGGTAGTGTCAGTTTATAAAGGCAGCCTGAAAGCTGTATTTTCTCTAAGCACCCTTCCAGTGTTACGTGTTAGACACAAAAGATGCATTCCGGCTGAAAGCACATTACAGCTTTTGGACATGACTGATGAGGTACCAGCAGGGACGGACCTTCCTGCTCCGCCACCCCAAAAGCAGAGCCAGGATGCTGCTTAAGAAAAGACTGCAGGCACAAGCTGGTTCCAGAGTCAGCAAAGACAACAGGATGAGCTGAGTACATTCTTCCTGCAGTTACTGACCCGTCTTGAAGAAATACAATGGAAACATAATGAAGAAGTACTTAAAAAGCTAAACTACAGGTAGGGGAGTTTCTAAACAGATACTGAGCATGCCAACTGTTCCCACCACATTCAGGATCAGCAGAAACAAGGAAGAGATTAAAATGCTGCTTTTCTGCTGGATTCACAGCATTAACACAATTTAAATGCTTAGCCCGTTGTAATTCCAACATCATGTGTAGAGCTATCCTAGCCTGCTAATGATTAAGGCAAATCCTAACTTTTCACAGACAAGCGACACCACAAAGCAAAGGACAAGGATAAGACACAGACACCACCAGATGTGAAAACCTCAACTTGCTATGATACTCACTGCCAGGATTTGCCTGGCAGCTGGCATCCACTCAGGCAAGATGCTGGGAAGTCAGGGCTGGTCATACACATGGTCACTGAAGAATTCTTGGGGATGGGGCAAGAGGAGACATGCTCACCGCCTAGATTTAAGGGAACTGAGACACCCAGTAATGCGGATAAGGGACTAGATGGACTGTCAAACCAGAAAAAGTTGTTAGCATGAGTCCTCTCTTTCCAAAAGCACCTTGCTTAGGACTTACAACTCCACTGACTGGGAGTGAAATTTAAGCTTAAAATCCCTGAAGACACAAAGCAGTCCAATGAGATGACAAATCAGTGAGGTGAAGAAACCCCCATTCAGGCACGTAATTAGTTATCCCATGACCCAAGATGAAATGTAATTTAAGTTGGTGAAAACCATAGGAAGACTTGAGCATCTACTAAGGGAATACTTAAGTATTTTTTCTTTGGTTTTTAAAGGTTTTTGGATCAGACCACACTGAAATCAGAAATTGTCAGAACTCCTCACAAGCCAAGGGTCCCCCCAGCCAGAAGGGGAGCTTGGGCCTTGCTTGTGCCCACTGGTGGTCTTGGGTTTGCTGGACACTTGCAGTGTGCAGGGCTGCTGAACGGAAGTCTCTTGAGCTTCCTTAGTGCTCTGCTTCAAGCTAGCTTCCCTGGGCAAGCTGCCCAATAGCTGGAAACCTGCTGTTTCCAGATGCACTCAGCCATTTTGCCCAGACAAATGGAGTCTCAGGTCACCTACTCAGTAAGATCTTGAATTTCTGGAGTTGCCCTGTGAGGAAACTTGGAGCTACACTGTGGATTCTGCAGAAGTTCAGAGCCTGAAACACTTTCATCTCAGCAACATCAGTTTCACTGGAAATACATCAACCAACTCCAGTGACACTACTTGCAGATACAGCCAGACATGAGGAAAAAACCCACAGTAAAAAGGACAAGAGGACACTTAGTTCTAAGTCTTACAGCTGTAAGGCATGGAGTACTTATTGTTGTGTAACAGGAAAATTCTCCAGTGCCACGGAGAGCACAAAGATGCTGTTTATATTCGCTGCCTGGTTTCAGCAAGCTATTTTGTACTAAATTTCCCTGCTGATCTAGCTGCATTGTGATAGCAGGTGTCTACCACCATCAATCACATGTTATTGCATTTTTGCCTTCCACCTTCAGGTATAAGAGACAATGCATCACCGTACAATAGGAGAGGAAGAAGACGCTGCCTAATTTCCCACAGGATGCAGTATTTATCCCGTAAGCGCGGATTAACCGAATAACTTGCTAGCTTTGTGTCAAGGCTTGTAAGAAGTGGTGACTAATCCTAGCTAGTGGGGATTAGCAATGTTTGCTGTGGCAAATGTGCCAGACTTTTCAATTATATCGTGTCTTACAAATAGACTGCAATAGTTCTACATGAATACAACCATGTTCTTGAGGCAGCACAGCGATAACAGGGTACATCCTTTCTATCTCTTAGTGCCACAGGCTAGAGCAAGCCCCCGCAAGAACATCATGTGGATGGACAGCAGTAGCAGAGCTTGCTCTTCTCAAGAATAGAGAAGAAGGTGAAGGATTGAGTGCGCAGCCAGGAAGTCCTTAAGTTTCACCTTAAGAAGCTACAGTTGAGTGTGCATCACCTGCGCTACCCTTGTAGGTCAACACAAGCAACAGGGCAAGAGGTAACAGCCTCAAGGTGCTGACCATTAGACAAATACAGACAGCTCTCTCCATGCTAGGACTTCATTCTAAACCAGCTAGTTCAAGTTAAGGACAATCAATCTGAGCAGGACAGCCAGGGTGCTGGTCACCTTGGACAGGAGGCACTGAAAGCACAGAGGGGAAGACCAGGATGATAAATGTGGTGAAGGGAACTGCAAGAGCTTTCTGATGTTGCTCCACTCATTTTTTATGTTCAGCCGTAAAACCTTGGCAAACATAACTAGTATACACTAAGCAATCTCTGAGGTACTTGCAAGAAACCTTTCCTACATATCCTTTTCCAAGCAGCTGCATAGCACAGAGTTGCAGACCACCACAGTTACAGATGGGCTTGGACTCCTGGCTTTTGAGGCATACCCAGTAGCACAACCCAAACAGCTTCTGCATACTTTGCCCCACTCTTGACCTGTATACAGTTAAATTCACTGAGTAGCCAGAGGGCAATAAAACACTGACAGGATGTGGCCTACAACAGGAATCCAGGTGACAAAACACTATTTTTCTGGCCTCTGCTTCTCCCCAGAGCAGCCCCTCACCCTGCACACAGACCATGGCACCTGCACCTGCAGGCTCCACCTCAGCTAAAGAAATTACTGCAGGGATGCTGCAAGCACTGCTGCAAACCATGAGCTCCAGGTGGCAAGCGCAAGCATCCCGCTGTGCTCTTACCCAGAAACCCTTCGCCATGCAACTGCATTGGGCAGAGGTGCAGCTCACTCAGCTTTTCATTTCACTGCCTCAGCATAATGGGAGACACAAGACTCTTTACAGTACAGGAAAGAGCTCTGTGAGATGGTATTCAAAGCAGGTTGGAGGGATACAGCCCATCTTGACCACTCTGGCTCATTTCCACATGCCCACAGCCAGACCAAGGACTTGACACCAAACACCCTTTTGGAGCTGCTATTTGGTTTCAAAGACCTCTGGATAAAAAAAGAAGCCAAAAACCAAATGCAAAAATAAAGCAAACCACAGAGGCTCAACCTGAAAGTATTGCTCTGCCACCCACTGACCCGACAGAGTCCAATACCCAGGAACCAAACCACTTGTCTTTGGAGCGTAACTCTTCTGGTACTAAGCCTGCATTCAGACACACTCATGGGAGCTTCATGCATTGTACAAGGGGACTGAAAACCCCCTTTCCATGCTCCTCCTGGAGCTCTCTTGATGTGCTATGTATTAACCTAGATTTCCCTCATTTGTAGCAGTAGTTATTACTACTTAACAGTGCTCCAAGGCGCTTGGGAGTAAAAGCAGCACAGAGGTAACTGGAAGAAAATCAGTACTTCTGATGAACAGAGCATGACAGTCCAGTGACAGCTGAGCCAGCACACCAGAGATAGGCCAGTCATTTCTTGAGACTGCTGACAGCCTGGCCCCTGGTGACTGCACCCACCTCCACAAAGAGCTCGGCTAGAAAGGCAGACAAACCCATCACAAAATAGCCCTCAATCGACAAGGCCACTCTGTGATGGCTTTTAAATCCAGATTCTGCATTTAAATATAGAGATGGGATTTGAAACTAGGTTTTGTGCCTTACCTAGCAGTGCTGTCACCAGCCAGCTACAGGGAAGAGCACCACCACATATTGGTTTTCTGAATATATCCATGTGAAATATTTAATTTCTGAATTATTAGTTTAGCTGTAGTTGTTTGCCAAACACAAAAAAAAAGCTGCAAGCGGCTTAGGACTGGTTGGAAATGCACTTTGGGAAAAAACCATAAGCCTGAAGCAGTGTAAATGCCAAAGGTGAGTCTAGGCTGCTGCTCATCACTGGGTCTCTGCTGGATGATGATTTTCACACACCATCACCCCCATTTTGCAGCCAAGAGAACAGGACAGCAGGGAAGGGAAGGTTGTCTTGCAGGCAGAGCTGCTCCACTCTCATTTACACCCAACCAAAAGGCCGGCCTCGCAAGGTTCTCATTGCTCATGGAAGAACATCTTACTATCAGCAAACACCAGTTCTCTCCTGTTTGTAGACAATTATTTAAGGAACACAGTCAACCATTTCCACTTAGTTCCCATTCCCACATTCATACAATCTCACGAGTCCTCCTGTGATGTTCAGCTAGCTCTGAAATTTTATGGAAGCTACAATAAGCCTCTCTCTCTTCAACAGGCAGGTCCCCAAGGTCACATAAGCCAAAACCAGTACTAAAGCATGATTGGAGCAGAGCTTAAGCTGCTGCATTCCCCAGGCCTACCAACTTGGGAGTCCCCATTTGACTGGCTGCATCTAGCAGCAAGGCTGGGCAGGAAAGCAGTAGCCTGAAGTGGGAATAAGGCAGGAGCAGCTGCAGGGGGGTGGACAGGAAGACCAGAGGGATAAGGAGGACCACGGTAATAGTGAGATCTACTCCATAAACATTGGGTTTTGCTGCTTCAGATCCTTCAGCAAAGCATGGAACAGGAAAACTACTGTCAACCTCTAAGAAAGCTCCAGTCATCACCCTGCTGCTTCAGAGAGCTGCTCCTACAGCACCTGGAAGTCCCGTCTCCCACCTGTCCACTCCTGCCTTCCTTGTACCGGAGCATCATGATAATGAATCAGTGCACCAACCTCCCTCCTTGGTTTATCTGCCAAAAAAAGATTTGTGTGGGGTGGCAATTAAAGAGGTAGAACATGATCTCCATTAGATTGTGCTCCTCTGAACCTGACCACATCCTGGTGCAGCAACTCCTCACAGGTGTTCAGATCCTGCGCTAATGGGTGTTCGCACAAAAAATACAACACGATTTCAGCAGCACCTGGTGAAGGAGAACTTGCCTTTCTGCACCACAGAGATGGCCTCCACAGCTCTGCTCATGAGAGCAATAGGAGCAGCAGCCATGTGCCAGTTTCCCCAAACCATGCCTGAACGAATTAATAAGCTTAATTATTATTAAGCCCATTAACTCTATTACCTGGCACTGTTTGCAACCTGCTGTGGGACACAGGCCACCAATGGCATGGACATTAAGCTGTACATCTGAGGGTCCCAAGCTCAGACGCCTTCAAATCGGGCAAGCATAAGGAATCTGGAAGAAGTCCCACACCATTCCAGCTACTGAAGGCCACATACGTATCTGAATCAGTTGCCCATTTTCTTTTTCTCTGCCTTCCTCCTGAAGAACAACGTTGACACAAACTGAGGTGAGAAAAGGACATGGGAACCACCACCATCACTCTCCCCAAAACTGCAGGAAGCCTTATAGAAAAGCTCTTCCTCTACTAGCACCTACAGACTACTTGTTCCAGGACTTTTCCTCTCCATACCCGATTCTTTCCCAGCCTCGAAGGGAGCCTGAACAGAAGAGACGGTAACTACAACAGGCCGTAAGGATGGAGAAGGAGAGACAAACAATGCTGCCCACACATAGCCTAGGCTATGTGTATTGCCAAATAAAAAAGGAGCTGAAGTAACTCCTGCCTGAGCCTTGCACCAGACTAGCTGTTTCTTCTGGCCCTCCATCAAGAACATTTACAAACTCTCCCAGTCATATCTACCTCCAGGCATCCACCCTGACCTCCAGGAGAGGCATGCCTGCCCTCTCATCCTTCCAAACCATTCCCCACAGCACTTAGCATTTGATGACAGTTTGGGGTGTTCCTTACAAGCAGCCCCATTCGCTCACCATCACAGTCCGCAAACCTTTTGCGCAGTTCTTGCACCCCAGTGCACACCTAAGAGAACAGAAATAACCACCATGATCACCATGTTCTTCACTGGACTTGGAAACAACAAGTGACTTACACAGCCTCCTACACAGGGCAAGCTTTCCGTAGATCTGAATTACAAACTTTGACTGGGACTCTGCTGGACTTTACAAAGTACATAGTTACTACACCGTCAAAAGCTGTACATACCATGCATGCTATATACAAATATTTAAAGTAATTCTGTACTAAACCCCATACTCTCTTGGAAGAAAGTAAAAAAAGAATGTACTCATAGTCTTTGTTTAGCTCATTTCTTTATGTAAGGTTTGTGGTTTCTTCTAACACAGTGGTAGGAGAGTTGTGAAATACAAAGAGCTTCTCTTTTTACTCTTCATCCTTATGTACAATATTGACTGCACCCACTCACTCAGATTAGCTGTGTTTTGTAAACAGCAAACACACTTTAGCAGTGCAAACTTTTTTCCAAGGCTTTCTCAATTCTGCTGACGTAAAACTTCACATTGATCTATTAAAACAGCTTTTTAGCCCAAGCACCTTCTAAAAGGCCATATTCCCTTCCACGGCAATGACCACGGTCTTTAACCTGTACTTTCACCACTGTTACAAAACTACAAACCCCACACCAACTATACCACGCTTTTTGACCAAGTTAGTTTTGCTTGAAAATATTGACTTGTGATGACTCAAACATTCTGGAAATGCTCTCCTAAACCGTGGCTCAGCTCTCATTTTCCAGGCTTGATGCTCTAACCATTCTAGTACTTGTCCAGAGAGCTAAGAGCTGTATAATTTGAGAACCTTCCTAGCGGGCTGGTTTCACGCTCGCCTTTCTCACACTTAGATGAACGTTTCAGCCATAGTCAGGTATTAGTTTAGTCCTGGAGAGTACAAATAGTATTTACAAATATTTCTGTAAAACCCCTCTAAGAAATGCCTGTCTTTTAGATCCTCAGTATACATTTGATTTCTCCAAGTACTGATTTTGGGTATGTTCTAGTACAGGATCCCATTGCTCCTATTCAGCCCCAATAATCATCATCACTGGAGTTTTGGCTTCTCAGGCAAGAATCAAATGCTTTCACTTGCACCTGAATAGTTAACAGCTGCCATGATGTGCTTAAGTTAGCTATGTTGATTATTATGTCAGTATTTCAACTTTTCCACTGGTTTGAGAGTTTAGTGTTGCTTTTCCTCTGTAATGTTCTAATTCTTTTTGAGCAACACACACACAACCCGCACTCTCCCATTAGTTCAGCAGTTTAATAAACCATTCCCACTTGTATTGTGGATGGAATCTATACCAGAATAGACACTAAAGGTATATTGCAAAACAATGTACAGTATGAACCAGTCAGTGATGGCACAGCATTTTCTCATTTGAAGAGAAATTTAACAGATTTTCTTGCCTACAGATGCTTTGAAGAAATTGGTCTTTGAAACCTAGACTGTCCAAGTGGAGTGTTTCTTAATCCAAAGAACAGGCTGGTTTTTCTCGCCTAAAACTACTGAAAATACAGTTGCTCCCTTCAGCATTACTTTGATAAGCAGATGGCTTGTGGTCATTTCTTCAATGTGGAGCGTATAATGGCTGGAAATGAAGTTGGCTCAATGTGAGCACTGCCTTCTTGTCCATCTCCACAGCATAAATGCATTAGTGGCAATAGACTGGCCCCAACTCTTATCTTGTGCTAGAAAGTGGCACCTTTAGAGCAGGAAAAGGATTCTTCACATTAGAGATGACACTTCTTCATTGCATTACCACAGTGGAAAGGTATGAGATAATGTAGATCCTGTCATATTTTTACTTAACAGCTTTACTCCCTTTCAATCTGATCCAGTTTTGGCGTCCCTCACAATAGGAAAGACACTGAGATGCTGGAGGGCATCCAAAGAGCAACAAAGCTGGTGAAAGATCCAGAGGAGTCCTGTGAGGAGCAGCTGAGGGAACTGGGGTTGTTTAGTTGGGAGAAAAAGAGGGGAGAGCTGAGTGCACCTGAAAGGAGACTGTAGTGAGGTGTGTGTTGGTCTCTTTTCCCAAGTAACAAGTAGTAAGGCTGAAGGAGATGCCAGAGGTGGCGAGCTGGAAAACTTCCCAAACGGGCACCGGGATGCCCCACACTGCAGCCATCCCCGCTCCTCCCTTAGGACCCACTGCTGGCTGCAAGCAGGCACAGTACAGTCCTCTCACTGCCTTACAGCCCTTCAACACAGCTTCATGGACTGCTGGGCTCTGGAGTCCCACCACCAGTGGCTCTGCAGGGAAAAGCAACAAGGGCTCTTCAGCCACGGTGCAGAATGCAGAACAGGCACCCCAGCAATATGTGAGAGCACCCACTGGTACCCACAGCCAGTCAGCGCCAGGAGCCTCTCCATGCTGACTGGCAGGAATAGGCCTGGCTCTCCAGGATGCTGGCTGCCGAGTGAACCGTCAGTCCAGTGGCGACAGCAGTCATGGAATGGGAGCCATGTCCCACACCAACACTACCCCTTTCTGCTCCAGATGAGCTGGGGCAGTCGGCAGACATGACTTCTGCCAGCCCTCCAGGACAGGAGGAAACAGCACCCTGTGACACAGCCAGAGCAGCGATAAAGGAGGAGCGGGATGTCCAACCCAACAGCGAGGGACACAACACCGTATGATTCCCTCCTCTTTCCAAAAGGAACAGGGGCCAAGTCACTGAATTCTCAGGCCTCTGCTTTCCACAGAGGCTTTGGAAGACCCTGGGAAGCAGCGAGTTTCGGTCCATCTGGTGGAGTGTGGGAGACAATGCGTGGCCATCAGTGAAGAACTTTTCCAAGAGGAGGTGCTGGGCAGTGGTTTTGCCACACAGAAGATGTAATCTCTCATTCAGCAGCTGAACATCTGTGGGTTCACCAAAGTGCAGCCGGACTTCCAAAGATCTGCTTCCATGCCTGAACTTCTGGCTGAGGTAGCAGCAGCCTCTGCTCACAGCAAGGAACAGCAGTTGCCCTGCACATAGGATTACAGAATCATAGAATCAGCTAGGCTGGAAAAGACCTTTAAGATCATCAAATCATCAACCAAGCTCTCCATATTCTTGGGGGAGAGACGGACCCACACATCCAATGAGGCCTTGCAATAGCGGAAGAGATGGGGATGGTAGTGAGTGGTCTGTTTTTCATTTCCTTCTGAGGTTGTTTTCAGGAAGATTTCAGTCCTCTCTGACTAGCAGAGGCACAGACAAAATACAGTTTGGTTGCGTCTGCTTAGCGTGAACTCAGCAAGTGCAAAGACAAACTCAGTGCAACCCCGTTTATTTAATGTCTTTGCTCCACGTCTTGCTGTACAAAACCTGACACCTTCCTGTGGCATCTGCTGAATCCTGAGAAAATACGTTTGAGGACCATACTATTACCTGCCTGCTCCTGTCTAGGCTGAAGCTGCTGAAAAGCCATGGTACTGGGCTTTCAAAAGCAGTTCTTAGGCTTTGGAAAATCCTACGCTGCTCTGCTCCCGGACAGTGAAAACCCAGGGGCTGTCAAAGATTCTGGAGACTGCAGTTCCAAGAACTAAGATTTGTCCTGGTTGTTTAGAGATATATTTTCATAAATTCATATCAAAACCATGTGTCATTGTCCTTATTAAGACACCACCCTTCAGAGAAGGCAAGGGGATTACTCAGAGACAGGTCCTGACCAGCATAGCTGTGTACAAGCAAGCAAAAGGGATGGAGCGAGAGTCATCTGGCTGCTTTTTCGGATGGGAAAGCATCATCTTGGTAGTCTTAGGAACAAGGACCATAAGCATAGCTGGCAACCCTCTGGCCCCAGGCTATGACTTGCCCATGTCACAAGAGGACTGGGTGTGGGCAGGGCTGAGCAGAGATCCCACAGGAAAACGTGAGCTCTTCAGGAAGTGGTGTCTGACTCAGCAGTGAGGAAGCATGCGAGCACAGCATTAGGGCACTGCACTATTTTAGGGACTAGCTCTTGGATGTGATTTAACATGTACAGCCCGAAGTAGAGTCATCACCACAGGCTTCAGAGCTGCTCTTGAGAAAAGGCCTATTCCTGGTGATCTAATGATGGGCAAACAGCTACTAGTTTATTCTTCCAGAGCTTGGTCACTTCAGAAGTTAAGCAAAAAGTAATCATTCTCCACTGCCTGTCCTGATAAACCTTTCAGAACAAAGTCACCTGCTTTCTCAGTAGTGCTTTAGAGAACACAGTTTCAACAGAAAGAGAAAGGATGCATTCATATCATTTTACTTCAGTGACCCCTTTGAATAAGAAGTGCTATTTAAGTGCAAGATCGTATCTGTGCATAGTCACAAACATATTGGTTTTGCCCAACATTACAACTCCCCCAGCCTTGCTTTCCCTTCTGTAGCCTGTGTTCCAATAGGACACAGCAGAAGACTCACACTACTAAGCTTACCCAGCTATAAGGCATGTAAATAAGAGAGTGCTCCAAAGCTCTTTTTTTTCTTTAAGTTATGAGGTGGGACTGAGTCTCCACAAAGTGGCTATAGGATAGAAAAGGTCATCTCCTGTGCATATAAGCCTTGGACCTGAACTGCATTTATTCTGGGTGTTTAATCTGAGACATCACAAGGGATCTTTCTCTGATGTTAGGCTGTTCTGCTCCCTCAAAATCTGTGTCCTCTTGGACACTAGAAAATGAACTCTCTCCAGATCAGTAGCCCCTTCCCTGACCTGTGAGTCCCTTCTGTCACCAACCATTTACCCTGATGCCTCCAAACCCAAGTCAAGTCTCACTGTCATGCTGACCAGCTTCTCTTCATGAAATACTCTAAGAGGCACCTAACAGTCTCAGTAGTTTGGCTATAACATGTATCTGATTTTAAAAGAACCGCCTGCATATTGTACAGAAAGGCTGCTGTGCTCTCTTGCAGTCAGGGATGGGGGTAAGGGGAAGACCTCGAAGTCTTCCTGTAAGCAATAGCTTTCACTCATATCTTCTGCCTTTTAAGAGATATACTACAGCCAGTCTGAAGAACTTGCTTCTATAAAAGCCAGTCAAGTCCAACTAAAGGATCTCTTTCAACTTCAGTGGTGGCTGGATTTGGTCCTTGAACTGTAACAGTTCAAAGCAACAGGCATCACCAGAACAGAGATGCCATTATTGCTACTGAAGTTGTAAGCACATTTTTAATGATCTGGAAAAGCACTATTTTGAACAGCTTATTTATGCTGTAATAGCCATCAGAAAGACTTCTACCTAAATTTCCCACACACTGATACTGACCACAGCAGCCTTTAGGCCACAGCCCTGTTTCCCATAAGCATATATGAACATGTACAGAAGAGCACTGTCATGACTCAGTGACTGTTTATATCAAACTGCCTAGGTAAGTACTAACTTTTCAGAAGGTTCCGATGAAAAACAAAGCCAAAGGCCAAATATTTGGGAAATAGAGGAATTTAGAAATTAGTTTACAACATCCACGTCAGAAATACCTAGAACTGGAGAAGAGTCAGGTAAATGGCAACAATAATTCTACCAAGCAACCCTTCCTCTCCAAACTCCCTTTGATGTTCTAATCAAGCATTTCAGACTGCAGATCAAATCCAACTCTTTTCTTTTGGTGGAAGCGTTTTTCCTGAAGGATTTCAGGAGTCAAGGACTTGCAGGTTTGCTTTTGTAGCCCAGGTTTACAAAAGAAGAACCAGAGCAGGGAGCACACACAGCACTCTCCTGACCTGCTCTGGGCTCTGCTCAGGAAGGAGCGCTGTGCCTGGTGTGGGAGATGTCAGAAGAATACACGTTTGCCTTGGCCATCTCTTACAGTTTGTAAGATTTTCTCCTTTTCCTAGGACTTCCAGAAAGGCTGACTTAGTGTTTAAACTACATCTGCAGATTCTCACAAGTGCAGGATTCTGGCGCCTGTGCGCGCTTTCAAGCATCCACGTCAGTCAGCACAGCAAGTTTCTACAGCTACGGCTCAGGAAGAATTTTTTTGCCCTAGAGGAAAAGCTTAACTGGGGCAGCTTCAGCTCCTTCTAACCGGAAAAGAACCTGCTGTCTTCCCAAAGCCAACCTCCCCGTGCTGCCAGGACAGTCTTTCTGCAAGAAGAGCCTTCTTCAATGGATACTACAAAAAGACATACACAAAAACTACAGGACATCGACACAAGCCTCCACAGGATTACGCTGTCTCGTGGGGCGGACACTACTCCTCTCCAAAAGAGCACACACAGCTTAGCTTTACCCTCTCTCTGGAACAGCTAGGCCAAGTGTGCCATGGGCACTTTGAGGAGCTCGAGGTAAAGGTACAACTCAGGAGATGAGCTTGCTTTGACAGGCAGGTCTGTCTGAGGCTGGATGCTTGCAGTCAGTAGCAGGGCATTGCAGAACAAACCTTTCACCAGTTTTACCACTAACTGGCAACACCCTTTGAGTGAACAACTTAAAGGCTGGGGAGCTCAAGAACTGGAATTTGACTACTGTGAGGGCAGGGAACCTATCAGGAGTGTGTCATTTCCATGACAGTTAAATATTTCTGACTGAGAAGAGCCTGACCTGGCCAAAAGCTAACAGAGAAATTGATCGTTCAAGGTACAGGAATGGAATGATAGAAAAGGGACCTGGAAAACCAAGTGTTTGCTCTGCTTAGAAGACAAGGTACCACCCCTGGGGAGTTACCACAGTGCCTGATGTGCTCAGATCTAGTCTTCCAGGCATGTATCAGCATTATCCCGCAGGGATTTCCCCGCTCTTGAGAGCAGTACACTGCAGCATGTGACAGCCTACTCATCGACTTCTCTGCAGCACATCCCAGGCCCTGCTATGAAAACCAAGGACTCATACAGCAGAAGAGAAATAATGACAGCTCTTCAGTCCTCCTACACTGTTGCAGACAGACCACTGGCAGAGCTTTTCTCAGAGATGAGTTAACTACCTCATACAGTACATCTGTCACTCACTCTGAAAAACAGGCAAAAGAAAGATAATGGACTGCGCTGTGAAAGTGTATGAAACACCAGGGACAAGAATGAAAAGGGAGGGCTGAGGAGCAGAGATTTACAGCTGAGGACTCTGCTCATGTCACGGATTCATCCTGGGTCCTTGTACAGCAGTAGTTCGCTCCTGTCCTCAGCTAAGGTCAAGGTAAAGCACTCCGTGTGACCTGTGCCAGAAGCAAAACACTTAAAGCAAGGAAGAGACTGGCTTGTCTGCGAAGCAGCCACAGTACCATTTCCAAGGTACTGAGAACCTCAGATGAACAGAGTTCTATCACCGGATTCACTTAATCATCCCATGTAGTCCTAAGATAAATAGCAGGAAGAGTAAATAACTTCATGGTGACATATCAAACCAAACAAGACAGCCGAACAGTCTCCCTCTCCCCTTCCAACCCTGCTAGTTCTGTTTCAGGCCACCCTTAACCATCATTCATTTCCATTCCTCTGAAAAGGATTTTTTGGGTGAAAGAATGTCAGTAGAACAGCAACTCCTCTAAGAGGAGTCACAGGTCTCATGGGGTGTCTCCTGGAGATGGCTCATTGGCCATGGACTACTTTAAATGCTTTCTGTCCCTTGGCACCCTCTTTTGATAAAATATAATGGTAGAATAAGCTATTACAGCAATGCAGCGGGAAGCACTGTACATGATGCAAACCACTGAAGTCAAATATAATTCACTGGAAGCAAGGCAGACTGCTTTTCTCTGGGGAAGCAGGGCACATATGTTCAACAAGGAAAGCTGGTTTAGCCCAGGCGAGATCAGAGGGAAGAGCAGGTCACATCTCAGCTGTGGGACAGGAAGGCAGACAGGCTCGCCATTGCAGACCAGGACTGCATGAAGGAGATCAGTTAGAGGTCAGGAAGAGCAGAACCCATGAGCAGGGTGAGGACGGTGTTCCCAGAACAGGCTGTTGCACAGCTTCCGAACCCATCTTCAATGCACTCCTCTGCACAGTGTAACTTTACTTCAGGCTTCTCTTCCTCCCTCCTTCTTTGCTCACAGTGCAAGGGGCAGCACACAGCCTGGGAACTGCCAGGGACAAGCAAGAGAAATAATCCAAGCATCTTCCCAGACTGCTTGGTCTGAGCAAGGAACTGTCTTGTTCTTAGGAGCAAAGAGGAACTCCAGGTGTCCTCTACAAATAGTTCTGTCCATGTCAGCTTATCAATGGCCTCATCTTTCTCCTCACGCAGGACCTCTGACTCCCTATGCTATTTCTAGTCAGTGGAAAGGCACAGCTTCAGAGATGGGTTAACTTCCCTAAAAGCTAAATCTGACTGCAGAAGGCAAGCACTGAGGGCAAAGGAAGAACATACCCCCTGTACAGCTAAACACTGAAGATCAGGTGATGGGAACCTGCCAAGAATAGGCTCATGCTCCTTTCCCCCTTGGAGAGGGACAGTGAAGCAGAGAGTGATGGGCTGATTTGACTGCAAAGAGCTCCTGCTTAACGTAGCTGCTCTAACGCTGCCAGAAAGCATTTCCTCTATAAAATATTGGGGAGTAGGTACTAGCAAAATTGAGGGGAGAAAGAAGGAACCTGGGGAAGCATTAAAGGTTCCAATATGTTTCTAGCAAGAAGCAGAGCTCTCACTAAAGTTCAACCTGCCAAACTTTGGTTGGTCTGCCACTTTAAATGGATAAATTGTGAGAGTTTTTAATCACAGAGCAGTGATTTAAGGAGATGGGAGTTAAACAGCCTTTCCTGAACCAGCCAGGTCTCCATCTGGTTTACACAGAGCATGGTGTTGGGAGAAGGCAGGACGTGTCTGGCCAGTACTGTGGGGCTCAGCGACATGCTCCCCAAGCTGAGGGGAGCAGAGCCCAGCTGTGACTGTCAGAATGGCTTTGTTTCCTATACATGCTATGGAGCATGCATTGGAGATAAGAGATCTTAATTAATTTTATCATATAAAACAAACTATGAAATTATTAAGACAAACTAGAGAGTCTAGTCCTGACACAGGCTTTAATTATGAAACCAATATTTATCTCTGTTTGACAGAAGAGGAAAGATTGGTAGACTGTAATAAAAGGGAAACGAAGGCTCATGACAAATTCCACCTCCCTGCAGCAGACCAGTTTCAGTCAAGATACCAACAGCTTAGAGTATGCAAGGAAAAGTGGAGGAGAATTATAAACATAGCATAGGAAGTTCAGAACATCCCGTCATGTTCTCAGCTACTCAAAAAGAGATGATGCAAATTCTCTTTTCCACATCCTGACCCTGTTGACAAAACCCCCCTTCACTTACCTGCTGGTCCTTTAACAAGCCGCACATGTATGGTATCACCAGTTTTCCCTGATCTCTCTATCAATGCCTGCACTCAGGATGGGCCAGCTGGGAAGACTATCAGAAGTGACAGCAGAGAAATGAACAAGATCCATGTGCAACCTTTTCCCTTGTGAATCCCAGGTGCCCTACGCAACAGCAAGAGTTTTGCCTCCCAGCTTCATAGGCATAGGGTTGAATACAGATACCAGCTAAGCATGAGCAGGGATACAATCCCAAATTACTCATTCCTTACGACCTTTTGCAGTCAGCTCCAGGATAGCTCCTACACAGTGTCATTGGCAGTTCTGGCAGGAGCAATGTCATTTAAGCCAGGCACTACTGGCAGGCTGGCAGTGAGACAGCAGTGCCAGGGTGAAGCCAGGCCAGTACAGATAGAGAGCCTTTAGACTTGTGGCAGTCTCAGCCCAGAAACCTCTCTCATGATGCTCCTGAAACCACAGGATGAAGGAAGCAGACAAGGGGTATAAGCAAGAACATGACAAGAGTCTACTTGAATTTTGCCATAACTCCCCAGCCATCCATAATCTATGGCCTGCCAGCATGTTTGCAATCAGCAAAGTAGCAGCAAGAGCCCTTTCCTATCATTTAAATTCATCTGTCCCAAACACACACTCATTCTGAGTCCCAGGCTGAGGAGGTCTGCCGAGGTCTGCAGACCCCATGTGAACAGGTCAGTCATCATGGAGCAACGGGAGACATGTGTCTATGGCAGATGGGCACAGCAGCCTCCGTAACCAACTTACTCATCTGCTCCTGTTCCATAACACAACCTGTCTGCTCAAAATCATGTGGAAAATCCAGGGATGACTGGGCAAAGGCTTCACACATGGAGTGACTCACATACCGCCTGTGCTGCTCTGAATCTTCTCAAGCCCTCATATCCTGGGAAACTGGCAAAAAAAGCTTATTCCAAATATTAAGAGAACAAGGTTGAAACATGCTAGTGCAGATCCAGCCTACACAATGATCCATCACATTCAACAGCAGCCTTTTCTCTGGCTTCAATAGGCTCTGGCTGATTATCAGGCCAAAAGTTAAATAAAAGTAAGAGATCACCAACTTCTTGCATTCAGATAACTTAGAGCAGCTTTGATCCAGTCATACTCCCCTGATGCTGAAGAGGACAGGACAATAGCCACAAAACGCTATTGTGGTTTCCATACACCACCACATCACGTCAGCTCTGTTCTGTTACTCACAGCTATAGTCCCAAACACTGGATGCAGAGGAGAAGAAAACCATAAGAACCAATCACCTTGAAATACAGCTTCTCCACAGGAAGCCAAATACCATTATAACTGGGAATCCTAAATTCACATGGACTGAGCAACCTGACTAAAAGCAGGTTGGAATTGAGCACCAGCTTTGTTAGATCAAGGCTCAAAGGGCAAATTGAGCCTTGCCTGGAAAACACAGTTCTGATCTGCAGCACTGGTTACAAAAACGCTTCTCCCCACTGAAGCTATACACCTCTTAGCTCCTATTCCAGTGCAAATTCCAAGGAGTAAATTGTCTGAGGATGAGTCAGATAAGGGGAACAGGGAGAGGAGAAAACACAGGGCAAGTCTACACTGTACAGTGGAGCACAACACAGTGCTAGGATGGCAGCACTGGGAAGCTGGATTGCCCTCTCCACACATGCTGAGAAGTGCAAATAATATATAACAAACCAAAGAACAACACTATATGCAAAACCCTGACATAGCAAAATCGAGGAACAACATCAATCTGCTGGTCAGTGGCATGCATGTAATAGGCTTGCAGGAGCACAGCGTTACAAGTACATGTAAGGCAAGCAGAAGACAGTGGAGGAGTGGGGTGTGCTTCCATCACAGCCCTTGGAGGGGAAAAAAGGATGAGGAATTGCTGTAGTCTGTGGGTTGGTACATTTGTCCCCTACATAACTTAAGGCAGCCACGTCCTCTTTACATCCCCAAGATGGGGAGGTGACACAGGACTACATGTTCCCCTCCCTGCTGTGGCCAACATGCCATCAGCTTGCAGGGACAGACCTCAGGGACTGGCTCAGTAAAATGTAGGGGAGCACTGAAAGGACCTAGGAGACAGACACAAAGGCCTGACCTTCTACTCTTACTTGATTGCCATATTTTCCAGGAACTTATTAAAACTGCAACTAAAATGAAGTTTCAAATGGATGTTTCTGCCAAAATATGTATGTGTATGTATAAATAAAAGCCCCTCGTCATAAAAAAGGGAATCACGTATCCACAACTTCAAAGTTGTTTTCTTAAGTACTTTCAGAACTAGGAAATTCATTAGGTCCGATCCTTTCCCACAAAGGTGGAAACATTTTTCATGGAAGCATTGGTGGCCAGCTGGCACTTTATTCTATTCCTAGGACATGCACCTTATGGCCCTGGAAGCAATAGGGTAGCTGTACGGAGGAAGGTAAATTCTTCACTTTACTAAGCAACAGTTTTGTTTAAGGACCTTTCTCTCACTCATCAACTGGAAATGTTCCAGTTCACGTTCGATTTCTGGTAGCAAAAGTTTTCATTAGCTTCATGGAAAAGGGCTGAGGGTGATACCTGACTGCATCTCCCCAGCTTCAGAAGTGAGCCTTGACACTCAGACCTGATTTCACCATTTCACCGCTCAAACAAACCAAAAGCCAAGCCCAGAGTCCTGCCAGTATCTCTGGACCTCTTTTAACCATTCTCTGTTGCTGTGCGCCTATTTCACAAGTGAGGCTGGTTAATCAAGCAGGTCTCAATGAGTATTATTCTGCTTTTTGATACTCTCCCAATGTCTTTGTCCCCACCAGCCTCTGAAGGGACCCAGTACACACAGACATCACGATCAAATTCATATCAGGACAGGAAGGACAAAGTCACAGATAGGAGAAGATGGGATCCTCTGCTTCACTGCTGCTTGCTCTGAAGAAGTTACAAAGTCCAGGCCAGTAAAATTTCCACTGAGCTTGCATTTTCTGTGATGTAACTCTTTTAAGTGATTTAAAATAAAAAGTGACTCAAGTCACACTCCTACTGTTAACGGAACTGTAGGATGGAAAGAGTTCAAAGTTGTTGCTCTCTGTTCAAGAGCAGGATATTCTTGGGAACCACATTCTCATTGCTTCACCTCTTCCATGTCTAAACTACATCTCAGGCTTAGAACCAGGTGAAGCTAGTTCCACCCTGAATGCGGAGTCTGGATGCATCCCTGCTGGATGCAGGGAGTTTGGTCAGTGCTTCAGCAAGCACAATATTTATCCCAGAATGAATCACATAACATGACTGTAAGCACAAGAGCAGCTGAAACCCAGAAGGTTTCAGCTCTAGCATTGGTACAGGATGTACCTTCTCAGGAATTGGTTTTGATGTGTTTAATTTGCTGTTATCAGGGCCTGATTCCAAGTCTTTTCTGCAATCAGCAGAATCACCAAATAAACTCACGTGCTCATGTACTCACTTCTTTTTCACCAAAAGACATGGCAGAACACATTTTGAAATTACACGGATGGCTGTCAACACAAGCTTACTGTTAATTTGATGAAGGCTCGGTCAGATACAGCCTGCAGTCAGCTTCCAGGTACGCCTTCAGAGTATGTTCAGTAGCAATACAAGCAGCAACACATCGCTGGTAAGAAAATGCAAGTCATTAAATATTATCACTATCCTGTTAGGTGACAGGAGCAGGGAAGAGTTTATATTAAATCATTGTAATTTAATGGACAAAGGTAGGTAATTGTAAGAAAAGTCTATACTAGTGCGTAAGTCACAGGAAGAAATTCAGCACCAGTTTACTGATGCTGCAGTGAGATGATGCTGTAGTGAGACGATGCTGTAGGCACCTGCTTGGGACTTCCTTTAGTACAAAACTGGCTCAGTTGGAAACCTATGGCCCAGAAGTAACGCTGACTCCAGATCCTGAGCCACCACAACATTTACCTCGATGTCCATTTAAGCAATCTCAAACACAGGCAGTAGTTGAAAACTTAAGATTTCCACTTAAACCTTTTCCCACTAGAAATTTTTACACCAAATCATGCCCTGCCAGAACTCACTTGTATCCTACTGCTCATACCTGACTGCATCCTTATCACCACACACTTTCCAGAAGCAGGAGAAGGGTCTATAAACAGTCGCAGACCAAAACAGATTCCCATAGAGGCACCATCTCCAAGTGAGCCCCAAAGAGCAGGCTCTCAGAAAAATGGGAAGCCCCCCTCATTTGAATTTTTGGACCCCCCCTGTTCCTAGTCTAAGCGGCACACAAGCAAAACCACAGGCCACAGCGCCATTCCACCAGAGCTGGCCCCTGGGTGCTGCCCTATCTTCCCCAGCAGACAGCAACCTCCATACCACCTGAAGTCCTTCCATAGCTCCCAGAGAACAGATCCTGGGAGCGCCTCGGCATGGAACATGCTGGGATATGCCCCAGGTAGAGGCAAGCAGGACAGCATGGTGACAGTGCTCATGGTGTGTTTGGGAAGGGCATGCTAGCATGAGGCTGGCACCATCCCAGCTGCCAAGTCACCCAGGGCAGCTGCCTGCCAAAGCCAACCCTGAGGACTCATTTCCCCACCACCAACTTCTGCAATGTTTGGGCTCCTCACTGTTTACCTTAAGCCCCAGCCACTTCTGCTAACCCAGTGAAGGTGTGGAAGACTCCTACGACTCTCACTGCTGATCAGCACAAGCTTTGCTGCAACTCCCTGCCTGGCACAAGCCCCCTCTTATCTTTGGGCCCTTGGCAAACAGGGCGCTGCTGGCTCTCTCAGGCTAGCCTTTGCCTCCACCACCTACCTCTGTTTATGCTACTTTCCCAACACACTTGCAAATATGATAAAGGTTAATCTGGTACAAAAGGTAAATAGGGTTACACAAAGCTGGATTTAGCAATTTAATTTTATTGGCCACTAAGGAAGGCAATTCTTCGATGCAGGTAATGAGGAGATAGCCAAGCCAGATAAAGGATCTGAGCAATATAAACATCCTCCCAAAAGCCTGCTCCCTGCTTGCATAAACAATTGCAATATTCATGATGCATAAGCATCATGAAAGCAATTCTTAATGGAGCCACTTGGCAGAGGCTCTGGTACAGCAAGCTGTGAGCCTCTCCCTGGCTGATGGACCCGCTCCAAGAGCATGTTACTACAGTGCTGCAATGGGGGAGGAGGAGCAGCAGGAATGGGAAGAGACTGAAACCTGGATCGAGTCTCCAAGCAGTGGCACTGGAGCAGGGCCAGGGATTCTCTAACACATCACCCGTGCGGCTTTGAGCAGGCCAGTTATCCCTCTCTACACCTGTAAATTGAAATTGATGATCTTCCCTTTGTGTTCCACCTTCTGTAAGTAAACTCTTACAATGAAAGTTATTTCTTACAAATAGGTAAGTGGAAAAGTGTGACTGTTACTCAAACTTGCCATAATATTCCAGGTAAGTGACTTCCCATTTATCCTATTTATCCTCACCAAGTTTTCAAGTTTTCTGCACCAGCATCCTGCCATCTTTCACCCCTCTCTACCGAAACCTAGGGCTATCCACAAGGCTGATCCAGGAAACCTTTTGCACCCTGTGTTTTGTGCTGCTTGATCTTGTTTTCTCCTTTGCTTTCAAATTTAGGATGTTCCCCAAGGAGCACAGGAGTACCAGGCCTGCCTTGTCCCTCAGCAGAGGGCATTTCACCCTTTCCCACTGCATGCCTTCCAACCACGGTAACAGCTTGGGCACCGAACAGCAGGATGCAATCCTCAGCAGAATCCATCTGTTGCAGAGCTCCTTTCCTGGCAGTACCAGGACTAATACACTCAAGGCAGGGGGGAGTCTTGGGAGAGTCTCTGTCCCTGTATTTGCCATGAAAGGTAAGAGAAGAAAGTAAAGTTTACTTCACTCTGAAAGTCACTAACAGCAAGTTAAGTGACTTGCTCCTCTTGAACTGTTTTTCCGCTTTCAAGAGGGCAAAAGGGACCTCATTCCCGTAACAAACAGTTTGCATTTACCAGCTGCAGGACTGAATCAGAGTCTAGGCATCCACTCAAATATCCATTATGCTGATTTCCAATGCCATGCATTAAGAATTCCTCCTTGCCTGCACTCATTTAGCTTTTAGCAGGGATTTTCATTAGACTGGCCCAAGGATTTTCCCTATCCTACGCACTCTAAATAACTGCTGATAAATTACCACATTGGGAGTAACAGTTACCTATTGAGAAGTATTAGACTCAAACTAGTGAGAGCTGGTTTTGAGTCCACAGCTTGCCACTGGTAAACTGGAGATGCGCGACTGCACTCTGCATGCTTTTCTGCCCTCTGTACAACACAATGAAATGTACTTCCATAGACTGCTTGGAGATCTATGAATAGAAAGTGCTACATGACAATTTAGGGTTATTATGCAGAGGAAGACCCACACTGGTCCATATAACTGGCCATGCACCAGCTGTATCAGAGAGGCCAGTAGTGTTACACTGGCCAACAAGGAATTCCCTCCAGTTGGCAGGCAGAATACATTTAGGCTGACTCCACTTCTGGACTTTGAGGGTTTTTTTTCCAATGGGCAAGTTAAAACTGACCTTTTGGAGAAGTATGATTCATACCTGTAAGGATTATGGGCCTTTTGTTTCAATTTGGAGCTTGATCTTAAACCTTCTAAAGCTAACACAGCTGTTCACATCAACATCAATAAACCATCCAGCAAGAATCTGCTCACCTAGGCAGCCCCACTGGCGCCATAAAGATGATGGGCTGCTGGTATAGGACTGGGGCCTATATGGAGATGGCAATTTTATGTTTCATCCCTTCCAAATAAAACCCAGTAACTTTATCAGTTTGAGCCAGGACATGGGGCTAAGGCAGTTACTTTAATTTATATACTGCAAGGATTTACTAGCAGAGGTGAAAGTATCACTATCCTCACAGTGCAAAACCTACTCAAATGTCCTTGTTTTTGTTATTCACCCTTTTGCAAACCACCTTCAAATGACTACACGTCACAGGCTGTGAACAAGCGATTATTTCTTCACTGAAGGTAAGACGAAAGCTTCCAGCACCTCCTGTTTTGGTTTGGGTTCTTTTGCAGCCACCCATTTGGCACCAGTAGGTTGATACACTCCAAAGTGGTATTACTGAAGACAGAAAGACTGATTTTATTTTTCTGAGAGAGCACAAGCTGTGATTCTTCCACACTTAATCACCATTTGAAAGTTTCCCAAGAAAATCTCTGACCTATAAGCTAGCTTCAACTTTCAACTTCAAATCTTACCACTTACCTACTTTTGACTACAGAAAATGTAACCGTGTTTGACGTGAAGTCATTTTCCAGCCTCTGGACCAGACCTGGTTTAATCTGATTGACCTTCACAGAAATTTAGGAAGCTAGCTTGACTTCCTTCTTTTTAAACCAAAAGGTCTGTTCCTCTAGACAGTATAAAGTAATACCTGACACAAAAACCCCTTATCACACATGTTACTTAACAGAGTGAGCAAAGGAGCAACCTGGGCATTCTTCTTAGAGATCAAATAACAAGTGTTCTTCTGCCAGTAAAAGGCTAACTTGAGCCACCACAACTAATTCATAGTGCAGGCGTGACACTTGTTGATCTGGACAAACAATTATGGAATGTTCTTTTGTCCCTGTGAATACTGCGTAGGTGAGAGTCATGACTTGCTGGGTTACTTTAAAGGGCCACTGTTTAGGTACCTATTCGTTGCTCAGGAAACAAGAGATGCTTGGGGCAGACTGAACAAGCTCAAGGACCCCAGTTTCTTTCTGGCTCCCTTCCTGGAACGGACTCCAATCTGCCCTAACTGGAGATTTGGTCTGTGATTCCCAGCAGTGGGAGCGTGAAGCAAGAAAATAATGTTTTCCTGAGGCACTTAGATCCCTCACGGCAAACTGTAATCAGGCAGACAGGAGCCCAAAGTAGCTTTTGAAAACAGAACTTGGGAGTGCAAACAATTCAAACGCTTCTGTAATTTTTCCATGTTTCTGAACTGCGGCTTTAAAACAATTTTTCCTCCCTCAGAATTTCTTAGCAATAATGGTAGACCATGTAATGTTCTACACCGGCTGCAAACACAAATGATGACAGCAGCTAGAAATCAACACGTTTTCCTACTGTTTCAGATTGAAGGTGCTCTGTTGTCTGACTGCACAGCCCAGGATGGGTCAGTTCTGGTCACAATCTCTGCCGAACTTCTGAGAAGGAGCAAGTTCCCAGGGTCTTTCCCTTTTAACTGGGAAAAGGATCCAAAGTCAGTACAAAACAGCATCTTAACAGGTTTTTGAGGAAGACAGGGCAGAGCAGGGACAGCCACATTGTTACAGCCTTCATGATGTGGTCAGGTGAATGATGTTACTTGCACCTCACATCTAATTCAGGGCAAAAGCCCTCCCATAGAGACCTCTGTTTCAGTCACTGATAAGAAGGCCTTTGAAATCTATTTTGCATTATGAGAAATAGTGTATGTAAGTAAACAGAGCTGGTCACATCCAGCAGTGACTTACAAAACCCCTGCAATATACTTGCCCATGGAAAAACCTTATCTAAATGTTCCTGGGCTGCAGACCCATGCCCCTGCTTTCAAACTCAACACCCTCTTAGCTGACATTGTGGACTTCACCTTTTTCTAACACAAAAGGAGAAGGATAGAGACCTGCTCATAAAGAGATCCAAGAGCACAGGCTTTGCCAAGAAATCAAATGCTGACCAAAGCTTTTAAAATAGGACCCAGCACCAGGACAAGAGAGTATCATAGATGTCCCCAGCAGATGCCAAGGAGATCAAGAACTTACTAAGGATTCAGAAAACAATTGGACAAATTCACAGAAAAGCCCATTGAAGCTATTAAGCACAGGACACATCTCCACTGGAGAGCAGGAGAGCACATCCCAGAAGCAAGTATCACCGCTGCTTGGCTTACGCACTGTAGCCACTGATGAGAACCAGTAAAGGATGAGTCTCTTCCCAGGCTCAGTATGGCCAAGGAAGCTCAACTGCCCTTTTTAAGAAGGAAACAAGAGGGAACCAGAGGCAATAAGACCCCAAGGATAGTCTGCAAGAGTACAGTGCATTGCTCCCAACATCCAATGGCAGAAGGAAAGTTGGATGGTGCGAGCATCATCCTCACATACGGATGAAAGGGTAAGGAGAAGCAAGATCCACAATGTGCCATCATGGAGGCAGTTGGCATTCTCATCTTCTTTCAGCACTGTAAAACCATCTGATGGTACTTTCCAAACAGTCATGTCACTGTTTACTCTTCCCTCGTCCGGTCAACACCTCATCCACTTCCTTGCTCCAAGCTAGATCAGTTACAGCTCATCTTTCCAGACAGATGTCGACTGAATCTGCTCCTTGAGAGCCTCCAGCAATACCAACATTAGCCCTTGCCAGATCATCTCGCTCCACTGCTGAAAAACAAATCCACAGCAAAGAGCAAAGGAGCGGACAAATGTGGCTGTGCCAGGTTAATACGCTCCCAAATAAACGGCTTGCTACGATGAACCAAACAGACACTAAATGTAGTGTCTTGTTAAGATTTATGCCAGTTCACAGCAACTGAGAAATTAACTTCACGCTTTTTTCCCCCTCCTTTTGTTTGTGTCAGCCTTATCCAAGGTTTTTTTTGCAGGTACGAAAAACTAACAACACAAGGTCAGATTTAAGGGCATCCTCCATATAAAACCAAAACACCTATGGAGATACAACGCTTCTCCCTAGCCAGGCAACTTACTGTATCTGTGCTTTTCATTAGCAAAGTGAAAGATGATGAAGAAATGCCCTCCCTTCACTTTAGATACACATTTCACCATAAAGAGGCTGCCCAGTTAAACCACTCATTTTTAAAGGGGAACTAGAAAGATTTGGCTTGTTCAGAAAAATAAACCAACTACAATTAAAGTTCGGAGATTTGTTATTGTCAGGACAACCTGTCAGCTTTTCCCATCAAGCTCTATCCCTTACATAGAATCTAGCAACAATAAGGCTGCTTTAGCAGCCTGGTTTCACCCATCACTGAGACTTTACCAAGGGCCAATGGATTTAGCCAGGCAATGTCCCTCTCTTTATAGATAAACAATGCAACTGAATAATCATGGGGATTCATTAAAATAATAACTCCACATAGTAAAAATGTTAAAGCCTCAGTATATGCTGGTAGAAATGCAATAGCTTCTCTCCTCATTAAGTGACAGCCGGATAAAGATTTATGTCACGTACACATTTTCAGGAGTACAGCACTATCCAAGGTGAGTGCCCTGCTGGTTTTTGATCACCGTAATCTTATTTTTGAGCAAGAAGTGCTGGTACGGCTTGAGAAATGAGCAATAAGACCTTATCACATACATTAGCTCTCTTCAAGGCAGCACTAATGTTGATAAGATGTCTGCTGATAGTATGTCATGCAGAAGGAGGAGAAAAGCAAGTGACTACGTGGAACCCTGGGAGTAAAAGGGAGCAGGACCCAGCTCTAAGAGCTGCCCTAGACCTGTGAACTGCTTGGCAAAGGCTTTACCTGGGGAAACGAGCTCATATGACCATCCAGGCTGGCCACTTCATCTCTTCAGCTGAGGATACCTTCCAGCAGACAGGTGAAACAGGCACCATGAAGAACACAGGGCAGGAACAACGCCACTGGAGATAGACTCTCTAACCACAGATAGACCTGCTAACCACAACATGAACATCCACCCAACAGCCACGAAGATATACTGCTTTACTGAGCTTGTTTTGCTGCTCTTTCACATCTACGCAGTTCAGGCCTATTCTGCTAAACCCATGAAGTCAAAGTTCAGTTTCACATTTACTTCCACTGGCTGTTTTCTGAAGGCTTAGGCTCCTTAGGCAAAATGAGCATGTGAGAGTTGCACTGCTGCTGCACAGCTACCTTGCCCAAAACTGAAAGGTAGAGACACTGCAACACTGGCAGGCACCTCACAGGCTACAATCCAAAATACCTTCTACTTGAGTACAAGTCTCCCCTCTTAATTAAGGGAGGGCTGAAGATGCACAAAAATTCACTGAAGATGCACAGAAATAGCCCTGTCATCGCACTCAGCCTCGGTGCTAATCTACTCCCTTTCGTATAAGGGAAGCCAGATACCAGGCTGGAGGGTGTTTGGTAGCCCAGGCCACTGATGAAGAGCAAAGAGCCCAGGCTAGAGCCACGGCTGTGACGGGCACACACGCACTCAGATCCACTGCCCACATGTACTAGGTTAGGTGTGGGACATGTCCTGCTTTTAGATGTGCTTGTGTCAGGTGGATGTGGCAGGAAGCAGCACACACGCTTGCTTGAATTGGGGCCTATGATCACTCATCCTTTTATCTTCCTTCCATGCTTTCATCTCTCTTCTGCCCCAAGTTCCTGGTGATGTGGTGCTACGTAACAGGATGAGCCATATCTTTTGCAACAGGACTGGCTCACCCTCCTTTCAGTTGAGGGTCATTGGTCCCTTCACTTACTGCATTATCAACATGACACACTTTCTTTTCTTCTTCCTGCTGTTTATTGCTGGAAATCAGTTTGATCAGAACCAGTGAATAATAAAGCCAGCAATAAAAAAAGTCATGGAGCCAAGAGGCTCAGATCTCACAGCACTTGTAGCTTTTCTGCATGCAGGGAGGTGTGGGTTTCTCCCATCCCTTGAAATGAAACTGCTTCTAACAGCCTGTGTTGGAAGGGAGCAGGATCTGCAGACTTAAGCTAGCAAGTAAAATACACCTGGAAGCCCAAGGTACAGAGGCCTGCAGCACCGAAATACGTCCAAGCTAACTGTGTTGTAAGCAAGGTGTTAGAGAGAAAAGCGAGGAATAGATGGGGTTTACCTACATTCTGAAATTGAAGCAGTATTTGACCCTTTACCTCTGTTCCAGAAAGCAAGCACAGTATTCAGAAGCATACACACTATACAACACATCCGGGGAATGGAGGGAACAACAACCGAAAAACCAAGAAGAGCACTAAGCAAACAAGCAGTAACTCTGGTAACGAAGCCACCTCCCTCCCCCATCCCAGACCAACGAGACATTTTGGGGCTCCTTGTCACCACCAACTTCTTTTTAATTTCCAGGTGTCTCTGGAGTTCCTGATGTTTGCCTGCGATCAGAGAAGGTCACCCTACCATGCTGAAAGCCATTCTTGCAACACGCCTGAAAAGGACTGCGTGTTACAGATGACATTAGATTCACTGCAGCTGCAACAGCCCTGCCTATAAATCTGCTATTCGTTGGCTGTAGATTTTGCCAGATCCCCTCAGAAGACAGGAAGCCTTGCACTGGCCTGACAGTTTGTTTCAGCAGTCATTTCTCCAGGGCATGATATTAATATATCTCATTGTTCATTCAAGTATCTACATTGTTAGTCAAATACAGCTAGACCACTCTGGCAGGAAGAATCCTCTTCCATAAACCCGCAGTCCCGAGTCAAAGATGGAAAAGGCTTGTATACCCACAGAAACTGCACTTTTGGGATGCCTAACCCATCTCAAGAGACTTTAAAAACACTGAAGCACTAACAGTAGAAAGCTCAGAACAGACTGCATTCTATAACCTGCTGCTCTTGGCCACCTCCAGGACACAATGCTTTTAAGAAAGCAAAATAAAACAGCTGAGCAATGGATTTCATTACTGTTATTTATGCTGAATGGAACTTTTTCTTCCCTAATAGCCTGACAGGCGAATCAATGGCAAGGCCTGGCCAGCCGCCAGCACCCATGGCAAGCACTGGAAAGCATGCTTCACCAGCCCACGCAGATAGCATCTTACAACCTGAGGCATACAATTTGATTACCCTTATCTGAACTTGCATGCTGTTTGTGTCAATACAGTTGCTTGGATGCAGAAATAACCTCAATGACTTCCCATAATGCTGGATTCCACTAAGCCTGAGACACTAAAAAGGCATTTCAGACACTTGCTCCAAGTTAGCAATGTGAAGCCCCACCAGCCTGATCTGTCAGCAGCCCAAATCCTAACATATCATTCTACTATGATGCGACACAATCGGTTTTCCATGCAAGCTTTTTTGAACGAGACAATTCCTGATGCTCAGTTTTTTTCCCAGGACCCTCTCAGAGCTGATGGAGCCATGTTTTTACATAACAACAGAAGCCACCACTGCTACACAGAGGATCACATTAAAAAATGGATCCTAACGGTCTCAAACACCAGAACGCAAATGAAAAGAGAGTTCCTATGCATTTGGCACTTAGGGACATAGTTTAGTGGCGGACTTGGAAATGCTGGGTTAACAGCTGGACTCAATCTTAAAGGTCTTTTCCAACCTAAATGATTCTATGATTCAAACTAGTATTTGTACAAAAGATATTCTAAGGTTAGAAAAGTGCTGACTTATGATTTGCCAGACCCCTAAAACAGTCAGCATGCAAAAAGTCTGGAGAACAGGAAAATAGCCAAAACCCAAGAGCTCTAACAGCCAAGAGAATGAGGACACCAAAGGGACAATCAGAAAGCTGAACTCAAACCCAAATTCAAGTGCAAATCAATGAAAATTCAGGTTCCCTTAATGCAGGGGTACATAGCCAGAAAGATGTACAACAGTTAACAACTAATTTGCAATGGTGGTTGAGATATCTGCATCTCACAATACAGAGAGGAAAAAACTGCAGAGCAACAGACAGAGGTTAGCAAGAGCAGAATCAGACTTCTCAAGCAGTGCTTATACCAGACACTGCACAGAAGATGGAGACTGCAAATCCCTTTCCCGGTGGTTGTCTCAGGTTAGACAGCTAGCACAACAGCTGTGGGTTCGGGCAGAACACAAGGCCCCTATGTCTCTGTCGGCATTACACCTCCCATATTTCTCCATTTCCAGATGGACTCTCACAGGCCAGAAAGCAGACACCTCTTGCTAGACGCACAACTTTTAGCAAGCCTCTTCTTAAAAACAGTTGATTATATATTGCTGTCATAAATTCAGCCTAGTAACAGCTGGGACAGATTTACAGGGGATGTGGTTTTTTATGACTATCTATTATTCATGGTGTGTTAGCCCTTACTATGTGTTTAGCCAAGGAAAAAAAAGAAAAAGATAAGATATCCTCCAGTTGATTATTGACAGATACTTGGCAGCCTGTGTCTCCAGGACTGCCTGGTCACAAATAAAATGAATCCAGCCTCTAAGAACACTGATTCTGTAACTTGACCATGTCAGACTGAGAAATGATGTGGACTGAAGAGGACAGGGGCAATCATTAGTAACAAACACTGTATTTTTGTCGCTTAAATCTCAGGCAAAAGTTCGTCAGAGCAGCTAAGCTGTCAGCTAGCAAGGGTGCAGTGAACACCCCCTCAGAAACAGCCACAGCAAGAACACAGATTCCTCCACAGGAAAGCAATGTCTGCTCTAGAAGTACCGCAGCCATGTGCAAGAGGGTTTCAGGTGATGAGCGGGTATCCCAGGAGACTATGTCAGATATCAGCCAATTACAGATGTCCTTTAGGAGACAGACAAGAAGCCAACCTCAACTCCATCTGAAGAACTACCTCTGCTAACACACACTGCTTCACCTGCCTAGACAGCTACACGGGCATGTTTTGCTAAGCTATTGACAATACGGATCAGTGCCTGGATCATGATTCACACCAGACTTTAGAAGACATAGATATCAACTGCAAAGCTACTAGACAGAATAAAAGTCAATCAGCCTCAGGCTGTTCAACATGGTGTCCCCAGAGATATCACTCATCTTTCTAAGCAACCAGAAAACCCAGGACATGACACTGAACTGTGTTGTTCTTCAGCAGTTGAAGCCTGGCTTCTCCCAATTTGTGTGCCCTGAACTTCCCTAGCTCTGAGTAGGAGAAAGCTTGCAAGGGCCAGGGGGAATTGCCGCCAGCACTCCTGACACCAGCTCAGTCTTGCCAGCACCATTCTTAAAAAGGCGTGACAGGGATGAGTTAAGTCCCTCACTTTACCTACATACATAGAAGTTGCCATTAAAGCACTAACCACAACTTTTTACCTTGCCTCTATCCTACAGAGTTCAGGTGCTGCTCAGGAACAACATCCCTAATGCACTTTAAGCATCTAAGGCCTGATCCTAAAACCATGGCACGCAGGCACAGTATCTTTCAGAGGCTGAACTTCCCCCAAAAGAGGAAAAGTAGGGGTGAAACCTGCAGAAACACGATATGTTGAGCAGAAGTACCAATACAGAAGGCTGCCTTCAACCCCTTTGAATGCACCGTGACTACAGCAGAGGAATTCTCTCCAACGAGAAGTTCATCCCCACCCTCACATCCCAGCAGCTCAATGCAATCCTCTTGGAAGTTGTCTGTCCAGACTCTAGCTATGCAGCACTTGCTTCTCCCCTCAGTTTGGTTTGCCTCACGATCCTCTAAGCCACCACTGTAAGTACGCAGGCACCAAGACAAGCTTTACATTTGTATCCTCCTCTGAGCTGAGGATCTCTGTCAGCAACACAAGCAAGAGAGGGGTTTTTTTGGTCAACTGGGCAGGCTCCTCCTACTGGGAATTACAAGCGCTGATATCAAGCCTCAGCTTATTTTAATCTTGATCAAGTCATTTCATCCCTCCAGAGCTTTTCTTTCCAGCCTTGTCTGCTGTTGACTATTAAAGATGAACCTAGGCCAAGTAAACAAGAGCTCTTTAATGAGCTTTTCCTTCTCAGCAGTCATGTGAAGTACTGTTTGCTTGCACAGCAGAAATACCAAGATCCAAGGTGAATGTGTCTTATTATTGACCTTGCGGAGCTCATTGTGCTCACAATTCCCTCACTTAGAAAGACAATCAAGAGATTGGAAATAGCTTCTCAGAAGAGTCTCCCTTATAACCTGAAGTGTTGCTTTAACTCTTATTCATCATTTGTTTGCCTTGCCTGTTGGCTAAGTACCTCACCCTAACCCTTCATATGACTTCTTCCTTTGGTTAATTCCATGCATGACTTGACTTCTAAACTGCAAGAGGTCACCTGACACACAACACTGTCAAACATTAACCGCAAGCACCCTGGTTTCAGCAGGACACCAGCTGCTCATACATCCCGACACATCTTGAGTCCCCAGACTGGGTCATCCCACCTACCACACTCACCATGCTTCCAGCCGCTCTTACTACTCCACTGCCAGAAGCCATGTGCCTTTAGACAAAAGAGAACCTATCAGTTACATGCTCATCACTCCAGTGCACAAGTTCTGAGCAGCCTCCCACTACTAGTAGAGAAACGAGGAATCCCCCTCCCCAAGCATTTAACCATGCCCTTGAAAGTTGGACTGGTTTCTGTTTGCATGTCTTTACTAGGCATTAGTGACAAAAGCCTGAACTTAAACAACAAATACCTTACTACAGTTGGCACTATTGTCATTGTGGGGGCTGTGTGGCCTCCTGAGATAAGGGCAGCATGCCCTGACCTCAGAGGAGTGCTTAAGTGTAGAGGGCAAAGCCTCTTTGTCCATGCCTGCCACCGCAGGTGAGAAGCCAAGGCCACAGCAGCCACAGAAAGCACAGCCTGGAGCCAGATCACAGCAGAAGAACTGTGACCAACAGCGAGCGGGTTAAATGAAACAAAGCTCAGTTTGTGCACAGGAGGGAGAGACTCATCTGCACTCCTGCTAAGGCCTTCTGAAGGTGCTAATTACTCTCTTTAAGAAACCGCATTCCCCAAACCCCAGTTATTTCAAGACACAGGCTTCAGCCCCGTTTCATCTCTGACTGCGATACCAGGTGGGTGAAACTGCAGCAGAGAAAGGAAAAAAACAGAGTGTCTTGTGTTGTGTGACAGAGGCAGTGACGCATATCAAACAGAAGACTTCAAAAGCTCTTACCCAGCACAGGGCTGGGTGATGATGTGCCTCCTCAGAGATAGCCTTAAGAGACAAAGGGCCCCCCAAGAGCCAGAAACGCACTGCGCCTCCCGCCTGCCTTCATTAAAGCTTTGGGTCAGTTCCCAAAGAGCCATGTTTCAGCACTGAGCCTGCTGCCAGGGTGGTAGATAAGAGCACAGGAGAGCTGCATCTGCAAACCCTCTCCCTCCACTCCCCCTCCCTGTGCTGGCCTGTTTCACCAGCACAGCAGCCTTTCCCACTTCCACCCTTTGTTTTTGACCCTCATGCGTATCTTCCACCATCAGTACAGCCCTCAGGTGTGGAGACTGCGCCAAAGCACAGCAGCTTCCAGGCCTCAGAAACCCTTCAGAAATCACCACTGCACCAGTCTTAGCCCCGGTATCACCCAGGATGTGCAACCCAATGACCACAGCCCACAGGGAGGGCACAGGCATCTCAGGGGCAGATAGCCAGCTATGATACACTGGAATCATACTGCAATTTCAGACAGGAAGGAGGGAGATGTACCAGACCCCACCAGAGCCCTGGGGAGGACTTTGGCAGGTAGGCTGCCATATTACTCATACTGTAATTCATCTGCAAGAGAACTGATTTGCTTCCATTGCACAATTATCACTGCCACATTTTCAAGCACCTTAACCCATGCCTCCGACAACCTTCCCTTTTAAAAGCACCAAGGTTTTAAAATAATTTATCCATTTGTCTTTTTCATAACCAAAGAGTTCTTAAAAAGTGAGATTTGGCCTGGAATGGGGACAGGACAGCAAAGAGGCAACACAGTAAGAGACAAAAAAAGTAAACACCACCTTTATCCTGCACAGTTTTTTCTTTACTAAGCCCACCATTTCCTATTCCCGGACCCTTTGCAGCCCAGGATAGAAAGGGCACATGAGAAGAATCCCAGGTAACAAGTTTTGAACTTAAGCTTGCATCCATAAAGGGCAGATTACAAAGCAGGCATGCTAGGATGTCTGCACCAGGTCACCCCTTCCTGCTCATCCTCTCACCAGGATGCACTTCACTCAGGCACAGGCACATACATTAGTGTCACACAAGACCCCAGCGCCGCTGGCAGACAACACACAGGCACAACCTTTGGACTCTGGCAAAGCCACATGCACATACAGCGCTTTCCCAGCCCAGTCCTCAACTCTGACACCCAGCTGATGCTGCGCTTCACCAGTCTCAGGCTGTTTCACCCATGGCTCGTGACCTTCTCTCCCTGCAGGCAGCATCTTTGTAAAATAATGAGCTACTTAAATAAACCCTGTGACAGGGACTGCCAATGCTCTGATGCCTCCTGGGACCACAGTGCTCGTGACCTCTGCTTTCCCACCCAAGCCAGAGCTATCGACAGACTTGGGGCAGCTCCCCGTTCTGAGGTGCAGACAGGGGCAGGTAAACTTCAAGGCTAAAGGGCTGAGTTGTCCAGATTTGGTGATGCGGGCTTACCCTTTGTGCTACATTTCAGCTCCCAGGCTGAAGCACCACATGCAGAAGCTCTGATGGCGAGGAGCGCACCTGCTGCAGGTCTTCGTGCTGCATACTGGAACTTGGGTCAGCTTGGAACATCAGCTCTCCTTAACCAGCAAAGCCTGTCCTGCCAGAGACAGCTTGAAGCAGCCAGAATGCAATATTCTCTCAATACTCGGGAGGAACAAGAGGCCTTCTGGACTCTGGTGTTTGTTAATAAGCTACCTTCATTGCTCAGGTAGCATAACTGTAGCACGCCCTGCTTTGGAACAGTCAAAGAGACAAACCATCACACCACTGCTTCACGCAAACATGGGAGTACCCAAAATCTACTTCCAAACACAGAGAGGACTTGTTAAAATCCATGGTCCTAGAGATTGCTACTTACTCATTACCTGCCAGAGTGAATCCGTCTCAAGGTCTCCTGAAAGCCTGCGTGTCCTGACACTCTCCTGTCAGGAGGATCCTTAAGCACAGCTACAGGAGGCAGCTTTCTCCTCTTCCTGAGCTTCAGGAGCAGTACTCCAAAGAAAGCTGCGTAATACAACCAAACTAGCAAGCTCCCTTCATTAAAAAGGCTCTACCAGATACTGCTGCCACTCCGGCAAGCACCACTTGAGCACTGCCAGTACTAAGCTAGTGGTAATTAGTAACATCATCAGACAGATCACACTTTTGATGCATTTTGCAAAGGCAAAGAGGGGTAACTGCCCAAAGCCCACTGTACTTTGGGACTTTACAAGATGCCACCTTAGAGGGCCAGCTGCATCAGGTAACTCTCAGTGATGAGTTTTACATGAAAAGAAGACCAATTATTCTCTATGGGGATACCTACAAGTGCTTTCCATTAATTGCTTCGTTAATGTCTTGCAGGGAGAGTTTTGGGCACTCAAGCAGTAAAACCTAAGAAATGCACCCTGCTGGCAGGTGAAATAGCTGGCCAGAATCTGCTTGCTTTGCTTTTGCTTCCAAACTTGAAGCTGTGCACTAAGGAAACAACAAAGCAATCATTATTCAAAGTGAACCGCAACAGGGGGATGGGATTGGTTTGGCTTTCCTTGCTGCTTTCCAAAGTCCCACAAAAGAGTGGCTATTACTTTTCTGTGGAAATCTCATACACAGAGTTACATCTGCAGAAAATAATGACGACAGAGCACTGACGACAGAAAAGCCAAGTAATAACTCCAACTTGTGTGTTCATGAAAAGTGTAAACCTATTCAGGGAACACGAAAACGCAAGGAACCAGGCTGCAGTACAGATCTGTGATTGCCCAGCTTACCTTACACACACACCCCTCAGCCTTTCAAGTTACAGCTTCAATTCTGCAGCACTCCCAAGAAAAATGTGAAACTTCCAAGTCAGAAAATCTCCTGTACAAACCCTTGTACAAGATTTTCTGATCAGTTGGCACAGCAGCTCAAAATTAACGGGGATGCAACTAAGCAAGCAGTTTTCATGGAACTTGATACAAGAATACGTTGGTGAGTGGGGGGTTGATTTTTAAGCCTAAAGGATTTCTTTGAATCCAAATTGAAAGCAAAGATGCTAAGGTTGCAAAACCCCATAAGATGTTTTGAATTGATTTGAAGGGCCCCTTATAAGCCAGGCCCTTTGAGTTTCTCAGAATCTGAGCTTCTGTCCTTTTCTGATGATAACAGTCCAGTCCTCAACACAATAATTGAGGAAAAGCAGATTCCAGTTCTTCAAACCAATGCCCAGAGCAGAACAAAATGCTGTAAATCAATGGACACACTAAATCACTACTGAAGCCAACAGCAGAACAATTCAGAGCCACACCACCACCTCCTGCCACCCTGGCTTAGGATGGTTTCTCAGCATCCCCCACAGCTCGCCACCTTTCAGGAGCATTGCATGGCACATCACAAGCTGCTCACTGCAGCCACCATGTGCTTCACAGCACTACCATAAGCTCTTCATGCGTGATGGCACCCTGCCACATGGCTTGTGCTGCCTGCTGAGGCTGAAAGGGAGAAGGGCACACTGAGGAGAGAGGGAACTCCACTGCTTTGTTCAGACACAGTCCAAGCCCATGCTCTTATGGTTAAGTGCCCACAGCAATCAAGTTTACAAGTCCATGTTATATATTTAGAACAAAAGCAGAAATGAAGGTAACACCAACTATTAGGGAAAACCAGCAGATGGGGAAGGTTTTAACTTCTTGGTACAAGCCTTCCATCCTGCTTCATTGAAGGAACTGCTCAGAGGAACACAGGCTACCCATAGAAGAGACAAGTATCACCCTCTCAGCTCAAGGTGATTCTGAAGCACAAAAAAAAAAAAGCACCAGTAGAACACAACATCACCTATATTCTGCTTCAAAGAACAAATGTTCAGCAAGAGAAGCATTCAGGTGAAGTTACTGGCTGCCAAGGCACAAGTTACATGGGTACCCAAAATACCTGCAAGATGCATGTTAGAAAGCAGACTTGGTACCAAGAGACACATTGAGACAACAGCAGTTCAGAGTGATCTGTGAGAAGCATTAGGTGAATGAAAAGAAACTGGCTTCAAAATTAATCAGAATTATTGCACTGAATATAGTCAATATACATAGTACAGCTCTGTATTTTTCCTACAAATTACATATCTTGATGTTGCCATGTTAGGTCTTCTTTATTTGTGCCCCTTCATTTTCCCAGCATAACTGCACCCATCCGAGTGAGGCAAAACATCTGAAAGAGCCCTTCAGATTTCCACGTGTTTTTTTCCGCTGTTGTTTGCCATTCTTGTTTTTAAATTACATATTTAAATCACAGTAGTTACATTTTAAAAGCACGTTGCCATTTTGTTTTTAAATATCCTGCTATTAAATAGTTTGCTTACATCACAACCTTTTCATGTTTGCCATTTCTGCCAACGTCAACAGGGGAATGAAGAAGAAAGAGCTTGCTGTTAGAGAACAGCAATCCCACAGGAGCCCTTTTCAGGGCTAATCAGCTTGACAAGGAGTTCAAAATGCTCCCCGTTTCAGAAATTGATCAATGACCACGAGAAAACCAACACTGCCCCAACCTGAAATCAGTATTAGTTGTTCATAGCAACATTACACCTCACCATATACAGCAGTCCCCAAATTCTGCTTGCAGACTGCGTCTTACCCATGCTGCCTTCTTGTAGGGACCTTTAGGAGCACCCTTGGCACAAAGATCATTTTACCATCTCTATACATTAACTTGCAGCAATTGCCCTGAAGCTTATGACTTCGAAACCTGTAAACCCATTGCACTTACTGACACTAGAGTCTTTTGCAAGTTGATGTGGACTTGGAGGGGATGCATTTTTTCACTTCATGAACATCCCAAGCAGGCAAAGCTGAATGCTACAACCTTCATGCAAGGCTAAAATCCAAACTGGCACCTCCCCGATATGAAGACGGTTGAAGTGCAAACTCTTGTTCCTACTGAGGAGATTTCAAGAGGTGAAATAAAGCTGTCCCACATCACCTCAAAACCAGAAACAATATACCCCGACCAAGGAGCCAGTACAGTAACACGGAAATCAGAGGAGCAACAATGCTCTTGGCACCACTCAGAAACATGGCAACAGACTTAGGATGCTGGGGAAGGCAGCACAGCCTGCTCCCCATCACAGCCTGCACGACAGATCTTACATTAATCCTTTCATTTAAGAAAGGAGACAGAAATGTGTATTTTCACTCCAATGCAGAGTTAAAGAAGATGAAGCTTGCAGCTTCAGGTCCTTCTGCTCTCTCTACCCGAGTTCTTTTACCTGAATGCAAGATGTCTGGTAAGTGCAAATGTCACACATGCGCAGGCTTTCGCTCCAACCACTTTAGCCAGATGAAATTCCTGTTGTCTGTAGTTCTGGATGAGTGAGCAGTATTTGCTTGGTGGGGTTTTTAAGGCATCCCCTCCTGCACAGTCCTATTTACCTTATAGTCCGCATGTTTAGGCATGAGCCCCAGCTTCTGACTTGTACACACAACTGGCTCCTTTTAGCCATGCTGCATTTAAAGAGATCATTTCATGCTTTCCCAGTGTGTTAGTTCAGCAAACACAGCATGTTTGTCACTTAGCCACAGCACAAATCACAGCACTCTGCTCACACTCCTTTTCAGATTAGGAGATACCAGACTTGCCAGGAAGCCAAGACAGCGCTGCACAGAGCTGCAGGGATCGGCTGCACCCCAATCCCTTTGCAGAACCAGAGACTCTCCCTTTGGATGCCTGAAGAATGCTTGTAGCTCCATCACAGAACGAAATACAAATCATTTTAATATTAGCAACTGCAGTGGAGAGGGTGGATACAAAGCGGGTGGGATGCCCTCCTACAACAACTTGTGAGGATTTATATATCCCAGTTCTGAGATATGGAAAAGTCAAAAAATCTCACCATTTCCCCAGAAATAAGAACTCTGGGGGAGGAAAAGAGGAAGAGAACATTTTGTTTCTATTCATTTTCAGGAATTTCATTTCAGTTCCAACATTTTTTATAACCTTCAATTAATGCTAACTATCCAAATGAAGCAGCATTTGGACCTAAAAACATTGAAACTTTGCCATTTAGAAAAGGTCAAACAGTTTTCAAAACATTTTCTTCCAATATTTTTCAGCAACCTGAAATTCATCAAAACCAACATTTTCCCACAGAAATTGTTCTGTCTCAGACAATTGGCATTTTCTGAGGCACGATGCTTCTGGGGGGATCTCCTTGCCACCTCAAGGGGCTGGTCCTTCTCTTGTCACCAGCCAGCTTCTTTGGCAGGCAGCCCATGCTATGCTTAAAGACCTTGGTAAGTCATCCAGGCCCCAGTTTGGAAGCTCAAGTCAACTGAAGTCAGACAGCAAGTCAGTGGACACACTTCTAAAAGGTTCATTATGTATGTCCCATCTCCGTGTTGTATTTCTGCATTTTACGTTTGTTTCCTCGCCCAAAAACCACTTACCAGGCAGAGGGGTAAGGAGAGACCTCTCCTTAGCTTTGAGATACTCTCACTGTTAATACAATATACTGCTGGTCTTTCAAATCTATCCCCACCTGGCTGAAGCTGACGCATGCATTAACAGCACACGTGAAGAATTACCTTTTTTGGAACAACCATTCTGACCTAAAGTAACCACAGCTGGCTTGTCCACCTTCTTTGGAAGATCGTACATCCAAACACCGCCTTCTGCTCACACACGGAAGGTCAGCCCTCTTGAGATACCATGTTTTACTCTGGAGTAAGGATATGCTCCAAGAGAGCATGCTCATTTTGTATCTGAGCCCTGAAAGATATCCTGAGGAGCAGAGTTCATGTGGCACCTGATCCTCCTGCCCATGAGTACGCCATGAGCCCAGAAACCTGCAAAGCCCAAACACCTCTTCCTCTTGGATGGGATTTAATGACAAATGACCGTATGCAGGGAAGCTGTACAGCAACAGCTTCCCAGGGGGTATGTATCATGCGCAGCAGGGATGCAACCACCTTCTCAGCTACAAAAGCTACTTTGATGGGTTGTGACTGGAGCTACATAGAGCCTGGCAGGCAGTTGCTTCTGCTCTGACTCCATGCTAAGAGGCGTTTGGCTCACATTAAACTTCATCTTTGCATAGGCAGACAAGCTCAGGTTTGTCTATGCTCATCTGTGTAGACATGAGTAACATGCTGGGGCCACAGTCACAATCTAGTCCATAAACACGGTCTCCAGCAGAGCAGAGCAAACCACATCAATTAAAGAAGAAACTGAAGCCTTCACTGTGAACTTATAGGGGGCTGAGTCAACAGGAATGCAGACATACACCTGCACTGCTAGCATTGGCTGGCATGGGAAGCACGAATATCACCACACAAGAGTCACAGACTTCCCCAGAATTGCACAGGATACGCACTGCCTCTCCCCAACGCTGCCCATTTGAAAAGATCAGAGCAGTACTGAAGGAGCTCACCACCACCCCTCTCAGAAACTATCAAGACCTGGGTCTGCAAATTCAGCTGTCTCCACCCATCACTCTGTATAACAAGCTTCTTCCAAGAATACTCTTGCAAACACAGCCCTGAGGAGCTATTACAAGTGAGCAGGATTGGGAACTTGCAGGGTCATCACCTACTCACTGATATAGAGGCTCACAGCACAGTCCCCAATTAAAGAAACAGTAAGTTCAGCCTTGCTCTCCAGCTCTGGAGCCTCCTTGCCAGACCTCTACAAAAGAGCTGGCTGTTGAAGACTTTTGGACTGCGCCAGTCCAAATTCCCACCATTGCCTGTAGGTGGGAAAAGTGTTGTGCAAGAAAGGTTTTCATCAAGGACCTGTTTCCAGTAAATCCAGCCCTAACACAGAATGCCAGAGGGATTTCTCCCACAAACAAAATGCTGCTGGACTCCTCGCAGTGCTCAAGCTGAAAAAGGCCATGGCACAGTGCCCTCCCTTACAGTGCCACCACGGTGGCCTTGGCTCAAAGGGAGAGCCATTCAAGCATACATGGTTTTCTTTCAACCTGGACAGATAATAAAAGCCACCACTGTGGGAACCCAGCGTGATGGCAGCCAGGGCAGCAGATGGGAGCTGAAGAATCTGGGTAACACCAAGGTCATCTCCATTTCCTTCAATGGAAGCCCAAACAAGCCCCTCAGCACCCCAAAAACCAGATGCGGAACTGAATGCACAGGTTATACCATCACCACTGTGCTTCAGCTGGACGGTTCATGTCACTGAGCAAACAGCTGCTGTACCTCATAGAGGGCTGTTTTATGCTGTTGCAGAAGTTCATAATTCTTTGAGAAACTCATCTTTTTCAAGTTTCCAAGTGCTCTTTCAAGACCCATTTCTCAAATATGGGACCAAACTGTGCAAGGACCCAAAAGGGGCGTTTATCCATAATCCCACTTTAGGAACTGTTCTTTTCTGCTCACATACTACCTGCAGAAATATTTCCCATCTTCCTACCCAAGCCCTCAGGAATCTCCCCAGCAGTCAAGGAGGAAAGAGACAAGGCCTTCTTTTAATAGATACACATCAGAGAAATCAAACAACTTTGTGGGGTTTGCACTGAAGTCAGAGCTATTTAAGCACTTTTCAACTAAAATCATGTGGCAATCACGTGGCACTTATCTATAGCTTCAGTTTCAGTTTCTTGACTGCTTCTGACAACCTAAGCTTTCAAGCAGCATGGAATAATGTCCCAAATCTGAACTGCAGTCCCTCCGATCTGTCACATGCTGGTATTGTACCACTCCTGAGCCTTTCTTTAACAGTCACTTTGAAGAGGGGCACAAGAGTTACCCAGTCCCAATTCTCCCTCACACACTTAGGTTCACAAGATCTGTGGAGCACAGGTATAAGCAAGAGCTGGTTACTTCACACCTTCTTCCCCTATCAAACTAGCTATTGTGGATCACATTTCTGCCTCAGCAAAGGTAACAAACCCTTTTCCTGAGTTCAGCAAGACCCATGAGGAGGCAGAGCCAGGCGCAGGTCTGCAGCATGGGGATGCTGGAACCACTACCAGCACAGCGGGCAGAACTGGGCCATCCTGACACTGCTTGACTCTGGCCAAGGCTGTTGGCCTTGGTTTGCTCACAAACCACAGGTGGAAAGGAGAGGCAGCAACAGAACAGGGGAAAGAATTAATCTGGGAGAGTTCCTGTATCCTGCATCCGCACCTTGTGCTTGACAGGATGGGGCTGGACAGAAAGAATGACTGTACTTGTTCAGTATGTTTACCCACAGATACTCTCTTTCTCAAGAGAAAAGAAACACTCAACATGTGATGCCACCCAAAAGTACCCGGCACCTGGAGACCTGCTGGGCTGGGCTGACACCACTGCTCCCACACCAGATGGACACCACTATTTGCATAGGCGGGCTGCCTGGCACCTAGTGACAGCAAACAGACATGATTTATTTCTCTTCGGCCTTACCCCCTTTTGCTGCTGCTGTGCCATGTTTTCTTCCCACCTGCCCAGGTAAGGAAGGCAAAAGGAAACTGTTTGAATGCACAAAAAGACTTAATTCTGTGGCAAAATAATTTTTATGGAATCTCCAAAAGAATTATCCATCTTCCCCTCTCTCCCTCTCCAAACTTGCCTTCCTGGGAGGAATTCTGAGGAAGTTATTGGGCTGGGGTCTTTTTTCTAATACACATTTGAAGCCTCCTGCAAAAAGGCAGGAGAGATTTCCAGTTCTGAGACGCAAAACGTCACTTAAATGCTCTGCTTTGACCCTCATACTCACAAGGGACACCAGATACTGCACAACCAGCATCCAAACAGCTTTGTGAAAACAAGAGAGCCTCAGAAGGGGCAGGATTTAGACACTGACAGCATTTTTCTCAAGCCTCCTTTACCCTCGGGACCTCTATCAAGTCTCATTCCTCGCAAATATCAAGGTATGCCAGTGTAAACTCTAGTGAGGAGGTAAGTCTCCATTCAAGGAGCTGTTACTGCTGGGAAGCTGGAAATAAAGTTTATCCTTCTCTAGTTCCATGCAGATGAATTCAGCTCTGCTGCACTAAATAAAAGGACACCCAGCAACCACGGTGAGCAGTGCTCTGGCTGAAGGGCAAGGTCAGCTTTGGGTGGAGAGCAACCGGGAGCCAGTTAGAATGCTAAGAACAGGTTCATCATCTTGGACATTCCCTTGTTATGCATTGCTCAACCAAGCACTGACCCAGAATATTTACTCAAAAGTAGTATCTACCAGTTCAAGGTGTCTATGGCTTGTCCAATGCATCAACTTTGGGCCACTTTGTTGCACCAGCTGCTCTGCTACCAAACCACACTGGTTGTTTCTGTGTCTTGGATCCCAGACCAAACAAGGGGCAGATCCATGCGGCTCTGCTCCTTTGCCAGGGTCATCTCGGAGCCCATGCCACAAATACCACACCCACACTTAGATGCAGCCACCGCATCAAGGCCCTTGAAAACTCCAAGCTCGTGTACTCATCAGAAGTTCATCTAACAAAACAATCTATACATATATTTGACAGGGTACAACAGAGAATGCTCCTTCCCATACAGTAGGAGGAGGTTTTCCTATATACAAACTATTCCCAGGAAGTTATAAAGCCAAGTACAGATTTCCTGGAAGAGACCTACAGCTCAAAATCAGTATGTACAGAAGCAGATCTTGAGCACTGCAGGCAGCAAACACCCCTGCCAGGCAGGGAGCTGGAACCATGATAACCAAAATGCTTGTCAAGCTCTGCTCCTTGCACGCAGGGCAGCTTCGACAAGTGCTTGGTCTCTTCATCAGTTAAAAGCTGCTCTGGACTGGGCTAAAGCAGACAGACTGGGGAGGTAGAATTGCAGCCAAGCCAGAAGTCAAAAGCTTCTGGGCCCATGGCTGGGTTTTATTAGAGCATTAAAAAGGTACAAGCAGGACAAGATAACTCTTAAGTGGAGAAAAGGCAGGCATGCTACATGGGACAAATCAAATCAAAAGCTCCAAAGTAAATCTCTGTCCCACTATCTAATAGCTCCTGCGGTGAACGATGCTCTCCTGTTTATTCCAGCAACTTCTGGTGAGCTCCTGAGCTACACAAAGCCCACAGTCTTTTTCCAAGGACTGGCTTCTCCTCTGTTCTCTCTGCAGGCTGGAGGCCAGTCTATGGACAAGAGGTTCTTCAGCGTTCAGAAAGCTGCAGGTACATAGTTTGGCTCCTACTCTCCAGCCCGGTGCCTCACACCCTCAGCATCCACCAACATTCCTGGGACAGCAGCAGTCTAGGAATCAGTGCAGTCAGGAGCACATAAGTGAGTATAATCTCATCCCAGACCCACTGTATACATCAGTACTGGAGAATTTTACTACAAGCTAGCAACAGCACAAGGCAGGACTGGGCAGCAGGCAGGTCTAGACCTGGATGCACCAGCACGGCTCATGTCTTCCTCTTCACCACCACTGCCCTGAGCTCAGGTCACCTCTCCCTCAGCAGTAACACCCTTCCAGCACCAGAGGGGTGAGCTCATTCACATTCTGGGGAATTTGGAGGATAAAAGGGATTTAGGATGGGATAGGGCTTTCCCGCATGGAGTTGTGAGCCAGAGCTGGGCTCCAGGATTGCGGCACCAAGGCTTTGACCTACTGTCCTACGCAGCCACGCTAAGCGAGGAAGCTCCCAAATTAGTCAGCAAGTGATGCCGGCACTGCCTGGCAGGAATTCCCCTAGGAAGTTTCTCATAGTACTCATCATAACTGAGGTCTAATCCAGCTATGGGAACAGACCACATTTAGCCATCTCCCAGCTGAACATTTGGGGAGGGGGAGGCATTTTGGAATGGACCAGAAACCTTCTTGGTTTAGGAAATTTGGGTACCTTATGTGCTTTCTCTGCTGGTGCCAACCAGTTTGTGTATTTTTGACAATTACCAGGAAACACAAAACTACAGCAAAACTCATTCCAGCCTGGGAGGAAAATACTGAAAAAAAACCATCTTGAAAAATCTTACAGCATGAGAAAACCGCGTCTTCCCTCCAAACCCATCCCTCTGATCCAAAAATGAAGATGAGACTGCATGAACATTTGTAATTCCCAGAGAGACTGACTCTTTCCAGCAAAAAACTACAGTCCCGTGCTGAAACATGAAATGACAGAAGAGAGAAAGAAGGGTATCAAAGTAGGGAAATAAGGCTTTGAATTTGCTAAGCAGTTGCTTATGTTAAATCCAAATCTCCCAGACCAAGGGGTTACATTTTAGGTTGAAGTTGAGACACAGGGTCAGAGTCTCATCAAAGATTTGATCTCTGAGCAATGTGCTGGTGACACGTGTTCGAATAAGGGAAGAGCCTCAGGGCTGCTCTAAGTTACTGTGGTTGCTGTGGTCTTGACTAAGGGATTAGGACAACACAAAGCCGAGCTTCAACCCAACACAGGCAGCACTGGAGGAGAAGCAATTCCAGTCTGTGTCATCAGGAGGAGGAACAATGTGCAACAGCCTCTCCCTGCACTTCTCTCTGCAGGGCAGATAAGGGCAGCTTTAAATATTCCCACGGGAGGTTTAATGGCCTTGTTATACTGGAGAGTCTGGCTTTTGTGGCTGCCATTTCCAAACAGGTCCAGCCTTCTCAGCAGCAGCTGATTTCCAAGGGGTTCAGTGCACCATACAGCAAGAAACAAGAACAAGGAGTAAAAGAGCTGTAGGAAGAAGAGATAAGAAGGGAGAGAAACCACTGAAGCAGCTTAACTTTTCTTATAACAAAGGTAAAGCTCAGAAATGGAGCATGAAGGAACCTGAAAATCAATACAGATGGAAGAAAGGATGCTACTGTCATTAAGACCTACGGCAGAGTCCTGTTTATCTGCCACAGATGCCCTATATGCTCTAGGCAAGCTATTATTATTACTTTCACCCCTGCACCCTCCACACATTATCTAGTTATGAATGTCTCGCTGAGCTGAGACTGCTCTATTGCCATCCCAGTGCAGACCAGTGACTGTGACATTGCAAGGGAGTGGGTACCAAGACACTCAACATATCCAGGGTGCACAGCACTTATTGTCATCCTACAGAAACCATATGACTGTGGTTTCTGACCACTAAAAATGTTTCCTATCCAGCAACATTTCTGATTAGGGAAGTAAATCTGGATAGCCTGGATGGAGAGTGACTTCACGCTAGGCTTTTGTAAAGATATAGGAAATGAAGTCAATAGAAGGTACACCTAGACCATGATACTTCAATCTCATGGTTATCTAGAGCTAGCTCTACTAGACAGGACCACCTTCAAGGGACATTGTGCCCTTTCTGACCCACAGCTGTCACATAATGAGCCTCCTTCACCCCCCCTAGCATGGGCATTTCAGATACCCATAGCCTTGGAAATTTGTGCCCATCCATAGGAGGCAATTCTTTCTACTAGTGTGAATAATTCCCTAGGAAGCATAGGAAAAACTGGGGTACTTTTTGGCCCTTTCTCGGAGCTGCCGGTGGAAGAACTTCAATTTACACCAGCTAAGGAATTACCCCCAAGTATTTACGACTCAGACACTAGAGAGATCTGCTTGTAAGAAGAAAATACTCAAAGTTCTGTGCTAAAAGGAATGAGGGTGGCTGAGTCCTACCAATGCCCTAAAACAAAAGCATTGCTTACTGCTAGCAGATTTTCCCCTCTTTTATGGGGAACAATAAAGGTTATCCAGCTATGGAAAAGTTCCCAGGTAGTGAGGGTCAAGAGAAGGTATTCCTCAGCAGGGACACCAAAATAACCTTAGTTTCTATTTGTTTTCTTGTTTAAAACAGGTTAATTCTGCATAGGATAAGTAAAAAGAAAAGCCCAAGCTAGCTCTACCATCCCATACATTGCAATAAGCTGATTAACTCATAATAGTTGTAAATTCAACTACATATGCAAAGAGAGACATTAATGAATTTTACATAACAAGCAAGCAAAGAACATCACTTGCCAGCCTCAGAAATTCATTAAACAGTCCTTTAAGAGATATGGTTCAAGCGCAGAGCACTAAAATGATAACCTATTAAGGAGCCTGCTTAATTAAGCACATACTTGCTGGCACATCTGACACTCATACCCAGGAGCTTGTGCTAAGGCAAAGTCTTTTCTTCTGCAGTACAGCCAAGGAGATCATAGTCAAGTCTATTCTTAAAATACAAAGATAACTCTGTGACTAAGCAGCCAAATACCACACTGTGGAAAATGTACACAAGCGCTAAGGGAATTGTGCATCTTTTCTGTAAAAGCCTAAATGAGATTTGCATGTGCTCCTGGGACAGCTGACTGACACAGATTGACTCAGAGTCATGCAGAGATATCAGCTACATCAAAGAGGAGGACGGAAATAGCTCACACTGGGCTGCTCACATCTAGAAGACTGCCCCTGTACCCTGTAGGACACCAGCAAATCCCCTGAGAGGTTGGGTGGGCCAAGTAGGGTGGTCTTTGCACCAAGCACAAGTGGCTGAGAAGCAGGAAGACCTTGTGTCTTCCTAGGGCACACTGTAGCCCGGCTCTCCATCTTTGTTTTCTCACCTGCTTTTGTTGTGTGAACTGCAGTGCATTGGGCACCTCACATAATACGTGAAATTTATCATTTCAAGAGCAGCGGACATGTGAAGGGTGGCTTGTACATGTATCTGTTATACAGGAACAAGCCGCCTACCAGTACTGTACACCCATCGCTCACTCCCTCAGCCACGACAGGGACAGAACTCTAAATACGGTTCCAGTCAAACCACCCACAGTCTCCACATGTTCTGCAAAATCCAAAATACCATTTTGCATTCTTCTCCAGAAACACTTTTCTTCCTGTCCTGCCCTTCTGCTGCTGCTTTTTGTTGTTGATCCATTACTTACACACAGCTTAGATTAAGCTACTGCTTAATCATCATCTCACTGGTGTTCTGGGGATGTTTTATCACAGCTGACCCACCAACACTCACGTTCATATAATATTATCAGAACACGCTGTAATCAGAACAATTTGTCAGTGAAACAAGCCAGCTGAGCAAGTCACACAGACCCAGAACTTCAGTTAAAAGCAGCCTGATCCCACCTCCTGTCCATGGGCCCAAAGAGCCACTCATCTATCAGCTGAATCAACTTGTGCTGGAAAGAGCTTCCAAGCAAGCACATAAGGAGACTACAAACTCCCCTCAAGCTGCTGAGCTTCCTGCTCAACACCTCCTTTGGCTGCAGGGCTCTCACACAGGTTTAACAGAGCTCAGTGCTATAAGCAGATCTCAGCAACAGCCAGTACTTCTCTCCTGCCTGCCCTTCTTCTAGTGCTCCTGGATTTTAGTGCTGTGAGACTGCGACTCCTGAGTGCCTGCAGTTCCCCTACTGACCTAGGCAGCTACTTTTTATCATTCTCTACCATCCTGGTCTCCTCATAGCCCCTTCTGCCCCACTGCTTTACAAGATGAGAGGACCAGAAACCACCTGCAGAAATAACTCATTTCCCTTTCTCAAAACTTCCCCACAGGGCAAGTTTTCTCAGCTCTCAGTTCTTGCATTTTGGAATTCCAGCTCCCTTACAGCTTATCCAGCTGACCCAGTGTCTCCAGGGTCTTTTCACAATTCTACAGACCTGTGCATCATGTGAGTTAACAGCTTACCAAGTAACTCAGATTGGCATCCATCCATTTAGTGATACTGTTTAGGCAGAGGCTTGCACCATAGTCCTTGTTACCATGCAGCTTGCCTCTCCACCAGCAACATCCAACACTACTCTCTTTAAGCCTGTGTACAGGAGCTGAAAACGCAGCGTCATGAAGTACTTCGAACAAAAGCATGGTGGGAGAAGTGCTAATCTTCCATTAATTTGGGGAAGTGCTTGGGAACAGAAGGCCAGGAACAAAGACCTACTACTTGAACAACTAGGGCAACAAGTACCAAGGCGAAGCACCAAAGAGATGGGGAAGGGCTGAGAACTGGAGGTGAACACAGAGCCGCTTTCCCAGATACTGATAAGATAATCAGTCAATAAATCCCAGATCACTTGTTTTCTCAGTCACCTTTAACTCAGAATTCTCAGGGTGATGCTGCTTCCAGAGAGCACCCAGCACAACATCGCATGCCCCAATGCAGGATCTCCATTCATTACTCACAGAGTTCTCAGTAAAATACTCTTCCTTGAAGAATTGCCTCTACAGCTTGGCCCCTACTTTTAAGCACACACAGACCCACAGATTCAAACTGTTCAGGGTCAGTCAGTCTCTGAGACTGCAGGAAAATAAAACCAGTATAAGCCTGCCCCACTTATGAGAAATCAGGCATGTTCTTCCTTTCTTCCCCTTCTTGCACCTGCAAAAGCGACCAAGCTTCCCAAAGCCAAGAGACTCCAAACCTGTTCATCCAGTGCAGCTTTAACTTCATTTCAGAGAGCCCTTCTTCCCCAGTCTGACTCGGATCCAAGCTCTTCCACTGCTCTCCAAGCCACCAAAGCAAAGGTAATAGTTACCACCTGCCACTGCAATTAGCAGATCCCACCACTGCCACAGATAGAGTCAACCCACCATTACCCTGCCTTTTACCCGCTGGCTGAGGCCACAGAACCCTCTACCTGTATGCCAAGTTTTATTTCAAGCACACTTTTACGGCTGCTTCTATGCTGTTCTGCCACACAGCAAAATAAAGGAGGAGGGTGGAAAGTCTGAATGAGCAGTGCTGACACCATCCCTGCGTTTCAAAAGCCTTTACAAGTAGCTATTTATAAAGCCAAGGGCTCAAAGTATGCTATTCATATGCATTTTAAACAACCCTATCTGGATGTACCTGGCTCTAGGGTCACCACACCAGAAAGCAGGGGAAGCCTGACCCTCCCTACCATTATTGAAAGCATACACACCTCTCCTGGCATCTACAGCTGAGACCAAAAGCTAGGTGAATGTCTGCCCAAGCTTTTGCAGAAGAGCTCGGTTCACTCACCCATGGCTAGGCTCATCTTATCCCCTTCTTCCTGGCTGCTGGCTTGGCAAAGCCAGGCACAGCCATTGCTCAGGCTCACATATTCTAAGCCATCTGCTGTCACTGCTTCTCCCCCATCACTGGTCTGAAAGGATGGCAGCATTCTGTACGATGGCTTTGAAAACTTGAGTGCAGGTGCAGCCTGTGAGGAATCTCAAGATTGACCCCACTCAACTGGGAAGTAAAATGCTTTAAAAGAGTAACAGTACCTGGCAAGCAAAAAAACCCAGGTGAGGTTAGCCTAGGAGCTTAGGGAAACCTCCTTCCCAAGCATTAGCTGTCATCTTCCAAGTCAGCACTTGAAGAGCTTCTACAATGATTCTGGTCTACATTTCAGTACAGTCCTTCAATAAGGCAAGTCATCAAAAAATCCTGAAGTTTCCCTGGTAATAGTTCACTGCATTATCAGCACTTTCCATTTTCACATCACCCACACTGGTGCAAAGGCAACTGAATAATTGCAGCAATCTGAATTGCCCACAGCTTGTTCCTATCTCTGCTTTCGATTTCCTCCTTCAAGGCCTGATTGAGGAATGTCTCACCTGTCTCTTGGGGCCAAACTTCAGGCCAAGAAGGAATTTCCCCAGCTGTCCAGGACAGATGCATTTCACCTCTTGCTCTGCAGTGTGCAAGTGCTGGACCTCCCGGGACAGCGGGAAGGACTTTTCCCCCAGCCCTCCCAGCCATTGGTGCTCTGCATTTCTGCTGCTCTCTGTTGTCTCGCAGATGGATCTTTCAGGCTTTTTGATCTAAAGGTTTTAAGGAAACTGAAGTGCCCGGTGGCACTCCAAATGAAGTGGGCAGCTCCAAATGAAGTATTTCATCCCCTTCCCCATGCACCTTTCCCTTAGAATACAACCAGTGGTTTCACTAAGAGCACAGGTCCTAAGTGCAAGCTCAGTGGAGCTGGCAAAAATCATTTTGGAACACAAGATTTACAAGTTCTGACAGGTTTTCCCACTTGAATCTCAGGGATGAGGGGGGAATGATTAATTTACTGATGATCCAGAAAAGCTACTCTGGATACAAGCAGGCTCCAGACGGTGCCTGCTTTCCAGAGCCACTGGCCCTAGCTTGCAGCAGCTGTAATTTAATCTAAGTTTCCCCTAAAACTGTTAACATAATTCAACAGTACTATGATCTCTGAGTGTGTTGCCATCAGTGATGCACTCAACGAGGCTTTCCAATTATTTGGGGTATATTTATAGCTTCAAGCTCTTGTACAGTTTTAGGGTTAGGCAGTTTCCTTATGACAAAGAAAGGGTAGCAACTAGCATCTCTGGTTTTAGAGCTAGCGATAGGGTGACCTGCCATGCAGCAACACCTTATGTATTTAACACCTCTCATCACCTAGAAGCCTCGCTCTGGCAAAAACACAATTGTAACTTTCAATGTGAACAGTCAGCATTACAATAAGATTACTTTTTAGCACATTCATTGAGTGAGAAACCGCAAAAAGCCACTCCAGAACATGTGCACTCGTATGTTTCTAATTAATTCTGACAGAGCTGCTTGGGCTTCAAAGATGAAGCCTTTGAAGGTTCTTAAGTATCTCTTAGGCAAAGGCATTATGCTGTGGCCAAGATCAAGTAATGACAACTTCACCGGATACATAGTCCTAGGCTGGTTTACCCTGGGACTGGATAAAGAAACAGGACCCTTAGGTGCTTCTGAGCGCATAATGGCAATGGGACACCTCACAACAGAGGGAAAAGTAGAGAGAAGAAATAATACACAGAAGTAATGCTGTTCTGAGAAAAGCTACAGATGAAAAAAAAGCCCTGACCTGAACAATCTACATTCAAATTGTCCCTTTAGAGGGGAAGATCAGAGATCTCCACAAGTTTGGAAAGCGATGAAGACCTCTCTGGCTGCCTTCAGAGGCAAGTCCTTCACAACAAATTACTACATGATGATCAACAAAGAACATTCGTCTCCCTGCTCACAGTTTTGATCGATGTGAGGCGAACATCCAAACAGGACAGTACAGCTTTAAGAGAGGAAAACCACAGCACCTTACTTCCCAAAACTGCTGGTGAAAAGAAAACAAACACTCTGAAGAAGAATGCGGGGGGATTTTGACATGGCATCAGTTTTTCAGAGGCTGGTGCATAGATAAGGCTGCTTTGCTCTTTCACAATAACCAAATGACACGCTTTCCCCATAAACCCTCAGAAACATGGTTTCTTGCCAAAGATGTGTCGCATCCCTATTTGTGTTTTCTTGACCCTGTTTTCCAAGCTCCTGCATGGTGTTTAATTGGGAAAATTCTCTAAAGGCTGCTAAAGAACAGAGGGTGCCTCCCCTTGACCAAGTATAGCCCTCAAGGTATTTTGCCCATTTCCCCCTGCACCAAAACTGAAAGACCATTTTTCTTTCCTTGTTTAAGTAAAAACCATCAATCAAGATCTGTCTTCTTCCTGTGGGTGATGCTTTGGGAACCTGATTTCCATTTCAATGGCTTCCAGTGACTCACAATGCCAAAAGGGAGCATTTCAGTAGCCCTGCTCAGGCCTTCAACACGTATAAATTTCACAGAGGGAAATAAAGGATTAATAACTCTATTAGTACACCTTGTTGAGCATCACAGGATACTCTGGTTCCTCCCCACCCAGAAGGAATCACAGAGATCGATAACTATGAAACAGTTTCCATTCCATGAAAAGATAGGTTTTCTCGGGGGGGGGGGCGAAGCATTTTGCAGACACAAATTCTTCCCTGCAAAATTCAAAGGCTTTGGAAAACGCGATTTTTACACCACCAGGATCCTCCAGTTCAGAATACGTCATCTGTTTATTCACAATCTCTTACCACTCAGTACATCTTAAGGTACCAACCGAAGGTTTTGCTCAGCTTCCAGGTGTCCAAAAACACAGAAGCTTCTTAACATTAATGAGACCGTCCCACATGGTCCCTGCTTGGGATGAGACTATTTCTGACAGTGCTCAACCCTCAAGGACTGTCTGCTTGGCTAAAAAGGCAGCAGCAGAGTGCCTGATGGGTTCTGGCTTTGGGACAGTAAGTTCAACACATTCAAGAGGCTCAATCACGATAACAAATATATGAAACAAAGAGAATTTTCTGATCACGTCTGTTCTGGTTGAAGATGAATGTCTGAAAGCAGCAGCCCTTTGCAACGTTTGCTTCCTTTCAGATACCAATTCACAGCTCTTTCCAGCAATCACCTGCACTGTTCAGATGTTGCCTTTGCTGTGTATTTGACAGGCCTCAGCCTTCCACCTTGTCAGGGCTGGTTTTGAATGCATCCATCACATGGGTCCTTTTTGTATAACTAAGCAAGAGCTTCAGAAATCACCCTGAAAGGCTGCGCCACTGGGCTTTTTCTCAGCTGTTCTTGGTGATAAGGTAAGAAAGTTGAGTACACAGACCACAGTGTAGTCCTCTTCTCACCGCCTCTCAGCTACATGCTTCTCCCACCTCAATACCACTGCAAGCTTTACGTTCAGCAGAGGGTTCGGATAGTAGAAGATGCAGGAACCATAAGCAAGTGAACATCTGACTTCCTACACATGATCAAATGATGGCAGACAGCCATTTAAACACTTCACTTGTATCTCAAGTACACAGATGAGAAGCTCTGGCCTCTCACATGCTCAGGTTACACCAAATGCCACATATGATTCACCTCCTAGGTATAATCAAAGAACTGCAGATGTTTCTGGATACTGACCCTTTGGCCTCTGGCATAAGCTTTAACTAAATCCTTTCTTTGATAATGAGCTGATAAATAATAGGTCATTCCAGCAGAAGACAAGCTGATCCAGCTGTCTGAGGAAGCCACTAGAAGGTCAGCGGTAAAGGCAACACCATATCTCATAGATAAGAACAGAGATCAACCATTCTGTTCCTGCGAGCATTTTTAACCCAGAGTTCGTATCTTATCATGATGAAGACTAAAGTTTCATTCCCATTATCAATATTAACATCATTCCTGATGATTTTTTTCCATACTCCAATTGCCTCACAGCCTACCGGTGTTCTGAGGGAGCCATCACCCTGATATATTCTGGGCTGGAGCCAGATGCCCCACGTGAGTGCTCATCACTCCTATGCAACACAAGGATCCTGTAAAGTAATGAGACACACACTGAGCCAACTCCTGTATTTCACTCTGAGGTACTGGCAGAATCCACCTTCTGTCAGACAGCAAAGAGGATCAGTCATTGCCTCATCCTTCCTCTAGCACTGAACATGGAAAGGGGAGCAGGAAAGCACCAGTGTCAGCAATGCTGGAAAGATGACTGTGTTCATTCAGATAAGAGACCAAAATCATTCCTCCAGTTACATCTTCCAGCTAGAGAGCAAACCTACCTAGAACACAGTTCGGAAAAGCCTGATTGTCACTTCGGAGCTACAGCATCTTGCAACATCTGGGGTACTTTTTACAGTCAAGCTTCCTAGGAGTGTAAAATTGCCTTTCCTTGTTCACCTTTGCTTTTAAAACTCCAGCACTTCACAGTATTTGGAAACGCGGTTGCCATCTTAAAGCAAATCCTTCAACTCAGAGCAATCCCTAATCAGTGATGACAACTCTCTTCAAAAAGGAAGTGCTGCAAAGGATAACTACACACAGCCTTCTGCAGCTCATTTTGGAGGACAGCTACCTGTTAATGCCTTCCATAACAGATCCAGGCCTGTAGTTACAGATTGCCTTCTGAAGTTGAGGATGCAAAAGTCTCCTGGCCAAGTTATGCACACTGACTCAAGAAGCAAGTTACTTCTAACGAATCGCCTACTTCACAACTACAAGAAAGGAGACAGAAGAGTTTGCTGAGCCTCACAGAGAATCAGCAGAAGAGAGGATTCCTACTCCCTATATTCTGTTTACAGTTTATCCCAGGAAGAGAAGAGGTATCGGGTCAATAGCATCACACAGAATAAAGTAACAAAGAAAGTAATTGCTTGTGGCCACCACAGAGCTGCTAATTCACAGCTCCCCTCCCAGTGATTGTGTTATTATCATGCCTCTACAATGCATGGAAGGAAGCATCCACCATAAGAAGTATACTGAAGAAACAATTACTTGAACATGTAGCTACTTTTAATTTATGACATGAGTGGATAGATTGAAGGGTAAATACCACTGCTCAAAGGATGTCTAATATAAGAGTTGAGTGGTCTCAACAACAGACCCACTGGGAATATAAAATTTGCCATAAATCCTTTTCATGTCTGAATCCTGCCTCTTGCACAAGCCAGAATCTGTGTTTGAGGGAAAGCATTCTCAGCCCACAGATCCTTCAGTGGTGTGGGACGTAGGATTACGTGGGAATCCCTTCTAGCTGTTCCAGGTTCCCATTACTCTATATCAACAGATGTAAAATCTGGAACTAGTGGCCATATCTGTCTCATTGTGAGATCCCAGCATAGAAGAATTCAGGAGCCAATACTCTCTTTGGTCAACCTGAAAGCAAATCGCCTCAGTTTTGAAGGGAAAGATCGGTGAATTGGTGTGCAGTAAGTTTGGCAAATGTTGCTTAAGTGTTACATAAGAAAGCGTACCCTACAGATATTTTTGAGTCATGATAATATATGCAACTCCTGGTGCTAATCTAGATTTGCCTCAAAACAGAATAACAAATGTGAGTGGAAGCAAGAGCTCGTCAGTCAGCTCTCCCTGAAGAAGTGCTCTGTATCTTTAGCTGATTCATGATGTTCAGTGGGAACCACATCTCCACCCATGCAAAGAGGAACAAGGGGATATAGGTTCACCTAAAGCAACATTCACTTCAGAGCAGAGTTTCCTCAAAGGCCAACACCTGCTACACTGGCTCAGGATAGCCTAGCAAAGGAGAACATCACGTGCGAGTGGCTGGCAACTATATGGAAAGAAATGCATATTCTTTATTTCAGTTTATTTGTTTTTTTTATTTCAGACAACAGGTGACCTCTTGTACATACAAGAGGTCTGTATACATGTCAGCACATCCATTTAAAGGTGACAGGGACCTTAGAATCTGCCTTGACCTGACAGTACACACACAAGTTAATTACATACTAAGAACCCATCTTTTCCCCCCAGTGCTGACACTGTGGACAGTCCAGGCTGTAGGAACAGTGCTTGAACAGTTGCAGGTACTTTCACAACACCAGGTCAGCTCCAGTACAGTCCTCACATTAGAAGCCCAAACTTAGGTAAGCTAGAGGGAATTTTAGGATCCTACTTATAATCACAGCAGGGACGTGTTACTTTACGTTTTATTTAGGCAGAATAATGACAATAATAATATAAACAATATTTAAGCTCTCCAGAAGATGAAATTGCTCTATAAACTGCAAGAAAAAGGCAAACTAAGTTTAGAAGGAGGAACATGTTTACAATAATAAGAGTCCTGCAACAGCCATTACCTGGGTAGGCGAATTACATTCCACAAGGGACTACAGGAAAATGTTCTTTAGGTTCGATTCAAGTTGTTCGCATCTCCCCAGTTCCAGGCTTCCAGGTTAATCCAGTCCCACATCTCACAAAACACAACAGCACTCTTCTGTGACTTTGTGTGGGGAAAAACACAATTGTCTCTATTTTCTGCAACAAGATTCTTCAGCCTTGAATTGCGTCCACAATAGTCAGAAAAGCTTCACAGGAACATGGTATGAATTATGTCTTTGACAAGGACCTGTGCCTGCGAGCTGCAGATACTATACCAAATAAAGCTCCTTTGTGGATACAGCACGGAAACACAACAGGGGCTGCTGGGTCACCCAAATGCCCCCATTTGGGAAGAAACAAGAGAGCAGAGGCTCTCAGTGACAACACAGTTAGGAGATGCAGAGATGCCATGAGGAACAACAAGCAAGTGGGGTGACCTGGCAGTGTCCTTCCCAAGGAAACCTCTGCTCCCTTGCTGGAGACAGTTGCCCTAAGGCAAAACGCACCACACTCTGCTTAGCTAGGCTTGGTCTACCATGGGACAATGCTGCAGCAATTTAGTTTACACCACTCAGCCTTTTCAGTGAGGAGACTTCACTTCACAGGTGGCCTCCTGACATGGCACATCCCCTCGCCAGGGGCTGCTCCCTCTCCCTGTCCCTCCTTTAGCACCCTTTTTACTTTTTGGCATTTTCTCCCGCTTCTCATAAAACTCACTTATCTAACCCAAGCATTTTTCTTCCCTTTGTCTGGCTCCTATTCTTGAGGGGCCATTTCCTCCTGTCTGTTGTTGATTGTTATTGTTTCTTCTCTGAAAATGCATCTGACATGCTCTTTGCTTCCAAGGAACAAACAATCACGAGTTCCTCATATTTTTCAGGGAGCCTGTTTAGCGAGGATTCTGCAAAAGAGGTTTCTCTTCTTGTCCTGGGAGGTTGCAAGCCCCACAGTACAGGGCAGGTTGCTATCCCAGCAGAAAACACTCTAAGTATTGGCAGCTTAAAAAGCAAACAAGAAACAAACCCCCAAATCCCAAATATGCTTTCCTGAGGCTGAAAAGAAGCTCTTGCCTGGTCAGGCTGCTGGATTAAGAACTGTATCACATCCCACAGCTGGAATGCTAATTAATTTTGCAGCTAATGAGCTGGTGAGAACCTATTTACCACACTGAAGATTTGAAGGAAGACACAGCTTTGATGTACTGTGTCACCTTCCCCAGTGGGCAGACAGGATATCCCCAAAGCCACATGCTCTTGTTTTGCTGCGCTACTAGTTGAGGAAGTATTTCACACCAAGATGAGTCTTTCTAAATAAACACCCCTCCATAGAGACCTCTCAAGGGTCAGGGATCAGCAAGGGCCAGCAGTTCCCTACAGGATGAGGAATTCAGGAGGATAACACAACTAGTGGGGCAGGACTCACCAGCCAGGGCCCTGTTCAACAGGACATAAGCAAGACCAGCAGCCAAGACTGAGGATGGCAGCGAGGGTCAACCAAGAGTTCTGATCATTTCTGGTGATAAGGCTGGAAGCCAAACTGCAGGTGAGAGTCAGCTCCAATGACAGCAACCAGCATCAGACATAGTCCAGTGGTCACCAGGCAGGTACAGTGTGAAACCAGGCGGCCAGTCCATGGGTCAGGCTTCCAGTCTGAGGTTCATGAACAGGCACAGGCATGGCTACATGGAGTGGGAGACAGGAACATCTACACCATAGCTCAGAGACAAATTGAAAGTCATGGACTGAGCTTAAATAGAGCCCCTGAGGCCATGGGCAGGCTCATCAGGGCCATTAAGCCCTATTAGGTACACGCAGGGCCCTGACACTTCAACTCGGCCAGTACCACAGCCAGCCACTAAGAGGGATGCCCACACTGCCCATGCCATCTAAGTACAAATGCTCATACTGGGTAACTGGGGATCAGCCCCTCTGACTTACACCTCCTCTGCCTCTCTGCACTTCCCAGAGGTTACAGATGGATTTTGCGACTGTTTCCCTTAGGTGCAAACTCCACAGTCTTCACAATAGACATAAAGGCTCTTTGTCCTCCCACTTCCGAAATAAGAGGGACAGTATTCATGCTACAGAGCAGCCTGTGTCTAAGGCGCCAAAGGAAGATGCCGCAATAACCAGGAACTGCTTTTCCCTGCCACATGCTGATGTGCCTTGGGGCAGAGAAAAGCAGCTGCAGAAGTACAGCAAGGCAAAGACAAACAAAGATGTAGGAAATGATGATACCTTCAGATAACAAAGCTGCAAAGCTGAGTAAGCAGTTGGTTATTTGAGTTCATTGCTAAGTATGGGGCTTTCATTAGAGATAAACAACCTAAACCAAACAACACAACAGCGGCAGTTGCCCGTATCAGCAAGGGAAGTTAAATAACCTCCTCCAATGGACACTGCAAAAGCAGAACATGTGGGATAAGAGTGACAGTAGCATTAGAGAGGCTGGAAATTGGCCAAGACACAACTCTCATGCACATACACCCCTCTCATTTCAGAAGGAGAAATGCAATGTTTCAGGGGTATCATGGAATGCTCCTTTCTGGGTGATACTTAACTCAGTCTTCAGACTCCAGACAAGAACACACTCTGCAATATGGGCCACGTCCAGTAATCAAAACCAGAACGAGCTTTCCACTCTGCTGCTGAGTTTTATCCCTGCTGCGGTATTCTTTGACCCTGTGTCAGAACATACAAGCTTACAATCAGAAAAATGTAATGAAAAGCATGCACCAGCCAGAGATCCTGCTGCCAGGGGAGGAGGGGAAGAGAAAAATATATCAAATGGCTTTTAAAGAAAGAAGCATGTGCACCTCCCAGCAGAGGACACATTTAAGCCATCCCACTTGGGGGAGCTTCCCCTAACTCTGACACTTCCTTGAAGGCAAAAGACAAACAGATCATGGGGCCAGTATAAGGGCTGTGCAGCTGCAAAAGTCTCCTAGAAGGTCCCTTTTGTATTGCCTTGGCTTGTTCTTCAAGCTCAGAGGGAAGGTTAAGTTGAAGTCACCTGCTCCCCAATTCCCTGCGTATGCAGAATTGGCTGCAAAACCACTCTAGACATTGCAAAGGGAGAGGCAGGTCCTGCCAGGTACAAAAATTATCACGTTACTCTTTTCTGAGTGCAAAATAAAAGAAAACATACTGCAGCTTTGCTTTCAGAAAAACAGTTCTGGGAATACATGTCCCAGGCACAGGGTCCATGTAGACATGACATTAAGAGGCCCCCCAAAGTCCCCCTGAAGAGTGGTCAGACCTGCTGCTAGCAGTATCTGGAAAGGAGAGAGCCTGGCTTCCCATTCTAAGAAAACCTACAGCTAACATCCCTCCTTTTTATTGGTTACTCTCAAGAGCAGATGGAGCAATGAGACATACCCACGCATTCCAGCTCAGAGCTGCTTTTTCATGACCAGTTCCTACCCTAGCCCAGCGCAGCCTGTGTGGAGACCTGCCCCGCTCTCCCAAAACTACCAGTTTGTACCAGGTCAAACTTTCCCACAAAATACAGCTTGCTAACTGTTATGTTTCCAAAGTGCCACTGCAATGCCTTCACCCAGACCTCCCCTCTGTGTCTTCTGTCCCCTCTTGTGCATGGCAGCCTCACTCCTCCTCTTAACTCCTCACACCTCAGGGGATACTTCCCTGTGGAACCTGCATCCTTCTCATTCACTGCTTATGCGGTAAGGAAATAATCACTGAGACTGCAGACAATTTAGAAATAGCCTGGAAACCATTTATAAGAAGATCAGCCCCCCCTCAGGTGTTCTAGAAAGCTTTCGTTGTGCTCATGCTTCTTTTGGGGGGACTAAAAGAAGTTAGCAGTATTGTCTCCAGGCTTACCTGTCTCAGAACTCTACATTAGCCCCATGAGTTCATACCTAGCCCGCTACTGTCTCCAACAAAAAGTGAACTGACACTTAAGAAGAGTAAGAGCAGGCCAAAAATATATGGTACTTCCCTCCCCAAACTTATCTTTCAATTGTTTTCAGCTGAAGAGATTTTTAGGGCTTGTCTATTCAGTAATCCCTAATAAATCTTGCTTTCCAACACGACTGTCTTCCTTTGAAAACAAGTACAACCTTGCACCCACAACACCCTTTGACAAGAAGTTCTCCAGCTCTATTACCTGGTACATCCCAAAGCACTTCCCTTCATTTGGTTGATCTATCCCCACTGCCCACATTTGCTGGCCTCCAGTTCATGCATGGGAAAAGTTGGAAACAGTCAGTCCCTATTCACTCTCATTATGTGACTCCAGATTTCATAGGTCTCTGTCACATTCCCCCCAAAATCGCCTCTTATCCATGTTTAACTATCCCAGACTGCTTCACTGCTCCTTGTATGGAGGCTTCAAGGTCTGGACTCAGATGATCACCCACAGCAGGATGTGAGCTAGAGGCCATTTGCCACTATCAGGCCAAAATTCACTGCTGGCTTGGGAAAGCACCATATTCCCCACCTCTGCCTTAGCCATGTTTCTGCAGAAGTGAATTTAACTTGGGCTTTCACAAGGCTTTCACGGAAAGGAGAGAAAGAAAATATAGATAAACATTCCTCTTTTACAATCACTTCTCCTCCCTTTGAAATGAAAGGGAACATTTAGAAAGCAAAACTAATGTTCTTCTAAAAGCACAAAGATCCCCTTCGCTGAAGAGCTGAATAAAGGATCATGACTCAGAGATGGGGCTCCAACTTCCTCATCCTATTACTCAAACCTTTGACCTCCAACACTTCTCCATTTCTCTGTGAGGGTGTCATAGGTCTAAGATGATCTCACGATCTGTTATATTGATCTCAGAGGTTGTTTGCACTTCTCAAATACCATCTGGCCAACTCAACAGTATGCAGGAGCAGCGCTCGGGAATGAAAGCTTGACCTTGCAATTGTGACTTTCTTTTACGCAGAAATGATTTGGGAGAGTGGGGAGAGCAGGGTAATGACTGGGTGGAGGAGAATATGTTGTGTTTACAGAATACATCTTAACAGAAGCATCCATCATAACCTCCCCACCAATCCACAGACCTCAGGGACCCCACCCCTTCCGGGCAGGCCAGAGATGTTTCCTGGCTAATGTCAGGTAAGGGAAGATACTTGTACATAGAAGCATGCAGTTAAGCGGAGGTGTATTTTATCACCCCCTGGTCAGCCTGGGGCAGTTCACTGGTTGAGAGGATCAACACATCCATGGTGCTGTGATGGTTTAATACTAGATTACAACACTGACATCGCCCTTAAGTTCAGCAAGGAAATGGCTGGAGGTTGTTTCATTTACTAAGGCCAAAATAGGATTAGAGACACGTAAAATCAGATTTTTAAAACCTACAAATGAGCATTTAGAGTAATTTTGAAAGTTTCTCCCACCTTAGTGAGTATCCAGCAAACAAAAACTCAATTAGGGAACCATTTTAGAAATTTTAATGCAGTCCTTCAAAGTAGCGCTGTTTGTGGCACAGGGCACTTCAGGAGGCCCAGACTCTTTTTCATAGCCTAAAGGATCACTAAGATTCCAAACCACTTCCCGAATCTCGGGGAAAGAGCTTAGACATTCCATCGCTAGACCACTCTCTGTCCTACCTCCTTCAGAAACACTAGCTCCCCTCGCACAATTGTCCCTGGCCTTGGCAGTGAGTGCAGTGAGGTTACCACTGCTGAGGGCCTTGGCTGAGGTCCTGGTTAATCTCTCCCCCATGTGGTAAAGCAGCTTCCAATAGATGCCTCTTTCAGCAACAGCCAGCTTATCCCTCAGCTCTTACATTCCCAGACTGGGCTGGAGACACACATTCACATAGCCCTGAGACAACAGACAACAGCCAAGGTTGAAAGTCAATAAGAAAGCTCTCAAGATGAAAGCCTCTGCAGCTGGAAGGAAATCACATTCTGACATATGGTGGTGTGAGCTTTATTGGGGAAGAGGGGGGAACAAACAAGAAAGCAGAAAAGGAGCAGGAGTGGAAGGAGAAGCTTCTGACCATGCTGCCACCAAAAGATACGCTCAGCAAGCCGTGACCTCAGCATGAAGCCCCTTCACAGCTCAACCTCTGTTTCACATCTGGGGATAAACTGCCACTCTGTGTTATACAGACATCCCAAGGCACTTAATGAACACAGCTTACAACCAGTTTTGACTGCCATCCACCAGTTCAGAGTAACATGTCAGGAAAACAGCGTTAAGGAGAGGGAAAGATGGATTGTTGCAGAATAGCGGTATTTATTCTAGAGAGTACTAAGTGCCTTTAAAATGTCTATTTTTAGATTTTTAGATTTTAAGAGGGCAGCAGGAATGTTCATATTGGTCTGCTGCAAAAAAAATGCTCTTGAATTTCATCTGATGTCCCAAATTTCCTTTGGCTGAGATAGCAAGACACAGTTGCTACAGAGGCATCAAGTGATGGAGAACCACTGTATCCCTTGGTAATTGGTGCCAACAGTTAAACAGTCACTGTTAAAACCATGTACTTTATTTCTAGCTTACATTCATCTAACTTTAACTTTAGCTGCTGGCTCACATTCTGCTTTCATCTGGTTTTCATCCATATTCAGGCATCACTTTACCCAGTGAAATTCAGCCCTGCATTTAAGCTGACCCAGCAAATGATACTCAACAGTTTTGGCCAGCAAGAAAAGTATATACTGCATCCTGCTGCATGCGCAAGGGTGCCATGGAATTCAGACTACCAAGTCTAGAAGTAACACTGTCTTTGTAATTTAGGCTTGTTTATAGCAATTAAGCCTCAGCTCAGGACAAACAACATCCCCCCAGCACTCTGTTTCTGCAGCTCTCTGAAACAGTGGCCTGAAGCAGACAGACAGCAAGGTGAGTAGCAGCTGAACACTTTTAACATTGCTCTTGAATTACTGCCATCATCAACCAAGTCATGAACACAAGGGAGGGAAATAAGATAAAACGGTAAATGAGAATTTTGAGAATGCAAGTTAGTCCCAAGGGCCTTGCAAGGGATAAAGAGGCAGAAAAGAAGAACCCAGATCTCTGTGAGCTGTGGTACCAGTGTCTGTCTCCAGGACAGCAATACCATTCACAATCACAGTTGGAAATCATCTTTGTAACAGCAGCAGCATGAGCAGGCTGTCACCCCACACAAGTAATGACATGGTGGAGGAAGCAGCCACTGCAGCCAAGCAGCACCAACTGGCATTAGCTTAACATGTTGGGCTGTAAACTGTGTCAGAGCTGCTTTCTGCATCAGTCAGTCATTCCCTCCACGAGTGCATGAGTGCCTGGAGCAGGGGAGAGCAGATGGCTCTGGCCAGGACCTGCTCAGAAGACCCCTGCATCTCCACACCAGCACACTGAAGAGCAGCTCCACAGCAGACCCTTGAACACTGGCAAAGGATTGCTTCAGTCTTGGAAAAACAGTTGCCGGGCTTTGCTCTCCCAGTCACAGCCTCAACACAAGCGATGCTAGCAGATGAGGCTTGGCAAAGAGGGCACATCTGAGTGTTGAGATTAGGAATTTCCCCAGTCTGGGCCAGTGGGAAAATGACGAGCAAAGAGGAATAAGCCCACTACATTTAACTGCATTGCTACATCAAACAAATCTCTTTTCCTTATGTCTGTCGTCAAGATCTGGAGGACTTCTTTTTTTCCATAAGAAAACTGACAGTGGGACTATATATGCCATACAGGGAGCAAGTCTCCTTTCCTCTACCAATTAGTCTCCTCCTTTTTAACTCCAGATACTTGTTACTGTTGAAATGGCTGCAGACAGGACTGGTGCTTGGACAGCTGCATCTTGCTCCCCCCTCCCCTCACTCTTGGAGCCAGGAGAAAGCCAGTCCTGCAGGTAGACTGTCTCTAGGAAAATTCCTGCCTTCTACTGTGCCTGAGGCATGCATACACACACATCTCCCATATCCAGCTGCAAAAGTTAGCAAACCTGCTCCAGTTGGGGCTTGGAACTACCAGGCACAGGAAAAAGGCTGAAACCTGACTCCAAGCCTCCAACATTGATTTTGCCCAAATATTGCCCTTTTCATGCCTCAAGACTTTTGCTCCCTCTTCACATGCATGCAGCCTTCTCAGCCAGGGGATGGCCAAGCAGTATTCACCAGCTTACCTAAATAAGCACCCTGTGTTTCCTAGCCTACCAGGATGGAAATGCTGTCTGACAGCCCAAGCTGCTGCAGGAAGCATGATGAGGTGCTAAGAAAATAATTCTGCTTTTGTAGCTAGACGGGGTTTTTGGCTGGCAGTCAGCAATCCCTACAAGTCATTTCTACAGGACACTCCATTTACTTCCTGTTCCCCAGCAAGTCCCTGCAGGAGAGGAAAGAAGCTGGGATTAAACATACATGACAAAGCCCAGCCAAGACACACAATCCAAATTCCCAGACAAAGTACAAGACAAATATAAGCACCACAGAGGAACAAACATAATATCGGCTTAAGTCTAGCATGAGCCCTCTGTAAATGTGATCTGAACAGCAGGCTGCACCTTCCTGCCTGGCAGATTCCATGTCTGCAACACAGCAGATCTCGAGAAAAGAGACAGGAGGAACCAGGGACTTAGAAAGAGGCTTCAGGAATTCAACATCACCTTGAATGACACAGAACCACTACAGTCAAACGGTGGTTGGCTCACTGGTGTCAAATGAATGGGTTCTCCAGTCGCAACCCAACTGCACAACTGGAGCTACAAAGCTCCAGCTTTTAGGTTGGGAAGGGAGGAAGTCTAAAAACCTGCCTGAAGTGTGTTCTCCCTGTATGCCTGAGACAAGGTCAATAGCCCTTAACACCATCAGAGCACACAAAGTGTGAATGACACTGCCAGTGTACCTCCAGTACCTGCCGTAGGTGAACCAACAGCGGATTACAGAAGGAATAAAGGAGTGAAGCAACATTGCCCAGCCGTGGCCAGATGGCGGATATCATATTCTTTGTTTTCCCGACATAGTTTCCCTGGGGTATCAGCACTATACTCCAAACACTAGATTTCTTTCCTAAGGCTGACAAATCGAAAGGCTGCCATCCACCTGGGAAGGATTTAAAATACTACCTACTAGTAAAACCCTCGAGTGTGAAAACCTCAAGTATTTCAGTAGAATGTGGTCTTCCCAGATTCCTCCTCTGCTCAGGAAGAGCCTGACACTTCAGGTACCATGCAGGCACAGCATCTCCCCCTCACCACAGGGGAAATCCCACCAAATCCAGCTGCATTCCCAGCCCAGTAGGAAGCAGAAATCTCACAGGAAAGGGTATTCTAGTGATGTTTCCAGGACAGTTTTGCAGAGACACTTCTGGATCAAAGCCAAGGCAGAGCTGGCCAGCACCTCCAGGAAGGTACCTAAGTGGAAAATCGCCTCCACAGCAGTTGAAAATAAAAAGCTAGACACTTTTCCTAAAGCTAAATTACTGATTAAAGCAGTGGGAAGCTTTATTCTCTCCCTAAAATGCTGCATTTCTTTTGCAAGTGGGAAAAAGAAGAACCCACTCTCCATCACAAATGTGTATTTCCCCACTACTGAAGTGAAAGAGTGAAAAAACTGAAAAGGAAAACCAGAATCATGGTCTTTATCAAGCATTTTTAGTATTGACTGTGAATAGGGAATATCAAAGCAACCAACTCCACTTCATAGAGTTGCCACTTCTTCCAGAAACAGCCACCAGTACCACAAGGACATTCTCTGTCACTGGGGGGAGAGGTGGCAGTGAGCTGCGGACAGCAGCTCAACAAACTCTATTCAACCGCTGTGCTGAGCTGGCGTCAGTGAGGAAACGCTAAGGGAAGCCTGGAGCCAGAGCATTTCCCATGAGACACTGAATCAAGACTTTCCTCCCTCCTGTGACTCAGTGTCACAGGAGGCAAACTGCGGATGACTTCTGGCTGGCTGCAGCAGCAGCCATGGCACTGCGAGCAGCCTGGCTCCTCTGGATGTGTGCATGGAGACAAAACGGAAGCAGGATGGGAGACCTGCTGGGAGGCCCCATCTTGCAGCTGCTTCTGTTTCGAAGCCTGGCTAGCATCAATCGTGCTGAGATGTCAAAGGGGTAGCAGGCACCTCTGGCCTGTGCTTCATGCACAAAGAGTAGAAGAGAACAAGAAAGAACAAATCAAAAGACTCAGAGCAAAGACAGAGCTAAGGGCTGGGAATTCTGGGTCATAAAGAACAAGGAAAGCACACAAAGAACATGCAATTACCTGCTGCAGAAAAGGCATCAGGATCATCTCATTTCATGCAATGCACAGATCCCTTGAGAAAACGCAGCCTTTCTGCCACTCCATCCTGTTTCAGAGACTTTCTTTCATGCCTGAGGCTCTCCTTAGCCTCATGACTCTGATTCTCTCCACCCATATCTCCATCCATAGGCAGAGGAGGGACACAACTGAAGAGCAAAACAGCTCATGTGCTGCTGAGAAGCCTACATTCCTCTCCTAGTCACTAAAACACCCCAAACCAACCAGAAATGTCGGCTTTGTGGAAGAAAACAAGAGGGGAAAAAAGGAAGATGGTTTCTAAAGCCAGCCAAATAGTTAGAAAGTCACTGCATTCACATATAACACAAAGCCTCTGGTTCCGTGTGACCACATCAGAGCCACAAGGATTACTAACAGCTTCTGCACGGATTTCTGCCCACACCCATTCAGCAAAGGGTACCCACAGCTAAGAGAACATGTGTTGCCTTCCTGCTTACTTATTTGGAGCTCTTCTTTGGAAGCTTGAACCCAGAATACCAAGAGCGACTATTTCCAAATCCTTCTTAGGTAGCTATTCACACAGTTGCAATATTCCATGAGCATTTATCACTGCCGATTATCTTAGCAAGCAATGTTTCCAAGGAGTGAAGGAATTCCTTACAAGGTGAAGGAATGGTGCAAAGATCAGCAGTTCACATCCTATCTTAAAACAGGCCCCAGTGTTACGTAGTGTGGCTGAAGAGTACAGCCAGCCTCTTCCTAAAGATTCCAGAGACGGACCCCAAAAGCTCCCCCAGCAAATCTACCTATCACTTTCTAATCCTTAACTACATTACAAAGCCTTCCACATCCACAGTTTCATGTTTTATTTGCCATAGGAGCCTGCCTGAAAGAAAATAAACCTATGAAGGACTAAGTTAAGTCTTCATCAGTTGTCACTGCAGGGCCAGATTCTGTGAACGGCCCTCAACCACACACTAGACACTCCTTGTTTTCCTCTCTTTCACTTCAGGAGTCCCTCTCCAGCTGTAAGCTACTCACCTGCTCGCGTGCTTCCAGGAAGACAGCACTGCGTGGACTCTACTTCTGCATTCAACAAGGAGGACTGTTGCAAACTGCAGAACTTCAGGGATCCCGAGGACCCACCTGTGATGGGAAGAAGCACCATGAATGAGTAAACCAGACTGGCTGGCTTAATAGCTGTCAGAAGGTTTAGTCTTGATTACTCTGTACGCTGGTATTTCTGGCACTAGAGATGCTTCCATGACCCAGTTCAGTTCACAGAACTGGCAGAAAACTAACAGAACAAAAAAGCCCACTGTGACAACGATGAGCTCAGCCATCTTCTCTGGCTGCATGCACTGACTGCATGTGAGCCTGTCGCAGTGATGTGCCAAAACCAGGTATTTTGAGCTGAAGGACCACTGGACACTTACTCTTTTGAGAAACTAGTTTTGTGTACACTGAACTGACTTCACTGGGCCTGCGTGCCACTAGCGCACCAAAAGGACATGGGACAGTCAGTGATTCTCCGCAGCTTTTCCCAGCTTTCTCCTTATCTCTTTTAACATTTTTTGTGATTTAGAACAACCTCTTTCTACCTGTGCATTCCTAGCACAGGAGGACCCCGTCTCTGATGGGAGGGCTTTGCCTTCATGACAAACAGCAGCAGCAAAAGCCCTGCCCTCCACTGAAAAGTCCCATTTCTATGTGAAAGTGGTCACTCCTACCTCACTGCTGGCTGAAGACATTTTCCTCCTCCCACATGAGCTAAGCAGCAGGATCTGTGCTAGTCACACTTCCTGCAAGGCAAAGCAGCAGCAGGTAAGGCCAGTGCATGCTCCGTACAAGGAAATGTCTAACGCTCCCTTGCTCACACACTGGGAACAGCCACAGCCACCCTGAAGGATGGGGAAGAGACAATATTGTGAGGCAGCACTTCACGAGATGATGGAGAAACCCAAGAAACATTGGGATTTGTTATGTTATTCAGGCTTGAGTACTTAGAAGAGATTTTCTTACTGGTCTGCAGCATCAGGAAGCATCCTTCAGGTGACAGCAGCATTTCCAATACCCTGCGGCGCCATTCACAGCACTTGGAGAGGATTGGCAGAGCAAGTCCTGTCTGCTTCCAGCCACTGGCTCCTGAAAGGCACCTCTCACCCCTCTCCCCATGAGAAAGCAGGGCAATTCATTTGGTTTGACAGAAAATATCAGTCCTCTGTACCTTATTTTTCAGTTGCCCACCAAACTGCACATCTGTCCTCCCTGTCTCAGCTGGGAGGCTGAGGAGCCCAGGAGGACCAGGGCATGGCTTTCACAGGGCTGGGTCAGCTCCAGCTTTTATAAGCTCTACACCACTGGTGAAAGGAGTTATTAGCTACCTTCTAACCTTACTGAGGAGGAATCAAGCCAACTTTCCCCTCCTGAATCTAGCAGATCTCCCAGTTAGAGGCAAAGGTTTGTTCATCCCCCGCTTACACCCGTTCACACCACCCATAGGTGATGACAGTGAGAGATCACATTTACTTGTGGAGAGCAAAACAGTTTGCTACAGTCCCATTCCAAGCAGATGGGAGATGAGGGAGTCAGAAAACCTACTCAGATGTCCTGGCCAGTAACTGGGTGTCCCAGGGATTTCTGTATCAAGGCTCCACAGGATCAAGCAGCTCTTTTCTGAGAAGATCTGTACTTTTGCTGCAACTTGGTGTGAAAAAGTAATTAGATCTCATTTCCTAGGTACTAGAAATGAGGGGTGAGAAAAAAAGGTGGAAGCTAGGATCTTTGAGTTCTCTTCCACTTTGCCACATCTGGCTGAACTCCACACATGGACACCAATGATGCAGGATGTATTTTCCTCACAAACCAGACTAAAAAGGACAGTGGGTACGTGTTTCTACTGACACACCTGCAAAGGGAACCAAAAGAAGTGATGCCATAGCAGACATCAGTCCCTGCTCCCAACAGTTCTCCCAAAAAGTTCTCACTGGGAGATAGAAGTCACACCTCTTGGCTCCCAAATAAGTACTGATCCATTAGGCCATCTGGATGAAAATCATTCCTGGGCTGAAAACAAGGATACTGCTAAGTCTTCATTACAGTTTCATGTTAAAATGAGGAAGGCAGCCCAAGGTCCTTCTCACAGCTGCAAGTCACCATGGTATTACTTCAGGCATGACAGGCTAGCCCAAAAGCTAAATAAGGAGCCTGAATCAAACCTATGATGCTCCCAAAAGATACCCTGAAGCTTGATTTAGAAAGAAAAAAGAAACACTGCTCCTTTCTGTAGTTATTTTTAATCAAGGGTGGACTGTTATTCTGGAACTGAGTCAAATGAAAATGAGAGATTTAAAGCACTTCACTCTCCCCCTGCTGCCCCTCTGCTCTGCATCACTCATCACTTCTTGCTTTGTAAACCTTAGCGGGATTTGTACAGGGCCAGGCAAATGAGGCTCCTCCATTTACTGCTATACAACAACTACATTCCGGTAACAGGCTGTTCTCCTGCCAATGTCTCCTGTTTTCCAACTCAGTTCATTTTCTTTAGTGGCTTTCTTTCAGACAAGTGGACAACCGGAGCCTTGGGTCGACTCCATGTGCATTCTGCCCCTGAGCAGTGGCAGTTATTTCTTTGCAGGAATCCGGCTCACGTAGGAAGCAGCTTCCCAATCTCTCCTCACATGCCAGACCCAGCTTAGTTGCTCCCGTTTCCGCTTCCTTTTCAGCATCACTCAGCCGACAAAGCACTGACTGCTGCCCTGCCCAGGGCTCTCGCTGCCTTTCCTGCCAGGCTCTCCCAGGCCAATAGCCAAGGAAACCTGTCCACACCTATGCAGGCTGGGGCTGTGCCTTTGTTTTGGGCAGTGACGTGTGCTTGGGGTGGAGGCCACCATTGTTTCAAGTTCCCTGATTCCACAAAGGAGCATTAATAATTTCTTACAACTGCAGTAAATGAAAGGTGGCAGCTACACCCAACCTATAACATTATACATCATTGGTTTTCCTGTTACCTGTCAAAAAGGGGGTTCTTCCTTTTGCCATGGGAAGTTGGCTGAGGTTGCAATGTCAGTGAGGCAGAAGCTGTCAAACACATGGACCATACTGATGCACAGCCAGTGTCGCCCTGCCCTGAGCCACACATAACAGCTCCTGAGACCGTTTGGATCAGAAAGCAGAACTGGGCTCCATCTCTCAAATGCCATCGTGTCTCCCCTTATAAGGCAGGGATGCAGTGGATAATGCAGCTGCCACCTGTGGTGTTCAAACAAAGCATTTTGACAGCACTAACAGAAAAACACAACTGTGCTGTGCAAAACAGATGCTTTTTCACAAAAACGAAGTGACGTTTAGCCCGTGAAAGGTACTTCTCTCAGAGAAGTTGCCCAAGCGTCAGTCTGAAATACTCTAATTTGTCTCAAGAGGTACCCAGCTCTTCAGGTGCTCTCTGACTTAGAGTGCAATCACACACCAACCCTTGGCTTCTTCAAGCATCACATAAAGAATAGCAAACAGTAGGAAACATCCGTCCCGCAGCTTGTATAGCATGAAGGTTACATACAAGGAGTAAAACATTACAGCCAGCAGCCTTATTTTGCAGAAGATAATGTAATTTTTCATATTCAGTGCAACATTAAACCCATTCTCCCAAAACTCAGCTGTGCCAAAGCTTCTGAGCTTAGAGGGAAATTGCCTCCAACAGCAAAGTTTCAGTGCCCCAGCAAAAACTTAGGAGCAATGGAAAATACAAACAAAACGACACAAGTGGTAAAAAGTAAAAAGAGGTGGTTTAGACACATCCCATCTTGATCTGCTATGTTTCAGTAACCAGTGTGAGGAAATGGGGTTTCCTTTTAAGCAGGGAGGGCCAGATCCTTGGCTGGAATACATCAGTTCTGCCCTGCTGAAATCAATGGATTGTTGCTGATTCACAGCAGCTGAGGGTCTGGCTTGTGGTTTTCTCCTGACAGTATCACGGTAATGTAATTCCAAATTAAAATCACGTGGAGATGTTTTCATACAATATTGTTAAATACCAAATATACCAAAACTGAACTGAACCAAAATTAACTAAAATGTGAGAGAGTAAAGGGAATGCCTCTCTATTGCAATGTGGACTCAGAGGCTATTAAGGAAGAATCACAGGACAGTTTGATGAAATCCCTTGAAGTATTCGCACTATCTAGTCTCTCAATTCTGGAATGAGGCCACTGGTACTGTGAAGGTTTCAGGGTTTAACACATTTCCTCATACCCTCTCAGAGCTCCACTGTAATTCCTGAAGCCAAAAGTACCAAGGATGCACAGAACAGCAAGATGAACTGGCATAAAAGGTCACTATAATGGTGATCCTCTTGCTAAGTCCCCAACAGCACAGGTGGCCAAGAGGGGCCTGTGGCCACACTGTGCTTGAAGCCAGTGAGTCGCGCACAGTACCCCACTGCCAACTAGACTGGGGCAACCTGCTGAGAAAAGCTAAAGGATATTCTTCAGCTGCAAATGCGGAAGCAGCACCCTGGGAACCCCTTGAGCATCACAGCAAACAGGCAGGGGAGAGGCACACCCCGTTGCAACCAATTGCGCAACTCTGTCTCGTTTAGTCACATGGTGGATGTAAGCAAGACTATTGCAGCCACACTCCAAACAGGGAGTGATGGCCTTCACACAAAGAGAGCACCCCTAGGCACTCTACCCTCCCAGCTGCCACTCTTCCTCCTCCTAGATCTGTCCTCCCCACTATGGCAGTGATCTAGCTATCAGCCTTGCCCTGTCTGGCCAAACCCCAATTCCCCATGCTGCCAAGCAACCTGGCCTCCAGCAAGTGCTCAGCCTCCTTCAGGATCAGCAAGGCTGATGCTAATTCACTGCTGAAGTGGGTGGCAGTCTTAATTATGTTTCAGGCCTGAGAAATCTCACCAGTGCACTGAGAACCAGAGGGTTCTTTCCTAATTACACGGCAGAGCAGCGCATGATTCATGTCAGCAGCTCCTCGGCCCCCTCACCTCAATCCTTGCCGGGGTGACACAACAAATCCGAGTGGAAGTGATTAGCAGGTTGCAACCGCAGCCGCCTGCTCCCCAGTGCTATTAACAAACCAGGCGCCATGACTGAGACGTCGGCCTCAGGCAGGGGCCTGTTGAATCATGTTCCTCTGCATTGCAACATCGGAAGTTGCACTTCAAAACCCATCGCCTGGGTTGCTCTTGGATTTCCCAATGAAGGCTGGAGGAGGATGGAGAATCTGGGCTGAGAACATTATCTATGCATTTTTAAATTCCCAAGGGAGGTTCGGAAATTAGAACTAGCTCTGGGGGTTTTGTTTTTGTTTTTCCCTTCCCTCCTCTCTTTCCTTTTGGTCTGATTAACTTTGGTGAGTGGCTTGCACAATTTTATCAGGTTGGGCCTGATGAATCATTCATCTTTAAGCAAGCAACAGGGAGAGATTGCAGGGCAGGCAGGGGCTGTGTTTCAGTAACCCAAACCAGCAAAAACCTCTCACCCCCACCAAGAGAGAGGGAAACAGAGACAGTGGGCCAACAGCACTCATGGACAGCTTTCTGAATGTCTGGTCTCAGACAACTAGCAGCACATTCATTTGTAAGACTGCCAGACCTCCTAGGAAACCTAAAAAGCTTCTGTTATTTATAAAGCTGGATGTAGCTATTCTGCCTGCAAGACTAGCTCATTATATTTATAGGTACCTGTCCCATTCACCCACTTCAGGGCGCTCGGTCCATAAATCTACAATACTCACAGGATCTGCCTTCAAACACCAAGGTATCTCTCCTTTCTGAGCAGGGCCATTTGGAAGTGTCTATCAGCATTGCAGGGCTTAGCAGAGGACACACATAAATACATACCTGAAAGCCCCATGTTTCTGTCAGTGCACAGAAAGCCAATTTCAAGAACTTCTCTTCCATGTGGAGAGCATCACATTTTGCATTTCATTTATAAAGAAGCTCCCAGTAAATCTTAACCACAACGGTTTGATTTAAAGATGGTTTAAAACTGTCAGCTGGCTTCAGGACAGAAGATATAAAGTCAGTCCAACTGATTCTGGCAGCCTGGACTTGCAGTCCCCGTTAAGAAAGAAAACCAAAATCAAATGAACTCTCCTGGGTGCTCTCCCTCAACTTCAAAATATCTGTGCATAAATCCAAATCAGAGCTCAGCTGGTCAGACATGAAGAGCTTTGCAAACACAGCCCTTAAGTGAAGCTGGGGACGCAGACAAGCAAAGGCAGCCCCCTACAAATCGCACTAGGGACAGGAGAAGCAAGAGATTTGGCCTTTCCAATTTGTGGGTGTTCACACAAAAACACAAGAGAGCTTTTCTATTTTGGAGGTGTAAGACTTATTTCTCGACAAAAATGTAAAACTGGTACATGCAGCTCTTTCTTACCTCCTACAGATAAACCAGGCAAGATTTCATTCTTGAGACCAGCTGGGCTCACTCCTGTCAACCAGAAGCCTTACCCAAATGTAGACACAGGAATTGAAGCAAACTGCTGCTTGCAGTTGCCCATGTTAGCAAACTTTAAAGCAGACCCATACTTCACCAGTCCCAACCCCAGATTTCTGAGGCGTATCACTTTGTGCCATGATTTTGTGCACTGGTTACCAATTGCTAGATCAGCTCCAAAAGACCATGGAGCTGTCCAGGCCTGGCTCCCATGAGCAGCCACCCAACCACAGCAAGAAGCATTTTGTCGCACTGCAAGTTGCAACAGTGGGCAGGGATTGAGAGGGGTCTCAAATAGCCCTCTCAGAGGCAGAAACTGTCACAATCCAAGCTCAGATAGCATTTTTCCTGCTTAATCTCTTGGAAGGATTCCCTCTGCCTCAGTCGTGAATTAGAAGTAATCCAGAGAAAAATATTTGCCCTTTTGCAACATATATCAGGGATGGATTATTTAAGATTTGGTGTGGCATAAATTCAAACCTTTAATAAAACCCCAAACAATAAAAAGGGCTCCCACAGCTAAGAGCACGCGCAACCCGACATGTGTATTCAAGAAGAGCCAACAGTCCAAAGCTGAGAGGGAAAGAGGCTGAAGGTCTGTGGGACGGGATCTGGAGGTAGGAGCTTTCACATCTTAGCTCTAGTGTCTGATCTGGACCTTGCCAGGGGTAGCAGGTGTTTGTGGGTATAAGTGGCAGCCACAAAATTTTTTACCAAAATTTACATTTCTCTATTAAAAGTCATCATCTACATAATGCAGCATTACTAACAAACAGTCATCTCCAAGGATTCCCAACCAGTTATACTAGTAACATAAACCATGCAGCTTTAGGTTAAGGGTGTGAAAGAGATGAAGCAAAGCTGACTCAAGCTGCTCCCAGTGGCTGAGTGAAATGCAATAGGTACAGAGCAAACCTAATTTGTCGCTTGCTGTTGCACACAATATTTGCAAGCAATTACCCTGGCTGCAGGAGAAGAGTCAGGATACTTTGTGCAGTATTATACAGGTAGTTATGAAGGTTCAGGCCATAAACTGAAAATAAAGCTGGACTGTTAAAATGATTTTGTGCCTTCAGACATCCATTGCAGGGACAAACTGGAAACCATCACATACATTTAGGCTCTCTTCTCTATGGTCTTCCATCTCATACAGCCATTTGCTCCTCTGCTATCATTAACAGCAGCTCACAGTTCCCTCCTGTACGATTCATCATAGAATCACAGAATGGTTTGGGCTGGAAAGGACCTTAAGATCATCTAGTTCCAACTTCCCTGCTATGGGTAGGGATGCATCACATTAGACCATGTCGCCCAAGGTTCTGTCCAACCTGGCCTTTAACACTGCCAGGGACAGAGCATTCACCACTTCTTCGGCCAGCCTGTTCCAGGGCCTCACCGCCCTCATAGTAAAGAACTTCTTCCTTGTATCTAACTTAAACTTCCGCTGTTTAAGTTTAAACCCAGTGCCCCTTGTCCTATTGCTACAGTCCCTAATGAAGAGTCCCTCTGTAGCACCCTTCCAGGCCCCCTTAAGATACTGGAAGGCTGCTATGGATTATATATGGATATAGATTTTACTTGATCACTTCTGCGTTACAAACCACAACCACAGATGGATTATGGCATGTTCTTAAAAACCTCTCCAGTCTGTAAAGCAGTGAGGAATTCATGCTCTCTGGTAGGTTAAGGCCACAGACAGTTGAACTCAGAGGAATGAAATGCCACTATGTGTCCTGGGAGAATGGAAGGGCAACAGCCCCTCTGGGAAAGGATGAAGAGAAAAAACCCAAGCAGAGGTTATTTTGTTAACCTAACCTGCCCATCTCTCAAGTGCCTCAGAGGATACCTGAGGGCTTCTCTAGCAAAAGACAGTGTCATGCTGTAGGGCTCAGCTGACTGGTAACAAGATGGGTACTGTGTACATTCACAGTCCAGAGCTCAGATTTAGCTGCAGTAAATAGTGCCCTACAGCCATCATTACCTGAAGGCTGATAAGTGACCTGACACCATGGTTCAGCTCCTAGAAGAGAGCTATCTCTTCTCCATCTCAGCAGCAAATCGAGCCTGGAAGCTAAGCAGCCTCTTCCACCTAAGAGGTATTTCCCCTCCTCATGAACACACACAGTCTACATTGATGCAGTGTGAGTAGCTTCACTGGGTCTGTACTGAGGGGAGAGGACCCTCAGGATGCCTGACCTGCAAGTATTCCCCTGACCTTCTGCTCACATGCTTTCAGGGAGTTGGAGACCAGGCCACAGTAAACACTAGACATCTAGTGTCGCCTGCAGGTCACCTCCCCATCTCCAGATCTTCTCTGGTGCCCACAAAGGCCAGCACCCTGTCTACAAAGCAAGCAGAGATTTTCCAAGAATCATCTTTCAAGGGGAAACTTTCTCTCCGCTGTACCCCCATCTTTGAAGCACCACTGAACAGCCTATGGAGGCTGCTAATATGATGTATCAGGGCTCTCTTCAGCAGAAGGATTTTTACCACTGTCACCAGAAGACCTTATTTTTCAGTTCTGAAGCAGGGGGCTGGAGAGCAGTTTACTCCTCAGCTTCTGACCAACAATGAGCTCTGATGAAGGTAAAACTACCATACCTGAAGCAAGTACTTCCGTTTCTGAGGAAATGAGAGGAAGGATACCAAGCTGCGTGGTTCAGGTTGACACTGCTGGAGGGAAGGAATGCCATCCAGAGGGACCTCGACACAGCTTGTGAGGTGGGCTGATGCCAACCTGATGAAGTTTAACCATGCCAAGTGCAAGGTCCTACACCTGGGTCGGAGCAATCCCAGGCACAGCTCCAGGTTGGGCAGGGAAGAGATTCAGAGCAGCCCAAGGAGAAGGACTTGGGGGGGTTGGTCCATGAGAAAATGACCATGAGCTGCCTGCAGTGTGTGCTCGCAGCCCAGAAAGCCAACGGTATCCTGGGCTGCATCAAAAGGAGCGTGACCAGCAGGTCGAGGGAGGTGATCCTGCCCCTCTGCTCTGCTCTCATGAGACCTCACTTGGAGTATTGTGTGCAGTTCTGGTGTCCTCAACATAAAAAAGACATGGAACTGTTGGAACAAGTCCAGAGGAGGCCATGAGGATGATCAGGGGACTGGAGCACCTCCCGTATGAAGACAGGCTGAGAAAGTTGGGGCTGTTCAGCCTGGAGAAGAGAAGGCTGTGTGGAGACCTCATAGCAGCCTTCCAGTATCTGAAGGGGGCCTATAGGGACGCTGGGGAGGGACTCTTCGTTAGGGACTGTAGTGATAGGACAAGGGGTAACGGGTTCAAACTGAAACAGGGGCAGTTTAGATTGGATATGAGGAAGAAATTCTTTACTGTGAGGGTGGTGAGGCACTGGAATGGGTTGCCCAGGGAAGTTGTGAATGCTCCCTTGCTGGTGGTGTTCAAGGCCAGGTTGGACAGAGCCTTGGGTGGCATGGTTTAGTGTGAGGTATCCCTGCCCATGGCAGGGGGTTGGAACTGGATGAGCTTAAGGTCCTTTCCAACCCTAACTATTCTATGATTCTATGATACAGATCTTGAAGGAAGAAGGGGCTCAGATACCACCTTCTCTCTCTCCCTGTGGCATCACACCTATCCTTAAGTTTCTCTGTCAGGGTCCCAGCACCAGAGCTGAGTAGTGGACAATGCAGACAGTAGCTCCCTAAGCCAGTCTGGGAACATCCCACAGAGTCTAAAAGCAGCATTTACAATGCTGTTTTGCAACTGGCAGAAGCAGCACAGTAATCCAGTAATTTCCTTGATCCAGTAATCAAGGAAAGCAGTCAGATTCATGAAATACTTTTTAACCCATAACAAATAATAGTTTCCTAAACTTTACTGTGGTCACAAAGTCAGAACAAAAGTTGATTAAAAAAAAATACAATTACCGTGCACAGAAGATTTTGAAAAATATTACTAAATCCTCAGAGGAAAAACAATGAGTACTTTTTTAATGAAAACCAAGCTTAGGGATTGCTGCTTTCTGAAAGCAGCCTGGTAAATGGTTTTGTTTTCCAATAAGCAAAGTAAATAGTGGAACGGACCCATGTTCGTTCCCTTCCATTGCTGCAAACTTTCTCCTTTTTCCAAAGCTGAATAAAGGATGCCTGACCTGGTTCTAAATCCAGTAACAGGTTCCCAAGTGTGCTGAGGGCCAGAGGTGGGCAGGGCAGTGAGGAAGGCCCTGGAGACCCTAATGTACACTGAGGATTGCAATGAATGGACAACAAGAAGCAGAACCTGCTCCTGACAAACTAGATTGGGAAAGTGCCTGGGGATGGGAGCTTATCATGCCACAACTTGAACTTCCCCAAGCAATTCACACACCCATGTCTCTACATGAAAGCAATAAGATGTGAACGAAGCACAGTTAGGGTTTGGCGCTGCTAAAGCCCCATGCAATTACAGGCAAGAGTAAACATCTTATTCAAGGATGAGCAATCATCCCTCAAGGGAAAACCCTGGGGCTTCAGCCCTCCCAAGAAGGTCACAAATAGGTACAGGAAACAAGAGGAGACTTGCACAAAGGGAAGGAGCCAAACCTCGCTGCCCAGGAGTAAGGAACTGAACAGATAGTTCCATGTGCTCCACCACTGGGCACAGATTTCAGAACACACAGGAAGCTGTGGCATCACTGAACCTTTTGTTTCTGAAGCTCCAAGGGCATTATTTAGTCTTTCTTCCCAATACAGCAACTGCCATAAAATCTCCAGCTTGGCAGGAGCTCCTAATTTAGTGCTCCTGAAAGAAGTCTTTCCTCCGTGGCAGGAAAAGGGATCATCATGAAGTTGGCAGCAGAGCTGCTCCTTACACAGTCAAGGGATTCTCCAACAGTATCCCAATTCTGGTCAACCCTCCCTTAAGACATCTACATGCCCATCAAACAAGTTTCAACACTTCCACATCAAGCCATGGCTTAAAATAATAGCCTTTAAATCTGCTTTTTAGCTTCAGTGCCCTCTGCTCAGTACAGCCAGGTTTATAGCCTTTCCAGATGCCATTTCCATTCATTAAGGCCCAATAAGGTATGAGCTGTACAGTGTCTGATCCAAGAAATCATAATCTTAAGACATACTTACTGGTAGCTATTGAGAGCGCTTCTGCAGAGCTGTGAGTGCTCCCAGCAGACAAGTACATGGACTTTGCTGTAGTCACATCCCTGCCATCATCCCATGTGACTGGGGCCACTGTCAGCAGACTCAGAAGTCTTTCCTCTGTAGAAGAGGAGGGGGTATCATGGAGATGGCAGCAAAGCTGCTCCTCCCAGGTGCAGGGGATCCTGAAGATACACCCAAACTCTGGTCAATCCTCCCCTAATACAACCTACAGGCCCACCACACAAGCTTCACAGACACCTCAAGAACTCAGACAGGTAACAGATGTTAGCACACATCACCTAGGTACCAAAGACCTGAGCCTATTGAATAGACCAAATAATAGACCAACAAATAGACCTGAGTCTATTGAACGACTTCATCGGGCTCAGGAAGGGACAACTGACACCTCATTTGTCATCGTAAGTACTAAGCAAGTACTCAGGTGCTCCACAAAAAATCCAAAACCATCTGGCTGCACAGCAACTACTCTTCCTGCCCTGGAATTCTGAGCCCACATGGCAGATCAAGGAGAGGCCATATCAAACAAGCAAGTATGGCAATGACATATTCTCTGCTGCTGTCATATGGCCCAAGTAACTGCTTGGGAAGTTCAGGCAGCCACTTCCTTCCTTTGCTCAGTGTCCTGTTGCATGGAGAGATACTCCCTTGCCCTAAACAGCAGCTGGCAGTAAGGGGCCTCGCAGCCATGGTAGGCTGGGCTAGACACAGGGCTCTTTCCAGCATACCCTTCTAGCTGCAGCCTGAGAGCCAGTGAGCTGATGCAGCTCTGGTCAAAATGAACAGGGCTGACAGCACCAAAAAGAACAGGGGCAGCCCAGCCACCTCCCAGCCCATCTATTCCTGCTGATCCTTGTCTGTGAATGCTGACTTCTCTTCCTCTGCTGGCCTCCTTTCCTGGCCTCTTGGGGAGGAGGAAGAAAGAGTTTCCTCCTCTGCAGAGCCAAAGAGTTTCCTGCTCTGCAGAGCCACAGTTTGACAGAAGCATCTGCAGCCTCCACAGCCCTGGGATGGCCATCATGAGTCCTTGGCTCTGCCCCTGTACAGCCAAAGCCACATACAATTCCCCAGCAAAGGTGCATCCCTATGATCAGCCTCATGCCCAGGGAAGTTGTGAATGCTCCATCGCTGGCGGTGTTCAAGGCCAGGTTGGACATAGCCTTGGATGGCATGGTTTAGTGGGAGGTGTCCCTGCCCATGGCAGGGGGGTTGGAACTAGATGATCTTAAGGTCCTTTCCAACCCTAGCTATTCTATGATACTCACCAGTAATCTCTCCAGCTGCTCCACACTCTCCCGCCACTATTGGCAGAGACAGGAGAAACACTGGAGGAAATGAGCCTTTTCTGATAATGCCTCAGCTAAACTGATTCAAAACTTGGTAGTTCTTGAGGATGCTCAGACTGGTGGCCACTGAGGGGTCTTCAGAAATGCTACTACATCCCTTATGTTGTTGGACATATTTACCATACAAAGGCTTTACATACTGGTCATATAAACAACATTTCAGGGCAGCAATGAGACACTCAAACCAATGGTTCATTAATAACTTGGCATTCAGTATGAGCTTTTCCCTCCCGAGCCAAAACACTTCCCATTACTGAAACAAGCTCAGAGTTTCTCTTTATTGACAATTTTTTCATTACTATTTTACTATAAAAACAAAGTGAGGGTACTAAGAAATCAACACATGTAAAGTACAGAAAACTCCCCGAAGGAACCACAAATACTCTGCCAAAATGTGGTAGGATAAATAGAGCTGTAATGTAAGGGCCACATGCCTTTACATGGGCAGTCCATGCCAGCAGCCTGGACAACCTCCTTAGGTATGGCTTCCAAAAGTCTTCCCCAAAACCAGGTCTTTGTACAGGGATCATACTGTAGTCCGACCAGGAAAGGAGATGTGAAGAGCCTGCTACCCACTCCCTCCCATGACTATTCCTGTTTTCTGAACCTTTTCCTTCAGTTTTCAACAAAGGGCAGAGTTAAACTCAATTCAAAGTAGGCAGAAACAGTCAGAGCTTTATTTCAAACATGCCTCAGTTGCTCAGAGCAGTACCACTGCAAGAACTGGGAGGAAGGAGGAAAAGAAACCAAGAAGGTTTTGTGGTTAATTCTGAGTATGCTAACATGGTAAAAAACAAGGCAGGGAGGATGGCAGAGATAATGACTCTATGAGTTGCATTTCCCTCTTGGACAGAACATAATGAGATATCTTTTGCTATCCAGAAGAGTCTCCTAGCAGAGAAAAGGCAAAGGCTGGCAAAGGGCGAGCAATTTGGAGCTGCAGAAACCTACTGCCCCCTTACCAGTGCTAGCCAACAGGACCAAGTTTTCCTAGCAAGAGGAGAACAGAAGAGGAAACTAACCATTCCCAACTCCTGGAAAATAGTTTTCCTTTCTCCTTGGGCATTACTCGGCCACTCATAGGGATCCTCAACCTGCGCAGCTGCCCCTGGTTTCCACAGATGTCATACATGTCCTGCTTGGCAGGGCCCTTGGCTCAGGTGGTGATGCAGAGAGGACAAATGCACTCTGCTGTGCTCCTTGAAGCCTGGACAGCAGAAATGAGCCGACTGTGCTCGGAAGCCCCAGCAGACTCCAGGGAAATACATGGAACTGCACAAAGCAGTTTGGAAAGAGCCACAGCAAAGCTGCCTGCAGCCCAGTGCAGATTATCCTACAGAGCCAGGGACTGTTTTATACCTGTCCCCTTCAAGAAAGGGCTGCTTCCCCCTCAAATACCCCAGGAGCACTTAGAAATGCTGCAGCCTTGCAAGGCCTGCAGAGTATTCCGCTGCCCATGGAAAAGGCTCAATTCAGGAACATTAAAATATGCCCCCAAAACTATGTGAACAAAATCATTACCAGGTACACAGTTCCTCTAAGCAGTGAGCATGAAGAAGCCTCCTTCTGCAGAGAGCCACAAACAAAAAGCATTGATGGTGTGCTGCCATGAAGGTCCAACGTAGTCCCAGAGCTGACAGGGCAGCAGGACAGAGTTTCCTCTTGTTTACATCTTGAATCCATCCCAGTACCTCTTCCCAAGAGCCCCTTTGCTGATAAGGCAAAGTTTCAGCTAATGAGACTATTTTCAGCTCCAATTGCTGAGAGCAGGTGAACCTTTTACTAAAGCCTCCTCAACACTAACAAGCACATTATTGCTGAGGGGAAAGAAGGAAGGCAAAACGCTGGGGGTGGGCCTGTATCTAGGTCAACATCAATCTCTGTCACCTACAGCCTTGTTTTATGGGAAGCATGTGGATAATAAATGGTGATTATGGAAAGTGGAAGGGAAGAGGCAATCCTGAGAAATTTATAGATAGGAGAGAAATTACATTAATAGGAGATAATACAGAGCTGCAAAATTGTTATAAAAAAGGCATTAGAAGAGCTCTGTAATTGGGGTTATTAGACACTACTATATCAGGCTTTATTTTTTTTTCCTTTTTGGGTGCATGTCACTGTGATGGATGTCACTTTCAATAGTCATAGTAAAAGTAAAATATCTGTGTTAAAGACAAGTACATTAACTTTTATGTTGGTGTAATTTACTACATTATGAGTTCCCATCATTCAGGAGCTAAAGACAAAATCCTCTTCCTTATGGTGTCGATACTGAGGCACACACTTTACAGGAAGAAGTGTTTCTTTGAATATCTATTATACGTTAAATAATTCTTTTAACTTTCCATTACTCTTGTCAGGAGAGACAAGGGGCAGGAGAAAGGGGTAAACTATTCATGTTGCTAATACATCATCATGAGCTGGATTTGCCGTTGCTCTCTACCTGGTGAAGTCGTTCGCTGCTGCTTTTCCGGCCATACATGCAAGAGATTAGTTTGCTACATGGGAAGGGACAGAATGGACTGGACACAGTAGCTACCATTTTGAAAGCTAAACGTGCATCACTATGATACTGAAGGTAACATTAAGGGTCACTCGCTAAAAGTAAACAAAAGCATTCTCCAGCAGAAAACCTGCTTGCAGCACGGCGCTGGTTTACAGCGGGATTAGGTAATGGGAAGGCGGAGTCCCCATCTCTCAAAGCTGAAACAATGCTGTACCTGCTACCGCATTACAGCCACGTGCCCTTGAGGTGCTTAGAGTGATAAACAGAACAAGTCAAGCCTCAACTTGTTTCTATCTGTTCTCTGTTGCAGGAGCTAAATGACTGCTGAAGCAACACAAACTTGGTAATTCCCAGGCTGTAAGCAGAAATCACAGAGGCATCAATACAAGTGTGAGGTTAGGCTTAGGCTGGAGGAGGAAGCAGGCTCATGGTGGAGCCCTTGGCTCCAACAGCAGGAGGGGTTTGTTCTGTTCTCAGGCTGCCTCCCCCGGCACCTCTGTGCCCTTGGGCAAGTCACTGCTTTGACTACTCCTTCCAAAAAGTGAATGCCTCCAGCTAAGCACTGTGATTGCACAGGGACAAGCACAATGAGGCCTGGAGGGACTAGAGCAAGAATCCTTCCTGCTGCAAGATAAACTAGTTCTGAGATGGTATGGAGCTCAAAGAAAACCAGACTGTCCATATCAAAGTCAAAAGCATTCTTAGAGAATCTACTTCAAAACTGCATGGAAGAGGACCTGATACCACTGTTGTCTGATACCACTGTGATACCACTCTATCTTTAAGGTCCCTTCTAACCCAAACCATTCTATGATTTCAAAAATGGGGTGGGCATCCAGGGGCAGAACTATAGCAAGTTTTAATACTATCTAAAAATCACAAGAGGCCAAGTTTTCCTTCTTCCTGCAAGTCAGACCACATATGTGATACAACATAAGCACATTTAGCTGGGTTCCTGCTTTCACGCAATCACTCCCAGGATCTCTTGGCCAAGATCCCACGTCTGTAACAGCACTAAGACCTAATAGCTCCCTCCAGCCACTATATTCCTGGGGACCAAGGGGTCTGTAGGGCTCTGAACATGAAGATAGTTCTGCCTACACTCACGTTTTGTTTGTGAAATCAATCAGTTCTCTTGCCTCCGTAAGGCAGACTTTGCCACCAGCTCTCACAGCGTTAGCACAAAAAGCCCATCAGGGTTATGTGTAGCACAGAACAGGCACTGAGAAATGCAATCAGCTCCCCCAAGCTGCACTTTCCAATTGCAAATTACAGAATAGCTTCAATGTTAAGAAAGGATTAAAGAACTCTGGTTTGTTTCCAAAACAAAACACCGCAGTGTGGCATTACTTAATGCCATGCCACCCAAATGGAATTCAATACTTCAGTCCAGCCCAAACATTTTTCTTCCATGTGTTCAGCTCATTAATTGAGGATTCAACTGTTTATGCCCTACTATGTGCTTGTTTGGGTTTTTTTTTCCTTTTCATAGTAACTGCAAAGCGACTCCTGCCTACACACATAAAAATGCTTTAGCTGGTACCTTCAGAGTGAGACAAGACAAACAGGAAGGTTCTCTCCTTCCTTAACCTCGGAGCTAGATGAGCTCACACCCACTGGAGACCCTGACTTTTCTTTCCTGGGTCCTCACTTTGTGACCAGACTCTGCTCTCCCCACCTCTGCGCAACTGCACAGTTGCCTCTCTGAAGGGTAGAGAGCAGGAAGCTGGCTCCACCGGTGTTATCCACCCTAGCTCACGGTACTAGACACAAGATATCTAAAGATACCTTGCCATGTCCCTGCCTTCTACTGTTTCTTTCACAATGGTTAGTCTGCTGAGAAAATATTTACTTTGCATTTGAGAAAAGGTCATGGGCTGATGGTGTAAACCACTCTCCCCTGAGACAACAGGAATGGGAGTCAGATTCTAAAAGACAAAAATCAGCCTGGAGTCTTTTTCCTCCTCCTCTGCTTCCTCCCACATCCCATTCAGATGGCATAAAAAGGCTCTCAGTGGCTCCAAGCCCAAAGAAAGAAGGACATATTTCATGTTCCCTCATGAAATGTACCTCTATCAGTCCCTTGTTCAGCTCTCAGCAGGAAGCAGGGCTCGCCCTAAATAGAACCGAGGTGGGTAACAAAACAGGAAGATTCATTTCCTGTAGCACCACAAGGCTGGCAGGAGCAGTTCCCTGACCTCCTGTGCTTTCTGAGGACAGTCCTCCAAGGTGGCACAAGCAAACACATGAACTGGAGCAGGGGCCAGTGGGACTTGACTGGCCCTGCTGTTGAAACACGCTTTGTTAGGAGTGCTTTTTATACCCAGCTGTAGAAGCAGTGACACAAGAGCACATCGGGGCATCAGAGTGCTCTAGCACAGCAGGGGATGCAGGACATGAAATGACTTTGGAGGCAGAACACTTGGTCAAAGGAAGCAATGTGCTTTCCTGTGTACACCACAGCATTTTGTGACATTTCAGGTTTGCTTTTTACCAGCAACTTGGTGGTTATTACATGATTTCATGTACACAAAAAACCAAAGGCATAAACACTCCATTTCACTGAAAAAAAATCTCCCACTCAAATGCAAGATACAATAAAGTTAATAAACTATTAATGTACATGTACCTATGTAACTACAATCCCAGAGTACCCATCTGTCTGTACAAAATACCCCCTAGTACAGTGACCAGCCACACAACAGAAAACCTGTATCCTGCAAATGCAACTGCCTGAGTAACACCAAACCTAAGTCAAAGACCACTAAACAGGACATTGGTTTCAGCAGCTCTGGACCAAGCCCCTGCAGCACATGGATGGTTTCACCATTTCTTTCCTTGCATAGGGATAGATCTCTCCATTCAGAGCAACAACAGCTGTTTAACATGAAGTAGTGGTAGGAAAGAGCAGACTTACCAGGGAGGAGGGTGACTGAAACAATATATGCTTGGGGAATATACACAGGAGGAGAAAAGAGGAATTTTAACAAGGATAAAGATCACCGGTGTATAGATCCCTATCTGGCTTTAAACAATTCAGCTCCCATGCTGTAACACCACAGCTACAGCAACACAGCTTCAGCATGTGCAGTTATTCCTGCTTCAGATCCTAAATATGAGGTTTCACAACACAGCTAGTTCAAACTACGACTTTTATTTCATTTCACCCCTATTCTGTTCCCTTCTCCCCATAGCACAGTCTCACTCTTCCCCTGGCCCAGGTGCAAAATCAGTCTGATCCCCTGGGAAACTGCTGCATCCCAAAAAGCAGCAAATAAGCTCTTAGGGAAAGAAACATTTGTAAGCGTTTGCAGAGTATGAGCAGAGCCAATTCAGAGACAGGCAGGTGAGCAAACAAGGTGTTTGCTTTTCGCAAAGTAAAGCGGAGTTCTCCAGAAAGCACCAAACTTCATTCATTCACCCCCAGAATCACCCATTCTCCCACTGCTGACCCAGAGTTTTGTACACACAATCAAGGAAGAGATACTATAGGTAACAACAATTATACACCGAGTTCAAACACAAACAAAAAGCAAACTGTGGCTGCATCAGGACTTCAAATGACTTTGACACCTTCACAGACACCAAACATGGTAACTCGGGCAGGTTGTATTCCCTGCTCAGTCCTCAAGTCAGTTCCTCCCTCCTTCCAAGAGGCTCACAGTCACTAATGGTTATTCCTTTCTATAGAGCACTTACCAGCAACTCAGAGGCACTGCACCACTGCCTTGCAAAGTCCCACTATGTTTTGCTTGCAGACAGCTCAGTTGTACATGAAAAGGATGGAGAGGTGGGCTCGCTCCTTGTTTAGTCACTTTACCCAGGCCTGCAAGACAAAAAGGGTAGGGAGTGCAGAGAAAGGACAGCTGGGACAGTTGCCAGAATTAAAACATTAAGGAAGAGGAGTTGCCACTACAACAACATGTTGCAAGGTAGAGCCCCCCTCCCCCGGAGAACTGTCTCTGTACAAAAGCACATGGGATACAGCAAGGCATGTACTTGGCCCTTGCTTTGCTTCAGTTTCCTAACCCAGCACAAATGCATTTGGGGATTTATGGGGGTTTGGAAGCTTCCAGAAAAGCTCAGGGCCTGTTCCTTGGGTTATTGTTTTCCCATCTGTTTCTCTTCATTTTATTCCATCACAAAGGCCCCATCGTGGGACACAGGAATGTGACCGGAACAATAGGCAGAACTTGCTGCCTCCAGAAGCGCTGTGAGGGCAGTGCCGCCATGGCAGGATGGGAGCCAGCGCCTTCTATATTTAGTCCTTTCTTGCTTATTCCAGATCACATTTGCACCCCTCACTTCAGAAGTCAGAAGGCATTCACCACACCACTGTCCCTGAGCACTGCACATTCAGCAGGGCCCATGAACATGAAACATTCATTTCCCTCTAATAAATGCTAACAGGAAGACTTCCTGCTCCCTCCTCCCCTTCCCAAACCCCTACTTTGACAGACTTTTTTCTTCACATAAGCATACGAAACAAAACCACCTCCTTCTCTGCAAGGCTGGGAGGCTTGGAGCAGCACCAGGACTCCAGAGCTCGGACAAGCACTGTCGGTCGGAGCAGGGCCCTGCAAAGAGGCAGAAATGTGTGAACTCGTTTCTCCCTCATGTCTGAGCTAAACTCACCAACCCACAAAGACTTGCCCCAAGCCCACACCCCAGCACCAGAGGGCAAGTGAAGGAGAACCAGCTCTGAGCACCCATACGGCTTCAATCACTGCCACAGCACGAACATACATCTCCAAAACACAGTGGGTAGGGGCTGCTGGGGAAAAGCTCAGGTCTTACTGCAAAGCCTTCCCCACCATGTCCCAGGCACCTCTCTATCACTTTAAAGGCTGAGGGGGCTCTTCCTTCCGGAAAGCCAAGCAGACTGCGGCACTAACTGCAATGCCATTCAGCACAACTCATTTACATCATCCAGGCAAGGAGATCCTGCTTTGATAATGCCAGGGCAAGAGGAAAACCCATCACCTTTTCCAGAAACACTTACCTAAGAGCTGTGCCATTTGAAAACAGTTTGATGCTGGACAAGTCCTCTTTCTGCCGCTTCAACAAGGGTTGTAATTACGATCACTCTGCACTTTGCCTCTCCAATTCTGCCAAAGGCTGCTGGAGTCCCAATGAGAGGTCTGGGCACCTTGCTGTCATCCATATTACTGCCCCTGTTACCAACATGTTTCCACATCCTGCTTGTTCTCCTGTAGGCATTCCCACCACTGCCAGCTCCCCATTCCTTCTGAAAGCCCTCCCACTATATAGTGGTTGTATCCAAGGAGAAAAGGCTGATGCTGAATGGGATATGTGAATGTTTTTTTCCCCTTTAAAGTATGTCACCAGAAAATCAGTGGTACCCAGCGGTGCCCAAGCATGGATGGCAAAATTATACTCTGGGGGTATCACAAACCATGCCACTAATTTGCTTTGTGGCCTCAAACTTGCGGCACGTCACATTTCTTCCTCAAGTTACTTGAGTCCAAGAGCTGCTCCGAGGCACAGGCGCTGAGGAGTGTTTGAAGAGGCCTGAACAAAAGCAGCACAGTTAGGAGGCTGAGCAGATTGTCTTCCTGCAGCTTGGGACCCACTCAACACCTCTCCAATGCCAGCACAGGCACGCCAGCTGCATTCATCTGCCATGCAAATCCCTTCTCCTTTACTTCTTCTGCGCCCCAGAGCCTGGCTTCCCTCTGCTCGTGCTGAGGAGGCAGTGCCTGGTCAGCTCTCTGAACAACGAGCACATACCAGCAAGCTATAAACCAGCCCCATGTGCCCAGCGAGTCTGAAAAGAAGGGAACACTTTCCACACAGGCATTCCTGCAGCTCTTGAGACAGCCATCATCTATCCAAGGTAGAGGAGAGAAGAGGGCTGGAGTTCCCAGTGGAAGAAGCTGACAGAGAAGTAACAGCAGCACTCGGGCCTTGCTTGGCCACCAAAGCTCTGAGTAAAAGAAAAATAATAATCATGCTGCTCCATCTTGCCAAAACTTTTCCTTACATCTTCCTCTCCCAGACGTACCTCCCTGGAGCAGATGAGTTGAAGCTCAGACCCTTTGGAAACCTTAGCTTCCACAAAGGCATGAGTTCTTATCACCTCAGAAGCATAACAGTGCTCAGGCTGAGGGCCACAGCACTGACACTAAGCAAGAGAAGATGTTGCCAGGGAGAGAACTGATCCAGCCAAGGAGAGACAGGTCAAAACCAGAGGCACACACAAGGAACAGCAAGTTTCCTGAAGGTCACAAGGCAGGCTTTAGGGTAGGGCTGGAATATGACCTGGAGCCACGCAATGACTCTCCTCTCCAGACAGGAGCCTCCAGCAGGCTTTGTGCCTCTAGGTATTATGTTCAGCTGCAACAGAATCCATTCTAGTAAGGAAGAAAAAGACATACCAATGGTCTCCTTACCACCCCCTGCACATCTACCAAAAAGCCTCATTTCCTCTGTCCTCCTGACCAAAAGAAAGGAAAACTTGCCCCGACCCTGGCATTTCCAAGCCTGCTATTCTCCCCTCCCCTCTTTACCCCTGAAGGATGCAAAACCTGCCTTCTTTCAGCTAGGAATACAGCTGCCAGAGATACTAGCTTTTGGTAAGTCATGCTTCAGCATTAGCCATGTTCACCTGCAGGACACAAGCACTGATGCTAATTCTAATGCTGTCTCCCAAGATCATTACTCTGCAGCTGATGAACAAAGGCCCCATCAACAACACATCCCTATAAAAGACAAAGGCACCTCCAAAGCCATGTTCCCAGACAAGATGACATCTTTACACCCTTCAGTCCATGGCACTCGAGGCAGTATTTTTGTACTGATATAGCATTTCCTCTGCTGCAGAGCCAAAAGGCTTTCAAGACACCAAACAAACCTGAGAATCACAGACTGCAAGCAGAGACACACAGCAAGGAGGACTTCCCAAGGCACCAGGTCAAAGTACTGTTAGCACAGACAGCACTATTTCAAAACCAACCCTCTTCAAAAACCAAGAGGACTCTCTCCACCCTGCAACTTCATCTCACTCTGCCCCTACAGGAACATTTTCCACATCTCAGCAGCACAGTAAATAGTAACACCTTTAATTTCAAACCTAGACAAATATCACCAGTCTTAGGTGACCCTCACCTTTAATTCTCAGAGCTCTTCCTCTTTCCTCATCTTCCTCACATCCATTTAGAAGAATTCTCCTAGAAGCCAGATCTAGTCTATCTTCCCGCAGATACAGAGCATGCACATCCCCTCAAAGGGAGCCACTGAAAAATCATCCTCCTTTATGCAGCCCAAGGGGAAGGTTTGGGTCCTCAGCCCTGCTGTTCCACCACTATCAGCCACCAGAGCTCAAGGAAATCACTTATTTCCCACCAGCACAGCTGGGCAGCAAGGCCCAGTGATACAGCCACTTTCCACCTGGGTGCAAGGCACAAGATGGTAAAGACACGTATGCAGCAGGGAAGGAGGGAGGTGGTAACAGGCTTAACAGAGCCTTGCAGAGCACGGACAAAGAATAACAGACAGACAATATAATACCAGAAGCTTTAACTGAGTAAGGATTATAACTTTACAAATAACTGCAATCAATGCATATGCACAAACATTTGCGGTCACCAGTGCAATTTCCCCCCCAAGCTGAAGGATCCTCTGGATACACATGTTCAAATGTGCACAACACCATTACTGCTCAACTAAAAATCCTTTCCCATAAAGCCACACAGACTCCCTTGGGCAGAAGCCAAGCAGTTAAAGAAAAAAGCCTATCCAAAGTGTGAACTCTTCAGAGACATTTCACCATCTGGAAAGAGGAGGGGGTCTTACTCTGAGAACGCATGGAGTGCCTGACCTACTGCAGTTACACACATGCCTCATTCAGTGGTAATTCCTGGGAAGAGCACTGTATCACACCCACTGCCTGGACCTGCAGTGAGGAAAGGGCCTGATTCTGCTCCGCTCTCCAGACAAGAACAGAGCCAAAGCCCAAGATGGAATGGCAGCTGGCCATTCAGTGTTTGTTTTTTAGTGAAGCCAGGCTCGCAGCATTGTTGGTGACAAACAAAAGCCATTGCTGTTAGTGTGGGCTTCTTCATTTCCTTTTATTGCAGCCCCACCCATGTCACGTAAATAAAGCTGCAGTTTGCTTCCTTAGAAGACTGAGCTTCAGGAGGAAACACAGCCACAGCCAAGGCAAGGACACTCACTACCCCCTTGCACCATTCCCTGAAGAGATCAGACACTCCCAGCAAACAGGAACAAGTGCTTAGAGCAAAACAAGATCACAGGACCCTGCTCTCAGAAAGTCTTTGATATGCAAGCTGGACTGGGACAGCAGTGGTCAGAAGAAATTAAACCTGACTTGGCTCTATCCAGAGATCTGCCCCTGTAGGCCCTGTCCTGGTAAAGAGTGGCATTTCAGATTGCCATATAAAATCTCTGCAGTCATACGAGGCCTGTCTCCTGGTGGGCTTCCAAGAGCTCAGCTAGGCAGAGGCACCAGCCATATGGATGCAATTGCAAATGCATGACCTTGGAGAGATATGGCCCAGAAGAAAATAACACATCCAGATGCTCTCATCCTATTCCCTTTCTGACAAGAGACACAGGCAACATGAAGGGACACAGAAAGTCTTATCTGGGAGAACTCAATCTGTATCGAGGCTCTGATCCCTACTCTTTCACTCAACACTGGCCCAAGGAAGTCTTGGTACCCCCACCTCTCTCTTGTGGTGGCAAACCAGAACCAGAAACACTTCTCTAGAGGTAAGAGGCCAAACCCCACTGTCTTGAAGCTCAAAGCACATCATCAGTCAGTGTCCTCAGCCCCTTAAGACAGGGGCCCCGGAGGCAGCTCAGCCTTAAGAGACATCAGCCCAGTGTAAGGTCCCAGGGCTGGAAGAAGAGGAAGGACAACAGGGCACAGCTGCTGGACATCCCATAGGACAGCATACAGCTAGAGACAGCCAGCCAACGGATCAAACATTATTCCGCACAAATAAAAAAAGCCCTTTCCAGCCTCTGCCTCACAGCTGCTCATCCATGTTCCAACCCTTTGACCCTGACAACCCTTCTGGCTGACAGATAGGGCCCATCATTTCATCTGCTCCCTCCCATCACTCTCTTGTTCTGACATCCTCAGCCCACCCACCTCTTGCTACAAAGCTGACAGCTTCCTTCACAAGGTCACCCCCCTGCAAAAACAAGAACAACTCATCAGGACACCAAGTTTCCTGGATGTCATCTGACCAGGATGGGGAAGGAGGACAGAAGGTCTTCCTCTAGATCACAAAGACAGAATTGGTTGAAGCAGCTCCCATCAACTGAGCTGCAGTATCCAAGATGGTATTTTGATTCCAGTCCTACAGCCAGAGGCAGCGCAAGGCCAGGCAAGGGCAGATGACATGATCTCTCAAAGCTGCCTTTCACTATAGCACAACATATCCTCTGTGTTATTAGAGGGCTTTTTTGGGACTGCATGAAATAACACTCTACAGCTCTTGATTCCCACCTCGGGGCAGCAACAGCATCTCTCCTTCCCATCTTTCTCCACAAAGAAGATTAAATATCAGAGATGAATCAAAATGCAATCAATCATGCAAGGCAATCTGCCAAAGCAGCAAAAAGGAAGGGAGGGGGGAGAGAAGGTACCTTAGTACTGAAGTGACTTGTTTAAATGCTTCTGCCGAATGCCAAGCTGCCAGATCAACCCAGGACTCAGAGACCAAGGAAGAGAACATAAAAGTGGGGAGCTTCCTCCTACACTGGAGGATGGGGACAAACACAAGTCACTTCTCAAGTTATCAGATCACTCAAGAAAAGGGACAGACTCAGCTGGAAGAGCTGAAGACACAATACAAGGCTAGTCCAGCAGGTTCTGGGAACTCGGATCTGGCAATGACCTAGAAAGGAGAATGAGACTCAAATGTATGCAGTATTTCAGGAACTGAGGAAAAAGCACCCCTCTCAGCTCGAAAGATTACACAGCTCCAAAGGGCTCTGGGAAGACCCAGCCCATGAGACCCTCTCACAGAGGAGGTGCAAAGATCAACCTCCACACCCCCCAGGCCTTGATGGGTGCCTCCACTTGATGGGTGCTTCCACTTTCCAAGAGCAGTTACAAAGATGGAGCCAGATCCAGCCACAAAAGCACAAGCTGCTGGGGCTGGAAGCAAGAGAGGCTGCTTTAATGCCTCTCTGTATTTTAGTCACATTAGGCCAAAGACAGCTGGAATCTGGGAACAATTCTCTGAACCAGAGCTCCGCTGTTCTACAGTGCTTTGCACAGAGAAACAGAGGCGGCTTTCGTCTTCTAACAGGATCTGCCTGCACTGGGCATCTGGGTAGCCTGCAAGCCACAGCATCCATGCTGCAGACAGAAACTGCCATCAAAGAACAGGACGATTTCAGAAAGCACTGCAACACCTTGTCAAGGGTTCCTGAAACCCCAACCACCTCAACTCACGTGCCATCAGGGCGTGAGGCTGGAGAGCACAGGCCAAAGTTCTCAGAAATGGCTGTATCACCTACATCTTCATGTCAAGCAGCAGCAGGTAAACCACAGCAGGAAGAGAGATGGGAAGGCAAAGCAGAGAAGCACCAGAAACCACGCCGGAAGGATAAGAAAAACCACACCAAGTACTGGAGAAGCAAACTGCAGGTCTCAAAGGCGTACATGCACTCACACAGGCACAGTTTCTTGGACTGTTTATCAAGCTCAGGAAGGAAGAGGGATCAGTCTGCCAGAAAGAGCAGAGATGCTGGGGCTGTCATATGACTCTCCCTTTAAGAAACAAAACCCACAGAGTGTGCATACACAGACAGAAAGGAAGCTACAAGGAAAGCCATGAAAACAGCAGAGGAAACCTTAACCCCACCCCAGAGGTGCTACCTCTAACTAAACCCCATCCCAGAAGCTAATGAAAAGCACAGCCAAACTCACATCATTTCAGGCACGCAGGGGAGAATTTCCTGTACTCCCCTGGTCCCTCTTGCCAACATAGCAACTGGACAAATCCTTTCTCAGGCTGGCTATGCGAAGGACAGCAAACCTTGCTCAGTCCCAAGCCACTCCTAAGGGTGCTCAGCTCCCTTTGGAACAAACACTTGCTATGCAAGTGCACAGACATGCCAAATATCCCTTCCTCATTCCCAGGAGCTTTGACTCCAGCTGGTATAAAAATCAGTGGAGTCAACTGAGCTACTGGCTGTGGACACAGCTAGAAACGGAGGAAAGTCTGGCCAGCACAGATTGTGCCCTAGGCTAGGCAAGACAGTTTGCCCTCTGCCCTATCAGGAAAGCCCTACACAAACTCTTCATACAACCCTACTGTGTTAACAACCACTGCAGAGAAAGAGAAGACGACCCTCAGCAGGTTGTTAAGAGGACATCAGGGCATGGCTGAGACTCCCATACCTGCAAATGCAGAGACACCCATGGAGGGGGGCCAGAGTAGGAAACACATCACAAGAGCCATAGAGCATCAGATGCTCTCCTGCTCTGATTTTTAGCCGCTCGCACATGAAGCCCAGATGGTTTCCAGAGTGAGGGAGAAGGGTGCGCTGCTTACACAAGCAATGCCATATTTCAGTAAATATCATATGCCATCCAGACATTCTGGACCGGTTCCAATTTCCGTTAGGCTTTGCTCAACTGGGGACCTGGCTCCTCCGGCAGACAGCAAACTCCATTCGTGCTAATGCATGTCTAAGGCAGATCTGTGTCTCAGGTAGACACACATTTTTACCAGATGATCCTTGTTACACCTGGCATGAAGAGAGGATTTCCAGTGTTCAGCCAATCACCCTCTGCTGCTCAGCTCAGCTCAGCATTAACTCTTCCTCACCAGCTCTGTGTAAGACTGTGCAGGCTGCAGCAACTTGCTTCTCCCACTCACCTCTCTGGGGATCCTCGGAGTTTCCCCAGGTTCCTTTCTCATGGTCCACCCAAGAATGTCCTGTGTACCTGAAGTGCTAGGAAATACCTCATCTATTTGTCTGATAACTGTCAGAAAAGACAACATAGTTGATAGTCCCTGGAGATGAGGTGTTAATGTCTCTTTGTAGCCTCAGATAGAAAAGAGTATCTGGAGTTCTTTCCTTTTCAAGGGATAATCATTAAGCTTGTCTCTAAGCCGATAGGGAAGAGCAGAAATAGGAAACATTTCAGCAACCACCTCCTTAACAAAGTTTCAAGAAATGAGGGAATTTTCCATTGTATATATAGTCCCAGGGGCAGACTTACTGAAATTCTAAACACAATTTTAAAACACAGTCTCCCCAGTCCTAGTAACTGCTCGCGGCACCAGGATGCTGCCGGTCTCTGCACAACCTCTGTCTAGCAGCTTATCTGCCTTTGGGATCTTACACTGGCCAAGGCAACCAAGGCCTCATCGGAGAAATTCTTGCAGGTACACTCTTCAGCCAAACTCACCTTTTCAGGACAGAGTACGCCAAATACAAGTGTCTCTCAACCTGCCAAGGAACAAGTGTGACCATGAAAGAGCAGCAAGCAGCCAGAATCAACAAAAAAAAGGGGCAGGAACAATTCCCCAAATTGCCAGCCTATGTTTTCTCTGACCAGAACTTCAATGCCTGCTCTTCTTTCAAAAAGCACAGCACATCTTCCAGGCAGCTTTACTCGCATCCTCCCTCTGACAAGCAAGCACAACTCTCGCAGGCTTGGCAGGGAGGCTCCATGTCTGGCTGCTGGCAAAGATGACAAAAGCAGCGCTCCCCTCCTACAGCCCTGCACGAGACACACTGGAATGAACACCAACTTTGCAGAAGCCAAACCAGAAACCTGACAGCTTTTCTGGCATTAGTTTGGACACTGAAGCTAAAAAGCACACACATTCATGAACCAGGATGGTGTGGGTTTAATGTAGAAAACAGCAAGTTTTGTTCCACTTGAGCTATGGGTTTAGCTGGGGTTCACCAGTGTTAACATATGGGTCACGTTCAAGAGCTAGAGCGGCTGTGCACAGCCTGTGTCCCTGCATATACTAATGGGCTGGAGCAGGAGGTGGGCACTGATAAAGCCCCAGCTTGGGGCACTGCTGAAACTGTTCTTACCTTCTTAAGGAGCACTAAGGTCAAGCCCACTGAGGCTCTCTAAGCTCATTTCTTTACTCTTTGTGACTTCCTAGCTCACAGCTGAGAGCATTCCCTCTTCCCAGGCCTCCCAGACTAGATACCAGGCTGTGCTAGGTACTAGGTGTACTAGCTGCACTAGGTAAAGCCCGCCTTCTTCCTGGTCTTCTATCTAAGCTCCCAAACAAAACCAGACACAGTGTTCAGGGTAAAGACTCAAATAAACCTTTCTTTCTGGGAGCAATGGAGTTTAGTTTAAAAAAAACAAACCAGGTATCTACTATACAAAGCAGCTTTCACAGATGAGAGCTCCAGGCTCAGCCCATAAGGAAGCATCAGCACCAGTAAGCCCTGTTGTCAGCTGTTACACTGCTGAGAAGGCACAACCATCCTTGTAACAAGGAGGAAGAAACCAAAAAACCCCTTAAATCAGACCAGCTGGTGACATATTCCTCAAAACCAAGTTCTAACTCTGAGTTTATAGCACACACCCCACCAGCATGCTGCAGTGCACCTCTCCAGTCACTTCCATGGCTTCCTCAGCACTCTGGAAGCTGGTGCTGGCCTTATTTAGCCACTTCACTCAGTCCTTCTGCAAGCTCTGTGTATGTCTCCCACGTCTGCTCCTTCTGTGGGACTCATGCTGTAAATCTTGGTATTGCTACAGCAATTTCCCAGTCTAATCACATGCCTTGTTGCATTACCACAGCAGTGATAGCTGGTTGAACCACACACCACATCCTTTGCAATTGTTTCGATTACTCACAATTGACTTATTTATTAAATTTCAGCTTGCTGAGCCTTTTCAGAAGGTGAGCAAGATCCCTGTCACCCTCCTGGCTGTGACGAGAGTGGCACAGGCCAGGTGAGTAGGCTGCGAGTTTGAGGCGTGAAACAGCCCCAACAACTTTGTAAGGACATGCTTTCTCCAGCAGCCAAGCCGCCTTGCATCTAAACATCAGGACTAGAGTCCTGGGAAGTAAATGCTGGAATTGCAACAGAAATCAAAAGGGAAAGTAGATGCAAACAAAGCCTAAATTAATTCATGATTTTAGAGCAGACAAGTATTTCCACAGACTTGCCTATAGCATGGCACCAGCTGCAGTTCCTACGTGCAGGTCTATCTCTGCACCCACCCTCATCTGCAGATCTACCTGAGAGCAACCCGTAACAGAGAAGTGAAGCGCCTCTAGATGCAAGTAACTCTGCTTGGGAGGGATTTCCTACGCTTGGAACAAACAGCCTGATGGCTTCTGGCTGCTTCAGAGGCTCAACCCACCATCTTGTGCCGCACAAACACTCCTCTGACAAAAGACTTTGACTCCCTGTTTTCAAAGGGGAACAAACAGAAGACAAGTTCAGACAAGGCTCATGGCTGCTTGCCCAGCCAGGCCTCAGCTAGTCCTTCATAGTAAATATTTGTTCTTAATTACAGTGCCGTTTGCCCGGGGAGCTTGCCTGCAATCTGTAGGAGGGGGGGATTATGTTGTTGATAGGTAAATAATAGCTCTTTCATCCAGAGAACCCAGTGCATTCTCTAAAGATGAAAGCCTCCTGAATATTCTCCCCATAGGTTAGGGTAAGGATTTTAAAACTTTGTCCCACTCAGGGGAATGCCAAAAACTCCCACAGTAGGTTCAGAGAGAAGGCGATTGGTGTTTCTCTGGGACAGCTCCCCCTCCAGCCTTGCTGGAAGCAGGCGTCGAGTGGGACAGAATCAGCACTAGCAACTGGCACAGGAACTGGCAGGATCTGGTCTGCCATCGTACGGTGAAGTGGGGACAGTCTGCTGCTGACCAGCAGCATCAAGCGCATGCAGCTCTGCCATGCTCTCTCATACCTGGCCATCGCACTAAGACACCAAAGCCAGGTGGCCAGTGCTAGATGGAGCCAGGAACAAACTCCATCCTTCCTGATCGCCAGGTCCTGCTTTTGCCCAGCTGACAGTTATGCTCCTTCATGCCCAGCTCCTGTATGGAAATCTCCCAAGGGCCTGGGCATCTTCTAGGGACAGACGAGACACTGTCCAAGCACAGAGCAACCACGTGAAGCAATCCCACAGCCGCCATGTGGGAAGCAGCCAGTTCTCACTCTCCCCAAGGGCTGACAAGCATGAGTTTTGATCTTCCTGCACTCAGTTTCCAAAACATCAAAAATACAAATATTTATCAGCGAGACTGCAGGCAATGTAAGCGAGACTGCTAACCTCTGCTCCGTCTGAGGAGGAGGCCAGGAGGGACTTCCTTACACTACCACAAGAAAACCTATCTGACCCTCTGGGAGGTACTAAAGGAACACAACCATTCCCCTCCTCCCCAAGCCACTTAGCTAATGTCACTGCCAAGGCATCCGGTATCCTGGAGTCAGAGGTCAGAGCCAAGCTAGCTCCAGCCCCAAAATACATTACCCATTTCTTCAATAAAGAAGAAAAACAAAAATAAACAAAAAACCCCAAAGCAATCAAAACCAGCATCTACCCATCCTACAGCTCCTACGTTCCTAATCCATTCACAGTAAACAAGCTCAGCACAGAAAGCAGAGGATAAATGCCTGTAAACAGCAGAAATGAGAGGAGCCTTCAAAGAGCAGCCCTTCCCCCTTTCAGGGGAGGGCCAGACATGCAGAAGTCTGACGCTATAATATTTAAAAATCCAAGACAAAGTGCACTCCTTTCCTCCCATGTTGAGCCCATCTTTCATGAGAGCTTTTTGCATGTCCCAGCTAGGCAGGAGCAGCCACGGAGATGATAATGCACTTCTAATGGCCAGGAAAGCAACACAAACCCTCCAGCACCACCTCTGCTGCTCTCCAGCTCCTTATCGTTTACAAGCAGATTTGCTGCCCTTGGTTTTGTTCCCCTCTCCAAACATCACCCAAGGCTCTTCTGGTTTTTTGCCCCTAAACTCTGCTTAACAAAACCAGTGCCATCCCCTCCTCCCAGCTGTAATGGGCTGGCCTAAAATCTGTTGCCAGCATGCAATAAATATTTGTACAATTCCTTTCCAACTTCATTCATCACTCTCTAGAGCAACATTTGAATCATTTTGCATTTCCCCCCCCTTTGCCCAAGGTCTTGAAGTTCTTAAAAGATTTAATGAAGCCTCTGAAAACCCCAATCCAATATTCTCTACTAATATCCTCACAGTGAGCTAGAGTTCTTCAGTTTGACCCATACATGAAATCAGCTGTAGTGTGAGCAGTGGGAAAAAGAAAGATTCTCTCCATGTATCCTCCCCTTTCCAGTAATACCCCCATAGCTGGGGGACAGTCAGTTGTTCCAAATCTGCACTTCTACACCAGCCCCAACTCCATAAGCAGTTAACACAAACAGTTCATTGTGTTATGTCTAGTAAAGGACAGCACTGGAGCTACAGGACCAGAAATGTAGCTGGTGTCAAGTCCTTCCTCTGGTATGTTGCCATGTCCTACCCACCTGAACCTCTTTATTACATCCTTCAGATGTTTACTTTGCTTCCTGCCACTAAATTCATCAGACAGACTTCCTTGCTATTATGGTAGTTACAAGGTACATGGTTAGAGGCACATTTTATAATGCAGGAGTTAATCCTGTAAGTCTATGTAAGAAATACAGTATACATAGAACAAAAAGTCAATAAGGAGGGAAGCTTTGAAAGGCCACTTTCAAACAATCCTTGTTTATCCCTGGCTGAGGCTGAACCTTTAACACAACAGCCTGCCAATGAGCCTCAAATCTAGAACCTCCACTGTAAAAAAGGTGCCTTAAAACCAGAAGCACCATTAGGTCCCTATTGCTTGCCTATAGTCCAGCTCCTCAGCCTTCCAAAATCATATCACCAATTTATAGCCTTGGAACTTGGTTTTACGGCTAATATGCCTTTTTTCCTTTTGAAGGAGGGAGGGTGAAAGGAACAGGCAGACAGCATAAGCAAGTTTACCTGCAGAGGGCTGAAAAAAATGTGTTCCAACAAAACAAATAACAAATTACTTTCACACTGATTATTTCTTTCTTTCCTGATGCAGGATAAACTGCTTTAAAATTCTAGCACAGAGCAAGCGTGTTTCTCCTAACTCCGTTCTCTAACAGAAATGCAGACTACTACCAGGGAAGCAGAGAACAGGGTTGAACAGATTTCTCACCAAAACCCATAAGCCTGATGAGTTATCAGGCAATAGCAGCTACTGGTGACTCCTTGAATGAGCTCACCTTGAGACCAAAGCAAAAAGCCTGATCCTTACAAGTCCCTTGAAATAATGAGAGGAGGGATGCCCATATATTGAAGTTAATTCATTCAAAGTTTAGGCGCACACCCCCTTACCTTTGGCAACACAGAGCATAAATATTCACCAGGGAATGGAGCAGGGCAGGGGAGACCAGAAGAAACACTGCACATCTTGTGAGTCACAGCAAGCCATAACAGAGGATTCATTAACTGGATTCAGGTGCTCCTATTAGCTTTGCCATTGCTGCACATCAGACTGCAGAGTAATTAGGGCTGCAATTGAGAAGGATTTACCAGAACATTTTTTATTAAAACACAGTTGTTGTTGTTGTTAATCAGTCTGACTAAAGTCTTCAGAGCTATTAGCCTGCTGCACAGGAATCATAATTACTTCATCCACTGGGGAGGAAGGCATCAAAGAAACTGCCTGGGATCATCTGCAGGTTTAGAGGACCAAAGGAAAGCCAAGGAATTCAATAGGACATCTCCCTTTGGCATCACCACAGGCTTTTGATCAGGTTTCCAAGTGGAGCACTTGGGAGGCCAGCAGGGAATGTAAGAACATCAAGCCTACACAGGAAGAATTTGCCATCGGAAGTATGCCAAGTCAACACCCAGATGTATTAGTTGACTCAGAGTTACTGCATAAGTCCTAATTGCTGCCTAAAAGTTTAGTGGTCCACCTGAATTACATGATCTCTATCTGTTGAGGATGTTTGGCCACCCAGCAGCATCTCACACAAGCAGGCCCAATATTTCCTCTTCCGGAGCCAGAACATTTTTCAGTGCAGACAGACTCAACCACTCCAAATAGGGGTAAAGGGCAAGGATCTCCTATCACAGCAATGGAGTATGATCAGCTCCTGGGTTTCTCAGTCCATGGCTAACCCTGGACAGGAGGACGCATCCCACCTCTAGTCTCTGACCTCAATTCCACCAGGTTTAAGGCAGGCTTGATTCAGCTAACAGACAACTGGGCACTGGATCAAGACAAAGTAAGGCACTTGGGCACCTGCTCTGCTTCTGCAGCCACTACACAGACAACCCTGCATAAGACCAGGAGGGCAGATACCAAAAAGGCAAGAGAAGAAATAATTTCCCTCTCCACCCTCTCAAAGCAGACTTGGTGAGTGTAGGACAGGGGCTCTTCAAGTCAGGCCTCCTCTGCCACCAGCACTGCCAATTCCACTTCCTAGCCCACTCTGCTCAGAGATTTACTACCCGTACACAGAACACTGTTTCGTAGTTTCATCCCCATCATACCAGCTGTTATCTGCAGCAAGCACGTTCCCACCAGGAGAGAATCGGCAGGCTGTACTGCCTGACTGCAAGACCACACTTCAGTAGTTCCTGTGCACCCAGCTATTCCCTAAGAATCCCTGCCAGACCCTCTGAAACGCAACACCCTTCCCCTTCATAAGCAATACAGACAATTTATCAACAGTCTAAAGGGAAATTCAGAAAATGAAAAGGTGGTAAAAGAGCAAGTGTAAATATGCATGTACATATAGACTGTGAGGGTGCGGAAGTAACATTAGGGCAACAAGTAGCTAACCCTCACCACAGGCTCTGGAAGGGATGAGATCTGCTTGTAAACCAGGCACTTTCAGAAGACATACTTTTGACTCTAAGCCCTGTAGAGCCAGGACTGATACATTCTGCTTTGCCCACGGTTTCTAAATAACTTATCTGATGCACCCCTGAACTGCCTTACGAGGTAGCCTGGCACAGTGGCAAGAGCACAGTGAACCTCTGAGAGGGTCTCCCCCAGCAATGTCCTGCTTGACGCATGCGCAAAGCATGAAGTTGATTCTAAGCAGTGCAGGGATGTATTTCTGAAGAAGAATATTCTGTTTCGACCACCTAGCTAAATAAACGTGTGAAATATCTTACTATTCCAGGGGGAGAGCATAGGGGAGATTTTGCTTTCCCTCCTTGAGCACTTCAAACACTTCAGCACATACGCCCTACAGGGAAGCCTGTACAGTGTCTAAACCTAGCATAGGTTTTACATCATTACCCTTGTACAACACTGAGCACAGGATTAATGATGTAATGCAAATAATTAAACATAAAGTCACGGTTGGCAGTTGACAGAAGAAGGGAGTTGGCTGGAACAGCTCATAGTGGCAGTTTGTTCTTTCTTTGCCCCAGTTCAAGTTGCAGAAGTGAGAAGGGCCGTCCTGCCTGGCAGGATCACAGTACAGCAGAGGAGAGGACCCCTGCAAATTACCAGACCAAATGAACAGCTTGTTGACTATCTGACCAAGTACAGAGGGGATATCTGGCTCTGACCTCCTACTATCCTGCCAAAAGGGGTTAAAAAAAGAGAAAAAGACATTTCAAAGACTTCTGAAGTCTTTTCCAAACAAAGCAATACTAATAAAAATAGATCTGATCTTCATAAACCATCAATACTGAGCTTAACTGAACAATTTGTTCTTTGCAGCTGGACACTAGAACCAGGTGTACAACCTGGAAACAAATGCTCATCAAATGATTTAGTTCCTTTGTCAGTTCACAAATTAGCCACGAACAGACTTCAGGTTTGATAACTTGACTCATTGTATTCAATTACTCAGTAGATGGTTTATGTGCATGTATTAGAGCTAATAGATAATTCACCGATTGTTACTTTGGTTGCCCAAAACACATGGTGACTTTCAGACATAAGTTCACCTAAATTGGCTATTGAAGTTGGATTCTAAGTAGAGACAGCTTTAAGGGACCTGGTTTTCTAGGCACTGCTTATGAGTTATCTCACCACTGATTTGGGGGGAACTTCTATAGTCATTTTTCACAGTCTAGGCCAGATTTCTCTCTTTTTTTAAATCTGAAAGTCATGCAAAAGTTTCCAAATTACAGCCTCACATTCCACAGACACTGCTGAGAACAAACTATTGACATTCCCAGGAAACTCTTAAAAGTGCTTCATACACAGCCGGAAGCCCCATGTGCCATTTCCCTTTGAATACTGTGTTGTTTTTTTTCCCTGAAGGCTTCATTGAGCTCTGATGGACATAAAGTTGAACATGTTCTTTTCTGGTACATGACACCAATGGATACTCGATTCACAGACCTTCCAGGCCTAAAACGTTTTGAGTTCTTAAGGGAATATGTCTCCAACATGAAGGGTTTTTTTAGGTTTTCCTGTTTACACTTCCATTGTGTTGCAGTCTTAGTTTGCCTTTTTTTTCCCCCATGTAAAGCAAGAAGCAGTTTTAATTAACAAATTACAGATTCCGGTAAATATTCCCTACTTGGGAAGGTTAATGGAGAGGTTCCTGAGGCAGAGGAAGAATGAAAAGAAAATTCAAACAAGCAGTGCTATAAAACTGAAAAGCAAACGGGCAAAGCAACTTCTTAAAAATCCCTTGCACAGAAGACTCCTGCCTTAGAGCAGGCTCGGCCGAAGCAGTCATATAAAGCAGCAAAAGGGGATATACCAAGACCCAACAGCAACTTGAGTTGTGAGGTTTGCTAGAAGCCATTAGCCTTTATCAGAAAGGGATGCCAACAGCAGAACCACCCATTCCTCTCAGTCTGTCTGCAGGAAACATGATAAAAACCTTCACCAAAATATAAATAAGGAGTCAGGATTTGCCAGCTTGTTATTCTGCACGACGGCCGTGCCACAGGGGCACTGCCTGGGATCACATCTCTGCTAACTGGGATACTGAAGACAGTGGAAAACAAAAGATGGCACCTACCCTAAACTGTCTCTCACTGCTTATGTTCAGAGGCAGGAAGGAGGAAAACTAGAGGTAGGCTGTGCTCTCCATTCAAAGCTTTGCTCTCCTCAGGAGTATCTGACTACAGGCAATTAAAACTGTGCCTCTGCTCTTTGGTGCTGTTGCTTCATATTTTTGTCCATGGTCACTGGTAGTGGAACACACAACAAAACCCCCCACTTTTCCCAACCCTGTTCTTCCAAACATCGCCCAAACCCCAAGACTGGGTGCTCACTCAGGAAAGGCCTCCGCTTTCAGGAAACTGGTTACTTCCACCAAAGCTACCTTCATAGCAAGTTTCATGAATGAAGAATGCCCTAAGGAGAAGGGAGACAAGAGAGAGTTTGACACAGAGCATCCACCCCGCCCTGCTCACTGAACACCAGTCCCTCCCAGTGCCATGAAGAGCATTTACCAGGGCTGCCGCAGAGCTGGACCTGGAAGCTAGTCTGCCCTGAAACACCACCCCAAGATCCTCCTGCATGCTCTGCACAATCTCCTGTCTGAGCCGTCTCCTCTTCAGGGCCTCCCACATGGCAGGATCCCAGGTGGGAATGGCTGCAGATCAGTACTCAGCAATGGGGTACTCTAGCATGACACCTTACACCTATGCTTAGAGCAGGCCTTAGAGAAGAAGACTTAGCCATGAGGTTCTGGGAATGCTGGCTGTTAAAAGCTCCGGGCTCAACTCCTGCTCTGCCATCAACTTTCTGCTGGTGGCTAAGGCTGGTGTCTGCTCTCAGCCTGTGCAGGACATCTCTTTCCATCCACCTCCTGCCTGCCTGAGTACCCTGTTGCTGGTGGGTGCCTCCCACAGCCAGCACAGGGACTCCCCTTCCTGCAGCAGACAAGAGCACACCCAAAACCTTTAATGTGTCTTCCTTCAGCAAGCATAAACTCGCTCCAGTCATTCCACCTACCCAAACTCCAATGCCCCACCAGGCTACTTGGGGTTTGGCAGGAATGCTGACCCCTTTAGCCTCACAGCTCTTCACTGCAGTGTATCCATCATCTGGAAAGAGAGAAATAGCACACATCAACACCTGGCTAGCAAAGGATCAACATTCAAGTACCCATGCTACAGAAAGCCTCAGGGAGAAAACTAAAAGTGTGGGCTTTGACCTGTGTGAAGGAGTGGAGCACCTGGCAAGGAGGAGCAGACAGAGAAGGCAGCAAAATCCAGCGAGCTCAGTGACCAGACACAGCATTTTAGCAGGGACCATGGTGTACTACAGGCAGTGTTTCCCGACTTCACTGGCAACCAGGCAGCATTAAAGCTCCATTTGTAACATTACAAGGTTAATAGATGTTACAAGCACGTTACCAGGTCTCGTGACTTGCTGGAAGCGCATCCCAGAAGATAGCAGAAGCAATTACAAGCACTCTGTTCACTATCCAGCTGCATCAACCACCCGTAGGCACTACTTAGTAATCCTTAATCAAAGTAAACTTAGCACAAAGGAGTATCTTGTGCGGCCACACCACTGTGGCCACTGCTCTTCTGAGCCAGCCCTGATCTCTGTTACAGTTCATCTTAAACAGAGCCCATACTCACCGGTTGTTTTAAAACTAAACAAACCATAAACACTAACTCCCCACACTGAACAACACGCACACACAAAAGCCCAAACCAAAAAAACAGAAACAAAATAAAAGCCCGCCCTCTCCAAATCCCACCCAAACCAACCGCTGGAGCCAAATTGTGTACTGTTTGTACATGACAAAGTAAGGACCCTTAGATCACATAACCTGCTATGGTGAAGAGAAAACAACAAAGCAAGCCGCCTGGGGAAAGAGTGGAAGTCCACATGGCCTGACTCCCCTGCTTTCAGGCAAAAATCAACTATCCTGGGAGGGCTAGAAATGATAGGAAGTGGGAAACAAAGATAAACTCGCACAGGAAGCTTGGGCACAGGGAACTACTATAGCACCTGTCTTAGGCCAACCTGGTGAGATCTTCTGCCCGAGCTGGACTATCTAAAAGGGACAGAAAGATTTTAGGAAGCAGCAGGGAGTCTGTACACCACTGTAGCTTCACAGATTCGGTCCAAGATAAGGCCTGTAAAGCTTCTGAAGGAAGAATTAAAGATCAGCCCAGAGCAGGGCAATAAATAAAGCGCCACCACCACCAAGCACCAGTGAGCAGGATGAACAGTAAAAAGCCAAACGAGTCCAAACCCGCAAGTACATGACGGCATTTTCCAGGAACTTGCGACACCGCTTTTTGGGTGGGGATGAGCACCCAGTGTCCACACCTTGTTCCACTGTAGTCATTTGTATGGCTATGGGATCATGCTGGAATACCCGCTGCTCATGAGTACGTGGCTAAGGACCCTCATGCACACCTGTAAAGGCAATTCATTTCTCACAAACATGCACATGCCCCGCTTGCAGATGAAATGCAGACGCATCCCGGGCTCTGTGCATGGTGCTGTGATGTGGACAGGGCAGGGACATGTAGGAGGCAACTCTTAATTTTAACAGGTTGTCTAAAAAGGTTCAGAAAAGCAACTGTCTGTAGAGAACTCCCCACCACAAACAGCTTCAGCACACTCCACCCAGCCCACATGGAAGGTGAGCATGAGGGACAGGCTATGTCTCCGGCTGATACAGGCTCCAGCTCTGGGTAGGGGAAAGAAACACACACCCACACCCCCCCCCACCAACCCACTTCAGCTAGAAGAAAAGATCTGTGGGTTTCTGCATTTTCAGAAATGCCATGCAACATTAAGTACCTGATGGGTACACTAGAATGTCTGCTTCAGGAGAAATCACACACCCCTTTCCTCCCCCTTATTTAGTGTGCTACCCAAATCAAAACTGAGAAATAAAGCGCTCCATCCGTGCACTGCAGCTTGAATTAGGCTGTGAATGAAAAAATAAATAAATAATCGCTTTTGAAGACACTTTTTCTGCTATTTTCTCAGGCTGCTCCTCCAGTGACACAAAGCAGAATCTGTCTCTCTCTGCTGAAGCTGAAATCAAACAGCAACTTTACCACATTGTAAGTTACAATTAAGGCTACTTCTGGCAAAAGATGATCCTTCCCTAACTAAACGCTTAAGCTCTCCTTGCATTTCTCTTCCTATTGTCTGTATCCAGCCCCGTATTTATAAGATTAGCTTCAAATTAGGACAGTTTCCTCATTCTTCCTTCACTCTTACTGCAGCCTGGTTCCTGGGAATCTGATCCTATCTTCCACAGAGGTTACTCCCCTGTTGATAGGAAATATCTGGTGTATGTGGGCAGGAAGTGCCAACAGAGGATAATGAGGATTAAGAGAGAGTCCTTGTTATGACTTATCACCACAGCAGATCAGGGGACTCAGTGGGCCATTCGATCAACAAGAACATTAGGAACTTGTCTCACACTCCCACACAGCGTCTCACCCCACTGTGGCGCGGGTTAAAGTAGCGCATGGGGGCTTTGAGGGCAGGATGAACTGCCCTGGCCCATCAGCTATTTCCATGTCATGCAGTTCCCTCTTATCGGAAACATGGTACTTTAGAAGTGGTGGGAGGGGACAGGTCAAAGAAAGCAAATCCTATTGGAGTGAGTTTCCTGCCCAAACATTTCTCAGGAGGGACAAGAGGCAGGTTTGTTGACTCAGGCAATGGCTTTCCACCACCTAAGGAAACTTCATTTCTGAGTGACTAGTGCTGGTGAAGAACAAGATGTTTCTGTTGGTACAAAGCCCCTCTCCCTGCTTTGGCTGTCCTACACTACGCTGCAACACCCCTTTGATAACAGACGCACAATAATCTCAGGAATTTTCTCCTCCAGCTGTGCACTTCAGCAGATCACTGAACAGAGAGAAGGAGAACGCGTTATCTCCAACCTCCATGAAAGCTCCTCACACACAATCACTTCTTTGCCACACACGGCTTACTCCAGGACAGCATCCTCCTGGAAATGCAGAGGAATCAGAGCTACTAAATGTAGGGATCAAGTTTCATCCTGCCCTGTGTCCTATCTTCAATGGTGCTTAGTAGCAGCACCTAAGAATGAATGTAAGAGCTGGCCAAACATGTAGCTATTTCATCACACTTTCTCAGGCTCCAGCTATTTGCAGCTGTGGGACTTTCTCAGTAAGGGACTGTGATTGATTAAAAGCACTCAATGGACTTTCCTTGCATTAGTTACTCCAATACCCCCCAAACCTACACAAACACTTTGTTCACCACAGATTCATACAGTGCATTCATACAGTTTGTTCTCAGCTCTTTTCCTAGGATTCAATTGTTTTGGGGCTTTTTGATCATACTCAGGATTGAGCCTTGCTCCCATATCAAGTTCACTGCACTTCTGAGAGATGTCTCCCATGTGACAGTAACCCATTCTGAACCCACTGCACTGCATTTTTAGATTAAGGTGATTCCCTCTTTCCCCCAGATTGTTTTGCTTTTCTCAGCATCATATGCTGCAACTCCACCACTCTCCATTGCAAGGATTTCCTACAGCTATTCAATGCATCTCTTGTTTTTTGCTACTCTGAATAGTCAACAGCAAACTTTGTCATCTGCCACCTACTCCTTTTTACCATTAACAGATACATTCAACAGCTCTGGCCTTTGACAGGTCCCTGTTGAATTTTACTGATCAATTCTCCATTGGGAAAGCCGGCTCTTCGCCTCTCAGTCTTTGTTTCCCATCTTTCAGCTTATTATTTACCTATTAGAGACCCCCATGGGATACCCCAAACCTAGAGAGAGAGCACAGTAGGACCTCTGTCTGGCCAGGCTCCAGCCACCCATGGAGTATCTTGAAAGAGACCTCTTTTCCCATCTTCCCTCTCAGCCCAACTGCTCAGCTTCAGGCCTCAATAACCTCCCTCAGGAAGGCTCCCAGTGGTGTCAGCAAGCGAAGGAGCACAGCTACACCCCTGGCACAGCACAGTCCCCAACCTTCAGCACAGACTGACACAATGTAAAGGCAGCAGCCAGGCACCAAGGAGGCTGAGCTCCTCTGGCTGAGCATCCTAGACTCTGCGGAACTCAAGATATACCAGGCCACTGCAAGAAATTCCTGGTGCTCAGTTTGTTTTCCCTGCGGTGAGGGGGGGAGGTTGAACAGGTCCCCAGAAGCACTACCAGGACTTCCTCCTGCAATGCCTTGGGCTTGGAGCAGTCACAAAGAGAACTGTCATTACTCTGTAAGCCAGCTTGCTCCCAAACCCTGGAAAACATCCAGAGAGAAAAAAAATGTGTCTCTTCCTAATATCCCTTTTGCTGGGTACTATTCCTCAGTCCTAGGGAGATGAACAAACCACAGCCTTCTCCTCCCAGTGACAATCTTCCATCCTGCCACCCATCCTCAGCCCTGCGCTTCCCCCTCCCACCAATCTTCCCTGTAGACTTCGGTCTTCAGGCCCCAGCTATACCATGCTCTTGCACAGTGCTCCTTCAGACTCCTCCACCCCAGAGCTACCCTCATTTCAACACCCGGAGAACAGGCCTCAGGAAAAGCACCTTCCTCTTCTTTCACAAGGAGCAGCTGATTGCTTCAGATAATGGTAATAAGAGAACAAGTCGGACACTGAGCAGCAAGATTAGTTCCCACAAAGACTGGGTAGTAATGAGAGTGGTTAGAGACAGGTAATGAGTGGGTGGCATTTGTCAGCTTCATAGTGCAGATTATAATTTGTTTATTACTCTTGCTACTGCTTTCGCTGCTGTTGGAATGCAATTAAATAATAGCACCCATCAGCCCTGCCAAGTATCTGTCATTCCTGACCTACAAACATCCCTGGGCCTCCTGGTGGCATTGCATGGCCAGTAGGAAGTATCCCATGGCTCAGGAAGAAAAGTGAAGAACTTCACAGACAAAACCAAACATACCTTCACAGAAGGAACAGGCTCATTGGAGTTCTGGACAATTCAAGAAAATTAGCCAGCATCAGAGTTTCATTCATAGGTATTTCAGGGCAGTGACATCTGGCAATTATTCTGGACTGCCAGAGATCAGAGCTAGATTTTAACAGTGAGGCAGGAAAAGCGTTCTTGAGTGCAGCTCACCACTAGTCCCATCTCCAAGGTCAAGCAGTTCAACTCTTAGTGGCCAATAAACACAAGCTGCAAGAGCCCACCATTTCCCAGGAGAGCTGGTATGTATGATCCAGAAGTCCTCTTCACAAGAAGCATGTCCCTCCACAAAGAGGATCTGTTCTCTCCCTTCCCATCTCAGAGGGGCCAGGCTAGGCCAGTCTAGGGGATGAGGATGCAGACACCAGACTTGATACAGACACTCCAAGATGAGCATGGACAAGGACCAAGATGGGGCTTTCCTGGCTACTGCTGGTTCAAGCCACAGGTAAGAAGTGTCAACCCCATCATGTTGAATGGAAACTGTACCTCAGCAGAAGCACTGAGTCTGTATCAGGAATACACACTGGCAGACAGCAGCTTCAAACTGGATTTGCTTCATTAGAAATACTGACATTTGTAAATCTTGCTTCATGGATACACACGCACTTCACTCCACTTTTACCAGATTTAAAACTAGACTGGGAATTTTCTCTAAAGCTGCCTGAGCAGCTGGCAACAAAAGAAAGCAGCAAGCTGGCTGCTCTGGGCTTTTTCTGATGCAGTTTTTGTGCAGTTCAGCCCCTTATTTGGATCTCCCATCAGTGTGGCACCCCTCAACACTACTGCCTTCACCATGTTCTGCTGCAGGACTCCCTGGATGGAGGCAGACAGAATCAGTGGAGAGCCTCTGCTTCACTAACTTTGAACAATGCTTCTGCCCTCCACCCAAACCACTTAAGTCCATCCCTTTACAAAGAAAAACATGCTGCAGGGACATAAATAAAAATCAGTGGTGAATTTCAGCACTGAACTGTACTATCAGCGCATGTTTGGGCACAAGCTAGCGCCCACTGAAGTCAGCAGAAGTTTGGAAAGACAAAACACCTCCCACACAAAGGAGAGACAGAGGAAGCAGTCAGAGCTGCAAGGCAGATAAGCCGCCTGTCAGAACAGGCTTGGACTGTCCTAGCAGGAAGATGCTGTCCAATGAGAGGGAAAGCTATTTGGGGAATGAATGAATAGTGAAGCTTCTTATTAAAAAAAAAATAAAAAATAAAGAAACCCAAACAAGACTTTTCCAAACATCTCTCTCAGCTTCCTGCCAACTGGCTGCAAAGCCAAGACATGCAGGAGCCTGCTTGAACCTCTAGCGCAGGATCATTCAAAGGCTGAATGGGGGCAGAGGGAATGTGACGAATGGTAGAAAGGACATGGAAACAGAACTGATGGCAGTGCTGATCCTTGTTCTGTCAGAGAAGAGGGCAGCTTTCTGTGGGCTCAGCACCCTCAATCCCCCCACACTCACGTTCAACATCCCACTTTACATAGCTCCAAGAGGATCCTGCCTAGACCGCTGCCTGCTCCAAGCAGCAGAGGATCAGCCATCCAGGGAGAGAAAGTGTCAAATTTAGAGTAGGACCCAAACAAACTGAAGCAGAGGTATAAACCTTCCACCAGGTACTGAGCACTTCAGTGCCAGGATTTTACATGGTAAAATGACAGGTCCAATTTAGAGCCACACTGGCGAAAAGAAGAACACTTACTCCAAGCCCAAAGTCACAACCCCTCTAACTGTACCCCTCCACACACATTTCAGTTCAAAAAGCTCCCATACCAAGAAAATGCTGTGCTTCTACCATGTTGCACCTGAAATCAAACCTCAGAGCTCAGCTTCTCACTGGCACAGGGCTTCACGAATGCCATACCAGTGACCAGGGCCTTGCCAATGCAGCAGTCCGCTCCCTCCAACTTTGTGCAGGGTTTATCACAACAATTCACCTCTCAAAAGAAAACAAGGCAAAACCACAAGCCAAACTAGAGTAGTCCATTACAAGAAAAGGAAAGAAAAAGGCAACACAGACCAAAAACAAAGAGTAAACTTCATAAAAACAAAACCCCAAATCATGAAGAATCTGCCCTTGAGGCAATGGTGGGAGATGACAGGAGCAGGGAGATGAGAAGAGCAGAGTGCCTGAATGCAGAGACTTTCAAAATAGGACAGTGAGAACCCCAGCAAATGGTTTTACATAAGCCAGATGTTTCTCCAGGGAAAGAAAGTAGGAAAATAAATAAATCTGTCTGGATTCCCCTTCCTCCACTCATACGTGGCTCCCTCATCAGATACTTCTTGAGGCCCTACATGCTCTTGGATCACTTGCAACACCAAGCAGCACAGAAGTAATACACATCCCCCCAGATATCCCGTAGCACAGCTGGTCTCCACTTCCAACATGCCCCAGTGTCTCTGGGAGAAAGCCAGGGCTCCATTCTCCTCCAGAAGGGCCTCAGCTTTGCAAGAGCAGCTGCCAGGTGAGAGTACCTCAAATCCCAATTATTCAAAGACACGAAAACCAGGGGAGAAAACAGGGAGAGCAAATAAGAATGAATGCAGAACAAGCGCAATTTCGGCTATGAGCACAACCAGCCAGAAGGAAAAAGAAAGGCCAAAGAGCGCTGGTGGTCTCGCCTAGCACCAGGCAGGGGAGGGGGGGTCCCTACTGCCCCAGCACTGAGGGGTCCCCACACCCCACAGGTGCTGAGCACCAGCAGTCTGTGGCTGTACAGCCAGCCTGGGTGTCTGCACCTGCTGCATGATTAATTCCCAACCCATAATTAACCCTCAACCCTTGGGTGAGCCATCAAAGCTGAACCACAGCTTCCGCCCTGACCCAGCTCCCAACCCAGAAAGCACCATCGCGACACAGCGGAGCAGGGCAGCCTGGAGGTGTGAAGGAAGAGCCCGCAGGCACCCAGAACTTACAGTTCCATTGCGAGTTCCATAGTCTCTTACCACTGGTGCCACTTGCCATCATGGCTGCTGAGGGCTGCTGTGACCATTTTAGGCTGAGGGGTTCAGCTTCTTCACACAGAGCCTTCTTCTCCCCACTGTTCACCCTCCCACACCTCGCAGGAACCAGCCACGTTTCCGTACCACTGTGATGGCCATGAGTCTTTCGAAGCCTTCCCAAGGCCACCAGTCAGGGCCTCCTCAGGTGCCACACGAGGTGCCATAGCAGCTCCTTAGGTGTTTTGGAGAGGAAGAAGGTGAGAGCAGAGACAGGCGAGGAGGAGCAGACCGCGCTCACCGGGGCACTTCACCCCTCCCTACAAGCACTGCTGCCCCAGGAAGAGGGTTTGTCCACCTCTCTCAGGGCAGCTTCGGCCATGACAGGAAAGGGCGAGCAGTGGAGAGGAGGAACACAAAACAGCTCCCACAGCCCACCCGGGGAGAGCTCTACCCTGAGGTCTGACAGGAAGGGTTGCGCTGTGGAGAGAGGGGCACAAAATGCCCAACAGTGGCCACCCAGGAGAGAGCTACCCCGAGGTACAATGCAGCATTGCTCTCCACGGGCTTACCCCAACTTAAGGCAGACACACGCAAACAGCTGTTTAAACAGCATGGCCGCAGGAAACAGGCACATTTGCTGCTTCATCATCACGTCACTTGCTGAACCACGTGTGGCAGCCTGGACTCCACACCAGGGCAGCCCTCAGAACCTGCTTGCCCCCATCCTGTTATGGCGAGCCTCCTCGGTGCTATACAAGTGCCATCACACGGCACAGCTGGTGCTTGCACACCATGTTGTCTTGCCCAAATCTCACACCCGAGCTGGGGATCCACCATTGACTTTGTGGCAGCCCTGGATGGCCTTGCTGACAGGTCTGTGGGCCTGTGCTGCTGGGCAACAGAGCAAGGAGGTCAAAAGACAAAGCCAGTAGGAAGGGGAGCTTTGCAGCTGGAATAGAGGAATCCACAGGACTTGAAGGCTAGATGGGACCCCCAGGAGCTGCTCTCGCTACCTAGCGTTTCCTCAGCCACTCTCATCCCAAATTACATTGAGTCAGCACAACACTCAGACCTCAAGCATGATAAAGAGAAAGATTTGAGGAAGCAGAGGAGCAAATGGCACAAAATCTGGAAGAAAGCCCACTTTCACATACTTTGTGAACAGTACAGAGCATGACTACCATAGCCCATGCCAGTCGGGTATAAATACAGGGAAGTGTTGATTAACTGAAGTATTTACATGCCTTCGCCACACTGCAAATAGCCTGATTTGCTCACAGAAAGGATAGAAAGGGAAAACAACAGCCCACAAATAACCTGGTTACCTTGGAAATGTGAGCACCCAAATTCAGATGGTGGCATGAAGAGTCTGCTTTCCCACGTGCATCTCTGGTTGATGCAACAGCAGGCATGTTCAGAGCTGCAGAGGTTGACTTGCATCATGCTCAGAGCATGTTGGATGCCACACCAAGAAATAAGGGCCTAGGAGATGGGTTTCCCTTGGGACACAAGCAAGGGAAAGAAAACTACAAGTAAACCCAAAGCCCCTTCCCCAAGCTCATGTCCTGCTCATTGAACTTCTGGTCATGCTTCCAGCAGTCCTTCATGCCTCCCTCCTGCGGCTGCTTGGAGCACATCTCTCCTGCCTTTGCGCTGTCTCTGTATCCTTGTCTATGACCACAAGTAATCCTCACTGCACTGCCCCAGGAACCTCCTCTTTGCTCTGCTGTTTCACAGGATGTCGAACAGTCACTCTGCTCTCCTTCCCTCTCTGGCTGGGGCGAGCAGCGAGGCTCTGCCAGGTCGCACACAGGGAAGCAGGATGGGAAGTGCAGAGGGCTGCTGGAAGATAACTTGCCACACATATTGCCTGGGGGCTTGAGGCATTACAAGTGAAAACCTAGGGACAGCAGATCTCTGTGCCCAAGCAGATTACCTGGTTTTGTGGAGCAGAGCACCACAGGGCATCATACAAGCTGCTTGTTTGGACTCAATGAGTTAACCGAGGAGCTTTTTCCTGCTGCGTGTGGGAAGCCATGTCTCTTTGCCAAATTCCACCAATCTGAACATAACCAGCTTTCTCACTCAGCCCGTGCTCCTACACTCAGTGCTTGTGCCTGCCTCTGCAAGGGAGTGCAGACTGACCCCACGCTCGCTTTTCTCTGTAACTATTTCTCCAGCACTGTCCCTTTCCTGATGTCAGTTCTTGTCTTCTCACTAAATTACAAGACGTCAGGTCTCCAAGGAAACCCCTCTGAGCCAAGAAGCACGGTGCAAGATATTTGTAAAACACTGATGGCTGAGGACCAGCCATGCTGGCTGCTCCCTGCTGTCAAGGCCAGGAAGCTTGGAAAAGACTCCTCTGGGTCCTGGTGGAAAGAGCTTTTGCAGATGGCAGGATGGTTTTCAGACAAGCCATCTCCTTCCTTTGGCAACAGGGCTTTCAAATGCAGCAGTGATGGGACACTTACAACAGACTTGCATCTCCCAGGCCCAGGTACCCATAGGGACCTGCTTGATGAAGAGCTGCCTGTACACCAGTTCTTCCACTGAGGCTGTCACAAGCAGCAGCAGCACTGCTCCAGCCAGCCACAGCACAGCTACCATGCAAATGTGCTTGCAGAGCTAATGCTAACTGCTAATATCCTATTCCACAGAATCAGAATTAGCAGAAAATCGTAAGAGGCAATTAGATGGAAGCAAATATAGCCATACACCTGACAAGCTGTTCTACACTCCTTCAGTGCATAGTCAGCCTCCAGCATGATTTCACATCTTCCTCAAGAGCTACTCTACCATGTAATTACAGGGGAAAACCTAAAGTTCTACTTTTCTCTGCATACCTGGTAGATTTTCATTTGTCAAGCCACAAATAGGCCTTTAAATCAATATATAGATTCCCATCATGCAGTCAAGGAGTAAACAAACACACGCTCCCTTGGCTTTTGCTTTAGCCTCTGACTACCTCCCCTGCTCTGCAATGGGCTCTGCTCCTGCCAGCCTGAGCTCCTTCAGGAATTTAACTAGCCATCTTTGGTACTCAGGCCCTAGGGTTAGAAGAACAAGATGACACACACTGAGGAACTGAACAATTGAACAGATAGTCATTTCATTTCTTGCCATTTGGGTTAAAGCAAAAAATACCAGGGAAGAGGGGGAAACCCAGTCCTGCCCAGCTACAAGCAGAAGCATGAGGAACCACTGCTCCCTTAGCTGGGCTGCACGCAGATGCCTGGAACCACGTTTCACCCTCAGCATCTTCATCAGCCCCTCCAGGTTTCCCACAAACCACTTGCACCCATGGCCCAAGGCTTGGGCCCCCACCCAAGGGTGCAGGAGGGGGCTCCCACACTCCCTGGGAGACGCAGAAGTCATCAGGTGGCTGCCCACAAGGCCCAGACTTTTTGCTTTCCTAGTGAAATAAAGCCTGCTATCACAACAGTTGTGGGAAAGGCCCTTCCATGCCTTTGGAGGCCACGCTTAAACAGCGAACAAAAGTGTCTTTAGTTTATCTATTTATTTTTGGCGCAGAGGAATGGCCGGGGTGAAAGCCGGTCCCATTCTCAAGCTGTTCTTTGTTCTCCGGTTTACCCAATACCCCCTTATCCCTCTCCTCGCCCTTCCACCTCCTCCTCTCCATTTTACCACAGGTCTTAAAAATTAAGCTGTGCATGAAACCAAACACCCCACTTGAACACTGCCCAGCAAATGCTCTTCATGGTCACGGAAGAATACTAATCGACCATAAGAACAGTGGGTAAGAGCAGCAGAACTTGGAAGGGCAGAGGCTAGAACAAGCATCTGACACAAACATCCGTTTTAAAGAAAAAATAATATTTATTTGCAATATAAGCAAAGTCCCAATATTGGATCAGTATATATCGGGTCACTGATTTTCCTTCATTACTCAGAAAGCAGAACCATTCCTCACTAACAAGCTCTCACTTGGACTAATCAGAAGATGCATCTTTTTTATTCTATTTTTTTTCTTTTTCTTTAAAGAAGAAAGACCACTAAGAGCACAGGAAGCCTTTACAAACCAGCTTAGCTGTAATGCAATACAGGTGCACTGTCCAAAAATCCCTGAAAAAATAAATTCCTCCATGAGGTAAGATGCAATTAGGATATTCTCAGTTTTCTCACTCACAACTGTACTTACACCCATTCTCCCTTCCAATGACCCACGATCCCAACATTGTTGCAAACAAAACTCAATGAACAAACAAACAAAAAACAACCAGAAAACAAGAAAGAGAAGCTCATTCCAACGTTCTGGTAACATCTTTAACAAAAAAGACCAGTTTCAGGATGTGACAGCGTCAAACATTCCTCCAGATGGATTTTTTTTTATTATTTTTTTCTTTTTCTTGAAAAAAGTACAAAAAACTGGATATTTAGAAAAAAATCCGTGGCTTTTTTTTTTTTCTTTTCAGTTACATGAGAGTTAAAGTGGACAGGGAGGGGGGAGAAAGGAGGGACTACATTGCAGCCAATAAAAGAAATCTCCAAATCCGTTCTGCCCTCCTCCCAGAAATGATCACCACTTCCTCCCCTCCCAGCTTGGTATAAGGTGTTTGCCAAACACTAGCCAGAAATATAAACAAGTCTTCTCAGAATAGAAGGCACAGCATAAAGTTATTTGAAAGAGGAAGGGGAAAAAAAAAATCAGAACCTCTGTTGAAAGCTCCAATCATCTCAGAATTTGCCAGTTAATATATATATTCATATATATATAAAAAAATTCTGTTACAACGCTCTCCTCATCTTTTCCACAACTCTTCACTCCCCTCACACACTCCATGCGTGACGATTCAGTCCCGTCCCGCTACACAATCCTTGCTCTGCTCCAGGCGCTCGCTGTGTTCCCACCTCTGCCCTGCACACATGGGAAAGGATTGAGTGTGCACAAGAAACGCCAGCATCGCAACTACCTTCTGTACTTGGGAAGCTGGAATGGTTTCAGGCCAGCTGGATGACGTTAAGTCAGTCAACAGGCAGCGGAGAATGAAGCTGGGCTCAGACATGCTTCTACCAACTATGGAGGCTGCAAGAGTTTTACCTCTGGCAACAGCAAACTGTTTTTGGCAGAGGTGGCATTAAAGAAAGCTTGCAGCTTAGTCACCTTGGCTGAATCAGTGCAGAGTTTGTGATTGCTGAGTGCGGGAGTGGTGAAGGGGTTGCGTTTAAGCCCAACTGGCCTTCACACATAACAAAGCTTCCTACCAGATGCTAACAACAACAGCAGCAGCATGTATCTCTCTCTGGAGTACCCAGTAATATGCCAGGACATACCAAGGCTTCACAAAGTGTGCAAAATGCATTTGGTCAATATAAACATTTGATTAAAAAAAAATAATAATGATCAAACAAGAAACAGAATAAAATACTGGTTTTGCAACCTCGTCTGTACAAACAGTCAGGAACTTACATATTTAAAAAGAGTTTGAACCCAAAGCTCGAGTAAGATCTACCTTTTCTTTTTTTTTTTAATGAAAAAAAAATAAAGTAAACTTGGGTTTTTAAACAGTCTTGGCCCAACACCTTTTGTTCAAGGTTTCCAAGTGCATAAATCTCCTCACTCTCCACAGCAAGCTAACCCCTGGTAGCTCTTCGCACGTGTGCGTGTTCTGACAGTCCCAATGCACCCAGGAAAGCGGTTATTGCCGGTGACAGCTGCGTTCAAAACGCTGTAACATCGCCCATGTTAAATAACCCCCTGTAAAAAGACTACCTCTTCAAACCACTTTGATCAGGATACTAATGAACGGCATTAGCCTTCTTAAAGCAGCGATCAGGCACCTCTGCCCAGAGAAGCTAGTCGTTTCAGAGCTGCCTGGCAAGACAGATACTTTTGTAAGAGTTGAAATGCTCAAGAGAAGCGATTCAAATGCTCGAGTTCCCAACCAGGCAGCATCCCCTTCATGTGGACTCCAGAGTGTTCAGCTGAAACAGGTTGTGATTGGTAGGGGTGGTAAAGTAGAGCTGTTCGCTGGGCGAGCGGTTGTCACAAGGGCTGTTGAGTCCCAGAGTCCTCTCAAAGTCCAGGAGCTGGCCCATGAAGTTAAAGTTTGGGGAAATGTTGGATTTTTTCCTTTTCACAAAGTCATAGGCATCATTCAGGGACAAGTTGAGTTTTTGCATCAAGTAGGCGACAGTGACTGTTACGGACCGGCTGATGCCAGCGAGGCAGTGAACAAGGATCCCACACTTCTTGGAACGGGCCTCATCTGAAACAAGACAAGGGGAAGGGGGAGTCTATTATTCTGCACCAAAAATGCATGGCTTTGGAGCAGGGCCAGGTGGCAGCTGCAAGCTCCCAGGACCAGGATGACTGCCAAAACTGGATCCCCTGCTCCCAGTGACACCATCTCGTGTCCCTTTGACACCCGCATCTCTCCCCAGAGGGCTTCTGAGATGTTCCCACTGCACAGTGAAGATGCACATCCCCGTTCCGTGCAGCTAGACTAACCATCTCACGTGCTTGAGTTGTTATTAATCAAGCCTAGCAACACATCCCTTGCCTCAGGAGCATCACTACCCTCTATTCAAACAGAGAAATGGAGAAACCCAGAGAAGGCAGGTGGAGCTGGAGACAACAGCTCCAGGGAGATGCTGGTGGTCAGGCACAGCACACCCAGCTCAACACCAACTAACTGGGGAAGGCTGGGCACTCGATGCGGGGCTGCAGCCCAGCACCACACAAGCTATTCTTTTCTGCTGTTCTTGTCTTCCTTCCACTAGAAAGTTATGTGAATGTAGTCAAAGGCAATTTAGGCAGAGTCTGAAGTACAGGAACTTCCCTTATTGTGAAACTGTTCTTTAGGATCGACAGAAATGCACTTCACTACAAACAAACGCTTGTGCTGGAGGAGCCTCTTAGGATGAATGGTAGCAGGGAGCAGGAATGCAGGCTGGACCAAAAAATGGCGAGAGAACAGCGACGAGATTTCCCCTCCCTTGCCACCAATTGAAAAGCACACACACACTCATTGTCTCTCGCACAGCCGGAACAGCGTGATCCCTTTATGAATCGACATCTTAGTGCTGAAAGAGGGACATGCTGCTGAGAGCACTGAATGCATGCAAGTACCCAGCACTGCTTACTTCTCGGCAGCCCTATTTGAAGTCAGGCATTTGACTGAGAGCTTGTCAGGGAAGGAGAAGGTGGCAGGAGAAAGAGGATCCTTAGGCAAAGACAGAGGTAAGAGACACACTGGCATCACAAGCACAGGGAAGGGTAAAGAAGGTAGAGGCAAAACAAAATCCAGACCAGAGCCACAACAGGTTTTCTGCCCCAGCCTCCAAAACCAGGCAAGAATTTCCAGTACAGCAGGGAATCACTCCCCCATGTACCCAGCCCTCCCCATTCAACGTTTTTTCTGAGACATTTTTGCTTTTCATCTGACCTGCGCCACATTTCTTGGTGTTTGGCTTTAGAGTGAGGTAATCCTCCATTTCCTGTCGTTAACTGGAAAGCACAAGCGCAGTGTTCACAGAGACATCGGCTGACTGGAGCCGACAGATCTCAAATGCCACATGCCAGCACCTCACCCCTGACCACGATCCATGAGGGAAGTGCAGACAGGACATCAGATGGGTCCCTGCTGCCACACTGAAGCTGCTTCTGACCACAACTGTGTTACAGGAGGACAGAAGCTGAGGGCAAAGGAGAGCACGTGGATACCAGGGCTTTAGGATGGCTGAAGAGCAGCTGAGGACATGCCACTGCTCTGCCCCATTTCAGGCCTTACAGCACAGCAAGTAAGAGCATGCAGCAGGGTCAATGAAGTAGCATCGAAAACAGGCTGCACAGAGTTCAACCTGAAGGTCCTTTACCAGTACCAACGTCTTTAATCAGATATTGAGCCATAGGGTTTTTCATGGTGGTAATGACTACCTGTGCCATTCACCCCCCATAAATCAGAAATGATTAGGCTAATGACCATCATGAGCAGACAGCGCAGGTCATGCTGGAAGTGCACATCCCTATTCAGCCCAACAGACACTTCTCACAGAATAAGAAGCAATCTTTAAAGTCAATGCTAGCCTGGGAGAAGAGATCTGCCTCTCTCCAGCCTCCCCCCACGACCAGCCAAAGCCCTCTCAGGGGCTGTCTGAAGCAGCAGTTTTTCCAGCTGAGCTCTGCAGTGTAATTATAATCACTAACTCATTGCGTTGACACTTACCTTAGGAGAAGCATCCATACAAGGAGTTAGTTATGCTAGGGAGACTTACAGCAGGATCGCAACTAGACTAGCAAATCCCCTCAGGAAAAGAACATTCTTCCCCCACTCACAGATTTTAACCACACGTGGGGTACGGAACTGCTAGCGCCACTCATGTTAATGCAATTCCCATCATCACTCTTTCCTCTAAGAAAGCAGGCAAAGGAGCTCCCCACTGCCTCATTTCAGCCATTCCACACAAATGAAAATACCATATGAGGGCAAGAGATAGCGGGGCTGGTCCTGCACCTGCAGGTAACCTGAAGTGCTGTAAGAAGGCTGAATTTTGGAAGGGGAGGACTCCCTGAACCCAGCCAGGTGACACACACCAGAAGTGTCACCTTGGCAGCATGAGCTGATGCTGTGCCCCAGAGAGGTGAGGCCAGAGACGAGCAACAGCCCTGGGAAGCAGCTTGCCACATTCCCAAGCAGTGAGTACAAAAAGAGATGTTCTGCCAGCTACCTACCAATGAAAGCAATGGCCTCGGGAAAGAACTGAGAGAGGTTCTGGCTCCAGTGATCCGAGATGGGGATCTGCTTGTACTTGAACTCTCCGTCATGCTCAAACATGTTTGGCAGGTTAGGAGTTACATTCAGGATGTATTTAATGCCGTATTTGCCCAGGACGTCCAAGTTGGTTGAATCTTTGGCACAGCCCAGGTACAGGTAAGGTAGGATCTGGACCGGAAAGGCAGGCTGATTGTTAGGGATGGGGCTCCCATCCGACTCCGTGGCACTGCTGGGTTCCCTGTCGGATTCGCCATCTGAGCAGTCGGAGCTTATCCGCAACCCTCCCAGGCCAAGGACAGATGCTGGGGGAGAGTTGCTGGGTGAGGAGCTGTCAAGGTTCGTCTCGCAGTGCTCGGAATACTCAGTCTGAAACTTGTTAAAGCCACCTGGGAAGGGGGAAAGGAGAGAGGGAAGAGACAGAGCAGAAAAGATGTTTTATTGTTCAGAATGGGAAATCCTTCTACCTGGACATATATACATGTTACTTAGCAAGTCTTTGCCAGCGAAAAAGTTGGGACACCTTCAACTTCACACCAAGAAAGGCATCTCCCTGTTCTCTCATCTTCCCTGGGCAGACTGCTACTGACCAAAGAGGTCTCAGGAAACCAAGAGTGCTTCTTACAAAGTTTGATATTGCTTGTGATAAATAAGGTCCAAATCTCAATCACAAAAGAAATGAACGTCCAAAACCAAAATCAATGGCAAGAGACAATCTTGCCTTGTTCAGCTGCTCAGCAACATGGGTCTGGGGCAGTTTAGGCAAGAGCTATTATGCTACCTAGTCAGAAAACCATAAAAGTATCTGCATCTGAAAAGATAAAGTAAGAACCACCACCACATACCCAGCCCAGGCAATAAAACCCAATAAAAGCGTTCTCCTTCAAGCAGGAATAAAGGCTTTAAGTTTTGCCAAAGAGTGATTCGCACACTACTAACACATTTTGTGACAGAGCAGTGTCACAGGTGGGCTCTTCACATAAACCACAGCAGGCTTGAGGAGGGATGGGACCCTTCAGGTCTGCTCCCAAGCTCTTTTCTTCAGCTTCTCACCTCAATAGCTTGGGAAGGAAGGCAGAGAAGGAAAAACCCCACGGATCTACCTCCTTTCCAGGCAATATTAAACCAGAGCTCAGCCATCAGTATCTGACATGACAAATGGTTTAATTAGAGAGGCCTCCTGGAAACTTTGTTAGTGGGTTCAGTGGTTGTGGCGGGTCACTGAGCAGGACAGACAGCTCCTGCCACATCCATTCATGAAAAAGGCTCATCCTCATCATCCTCCTCCCCCCGCACCGCCAGACAGCGCCGAGGAGCCATTTTGGAATTTTAATTGGAAACATTTCCCACCGAGGCTCCTGGAAAAAGGCAGAGAAAGGGGCTCAGCTCCTCCCCTGCCCACGGGGAGAGCTTAGGAGTAACTTCAAAGCTGCTCCTTCCTCCCAGGGATGAGGAGGACTGGGGAGAGAAACGGGAAAACAAAGCAAAGGAGCCGTAGAGCCCACTGGGAACGCCAAATCGCGATGGGATGGGGACTCACCCACTGGCACAGGCAAGGAATGAAGGGATGAGGGGGAACGGGATCAACCTCCATGCTTGCTCACGCATGTGCATCCCCCCCATGTCGCCTTTTTGAAGGAGACTTGTGCTGTCAGCACAGCCCTGAAAGCTGGTCCCCCCATTCCTGCCCGTCTCCCTGTCACCGTAGGGGCTCCCCCGGCGACGCAGAAAAAAGGGCTATGAAGAAGCAGCAATGGTTTTTAAAGAGCTGCAAGTGGCAACTTTCTTCACCACTCTCCCCCGCACACGCCTCCGCGCTCCTGTTATTCCTGCCTCAATCCCGCCACCCAGCGACCGGACTGGGAGGATGGGAAGGGTCCCAGCAGCCCAGCTGTGGGCTCTGCTCACTCAGCCCGCTGCGGGGGCCTGATGGGATCCTTCCCGATGACCAAAAACCCCCAAATATACAAATATAGTTACATATATATATATATGTATACACAGAAGCATTAAGAAAAACAAACCGCCCTCATCTAATGGGCTGTGCGGGCTGCGCTCCTGGGCTCCCCGCTCCTCCATCGCCCGCTCCGGGGGAGCAGCCGGGCTGCCCTCTCCCAGCCCCTCCGGCATTGCCAGCGAAAGGGGGAAGAAAACCCCAAGCGCTCTCTCTCCGGAGAGGGGGGGCACAAAAGAAAATGGGGGAGGGCCCCTCCCCACCCCAAAAAAGAAACTGACCATCGCTCCCGGAGGGGCGCCGGGAGCCCTCGGAAGGCTCTCCGGGACCGCAGGAGGGGGGCGCCCGGCCGGGGTCGGTTCGGGACAGGGCAGCGGAGGGGCCGCCCCAGCGGCGGGGCTGGGGGCTCCCTGCTGCCGCGGAGGGGAGGCAGGAAGGAGCGGAGAGCTCCCGGCGCCTCCAGCCTGCGACCATTTTGTGCGGGGGATTAATGCGGGACGCAGTGTGTGTGTGTGCGCAATATGTACCTGAAAATCCAAATAAATCAGGCGGAGGAAGAAAACAACCCAGCCACCCCCGGCCGCGCAAGGGATGGCGATGCAGGGGCCGTCCGGGACCTGCGGGGGGCATGAGGGGGACGGCAGGACAAGGGCTGCAGAAAGGGCTGGGGGCACCTCACCTTTCAGGTAATAGGCTTTACAGCCGTCATCGCGCAGCTTCTGGAGCAGGAGCCCCAGGACGGAGGTGGCTGCGCCGCCGTCCTGCCAGTCGGCGGTGGCCTCGTCGTAGAGCAGCACGGTATCGGCCTTGCAGCGCTTGACGAAGCGCTCCTTGTCCTCGTGGTTGGGGATGATGGAGCGGATGGGCAGGTTGCCCTTCTTCAGGCGGCGGAGCATGAGCCCAGGGATGGCCAGGTTGATGGCCGTCTCGATGTGCGAGCTCTCGAAAAGCTCGTGGGGGCGGCAGTCGAGCAGCAGCAGCGAGCGGCCGCCGCCCGACTCCAGCTCCTCCTGCAGCCACTCCGCGCTCTTGCACGGCATCGCCGCAGCCATGGGCGCCCGCGGGGAGCTCCCCCAGACCTGCGTTTTCATGGGGCTCGGCAGCGGCGGCCGCCAGCGCCCGGCCCCACCGGCCACCCACGCGGCGGCCGGACGCAGCTCCGGCTCCGCTGCTTCCTCCCGGCTCCGGCCCGGGGTGGGCTCAGCGCTGTGCAGGACGCGGCGCCGCCCCGTACGGCCGTGGGTACGAGCTGCCTGCGGCCCGGAGCGCGGCGGCCCCCGCTCTGCCTTACGCGGTGCGCCCCATCCCGGCGGCCTCAATTAAAGCGGGGCTTCGCCGGCGGCTCGGCGTGTCATGCCTCGGGAGGCGGGGCGGGCAGCGGGGCCGGCCGAGCAGCAGCACGCCCCGCCCGCCGCGCCGCGCAGCGCCCCAGCGCCGAACCGCGCACACGCACCGGGCGGCGCGGCCCCGACCGGAGACTCCGCCCCCAGCCGCGCGTCACCGCCTCCCGCCACGCCCCCAGAGCCAATGAGGCGCGGCGGCGGAAAGCGGGTGAGCCCGATATGGGCAGGGGGCGGGGCCCGCGCCGCGCCGGCGGCGGGGGCAGAGCGCGGGAAGGCGCGCGGGGGGCCGGGGGCCCGGTGCCGCGCTTCCCACCGCCTTCCCTCTGTTTTCAGCCAGAAGTGCAAGCGAAAGGACTGGGGCTGAAGTGACGCGGCCCACGGGCGGCGGTGCGGAGCCTGCGTGGGTCCTGAGTGGGTCATGCCCAGCCCGGCCTTGGTCTTTGACAGCAGCGCACTGTTCCGAAATAAAATCAACTGCGACTCAGTAAGCCTCCGGATTCTCTTTCGTCCTCAGAATGAGCTTCAAAATAGATTATTTTATCTGTGCGTTCCGTTTATTTTTAGAGTATCTTCCCCGCTGGTATCCACTACTAAAAATACAAACCTTTTGTGCCGCAATACTGAAATTTCAAGGCAGGAATGTAATTGGAGGCATCCTTCTGGTTTCCTTCCATCTTTTACGTGCCTTTTTATGTGAATCAGTCCCCTGGTTCCAGAAGTTTTCCGTGCCTCACACAAACTGTTCCTGTTACAAAATAGATTTGATCTTTCTCTTTTTAATGAGGAGGATGACATTAAAAATGTGGTTTTGTGTGAACTGCTTCTATGGCAGTCTATTTTCACCATGCAGGCAGTCAAACATTGATGGGTTGCTCAGAGAGTTGTGCAATTTCCCTCCCTGTTGGTTTTCAAGACTCAGAACAGCCTCGAGTAACCCGGCCTGACCTCAGGGCTGACCTGTCTCTAAGCAGGAGGTTTGATTAGAACCCTCCTGTAGTCCTTTCTCACCTGGGTTATCCGACAAGCCCTTGCACCCCAAATATCCATGGGCATGAGTAGGAGGAGGAACAGCTCCCGCTTCCCCATTCTGGGACAGACAAGCCATTCTCTTTTTTTGCCCTAACTTCTGTTCTCTTTAGTGTATCACTATAAACTTTCTCAGCAAATACTGTTACCAAGGTCTGCCTCACCAATTAATTTCCAGGCTTGGCGTCCTGACTAGGTCTCATAGAAGCGTAGAATCACAAAACGGTTTGTGTTGGAAAGCACCTTAAGATCACTCAGTTCCAACCCCCTGCCATGGGCAGGGACACCTCACACTAGACCATGTCGCTCAAGGCGCTGCCCAACCTTGCCTTGAAACCTTGGCCCGACCCTCTTGACAGGGTTTTTTTCCCAGCTTGGCTGTGTTTCAAGACTTGGGCTGTATCTTGTGTAACAGGAAAGATATTGTTCTGCAAAAGACCCCCCGATACGCAAGCAAACACGTGCACACGCACAGAGTCTTAGTTGTAATACAGCTTAAAACTGTGCTGACCAATGACGTCTCAGACGAAAAATACAAATCGGATTGTATTTCCAGGTACTTTTCAGCCAGTCAGGATCTACTTTTCCCAAAAGCCAAAATCTACTACTGAAACCATGACAGCCACTGTCTCCCCAGTGGTCTTTTGTATACCCTTGACACATAGAATACCCCAAAGAGGACGTTTTCCTCTGTCTTTAGTACCGAAGCAGCACTTTGTATTCGCTGAGGTCCCTGTTTCCTTTTGGTCTAATTCGTAAGTCTGGATCCTCGCGAAAATACAGACACAACACAGCCCTGTGAGCACGATGAGCGCCCTATTGCAAAATGCTCCATGTTCGGATGCTCCAAACCGTTTGTGGATTTCATCAGCGTCAGCAAAACAAGCGCCGTGTTTGACACGGCTCTTTTTGTGACTCAAGTGTGCCCCAGAAAGCGGAACAGCAGAAGCTGTCCACTTCCCCTTGCCCAGTTTATTTTTACTGCTGGTTGCTGTGGGAAGCTATTGTGATTCAGTGTTGCAGTAGGAAGTTACTAACGCTGCTTTTGCAGCAGAGGACGTTGAGGTTCTTATGCAAGCCACAGTCACAGTGAAAATAGCTGACCTTTCAGTATGCTTATCAAAGCACCTTCAATTCATACGGGAATAGAGGTTGGTTGCAAAGAACTTACTCTGGGTCAAAAGCCCTTGGTGGACTGAAAACTGTGCCCAGATACCTCATGGGGACCCCAGCGAAGGAGGCGGCTGTGACCGTGGCATGCAGTGCTCTGAAACCAGGATGAAATGTTTCACCTCCGTTTTGCGGTCGCATTAGCAACCACATCAGTTTCAGGACTGGCTTCCAGGCGCGTCACCTGCAGAGGCAAAACCAGATTTCACCCTGGTGAGGGCGAAAGTAAAACAATGTCAGTGAGCACTGGTGTGGCATCATCTGCCTGCCCAGCCAGGAGCTGAGGGACACGGAGCAGATCCTCCTCCCATCTCCGGGCCCTCAGGGGCACGGTTCACCCCGGTGCGCTGCCTGTAGGCACAGGCGCAGGCAGCGGCACAGGCAGGGCAGGCGCCGGTGGGTGCCAGCCTGTCGGCGTGCTGCCCTCTGGAGTCAGCCTCTCCAAAATGCACCTCCGCCGACAACCGGACCGAGTCACCAGCATCCCCCTGCCAGGCCCCTTCGCATCCTCCCCGCAGCAGCCGGGGCTGCCATCCCGGGGGGTTTCTTCCGTGAAAAGAGACACCTCTGCTCTGCATCCCCCTCAGGTCCCCTCCCAAGGAGAAGGCATCTCGCGCCCGTGAGGCTTCCCGAAACATGGCCGATCAGCCGCACGCTGGCTGCAGCCAGGGTGCTGTGCACCAGCACCTCCTTCAGCACATGGTGATCAGCAACTTCCCCGTGCCCACAGCCACATCTTGTCAGCTTGGCTTCGGATTGCTTCTGTGCTCATCCATTCCTGTCTCCCTTGATGCTGATGCAGCTGCCATCTCAGGTTCCTCATTTCCGTTGCCACCACTCTTTTCCCAGGTTCTCCAAATGCCAAGCTCTCAGGCTATATTTTGATGTCTCTTTTCCACATGGGTCTTTGTCTTGTGTTTTAGAAACAAAGCCCATGAATCAAGGCAGAACACAAGGTAAACGCACCCTTAGCAGATGTTTACTCAAATCTCAATCCAGGTCCTGACTTAGCACCTCAGTGGCATCGCTCCCAAGGATGTGACAGACACTACTTTGAGCCAGGGAGCAACCAGAGCCTGAGTATGGCTTAGGTGGGGGCGAGGGTTCCCAAGGGTTTGAAGAGTCAAGCAAAAGAATTTGCAGTCAGAACCTGGTCAGAAGTTAAAACCCATTTTCTGCTTAAAAACAAACCTCTGAAAAACATATCTGCTTTTTGGTTTGGTTTTTAACAGGCACTTTCTCAACAACATGGCACCCTAAAAAGGTTTTCCTTCCAGTCTCAGCTGCCAAAGTAGCCCTTCCTCCAACAACTCTGCGCTGTAGCAGATAAACCTTCCTAGGACTTAACTTCATATTGCACAGTCAGCTGTTTGCAACATCTAATAACAAGCATCAGGTATGATTCATGGCCCAGATACAATCCATAAAGCTATTAAACTCCTTCTAGCAGCTGTCTTCACCTGTCTCAGGTGCCTGTGGTCAAATATCCATCAGTACCAAGAGAGGATGCTCCTTCCTGGCAGCTTGATGGATGGACTAGCAGCTGGAGGCAATGTTCTGTGAGCAGTATTTCAGCTGGGAACTTGCTCGGATGACCTGGGCTCCCGGGCTAGTTCTGGTTTGCTCTGTGATGCTGAGTGAAATCAGTTTCCTGTGCTGCTCCCTTCACATCTGTAGAATGCAGCTGGTGTCTCCCCATCACCTTTGCAAGCATTTGGTTGCCAGAGAACCAAGCAGGGGGGCTGGTGTGATGTGAACATCCTCTTGCAGTGCTGATTTCCTTGGACTGAATGACCTTTTTCTATCTAAAAAAGCTCCTAACACACTTTTTCTTTGACTTCAGCTTTCCTTCCTAACGACTTAATTGAGGTAGGAGTAGTTTTGTCAGGGAAGGGCACCTGTTGATGGTTTGCCCCATGTTTCCTTAATGTACGTAAGAGGTTAACTCCTGGTAGAAGAAATAGATGCATGGTTTTAACAGACAGAAAAAAAATGAGAAAGGCACAAATTTGCTTTCTACTCCTGCACTAATTTGTGACTATTTTTATCAATGTTAGCACTGAGCCAGGGTAAAAATACTCCCTAGAAAGTTTAGAATTTACATTTGTCTTCATATATATTCAGCAGAAACCTCGCTCCCCGGTCTCCGCGCTGCCTAATCTGGATTCATTAGCTTCACCCGCCCCCGAGAGAAGTGTCAGATGACTTCGGCCTGGTGAATCCTTCACCCACAAACACTCAGAGGGAGGATCCAAGCGCAGCAGCGCTCTCCCTTCTGCAGCAAGAGGCCCTGCAGAGCACCAGCAGGCACCTAACTCAGGGATGGGAACAGATTCACTCTTCCTAACATGGCCCCTCTTCAGTGCAAAGTCTCCTGTGGGCTCCATCCTGTGAGGATGCCGAGTCCTAGCAAGCATCTCCCCCCTGCTGGAATAGCCAGTTACGCAAAAACTCAGGAGGTCCCCATGACTTCCATGAAGCCCAGGAGAGAAAAGGGGGCTCATAATTAATCAGGAGCCAAGGGCCCCAATGGGCTCCACCAGCAGCTCCACTCTAACTAATGTGGGAAAACATCATTGAACAATGACCGCTTCCTTTCTTCCCTGCCTCTGCTTTCTGGGCTCCAGGCTTCTTCCAGAGGGAGAACTTGAGAACATTTAAGATTATTTATCCTTTTAGCAATGGGCACTAAATGAGCAGGTACAGAAGCTGTGTGCTACCATGCCTGCAAAATCTTCCTGGCAGAGAAGTGCTCCCTTTGGCATTAGACCCTCCACAGACTGTCACTGCAATGATGGAGCAGATGTGGACTTAAAAAGCCAACATCTACTCTCAGGCCTGTCTCATGCATGTACTGGATATAGACTGCGCAGCATATACTTGAATACATACCTACATACCCCATTTACAATCATTCCTTGTTCTGTACCCCAAAAAACCTCTCCTCCTCAGAAAACAGTCAGACAAGCGAGGAATGCCCCAAGACAGCGAGTGCAGGACCTGTTGGTACTATCTGAGCACCTCCCCTCTGATCCTCATGTCTCCATCGCTTCCCCAGCTCTGCAGTTCCAGCACCCTGGGCTGCCTGCCCTGCACACGTCAGCTCCTCGGCAGCTTCTCCCAGGCTGCTTTCAAGCAGCAGTTTCCTGCAGAGCACTTCTTCCCTAAGGAGCATAGTGGCCAGCTTCCTGGTGCGGGCTTTGCACAGGAAACAATTGCGAAAGCAGCATCACCACCCACCAAGAAGGGCTGTGGATGAGCACAGTGGGCACCCAGCTCTGCATCCCTAGCCCAGCTCCCCATCCATAAATGCCCAGGGGTGAGTTTTGTGCCCCGTCTCTCCCAAGCTGCTGTTCAGATGCCAGCTTGGGACAGGGGAAGCAGACAGATGTGGAAAGCCTGGGATGGGTGCAAGCGGTACAGAGCCTCCTGGGAAGTTGCCACGTGGCCCCTCCAGGACCCAGCCTGTCCCTCCAGTGAGAGGAGCTGGGAGAAGACACGATGACTTTGCCGGACTTTGTCTCACCAGCCTTTGCGCGCTCCCTCCTCCCCATGCTGCTGGGTCTGGCCACCAGACACGAGGTCAGGCTCCTCTCCCCTCACCTGAGCTGGGCAGTCACTGCTCCTCAGCCTGGCTCTCTGGGTTCTCCTCTGAAGTGCAAACCCTGCCAGGAGCTCTCCACAGCGCTGAAAGGCTGAGGCAGCCCAGCTCAGCTCTGCTGTGCTGGACCCGAAACAGTCCTGGTGGCTTCAGCAGCACCATGACAAGATCAGCAGCAGACGCAGGGACGTGGCAGTGCACCCCATCTCTGCTATCAGTGAGTGCCAGCCTGCTCCCATTTAGCCCTGAGCCGATGAGGGGACAACTGGGAAGAAGGTTGCCCTGTGCTGCCACTTCTCACCATGGGTGGCTTTAAAGCCAATTATAGTTCATATCCTTTTATTCCAACAAGCAGGAAGGTCTCCGAGCCAGTGCATGTGCCCCCATCATGCTGCTTGTCATGCACACAGTTGTTCTGATTTGGATGGATTTGGTGGCTATGAATGGACGGGCAACCCATGCTCCTGCCCCGCTTTCAGGTCTCAACGCTCATGCTGTGGCAATACTGGTTTACACTGAGAAGTTTTGTCAGTCATCCATGAAGATGCTGCCGTTCCTGAGGGCTTTTTCCTTGCCCAAGTCCTCTGGTTTCTCAGCCCCTCATTGAAATTGAAACATAAAAGACACCCCAAGAAGCCATTTCCATGAAGCGTTTTGGGAACAAGGGGCTGGTTCCCTTTTCAGAGCACTGTGAAACGACTTCTGGTTTCCTCCCAGTGTTAGTAACGTTCAGCTGAACCCCACTTTTTCCCCCAAAGGTTTGGTTTCCAGGAAACAAAGGTTTATTTTGAACACGAAGTGGCTCTTGGGACGGTCTCTTTTCCACTTGCTTTCTTTTGAAAGATGTACTTAGCAAAGCTCCAGTTCTCTGTGAACTCGTTCAGCAACCCCTGCCAGTCCCTGGTCCAGCCCTGGGTACACTCACAGCTCTTGGGTGCACATCTGTGACCTGCAAGAACGTGATCCCGGCACACAGGGATCAGGGTGTCAGGGAAGAGACTGGTTCCTTCCCAACTCACCACTGACTTGATTGTGCGATGCTGGGCAGGTCCCTTCCCTCTGTCTGTGTCCTGCTTCCCAGCACTTGAAATGGGGTTAAAGTCCTTCATGCAGCATTTTTCTGGACCTAAAAGCTGGCAAGAAACACCTGAAACACCCCCAAGGTGCAGATCCAGTTTCCAACAGTGGCAGCAGTGCTTGGTGACAAAGGAGGAATCAAAACCTTCTTCCTTCTCCCTTGGCCTGCTGTCAGCGCTCTTCCTACTGCAGCCCAAAATGCTGCTGGCTTATGGTCAGCCTGTCCTGGAAGCTCTGCTGGGCCTTCAGCCCGGTCTGTAACCCAGCAACCAAGGCACTAGGTGGTATTGGCGTGAAGAAGTAATACACAAGTGATCATGATTGAAGGCACTTGCTGGATCCTGCCTGAGACAGCACATGTCTTGCCATGTCTGCTGACAGCATCATCTCTGGTGGGTTCTTGAGGGTCCAGAGCTTGCTTGAAAGTGGCTTGGAGGGGCCAGCTTTGGTGGCCAAAGAGGACCTGGGGGAAACCTTCCCAGCAGTAATAACCGCCTGGCTTTACAGGCAGCTGCAATAGCTGCGATGGCCCCAGGACATGTATAAAGCTGGTAGGGACAGGGAGAGCTCGCATCATTTAATAGCTCAAGTATTGGAGCAGGGAGAAAAGGAGAAAAGAATGTGCTTAGGCACATACACTTCTCCACATGCGACCACTGACCACAATGCGGGGGAGGATATGGCCTGGGGACACACGGGGCAGAAGGAAAGGGGGATCCTGCAAGCAGCTTGCGCTATTTGAGCATAAACGTGCGCTGTGCCTGTGTGTCACCAGTTCTTCACTCCCAAGTAGACAGCTTGGAAGCAGTGATCATGGAGAGGTGACCAGGCAGCTTTGAAGCAAGCACATCCTGGGGAGTGAGTCACCGTCTTTGCATAAGAAGCCAGGCTCATCTCCAGAGGAGAGGGGCAGGCAGGGCATCCTGCAAGATGAGTGCTCTGGGGACATGCTTGCAGCAGGATTGAAAGGCAACTGGGCCCTTGCATTAGGGGAACCCTTTGAGATGGCAGGCAGAGGGGTGACCGGCTTTGATCCCACACAGCTCAGCACGCAGTGAATCAGCCCTGGCCCTGCAAACCAGCTGCTCACGAGGACACAGTGGTGGGAGCACAGCTCACTGGGGTAGGCTGCTCCCAGGAGCTGGAGAAATCACAGCACGCACCTAACCCAAGCCTTTCTCAGGAAAACTAGGGAAGGTTGGGGCTGGGTGGTGGCATTTCTCATGGGAAACGTTATTTCCTTATAAACCGTGGGTTTTCAGGACAAGTAAAAGCTGCTAGCACAGTGGCGTCAGACACATTAAGCCAGTTGAGTCAGGAGGTAATTTCCAAGAGCATATAAGGTAATTTCCGAGGACCAGGAGTGTTTCATCACTGTGATTTCCTGGTAACATCTTCAACTGTTTTGCTTTTAAGAATTAGCCTTTTGTTTACTATTTTAGCTGATTTCCCCATGGAAAGCCTTTCATTTACTCCCCAACATTACCTGTAGCTTTTCATCTGAGTGGGTGAAGGAGGAGGTGGAAGAGGAACAGCTTTTCAGCAGCATGGCCAATGTGCCAGAAATGATACTTTTTTTTTAGCTGTTCATAAAGATAACGAGAAATGAAAAGGTTGTCGGGGGGGGGGGGGGATCTTCTCTACTTGGAAAACGTGAAATGTGAGCGTGCTGCTGTCTCTTCTGCTGGGGGCCTGGCATTTCTGATGTTAGATCTCCCAGGGTTTGCCCTATGGGGCAGATGTCCCAGAAGGGCAGTCAAGGATGGATGGATGATGGGAGAGGAACCTGCCAAGGGACTCGCACCCACCCTGGAGGGGCTGTAAGGCCTCAAAGAGAGAAGAAAATGTGACAGTAAAAAAGGAATATCTCAGAGCCCAGACTTGTTGGGTGAAAGGTGTTGGAAATGTGAATTATGTATTTAAAGAGCCGGGAGAGGGCCCAGGGGCGCTGGGCCGAGCCGTTATCTGCTGCATCGGCTGCGGGTCTGGCTCGGGGCTTGCAAACAAAATTGGGCTTGCAGTAGATGTCTTTAAATATTTAAATTACTTTCAGTAATTCATATGGTGACATTTAACCAAAGTAACACCAAGCGAATGGCTCCAGTGCTAAAAGGAAATGGTTGCAGGTAATATTTCATTTAAGAGGGAACAGCTGATATCAAGGCAGAATCTTCATGCTGAATTCAACCTACGTTCCTCTCTGAACCAAGGAAAGAAGAGTAAATCCTGGGGCCTGCGAATGGTTAAGCACACAGGATGCTGTGATTGGAGTGCTGTGATTGAAGTCCTGGATCCCAATGGAGCTGGGAATTACTCCTGTGCTCCAACATTGGCAGGATCAGGGCCTCTGTGCGGAGCTCCTCCATGGGCTCCTCCCAGAGGTGGGGATGGACTCCATGGGCTCCTCCCCGGTGAGGACCACCGGGGCCTGGTGACACCAACCCCTCCTGCCCCACTCACCTGCCCACCCTCAGCCTGTCTGGACCACTGCTGTGAGGCTGTTTTGGTAACTAAGGGTGGAATGCAGCCCGGGCACAAACAAACAGAACTCACTGAAGTCAAGTTACACATGGGCTGTGCTTCACTGTTGGTGCTCCCGGCCAATTTGGAGAGCTGAGCCGGGTCTGTTACATCAGTCACACTGGATTTCATAACATCAGACATTTCAATGAGGGTGATTCATTCTCTCTTGAAGTGTATTGTATGTATGAGCAAAGATGATTAACTTTTGCTGAATGGCATGATTTCTGGGATGGGAACTGCTATTAATTAGGAGCGGATCTCAGATGTTCACAAACCCTGTTTTCATGGCCTACTTTGTGTATTTTTCTCTGTTCTACTTGGGTTTTTTTAGCTCAGGATAAATATTAAAGTGCCCTTCACTGCTATCTGTTGCTAAAGCAGCCAGATGTCCAGAGAAGGCATCTGGCTCTCATGGTCAGGCAGAGCCAGGGCTGTCAGTTTCTGTGGGCAAGCTTCTGCTACCTAACCCCAAAAGCTCAGTTTTCACAGTAAAAGCAAAGAAAACAAACTAAAAGGACACTTCCAACCATTGCAAGTGCAGTGGGTAAACTAGCAAGGGAGGTAAAATCAGCTTAAATGGCTCAGAGTATGAAATACAAAGAATTACCCTTCCACCAATTACCAAGCCACCACCAAGTGACTCCCAGCATCCCTGTTTTGATGACAAGGTCCCTTCCCAGCTCTCACCCCATCCCATGGCACCGGCAGGGATCAACACACCATCCCAGACAGCCAAGCACCCCACTCTGCTCCAACTCCATCCCTGCTGTGGGCAACAAAATGGTTTTGGGAATACACAGACGATGGCCAAACTCTCTGCCTGGCCAGGGAGGAGCTGGAGGGAGGTTTCTTGTCCTTGGTTCCTGGTGAGACATCACCATGCAAGTCACTGGGACTTCCAGAGAGAGAAAGGACTGGCCACGGCTCACCCTGCGGCTCAGCCGGCAACAACTGAGGCTCATTGGTTTTCCCCATCTCCGTGCACCTTCCTCAGCACTTCCTCAGCTCCTGGAATGTCACGCAGGGACTGTGGGCAGCAGTTAAAGGTCACTGAATCCACGCTTTTCTCTTTCATCAGCTGAGGCTGCAGGAAGCTCCTGGGCACAGGCTGGAGGGGTGCTCCTGCTCCACAGCAGGCAGTGATGATGAGCACAGGCAAAGCCTGAAAGAAGCAAACCTTGCCTGTGTTTGTAATTAATTGAGACGGAAAGAGCCCAGGTTTTCTGGTCATAACCGAGATGAGGGCTGGGAATTCCAGTGCGAATGGGGGTGAGCAGTGAAACCGCCTGTGCAGCTGACCGGGGTGTTTTGGAAACCTCTAAGGTAGTGACTTGCTCTCCTCTGCCCCTCCTGCCTTGCAGTGGGCGGAAGCAGCCCCTCTTTCCCCACAGCTGGGGCTGACTGGCTCCGGCTGGGGCACTGTGACCAGGCTGGTGGCAGCAGATCTGCTGCCCAAGCCTCCCGGTAACCACCGCAGCTCCCAGGCATGCTCTTGAGAAGCTTGGAGGTGTGGGAGCATTAAAGGCTTCTCATTTCAGACTCAGCAGTGAGGAATGTGCATTCGAAACAGAGATAGGGCTAGTTTCTCTCGAGCTCATGAGAGGACATCACTTGTCCTGCGCACCAATCCAACCATGAGCATCTCTGACATAAAGTGACACCTAAGGGTAGGAAATCCCCACATTTTTCCTAAACTGGGGCCGTTTGCACTACTGAAGTGCCTCTGGCGGATGGAGTATGGATTCAGGCACAAGTCTGGGACACGTGAGCCGCTGCCCAAACTCAGGCTAAGCCACGCAGCACCAAGGGTTTCCTTGGAGACTGGCGCTGTAGGGGCTTCTCCAGAGGATCCTTCTCCCTGCCGTACCAGGCAAAGAAACACCCTGAACCCCATCCCTATAAGAGACCCGGCAAGGCTGCACCGCGCTGCTGGAGGAAGGGGCAGTGCTGGGGGCCCAGCGGGTGGTTTTCCTCCCCTCGGAGCCGTTTTCCTGCCTCGCAGCTCACTCAGGCTTCCAAAAATGTGCATTGGAGCAACTGTCTCTAAGGCAATTTCCATAACAATGTGTGCAGAACAATCCATGCTGCTGGGGTGCCTTGCCTGCTCACACGCACGCTGATGAGGAACGGGCACGCTGCAGTTTCAGCAATGAGGTGCCCCTGTGAATGGGAGAAAAAGAGTATTGCACCAGTTTGCTCCCAGTAGCTGACAGAAAGCTCCCCAGGGACCTGCTGGACATTGCCCAGCCAAGGGGCAGGGGCAGGGCCTCCCAGGAAGCCTGCCTGGCCCCGGGTCATTGCCTGACCCCTGGAGCCTGTAGGCATATATCCCCCAACAACAGAGGTGCAAACCCATAGAAAGTGCTTCCACGCCTTCCACCGAAGCAGCTCTCTGGTGTGCCACCACTGCCCAGGAAGCGCGCACCAGCGCAGGCAGACAGCAGGCGAGAAGGACCAGCGCGGGAGGTAAGGTGCTTCAGCGCAGCACTCGTAACATCAGCCAAAAGCTCATGCTTCATCCAAGGCCTTGGTCCTCAGCCATGAGTTACACAAAGCCCCGAAGCGCTGCTGTTTTATCGCACAGTCCTGGGTGCTCAGCCCCTGACAAACCCACCCAAGTTTGCTCCCTCCCCACATCTTCTCCGGTTGACCCATTAAAGCCAACACTCCGGTTTGAATCGCTCGCATCCTGCCGTTACAGCTTTGTTTAAATCTGTGCAGAGCTCAACCTGTTGTCAGACATACACTAATTCGTATGTTTCTAATTGTTTGTTTCCATTTTAAAACCTGTTTTTCAGCAAATTGCAGCTTTATTCTAATACGTGCTTGGCGGGAGCTTGGTGTACTGGTTGCCAGTAACCTAGACACAAATGGGCTCGCCTTGCATAGGGGAAGCAGGGGGAGAAAAGAGACTGAGTTAAACTGAATTAAAAGCCTATTTGTAAAAGTGAATTAAGCAAAACCAGGAAACAAGCAGCAGTTTTGCATCACAGAAGATTCTGCTTTCATATTCCTCTGTTTCTACCCCTTGAAACAAGATGCATCTCAGCACTCGCAAAAGGGCACTTGAAACATCTTACACAAACCATTTGAGCACTTCCATTTTATGTGGTTAAAGCTCTTAAACTTATTTTCACTCCCGTATTTGACAGTAAGAAGTAGCTCAGCAGTGGACAACCAAACCAGGACCATTTTCCACCTGCTTTCCCGGGATGTGAACGCAGAAAGTCAGGGACCATCCTAAGCCTCTTCATTCAAGCGGCTTCCACCAACAGCCTTTTACCCATCCAGTAGCAGGCTGAGCACTTTGCTTCTTAGTCATTTCCACACAGGTCTTCAAAGGGCAGACGGAGCAGCTGAAAGCAAACTGGGGCGCTACTCCAAGGCAGCTGGCATCGCTGTAACACACCAGGCAGCGTAACCAGCGCTCTGGAATCTGTCTTTGTTTCATTCTTTATCTGTAGCTCTTTCTCCTGTGCTGAGGATTTTGGGGTCTCTGAACTAAAATGCAGATTAGGGGACTGACTCTGAGGCAGTTAAACCAAGAGAAAAAACCATACATCATTTGCTGGCAAATATTGGCTTTTTAGTGGAGCTCATGTTCGGCGTAACACACTGCCAAGCTGCTTTCCTGTGTCGACAAAGTGGCCCGGGACTTTGGAGGAGACGCTCTGAGTACGTGGCCCAGGGCACCTGTGAAAGACACCTTGCTCCTGTGTGCAGAGGCCCAGTTGGAGGGATGATGGTGTGCAGCATCTCCGGATGAGCACTAGTGACCTTCTCCCTCTTGCGGGTCTTGGACTCTGTGTGACACATGGCCTGGAGCAGCCCCCCCATCAGTTCCGCACACTTGGCAGCAGCGTGGAGGTCACAGAGGAAAAAGCCTTTTGCCAGGCCACTTTTGGGTGTGGGAGAGGAGCTGAAGATGGGCATTGCCTCCTGGTTTCATCCTTGCGGAAGAGCACCTCATCCAGACGCATTTGCCTGCAGCTGGGCCAGTGGGGACATGGAGGGTCTGTCACCTCCTTGTAGCCCATCCCTATTTCCGCCAAAGACATTTTTGGTGAGCTTCCGCTCCTTTTTTGATTGCTAAAAAAGAAAGAAAAAGGGAAGAGACGCACTTGGCGTTAAGGAAATCTAACAGAGCGTGCAGCAATCCAACTGCTCAGACACATATGCCGCCTTCCTTCTGCTCCGCACCAGCGAGGCTGTGCCATATTTAGATCTGGCTCCATCTCTTGCAAACTTGACCAACTGTTCCTCCACAGTGTCATCGTCACTTGTTTACCCCCAAACTGTTCATGAAATCCTCAATTCGCTGAGGGAATAGGAAAAAAAAAGAGTAGGGTTTTATTTTTAAGGACAGGAAAAGCCCTCAATGTCAAAAACCCAGATCACAGCATCGCTGAGTGGAGAGGTCGAAAGATCCCTGGGTGAGTCACCATCTTCACCAGGGAAGGGAGCTCCTGTGTGTGCAGGCAGATGTGCTTCCTAGCAACCCCTCTGCTCCAGCCCCGCGCTCACCGCCAGGGCAGTGTCTGTGCAGCAGCCCATGGATGCTCCTGCAGGGAGCATGCTCCCAGGTGAGCGGCAGTTTTAGTGACCACACATGAAGGGAGGCAAAGACCTGTGGTCACATTTGCCCCCGGTGCACTCCCCCGAAGAGCTGCCCCAAGCAGAGCGCTGAGCATCTGTGAAGCAAATGGGAAACAGCCTCCTTGAGGGAAAGGCTGTCAAGTCCAGTTCTGTTACAAACAGGAAACACAGGGAAGGTCAGAGGACATTTCCCTACCTTCCTCGCTTTGCTGAGCCACAGGTTCACTGCAGTGTTTGGGCACTGGCTTTGGGTCTCAGAGTCAGGCAGAGATGGTCTTGCCCAACACTTTCACCCATGGTTTTGCCATGCATAAGGCAAAGGTGAGCCCTTGTCCTCCCGCACACAGTGGGGAGTCTTGGAGGCTTCTCACTGAACAATCCACATCTCTTCCTGGCTCGCCCCTGCTGTCATTACTGCTGCCTATGGAGGATCTGGTGGCAACGCGTCCTGCAGCCTTGCAGGACGTTGCAACATGCATCATCTCAGCCCTCCCACCAGCTCTGGGCTTTGACAGGAGTCTTTCTCACGCTCGAGGCAGATCTGACGGAGCTGGGGACGTTTCCCTGCTTGCTGCGCCAGTGAGGAGCGACTCTCAGGCAGCAGATGGATGAAATTTCAGTTCGGGTTTCACATGGTTTATATAAATAGGCTTAGACGAGGCTGTGCGGACGAGGTGCAGTCATCTGCCAGCTTTGCTCTGTTTACCTTAAGACCCTCTCCTCCCTTCCCCTTAATCTTACAGAGCACCCCAGTAATGCCTAGTGCGAGCGGTCACCTCAGCCTGTGCCATCCTTCTGCAAACTACCCTGCTCAGCAATGCAAAGAGCCTCCTGCCCACCCCACTGGCTGGGACAGCGTTTATGCTCATCCCTCAAACCAAAGGACAGCCTGCCAAGGAGCACACCAGAGCCACGACTCCCCCAGTTGGCTTAGGAGACCGGGGAGAGGGGTATGGACCATGCTGCTTCCTACCCAGGTGAGTAAGGACAAGAACGGGGTTCCCCCATCTCTCCCATTCACTCTGACACAGATTACTGCAGGGCTTCTCCCCACCAGTGGGGGCTCAGAGGGGACACCAGAGGCTCCACAACACCTCCACTCACCTGTGAACCCTAAGTACCTGAGCCCATTGCTCTGCCATGTGGCACCCTCTGCCTTTCAAGGTGCCTTTGCCTCTGGCAAAATGAGCATCATCACAAAGTGGATGCCTAGTTTGGGGCAGAAACTGGTGGAAATATGATTAAACTTCCCCAGAGGATGCTCTGTTTGCATCCTTTATTTTACAGCCTCATGTTCCATGGAAACAGGGTTTATGCAGCCATACCATCCTCACACCCCTCCTCTCTGCCTCTCCGTTTTGGTAGATACTTCCAGCCACACTGTGCAGGGGCTCCCAGTTATTACAAGAATGCTGTTTTATGAAGCTTGGTGGCTGATGGGAAGATGACGAGCACGTGTTTATCTCTTACCAGCCAGCAAGAGCCCATGTGCACCCTTTACGCTGCGACACAAACCCACTGGAAACCAGGCATTGCTGGTTTCCACGGCTCATGGAACAAGCTGTACTATTTGTATTACAGTATCCTAGGAGCCCTAGTTTCTGTCCTGCATTTAGTTCCTGGCATGACCAGTATTTTCCATGGTCAGTCTAAAAGGAGGGAGCAGACTTTAACCCTTTCGGTACAATGAGCAGATTCCCACATCAGGCTATTCCCATGCAGCCCTCCCCGTGCGAAACAAAGCCCTTCTCAGATCAAAGCATACACAGAGAAATCCCAATTCCATCGTTGCGTTGCCTCTAGGAGAGGTGCAGATGGGTTGGGAGCCGCTGGGGAGGCTGCTGGGGGCGCTGCTTGAGCCTTTGCAGCTCCTGCCACTGGTACTGTGCTCAAACCCCACCTTCAGCCAAACGCGACCAAAACTCTCTGATGCAGCCTCTCTTTTCCAGCCATGCGTTGCCAAACAGCTCTCCTCTCCAGCTGGGCTGAGGCACAGGTCACCAAACACAGAAAGAAAAGTAGATTTCTCAAGAGACAAGGCAGATAAACACCCGTGGTTTGGCCTGGTTTCCCTGTTTTAGCCTAGTTTCCCTGCTTGTTGCATCTCTGCTGGGGACAAGTGATGTTACGCTGGCAGTTGGAGCTATCTCTACCTGGGGAAATGCAAGCAGAGCCAGGGGCCCTGCTCTGGAACCCTGTGGAAGACAACAGGAGCTTCATCAGCCACTTCTGGCTTGACATGGGCAGGCCAAGGCTTTGCAGAAGCGAAACATGACCTGGAGCTTCTTGGGATCTGGGGCTGGTACCTGTTGAAGGATCCTGAGTTGGGAAGACGAGGACTCAAGGAGGCCTTTTAGGGATACCACACCCATCCTGGGTTTACCCATTACCGAATTCCTTCTTAGCCAGCCCAAACCACATCAAGTACCGTTCCCATTCCTACATGGGACCGTTGTCTGAGATCTGCCCCTCATTATGGGCAGCAGAGAGAAGAAAGGAAGCACAGGAGGGCTATAGATTCAGGTTGAGGAGTGGAGGGGTCCTGGGACACCAGCAATCCCTGAGGGAGCTGCAGATGTGCTGCAGACGGGGCTAGCAGAGATGCGGGGTGCAGGTCCTCGGAGCCCCCGTCACCAGCACCTCCAAGGGCGTGGAGCCAAGCTGGGTTATTTGTGGTGTGGGTCGTGGCAGGCGTGGGCCTGCAAAGCTGGATCATGAAACTTGTGTGAGCTTGGAGGCTCCGTTTCTGCTGCCCTGGGAAAGAGGAGCACGTGGCAGATCCAGGGTGCAGCCAGCAGAGCAAAGTTTACAGCGACTGCTGGGCGAGTGCTCTTGCATCTCCCTGTGCCCACAACAGTGGCAGATGGGAAACACGTCACCCGGAAAATATCTGGGGTTTTCTGCTAACAGTTGCTGCCTCTGTGCTGGGGACATGCGAGGAAAAGGACCGCATCAAAAGCATTTCCTGCTACTGCAGTGTTCTGAAGCAAAACCCAAAGCTTTCCCAAAAAGACTGAGGAAGATGCCCATAAACCGGAGAAAATAACTGAGGGGATGCAAAGCAACTCGTGGGGTTGGGTCTCATGTGCTCATGGAAGGAGAGACATCCTCTGCCCTGGTATCACCTGGAGAGGAGGAGAAAATAAGCCCTGGGCTCAGGACCTGGTGTCCCCTCCTGCTTCCACCACCGGCTGGGGTGCACTGGTGCACTGGGAGGTACCGCACCTCAGCAACCCCATCACCTCACGTGTCTCACTGTCAGAAAGGCCTTTGTCAGAGCTGGGGACGTTAACCGGGAAAGCCAAAGTCCCCATGGAAAACCATTTGGAGAGAAGGGGATCCTGAGCATGACCAGCGCGTAGTGCAAAAGCAGCAGGAACACCGAGCGGGGATGACCCCTGCCCCAGAGCCCAACTTTGGGCCGAAAGGAAAACCCTTCCCCTTTCAGGAAGTCCGTGCTGATGGAGGCTCAGCCCCCACCGAAGCTGCACGTGCTTCTCACCCACATCACAAACGATTGGTGGGTTCAGCGTCAGAGGAGTCGATGTTTCTAAGAGATTTCTCCAGGAAGGGTTGGTTCACAGTCGGTTTCAGGACCGGATGATTCGACTGTTCCTGGGTTCCATTTCATTCTTCTAATCCTTTTAAAAAAGCACCTACTTAGAAATGGCAAAGAGATTCCCTTGGAGGAGTGAGGAGCTCCTACAGGCGCCGCTTGAGAAAGAATAGAAGACAATAAAGCTTTGCCAGCTCCCAAGAGCAAAGACAAAAAGTCCCGTTTGTCCAGAAGCACACTTTCAGCAGGAGGGTTTTACCAGCACACCAACTGCAGTTCAGTACAGACGCAGTCTCTGAGGCTGTCCCTGGGTATTAACGATAAAGTGACATGATGGCAGCCCTAAGCAGTAAAAACCTCACAGCATCTTCAACAAACGCGCTGTGAGCAAGCCGCAAGCGTTGAGGAGCAGGACAGCGGATTCCCACAGCACCTCACAAATCACCGCTTCCTCTTTGTGAGACGATGTTAAGCTCAGATTTCAGTGCGAGCCATTAAGCACTAATCCAGACCTCGATCCACGCCAGCATAAAACCTTGGATGAAGCATCTTTCTTGAGCGAGGGACTTTCCTGAGCCGGGCGCTCAGGGTCTTTGCCTCTGCCCTGGGACACAAGGGCATCGCTGCGGTTATTTCGGTCTCACACCAAGTGAAGTCACCACTGCGGCAGTGCTGCTCACACAGAGCCATTCCCATTCACAACTCCCGTTCATTGACTCCAAAGCATTCCCGTTGGCCAGATATTTATCATCCTTGTATCACCCTTCAGCTATTTTGCAGGGGTGGTAGGAGCGGCTTTTCGAGCACGCACACAAACAGGATTGGGCTGCTCTGTTTGGACAAATAAATAAGTGCAGCTTAATCAGAAGAAATGTTTTCATGTCAGCTATGAGCGGGAAGAGAGTATCCCACCTCTGCCAGAAAGAAAATCCCCGCGGGGATTCCTCAGCGTGGCCAAAACCAACTGGACTAAGACGCTGCCCGTCCACCCTGGTGTGCGGGGGTGAGGAATTCCAGAAACCAGGAGGGTTTAAACAAATCAAACTAAGCCAAAAAGTAAATTCCCCTTTTCCTTCATAAACCCAGCCTGAACTGCTTGAAAAGCAACACAGCTGCAGGTCCCGGCCCTGACCCCTCTGAAACCAGCAGCTAAAGCTCACACTTATCTTCAACGGGGAAAGGATTTGGCCTGGATCTCAACTGAATTCACAACCATCAATGGCTTTGCTTGGGATTTAACTCCCTGGACTAAAGGGAATTTGCCCGCCAGTCCCCTGGGGAGCTCCAGCTCCCTGGGCAGAGCTTAGTGCCCGCATCCCACCAACGGCTCCATCCCAGCCGACAAGAGCAAACCAACCCGAGGTCCCCGCGTTTGAAACAAACAAACAGCAAAAAGAGAGAGAAAGGAAGAAAAAAGAAGAGCAGCATTTATTTCCCCACAGCTGCGCTCTCCCGGACAGAGGATTTCTGTGGCAGGACAATAGCGCTTTATACGGCGAGGTTAAGTTTCACTTACTTGAAACTATCAGCTCTTGTGTTCGAATCATCTTATTACCTCCACAATCAAACAAGGCTTCCCCGTCGGCAAGTATTCGGTCATGCTGATTAAATCGGACACCGAGGCCAAGCAGGGCTGGTTTTAAAATGACCTAATGGGAGCTGCCTGAGGCTGCTTTGGGGAGAGGGGGTACAGCCATCGTGTCATTCACCCTCTTGGGCTGCCCGGCCCCTTTCCTGTGGCGGAGAGGCAGGTCCCAAATGCTGAGCCCCTAAGAAAAAGGAACCCAAAATCAAGCTCTGGAGTTGGGCCTTTGCTCCCAAATATCCCCTCTGGCAGTGATGGGCAACCATCTAACATCAGTCGTGATCCTCTCCAAAACACATAAGGTATCTTCAGGCCCAGGGAAATATCTCCACGTAGACTTGCATTTTATTTTTCTTCAAGTGAACCTTTTCAACCCAATTCTCTCCTGACTATTGCCTCTCCCACCAGCAAGTCGGGGAGGGCAGCATCGCTTCCAATTATCTATCCAAATACTCTCTGTGACCCAAGTGGAAAGAAAACAGTTCTAGACCCCATTAATCTGAGCTAGACCCAGCTTGGGAAGTTACTTAATATTTGGGCACATCCCACAGTGCTAAACATGTGATGAAGCCAATACGCATTTTGGAGCTGTACAACTAAAGATAGCAGATGCGACAGCCTGAGCTTCTGAGCTATGGCTGCAAGGAGGCGGCAGGAGCGCAAGGAGCGTGTGCTGAGCATCACCTGAAGAGGCAGCGGGTTTGCATTTGTCCCCATGCAGGGGACAGGGATTCACAGATCAATCCAGTGCCGCGCAGACAAAGGGGAGGACCCCAGCCTGACATCTCACTACATGGGCAAAGCAGGAGGAAAACAAGTTGTCTGCGTCTCGTGTACTTGTATTAAAACCTGCTGCTCCTCCACCAGCCTCACCTTCGGCTCTCCCGCCCTCAGCCCCAGCTCAGAGAGTGCCTCAGAGCCGTGGTTACAGAAAGGAGAAGCTGCTGGCGAAAAAAGTCAGTGATGCCTCAGCAGTAGGAGGCAGCCGCTTGCCGGCTGCTGCAGGTGCCTTCTGCGGGCAGCGGAGCAGTCTGTGCCCGGTGCATGCAGCTTAGCAGGCACCAGGTTAATCGTGTTTGGGTTTCAGACGCAATGTGGCAGCCCTTCCATTGGGCATCCTGGGTACCACCCATAGCCCGGCTCATGCAGCACCAGCATCAGCTGTCTCCTAGGGAGGATGCAGAGATTCATTAGTAACAAGCTGCATGGAGGCAGCAGGCAGCACCAAAGGGAGCAGCCTGACAAAACATGCTCATGGGCCGGGGATACTTGACCCATCAAGATGCTACGGACGGTCCCCCACAGCTACCAGAGACAGAAACTCCAAGCAAAAATCACTCCCAAAAATCTACTTTTGAACCCATTCTCCTCTTCCTTACCAGCAAATAGTGTCTGGCCCTGCTCTGCACCAGAGCAGGCAGCTCTTCTGAAAGAAGCAGCTGAGCTGGTCTTGCAGCAGGATCCTGCAGCCTTCGTAGCACCAGCAGCCTGGCTGGGTTCCTCTGCAAGCCAAAACCTGGATGCTCCATCAGCCCCTGCACCAGCGCAGCCTGGCATGGGGCTGGCACCAAGCCTGGGAGCTGCGCTTGGAGCTGCTTCAGCTCTGCACAAGTCTCTAAGGGAAAACTGTGGCTCCCGTGATCTGATCCACCCCCTCACCCAGAGGTAAGAGATGTCATTCTCTGTTGAGGAGCTGCAGGATGAACACGTGGTGTGAAATCTCCCCTGCAATTAGCTTGCTGCCCTGCAGTCTTGACTACCAAAGCGAAAGATACTGCATCACCAGACCCCAGTGCAGTCCTGGCCCCAGGAGTTATCCCACTCACCAGGAAGAGAAGGTGAAGGAACAACACACAAACCCTGGGGATGCACGATTCCACAAAACAGGACCGACTCTGCCTCAAGACCAGCACCTGGAGTCATGCATCCAGCTCCGCGTGCCTCTGCCTAGATCTCCCTTAGGTCCTGTCCTGACAGGCACGACAAACCTGAGCTCGCTGGCTGGCTCCTCAATGCAAGGTGACATCCTGGCCTTTCCAGGCAAGCCCCAACTGCTCTGCAAAGACAGAGCAGAAGCGTAGCTGGGCTTTCTGCATGAGCAAGCTCTGCCTGTCCCTCCAGGGGCGCAAGCCAAGAACCAGTTACTGCAAACAGCAGCTCTGCTCGAGGCAGGCAGATGCTCAGGGGATCGTCTAGACACGATCTCCATTTCGTATGCCTGATTTCACATCTTCCATCTTCAAGTAGCTCTTAAGGAGCTGGGTTTAATGATCCAACACATTTCCACCCTAGCCCCAGGCTATGGGGAAATTTGCACAGGTGTGGTAGCGTTTCATTACGCAGCAAGATACAACAGCTCCCGGCTCCCTCCGCACCAGAGCTTCCCAGGGCTCCCAGCGTGCTCCGGACGCTGCCGCTGCATTATCCCCTGCTAGGGATGCTCAGTGCACGGCCAGGGTAAACCTCAGCACCATCATCAGGTGGAGGGCTGGAGGCATGGTCGTGTCTTGTGGCAGTGGCGGAGCTGGGCATGAAGTCCACCTCCCATTGCTTCACCTTGTACTTGCCATCATGTGGTGACCTAGGGTGTGAAAAAGCACAGGGTAAATGAGTTAAATCCCATAACTATTTAATATAACAAACCACAGGACTGAAACGGGTTCAGTGGCTGGAAGACAGGTTGCTAGAAATATCCCCTGTTCTTAGAGCACTAACCAGAACTCAGGGAAGGTTTTGCCACGTCTCCACGGGGGAGCAGAGGAGGTCCTGCCTTTCTGTCTGTAGTTACATCCAGAGGTTACTGATCCTGTCTCGAACAGAAGCGTCTTTCACCTCAGGTTCTGGCACTGCAGGACCCCAGCATGAGCCTGTGTTTCCGGATGGTCGGCATGGGTGCTCACATTGGTTTGGATCAAAGCAAGGAAGGCAGCTGCCTTCCATAGCTGCTTCCCAGCGCTGTGGCCAGCACCCTTCCAATAGGGCGAGATTCATTAATTACTTGCCTCCATCCTTTGGTGTTTCATGTGAGACAGCTTACAAGAACCATTTGCTCTGCATTTCTTCCCCTTCCCAATGGAAAACAGGTAATTTTAAGGCATTTTTGGCTCTCCAGTAGAGACGCCTTTGATGAATCTGCTTCTCACTCTTGCAAAAGCAGCGTAGTGTGGGATATGGGACAAGAAAGGAGTTTTCCCTGTACAACACACAGCGGATGGGCCATGTGCAGCCCTTGTACCAGGACTGGAGCATTTCTGCACACTCTTGTGTTGTGATTTTGGGTTGCAGCATGCTGAGGCCTGGGTTTGTTTCCCCGGTGATCAACTGAGCCCAAGGTTGCTGAGCTGCATTAGGAGATTCCTGCCTTGTGCTTCAGGTGCAGCTGGAGGACATTATTACGTCTGTAAGTGGGGAAATCCTCATCTTGCAGAGCTGTGGGGTCCAGAAACAGCCATAGTGGGTCCCTCAGGCAGGCGAAGCTCCCTTACTTTCAGAAAAGCAGCCAAACAGCCAGCTTTCCCCTTTCATGCATCCACTCCCATGGAGCCATCCAACCCCCCGAGCCAAAGCACACCTTGAGGCTCTCGGGGCTTCGAGCAGGGCCACCAGAAGCTGCGTTATTGGCCGAGCTGGCCGGCTCCTCGGTGAACAGCATCGCCCCAGCGCTCGCAGACCCTGCCTGCAACGGGCTACGAGGATGAAGACATCATTGGCAGCGCTTCGCTGGGCTCCCGTCCAGCAGCCCTCGCTGTGAGGAGAGGGTGACCAATTCCCGGAGCTCTGTGAAGTCATTCTCTCCCAACAAGCCCTCTCCTCCCCAACACCATCAGCTGGGGAAAGCAGGCACAACAGCGGTCCCTTGCTGCGGGATGTGCTTCTGAAGGCACCAGCAAATGAGGGCTCTCTGCTCCCAGAGAGGTGGCTGGCACCGCAGGGAGCAGCGGGGTGCACCCACCACCTCTGCTCCGAGGAAGCTTCCATGGAGAAGCGGCCCCACAGGGCTGATGGTTGATGAGTTGGGCAACAGCGGTGGGAAAAGGCAGGAAGGAAACAACTCACCCAACCCAGTCCCTCTCGTTGAACCTGGCCTGGAAGCACCCTCATGCTGGGGATGGCGAGGAGTTCACAGGCTCAGTAAAGCCTCTGTTTATGTCAGGGTCCTGCAGCAGGACACCCATGTGGCCTAAGTGGGGATGCACATGGATGCAGAAACCTCCTTTCAAATAAGAGAAACATGAACATCTTCCAGAGGGGCTCCAATGGAAAGGAGGACACACACCCACGTTGCAGCTGGGGTTTAACTCTGATCTCTTTGATGCCCAGCAAAATACGCAGGGCAGGGAGGGCAAGGAGCTGTCCTGGAGGCTGTCGGGTGCCCAGGCTGCTGACCCTCAGAAAGGGCATCCCCAGACCCAACGAGAGCAGCTCCCACATTAACAGGAGCGGGGACTGAGCTCCTGTGCTGGAGGCATTTAAAGGTTTTTGGGGCTGGCATCTTCACCTCCTTGTCCGCCCCAGCTGCGGTTTCACCCAGTGAGAATCCCGGTGGAGCTCATCCTGCAGTGCCAGGGCTTCCTGCTGCCCTCCCAAAACCTGTGAGCCGCTCAGGATGGCCCTGCCAACGCACCCACAAACACTCACATTCCGCCCCAGGTCCCGGATCAAACCTTTCCAGTTAAGGCAGGATGAATTAGTTCAAGTGGGTAGGGAAAAAAAAAAGGAGAAAATCACATGAAGAAAATGGGATTTCTCTTCCTTTTCCCAGAAATCAGCATGAGCCACTTCTTTACTCTTTAAAGCCCTCAAGAGATGAACCAGAACACGAAACATTTGGCCTTCTCATTACTTCTGCCCCTTCCTTTCCTTTCATTTTTTCTCTGTGACATAAAGAAAAAAAGATGATGTTGAAACCATTGGAAATCATTTACGAAAGGGAAGAAACTTTAATTTCTCAACTACTACACAAGCAATATTGGTAGCAACTATTTAGCGTCTTCACTCCCCACCTTCTTAATCCTAGAATGAGCAGAAGGGGGAGACTTCTTGAAAAGAGTTGGGTGAAAAAGAAATGGATTCCAGAGATCCTGCCTCCTTTTGCTCAAGAGAAGTTGCCAAAACGTACTGATACTGGAAGAGCATCTACTAGCACTGGAACCATGTTGGTGGCAGAAACGGCCAAGAACTGATTTGAAATTAAGTGGGTTTGATGGTGTTTGTGTCTTTCTGTGTTCACTTCCATGCTGTCACGGTTCACTAACAGGCTGAAACGTAACCCTTGGGCTTATAACTCTAACAGAGACAGTGAGATTCCTCCAGGCTGGGGACAGCAGCGAAGCTGCATAAGTGGAATTCGCTCGTTATGCTTCTAACCAAAGACAAAGTGCGATGTGAGAATCGGCTTCCCCTGAGCGACTTCCGTGACACAGTCCGAGAAGATCGTGGATCTGTTTGCGGATGCAAGGAAGGATGTGTGGGTGAATGACGGGATCCATTCTGGTCCACGGTGGTCAGCTCTCTGCAGTTTATTCACATGGCTGGGGGATGCCTGCTGGGGAATGAGCTCTCCTTGCATGCCCCAGACCTACGGAGAGGAAACACATAACACGAAGGTTGTATGTAGTTCAACGTGCTTTAGAGGAGCTCTTCAAGGCACCTTCGAGCTCTCCCGGATCAAACGCACCTAAATACCAAATGGATTTCAACCTAATTCCAGAGGTAACACCACCTACTCGCATGCCAAAGCAGGGAGCAGACGGCTTGCTAATGAACGTGTCTCCTTCATGAATATTACACTTCCCCAGGAGGAAGTCGGTGTTGGAGCGAAGGACTGCTGAAAGCAAGCCAAGCTCAGCAGAGGATGCTTTGGAACTGCTGAGATCCCCCTGGCAGGGCTGGTGCTAGAGCCAGACCCCACTTTTCCCACCCGCCGGGTGGGTTGGTGGGCGCTGTGCAGGTGACACCTCACAGCCCCGTCACAGGGGACGCAGCAGCGGTGGTGGCAGGGACGGGACAGGGGGAAATGCAGTGAACCGCAGGGTGTTTGTGGTCCTGAACCTCTGAGGCATTTGGCAGTTCCTGGGGACTGACCAATTTTAACCCACACCCAAATCCTTCCCTAAACCCTTCTGGGCTGCGATATCCCGCTGGCACTTACCCTCATTTGTGCCGTAGGCAGCTGCCCTGGGCAGTGGCCAACAAACCCATCCATACACAGCAATTACGCAGCCCAGGAAAGGGTTAGCACAGCCACACAATTTCTGCTGGGAAGAGCCGGCTTTGCCAGCCTGATCGGAGCCGGGAAGGCGGGTTGCCCTTGGCCAGGGCTCCCGAGGCTCTCCCGTGACGAGGTGCTACCTCGGTCTCCATTTGTTTCCACTGGCAGCCTCCTTTGATGTTACCCCACGAAACTGAGCAGGGAGAGACCAAAGGAACCTCACTGAGATGCATTCGGTGTTCTCAGCAAACAACCTTGGTGCCCTCCCCGTTGCCATTGCAGCACAGCTCAGATGCTCTGTCCTCCAAAACCCACACAGCACCTAAATCCCATTGGTCTTGTGTACGGTTTAGATATCCAAATAGAAACTGTGCTCCTAAACCTCTCCGGAAATCTCGCTTTACCGGTTGTAATAGAACTGGACAGGGAAAGCCAGGTCTGACCACATTAAAAGGGTTCCTGCTTTAAACCAAAGTGTTGGAACTGCCACACTGGGGTCAAAGGACTGTGCGGACAGTGCTGGAGAGCAACCAACCAACAGCCCCCTCAACAACCACCACCGGCAGTCCCACCGTGGCCTCATTTGGGAAATGCATCCAGAAGTACCAAAGGGACACTGCTGGATTACAACACATACACCAGGGCAGACAATGCTCAGGAACTACACAAGTCCTTTGTGCCAAGAATCCTTGGGACACCTACCATGAGAGGGGGTGGTGCCCTGATTACCCCAGCAGAGAGGAGACAGAAGGATGATGGAAGGAGAAGAGCATGGACCTGGCTCTGCAGAACAAATGAACCTTTCCATTTCCCCCCACATCAGCTTGAAGGATGCTGGTAACCCTGCTGAGAGCTAACAGAGCAGCTCTGTCCTCCAGGCTGGCCGTGGCAAGAGAGCAAGCATGGTCTCACCTTCATCATTAGCCAAGCCAAAGCACAGTCCTGCCTGGCTCTTGCTCTTAGGAGATCAAAGTCAGGGGCTGTGTGTGAGCTCTCCCCACAGCCTGGCTGTCAGCGTTTGGCCCATGACAAGCAGCCACCAAGCTGAGACTGGATCCCACAGCAACCTTTAAAGCCACTTCTAAGAAAATACACAGCCCGTGTTATGGCCCTGTGGGACAGGTAGAGGCTTCAGAGACCCGCTCCATAGCCATTTCTGGACAGCCACCCTTTAAATTTAGCTCCTACAACAAGTGTGCACGAAATCTACTTGGCAGAGCAACAGAACATCCCAGCAAACTCACTCTGCACAAACAGCCTCCCTGGCTGCTGGAAACCGCCTCTCCCCAGCAAGTCATTGGAGCTCTCACCTCAGACAACTCCTCTCCTGCCTGCACGCACAGGGAAGCAGCTGCAATCTGGCTTTATTATGGCCCCGCACATGACGTTGCCATGGAAATGGCTGCGATGCTACCGGGGCTGATGGCTGGGCAGAGGCAGGACCGCAGCCAGGCCCCCTGCGGCAGAGCTGCTGGAGAACCCCCCTTGGCCAAGCTGCTGAAAACCAAACCAGCACAACCAACCAGCAGCAGTAAAACCGCCCAGACTGGGGACAAGAGGGTTTCACAGCTGCTCAAGCCCCTAAGGTAGCACCCAGTGGAAGACCACTTGATGTTTATCTTGGTAGTGATGCCGTTATCAATGCACCCTACTTAATTGGCTCCATCAAAAAGTCATTAATAACCCTTTGGTAGCTAGAGGGACAAACATCCCCAAATGGTTCTTGTTCTTCAGATAACTGTTCTCAAGGACTTGGTCTCTTCAACAGTTTGGCCAGTCAAGTCAGCCCTGTGAGGGTGTGTTATCGGCCACATAGGAAACAGAGAGATGCAGCGAAGAGCAAGGCCTCTCCCAGCCTGACACATCCTCCTCAGTCTTGAACCTGCAAGGTGAAAGAGCAGGCAGAAATTGAAAGGTCTCACTGCCCTTCTCATCCTGGCGGAGTGGGCACTTGCCTGGATCCCAAACCACGGTGTAGAATAATCCCTCAGGAAGTAACAGCAGCTTTGGTGACTGGGGCAGTTCAACGGAGCTTGGAGGACAAGCTTAAATTATGATAGAAAAAGGAGGCTATAAACTCCTGGGGAAGAAGCCATCCTCTCTTAACGCACGATGGATTAGAAGCCGTCTACGCTGGGGAACCGGAGCTTAAACCATGGCTGGCCAAGGACTGCCTGCCAGGGAAGGATGGGTCTACACATGCCCCTAATTCTTCTTTTAACCCCATGGCCTCCCTCATGGTTGCTGTTGGAAACAGGAGGTGCTTCCAGTTGGATCTATAAAGGTTGTGCTCCTCTCCTCCTTCAGGCCTGTGCTCAGGCCCTGTGCTGGGCAGGGCTGGGGGGAAGCCCAAATCCAAGGCTCTGGCTGTGCCAAAAGGGACCACACACAGTCCCACACCAACCAGCGCTGGAAGGAGGATGGCAGCCCTGGAGGTGGACAGCAGCAAGGGCTTTGTAAGCACTGGAGAGATGCAGAGACAGACAAGTCCTGTGAGTTTAAGAGTTCTGAGGGTGTCAAGCAGAAGGGGCTCTACTGCCTTCAAAGCAGATTGTGAAGGAAAGCAGAATAAGAATTGATTCACTGAAAACAGACTGAGAACAAAGCTTCTGCTGCCATGTGTGGGACTTGAGGAAGCAAAACTGCTCCTCTAAGACACAAGGAAGGAAGGAAAGACATCACAGCACCAACCTGCCTACTGATGTCCAACTGCTCCATCACCACGGGATGCATGGGCAGTGTCGGCCTTGAGCAGCGATGCAAATACCTGAGGCGCACCCGGCGCCACGTCACCCAGGTTCGGCTCTTTGCCTGGGCAGGAATGCTTTCAGCATCCTCCCATCCTGGAGCCAGTGCCAGGTATCTTCCAGGCTGGTGTTTGGCAGGTAGGAACCGTGGCGAAGGGAGAACCCACATCAAGCACATGCCTCCCTGCTGCACCTTGGCACTTGGGCTCCCAGACCGCATGGCTGAGCACCCCACTCGCAATTACACATCTTCAGGTTCTTTGGCCCTTTCATCGTCCCAGACATGCAATACCAAGCAAACCTGGCAACTGCTGCTCATTTACCTTCACAAGAGTTGAAAGAACCTGGCCAATATTTATAGCAGCAATGCAAGCTGGTGGTGCACTGGCTGCTTTGGGAAAATAGCTGAGGCTTTTCTGAGCCCAAGATGATTTATTATTCATCAAATTGGATTCCACCTTCCCCCTTCAGCTTTATGGTGGTGGTTTTTTTTCTAAAATATGGATTTTTCTTCATGTTGAGGGTTTACTGAGGGATTAAAACAGACACAGAAAGGGAAAATGAGAAAAACCCCATCTTTTTTGTAAAAACAACAGATTTTTCTGCCAACAAAACCCTCACGGAAGCCCGCAGAGGAGAGGCCGTCAACAAAAGGGATGATGCATATTGTTTGTGAGCTACTTACGAACTACTCAAAGGATCAAGAACCTCGTTTACACCAACACCTCCACCAGAACCGAACCGAAACGACTGATAGAGAACAGCGTCCCACACCGGCTGTGGGAATGAGTGCCCCCACAAACCAGGAGGATCCCTCCGGGAGGGCTGGAGCAGGGCAGGAGGTGCAGGAGCGGGTGTTTGGCTGACGCAAGGCTCCTGCGTGGAGGGCCTCACTCTTCTGTCAGGCTACCACAGCACGTTCGACAGAGCTGGCTGACCGCAGGGCCGTGAGAAAAGGATGGGAGCTGCAGCTGAATTACCACATCTGCTTTCTCCAGGGCTTGCCCAGGAGTGAGTCACATCAAGAGGAGGCTTTGGGCACGGTCTGGACCTGGGCAGATAAAAGCAGTGCTATTTGTATGCGCTTCCTTGAATTAGCCAGAGAGAAATGTGTGCAACGCATCAATGCTGCAAAAGAAAGACTGCACCGTAGAGGCTTATCCAGGAAAGAATTCCTGGGAAATGCTCTCCTCTAATTATCATCTGCCCAGAGAGGAGAAAGCACAAAGCAAGAACCAGCTATGGCCAGGGGAGAAAAACAGAGCAGGGGAACTTTCTCCCTGGGAAGAGTCCCTAGGGAGAGCCACCCCAGCTGCAGCCAGGCAGGTACCTTCCATTTCCCTGGTCACTTTAAACAAATGCCTGCATTAGGGGTATGCTCCATGCGTTATGTGATCACATCAGGACAAGCTTTCCAGTCCTCAGGGCTTGAAGCAAGTGGAAGTCCGCGGCACAGCTTGAGTGTGTGTCTTCCACACAAAGGAGATGGAGAGACATCAAAAGCCACTTGAATGAGGAAAAAAGAGTTCAGAAGAGGGGTACAAATCCACCATGAAAACATCAACCCCAAGCCCAAGACATCGGTATGTTGGTAGGCAGAAGGTTACAGAGCAGAGCCAGGATGGAAAACCAGGGAGAGGGAGAGAGCAGCCCCTGCAGCAGGGCCCATGAATGGAAAGAGAAGAACCAGGCTGAGGAAGACAGCAGGAAAGGCAAGAGACGTTTCTGCAATGAGAAGCAGATGGTCCGAAATGACAGGCACGGCACGTCAGGCACCGTTGGTAAACGTTCACTGCTGACATTTCACAGCTACACAAGGGCACATTGTCACATCTCAACACCCAGGAAGTGAGACAACATCCTCGCTGCGCTTGTCCCCAGGTGCCAGGTCCTTCAGCCCAGAGCTCTGGAATTAGATGCCAGGTCTGCTCCCTGGAGAGCCTGAACAGAAGTCTGTGTGTGAGGGAAGGGAACCGTTCTGATTTCTTTGGTCGCTTTTCTCTTGCTCTTCAGTCCAGGTCAAGAATTTGCAAGGATTTTCCTGTCTGAGTTTCCTTTCATTTCCCCTCACAACCCAAGGTCACAGCAGCTTTCCATGACTTGTGGAGAAGAGCCACATCACTTGGACGGGCACACCACTAACATCAAGTCATTTCACCACCCAAGCCCAGAGGGGAAGCACACGTGATGTTACCCAAGCAGGTAACGCCACAGCAATGGCTTTGCCAAGCCAGGGAGCATGGTTCAGAGATCCTTTTCCTTCCTGGCATTTCGGAAATTAGCTCTCATGTCTAACACCTTGGTCATTCAAGAGTTTCTCTTCCCCCAAATCCATGAGCTTCCACACAGGGCAAAGTGAGCAGCCTCCACCTGGCTGGAAACGTGCTGGGGGAAAGAAAAAGGATGAGTAGGATTTAGGAACTGGGCAAAAAGGATTCAAATCCTGCCAGAAGCAAGGGGGAGTTGCACCAGGAGGCAACCCCAAGGGAGTGCTGTGAGCACAGGGGAGCAGCAGCAACCCCAGCACTGCCCTGACCAAAGCCAGGCTGAATCTGTAACAGCTTCAGGGTATAGAAGGGACATTCGCCTGCAGATCTGCTGCTCACCGAAGTCTTTCACCCAGCTTCACTCAGAGCAAGTCAAGAGGTGCTGCCTGGCAGCAGATGCCACCCTGATGATGTTGCAGAATGACTCCCACTGAAGCACGTAACAGACTCCCAACATTTCCGCCTTTGGAAAAGGAAGGTTTCCCCAATGCTATCCAATGGCAAGTCTTCTTCTAGATTTCAACAACAACAAAAAACCCCATTTGGCCTTTTGGAAGGCTACGAACAACTCAGCAGTAAGAAACGAGCAGTTTCAGAAGAACCCAACACATTTTCCTCTCTGACATAAACCAATATTCACTGATTTTTCTCCCAGAGGTCCCTAAATGGTGAATGAAACACAGAAAACTGCTGCTGAGTGCATCCTTCGGCAACACAACTCCCCAGGTATATGAAAACATATATAACATTTACGGAACAAAGAAGAGAGATCAGAATTACCTCCAAAAGGGCACTAAGGCTCAAAGCTTCTGGCATCCCTTGTGCATATTACACCTTCTGCTTGCGCTTCACAATGGGTTTGCGCTAAGGGTGACTGATTCCTTCCCACCCCAAAGCATTTCAATCGGATCAAGAGTCAGCTGAAAAAAAGGCACTTTTTATGGCAAGAGATTCCCAGAGCTCTTCTGTCCACACGTGCCAAAGCCTGGGGGGGATTAGGAAAGACAACTAACCAGGGAACGCAGCAGCAGTAGCTATTTCCACCCAGGGACTTGCTCTTCCTTGCCCAGGGGACTGTGTGCCCAGCACTGCTCACAACCCGCCTGGGTGCAGGGCAGAAGGAGAGCTCTGTGTGTAACTTGAAATCGGAACACTTCCTCAGCACCTGCAATGGGTATGACACACTTCCGAGAGCTGTCAGCTCTACCTGTTTCTCAGGCACCTATCAGTCAGTGTTTCTTGTCAACCCCGCTCAGTTCCCTATGGAGCATACGTGACCGTGGCACCCTCAGCACTGCTTCCAGTGACACCAGCTCTCTTGGTGTGGGAGCCAAGAAGCAGTTTTATTGACCTGGGTCATTATACTCAGCAACAGAAACTGCCGGAGCTCTGAAACATCCCACCCAAAATGAGCTGATATAGAAACACTGGGTGGGCTTTGAGCAGGGCAGACATCGCCTTGGACCAAGGCAGCTGGAGCGGACGTGCTTGCTGCAGTGAAACTGGTATCCTTCGCCGAGAGCTTAGATCAGCTGAGTGTTTCCTACCGCTGCAGAGGATCTCTTGCAGACAACCAGGGTGAAGCTGGAAGGCCACACTCCTTGCCCTTCATTCACCATACTCTTACTGTCACTTTCTGCTTCCCAGTGTGACACCAAATGCTCCAGGGCAGTACAGAGGCCTAAAGCACGGGGTCCAGGGAAAGCAAATGGTTGAAATCAGCCAGCCCAGAGGCTTTCCACAAGCATCATGCACCAAAGACAAGTTATTGCAGGCTTCTCTTTGCAGCCAGGCATCTGCTGCTCACCCTTCCACACCACAGCAGCCACCTGGTAAACTCATTTCTACTCAAACCTGGAAGCTTTTGTTGCAGAAGACACAATTGAGGGCATTTAGATAAGAGACATCATTTAAGATAAGACATGATCATCCAGTTATGCCTTCCATGCAGCCTAATCTGCCCCCACTGATCTGCATGCTGGCCTGACCACAGATACCACCAAAGCACCGTTCACCCTCCACACTGGATGCCCCACAGACCCCCAGGTGCCGTGCTGGAGGCAGGAACCAAGAGTTTGTAGTTGAGAACTCTATAATCCTTAGAGAAGCCTTCCAGTACCTAAAGAAGCCTGCAAGAAGGCTGGAGAGGGACTTTTTACAAGGGCGTGTAGTGACAGGATGAGGAGGAATGGCTTTAACCTGAGAGAGGGGAGATGGAGATAAGACTTTAGGAATAAAATCCTTCCCTGTGAGGGTGCTGAGGCGCTGGCACAGGGTGCCCAGAGAAGCTGTGGCTGCCCCATCCCTGGCAGTGTCCAAGGCCAGGTTGGATGGGGCTTGAAGCAACCTGCTCTAGTGGCAGGTGTCCCTGCCTGTGGCAGGGGTTGAGCCTGGATGAGCTTAAAGGCCCCTTCCATGCCAAACCAGTTTGGGACTTCTATGAATTCTTCCCCATGGCTGGGGAGCAGAAATGCCACCTTCCAGGGTTTCCCCCCAGCTGTGTGGCCCCACACAGCGATAGGGCTCAGGGGCTGAGCTGCTGGTTGGCCCGGTGCAGGTCAAGCTCACAAGCTCAGGGAAGGCGTTGAGCATGTCCAGTTTTTGTGGACTCCCCATTAACAGCACTTCTGAAATGCTTCTGCTCCACAGCAGCCTAAGCAGTGGGAGCCTCACCTCCTGGCTCCTTCTCCTGCCTATTGCACTGGCCTCTCCTTGTGTCCTGAGCCACCCTGAGAATGGTGAAAGTGTGGGTGTCACCCCAATGTATTGAGGAAGGACGTAACACCGCCTGAGCAACCCACTTTGTGTAACACGGGTGTAACATGGCCAACCAGGGCAGATCCCATCAGCACACAATTATCTCATCAGCACAAGCTCCATGGGTCAGGTTTGAGACGTGATTTCCCACTGCACATTGTCAGGAACACACCACATGGCAGCTCTTGTTGGGCAACCGGAGATGCTATTCCTCTTCCACCAGTCAAGCCAAGTCACTGAGCCACAGCTCCACACCTGGGCTGTGACCCAACCACATGCATTTCAACATGGGCACGAGCAGTTTCCTCAGCCAAGCGCAGACACTGGTGAGGGCTGCAGGCAACTGGGAGGATCTGTCTTTCGGATGCTGTTCTGCAGTCTCCAAAGAGACTGGCTCACCCTCAGCAACATCTGTTTTGACCAGTATTCCTGCCTCCTGGACTGTAACAGCAGAAAGGAGAACATCACCACAGTGTGGACTTCCTGTAGCTTTCCAACACCTGCAGGTCTTTCAGCGGGACCTTTGCTCACTTGGCTTTGACTTTCACACCGCCTTGTTAGTAGCAATATTCCCTAGTCTGTGGGAGAAAAAGGCCTGTGTTTTCAGGGCACAGCTCGCCAGCCCCAGCTCAGGACAGGGAGTCCAGAGCCAACCCAAACTCTCCCCTGTAGTGCCGCTTCTCCATCCAGTGCCCAAACACTGGGGCACCTTCCAGTGGGCAAAACCAAAAGTGTCTTATGGGATGGCCTGGCCAAAAGAAAGACGAACGCAGGTGCTGATCTTGGATCAGCCTCTTGCTGGCTCAGACACTGCAGCTGCAGGAGCTGAGCTCCACGCAGGCTGCAAACATCAGCTGAGACAGTGGCAAAACAGCCGGATGGTGCAGCCGTGCTGCGCTTTCACTGGCAGCAGCGCCCCAGCCAGCTTAAACCAACCCTGCTTGCCATGTCCAAGCTGGGGATCGCAGCATGACCATGTGTGGACAAGTTACCCAGTCTTAAGCAAGTCACTCCACCTTCCAGTGAGTCAGGATCCCTGTCCATGAAGGATGCTCAAACGAGCAGGACCTCTCCTGTCCCGCAGGGCTCCAGCAAAGATCCCAAGGCTGCTTGCACAATGCTGCGATTACGTGACATGCCATCTACGTGACGGTTTTCATCACACAGGAGCACTGAGAAACCTACCAGCAGTGATGTGACGGGGCTTCGTGAAGGATTCTGCGCTGGAGAAAAGGACTGTTTCAGGCACTACCCAGCTGACTCAAGGGTGAGACCCACAGCTGGATGTTGAATGTTATGCCCCAGAACACTACCAGCACACTAAAGCAGCGCGTGGTTTCCCTCCAGCCCTGCTTTGTCAGGTCCAGCTCACAGAAGTGGCCCTGAAAGCCTTCTGCAAGGGGGCTTTGTAAAAGCTTCTCCGTACCCAGATCCATGAGGAGCCTCTTCCTTCACGGGGGAGCTCTAGCAGACAAAAGTCACCTGGAAAGGATTAAAGATCACGATCTATCAACACAGGAAAGTGCAGAAGGAGAGATTTACCCTTTGCCTCTGCAGGTGAAACAATTATGGCACTGATGCTAGTGAGAGGATCTGGAAAGCGGGCTCCCACGTGTCACTGGAACTGGTCCCCTTCCTCTACACACTGACCACTCTGAACCTGTCAACCAGGCTTCATCTTCCAGGCAGGACCTCAGCTGTGGGGCCTGCAGAAGCCCACAGATGCCAGGGTGCGATGAGAAGAGCAGCACACCCAGCTCTGGTAACGCAGTTCAGCCAGGCCAGGCTTCTTCACAGAGGCCACGGGTAAGGAGGAGCGAACAAAAACCAGAGCTGGCCCCTCAGACCCTGTGAGCAGGCAGCTGTCTGGCGGCTGTGACCACGTTTCCTGAGGTTTCACACCTGTTGCGTTCCTCAGTGCTCCTGACACCGTTTTTGTGGCTTTACCTGGTTGTCACACTAGAGGGTGATGAGAGGTTTCCAAGTGCGCACCATCACTCAGTCACAGCAGCCACCTGACGGGCTCCATCCCTGCACAGCATGAGAACAAGGAGCACAGAATTAAACATGACCCCATACAAAGCCTCCTGGAAACACCATCTCCCACACTTTGCACAGTTCCACCACCAGCCCATCTGCTGCTTAGATGCAACAAGACCCATTTGAACACCTTCAGCTTCAAGAACAATCTGCAGCTTATCTGCAAGGCCACAAAAAAGCAGCTTTATGTCCAGGCAGGATGCAAATTCAAGGAAAGAAAAGGCTCAGGAATAAGGAAAATCAGTGTTATGGATTGAGGAAAGGAGGCATTAAAGTGTCTCAGCACAACAGTCCTGTGAATGGTTGCAAATACGCTGTGTTGAGTCAAAAGCAATTTCACTGCTGTTTTCTACACACGTGGACACGTCATCAGAGCAGATAACCTTGAAAGGGTCCTCCCAGGACATCTGCCTCCAACCCCAGCACTGTACAATGTCCTTGTAGGTACCCGATTTCCCCTCCAGTGAGGGGAAATCTCCGGATGACCAGCTGGGACTTCACTGCTTGCTCTGCGCACCTGGGAAGGGAAGGCAAAGGGTTAAATCCATTGCAAACTGCTTTTCATTTAGAGGCTGGGGCTAGTTTTAACTAACCTCAGGGATTTCACTGGAGTTATTAGTTAAAGCGGTGCAGATAGATGCGGATGGATTATAGCAATCTCGCTCAGATTGCCAAGGAATCGACTTCAGATAAATTGATGTAAACTTTTAAAGGAACCATTTCCATGCAGCCTGAGAGTGGGCAAGAACAAGAAGAGGGAAATACCCTTCACTGAACAGTTAAACCATGCTTAATTTCTTACAGATTGAAAACAAAGATTGCTCAGTGGGAAAAAGGCAAAGGGTTCCTAAGAAGAGGAATGTCCTACACAGGCTACAGCTCTCCATTATCCAAACCCTACAGTTCACCAAAAGCCCCGGGGGGGTTCACGCCTTGGGGTAAGCAGAGATTGCTGGGGAGCCTGCATCCAGCATCTCCCTGTGCAGCAGGAAAGTCTCAGTGCCCTGTGCAGGATTTCAGGAGGATGGAGGCAGGTTATGGGTTGCCACAGCAGAGAGGTAAATCTGCCACACAGCAGGAATAAAGCTGGTTCCCTGCCCATCCTACTCTGTGGGTGCAGAGGCTGGGGGAAGCCACTTGCAGTGAGCAGTGCAGTAGAAAGCACGCTGTAAGCAAGCCACCACCCTCTTCACCTTGGGGACAATGGACCTGCTGCTCCCCACGGGTCAGCCCTTGTTGCAGGGTCACCCACTGCCATTGTCCCTGCCTTGCTGGGCAAATCTATTCATCTCCTGTTCCAGGGCAGATGGTTACCTCTGGGTACCTGCCAACTTCCATTTCAGATTAGTACAGCCCCTAGCACAAAGACGAGGATGAGCTTAGTAGCAAGTATAACCCATTACCGCAGCTGGCACACAGCAGGGACAAACAGGCTCTCCTACCCATGACCTGGATTCTTGTTTCCTTCCATCCCACCATAAACCGCCCAGGGAATGTGAGACATTTCTGTGTTGCCCGATGCATGAATCCCCTAGGGAAGGAAAAGCCTCCCATCTCTCTGGCCTGAAGCTTTCTGTTAGCAGCCACCTAGGAAACCCTGATGATGGAAGTCTATTGGTCAACAAGCACCTTGCCATGGGCTGTCTCACTGTTTCCTGCCTGTCCGGGATCTTTCAGCAGTGATGGAGCTCTCAGCTCACACCTGAGCTCCATCTTCTCCTTGCTGGTGGAGGTCTGGCCTGGCAAGAGGAAAGGGAGGCCAACAATGGGTGAAGGAAAAGAAAGGGATTGAGTCTAATAGCTGTCCCCATGGGTAAAGCACACCTTGAGGAGGGGACATTAAGTAAATACTGGGTTAAAAACCACGTTCATGCTTTTAAAGAGGTTCCTGCCAAGGCCCCAGTATGTACTTACCCCTGGGCGCTGTGGCTGTACTGCCCTGCCTCTCACTCCACTGGAAACAGACGAGCACGCTGGCTCTGCTGGTGGTACCACAGTCACAGTCCCTTTGTCAGTCAGCCGTCAAGCTCTCCAGGCAACTCATATGCCACAGGGTCCATTTCACGCCAGTCTTCAAGACAGGGAGAAGCTTCTGCAGTGTCTGCCAGGGATTTACTGATGGGCATTTGGGCACCTCTGCACCTCCAGAGACCTTCTCTCAGTACAACAACTTTGGTAGCAGCAGCCATGTTGGGGTGCACACCTCTCCCGAAGCCTGGGACCGCACGATGGGGCAGAGCAGCTTGTTGCAGGATGAGGGCCGCTGACCCTGCAGCACTTTGAGCAGGCCTGTGAAACGCTGGGGTGGATCAAGGAAAGATGACTTGAGCCGCCCTTCAGTCAGCTTTCTGCTGCTCCTTTGTCATCACTGCAAATGAGCAAGGTATTTACCTCTGAAAGGCCAATGCACTTGGGCCAGGGCAGCATGGACTTACAGAAGGGGGCAAAGAAGCTTTCATTTAAAGCAGGGGAATAAAAAGGTACTTTCCTAAGTACGGAGGCCAGGCTGGAAAACCCAGATAACACGGACATAAAGCAATCATGAGGGAAGTGGGAACATCAACTTTCCCTTGGCTTTCCCCTCTCCTCCAGGGCCACAGTGGAGCCCAGCGCAGTCCTGGCAAAGTGATCACATGCAGTTTCAAAGCTGCCTCTCAACTTCAATAGGTGGGAGAGAGGGAAGGAAAACAGCCCCCGATCACCACACCAATTTTCATTGCTTTTAAATTCAATCATCTCTGCTCGCTTTCATCTCTGCTTCTCCTCCAAGAGCTGGCAGCAAAGGCAGCACCCAGTAGGGAGAGTCAGGAGAGGGCGGCAATTGCAGCAGAGAATGTAACCTCTGAAACGCCTGCAAGCTGCAGGACAAGTTCAGGGAAACAAACAGGGCCATCGCTGTTGGAGGGGTGGGAAATGGGAAAGGGAGCAGAGATGGAGACTCGGTCAATTTGGTTTCTTGAAGCAAAGCAAGCAACTGATTCCCAGTGCAGGGGACGACTCGGCACCAATCCCAAGCTCTAGATCTCGCTGCAACAAGTCTCACTACGTTATAATGTCAAGCCGTAAGCACGCAGCAAGGCTGGCTCAGCACAGGCAAAGCAGATCGCCAGAGGTGCCAAAATGACCGTGGGCATGCTGCAGGCTGTGGGCATGCCCTCACCCACAGCCTGGGAACAGCAAACCCATTGCTGAGTTAGATAACATCGAGCTTCCCTGCTACCTACTGCCTTTCACAGCAGCAAAAGATGAGAGTGGCGATGGAGGTAACTCCAAGCAGGAATTACCGCTGGGGAGTGCAGGTACCAGAGGGGCTGTTGGCACAGGTCCTACCCTCTGTCCAGAGATGCTGTCGCAGAGAGATCCCACAGAGGGGAGAAGCAAGGGGCCACAGCTTCACCCGGGTGCTTGCTTCTGAGCCCACAAGCAGATATGGCAGCAAGGGAGAGCTCCCTGTCCTTGGGGAGCCAGGCCCATGTGTGCAGAGCAGCCCCTGTGCCCTGCCCCATGAGCTGTGCTCCCCATCCCACCCTCACTCCCTCCCCACACATGAACAGAGTGGCTTATTGCCCATTATTCCAGGTTACCTCATTTATTGCCTGGTAGCTGCAAGGGGCAGTTTAACCCAAACTCACCCTGCCTGGGTTTCCCACAACTTTTCTGCCCTCCCAAGGCCACCCCTGCAGTCCCCCAGTCCCTGCTCCAGCTCTGGGGCACCCTCCAAGACTGAATCTGCAGGCAATCTGTATTCCAACCTGTCAGACCCAGACTAGCAGCTGCCCTTTGACTCGAAGGGAGCAGACACTCATTTGCAAGAGGAAAGACATATGAGCAGTGAAGGGGGAGTAAGAACTTTCTCTTACTGAGCTCCGCTGTTTGCAGAAGACGCCTCTGCCCACATCCCAAGCTGGTACCGAGGGCAAGTGCTACATCAGCTGGCTCAGAAGCTGCTTCTTTTGGTGGCCTTGGTTCCCCTAAGAAGCCTACGTCAGTGCTGGGGTACCGATGCCTGGAGCCAGCAGAGCATGGGCAATAGCTGGCTCTTTGCGCGCACCAGCTCGTGATCGCACCTGAGCCAGGCTGAAGGTTGAGGTCACATCCCAGCTCACACAGGTGTGGATGGAGAAGGCAAAACCGGGGCTGCACATTGGCCATTTGTGGCATTCCTCACAAAACACGGCTGAGGCTGCTTGCTGCTGCCTCCTGACTCAGAATTCGACTTCCCTGCCTGCGCGGGGAGCCTGGCAAGGCCACAGCTCAGAAGGCAGCAGGTCAGTTTGGGGCGGGGGACCCCAGGAGCAGAGAAATACATGGCACCTTGCTAGGCAAAAAGCTGGGCTTTCGTAGGTGAATTAGTGAGTAAGCGGGGACAACCTTGACGTGGACAAGGGAGAGCTCTGCACCGTCTTGTGCAGGAGCAACAGATCTCTAAACCCGTGACAAAGCAGCCCCATGAAGTGCTGCAGCCTCCAGAGCAACCCCAGCCTGCTCAACACCAGCACAGCCCCAGCTAAAGGTATCTGAAGAGTTTTCACACAGCCTGGGTCACGCCTCCCTCTCCCACCTGGGCTGCCAAATGTAGACCATTCCCATGGCCCACCCTTATCCCTGCCCCTGCTTCCCTGTGTGACCGGCAGGTACACAGGCAAGAATGTCTGCTTTTGCCCCCAGCACCTGGGCATTTGCACGGACAAACCACCCTTGTCCTGAGGTGAGCTCCTCTCTCCCTTTGCAGCAAAGACACTTGGCTGATGGGGAAGGCCACGCTAGCAGGCAGGGTTTTGCATTCTCCTCCAGCATACCTTGCTCCAGACATTTTGTAGCAAATGTTCCTTTTTAAGACCTATTGATTTCATAAATAATAGAGCAAAGGCAAGAAGCACATCACACACATACACAGGTCAAACAATCCCTCCCTTAGGAAGCAAACAGGAGCAGCAAAAAAACCCAACCCAGCAGGCATGCATTGATCTTCAAGCAGAAGATCAAGTGGCATTAAAGGTATTTGGTATCAACTTAACAGCATGTAGGTACAGCCATGTTCAAACGGGTCACCTTGAGGGGTCATGCTCCACAAACCTGCGGGCTTGAAGCCCTTCTCATGCCTGAAGCTGTGGAAGCACCCATGGCATTTTGTCACATCGTCACACCGAAAACCATTCCCTGCACAAGAGAACAGCTCCCTTGCGAGGCAGCTGCACCTCTCCCAAATCACTCCTCTCCATCATGCGTGCGGGATTTTACTCTCTGCTGCTGAGGCATCATCTCAAGAGCTCTTGTTCCAGTGCATCACCCCCATCCTTAGCCCAGCTAGCTCAAACAGTATTGTTCTGGCCAGCTGCTTTCCAGCTGTGCCATCACTGCTGCAGGGCATGACAGAGGAGATGTCCAGGGAGCAGGAGGCTCTGAGAGCACTTTTCCTGGGTAGCATCAGCACTGACAACAGTCAGGTCCCATCAGTTTCTCACGTGTGCTCTGGGACCTGAAGCCTGGAGTAAATCACTCCCTAGCTGAACACTTATCTCCACTCCAGCCCATTGCCTCACTCCACTTCCATGTAAGAAAGACCATCCTATGAACAAGGACTTCACCTGCAATCCTGTAGCAGAAATGAAGAAGCAGCAAGTGGAAGAGGAGCTTTTTAGAGCGTTGCTTTGCAAAGCTTCTCCACATGAAGTGCCCTTTTCCCCTATGATCTCAAAAGCAGAATCTGAACATGCTCTTGACCTTGCGGCACTGAGTGAGTTTGAAGCTGCTTTGGGGAAAGGGTTTCTCAAACTCTATCAGCAGCACAGATGGACACAAGACGGGATGAAATGCGGCAGAGGCAAAGCTGCAAAACCAAAGCCTGATCCTCCCGCTCCCAGACTCTCCTCAAGGTTCTGCCATTAAGTCAAATGAAACTTTCAACCGTACTGGCTTGTGGGCCACCATGTCTCAGCAGAGACATGTCACGCATGTTTAGTACAGGAAACTGGAGCACTGGGCACCTTCTGCAATAGCACAGCTACCTCTGTCTTGATTATACTGACTGGTGCCTACAAGGGACAATTGCCAAAAGCCAAATCTTCATCCCTAGCTCCTGGAGAAAGCTCTTGTCTTATCAAACCCAACATGCAGTGAGAAGTTTCTCCAGCCACAAGCCTGCATCAGAAGACACTGACATAAAAACATCTACTGCCCCCAGATCAAAAGGAACAACAACCTCTGAAGCAACCACAGCCTTTTGGAGAAGCTGAGCAACAGGAGGTAGAAGAGAAGGAAAAAAAAGGATATTCCTTCAGCTTTCACAGGATGAGAACCACTGTGGTTAACTCAGGGTAGCACAAGGTGCTTGCTGCTCCATATGGGCCTAAGCGTAGCAGCAGGCAGGCAGAGCCTTTCTTGCTGTTACAGCATCTACACAGGGCAGAGTACATTCACAGAAGGGGAAGAGCAGTAATACTCCCTCCAGCTCATCTCATGCTGTGAGGAGGCTCTCCTCCTGGGAGGATGTCATGGTGCCCAGCACACTCCCAAGCTGGGAGAGCCCATAAGCTGAGCAGTGTGGCTCTTTCTCCAACTGGGATACCTACACGCCAAAGTTCAGGCTCTAGCATTCAGCAGGGCTGTGCAAACTTGAGGATGGACATATTGCCAAGAGCAGCTGCCCCAGAGGGAAGAGAGGCCGTGCAGGAGCTCCAACCAGGCAGCAACTTAATTTAACCCTTTCCATCACCGGCTGAAACAACAGCTACCACCATCAGCACATGCTCCATACAGCCACAAGCTCTTGGCGTAAGCTTGTGCTAGAAAGGATCAGCTTTTGTAGCACTCCTCATCAGATGCTTGCAGAAAAATCATTGTGCCACACCAAGCACCACTGTATCCTCAGCTTGACTGGAGTCTGGAAGGCAGCAGTGAGTTATTAGCTGCATAGAAGATGCCTGCAGGGAGCAGAAACAGCAAAGGAGAACAGATACGACAGGGTTTTGGCACTGGGTCACAGTGCTGATGCAGTCTGTTTAGTGACAACAAAATGGTGCATTTCCAGCTGTATTGTGTTATCAGGGAGGAAGTGCTGGCCTGGACCGAGTATAAAGAAATCTAAGGTGGCCACTGGGGAAAGACTTCCTTGCAGATGGCAAATTCATGGCCTTAAGCAGTGGTCACCTGGACTGTCTCAGCTGCAGGCAAGCAGGACAATGAGTCACCCTCGGCCAGAACACCCCTGTTGTTCACACTGTTCATTCCCCACCAGAAACCACCCCACAGCACCCTCTCTCAACATGCTGATGTAAGGATGTACCCCCACTCTGCTCAGAAGTGACACCAGTTAACTTCAAACTCCACTGAAGCCCTAAATAACAGCCCCCACTCATGCTGTGTAGGAGAAAGGCGCTGCTCAGCTCACATCCCCCGGCAGCACCGGCTGCCGTGCTACAAGGAGATAAGGAGGATGTAAAGGATGCTCGAGACCTGGGCTGAGGAAGGGAGCCCACCTCGCTCTTCCCGCCACAAGTACATTCAAATCTCTAATGAGCTCTTTGCCCAGAGAACACATAACTCAATAGAGGAAGTAGTTTATACCCATCTTCCCTGACAACGAGAACAGGGGATTGAAGAGTGATGTTTGCCTGCAATGGCAGTTCTGTTGCACAGCTAGAAATAGATCCTCAGCTTTCCCAGAGACACACATGAAACTTCCTACAACACGCTAAATCCAGGTTAAACATGATGAGCATCAATAAGAGAATCTCCTTCCTCATCACATTCCCTTCCCAAAACCACAGCTGATCAGGTCACACCATTTGAGAAGCACTCGGAGACCAAGCATTTCTAAAAGCAAGGGAAGAAACAGAGCCCTGCTCACGTCACAAGTGACAAACCTTTGCAAAGCGATTCGCTTCCCTCCCCTCCTACTCACTCGGGTTTCAGAAAACATTTTGTTCAAGAGCAGCTCTGTAAGGAGGTTATATAAGAAGCGGTGAGTACCACGAGGCTGGCTAGTTTTAGCCCAGCTACTTAGATCATAGCTGGGGTTCATTTTCTAGCTAGCTGGCAGACTCATGTCCAGTGATGACTCTGCTGGCAGAGGATGCTCCCGGCCATGTTGCTTCCCAGCTGGAAGAGGCAACACCACAGCACTGCAGGGTTTTTGTCTACTCAGTTATGAGCTCCTCTATGGTATCTGTCCAATTCCAGCTCCCAGACAGGAAGGAAAGTGGGCAGTGCTTGAAGATCCCTACTTTTTCACAGATCACGGTTGTGTTTAACATGTTCCATACTCATAGCAGCCAAAAAGCCATTTGCAGCAGCGCCGGGCTCCCCAGGGGCCAATCTGGGCACAAAGAACCGTTGCTAAAAGTTGAGTGAGGTCATAGGTCTGGCAAACGTAATGGCAACAAATTAAACTGCTTTTTTAAGAACTTGGCTTCGGAGCGGCCTCTGAGATCCAAACCAAAATCCTTAACTCTTTGCAGCCCCCCTGCACACTCACCGCAAGCAGCTTTCAAGGTAGGGTATACCCTCACGTGGCATAGAAGTCACATCAGCCCAAGGACAACCAAAACCAAAGTGGATTTAATCCACTCCGCGGGCTACTCGGCCCTCAGCACTCAAAATCCATGGTGCTTAGTGGACAGAGTTAAGCACGGAGCCTAGGGGCAAGACACGCAATAGGGTTTGGGCTTCCCACATGTTTTTTGAGGTTACTGCTCAATGTTTAAGCAGGATTATATGTTAAGTGTTTTCTTTCCAACACCTTGCCTGCCTCTCAACCATTTAGACATCCCTTAGAAGCGCTGGTGCATTTTAACACCTGATATCATACTCCAGGTAGGAGGTTGTAAAGAGGGGAAATGAAGAGAGCAAGTTGCCGAGATTTGAGCCAAGGAAATGACTGAGTTGGAGAGTACTGTTGCAAGAAATTCCCTTTAGATTACCTTTCCTACCACTTAAATCATATAGAGGCTGTTAGCTGGAAAAGGGTGAATTGTTTTGTTTGTGCTGCAGCTTTTGCTTTACCTACTAAAGTGTCTTCATCTCAGCCCACGAGTTTTCTCACTTTTACCCTTCTGTCTCCCCCATCCCACCAGGGGTGTTGAGTGAGTGGCTGTGTGGGGCTGAGCCGGGGCTAAACCACAACACCCTACATCCCACTGGCTTGTGCTTCAGCACCTGGCTGTCTCATCTGGTTTAGAAGCACAACAGAATCTTTCAGATGGATTCAATCAGAACACGTGAAAAGAAACATTATCTATATTGAATGTGCCCAAGCGATTTGTATTGCCATTCTCCCTAAAATACTCTATAATAAACTGCTTCTGTGCTCTCCAAGACATTAGCAACTACACATTTAAAGGAAGCAAGCGTTATTTTTAAAGCTTTAAAACTGATGAATGCTGCAATAGCATTTTCTTCTCTCCCTGCATGCCTCCAGCCCAAAGACCAGAACACAACACTGAGGATCAAGTTGGTCAATTAAGCTCCTGCAACTCATTCTTGCAACTGCCTCAGCAGCAGCAGATCAGGGCAGGAGCAGCCTCCTCCTAGCAGCAAATTGGCTGCATGTACCTTTGAGTCCCCTCCTCCCCACCCATCCACATTACTACATAAGCTCATTTCAATGAAAATGATGTCAGTCTCTCAGCTGAAAGCCACTGAAAGCCTATAGCAAGAGCACGGAAGAACATCACTGAGTTGATTCCATTAGTGTAATCTGAGAGAAAATAATGATTTAGCAGACTCGGAGCTTGGAAACGGAAAACAAACAGTCTGTGGCAGAGCAGAGAGAAACTCAGATTTATAATCAACCCAATAAGCATGGAAATGAGAAAGCTCTCAGACTCCCACAAATGAAAGAGTGAAATATTGTGATAATGCCAACAAAGGATTATTAGAGATGTAGAAAGTACCAGGAGGGAAGGTGACCAGAAGCTTCCTGGTGATGAAACTACTTCACCCACATGGGATGAAGAGTATTAACACTATCACAACACTCTACCAGCAGACACAGCCTGAAACAGAAACAGGTGCACAAAAACCCAAACCAGAAACAAACACATGGCTGGGCTTTAAGATCTGCCTAAGCACCATGTGAAATTAGGATGGCAGCCAGTCTTCAGGCAAGTATCCAGAATGCCCACAGCACATCTGGAGAGGGGGGCCTTGGAAGTCATGAAATGCTGGCAGATGGTTGTGACACAAGGGACCACCAAGGGTTGAGGCAGCCTCCCTGTTTGAAGAGGTCAGACAGACAGTGGTGAGGAGGGTTTCATTAATCCTGAGGTGCTCAAGTTCCCACTGCTTATTTCTCCAGGAATGTGGGTAATAGTTTATTGCAAGAAAAGAGACCTGCAGTGTGTGCTGACAGAAGAGGTGCTGGAGAACAGGATCTCCCAGAAGTCCAAATTCTTGTGCAGCTACATATTGAACACCTGCTAAAGCCTTGACAAAGCCAGGGGGAGTGACGAGGGGAGCGATGAGGGGAGCAGGGTGAGAGCGTAGGTGTGAGTGATGTACTATCCAACTGTAAAAACATCTGCAAAATGACCAGAAATTAAAGGCAGTGCAGTGCGAGGAAAGGGAAGTTCCACAATGGAGCAAATGTTCTGCTATTTGGTTGCCTTCTCTCTCCCTCTCCCCTGCCCTTAATTTAAGAAGCAGACGAAGACAAAGCAAAATCTGCTTGAAATTCATCCTGCATCTGACCCACCAGGGACACTTTGCCAGCCTCAAGCAATTGTTTTTCACATGTTGCACAAGAGAGCAAGTTAAATCCCACCACTGGATTTAATTGCCTCTGCACAAGTACCATCCAGGGCCTGCTCCTTGACAGATTTTGCAGGCATCTCCTGGGACTCAGGTGAGACAGAACCCTTCTAATGCTGACTGCACTGGGACCTCACCTGCTCTCAGAACAGAGAACTCCCACTGCCCAAAAGATCCTGGGAGCTCTTTGCCTGGCAAGCACACACCTCAGCAACCAGCTTAATACAGCCTGCGCCAGACATCTAGCAACTTCAAGATACTTAAACATGTCAAAACTACCTCGGCAGCACCAAAGGCAGGGGACATGCAACCTTCCTAGTTAGTACTCAGACCACACGCTGGCTGCTGCATCTCTGGAAAACACAGGAGATAACAACTGTTATCCACGCTTACGAATAAAATATTACTTTTATTTTAGTAAAGTAACAAAGCTTATTTACAATCACTGTACATTCCAATTGAAAAACAGATTACGCTCAAAGTCGTTAAAGCAAGTCACACACAGTCTGTCAGGAAACAAGCAACCTCAAACCTCCCAATGCCTTCAGCTCCTGTCTTCTCTCAGGAAATCAGCTCATTTTGTTCTGAATGATTTTCTGCTGATTCTCAAGACATTCCTTCAGCTTGTCTTCAGTGAGTGTCAGCCTCTGCTCCAGGATGGAAACAGTCTGCAAAACAACATGAAAGCTGCTGTTGACCTGCTCACAAACTATGTACTGTACTCCCAGTGCATAGTAAAATGCTAAATTCACACTCCTGAAATACCTCCTCAAAATGCTCCAGTATCAGCATTTTAGCAGGGCAGAACCCCACACAACTTGAGAGGAGCAACAGAGGCTGGTGGGCATGAAGCTCTCCAGCACACACCACCAAGCACCCATCGCAGCACTTGGTGCTTTCAAACCGAGCTCTGCATTTGCTCTCATGAACAGGTTTCATGAGCCACCAGAGAGCCACCAGACACAGTTTCTGCTAATGAGAGACACAGGTTTTTCAACAGCTATGTCCAGTTTCAGCTTTGATTTTCCCTCTCTGCTTCCAACTTTCTCCTCCCTTCCCCATATGCCGTTGGTTTGCTGCAATTAAAACATGCAAAACTTGCTGGACAAGAACAATGAAAAGCAAGAAACCCCCCTCCCAGCCCAGCATAAGGCAGTGCAACACGCGGTGGAACTGAAATGAAACCCAAAGTGGCAATATCCACCTCAGCATATAGCCAAAATACTTCTGTGTAATCCAATTACCCCACAAAAGGATTGTTCTATCTTTCTCCGCGCTGAAGTCATCATGTACAGGATGCACAGGAAGAACATTTTAACCACGTGGCAATAAAAGCTTTTGCTGAAAACCTTTTATTGATCACTCTCAGACAAGGGAACTGCTTATGCAAAACCGCTTTCAGCTTCCAAAGACACAAGAAAGCCTGATAATAGGCGGTGATGATTTAATGCTTTATTATCCATAAACTTATCAGCAACAATCAATAGCTTCACATTTTGAGCATTTTTAGTGCATAACATCCTCTGTTAAAACAAAGGATGTTCAGAACCTTGGACTTTTATAAAGTAATTCAAATAAACTTGGACAACTGCTGTTTGTATAGAAGTTATACATAGAAAGCCTTTTAATAGCGCATTTCGTAAGCACATCTCTAAGTGCCTGAAAAAAGAAAGCAGGTCTCATTATCCCCATTTTACAGCTGGGGAAACGAAAGCACAAAGAGAGGAAATAGCTTGGCTAAAGCCACTTGAGACTAGGAAAAGTCTCCTGTAAAATGATTTGGGGAATGAGATAAATGGGAGGGGAAGAGAGAACAGATGTAGTAAAACCAACATGAAGCACTACGGCAAAGTCATCTCACAAGACTGCATATCAACAAAGCCAGACGAGGCTGTGCATCATAGCATTTACCATAATGCACCCTTTGTTTTCCTCCCCAAACATAGCTCAAAGCTTATTCCTGCCACATACGTACTGCTGACCTGTGACAAGGCAGAATGGCTAACTCCTGCTGCCTAATGCTGCGTTGCTGCAGTTGTAGGAAACTTCACCTGAAAGAAAACCCTTGCATGGCTTAAATATTCCCATGGGCTACAGCATAAGCTTCATTAGAGTTTTTTCCTCTATTGCCACCCCTCTGAGGCACAAGAACTGCAGCACACAGAGAACCAGAAGAAAAGTGGAGCAAGGAAGTAACACCCCAGGTGCCCAAAGCCAGCAGGATTCCTCCCGTTTATTTGAAGGAGAGAGGGTTTCATTCTTTTCATACCCAGCAACACTACTGCTTGGTGGCTGTCTTACAGAAGTCAAGAGCAAAGCTACTCAGGGCAGAACACAGCAGGCTGGATGTCTACCAGGGGTTTACAGCAAAGATCTTATTCTGCAAGCAACCAGACGGAGAATGAGAAGCAGTAGGAATCCTGGCTTCTCCGGTTAAAAAACAACTAGTAACTCAACACTCATTTAAAAAGGGGTGAGGGTGAAACACTACATCAGATATCCTTCAGAAAGATAATCAACTGAATTAATGTCCTGGTCACACTGCCCTGATAGAAGCAAAGCCCCAGATTACTTGTGGTTCCTGTATCTCATGATTTACTGCCATCACAATCCTGTCGATAGGAGTTAAGAGCTGCTACATGCAGCGCCATGAGACTAAACGCAAGTAAAGCGGATCTCAAAGTGCTGGATTTGTGAAAAAGCTGTAAGGAAAATGTTTATTGGAATGGAAATTGCATGTAAGTATATGCAAAAAACTTGTAGTGAGTAGTTTTTGGAAACTAAAAGTGGAAAAGTAGCAGTCAGAAATGAAATCCAGGAAGTCCAAAGTAGGAACCAATGACTATAGCCCATTCAGACTTGAACATATGATGCCCAAATACACAGGGCATCTGACATCCTAGGAAGGTAAGGGAAAGCACAAATCCTGCCCAGCTGCTATTAGCACCATAGTGTAACTTAAAAGACAAGCTTCTTTATTAGCAGCTGACAGTTTTACAGTATTTCCATGTTGCTACTTATAAAACAAGTCGTTGTGGGTAGGCAAGTTAAACTGCACCCATTCAACTCCTGCAGAAGATAACAAAACAACAGTTGCACCAAGGAGGAAAATACTGTTAACCAGATTCAGTGAGGATTCACTGGAGCCAGGTTCGTGCTCAAGCCACTTCTCGGCAGCAGGACTTGGGCTTCCTGTGTCAGGAGCACAGTACGTGTCTCCATTACGCATCAGAGAGTAAATGCTAGATAATTTATTAAAGCCCTGGCTCAAACTGGCAGAAGGACAACAGCTTAGGCTTAAACAAGAAGAAAGATAACCTTTTTTTTATTATTAAGGAGTATTTCTGACACTACAGTAACATACTGAGCATTACTATGGACACCAGAACACAAAATGCAATTTTTCACACTAAGGAAACTTACTCCAATCTCTTCTACCAGCTCTTCCTGCAACATTTGTCTTCATTCATCTTTGGAGGCTTAGCCTAGAAAAAAACTGCTCTTTGTTTTGGAAACATCATCCAAAAACGATGTAGAAAACAAACTGTTTCCTATTTACTTTTTAAGTTCTGGGAAATTTTCAGCTCCATCCTCCCCCAGGAGCCCTGAAGTAGCCAGTACTCACACTTGCTTACATGATGACAAGCCCCCTATGTTATTCCTCCATGTTATTTTAACTCCCTCAAACCAAATAATAATGACTTGTGATGCTGTTTCAAGATGCTTTCAGCAGTATCTTTTTCCTTAGACCCTGTTAAACATTTCCCTGTAGCAGACAGTTTAAGTACCAATAGCTGCAGGGCCAAGGCTTCTGCAGCAGCCCTGGAGGGGCAATCAGTCCCACCTCTTTTGAGGACTAAAGATAAGGGGAACCAGGTGCTAATTGAATGCCAATAGAAACCAGTTCTACCACTGCTAAAGGAAACCTGAAGAGCAGAGACCAGAACAAGCAAGCAGATACCATCAGCAACCACCTGGAACAGTGGTGGAAGTCCCTGCCAGGAGAGAGATCTCCACCTGAGCAGATGGCTGCTCATTATTTAACTCCAGCAGCACTCGGTCTGGTGGTTGGGGCAAAGCAGGCATGCTTTGGATGGGTGCTCTGCAAGCAGCAAGGTGCAGCCCCTGCCCTGCCAGCAGCACACGGGTTTTTCAGTACGCCACTCACACTGGTTTGATTGAGTTAGCACACAGCATAGCATGGGGGTCGTAACACTGCTCCAGTGGATCACCAGTAATTGTGGGACCCCAAAAAATCCCCACATATTGATACAACAGTTACTCAGATGAGGTTAACAGCTTGGCTGATCCTACAAGGAATATGATCCCACACATTGACTGCAGATGTCTTCCAAAGTATTACACTTGCATTCCTATTCCTGTCATCGTTTCATAACAGAAAATCCCTCTCTCCATTGATCATGGAGGTCGAAGTAGTTCCCAGCTTTACTTCAATAAAAAGATTCTTAAAGGTTTGCTTTGCCAGTTTTTCTAAGCATATGCTAAAAGAGGTTTTTGCAGAGCACTAGCATATCAAATAGCCCAAGAAAAACACATTACTTCTGCCTCTTCAGATTCTTCTATTCTGTTTGACATGTTAATTTACAAAAGCATCGATTTCAATTTATCAGAAAACGCAGAAGTTTGTAGGTTTCTCAGCACTCAGTTTCCTCGCTCCACTGTGCTGGTACAAGGAGAGACTTAGGGATGCCTTTTAAGAGGCGCAATGAACCAGCCCACGGACCTGCAGAATGACACTTGTGGAGTCTGACCTGGAGCTGAGGCTTAAGAGCTCTGCCCTGTGTGACAAGCAAGGCCAACACTGGTTTGTTTTCAAGGATCGAGATGCCCTGCTATAACTTCTTATGTTTTTCCCCAAAACCGGCCATTTCAGAGCCAATTTTAGTCCCAAACATGGCCAAGTAGTACAGCAAGTAAGCTGCATCATAAAAATGCTGCCTGAGCATCCAGTGGTCCCTCTTTGGGAAGAACTAATGAGTGAGTTCAGAGGTACCTATATACCTCTGGGGCACAAATTCGTGACACCTGGACCACAGACTGCTGTACAGCATTGAGGAAGCCTGCTGGCACCATACTGGAAAGTAAAAACAAGTCTTTCAAGAAAGGAGTACAGTTGCCAACCTTCAAATGCATGCGTTAAACCGAGTAATATCGACAAGCGGCCCCGGTTATTGTATGCTGATCACTAAAATGGTATCTCCGATACTCACTAAATACAGTCCCAAGCATATACACAGTCCTATATGGAGACAGGAATTATCAAATATCCAGGTAAATAAGCTTGGGAGCCTGTTCTCTAAACTAACACAAATGTAATGAACTGCCACAGGAAGGCTCTGCACTAGGGTAGCCCGGCCTACCTTTTACAGAAAAAGAAGTAATTAACTTAATTCCTTCCACCAACAGTAGTTTAAATACCAAACTTCAGCTGCAAGATTGAAAGGCTCATGGGAGAACTTGTGCAGCGGAAGTCACTTTGAGGTTCAAGTATGAACCTGTTTGGTAAGAAGCAGCCTTGCCTCCTATCATACAAGCTTTGCCGGGACTTGCCCCTTCAATCTCAGCAGCTGCATCCGGTGGTTCTCAAAGCAGACCCCTGCTATCACTAAGCCTACAGAAAGCCAGGCTGCCCTCTGCATGTGCAAGTTACACAACACAGTTTTGAGATGGGACCCAAACCAGCTACCACCATTCTGCATGCTCTGACACATTTCCAGCTAAAGCTGCCAGTTTAGACTAATCAAGGAAGTCAGCCTCTTATCTGAGAGTACAACTAGGTATGAAACCTCCAGTTATCAACACTTCATGTAGCAAATGAATGCACGCAAGGCTCTTTGCATGCTGCGACTAGCTATACTCTAGCGGTCAAAGCCTTAATCCCGGAGATCAAATGCGCAATTAAGGTGGGTTTTGTTTTCATTTTGTGGTTGGGGTTTTTGTGTTTTGTTGTTGTGTTTCCTTTCTTTTTGTTCTTCAAACTCTGGAATTATTTCTGAAAGAACTGAGAGCTCCTCATCTGCTCAGCCTGAACCAGGATCTCCTCCCCAGAGCTGTTTTAAATGAGTTCTGTAGCTCCCCACCAGCTCAGCTGCTCTGAATGCAGACTTTAAGGCAAATTCCCAAAGCCCATCTGCATAGAGTATTTCACACCAGGCTAAGGATAGTGTACTGATTATTTCAGAATGAAGAAAGCTCATGTAGTGCTTTAGTCTTCCCCTCAATCTCTCTTTAATGGAACTTCATGAGTTTTCCTGGGTTTACTTCATAACATGCTTCAAATTCCACAGACCTTTTGTATTTGTTATTAGAAAACACTCAGCTCCAGTGTGGCTAGACAGGAATGTATTAGTGCAGCACTGTGGGTTAGGAAGCCCCACAGGCCTTCTCAACACAGTTTTGCACATTCACCCAATATCACTGCTGGGCCATGTGGGTTAGGAATATATGACAAAGCCTGCAGAAGTGCAAATGCCAGCACTAACCTGGCTTTATCAAGATCCCTACCCAGAGCTCCAGATGTGATCAAGAAGTCATGAGGCTAAACAACCTCTTTGTCAGTTCTTCCACAAGAGTTCTTCCCCACCAGCTCCCTCCAGCCAACAGCTAGATGTGTGCTACCCAATGCTTTACATTTCAAGTATTTCTTACATTTCGCAGATCAAAGCACTACACAAAGGAGGTGGGTTGTTGTAAAATTCAAAACCAGCATTGCTCAGCTAACTCTTCCTCATTAGTATTGTGAAGGTGGTGAGACATCAGAACAGGTTGCCTAGAGAAGTTGTGGGTGCCCATTCCCTAGAAGTACTCAAGGCCAGGCTGGATGGGGCTTTGGTGTACTGCATGAGCCTACTCATGCCATAGACACAGTATAGCAACAACACAGGTCATCGCTTGCAGTGCTTATTGTGTTTTTTACAAGTAGGAAAACCATACAAGAGTACCTGAAAAAACTAGTATCAGCCACTTTGCCAGACCAACCAGCATGGTCAGTACCAGAACGACAGTGACCAAAGGGACTCTGAAGGACAGAAAAGGATGTTCTATTAAATCAATCCTAACCACAAAGATAAGCCACATGCTCTGCCAGTTTGTTCTGCACAGTGTGGGGACACAAGGCACACGAACCATCTCTAACTGAGCCTTTTCATTTATAGCCCTCTTACTAAAAATGTTTCATCACACACTGCTGTTGCTTCAGTCTTGACAGCTGATCAGCCTAAGCTAAACTGATGGCACCCGCATCAGATCCTGCAAGTTTCTGAAAAGGAATGGCTGCAAGCTGTGGCACGGGTACTGACAGCGTCCTTGGTACACAGGTCCTAAACCTCTGGGGCTGGACCAACACAGACTTCAAGTTTCACCATACAGTACAAAAACACAGCAAGTAATGATGAGCTACAACAAAACACCCAACCATACACCATGTGAGCAACTGCACAATATAGTGGTTAGAACCCCAAATGACTAGAGGTCTCCCCCAACCACAAGGACTTCCCATCTCCCTCCCTGCTGCCTAATCTACCTCTGAAAGGATGCAAATCCTCAGCTACATTAACACAGCTGCTGACGAATGGCCAAATAACAATTGATATTAACTGCCAACGTCTGCTTGTGAAACCAAATTGTGGGAAGTGTTTAGTATTCTCCCCTATTGAAGGATAATGGAAGGTGAGGGTCCTGTGGGCCTTCAGGGAGACATGCGCACTTTTAAGAAGCCAAGAACACTTTAGAGTATCCTGCTAATATAGCAATATCCCTATGAGTGCATTTAATTTAGGCAGTGTTAAGACAGAAGAACAATGTACTTGCATTGAAACTTTAGAGATTCTGTAACAAGTATATTATAAGTAGCCCTGATGATATACAGAGGACTGGCAACAACCAGGATACTTCATTTGTCATGAGTGAGAGATCAAAGCTACTTCATCTCCAAGAGATGGTTTTAACTCATGAGAAGTACCCTCTTTGTCCCTTAAAATCCAGATTGAAACCCCAAGCTCAGCTGGTATTTCACATATTTTTCAGATGGGAACTTTTTTTATTGTTTTGGTTTTCAAACCATTTCTTTCAGAATAAAAACTGCTGCCAGTTTTCTCCTGTGTGTTGGGTCCACCTGAAGCCAGTGGGTGTTCGAGTCTTGAGAGCAACACAGAAACCAAGACATCTGTACAAGACAGAGGCAGCAGCACTTATAACCCACCCCCTCCACCCCCCTATTTGCTTCTTGACTTGTAACTACTTGATGTCATAAAAGTGTTAGTTTTACTAAACCAGTTACTTAATCTACATTCAATACTTCTCAGAACAGAGGGACCACACTCATTCCCCAGCAACACAGACTTTGGAGACTGTCTCTCAAAGGAGTAACGGATTTCACTTTACTTGTTTTCATTATAAGCATTGCACACACAAACATCCTCCGTTTTAATTAAAAAGCAACTCATTTGTGTCCAAGTCCTTTTTCTTTATGCTAAAGAATTTAATTTTCAGAAAATTCTTATCTTCCCTCCCTCTACAGTCTTTTCTGGACCGAAATAATCCTTTAATCTCACATGAGCTATATTGTCCTTCAGTTCAGGCTTGGATTATTTTACAGATTTATCAAGTCTTCTCCATTTCACTGCATTGTTTTCTCCCAGTTTCAACGGAAGATTACTTTGGGGAAGTATATAAAGCTGTTTCCTGTGGGTGGATTATCTTAGCTATTTATGAATTTTTATGTTAACCTGATTTTGAACTCTTTGTTTGGAGCAGACATCTTCCTTCCCACATGAAACCAGCAGCTTTTGCCTCAGTGCCCGCTGCCCACCAGCGCTGCAGATTAACAAAGTGAACCTTATAGCTGCAGGTGTCTGTAGTGAGGGCAAGAGTATATATACATACTCTTTGAAGGTGATCCTTGCAAATACAAGTTTTCCACTGCAGCCAAGACGGTTACTCACAGATGGTCTTTCAGAAGTGCAGTTCAGCTGCAAGTACAGAAAATGCATCTGAACCAAGCAAACTCAGTATCTGCTCCATCTCTGCTTCAGCCAAAACATATCTTTCTGTTCCAAAAGTTATCCAAGTGAGAAAATCACCTTTCCTCCCCCCTCCTTTAAGCTCTAATTCTCAGCCCATCTCTTTACATAGGCACAGAGATCCAGCCTTTGATAAAGAAAAAAAAAATAAACATTTTGTGCTTTCCTCCTTTTCACATTTCTGAAATGCCAGTGAAGAGCAGGAATTTTAAACACCGGGACACTGACAAGATACTAAGCTGCAGAAAAGGGAGAGGCAAGCAAAGCATCTGTAACATACATTTGTTACACATCTTCCTCATTCCTTTGTTTGATTTGAATTGCCTACTTTCCTACAAAGGGGCACCAGGGTATCCAAGTAATCCAAACTACTAGAAACAACCTGCTTATGTCTGGGTCTCAGCCTCACTCCACTCTTCCAGGCAGCAGAATTGTCAAACATGTGCTACCCTGCTGAAAAATGCAGTCAAACATTAACTCCTTTATCTGCATGTGAAGTATGGCCAAACGCAAACCACATTTAGAAAAATACACGAAGCCCCTGTGAGGTCACATTAGAGCACTTCGTTACAAGTAAAACAAAAGATGTCCTGAGAGAGTTCTGGTAGGAGGAAGAGAGGAAAGTTGCATTGAATCACAAACCAGTTTAAAGAAACATGCCACAATCTTAAGGAATAAAATCACAGCACAAAGTCAGCAACGTACAAAGGAAGCTCTCTAAATCTGAGGGGGTCACATCTGTTCACTGTAGCGGTTACTGCTAGATGTGGTATACAAGAGCTACTGGTTTCCTCTGATCTAGCTTTCTCTAATAAGAACTGAAGTACCCAACTGAAGGAGCAAGCCTGCTCAAGTGTATCCCGCTGTGCAGGGCATGATGCATCCACAGCCTCAGCGCTTCTACTTGCAATTGGTGTCTAGCAGGAAGAGACCTCTTAATGGAATAAAAACAATCCCGCTGTCTCTAAGTACATGACACCCCACTTCATCTGGAAATCTATTGTCAATCTATTGTCACTGTACTGAGAGAAGGTACTGATAATTGGTGAGCAGCAGACAATGCAGTTCAAGCGTACAGCTCAGAACAAAGCTCTGCACTGGCAAGAGATGACAGCCTTCAGCTGATGTCTTACTAGTACCTCTTTTAGCAGAAATTGAAAGTATTTGCTCTCCTTCCCGCTTTTACATGACATCAGGATTAGCATGATAAACCTTGAAATGATAGCTATGGAAAAAAGGTAGGAAAATAAATTAAACTTGTATTTTCCTCATTTCCAAAACTAGTTTATCACAACTTTAAGTTTCCCCCACTGGTACATGACATCATGTTAAGCACTGGAAACTACAGAACCACCAAAAAGCACAGGTTCCGCAGCAGAAGTATTCCCAATCTCCCACAAAACTAACAAATTGTAAATTCCGGAAAAACCACGGATGGCTATATCAATAAAGGGTTTTTGGTCTCTCTCCCATCAACTGAATTGCCCTGCTTATGAAATTGGCGTTCTCTTTAAACAACCAATACTCGGGAATTACAAAGCAATGATTTATAAGAGCACCAGCAGTGTCCCCAGCCCTTCTCCAAGAAAAAAAATACTGACGCTTGTTATGTGTTATTTATGAAATATTTTTGTTCCATTTCGAAGCAGCAGTGGTGCTGTCCCTCCATAGAAATCAGCAGGCCCAGAAAACACAAAGTTGGTTTGAATCTGCCACGCGCAGGGAGTAGTGTCCTATTGTGCTTTGGCAGAAATGGCTAGAAAAGAAAACCAATCCAACACCAGCAGCCATTGCCTCCATTTCACTTGGATGTCTGTGTGCCATGGCTCCTTCCCAGTCAACATCTAATTGCACGAAAGAGGGGTAACAGTGGCCCTGCTGGAGCAGCATTCCCTTCTTTGTTATCAAACATCAGCATTGAAAAAAACAAATCATAGGATAGTTAGGGTTGGAAAGGACTTTAAGATCATCCAGTTCCAACCTCCCTGCCATGGGCAGTGATACCTCACACTAGACCATGGCACCCAAGGCTCTGTCCAACCTGGCCTTGACCACTGCCAGGGATGGAGCATTCACCACTTCTTTGGGCAACCTGCACCAGGGCCTCACCACCCTCCAGAGTTACCTTCCATGTCCCTGCATTGCTACCTGCCTGCATCCTTCCCCCTTAGTCTAGGAATGAGGACTTCTTCCAGGCTCATTTGCTTAAGTTTGTTTGGTGTTGGTTTGTTTACTGCTAAATATCAAAACCTTGGCATGAAAATGAAGAATTATGAAACCATTTCAACAGCGCGTCAGGAACATCAATTTGTACAGATGCATTTAAATGGTGTTAATACAAAATATAACACACAAAGATTAGAACCAATGGGAAATAAAGTACTTCAAGGACAGCAAAAAAGAGGCAGAAAAGCTACAAAAAAGGTAAAAGGCTGCTGAATGCAGTTACTCAAACAGCTTTTTGGATTTTTACTATTTCAGGCCTATTTCCAATTTTATCCTATAACCTACTAATTTATTCCTCCCCCACTGATCTCAATTTCTGCTACATTTAAAACAACATTTGGAATTTTCTATGGTTACACAATATCTTCGAGAGAGACGTTTGCATTGCTGATATCCAGTTTAAATCCCACACATACTGTTTACTGCAATATTTGCCTCCTCTAAACACCTATGAGGTTGAAAAGGAGCCATTACACATCCATCATCAAAAGCGTGGATCCGATTTATGTAATGAAAGATAACAATCACATTCCAAACTTACTAAGGAGACGTAAAAACAGCAATAAAATATTTTGTGTACACACAGGGTTGCATTTTACTCACAAGCACGAGGGCCCAACGTAACACAAAAGATTCCCCCCACCCACCCTCCAGTGTTCAGTGTTTTAGAGACCAGAGGAAAAATCCTCTCTTACACTTCTGCCAAATGAACTTAAATACCTTTTGGTTTTCACTCTATTTTAGGCTGTCTGTAGCACTGGAATGTTTTTTAATCCCTAAAGGAGCTCTACTTCAATCCCCTGATAGGCCCTCCAACCCATCATTTTACACCTTTTGAGAAGTACTTCTTAAGAGCAAAGAGCTAACTTGGACTAATAATCAGTGTGTTCAATACCAAGTGTTCAAGACCTACTTCTCCCTCAGAAACAACACCCAAGCTCACAGAAAAACCCTCCCACACAGATTTTTTCATCCTGTGACAATGGTCTCAACTACAGGAGATCACCAATGCTTACTATCCCATGCTTTCTCCTTGCCTCTCACATATCCCAAAACCACACAATGAACTTCAGCCCCAGACAATGGAGAAATGGTATTTCTTCACAGGAGCAATAAGCAGCTATTTAAACACAAACCAGCTCTATCCTCACATTTGTATTAAGTAAACACATACTGTGATGACACCATTAACGGCTGGTACTGTTCAAGCACTGCTTAGTGACTCTGAGGAAGAGCTGTATGTTAATGCTTTAGCAAAGGATTAGTTGTTTGCTGGTTGTGGGTGAAAAGCATGTTTCAGAAATGAGACACAGAAGGGCCCAGACTTGTTGATGGGAGGAGAATACTGCAGAAATTGGATTGTGTAGGTGAATGTTGGGTGGGGGAAAAGGAGTGGGATCTGAAAAGAGTTTGCCTGTAGACTGCAGTATAATGGGGGAGGGAAGAGAGACAGATTATACACCAAAACAGAGCCCTACTGCCAACCGCTCCTTCAGGCATTACCTTAGACGAACCATCGCTAATAGCACAGGGAACCAAAGCTGGCTCAAGGAGTGCTCTGCAACGCTGCAGTATAAAGGAGTTGGGGAAGAGCTGGGCCTAAGCTGGAACTCAGGAAGATGCGAAGGAACTGGTAAGAGAAAAGCTGACAAGCAGATGAAGACACATTCATCAAAAAGCTACTAAACAGCAGAGGTTTTAAACTAGCCACACTTCTATTCTGTGAAACTATTGCAAAATATTCCAAGTTCTTCCAGCCAGAGGTACCCTTTTCATTATAAAATAAAAGAGCAAACCATACCTGAGTCAGAACATCCAGCTGTCCCATAATATTCTCCAAGGTATTTGCAAGACTGGTCTCCTCCTCCTGTTGCTCATGGTTCCTACCAGAATCCTGAGTTTTTGTTTTCTCAAGATGAATACCACAGCCCATTTCTGATCGCTAGAAAAAGAAAGAGACAATCTGCTATTGTGATGCAAACAACTGGAGAAGGATTTCTGTTTCATGGCAAGGGAACAGTAAAGCACAGCTTATGCTGGGACAGTTTATGCTACTAGAAACAGGTAAAGGAGAAAAGGAATTGTTCTTGCCACAGCTGGACAAGGAAAAGCTGCTGCAGACTTGTCTGCCTTCCCCAGGGTGGAAGGAGTTTTTTGTTGTTTTCTGTTTTGCTGGGTTTGTGTGTGTGTGTGTTTTTAAACCTTCATCGGGAAGGGCAAACTTTGGATAACAATCCTGAAGCAATACTGTAAGTTTCAAGTTCTATATGTATGTGCAAAGCGCTTTGACATGCTCATGCGGTACACAGGCACAGACTGCGCAAGAAAATGAAGACTTACTGGAGCCACATGGAAGCACTACATCCAAATTATAAGAATTAAGTAAGCCACCCTGAGAGGAGCACAATTATCTCACTCCAGCAGTAAAAGCCTCTCTCCATGCTGGTAGTTGTAAGAACGCAGGGATGTTGTACCACAGTTCACCAGGAGCAAACTGTTTCAATATGAATTAAAACAGGCAGTCTTGATTTAGTGATTTTAATTTTGTATCTTGAACAGGTTTTCCCTCCTCAATGAGGTTAAGAACAAGTTTACTTTGAAGTTTCAATTTCAACTGGTTTAGTTACGCAAGCTTGAGTATTTCATTCAGAATAAATTAAGTTTTAAAAGCACAAACAGATCCCTACTAGAGAACTCATTCTTCTTTCCTTTTCTTTCAAAATGGCATCTTTCTTCTAGAATAAACACTATTTGCATTATCTGCATTACCATCAGTAGAAGCAGTGCAGAGAAGTTTATCTAACAAGGTAGCCAACTAGTTAAGCAATCGTAGACTTAAGTTTCTCAATTTACACTAACAGACAAGATGTGAATCTAAAGCCAAGATCACAGCGCTCAAAACTCTATGGCCTGACACCTGGTGCAGCTCCATCCTATGCACTTCTTACTCACACATATGACTAAAGTCTGCAAATCAACAAGAAGCACAGAATTCTGACAGATTGGAAAATGGTCTCTGAAAGTTCTCCCACACATACTTCTTCTAAGCAAGAAGTCAAGAGTTGCTTCCATCTCTTCTCTCACACACACTACTACAAAAGCATTTCTCAGCAGTGCTGTATCAATTTACCTGCTCATCTCTGTCTTCGATGCCAGGCGTGTGCAGATGTGCAACTAAGCTGCGATAAGACCTCAGACTAGCTCATGTAACTTTAAACCCCAAAATGTTTAGTGCATTATGAAGATACACACGTGTATTCATACACACCTACATAAATACGTGTTTTTTTAAAAAGAAATATATATTAGAACACTTTCACTGCTGCAAGTCACAGATTTTGGCCGCAGAAAGGCTTCCAAGGCTGAGGTCTAGCCCAACAGGTAGGCAAAATAAGCAATAAGCAATGCGAAGAGAAATGTGACTACATAAGGAAACTGGAGACTGAGAGGGGAAGGGGAAAAGAAGGCACAGAACAGTAGGCTTTGACAGGAGAATGCCTTGATGCTGACCACTAACTGCTAGCAGGGGCTGACCATCCTTCCAGTCCCTGTCAAACAAACTACCCTCATACAGCCAAGGATCACAAGACCAGTTTTGCATAGAGAGCAGGAAAGGAAGGGAAAGGTTCAAAGGATACATAGAACAACTGTTCCACAGGGATCACTGCGCTACACCGCAGGCTTGGGATGCAGCCGGGTATCAGGTGGTGCCAGCCACACCAGCCTCTGCTAATTTGCTTCCTCCCACTTGCTTGGATAATTTGGATTACCCACAGGCCCTAGGCCAACACAGCCCACATTCTAGGTCATGCTGCACAGCCTTGGGCATGGGAGCCACACTCAAACTACTCCTGGGTTGCAGGTAGCCCAAGAGCCACATGTTGCTGCCTGATGCATTGCTTTAATCAATCAAAATATGTTCTTGCAGAGATGAGATAATGCCAGCCAGCTACTTGCTGTTTGAATTTAAAAGTAAAAAACAACAACAAAAAATTTCCCAACAAAACACTTTTTCAATGGGTAATCAGCACTAAAAAGCATGTTTCCTTGTTATTTTAAGGCTAACTATCCTATCCTGATGTAACTTTAGGTCAGTCAATCATGGCACAGCAGAAATTTAAGTGAGCTAACACTGCGTACAACCTGCACTTAAAAACCCCAAATGACAATGAGCTATCTACTTCAAAACCATTAGAACAAGCTGACTCACAGAAGCAGAAAAATGACTGTACTAACATATTTTCTCCCTCTATCTTTATCGCATATGTCAGACAGCTTTTCATAAAAAGCTGCTGGGTTGAACTCAAGAGTTGATATTCTCTTTGCTACAGTCCACAAAGTTTAAGAGCCTGGCATATTTGGAAGGTCAATACTGCAGAGATGCTCCCACAGCTGATGCTTTATGAATCAGGTGGTCCTTCATCATTTCAAGTTAAAGCCAGGGGCAGCAGCAGCCTCTTGTCACAAATGCTAAATTCTGCTGATCAGCTCACAGGCTATGTACCACCCCCATGAAAAGCCAAGCAAGCCACCTCCACAAAGCTCAAGTGGGCTCCTAAAGGCACTCTGCATGGTGGCAACACCCTCAAGAACAGAAGTATATCTACATTTAAAATAGAAGCATGATAATATGGCATAATGTCCCATTTCAAACACCACAGCTGCTGGAAAAGTTCCTTATACCCATCATCATCCAGAAGATAATCTGCAGCTAGAGCTTTCAGCAGTGAAGTACTGAATTCATCTATCTAAACTAGGGACATAACCAGCCATCAAATAAAAACTATGCCAATGTGTCATGGAGTGTAACTTCCAAAAGGGAGGCTTTTAATTGACCACGGTATTTGAATATCCAGTTCAAGGAACAAGCGCATCCTACCTAACCTACCCTGGCACTGCAGGTGCAAAAAACAAGTAACCAACACCTACACCTACAGACAGCACTTTGACTTGCCTGCCCACAAACAGGCAGGCAGAGAAACTGGTCAGTTTGCTCTATAGCTTCTTACTCATCCCACCTGCTCTGGCGGCACCAGGCTGCAACCTGAAGTATGGGACCCATCCAAGTCAGCTTCTCAAACAGTGGCCCTATATACAGCATCAACAAGATACTGGATTAAGGGCTAAGCCTGGATTTGCCCAACATAGGTAGGCCCAGCACAAGGCAGAGGTCACTGAGAACGCTGCAAACTCTCAGCTAAACACACGTGAAAACACTACAAGCTGCAAATGCAGCCAATGAAGTATAGAAGAGCAGGAGGACAACATCAAAGAATCTGCTGAGAGTCAACCTGGCCCAGATGGACATACACACTGCTGCACTTCACAAAGGCACAACATCTTCCTTTTCAGAGGTTAAAGCATCCGTCTGGATCAAATTCACTAGACTAATTTCAACCCACTTTTTCCAAAGAGGCTGAGGAGCCCAAGTAGGTATATTTGCATTGACACTACCCAAAGCATGTCCCTCTGCTACCAGCTAACAGAAGCTCTGTGAACAAAGGGGAACAGTGACTTCATGGCATCATGGAGAAAAACAGTTGTGGGGCTTCTTACTTCTTTCAGGTTTTTAATGCTAAAATCTCCATGTTTTAGTCAAGGAAAGCTTTGCTTGCTAACATAGCCAGGGCTTCACAGGGCAGATGCTGGAAGATTTTACAAGGACCCTAAATTGGAACAGACACACAGGATTTTGTTTGACATTAATTTTAGGAAGGTGCCAAACATTCTGATGAGCTCAAACACATTCTTCATTAAAAAACTGGAAAGAGACTGCAATGCTCAGAGGGACAGGTTGTCTGCCACAAGCATCACCTAGACTTCTGTTATAGTTCAAATACAGCCGCTGTGACACCAGCGGAAGCTGCATTATAAAGGCAACAAGGCTGCCTCTACTGAATGGTTAGCAGAACTTCCAAATGTGACAGTGGTAAGCATCGTTGTGGAGTAATTCAGGGAAAGCTTTGCCCTTTGCAATTAACAAATGAGGGAAGTGTTTGGAAACTTTCCCTTAGCCAGACTACAACTTGTACTTACCACTACCATAACGGGCAGGCAGTATATCTGAAAGGAAATGTGCACCCAAGTGGGGAAAACTGAACTGCCCTAACACTAAAACCTCAGATTTTGTAAGAGAGGGTTAAATCAGCCCCTGCTGCTGTCCATAAGAATGAGCGAGAAAACCCTCGCAGACCAAACTACAGCCACCCTTCTCCTAATAGCAATCTGTATCATGTGGTGAGCCAGCACTAGTCATTTAAATTCTAACAGACTCTTTATAACACTGCAAACAACATAGAAATATGCCCTGGCACTGTGACAGTCTCAGCACTGATGAGCATCACCATTAGAGATACAACTGTGCTTCCCATCTGACTCACCTGCAATGTAAAGCGCTGCTGAATCCTGAGGACAGGCACCAGAAACAACAAAATTGCTACAGAGGTTTCATGTATTTTAGTCAGAGTTCAAGTGCACAATTTACTTGGCACAACCAAATCAATGTATTTGCCATTAAATACCTTGTTACAACATCTGCGTATTAAGCTCTAGGGGTATAGCAAGAAGCAGCTGAACATTAAAGGAAGAAGAGATGAGCCGTTTCAGAATACAATACAGCTCTCAGTGACAAAGGGAAAACAGAAGTGATTTATTTATAGCAACCACTTAAAGACAGCACAGTGCAACTACTTGGGGGAAGGGGAAAATTAATCATCCTTCATTCCAGAGGTCTCTTACTGAGCCTCTTATGAAAAGTGTTCTGGCTAAGCAGCATTCTGGCCAGCTATTATAGCCCTGATAGCAGGGTGGGGGGAAAGTATTAACTACACAATGTGTGTACATCTGTAGTAAAACTGCAAGGAACAACTAAAAAAAAAATGCCATTTTGCTTTCTAAATGGTGATATTTAGAAGATATATTGACAGGATAAGCAACTACCTGAATTTTACACCTACTAATAGAAAGTAGTACTATTTGAGATGTACCTCAGATAACTACATTCTTAAAATTAAATCCTGAGGAAATACTTATTTTTCCATCTTTTCACCTCTCTCCACTGGAAGGGAGCAACTGAGTGATGAGAAGGCAATAGGTGCAGTTCTACCTTTAAGTCCCCTTAAATCAATTTCCAAAGTGTATCTACTATTTTAAAGGGGTTTGTTTCTTCTTTAAAGAGAGTAAGATATTATTAAGTATTAATTTTCAAGTACCTAGAAAGATTCATTCCCTTTGAGCAACACATACGTCCAATGTATTCAATTCAATACGGACATCTGATGGATTAAAACTCGCTAAGTGCAATTAAATTCACTATTCCAGCTGAAAAGAATTCGCTATGAAATAACAGAGGAGCAGAAAACTCCCAAAGGTGGTATACACTGTTTATTCAGATCTCAATTCTACTTAATCGAAATGACAGAGAAATACCATTAAAAGTCTTCTATTTTGAGAAGTCATTTTCACCACAGGTAAAGTGATATTTTAAATGTGTTCCTGGAGAGCAACAGTGACATCCAGTGGAAGCGTATCAGCTTCAAGGTAAACTCCACAGGAAGGTCATGGAGTATACCATGCTAGATTGGAGGACTTGTTAAAAACTGAGAGGTAACCTCATTTCTCCCTGCTACATACAAAATACCATTGACTAAACACAGCTCTTCAAGCACAAGCACGTTTCTCTAGCCTGGAAAAGCATCCCCTCTTTAAGACAGCACTGAAATTTCTGGAGCAATCACATTCTTCAAGCCTTGCATTACTCCACATTAACTGTCCAGAGCAGCGCAGGGTAACAACTAGAAATAGGATACAAGTTAATTTAACCTTGTGAAACAATTTATAGGACTATTCATCCTCCCTCACCTCTTATTTCAGGACTCAAGTTGCAGTAGTGAAGGTGATTTGGGAGGGAGGGAGGAGGAGAAAAAGGGACATGAAAAGAATGTTAATCCCCTTTTATTTTTGCTTCACACCACAAGTTGGGCTAGATATGCCAGAGGCCAGAAATGTTTTAGACAGAACCCTTCTCCCTGATGGTGTTACTAAAAATACCAAGTTAAAATATTAAAACTTGGCACCTATACAGTAATGGCCATGTTTTGCTATAGGCACATAAATATTAAATCTGTGATAACCCTAAGAAGTAATATAGTTAATAGGTACAACTCAAATCCCTTTAAATCCCAAGGCACTCTTGTGCCAAAGCCTAAGTGAACCACTGGCAGAAGCAGGCTAATGGAGTAAGGTTTGTGTATTTTAAGTGAAGAAGTATCATACCATCCAGCAATGCAAGCTGCCAGAAAGAGAAGAGACAAGGCTACCAGCTAATGGCCAGCTACAGTACTCAAACATGCATGAAAACAACCTGACCATACACAGAAGGCTGCACTCAGACTGAAACACTAGCATCCTATCTCTGCAAGCGTCACTGTTTGGCAGTCTCCTGACGAAGCAGGTACTCACTCTGCTCCTGCCTGCCAGAAAGGAAAAGCTGTTCCCATCCTATGTGGCCTTGCTCTTTGGTTCACTTTCTGTTTATCCACTTAACTTACCTCTATTCTCCGTGTCACTTTTAAACCAAGACAGACATCAGTATCGTGGTTTTCAGGGTACCTTCAAGTAACAAGTATCTATGCACCCAAGCTACGCGCTGCCTGTGCTTTTCAGTTGGCTTATACATGAGCATCCACTATATATACCATGGCATCAACTGGTTGTTTGCCAGCCAAGATCAGGCTCATGAGTTTTTGTGCTATGTGATCTTTGTTTTACACAGAAAGATGAAGGAAAGTAAATTCCTGCACTGTTTCCAAAGAGGAGTGTAGCTGGCACTGGGAGGGATAGAAGACTCAGTTCCTTAAAAACTGGCAATGCAGATCACCACAACCTCAATTCAGAAAGGAACATAACTCTAAAAAAGCTAAGGTTTCCAAATTACTAGTTACTAATGCAATACTACATTAATTTGGTCTTACTAAGGGAAAATGATAAAATGTACGAAATAAGCTTCAATAGTCAGCTCCTTTCCAATTTGAGTTACACTTTCAACAGCTAAAAAGCCCTCTACAAACCTCCAAGAACGGGCAAGTTCTGCATTTATTACATTTCCACAAGCACAAGTGGCTTTTCTATGACAAGTGAAAATGGGAACTAGGACTGCCAGGCATTGAAAGCCCAGTGGAAGTGCATGGACAGGTAAGACTTCATAACTACCAGCTGCTGAAAAAAATACAGCAGGTCTGTACTCCTTGAGAAGGTGAAGCTGAGTGTGGCCTTCAGCATGGTAGGTTTGTCTTTTCTTACTTTGCTTAGACATTTTACCTCTCTTAACCAATTCTCCCTTCCCATCAGCCTTAGCGTTGTCTTGGGAGATATGAAGAGGTCTTCTCAAATTCAGTATAGGAATAATTAGGCTTTGTTGTACAGGTGATACTTAACTGGCTATTTTAACACTGCTCCTGGAGCAGAACAGCACCAAAAATCTCAAAGGAAGAGTTTTGGTGGAAACAATCCCCTATAGGAACAAAAAGCTAAATATGAGAACCATTGCTAAGAAATTTCACCAAGAACTGAACTACTGGTCTCTGGCCTTATTTAAGGCTGCTCTTGGGAAAGGCTCCCAAGAGAAAGCAGCCAAACACTGAAACAAAGTGCTTATCCTCAGCCTTGGGTTAGCCAGCTACAGGTTGATACCAACAGTCTCCAAGGCAAAAAGCAAAACACACAGAGATCCCCTAAAGTGGGAACAACAGCTTCCAGCTCATTTTCTTCATCAGAATCATCTGCCTCTAATGAAATAAGTATGTACATGCTGTGTAACATACATATCATGTACATATTTATGTGTATTACTTGTGGAATCACAGAATAGTTAGGATTGGAAAGGACTTTAAGATCATCCAGTTCCAATCCCCCTGCCATGGGCAGGGATACCTCACACTAGACCATGGCACCCAAGGCTCTGTCCAACCTGGCCTTGACCACTGCCAGGGATGGAGCATTCACCACTTCTTTGGGTAACCCATTCCAGTGCCTCACCACCCTCACAGTAAAAATATAACTAATAAAAAAATAAATATATGTGTGTATATATACACATATGTATACACAGCAGGTGTGTGCTTGCATATAACATAACAATTTGTTACTGCTTTTGCTTAAAGTTTGCATTTTAGCAGAAAAGTCTGAGGTCTTAGAAGCTTTTCAAGCTGGAGCCATCTTCATCTCAGAGCTGACAGAACAGCAGCTTGGAAAAGCAAAAAACCATAAACCTTGCCTCCGTCCCTTCTCTTTGAATTATGACTCAAGCATTAGAACAAGCCACATACAGCAGCAACCTAAGTGAGTGAATTTACATTAATTAGCCTGAGATGCTGAACTTAAAAGGCAATTTTTATTCTGACCAATAATGACTTGTCAGGACTTGCCTTATTGTTCCAGAGCCTTAAAGAACAAATCTATTTGCTGCAAGGTGACAGAAATAAAAAGCTGATCCTCTTATTTCTGCAGGAAGTCTTGTCAAACCAGAACACACAGGAAAACAGTTGCTGCAGCACAGCTGCTCCCATCCACTAAAAGCCAAATCTGTTGCAGGTCAGTGCAGTCATTCCGAGCCTCCTGGAAAGCCAAGCTGAGGGTGCCTATACCCTGCCTTTTCTCTCTCTTAGGTACTTCATCAAGATCAGAAAACTCTGAAACAGACTGCAACATGTAAAAATATCAACGCACAATATCAGAGAAGACATAAGCTTTCATTTGTTTGGCATGTTCACCCTTTTTTCCTTACCGTGACCAGATCTAGAGGAAAGTAAACCCAAAAGTTTCAGGATAAAGAGCAACATCATAGAGGCAAAACCCATCAACTTGTGAAAACTTCATTTTCACACGGCAACAACAAGAAGAAAGGTGAAATAGAGTATTAGAGCGCTAGCCATTAACAGAGGCTTCCTGGCACATCCTCCAGAAAGGAGCTCTGCTGTTAACTGCTTGCGAGGCAGACATTCATTTAGTTGAGTGAGAGAAAACCATTTATTTTGCCCTGATGCAGCCTCAGACAAATTAAGATGAAGAAAAATTGGCAAGATCTACAGTGAGGCTCCACAAGCAGCACAGTCAATGGATAGAGGTGTTCAGTTCCACTCAGGTGAACTTGGGCTTCCTGATATGAAGAAACCTGGCAGTGTTACCAGGCTTTAGCTCTCCACTGAATTAGAGCTGGACTCCAGAGCTCAGCCGGATACAGCCTTTCCAATGATGAAACCAAGCAGTTACCCCTTAGGGGCTACCCGCAAAAGGGAAGATGCAATACTGATGCCTTCCTGCCTGATGTTCTGGGCTGGAACCAGATTATCTGTACCAGGGTGAAGGAGTTCAGACAGGCCTGTAAACACACAGCATAAGACCAAGTTTCTCTCTCTTTTTTTTTTACCAAGAACATGTGTTTATAAGTGAATGGGCAGTCTGCTCTTTCTGGCCTATGTTAGCCAGAGCTCCTACTAACCATGCTACCATAACAGGAAGGATGATTATGTTCCCCAGATTCTAGAGATACTGCAATAGGCAGGAAGAGATCAAGCAAACATTCTCAGCTAGCCAGCCTTACTCACCGTGACAGCTCCCTTAGTCAACCAAGTGTCTGGAACTTCTTGGAGGTTAGAGTTCATCCCACTCTAAATCTCTGGTTTCCAGGAAGATGAGCGAAGACACCACAGGAGCACACTTCTTGCACAGAAAGAGCTACTAGCTGCTCTTGCTCAGAGAAGAATGTGAGTGATGAAAGAAAATGACATCTTTCTGGCTCTCACAATATTTACAAGCAGAGCCTCTTGAGGCACAGCCCAAAGCAGAGACCCATCTCTGTCCACACCACAAAGGAGGCAGATGTTCAGCGTCTGAAGGTGTACACTGCTCCTGTTGAAACTCTGTCTCCTTGCAAAAAATTGCAATCACATGTTGCAACAAGCTTATGCGAGTGAGCTGCCTTCAGCAGAAGAGTAATAAGGGCCAGGCAGCTGGGGTAACCATCTGCAACTACACTGCTTGCGAAGAACATGTGGAAGAGCTCCTGAGCATCCTTTGGTCAGTTGTAGTAAGAGTCTTACGAAGCCCTATGAAGCTTCTGCTCAGACAGCCAAGCAGAGTAGAGAGCATCTAAAGCACTCATCACAATGTTGATCTCTTAAGTAAACAATCTACCTACCCATTCCAAAGGGAAGGCAGTTATTTGCCAAACTAAAGCCTCCCGGAGTGGGAACACAGCCTCACAGAAACAAGGTGACAAGCAGATCAGGAAAGGTAATAATTTTGCAGACCGCATTTATCCTGAAGGCTGAAGGTTGGAGCCTCTGCTGTGAATACAGGATTCCTCCCATACAGCACTTAAAGATAAATAAATAGAAGGGGGTGAAGGAGGAGGTGCAAATGACAACACACATTCACATCCAATTGCAAAGAACTACAGCTCTGTGCCTTGAAAGTGCTTCCCAGGAGGGGATTTCACAGTAAGTGAAAGTGTACAAAAGAATTTGCCCATGGTAATGGATGCCAAAATTAGAGATAGTTACCATTTGGAAGCCAAAAGGTCAGAAAAAGAAGAGGCACATCTGGCCTATGAGTAATTCAGGAGGAATTTATTTACACAAGGAACTAGTGGCTGACAGAATGAACTGCTGCAGTCAGCACAGAGATCCCAGGCTGAGAGCAGGAGGCACACAAGGTCACCAAAGAGGAAACAGAACCAGCAAAGGGAGAGGTGGAGTCAGCTTTGGACATGCAGTTAAAGGCTTCAGACAAGCTTTAGGTGAGCTTGGCATTCACAGGAGGGACCCTCTATGTTTCTTGGTGCTTCACCTTTGTTCATTATAATTCAGCAACACTGGCTGCAGAAATGGGAAGTGTATGGCCATGTTTTTGCAGAGGAGCTAGCTCCAGGGGCTATCACACTCTTAGATTGCACCCCAAGGGATGCAGCTCGAGCATCTGTGCAGTCAGACTGGTTTTACTTCCTAAGAGTGGGAGATGTTCAGGAATGTACCATTGGTATGGTTTCTGTCAATTAGCCAGAAGATGTAGTGGATGTTTGCTTTCATGACTAGCCATGAGGGATTTCAGGTCCTCTCCAGTTGTAATATGAAAGATGCCGATTTGCAACTCTGATGTAGACATCCTTCTTGTGGATCCTTTCCTGGTTCCTTGTGGACAGCATTGCACCAGCATGTCAAGCTCCATCTTTCTGCCTGCCACAGGTTCACCATCCCTTTGCTGTTTCACCCTGTGTAACACCACCATCATCACAAACACTCCCAGACTCCAACCGTATTTGCTCTGTTCACCTTCCTCCACATATTACTCACTCCTCAACCATCACCAGTGCCACCGTGACAGCAAGTCAAAATCAGATCCAAATCTCTAACAGATCCAAATCTCCCCAGCAGATCATGGTTTTTGGAATTAGCCTCTAATCCTATTCAACAGAACTCTTTGGGAAAAATGGCCATTGAGGAAATAAGCATAGCCCAATGCCTGGAGAAAATGTTAAACCCAGCAGTTTAGGAAGAGACCTAAATGCCTATCTCAACCAAAAGACATCTGAAGAGTTACAGGCCACTTACTTAATAGTCTACTGAAGCACTGCTCTTCCCAAGCTTCACTCTGTGAAGTCTGCTATGCCATTAGCTTTCAAATTTGGTAGCTCTACAATTGAGTACCATTTAACTTCAAAGGAGCTGAAGATACTTAAAACATTTGTACTCTTGAATTTCAAAAGAGCAGAAAGAGTTTTTGGCAGGAGAGTGACAGAGGACAACTCTGCACCTCCGCCCACATCTCTTAAATTGCCGAAACAAGGGATTACCTGCTTTTGAGTCTGTCTGTACATCCACTCATATAAGCAGCTCTCTCAGAGTCCTACCAGAAGCCGACAACTAAGCTGCTTATATTTAAGTTATACGGTTGCAGAATTCACAACAGAAGTGGCAAGAGAAACACTTCCCCATCCCCTATAAGCTTATATTCTGCCACATCTATTACCTCCCTTGCCAGGATACCATTAGTCTGAGATGAGCAAACTCCATGCATCCCTTGCCAACAGTGCATTTAGAACCATAGAATCAGAACAGTTCGGGTTGGAAAGGACCTTAAGATCACCTAGCTCCAATTCCCCTGCCATGGACAGGGACACCTCACACTAAACCATGTCACCATTTCACAGCCTTCTGGACACTTGAAGCTCCTACTCCTCCTGCTCAAAACAGCTTTGCCTCTGAGGTACTGAAACACGAACAAGTTTTAAAGTATTTTCCTTCAGAAAGCTATACGCAGAGTCTTAGACAGAAGTCTCCTCATCAGCCACCTCCTTTGAAAAGTGGTATATCTCACAGAGTTACAACACACCTGAAGAAGGTTTATGTTTAAACTCAAGTTCATGTTTAAACTTCAAGGTTTATGTTTAAACACCTGAAGGTTTATGCTTAAACTCAAGTAAAGAATCTCTGTATCAATGAACTGCTTTCCATAATACTGCATGAAAAACTGTTTACCAGCTTAGCTTATACTACAATGATTTTATTCTTAATTTTCAGGGCACAAGTTTAGATAACACCCAAGCATTTTCTAACTGTCCATGTGACATCAACTGCTCAGCATTTGCTCCTAGCACTTGACCATACATAGTCTTCTTGGAATTAGTCAACAATAGCAGCAAATCTGTCACATAACTCAACAACTGTTCTTGTATCCTCACGTCAGCTGTAACTGCATGTACGAAGCCTTCCTTGTGTTTGGGAAAAACACCACCACCACCAAACCCTCAAAACCAAAACACATTATCTGCACTTTCTGCAGAGAACAAATCGTAGAATGAATGTTTTTACAACATACCAGATCTGTGAACACGTCTTTTGATCTGATCGTACACAACTCCTTATACAGATAGACATTTATGCTTACAGTTTACTCATACCAGGACAAGCATAAAAGATCAAATTTACAAAGTCACATAGAAAACCTTATTCTGACTTTGTTTTAGGTCCTTAGCACTCCATACTGTAGCTTAAAGCATGAATTTACTCTCACCACATAGCATTTGTATTTGCTTCAATCTAGAATCTTATCGGATCAACACACAGGGCTATAAAACTCCATTTCTTTCCATCAGCTCCACACAGCATGCAGCACGAGCTCTTGCCTCAACTGCAGTTTTCAAGACAGTAATGCAACATTTAATACCAACGACTGTTAGCTTGTAATGTAAAAGTAAGCATTTATTTGAGAGCTACCATAATTCTGACCCAACATTTAAAGTCTCACATTTACATTAACAGGTAGTGACAATTCACTTCTGACAGCTTTAGTGTTTTTCTTTATCACACTTCCGTGTCTGTGCTTTTACACCATAGTCGCGACTTCAATTCCTGCTCATCATGAGCTTCTCTCTTGTTTTCATCAGTCCTTGCATGAAGGAGTTTTACTTTCAAAGCAAGCTGTATCTCCCAAACCTTTTATTTACAGAAAACAAAAGCAGGTGGGCAGAGAACTTTGAAGTTCATATCTATTGTTGCAAACAAGCCCAATACCCTGATTCATACGGAACTTTTAACCAATCGCCTGAGAAACCAGCATCTGCTAAAGGCTCCAGTCTCCCTCTGCCTAGGAAATGAAAATTGGTTTAGAGCAAGTTTGTTCCCAAGTTCACCAACCCTGACGAGGCTTCATGCCTCTTCTTTCCCACAGGTTATTTTGGATTCTTTTTCTACCATTCATTTTGATGACAAACTGGTTTTGATGCCTGTGTACAGTTATTCCTGCATGTTAGTCTGACTCTCCCCAAGAGAAACCAGATACTAAACCAAGTGATTTTAAACAGCTCCTGTTTCGGTTAGTATTTGTGCTTTCACAAGGATTAAGAGAAAAACTACATAAGTGAGCATGAACTCCCCTTGGAAAAATAGTCTCCCTGCCTTACGTAAAGGGTGAAACAGATTAAAGATGTGTCAAGAAAAACATTCATACATTTTTGGGGTACCAAAACCAAAAAATAACCTCTGTGCCAGTTTTAAATGCAGTTACATCCCAAAACTGTTGCAAAACCTGAGTATTATTCCAGAATTCCGGCATGCTAACACAGCGGCAGAGAAAGATAGAGCTTCATTCTTCACTGAAGGGAAAGGTGACCTTGGCATGAAGTCAAGAGCTACAGGTGGCAGTTTCAAGTCTGATTTTGATGGGAAAAGACTGATGTCAGCTACACAAAATCCACCAAGTAAGTATTTCACTATTAAAAAGCAAACATTTTGATGAAAAGAAAGAACTGAATATATAGTGAAATGGAAGTCTTGCAGTAAGTTGTAGCAGTGACAGTACTGTTACAAAGCCCAGCATTAACACATTTCTAAAAGGTAAAAGTAATGAAATTCATTTGAAAGAAAGAATACTGCTGTTGCCCGGAGAGATGGTGGATGCCCCATCCCTGCAGACATTCAAGGCCAGGCTGTATGTGGTTCTGAGCAACCTGATCTAGCTGAAGATGTCCCTGCTCATTGCAGGAAGATTGGACCAGGTGACCTTTGAAGGCCCCTTCCAACCCAAACTCTATGATTCTATGAATGGACATCATAGAATAGTTATCATACGGCCAAGACTTCTCTCAGGATATACTTAAAATAGCAAACTAAGCCTTCTTCAGAGATACCTGCTCTTGTTAACAGCAAAGAACATTTCGTATCAATTCTAAACTTAACCTATGGTATTCAAAACAAGAATACTCTCAGACTACATTATTTATTCTTCTCCTTCTAACTTCAGTAATTATAACTGCCTTAATATTAAAGCACTGCATTCCTAAAGCTAATACGCAAGGATATTGAGTGTTAGTCATATTTTACATTTCCATTCTGATGAAGTGTACTGTGCTTTGAGTAGAGCCCACATACAAGCTCTACACAATTGTTCTTGTAACAGGCAGCCACAGTACAACTGATACACCCTCCCCCCAAAAAAAAATTAGACTGTATTGTCTTTGGCAGCACCAGCCTGTGTGATGTGAGACCAAAAAAAAAAATGAATGAAACTCCCCTCCTTTATTGCAGGACAGAGCTGCATCACACCTTCAAGGCAAACCAATGCTCTTAACTGCATAAAAGACCACATTGTAGAACTGCATCAGACTTAGTTGACTAAGACACTGGTCTTAGTTTTGCCAGCTAGCATCCAAGCCCACCACTGCAAGCACCTTCAGCCCTGCTTCTCAATCAGGAATAATTTTACCCTTGATGGCAGGCAAATGTTTCATTTACAAGTTCCTATTAATGCTCATAGCTAATTTGGCAGATCTAGTGGAAGCATCGTTTGTGCTATTCAGGCCAAAAGATAACACCACATTTGCCCAAGAAGTAAACAGGAAGGAGGAAGCCTACTCACTACCACTCAGTTTGATCTTCTGTAAGTTGCACATAACACAGGAACTGCCCCACACTTTTTATATTCAGGTAGCACCGCTGGGATCAGCAGCTCCTGTGCTGCACACCCAAGCCAAAGGTTGCATTAGGTTGGCAGTTCAAAATGCTCACTCCTTTGAAGTAAAACTCAGGTCCCCAAACCAAAGTATGTCTCTTCCACATGACTCAGCATGGATTCACTTCGCCCTCTGCAGAAACACAGCACCTGGTCCAAACCAGTATATCACCTCAAAGAATATAGTGGCCTGTTTCCCACAGGCTCAGAGCATGAGTGGAGCAACTCCTTGTCAACCAGTACCACATGTCACACATTTGCCTGTTAGCAGCACACAAACAGTTGGTCCCAGCAGCATCTATTAGAGGTTCTTCCAGGTAAACCCTCTTCTGCAGGGGAATAGTTTTGTCGGAGTGATAAACACTCAGGATAGTTAGTCATTGTTCAAGAGTTTTGTTCAGCAACTACCTCCAATGCACATCTTGAGAGGTTCTATGACAAAGAACTAAGTTTTAGAAGAGCTCTGACATTTTTCTTTCCTTAAATTACTACTGGATAGTAGGCTTTGGTAATAACAGCAGTATAGGTGGGTAAACTTATCATTATCTCCCATTAGTGGACACCTTGTCTACACTATTTAAGCCATTCCTTGGAATGTTACAAACTGAAAGTATTTCTTTCCATAAAGGCTTTGTCTCTGCTTATTTCTGCCCAGAATTATATTACACATATCTTAAATTAAAGCAGATAGAGTTAAAAGTTACTCCAGTTCAGCAGGCTAATAAACAGAGGTCATTGGACTGCTAGTTTCATAGCCTGCATAACTTTAGAGTTACAACATAGGAGAGAAGGAAAAGGAAGAAGTCAGGTTTAGCCAAAACTACCCAAGGATCAATAAAGACTTTCACCTCCTCATTCCTTCTGTGATTGCATCTTATCATCCTCTCCCACCCATCTAGCACTATCATCCTCTGGTTTTGTTTGCTTTCTTTGTAGAGCACCCCACATAATAAAGCATCATGTTTAGAGCTGCACACTCAAATCCTGTCCATCACAAAATACTACAACTATTCCAACCCTCCAGCAACGGACTGAAATCATATTAAGTAAAAACGCTACTATGCTTAAGATAGAATATGAGTTTATTCCAATAAAGATCTAAGTTGATATGATTAAAGACACTGCCACAGAACAAGAGATGTTGGCTAGAAGCTTACCTTTTAACTGAGGACATGCCACATATGTATAAACCCCTGGTTAAGAAACTGCTGTTCAGTTTACAGCTTACGTTGAACAAGATATGACAGTGGCTGTTTTTTGGTACAACATATTTCAGAATCCTCTAGGTATTCAAATGTATCAAAAATATCTGAAGATAGACTTCTGTATTTTGTCTTGAAGTGAAGCATCACATGGGCAAAAATTATAACTCATATGAGCAGGAACTTGAAAGGGTTACTCTCGTACTAGCCATGACATCCATCATCAGTATTACACTTTGATCAGCGCATCATACTGAATTACTCGGTGTATTTAGCCATTCAGTACAATGAGAATTCAGATGTCATTTAATACATGGTTCAGGGAACAGATATGAACTAATGTCTCCACACACTTAGGAAAGAAGTTCCAATACAGTACATCACCTATTTTTCATGTGTGATGTCTATGCACAGAGATTTCTTTTGTCTTTGCTGACCATCAGTGAAAAGCTATAGTGGACAATATCTATTTTCAGATTGACACCAGCCTAAATGATTCACATCAGCTAGAAAATCTGACTTCAGCTGTTACTCACATCTCTGCTTTTTTTGGGGACTGTCATCAGAGTCTACCACACAATTCTTTAACAGAGGCTGAAATAAGACATACATACATAGAATTTATTTCCCTTTTAAATATCTTGTGTTTCTTTTCCTAAAGCAAGTACAGTTAAACATCACAAACAACATGAAGTTGGTTAAAAACATATCTTGCAGCTCAAGTAAATACCAAGGAAAGATGGCTCTATAGTTCATCTTTCTAGCTGAGTCACATGCTTCCTAGCTGCAGGAAGGAACTCTGCACAACTTCTGTATGCTGACCTACCAGAGTTTGATGGGTTCCATCTTCTGGGATGATGGAACTCATGCCAGACTTCTGGGTTTTCAGTACCTCACCATAATCTGCCGCATCAAAGTTAGTCTTCCAGACCATCACCTGCAGAAGAAAGTTAATGTCTATTAAAATTTTCCACCTATGTTTGCTTAAAGGTCAATTTTGTCAGCACATCAGAGAAGAGACAGCAGATGCACACAAAGCTTATGCTTTAAGAAAGCATTGCCACTGATTAAAGATGTTATTTTTAAATACGCTACTGAATACAGACGTAGCATAACCATGCTCTCAATGTATAAGTGACCTCTTTCAAACATTCTTTGGGTCACAGACACCATGAAACTAGAGCAACCTAAAGAACTTCAAAGCAACATGCAGAATAACACCATTAAAACCATAAATACTTTAAAATATTATGCTTTGCATTACAACAGTTATTAGCCACACCCCAAACAACTAGTCAGTTGTTTAGCATGAGATTCAGTCACAGGAAAAGCAGAGTTCCAGACTCCGAGACAAGCATTAGAGATCTCGAGCTAGTTTTTCAGCTGAACACCATACTTAAGTCCCACTTACAGGCATATTCTCTCCATAATACAGTATTTATTTCAGAGGAGAAGAGAGGCCTCTAACATAAACCACTTCAGCATATCAACAGCAAACATTATGGAATAAAATCCTTAGCAGTGACTCCAAGTCTAGAAAGTTTAAGAGCAATCAATGAAGTATTTCAGAAGTCTGAAAGCCACCTACAAAGCTGGCAGCCCATCCTGGCTATCATAAATATGTGTTTATTCTTCACTTACAAGGTTTCAACCCTACTTAGTATGAAATGAAGGCTTTGTTGCATAGTTAACCAATGAGACCACACCATTGTGTAAGATAAAAAAAAGATGCTCTTTTATAGAATAAGTTGTCTCTCCACAGCTAGCAAAGGTACTATGTACAACTGAAAGGGGAAAAGGAAAAGAAAACAATAAAACACAAGTGATGCACTATACAGTTGCATACCACCCTCTGACTGATACCCAGCCTGACCCAAGCAGCAATTTGGGCCTTCTGGGTAACTCCCCTCAGTTTCTATACTGGGCATGACGCGCTGTGGTACGGAATACTTCTTTGGCTAGTTTGGGTCAGGTATCCTTGTCTCTGCTTCCTTCCAGCTTCCTGTGCCCCTCCTCACTGGCACAGCACAAGACTGAAAAGTCCTTGATCGGGGTAAGCATTACTTAACACACCGATGTTTTTAGTTGTTGCTATCAGTGTTGTTCTCAGTCTAAAGTCAAAACCACAGCACTTGCACCAGCAACTAAGAAAGAGAAAAATAACTGTTACAGCTGAACCCAGGACAGTATCTACTCCTTATTCCATACCATTCACATCATGCTCAGATTCCATTTTTTCAATATACCATTGCTTTTTGTCTCGTATATATATACACACACACATACAAAAAAAAAAAAAAAAAAAAAAAAAAGAGAGATTCTATCATTCCTTATTCCATGGACCAATTCCTATAAAGTTGCTGAATTCATTCAGTCCATGATGTCAGGCTCCACCTCTTGTAGCAGTCTTTCAGGGTAGGAGAGACAGTGTGTAGTGTTGGATTGCTGCCTGCTGACGATACTTCTGAACTCATCTGGTCACTGCTGAGCTCATCTGGTTTCATCAAAGTTCATTCTTTATTGGGATGACAATCAGAGGGAAGTCAGGGCTGCTGCCTCACTCCAGGGCATTGATGCCAATGAGTGGGCACACGATGAGGGTGCACTCCGTATAACTTTCCACCACATAGGTCATGTACATTTGACTTCACCTGGATCTATGGGTGCATTCCTGGCTTCCAGCCTATGACAGATCATCTCTAGAATGGCTGATTCCTTCAGGTACTGGATGCCTCTCTCTATCGTGGTCCACTTGGCTGAGTGACACACATTGTCCTTGGCGGGAAACCTTTCCTTCACAGCTGCCAAGAGCCACCTCCAAAGGCTGAGGGACCATTTCTCTTTTGCAACCTATTTGTCAATTCCCCCTTTCCTAGCAAGTGATCCCAGCTGCTTGGCTCCCCTACCTTCTAGCTCATGACCACTGTCCACTGTCCCAGCACTGGAGCCACCAGGTGACAGTGTGCTCCCCTGGATGACAGCTGAAATCTTTTCGTATATTCTGTGACTTGGTTGAGGTCCAGGATGAAGAAGTTACCTCTTCCTCTTATTCCTGTAGTAACAACTCTTGATCAGATGCCATTCCCTGTAGTATGCGCATTGGGTCTTCATCTTTCTTCACTGCACGAGTTGCTCTTCGTGGCTGTCATTTGTTTTTCCCCTTGCTTATAGGAGCACCTGATATTGGCACAGATTGGTCCGTTTGTTCAGCTGTGGTGCCCGTCACTGCGGCTGGAGGGGCTGCGCTTTCAGATATAAATCTAAGAGGAGAGAGCAGTTCCTTCATGGGATCTAAGAACAGGAAAGCCAACAGCCACCCTTCCCAGTGCGTGCATTCAGAAACACACACCCTCGAGCTACAATGGAAAGGGCTGCCAAGGAAGTCCATCACAATTCCATGCCACAAATGTATCTTTGCAAAGCCTTTCTGGGGAGGCACTGTCATTCAGTTTTTCAGTTTAACAATGCCATGTGATACTTTCCAATGAGCAATATTTTGGTAGAAGAAATCCCAACCACAGGAAATAAGAGGGAGCTGATAAAACAAAAGCCTTTTGAAGGAATCTACTTTACATAATGGAGAAAAGTAGGCAAATACATCCTGTTAAGCTACAAAAATGAAGCTAAGAAAAAGTCAGGTTCTTAGCTGTGCCTAGAAATTGAAGACAAAATATCTGAAGTTTTCTATTGGAAATAAGTAATAGTGAACTGCTATGTAACTGGAACTCCCAGGTACATGAGGGCTTTTAGGGAAGAAACAAACAGCAAAAAGGCATATTCATTTCTTGCGTTAGATAAGCATTTCAAGAGCAAACCTTATTCTAGTGACCCTAATATAATTTTATAAGGCAAAACCCTGGATGAATCTCAATCTAAATCTTTAATAAAAACTGATCTTAAAGAGAGAGGACTGCAAGCTATGCCACCCATCTCAGCAAATCCACAAACCAGAGTTAAAATGCAGCAGCTCATGAAACTGTCATGAGCTACAACCCTAGGACTGGTTTCATCCTCCATAGAATACAACTGAACACATACACTGTGTAGAGAACCCAGCAAGTCATTTCAGCATGATCCAGACACACTTTAGTACATTTTTACTTTCCCCCACTGCCAAGAGAAAACAAAAGCCAGCAGCTTTTAAAGAAATGCAAATCTGAATTATAACTCAGAGCCAGAAGTTAAAAGGAAGAGATCTCCCTTTCTGCCCCAGTGCTTCACCCACAAAACCCTTTACCAGCAGTACAAGACACACAGACTCTCAATCCTACTGTACATATCAAGGTCAGCAGAGAAAAGTTCAATTTTAACCCAAAAAGCTGTGCAAATGTAGCATTAGCACAACTTTGCACCAGGCCCCATTAATAAAGAGACCCACAGCCTGTGTTCATGTCCAGTCAAAAACCATCTGGCCTCAGTCACTGGAGATGGCTTAGCCACAGCATCTCACATAAGACTGAGAGTACAGATCTGTGGGAAAGGAGAGCATTAAGGAATACAAAACAGAGAGCACTTTAGACCAGTGGAGCCTGAAAGAGTATTCAAGGGAAGCACTCCTGCCTGCTTGCCTCATCCTTACACTTGTGTCTCAGCGCTAGCCAGTGGCAGAGCAGGCAACAATCCATCAGCATAGCCCACAATATTCAAGGTACCTCAACACATCCATTTGTACACCCATCTTATTCCCAAGCACCAGACACCTCAAAGGCACAGAACACAGGCTATATATAGGATAGCATTTTCTGCTGTACATACACATTCCCAGATAACCCAGCTGAAGTGTTTCCTGAGTAAGAGAAGTCTAGGTTTAAGTTTCAAATATTGGTCTTCTCTTTGAAAGCAGTAAGATGCCAAGAAAATAGTAACAACAAGGCACAAAACTATCAAATTAAACTAGTCAGGTACCTGCTCATCAGAACCTCCAGAGGCAAATAAGTCTCCAGTTCTTGAAAATGCAACACAGGTAGCTGGCCCCTGCAAACAGATTCAAAAGATTGGTTTAAAAGCAAGTGAAAGAAAACTTGTGACAAAGCTCCATTGATTACAGCTTTACAAGGTATTTCTCATTTGACATCAGCAATCTAAAAGCAAAATTAAAACAGCTCTTACCTGTCAGGCAAGAGGCCCACAATTAACCTGCCAAGCTCACTGGCCCTTACTTATTTCCCACATTTTTGCCCCTAGTTTAAGACAGTCACTTTCCAATATCCATGGCATTGAGACGGAAAAAACTCCAAGTTTTAAAGCTCCATGTTTTTCCTTATTCCCTCACCATCATTCTCTCTTCCCTTTAGAATCAGAAATCCCTAAAACTTCTGTTCATTTATTAAAAGTAGTAAAACTGACGTATTGTGTTTCATGCAGCTTCAGTTACCTACCTGCCAGAAAGGCTTCAAGCAGAAAAGGAGGTTTAAACACACAGATACACCCAGAGCAGCATCAAAAGGCATACTGAGAAAGACTGTTAGAGGTAACCCCAACTACTGACAATTCTAAGCATTTACAATCATAAACCATGCCCCATAAAAACATAACATCTTTTAAAACAAGTTTTGAGGAGTAATGAATCCACCTCTCAGGCTTCAATTGCCAAGCCTTCAGAATCCACGTTTCCCAAGCACCTCCTCACACCATGAATATTAGAACCATGAAAGGAAAATGCACTAAGCCAAAATTCTTACATAATCATGGAACTCCAGGGACCAGAACTTCTAACATTAGCCAGGATCTCCAAGAAACTGATACCACTAGACTGCCACGTGCACCAGATTCACCATGGAAAATAGTATCTTCTTTCCACATGCTTTCACAACAGCCTTTCTTTGAAAATACATATTGGGGTTTGTTTAGGTTTTATTTACAGTCAGCACATGCTCTCCTACATATATTTCTAGGGTACGCACTACAGAAGACCCAAGGCTTAAAGCTCTTGCTTACTCTACCACGATACAACTTCAAAACATGCTTGGACAGCTATCAACCAAAGCAATCAATTTGCATCAATCTGATCAAGGTTAGAAGCATTTGGTTATCCTGCTTGCACAGATTTCTTGACTTAAAATGCAAAGGATTCAGTATTCGAAGCAGAATCCAATTACTTATTTTATTTGAAACTTGGCAGTCAGGAAGCCCACAGAGTTTTCAGCACAGGAAGAAGAAAAAGCCAAGGCTACCTGAAGAGCACTGGTAAAAAAAGAACAGGTACACTGAATGGCAGACAGAGCTTCAGGAATATACTGCATTTGTACATTAATTTCTATTTACTACATTCTCTACTAGAGTTTTGCAGGAAGCAGCTATTCTCTTTGGATACCAACTAGCAGGACAAAGTCAATACGGTGGAGCATCCAAAGGCCTCAGAAACAAAATGGAATCACTGCTTCACATCCCCTCACATGCGGAGCATGTGGCCAGGCAATGACAGAGGCTTCAAACCAAACAGGCACCCACAGCAACACAGGAGATCACAAGCAGCAGGCAGGTACCCCATATAATACTATCATTTGCTATTTTACAGCTACAGCCTAATGATCTATGCAGGTTAGTGTTAGTGGACAAGGTTTTAACTGAAGAATAGAAGGCTGGTTTAAACTGCTTTTCTCTTACTTGTTTTACAGGAGAGCTGTCCGAGTCCATGCATCCAGGATCATGTTCATACAGCACAGGTGCTCACATTTTGAAGAAGGCTCTCGCTTAAAATAACAGTCAGCTCTGGGAGACTTTAAATGGTGCTGACTGCTAAAGCACTGTAGTGTAAAAGAATGCATTTCACACCACGCATCTATTTTAACATGCTTCCAACCAACGAGGCTGGCACTGAGATGCAGTTCAACAGACCTGGGAAATTTTTACGTGTGCTCAAGCACAGGCACAACAGACAAACTGTTCTGCTTAGAATAAAAATCTGAGAACCCACAGAGTGGAGCTTTATGTCAGCTACTGAACACATTACTTTGCAGACTCTAAGTCTGAGCTTTGCCCAAGCTGAAATGGGTAGAGGCAGGAAAGTGCATTTTCAGAGGCTACCTATGGCCAAGTGCACTGCGAAAAGCAAGCTGAAGTAATCACAGGCTGGTGGAGTACGGGTGAGGCAAAAACCCCACAACAAAAACCAACACACACCAAAAACACAAACACCACCACCAGCAGGAAACTCCACCACATAGATATACCCCTCCTGACAGAAGCAGGAGGGTATCCTCTTTGAAGTAAGATCATGTATCTCAAAAGGCAAGCAGGAAGCTTCTCGTCACCCTGAATCAAGTTGCAAAGACAGACTATTTTGTTAAGAGTTCCCACCTTCCCAATGGGCATCACGTGGAAATCTCACATCCAGTTTGTTTCCAGTGTCCCTTCCTCCTTTGTGAAAGTGAACTCGGCAGTATAAATACTGAAGGTAGACAAATACTCAAAGACTGCATTCGGGATGAGCATCCAGCTCTCACTGCAACCTGTGTCCCACAGCCCAGTGGGAATCTTGTGCCAGCAAAACAAGAGTCCTGATGTGGTCACTGCCAGCGAAAAGAGTTTTAGCTTCCTTAAAACACATTAAGGTATTTCCAAGTATTCATTTCACCTGCAGTGACTTCAAAATGTTTTGAGGCCTCCTAATAGCAACATCTGACTGGACAGATCCTGCTAGAAATGATCTAGAAGCAACAACTTCAAATTGCACATACAGGCATTAGCGTGTCTGAGCTTGGTCAACTAACACAGCACTAACTAGTGCAGATATTTCACACCAGACACAGTCACCGATCAGCTGAGACAGAGCATGTTTCTATCCCACCACCTTTCCAGCAGTTTGGCTCTCTGATCACACTGTCAGGAATGAAGGTTATAAAAAATAAAACAAGTAATGCAAAAGCCAAAAGAAAAAGGCAAATGCAAAAAAATAAAAGGCAGTAAGAAAGGGCAGAAACAAGTAGATAGTCAGGAAACTGCATGGTGCTGAATATTAGAGGTGTCAGAGCTGAGGATTCAGAAGCTGCACTCTGTAATAAACCTGTCACAGTTGGGAGGGCAGAAAAAAAACTGAAACAAGCCTTCCAGACATTAAGACAAAGTGTTCAGGAACAAGCACAAGTGAGGAATACTGGAGGGGAGCAATGCTTCACCAGCTTATTTGTTTCAGTTTAAATACTTCAGCATATTTAGACTAAATTTAACACAGTACAAATCACATCAACACAGGCAACAGACCAACCCCGAAGTCATGGCATTCTGAAAGGGGGAAAAAAAGTTCAACAGAACACATTCTTTCCAAAACAGAAAATTATATCACAGACTGAATGTGCCTTTATAAATTGAAAGAAGGGGAACAAACAAGTCTGTAGACACAACATCCTCTACAGATTTGTTGACATAAATTAAGTGAAAAGTATTTTCGCTACATCCACTCACAGCACTCTGCCCGGATGTAACAGGTTTGCTATAGCAACATACAAACCATAGTTTGCTAAATACTCTCACAGCTTCATATAAACACGCTAAAGGAAAACAGAGCTACACTTGCCAGTGATGAGGCACAATCTAACTCCCATTTGCTCCAGGTAAGCACAGCAGACATCCGACAGATTTTTGACACAGTCCTGGACCATCAGTGTGTGTTTGGAGACCAAAGAATTCAAATTATCCTTTAGATTTTTCCCTCCCTTTAAGCTTACTGTTTGTGTTATAGGAGTCAAAAAGCAGCAGTTGCATATTCTTCTATACGAGTTGTAGGGAGAATTTTACGCCTATTTCCCATGCAACTAGGACAGGTAGGATCCAGCAATCTTCTAAAGCATCACTTTATTCCTCTTCCTGTGGCAGGATACAAATGCTCTTCTATTAGTGTTTCCTGAGGGGTTCAGAAGTTCCAGTTCTGAATCCTCACTGTGCTGCACACAAACTGATAACACCAATCCCTAAATTCCTACAGCTTCTTGCCCCAGATTAAACAGCAAGCTGCAGAAAGAAGGGACTGGACAATGAGATGCACTAAGTCAGCAGAGAGGAACCTTCCTATTTAGTACTCAGCAGGCCAACACCACGAGGACTGTTGAGCTTTTGTCCCTTTCAAATAGAGTTTGAAATAAGAATCATTTGGCGATAAGGGGAGAAAGCTGCAGAAGGTTTGAAGGAAAGTACAGAAAAGAGCGAACAGTTATCCTCTGGAAGAACTGAGTGAAGAACATTGCCACTAATCAATATTCAACTTATCTCCCCTAGTGAAAGAGGAGAACCAGGCCAGATGAAGAGTGCCCAGGGAGCCCCGAAAGAACAAACTGCCTGCCCACTGTATAGAGCAAAGAGACTGGAAACAAAGAGGAAGCCAGACAGAAGGAACAATAACAGACTCAAACCTAGTCCTTTGCAGCAGTGTTCCCAATGAACAAGATTTGGGCAAGGTCAGATCATAACGCCATGGTAACTGGAACACCAGGCAACATCCCACTTGTAGCTGCATATACAGGTAAGAAGGGCGAGTGCGCAGGATGCTACATGATCTAATTTATGTGCAGACTACTCCCCAGAGATAGCACTTACACCTTCTTGTTTTCCCACTTCCTTCAGAAGGAGGCTAGTGATCACAAGGCCTTTAGTGCCCTAGCAATTCACAGGCTGATCAGCTCACACCAAATTTTAAGTGTGGCCTTAAAAACAGATACTCAGAACTATTCTGAATGGCTCAAATGCATTCAACACCTATAGAGAGATGGGATCCCAAGCCAGGACACAGATTACAACACTGAATGTGTGACCGGCAGGATGCTAACAGCATCAGCAACAGTTGACACGGGGATGACAAGAGACAGCAGGAATAGCACCCCTGAACACAAAGCTTTCAAAGGTGGAGATAAAAATAGGTATCTCTGAAGTAAATGCGTAAGAGAAAGGCCAAGAGTTTGGTCTGGAGAAACGGAACTATGCCTGAAGCAGGCAGTCATACCTGCATGCAGGTAGCAGCTGAAAGTGTACCAGCTATAAATAATAAGCTGACAATCACAGCCCTCCTGAACACCATTTCCTCCCCCAGAGAACTGCTGGAGCACAGAAGACACACAATTTCAAGGACAGCAGGGCCAACACCAACAGTCATTTCAAGTCAAAAGAGGCCAGACTCACAAGCTTCAGCTAGGAACAGAGCTAATACTGGCTTCAGGATTAACAGAAGAAACAAGTGCCAGGCTGGAGAGGGTCCAGGTATAAACCAGAGGAGAGTATTTAATGACGCACAGTCTGCACAATGAAAGGAGAGGCAGAGAGGAAGGGAGCTGGAGGGACAAGTGGGATCAAGTAGATTTTTATCTACATTTTATTTTTAAGTCCTAAGAGAAATGAATACATACAAGAGAAGAACAAGGTAAGAGAGTAAGGGAGGCACCAAGAGCTGGTACAAGGCATATCTGGAGGCTACAAATAGTTGAACTAAACACAAATACCCTTAAGACAATGTGGAGATGAGGATAAAGGCGTCAGCACAAGCACTGTACATCAAGACATGCAGGACAGAACTGAGTATTGTCCTGAAGTAGGGATGGAGTGGAAAGCTATAGGGACTGTGGAAAGAATCTACATCTCCAACAGCAAGTATAAGAAAAATGTTTAGCTAAATCAGTCAAACTCCCAGAAACTGCACAATGAGGGTGATAACACGAAGGAGGGAAAGGGAACCAAGGGGAAAAAAAACACAGGGGACAGAGATGGCAATGGCAACAAGAGATGTTTTCATGCAGAAAACCTCTGACAAGGAAGTCACAAGGATTCTCAGTCCACTGAACTTTGACATATTCTGTCAAACGCAGACCAAGACTGTCATGCCTGCACCTTCCCTCACCAGGGAGTAAGGACTGTAGCTAACAGGGAAAATTTACACTGGCACCTTATAAATGAATCTTCAGTAGCTTTTAAACTGCTGACAGCTTCAGTTAAAGAAAAAACACAAGGAAAGAAGAGAACAGTCACTTCTTTGAATACTCAGAAATGCTATTTTAAAGTCAACTGCTTGTTTGCAATACACTTTCTCTGCCTTCATTGGTCCAGTTCTGTGCAGCCCTGAGATGTCCTCAACACCTTTCAAAGAGGACTAGGCCTGCAGGGATGTTTAATGCCACCCAGGTAGAGCTGGCAGCAGAGTGTAAAGGAGCACATTTGCTTCCTGTGCACCTGCTAAGATCTTACCCTTTAGTCAGCCAGCAAAGCAGAGTGTGCTCATGCCACCCAGGTAGGTAGAATACAGTTACTTCACAGTTCAAGTCAAAGTTGCTTGAGGAATCATAACTTAGCATTTTTTCTCTTCCTATTTATAAACATATCAATGCAGATTTTTTCTAAATATTTACTGAGAACTTCCATTCCACCAAGGAATCAGTCTGGAAATGCCCTCATCAAACCACCCAAAGGGCAGATGTACTGTGTACGTACCTGCTTGCCTCTAGCAACCCTTCAGAGGTGACTTCCAGGTCCCAAAACATTCTGCTCCTCAATGATGATTCAGAAACAGAGGTGGACCTACATAGCAACCCTGTGTCTCATCTGTATGGAATTAGACAAGAATACTTCACAGCTTGAAGCACTCCAGAACTAAAATATGCAGCACAATACAGACTGAGACTTTGCAGCTGCAAAATGTCAGCTCCAAGCTGCAAACTCCTGTCTCTAACAGTCCTTCTGCTACAAGGGGGCCAGCCACATTACGATTAAAGACAGCAATGTAAACTTGGCTATCCTCCTTACATAAACTACAGCTAATCAGCTGCTAACAAATTCCTGGCACTCCAGCAGTTGCGTCAATGTATGCCTAAAGGACCTTAAGTCTTTTTCCTTCAAGTGTCCACTCGCATGCAGCCTTCCCAGAACAACCTAACAGCAGTCAGCTGTCGGAGGAGGAACAAAGTCTCAACCAGAATATTCACCCACACAGTCACAACTTAAGAATGTCTTCAGAACAGGCTGTTCACTTGGTGACTAACCTATACCTCTCACTTAGAAAGGCAGATCTTAAGGACTAAAAAATCCACACCCACTTCATTTTTAGCCACTTGGAGATACTGACAGACATCACAGTGAGAACAGAGGGGGGGAAAAAAGCCCTCAGTATTAAGTAGCCTGGGTTTACCTATGAGCAGAGCAAGCTAGAGAAGCAGCCAGTGCTGGAATCTATCCCAGTAGCTTCTGATGAAAGCAAGGCCTATTGTCACTACCAGTTGCTTAATGCGAATGAAGCACAGGCAGTCATACACTTTTAGTGGAAAAGTAAGGTATTTGTTAAATCAGGCATTAAAAGAACTAATCCACAACAGTACAGCACATGGCAGCAGAGGGAATGCCAGTCAGGGCTGTGCTAGGACTGGTTCCACTGCCATCTCGGTGCAATATACTTAAAAACAAGCAGAAAACACTACCAGCCACTTTTATGCTTCTACTTGTTTCCAAATTGAAGGAGGTGTAATCACGCAATGGCAACTACCTACAGCTGTGCCACTGTCAAAGCATTCCCAGTGCCACTTAGATGCCTAGGAGAGAGTGGCAGTCCTCATCTTACTGATCTGAAACAGCGGTGGCGGGGAAATGTGGAGCTTGAACTCTGCTTCTGAACACAAACCACTGTTTTACAGAAGCCCAAAGTACAGCATCAGCCTAAAGGGGCTTCCTATTGTCTAATTCTGAAGAGCTCCATCACCATAATCAGTTTTGAACTCTCATTCGAAGCTGAACTCTTTTTTTATGTGCCACTGCACTCAGTGAGCTATAGCCTACAGCTTAGAAGATAGGAAAACAGAAAGCAAGTTCAGGCTCCTGCTGACCAATAACAAGGCACATCCCTTCTTGATGTAAGGGTGAAAGGTGTACAGATCCCTATTCCTCCACGCTTACCCTTTTCTTACTTCCCAAGAACTCGCTTGGCAAACTGACACAAAAGACAAGTAGGAAAACAAGATTAAGACAAAGTTAAAAGCTTTACAGTCCCTATCTGATTGAGTATCCACTTAGTCCAGTTTTCAAAGCAAGCAAGTATTATGCAGTCAAGGTTTACGCGTTAGGATAACTAGCATTTGTTATCTTGCCCCTATTCTTTATGGCATTAATCACATCTTTCAATGAAGTAGAGCTGCAAGTATAAGGTTGTCCTATTTTTCCATTAATATTGCAAAAAAGAAGAAATGCTTAATAATACACAGCAAAGGGGACATTACAGAACAAACTCAGCTTTTTAGACATCAGACAAAGCAGTCACTAAACAAAGCCACAAGAAGGCAGAATTATCAGGTTTGCAGCTTACACAACTACGATTATTGCCCAGAACCATCCCCACCACCCACAACAGCTTCAGGCTGCAATTTTCCCCAGGTAGTTTTGATGCCTTAAGATTCAACCCCCATTTTCACACAGACAAGCAAGTTAATTTCTGTTCTCTTTGTCCCTTTGGAAAGGGAAGCTTTAAACCATGTCTGCTTTTTCAGGCCTTTGAGCCCCACTGACTATTGACAATGAAATTAGTCTATTTATTTTCATTTAACATTTAAAAAGAGAGCTCAAAGAAGTCACATAATTAACCTTACAAGCAACACATCCAGCAGCATAATACTAATAGGCCAATCAGTTAAAATTAACTAACCAGCAGCATTTATAACTTTCAATTACTTAATTCAGTCTATTAACAAAATGGAAACATGTTCCTGAATCCCATCCCAAAAAAGGTTTCCTCCATTTTACCACTACTGTCCTTAAGTCCCCTGCCAGGTGAATAGCATTTATCCTCATAACATGTCAGGGGCCAAGTGCTATCTGCACTTTAGAGAAGCAGGCAGAGCTGCAGTACAGAGAGTGCGTGACAGACCCAAAGTCTGGTGTCCAAGGCACAGCTCTGACTATGCTCCTTAGGCCTTAGACTTGCATCCTCAATACTGGAGCTCCCTTGATGGGTTCTCATTCCCTCCATCCCTGCCTTACCTCCTTGCCTTCCCACAGGTCTTCCTTTCAAAATAGCAACACTCTCAAAGATTATCAGTAGTACAGGCATCGTAATTTTATGTAAGTAGGTTTTCAGAAGATTCTGAAAGGCCATGAAGAATGAAAGGCTGAAAGACAGCTCTGCCCAGCCTGTGATGGGTTTATACATTACAGTATAAAAGGCTTTGCCTCACCTGGTGACCATGAAGAGTATACAGAAGTCTTCCTTCTAGCAAGTCCAGAATTTTAAGAGTTGAATCATTGGAAGCAGTAACCAGATAGTTTCCAGAGGGGTGAAAGGAAAGACTGTTTACCACAGCACTGTGCACTGAGGGTGGAAAAAACATACATAATAGTCACTGAGACTGGTTTACATAAGCCCAAGGAAAAAAAAATACAGTACAACCACATTTCAATTTTCTGTTATAAAGTTTAACAGGAAAATGATCATGGGGGAAACATTCCACAGAAACTCTTCAAAGCATCGAGAACAAGGGCAGCACTCAATTCTTGTAAAAATGGGAATTAGCTTATTGAAAGGAAAAAGGAAGCTTTGCCAATTGTTGTGGGACATTTAAGGCTGCAAAAGCTTCCAGCATATCCCCAAAATGCAACTCTATATCCAGTTGATCTATATGATTCTGTGAGAGAGCTAGACATTGACGTATTTTACTACTGTGGAACTGCTGTTTTCACTCCCAAGCCATTTTAGAATAAAATCTATACTGGTAGTACATTAAAAAGAAGACAAATTACAGTGAAAGGCAAACTCAAAGTTGGCATTGCACAGGTTCTTTTGGCTTACTACTCAACTTGAACCAAGACTGGACTGAAGAGAAAGTAGGAAAGAACCAGCAACTTGACAATGGGCCAGTATAAGCATTATTTCTTCAGACATCCAATTTGCCTCACCAAAAACTTAAAACTAGTATGAAAACTGGAAGTTCACACTCTTGACTGTCTAAAGCAGTCCTTTCTGTGTGAAGATGAAGCCCAGAAGTTATTTTGAAAAGAGCTAAAGAAAATACTCTACGAAGAGAGTCAAACTACACTTAAGTTCACTGTAACATTAAACATTTACTTGTATGGCTTTTCTTTATTCCCCTCCTCAAATTTAAATAAATATGTTCAGTAGCCTGTTTTATGAAAACACATAGCACTTTACATTTGTACAGCTTTCTGAGCCTATGTGACATTGAGACCACACTTGAAGAGAGCTTTAACAATCCAGTTATTCTTAATTATACTGTATGCCCTCCAAATGTTCTGATATCTGGAATCTTCTACTCCTAATACATCCCCCCCAACTGAATTTATATTCCTTTAAGAGTCGAATGTACACTTCAAAACCAAACTTTATGTTAAAAGACCTCAAAATACAAATTTAAAAGATACCGGAACCAAACATTTGTTTTGCAGGTGTGGATTTGAAGGAGAAATGTGAAATAGCCTCAATAGCTCAACTGTAAACCAGAACACATCAACCTCAAACTCTCAGGAACAGATACCTCAGCTCAGGTTCTGAGAATGTAGCTCCTCCTGACTTGGACTACTAAGAAACACAAAAGAAAACCTTAACTCACAAAGGTAACTTATAAACAGTTATTCTTGTTGGTGGTAGATCTTCCTGTACCCCCAGCCCTGTGTTACACTATGTATTAAAGGGGAAAAAGCCTATGTGGAGTAGTTCCTCTTGAAAGAATGCTAAATACATTTTCCCTTTGAAAACTGTATTCTGAGTGATTTTTGATATTCCTCACTCCATTAGTGTCTAAATTCAGATAAAGACAAACACACGCTGTTAACTAAGACAAGTCTTGAAAGGAATCACATCAGAAACAAATGAAATTCATGATATATCCTCCAAGTTCCAGATAGTGAATAAACTATTTTCAGCTTTATAAAAAAACCTTTTCATAATGAAAAGGAATGACATAGCAAGTGACTGTGTAATCAGCAGAAGCTTCTGTGTCCAAGGAGTTCTTGGCTGTTAGAAGCCATTTCTTCATCTCTCTTCTGCCAAACCAGCTCATACCTCCCACAAGACCATTCACACACCTCCCCAAAAACTTGCAAACACATCCTGCAACCTCATTTGATCCATGCTGTAAACAGTAAATGCAGTGCAGCACAAGGTGGCATCTCCCACTGACTTGCTGCTACAAGCCTACCCTTTTGCCAGCTAAGCTCTAGAAAAATAACAGCCAGTTAAGAGACTTTACTGAGGGGTTGACTGAGTTAAACTGAGTTATGCCAGCCTGTAAAGGGACTGAACATAATTGTCCCATGTCTGACAATACTACTTTGATTGCATGCAACAACTTAGAAACCACCAGTGAGGAGATGAGTTATGACGGACTTGATACAGCCACAGTTCCTATTGAACAGATAACCACATTGAGGCCCCATCTGAACTGTAGGAAAGTACCAATTTTTCCTTTTAAACAGCAATTAATAAAAGGTTAGAGCTGTTTCCATAGAACTGCAAAAGAGGTGCTCCCTCCCCAGCTTTGCACAGGGAATAAATGCCAGGCAATAAACATTGGCCATTTTTGCAGGGGAATGATGTGCTGTACAAGAAAGCACCAAGTAGAGGACTGAATAAAGCATCTCTCTTCTGTACAGTTACCATGACCAGAGCATACTCTACTCTTCTAAAAAAACCCCACGATACACAAAGTTTTGCAGTTTGCTATTTCCAACTTTCATTTATGAAAGTCACAGTGGGAACAAGTCCTGGCAACAAGAGCAACACTTCTAAAAGACTAATCAGCTCTGGAAAACAACCCAACCTGAAACACGCAAGAGCCTGTGGCAGGACTACTTAGCTCTTAATTCCTCAATGCCACTCAATCCTTAAAATGGATTCCCTTGAAATCAGGCAGCATAAGCGCATACTGAGGGACGAGATGCCCTCTAGTGGGAATGAGATGGGAGTTTCACATGCGAGAGCCACAAAACTAAACCTGCTTTAGCCAACAGGCATGTGTATAAACCCTCAGAAGAGCAGGATTGATCTCTCAAGCCCACAACATGTTACAAACGCATCAGTTTGCAGCCACAGGTGCATAAAGTGACTGCATACAGCTACCACTGCAATTTTAGGTTTCTTTTAACTAGAAATAGTCATAAAAGCCAAAATTTAACACACAACTGGGATTTACGCAGGAGCTGTTGAAAATAACACTGGTAGCAGGAAAAGATCTCTTCAATAGCAAGGCTGCTGGACTAAGATGCCATTCAGTGAGGGTGGAATACAGGGGAAAGATAATTCCCAAACACAAAATAGAAGCCTGGCAGCCAAACCTAAACCACATTAGATTCTGACAATTTAATAGCAGTAGAAAGCAGGAAAAGATGATTTTTGAGCCAAGTTATACTGTGGCTGGAAACACACACTGCAGATCGTGCCACTGGTGAAAAGCTGATAAAGGACAAGCTGACACTGTTGAAGTATTTAAACGTACCTCCTATTTCTGCAACAAGACTTCAGGAAGGCATTCCCAAGTTTTGATACAGGTCACAAGTTCACAGTACTTACTACGCAAAGAATGACACTTCAGTATTCATCACTGTAATTGTACCATTTCAATACTGATGAATTGGAACAACAGTCACGAAAAGATTTGATTTCCATTAGATTCTGTTGGTTATCAGAGAACTGGGAGTGATTTTGAGTCCATAATAATAATTGAAGGAATTAAAGAAACATAAATCACATTAGATAAGAGTTCAAAGAGTGCTCGACTTGGCTACACAGGGAGAATACACTTGAGGACCGCTGCACAAGCCAGGAATAAAACACACTGCAGGAGCAGGAAGCTGAAGCTAGAAATAAGGAATATGATTATTTTTTTTATACCCAGGAAAAGAGCCTGTTCCAATCATAGTAGTGTCATTCACCATCAGCACTCAAGAGTCAGATCACAACAGTAATGCCACCTACACACAAAGGTCACAAGAACAGCAGAACTATGAAAGCATTCTGAAGTTTGCAGACTGTTTCTACTCCACAGCAGTCTCTTTTTTGGGAGCTTTTATTTACTTTTTTATGGAACCCAAAGGCTTTTCATAATCTTAATAGCTTCTCTGCAGACAACCTGCATTTGCTTTGAGATGAGTAACCCCCACTGCCCTTACCCGCCAGAGGAGCTTCTAGTCTTTCACAGGCTGCTGTGAAGGAAGACAAACCTAAGAACTCTGCTCCTTCAACATCACTGCCCCTCCTCTGCCTTTCTTTATCAAGAGAAACCAGAAACTTGTATTGAGATCCTGCAAATTCTTTTAATGCCTTATGAATATACGGGTACACAGTCAAAAGCACCTTAGAAAATAATTCTAGTTACATAAAGGCAGTAGGACCAACAGCTTTAATTTAGAACTCATTTCCTGTGTCTTAACTTGCAAAGTTTGCAGGAATTAACTGCAAGCTCTTACTACTCTGCCTTTTCTGCCTGACATTCAGCTGGAACAGACAGCATCTGCTGCATAGGGCAGAAAGAACAATATACCAAGCTCCAGCCCAGTATCTCTGATCTGCTTTACTAGCATGCAGGAAGCAGTCTTCATGAAAAGCTAGCACAATTCAGTTTAAAAAGCTATCAATACTGGAAACAGTGCTTGAGAATGTATAGAGTTCCAAAATACTACAGCACCCCTAAAAGTTCTTACCAGTAAAGGAAATAAAAGCCATGTTTAGGCTCAAGAAACTAATATGCACAAAACAGGACAATCAAACTCAAAGAAGCTTGCATGGATGAGAAAGCGCCTTTTCCTATCCAGTTCTACCAACCAGCAGCACTAATCACTTTGACAAGAACAGGTAACGGAAGGACATGACATTTGGAAGGTAAAGGGAAAAAGAATAAGAAAAGATTTAGACTCCTAAATATAAAATCTACTCCAAGAACAAGCCCACCTGGGCAAGTCACGCCAAAGTCAAAGCTAATTCCGGAAGCTACAAATACAGCAGATCCTAGAGGAAAAACCAGGATCATGGTACAGAATTGCAATTGGTTGATTTGGATTTTCCTCTTTTGTTAACTTCTCCTAGTTTTCTCATTAAGAACTTATCCTTTTGCTTTACTGGAACGCATCTGACTCCTCCTATAGGCTTATTCAGAAACAAAGGCCACATCCTTTTTACTGCACATCTCAAGAGCAGTGAATACGAGCCAAGACACATTGCAGGTAACAGCTATGCTCACCTGCAACATGGGACAGTTTCAGCATCTGACTTTTTTGCTTTTTGATGGTGGGTGGGGAGAAGAAATCAGAAGTGTTTCTCACCTATGCGTGAGAATCAGTCTTGGAGCTAACGCAAAGCATGATTTTGGGAGTAAAAAAGGTCCCCCTGGCAGACCTAACCCAGTCCCTTTCTGGAAAGGCAGCAAGGGATAGAGAAACAGTCCTTGGACTTGAGAACAATCCACATCAACACATGGAAAGGTCCAATTTCTCTGTGATCTTAACTTGCCTTGATAGTGTTGAAGAAGTCTGTTCATCCTAACATCCCACACCTTCACTGTGTTGTCTGTGCCAGCCGCAGCAATGCAGGTACCACTGGGATGAAAATCCACATGATTCACAAACCTGTAAATTGCAGTTAAATCCAGCTGTTTACATTCAACTCTTGCTAAAGCTCAAAAAGGTCTTTTTAAAAAGCGAAGCCGCATCATGATGCATTGAACATTACAGTAAGGAGGAGAGAACCTGAAAATTCAGATTGCTGAATTTCACTTATGACCTTCCTTATAACCCAAAGTAGACTGCAGGAGTAAATCTAAGCATACCATCTTCAAGGTTTTGCACGATAGGTGTAGGAGCTATAGCTACAAGCCTCCTGAAATCTGAGGGATCCACCTGTCACAACAACACTTTCAAGCATTCATTTAATGTCTGCAACATTATTGTTTCCTATTAAATCAACAGGATTTCTAGAGTGGTTCATACAAGACTGAACACATTTTCTTTGCTTCACCGATTTTAAGCTGGAACTTACTGACTTTGTGCCTAAAATCATAAGCTATCGCTTGGAAGGTAGCAAGGCTGAGATCAAATTCCTTTCTGGACCTGTATGCTATCCATTTTTATTTTGAACACACAAGTACAGTAAAACCTTCAGAACCTTCAGTGAAGAGTATCTCACCCAATCCACACAAGGAATGGCATAGAATTAATTAGTATTTGTTCCAAGAACGCTCAAAGGATGAGGAAGTTGAGATATTTCAACAGGTTCTTAAAAGCACTAGAAAAAATGTCTGGATGTGTCTTATCATCATTGTATATTACCTGGAATGAACACAACTTTGTACTTAAAAATTCAATGCAGCAAGAAATTAGGAAGATTCCAGTCTCAGTTCTCTACAGGCTTGTTTTGTGATTCGGGACAAATTAATTTTTGCCACAGCTCAATATTCTCCATGAGAAAAAAAACCCAAAAATTCCAATTCAACAGCTGTTTTTCTGAATACAAAATGGGTTTTGGAATAACCTTGTTATTCAAAAATGTACGGATGAAACAAAGCATCCAAGTAACATCTCTCAGTACACTTTTGCTCTTTTAAGTTACTTCAACTCAGAGCAAAATAAAAGACCTTAACATAGCTGGAAGAAGAAATAAAAGAAGTTAAGGGACTGAAGCACCTCCCGTATGAAGCTAGGCCAAGAAAGTTGGGGCTGTTCAGCCTGGAGAAGAGAAGGCTGTGTGGAGACCTCAGAGCAGCCTTCCAGTATCTGAAGGGGGCCTACAAGGATGCTGGGGAGGGACTCTTCATTAGAGACTGCAGTGACAGGACAAGGGGTAACGGGTTCAAACTTAAACAGGGGAAGTTTAGATTGGATATGAGGAAGAAATTCTTCACTGTGAGGGTGGTGAGGCACTGGAATGGGTTGCCCAGGGAAGTTGTGAACGCTCCATCGCTGGCAGTATTCAAGGTCAGGTTGGACATAGCCTTGGGTGGCATGGTTTAGTGGGAGGTGTCCCTGCCCATGGCAGGGGGGTTGGAACTGGATGATCTTAAGGTCCTTTCCAACCCTAATTACTCTATGATTAAGCAACTCCACAAATAAGTAACCATAAAGAAACTAAGGCTTGACATGTTGGACAGTTACTGAAATATAACCCCCAAGGTTCTAATCTGGAAAAATCATTAAAAGGTCAAAGCAACCCCAGAAGCTCTTTTTGACTCTTATCCTCTACTGGCTGTTCTTGTAATAGATGCTAATGACTTTTTTTAAGAGGTGGAAATGTCTGCCAGGGCAAGTGCCTCTGACTGCAGTCACCAAACCAGCTGTACATTCACCAGGCAGCCCCATTTCAGAGATCACGGAAGGCTGGGTCCTCGTGCACCACCAGGTACTTACCCCCCATGCTCACAGAAGGAGTGTATACATTCTCTGCTGGTTTTATCCCACAGTTTGACAGTTTTATCATCACTGGCTGACACTATCAATCGTCCATCAGGAGAGAATCTAAGATAAGAGTTACAGCAATTAAGAAATGTATGTGGTCAACTGGATTTGGTCAGCTGTGAAGGTATGTTGGTAAACACACCTCACTCTTCATGAAGTCATACCGGCATCAGCAAGATTAAAAACCCAGTCACTGTAAATTGAGGAAAGAAAAAAAGAAAAAAGCAGGCCATAGTGTCCTCATCTATCCCTAATGCCACAAGCACATAAAATAACTCTCAGGAATGTCTGGAGTCTGATTTAAGTTCTCCTGTCCTACTTATTTCAATTTAAGTGTACCTCAAACTATTTCTCTACTGTAATTCAAAACAATTACTACCTTTGCCACAAGCAGAGCAATACAATTCCTCTCAAGATAACAGCTACAGCAGGAGAAGCTTCAGCATTCAAGTGCCTTAGAAGAATGTGTTAAGCTCCTATCTCAATATTTCCTGCATAAGACAGATCAGTTATGTCTTCAGAGGCATATATTTTACAGGATCAGGACTTGAGTACGTAGCTAGAGATCACCATGATTATCCATACCAGAAAAACATTCTTTCTGCTCTACTGCGGGCATCTATAGGACTACCTGCCACTGCCACATTCAAGAAGTATAATGAACTTTTCCCCTACAGAGAAGCTGTGGGTTTGTCCTAGATACATATATACATAAAAACTCACAAGACACTTGAATCATCCTGAAAACAAATGTGTTGAGAAGACCTTTCTAGTCAGTCTCTGCTTTGAGGGATAAATCCCCATCTGTCAGAAAGCTGTACTCACCTGGCACAGCGAACCCAGTTTAAGTGTTGATTGAGTGAGAACAGAAACTTCTGCCTGTGAACTGTCCACACTTTGACTGTTTTGTCATCGGAAGCTGTAACTAAGGACTGGCCATCGCTGGAGAAATGAACACTTCTTACAGTTGCTGTATGAGCCTTGAACACAGTAGATTGTCCTTTGCTATAGAGAAGGAAAGAGCACTTTAAAACCACACAGAAGGGAAGCAAAGATATTATGTACCTGAAAACACAAAGCTTCTGTTTGTATTAACCACCACTTCTATAAGAACTGCATGTGCTTACATTAGGAAGAAAACATTGATCAACCCCAAACAAACTGATGCTTTGTGAGCTATACAGGATACATAAGTAAAACCAGTTGTTCCAGTTCAATCAGAAACCAGAGCCCAATTCAACAGGAAACCCATGTTTCCTATAAAGGGATAAATATGCTATTGCTTATTTGTTCAACCACTTAAAACAGTATTTATGGAAATATCAATACAGAAGATGCTGAGATTCTGTACTGTTACCAGGTTCTTTGCTGCAAGCAGGTGAGAGGGGAGGTGTTTTCAGAGTCCATCTAGACAAAGCCAAGCAGGCAACTGCCTCACAACTGTCCCTGTACTGGCCCATACTCCACCTGAACACTTTTGATGCAGCACCACACAAGAAATAACACAACTGAATTCAGCACATCTGATGTTGTACAACTCTGAGCAAGCCACCATTCACCCAGCCAGGCAAGACAAAAGACGATGTAGAGTTATTCTTTTTTACCCATCATTTCCAAATGAATGCAAGAGGCATTCCTCTGGCAAAAAAATGCAAGGTATGTTTAGAGATCCAACAGGTCTCTTAGTACGGGATTCTTGGTCCAAAATACATCTCCAGCATGTACTGTACTCCAGGAGCCCCATATTCACAGATAGAAGAGAACAAGAGAAAGACATGGTGGTTTGCTCTCTTCTCCATTAGGATTTAACAGGCTTTATACTGAGACTGAGAACTACTAAAACTGTAAAGGCCAGGAAATCAAAATACTACATACCTTCAGCAATATTCCCCCTCTCCTCAGAAAAGGTCAGAGCTGCCTAGCTTTATTTAATCCTTCATCTGCCAGAAGGCAAGGAACAGTGAAGGTTACCTCTCAGAAAAGTTTTCCCTCTGTCCAAAACCACAGAACACCCCCAAGTCTGATAAACACTCATGAAGAAAAAGACAAAGTTTTGCCAGCATGGCTTAAAATAAACAAATCCCAAAGACAGAAATCACACGCCAGGAAGGTGTTAACTCCTTCAGTAACATAACGCCCTTGAAAGGCACCACAAGTTTTCAGATTCTTTGGAAGCAGTGTCCTCACCCATAGACCATGGGGCTGCTTCTCCCTCCCCTTTTATTGACAGTGCAACACTGGTAAGCCAAAGGTCTCAAACCTGATGTTGACCAATGAGAACTTTTTGTTGTTATATTTATGTTTCAGCATCTTGCTTAACACTGCCAGAGAAGCAAAGGATGGATTTGCTAGGAGGAAAGACTGGGAGAAGAGGGAAGAGAAAAATCCAGCAGTTCACCACTGATGAGTTACGTGAGTGACCTCTTAATCAGCACAGGAAGTTAATACTAAGCTTTGCAAAGGATTTTAGTTTTGTTTCCAGTGCAATTTCAAAACCAAAGTACCTCTCCTTTATAAGAGCTGTTACATAAAATGCTTTTTCTGTCCCTCAAACAGATGCCAATCCCATAGCTGGAGAACTGCTAACAAGAAGCAAGGAGAAATCCCAACCCATAGTTAAAACACCACAAGAGACATTGAAGGGAATAAATACTTACACACTGGCAACCCACAAACGGACTGTTTTGTCTCTAGAGCCTGAAGCCACGAGGTGACCAGAAGGTGAAAACTGAACACACATCACTGCATCTTTGTGGCCCACAAAGCGACAGGCTCTCATCTGAGGTCTCATATTCCAGATCATCAGGCACGAATCCATAGAGCCACTTGCTGAAATATAAAGTAAAAACAAAGCCACAGAAAGCCAAACTTGCATTAATTCCCCTCCACGTACACTGAAACTACATCTCACACTCAGTTCACCATCACAGCTTCCAGAATCTGAAGCACCCTGTCCTCAAAGCTTCACCAATGTATTGCATATTGTATATTTCACTGTTAATTCAAACAGAGTCAGTTGTGCATTGGCTTGGACTGACAATCTACTTCCAAAAGTCAGGTCATGCAACAGGTGCAGAGGCAAAAGCCACACAGGTTGCAGAACTACTTCCACATAAACACACACTAAGGAAACACAGAGGAAGTTGCGAACGAAGGTGTTCACTTTTCTTATTGGGAAGCAAGGACAGCTACCAGTTGCAACAGCTACAATATCATGTAACACACTACAGATTAAGCAGAGAAGTGCTGCAAGTTGGTGACTGAAAGGCAACCCAGCCACATCCCCCTCCCGTCCGTCTCCCTTATTGCAAAATGTTGATCAAATTCAGCTCCGCAGTTCTTAATACATATGAAAAACACAAGCTTGCAACACAAGTAGAGCAGTGTTCAGTTTGCTAGTACTATGAAAGGTCCGCAGGACTTGACAGCAGCCATAAGAGGCATTAAGGAACTATGGATGGAGATGAGGTCCCTCCATCTATTCACACTGACTCTTTGACTCATGCCTCCTTCTATACTCCCTTGTGGGAATGAAAAAACAAACAACTAAACAACCACCACCACAACTTGCCTTTACCCTTGGGCTTCTGAGAACAGAGTGGAAGAGGGCAAAGGGATGCTCCAGAGAGAGGAAGGAAGAGAAAGTGCTGGAGGGAGATCCCACAGGGCAGACTTTAGTTAAGGGAAGGTGGCCATTCCCCAGGACAGATGCTGCTTTTTCAAGATCACCCTCAGCAGCAAGAGCAAAGCTACATCCCCCTCTCTATCTGACAGAAGCCATATCAGTCCCTGCCAAGAATACCAGAACAGGCTTCCTAAACACAAGAGCAAATTCCACTTCAGTCTAAGGCTCCCCTGCCCAGGTCCCATCACCAACTCGGTGCAGTGAAAATCACCCTAGTGATTTGAAAGAGAGTAAACTTACACCTGTGGTAACTTAAAGTCTCAAACAAATACCCCTTCAAATCAATTTTAATGCCTAAATAACAGAAGACTTTGTAGATTTTTCCACAGGCAAATACAGAATATATGCATCTTGGCCTGCTAACAAACCCAAGCTGCTTCTGTACCCCTCTACCCGAGTGCCAAGTGCGGCATATCTTCAGGGAAAGCTTATGACGTTCCTAGAAAAAAAAGAGCAGTCTGATGGTAGGTTTTGACATAGCAGGATCATAATTACAAGAATATTTCAGTTCATTAGTGAGATGGCAAAATACCAAACAGCTTTTGCTGGAAGTGTCCTATTTCACAGTTATTTCAACACAAAAAAAATAACTGTCATCCCTCTTCCTCCTATTGATTTGGGATTCATATACGCATAATGAATGAACCTGTTTGAAATGGGCATGTTCCCTAAGGAAAAGAAGTCCTTATCTATTTGTCAGTTCAGTTGTTTCTGTTTGGGTTTGTATTTCCTACAGGCAACACGTTTCCTTAGAGATATTAAAATTTAAGAGGGGACAACTGTGTAAAAGTAGATTGAGCTGCAGTTCAGTGTCAAGATCTTTGAATGTTACTCACAACTACACTAAGTCATTGTCTGGCAAGGACTAGTAAGTTGCAGTACGACAGCTTCCCCAAAACTGATGGTAAAAAATTCAAGGAAGAGAATGCTCTGACATCTACCATAAAGCATTTCAGTATGAATGCTGCTTATATGTGACTTGTTGGTAATAACAATTATCCTTACTGGACTGGGCAAGCACTCTAATGGAACAAAGACAGAGTCCTCTAGGCTTGATTGGCTTATTTTGCAGGGCGGGAATGGGGAAAAAGAACTTCAAAATCTCCTAAGTCTGACCCAGTGGTACCTGAAAAAGATAAATCCTCAGAATTTGTTCCCTTTCTTATCTGATGTCATTTACCAAAAATATTAAGAGCATCTATTTCACCACCCAGATGGAGGCAACAAAAGCCCCTGTACTACTTCTGAAAGGCCATTCAAAAGTAACACTAAATTTCATTCAAAGCCCCCTCGCTAAACAAAGATCTGCACTGACTGGATAAAGATCTAGGGATACTCAAACAGAACCACGGACACAGAGTAGAGCCAGCTCTTGCTCTGCGATCAAAACCACAGGAAGTGGAAAGGAAAAGAGAATAAACAGTAAAAACAGCAACAGGGAGGAAGGATGAAAGACAAGTTTGATTCTTCATTTCCTTGCAGCTTCCAATGCATTGTGTAGGTTGCAAGATCCAAAACAGGATTATTACCCACCAGACAGCTGCATTTCCATGTACTCATACCTATTGTGTCCCAATGCCTCAAAACTATAATTTCTGCCTTATCTTCTCTGCGAGTGAGAGCAAAGTCCACCATGCCACACAGCAACTTCACCAAGAGCCAAAACACCTCCTGGTTCCTACCTCAATGCACACACAGTGGGTTACTGAATAGTAACTAGGATACAAGCTTTGGCATGACCACAAACAGCTGTCTAACGGGGAGAAATGAAAGATGGAGAAGAAAAAGTAAGATTTTTCCTTAGCTGCCTTACTGCATGGTAAGGCCAGGTATGGGAAATGATAAGCAATGGCAGATGTCCCTAAAGCTTCTAGCAGGATGCACACTATCTGCCACCCTATGGTTCAACAACGGGGTTTGTTTTCAAAGCACACAGAGAGGTTCATCCTGAAAATCCCCAAATTCTCTTCATCATGAAAACAAGTTATTTTCTGTTGTAAAGCTCAGTACCTCCACTGCTCCCTCTGTTTAACTAAAGCAGAGAACCTCTTCACCATCTGGCCATCAAAACACTGAGACAATTTACCCAATTGTTTCTTATTGAGACTGAAGTCCACGCTAGTGACAGCATCTCTGTGGCCTTTGAAGTGTCTCTCCAGGGATGGATCTTCCTAGAAGACAATAATGTTCAAGCAGTAAAGATTAATAATCACCTTTACACAATAAAACTATTTTACTACTATGACAAGTGAGCAGGCCACATACTCACTGATCCCACAAAACCAGGTAGAGACAAGAATGCTGTGCAACACAAAATGCACATCACATGTATCAACAACCTTGAAGAGGCAAATGATCCAAGCTGATAACCCCCTGGACCATCAGTAACTTGCATGAATGATCCATGCATTCGTACAATATGCCGCTGGTACAGAGACCCCAAAGCTGACTTTGGAACAGATCAGCCATGTGTCAATGACTACCTGAACAAGTAGTCAGGCTCAGAACAGCTTTACTGAGAGCTGTTCATCCCAGCCCACGTAGCCAGGAAGCCACTGTTAGCACAGAAGGGACGCATTTGCAAGACTTAACACACCTGTTGAAACAGACATGTAGAATCAGCGCTGCAGCAAAACAGACTGACCCCCTACCCTTCCCCTAGGTCTGGGAAACACAGCATTTCCCTACCCAGCACCTTGCTGCAAAGGCCAAACAAAGCGAAACAAAGTCAGGGGAGAAGAGAGAAAAATAAGAAGGGAAAAAAACAAACCAAACAAACGCAGCACACAGAGAACCACTGCAACAGGTTGTAACACCTGAATATTGTCCAGACTTCAGAATAGGCTGATCAACCTTCAATCCCTGCTCTCATACACACAGCCTCTGCTTCCCTGGCAATCCCCACCACAGCCTGCTCCCCCCAGGAGCTGACTGCAACACCAGCCTCCTCCAAGAAGCACCTGGCCCCAGAAGAATGGGGCTGACACCCTCCCACAACACCCATCACCACCACCCTCCCCAGATCCAGAGCCCCCCCCCAACCTGCACTAGCCCCCCAACCTAGAGGTACCCATACACACAAGCACAGACCTATCCCGCTGCAACAGCACCACAAGACCCAGCAGCATTAAGCTCCCCCAAGCCCAGCACTGCCCCCAGCTCCATCAGCACGATGCCACCCCACAGCTCAATCCCAGCTAACCTGCTCCTGCGGAGCCTGCAGCACCAAGCGTCCCCTAAAGGCAGAGCTGCTTCCCAGCACCCCAGGTCCCTGAGCCCCCAAAGGCCTTCCCCTGCACGGGCCAGCACCAGCCCGGCACCACGCCTGCCTTTCCCCTCACCCAAAGCACCAACTCTTAGCCCCACGGGCCATCGCTCGCCAAACCCCGAGCCCAGGGCCCCCAGGCACCACCCCGTCCCCACTGCCAGGACCCTCAAACACTCCAGCCGGCCCAGCGGCCGGAGCCCTCGCTCCAACCCCCTGAACCGATGCGGCACTAACCCCTTACCCTGCAGCCGGCCCAGCGGCCGGAGCCCCGCTCCAACCCCCTGAACCGATGCGGCACTAACCCCTTACCCTGCAGCCGGCCCAGCGGCCGGAGCCCCGCTCCAACCCCCTGAACCGATGCGGCACTAACCCCTTACCCTGCAGCCGGCCCAGCGGCCGGAGCCCCGCTCCAACCCCCTGAACCGACTGCGGCACTAACCCCTTACCCTGCAGCGGGCCCAGCGGCCGGAGCCCCGCTCCAACCCCCTGAACCGATGCGGCACTAACCCCTTACCCTGCAGCGGGCCCAGCGGCCGGAGCCTCGCTCCAACCCCCTGAACCGATGCGGCACTAACCCCTTACCCTGCAGCCGGCAGCCATGGCACCTCCCGCGCACCGCAGTTCAGTTCCCGCGCCTCCCAGGCCCGAAGCAACGGTTCCGCCCTCACAGGGGCCGGAAGAGGAGGGCTGCGGCAGTACCCGGGGCTCGGCGCTGGGCGGTCGCCCTCAGGGGTGCCGCTCTCTCTTCACGCCAGCCGGGGGGTGCCGCGGTCCCAGGTGGAAGCGTTCGGAAACCAGGCTGTCAGCGAGCAACCGACCCGGTTCGGAATGGGTCTCACAGGCCTGGCCATGAAAGTCAGGTCCTCTGAATACATGGGGCTGTATCTGAGGGGGCTTAGTGGTGGTGTGGTGATATAAGGAAAGCAAGTGTCTGGAAAACATAAGGTTAAAATACTTAACTTAGGTCTAAGATAGAGAATAATGTTTGTGTTGTAAGCCTGTGGTGTGATAACAGAATTTAGTAGTCTTACTAACGAGAGTGAATTATTTCTTTCCATCCCCCTCATTATCAGTTAGTTTGGAGACAGTGACTCCCGAACATCCGCTAGCTTGGGATACTCCTTGTCTGCCCATCCTGCTCTGCTGGCAATACATTTTGTCCGAAGGTCCCACTGCTCTAAATCTTTGCCAGCTCTCAGAAACTTGCAGATACGGCTGGGTTCAGCTAATTGTGATTACTGGGGCATCCAACTGTGCCAAAGGTGAAAAGTGCACCCTGAGGAAGGCTGCTTACTTCATCTTGAAAACCCCTGCCCACGTGAGGAAGACTGCTTACTTCATCTTGAAAACCCCTGCCCATATGAGGAAGACTGCTTACTTCATCTTGAGAACCCCAGCCCTCGACCATCAGAGGGTAGTGCGCAAGTGCCAAAAGGGAGGAGACTTACGATAAGGAGTACCTAAACTAATTGTAATATGAAATGAATGTGCATATTTGTGTGTAATAAATATCTCCTTGCTTAACCCCCCGGTGTGCAAGTTAGGAGGAGCGATCCTCCTTGCAGCCGGCGCCGTAACAAACATACCTGCTTTATAACTATCCTTGAGCTGTAGAGTCTGATTCCATGCTTCAACGGGAGTCTCTTTCCCTCACTATTACAGCAGTCCTTAAAGTATTAAGAGTGTTTTAGCTTTGTTAATGTATGTTAGTTAACATTATACGCTGGGATGTAAGTAAAGAGGAGATGAAATTTCATGAGAAACTTCCATCTTGTTTGTACTTGAGTAAAAGGGACAGCAGAAGCTAAGAGCGATCTGTGAGGCATGAAGGGCACCCCTAAGAGAACACCAGTGCTCAGGTGCCTCTGATACACCACTGAAACCCTCCCAGCATCATGTGCAACCAGCTCCAGCAGGACAAACTCCAGGGACCTTTGGATCAATAGACAAGCAGAAGGAATGCTGCAGAAATAGAGTTGGCTTTGCCAAGTCTTCCTGTGGTACAGTGATCATTCAAATCATGTTGTACCTGAAGACTTGAAAGGTGTAAGATCCCGCTGTAAAGCCAAATTTGGGGTGCAATGATTTGGCTAGGGCTCCTCACACATGCATAAAGAGCTGTCTGTTACCTCCTGCCCTTCGAGTTCCTGGGTCTGAAAAGACACATTCGTCCCTTAGACATAGCCTTTCTGCCAACATAGCTAGGGATCTTGGATCTACATCTGAAGCAGTTTTCAGCATTGCCTAAACTGTTCCTTGCTAATTTCTTTGGCATTTAACTATTAGTTTTGGTATTTTTTCTTCCTCAGCACAGAAATAAACCATAACACAAAAAAAGATGCTAAACATGCCTGAGATGCTTCAGAAGCCAAGTCACAACCCAGTTTAGAGAAACACAAAGTCAGAAGCATGTTGAGGTGGCAATCACACTTATTAAAGCAGGAAATGGGAACATTTGCTTTTATCAAAGGATTCTACCACCAAAAAAAACCCCAGCCCACCTTCTAGATGATCCCCTAGCAGCAGCCATGGACTGGCTACTTCCCTTGCCAAGTCCTCATCCTGGGGGTGCCACTGCCTGACACCAGCAGCCAGAGGAAAGGGCAGCCCATGGGCAAGACGTTCACAGCCTGCAGCAGTCCAGAGCAAACGTCAAAAGAACTAAAAGAGTTTTCAGGCCAAGTTCTTTGGAAGAAGAAGGGCCCTCAGGAGCAACAGGCACACATCAGGTCCTCTGGTGGAGAGGACAGAGTCCTAAGATAGCCCAGTTCAGCCAGGGCAGCGCTGGCCAGGCTCTGTCCCAGCATCCGAACGGCTTTATGGCATTACCTGCCCTGGGTTTGGGCAGGACGGGATTTTCCCATCCCTCAGAAAGCGTGGTTCTGGGAAGCCAGCCCCCTCCCAACGCCCCAGCCAGGGAAAAGGACCTGAGACCGCGTGTTGCCACTGTGCCACAGGCAGCATGGCAAGCGTCATCACCGGCCAGGAGCGTGGCTCCTGCTTTCCTTCAGATGACCACCTGAGGGCAGGCTGAGACCTCTTCCAGCCTCCAGTTCCCTGAAGATACAGAAATAAGCAGAAGAATTGGATAAAACGCAGCATGATTTCATCAAAGATGAATCATGGCAAACTAGTCAGCTCAATATGAGTGAACGGTGTGCTGCTGTGGCAAAGAAAACCAGCAGGATGCTGAGTTACATTAAACAAGGACATCACCAGCAGAGATGAAGTCATCATCCCACTCTACTCAGTGTTTGTCAGGTCACACCTGGAATACTGTGTTCAGTTTTGGTCCCGCTGTACAAAAAAGATGTGGACAGGCTGGAGAGGGTCCAGAGAAAGGCCACAAAGATGATCCAAGGACTGGGAAGCCTGCTGAGGAAAGGCTGAGAGCTGAGTTTGTCCAGCCTTAAGAAAAGAAGGGTCGGGAGACCTTATCACCATGTTCCAGTATTTAAAGAGTGGCCACAAAGAAAACAGGAGGCTCCCTTTCTACAAGGAGTCACATGGAAAAGACATGTTGTAATGAGCACAACTTACTCCCAGGGAGATTCCAGTTGGACACTAGAGGAAGATTTTTTCACAATGAGAACAATCAGCCATTGGAATAATCTCCCCAGGGAAGTGGTGAACTCTCCATAAATGGACACTTTTAAAGATCTGCCTGGACAGGCCACTGGGACATCTAGCCTGGGTCATGCTTTGCTAAGACAGGTTGACCCAGATGATCTTGTTGATCCCTTCCAACCTGATATTCCATGATTCTGTAACTCCCGGACATTATATAGTAATTCTCATCAACTCCTTCCCTGGGGTCATTTGTTTGACCATGAATCAGGAAGAGGCCGAGAAGCCCCAGGACCTGCCACCTCTGTTATAACAACAGAGCCTTGCTGTCATGGGTTCAGCAGCAGCAGTCATTTTTCTCCTTCTTGGTAGCTGGTGCAGCACTGTGTTTTTAATTTCGTGCCTGGGAACTGTGCTGATAACACCAGTGTTTTCAGTTACTGCTTGGTGATGTTTTGTCTGGCCAAGGACTTTCTGAGCCTCATGCTATGCCAGGGAGGAGGGGGAGCCGGGAGGAAGCAGAGACAGGACACCTGACCCAAACTGACCAGAGAGGTTATTCCATACCACAGCACGTCATGTCCAGGGTGTGAAGACGGAGAGCAGAGACCCGGAAGGGTGTCGTGGTGGACTGGGGGTGCACGGCATGGTCAGGTTTTTGGTACTGGGGGGTTCGCTGCTGGGTGGTGCACTGGCTGGGTCAGGCTTGGTGAGCAGTGGTATTCTCTTTCCTCGTATTTCTCTTGTACTTCTCTGTCATTATTATTACTGGTGGTAGCAGTAGTGGTCTGTGTTATACCTTAGTTACTAAACTGTTCTTATCTCAACCTGTGCGAGTTGCATTATTCTTTTGATTCTCCTCCCCATCCCCCCAGGACTGGGGGAAGAAAAAGAGGGGAGGGAGTGAGTGAGTAAAACTGCGTGGGTGGGGGGCTTAAACCACGACACTTGCATTGCCAGCCCTGCAGTTCCTGCACTGCAAGGCAACATGCAGTCATGCTGAGCAGCACCAAAGCTATTGCACGGCATTAGACCCACCCAGAATTCAGGTGGGTTGTTCTTGCGTGAAATTACAGCTAACCTTTGACTTCAAGCCCAATTCAGAAAGCCCTGATCTTCTTGCTAGTGATCTACCGACTAAACTGAGTGTTTACCACTTCTGTATTGCAAACCCCAGTCCTCACGTGTGTTGTTAATCTTTAAACTGCTGAGCACATGGGTTTCTATACATAATTCTGCAGTTTTAAGAATATACCAACTGGGGGACAAGATTCCAGGCTTCAGAAAGCCACAGTAAGACTGTGTCCCTGAAAAAGCTGAGGTGCTCAACAAGACCAGTGGTAGGATGAGGTATTTATCATCTACAGAGGAAGCATCAAGAGACGTGGACTTGCTCAAGGCAATGTGCACAAACTAAGATGTAGCCACCAACTGCACCCAGGTCTCCCATCACTAGCAGCACTCTCTGAAGAAGGTCACCCTGTCTCCATGACCACCATGATCCCAGCATGGATCTTCTACAGCTATTTTGTGTCCCATCCCAGTACACCCTAGAGAGGGAGGCAGAGGCCTTGAGCAACCAGCCCTGCAATACTTTGGCATAAGTCACCCCAAATGGCTGGAATGGAACAGCCACCCTGTTATTGCCACTTTGCATCCAGACAACACAGCAGGGATTAGAAAGCCTACACAGACAGCTGAAAGAAGCCAGAAGTTGCAGGTGAAGATCCAACACAGTCCAGAGCAAGGCTCTGGACTACATTGTCCATACTTCCCTCGTTGCTGCTGTGGAAGGAGGTAGCTGCAGTTTAGGCACTGCAGAGGGCACCAGGTCCACCAAGGAGCTCAGCTGATGACAGTGACATGGTCCCATGACTTCCATGGGGAGATGCTGCTTTACATCAGCTGAAGATGTAGTTTGCTGCCACACCAGTGATTTTGTCTCTTACTAATGACTTTGTCTTCCCATCTGTGCCAAACTCATTTATTTATAGTACACAAGTTTTTTCCTCCCACCTGCCTTTGTGCTTGTTATCCTTTCTTATAGAGTTAAGAAAAAGATAGGAGGAAAAAAAGTCTTTTCCTCAAGTAAATCTCTCACTGACCTAAATGCAAATTTGTTCAAGCAAATTCAGAGAGAGCTTTGATCCTGTGTGAGTAAGAGGGGAAAGGAAAGGGGAGCAGACTCTGCTGCTATCAGAACAGATCTTAACTGCTTCGTAACAACTAGGCAACGGAGCAAAAGCCACAGGAGTTTAAAAAGGAAGCTCAGCCAAAGGTCACCTGGCTGTCCTAGACGCTCATTATCAGGGCCTTGAAAAAGGGAGGAAGGTGACATCAGCTGATAATAGCAACAACTGGAAAAAGCTGACAGGGCTGGGGGAAAGCAAAGGGTTGGCAGAGCCCCAGTGCTGGAGCTGCTTGGGCCACAGAGCGAAAATCAGTCAGATCTGAAGCATTTGCTAGGCACGGAGCCAGAAAGAGCCCTGGTAACTGCAATCCCATGTTTTATTTGCTGCCTTGTCTTTGCAGGTGTTTGTACTGCTTTCACCGCTCATCTATATTAGCTGAAGTGGTGATGAGAAGGGTGACAAGGGGACAGACATACTGACACCGGTACATATCCTGGAGCACCAGAGGAATACATGGCTACTCCCTGTGTGAAACTATACAGCTCTTCAGCCATCCAAGAGAAGTGGAGTGAAGGGAACTCATACATGCCTACAGTTTCCAGAACTGACCTAAAAGAGGAGAACGATCCAGTAGTGAGAAATCCTGGCAAGCTGAATCCAGCCAGAATCCCATCAGCAGCTTTCTGGGCATCTACAAAGTTGTCCCTTATATTGGTTCTAGTGTCTTAAGCCACCGTAAATTCTTCAAATCTGTTACATGAATGTAGATCAAACCCACCTGTGCAATACCTCAGTACCACTGGCTCCAGCTCTGCTCATCCGGCTGAGTGAGGACAGGTGGCTGCTCTCAGGGACTGAACTTTCTCTGCTGTTGCCTGCAGGGGTGAGCGGAGTTCAGACTTCACTGAACTCAGGATTGCGTCAACCCAGAACCCAAAGTGCACAAAGGCTGGTACTAGAAAGCACTAACTGGGTTCACTGGAGTGAAGCTGAGACCTCTGGGACATTGAGCTCACGGGCCATGTGCCTGGCAGGGGTGTTGCCACACTGGCACTGGGGCAGGCCTGGCCAGGGCAGGTAATGCTGCGCAGTCCAGCACCAGCCATCTAATGAACCACAACAGTGCCAAAGGAGTGAGCTTTGGGTTCTTCATCTCTCTCCATTAGGCTGCTATCCAAACAGTACTGATTGTTTGGCTGGGTCACATTTGGCCTTAACTTTTAAGCCTATAATCTTGTTAAAAAATCTTCATCTCAAAATATGCAGTCTGGGTCCTCACTCTGGACTAGAGAAGGGTATCAGTTTGACCCTGCTAAAGGGTATTGATTTTCCACACTGTGTTACATGGGAGGAGCCAAAAGGATCCACACTCAGCCATGCCAAGAGCAGAGTGGGCAGCAGGACACTGACCTTTCTAGGGAAACTCACATTGCACCAGAGCACACAAAAGCACCAAGTTTGGTCAGCACAGGCAAGCACGCAATCGTCTGGTCCTTCTGAAGCTTTGCACTCCCAGTGGCCTTGCACCTCCTGAAGACGCAGGGTGGCCTTCTGCTCTCCTTTCCACACAATTCCTGCAGAGAGGAATAGCAGATCAACGCGACCAGGGCAGACCACAGAACAAAACTAGTATCTGTTGCATTTGCTGCCTCTGCATGCTGAACAGAAAGATACATTTGTTTGCAGAAAGTCAGAGCAGCCCTGGTATCAACCAGCACTAATTCTGTGGCATCCACTTAACTATCTCCCCTTGCAGCTTCCCTCTCCTCTCAGAACAACTTGTAGAGTTACTAAAGCCAGGCTTTTCTGCAGTGGATTTGACTGCCTGAGGGGACAGCAGTACTTTGCATCTCCAAGCCAGTTGGAGGCAGACAGAACTGGAGAGCCAGCGCAGCCCACTGCCCACCACTAATTGGTTGCATGGATCAATTTCTTTTCCAACATCTCATCCTCAGAGAGAAAGTGGTGTCTGGCTGCTCTTCTGTGTAGTGCCAACAGGAGCTCAGCCTTTGCTGACCCCTTGGTGCTACCATGACATGTGCTGGGACGTCCATCTTACTTAAGAGCACTAAATGACAAGTGGGAATGTTAAAGCCGCAGAACTATGGAACAGTGTTTTTCACTGTCCAAACAGGACAGGACAACTGGAAATGCTGGTGAAACTATCTGGTCTCATTTGGGCTTGACTTTTCTTCTGCAACCATAGCTCTGGTGAGCCAGGACTTGTCCTGTCACACACCAGCCGAATGTTGACTGGTACCAAGTGGTGCCAACTGCAGGTTCCCATGGGACATTCTCAAACATCGCTGTGGTGCCCTTGCTGCATGGCAGTGACATCGCAGTGTGGCATCCATGACCTGGCAGAGGGGAGCAGCAAGGGGAGACATGGCTGAAGAGCCCTTGCTGCTTTTGCCTGCAGAGCCACCGGTGGTGGGACTCCAGAGCCCAGCAGTCCATGAAGCTGTGTTGAAGGGCTGTAGGCAGTGAGAGGACTGTGCTGTGCCCGCTTGCAGCCAGCGGTGGGTCCTAAGGGAGGAGCATGGACACTTGAAGCATGGGACATCCCAGTGCCAATTTGGGAAGCTTTCCAGCTGGGCACCTCTGGCACCTGCAGAAATGCCCTTGCGGTCTTTGCTGTGCTGGTGGCTCTTGAGCTCTGGCTTCACAGGCTTTGGCAGAGTGAAGAACAGCAAGGCTGGGGGTGCAGGCAGTGCCCTTAGAGCTGGCATGGAGGGGTCCCTCCTCAGCCAGACATTGCTTCACCCTTCTCCACGCGGTACTCTGACAAGGTCCCTTCTGGTCCCCTTGATTTCCCTCTGGGCTGTCCAGCAGTCTGCGGAAGTCTGTTTCCCAAGCTGAATGAATGCAAGAAAACAGAAATCTCTGCCCATTTGCTGCCCATTTCTTCCCTAGATAGAGAAAGGCTCAGTGAGTTGAAGAGCACTGCTTCTGCGAGGGAATAGGCGTGCACCCAGGCGATGCTCCTCTCCCAGATTTCCAGTCTCCCAGGGGCTGCTCTGTAGGATCAATTAGAAGTAAAACACTATGAGAATTGTGCAAAGGAAATGGAAGAAACAGGAGGTGTGCAACCCCTTTCCTTGCTTTGGTTCCTCTGCTTTTCTTTGCTTTTTCAAATGCAGGAATGAAGGCAACAAAATCAGTTCTGCTCTATAAACATTTTGAATCAATCCCCTCCCTACGGGGTCAGGAGCTTTTTCTTTACAGGTGTCATGGTTTAATATCAGCAGCAGCTCAGCCCCACACAGCTGCTCAGGATGGTGGAGAGAATCAGAAGGGTAAAAGTGAGAAAATTCGAGGGTTGAGATAAAAGACAGTTCAACAGGTAAAACAAAAGCCTCTGGCACAAGCAATGCAAAACAAGGAATTCATTCCCCACTTCCCATAGACAGTCTGTTCCCATGAACACAGACTGTGCTCAACCATCTCCAGGAAAGCCGGGCTCCATCACATGTAATGGTCACTTGGGAAGACAAACACCACCACTCCAAACGTTCCCCCCTTTCTTCTTCTTCCCCCAGCTTTATATACTGAGCATAACATCATACGGTACGGGGTATCCCTTGGGTCAGTTGGGGTCAGCTGTCATGGCTGTGTCCCCTCGTGACTTCCTGTGCACCCCCAGCCTACTCACTGGTGGTGAGGAGCAGAAAAGGCCTTGACTCTGTGTAAGCACTCTTCAGCAACAGTGAAAACATCCCTGTGCTATCAACACTGTTTTCAGCACAAATCCACTTTTGGAGGAGCCCAGCATACAGCTCAGCCCAGCACACCAGGACAGTCAAACTGTGCCTGTTATGTATTGTCATAACCTTTGTCACAGTGACCAGACACCCTTGTGCTGCAGCCATGTGGTGCTGGGATGTGCTTCGACCTTCTAGTGTACTCCCTCCCTGGCACTGGCTGCATTGTGCCTTTCATCCTTTGACTTCTCTAGCCCTGGAGGAGTTTCATGGGAGGAAGACGTTTTCACTTTCGTTATATTTGATGAGAAAGGGAAGGGGGTACAAGAAGAAATCTGCCCTGAAATACCCTCTCTGGATTTAAAGAACTGGCAAGTTTTTCCTGAGCCAGCTTTATCTGTTTGACATAAGCTGTACTGACCCAATGCTCCAGGCACTACCGCATACTGATAGAACTCCTTCAGGCCAGCATTTAAAGATTTGGGATCAAAGACTCATATGCCCCAAGATCCGTCCTTGAACTGGAAAAGCTTCCCTGGAAGCAGGCTAACCTTTCAAAGGGGGTATGAATACTGCCAAGCAAGGGGAAAGGGTTTCCCTTGTTGAAACACACTGCAGCAAGCCTTTGTGTGGCATAAATCCTCTTCATGCCAGCAGGATCAAGGCAGAGAATCCATCTATGGTACCCAGTATCTGAGCTCCTGCTTCTCTCTCTTACAGCCCAGTGTGAGGCAGGTTGGCTGCAGCAGTTTGTGAGCTCTGTAACAGGGGAGGCTATTTCAAAGGTGACAAAGGCCCAGCAGATAGCTGATAGCCCAGAACAACCCCTGAGCTCACCTTGTTAGAGCCAAGGAAACTGTTCTCTACCAAACTGTTCTAAGCCTTGGCTAAGTTTGGAAACAGTGCTAAAAGCAGGCTTGCTGCTATGATGCCAATTAATGAAGAGCTCGTCAACAGAGGGAAATTCACCAGCAGCACAACAAGGGAGAAGCACAAACCTTACAGCACACTATTTCCTCTATAGAATGGTTTATATCTAAACATGCGTCCTTCAAAATGCTGTAACAGTTTAACGCTGCATGAAGCGCTGGGAAATGGACGGAGCACAGGGGTTTTCACTGTCCAGCTCCAGACTTTTGCAAATGGATGTGAATTCCCCACCCAAAACACAGATTCAGCTAACAAGTCAGTTCCTAACACATTCTGACCCTTGAAAAAAGTCCATATTCAGCTTTTGGCTTACACTTATCTCTGGAAAAGCCTCAGCAATTTAGGCTTGCTCCAAGGGTGAAACTCACCAGGCATCAACACAAGCCAAGGAACAAGCAGCTTTGGAGTGGAAAGCCAGGACCCAGTAATCACAGTCACCTCTCCCCTCGCTACCTCCAGGAAGTGACTCCTTCCATTCTCTCTTGCAAAAGCAGAAAGGGAAAGAAAGGAGCTGGTCCAGAAAGATGGACAAGTCAAAAAACGAGAGGTGCGGCAGCAAGTTTGAGATGTGCTGCTTTGAGTCATCCTGAGGTGTAGGGGAAGCCACTACAGTACCTCAGGCGTTCTCAGAAGAATCTATTTCCCACCACAAATCATCCAGCCCTGCATTTCTTGGTCAGGTTTACTCCCTCTTGGAAAACAGACACATTCCTCTGCCTGCGCCTTTCAGCACAATGCCCAGTCTGCAATGCTCCTGGTAGCTAAACCAAGTCTGTCAAGAACAAAAACATTCTTGCCTATCACTGTACCTTGACCCATTACAGGAGATCTTTTTTGTCAACTCCTGGAGATGTGAGAAGCAGCTGGAACCCAGGATCTGTGGGAGGAAGGGACAGGATATCCAGTATCTCAAAAATAGAAAGATCAGAAAGGTTAGGCTTGAATCAAGTGAGGCAGACAGAGCCCATAACCACTGCCAGGAAGATGAGCAATGCAAACAGTGGGTGTCTGTATCTGAAGTAGAGATTTTTTCCCAGTCACAGCAGAGGAATGTGTTCTACATAGCTGACTTTTGCTCTTCTCATTTGTTCACTCTTCCAAAGACAAAACCAAAAGTGATGCCATATCCCACTTTATTGAAGCACAGAAGGAAGCATCTGGGAAGGGGAGGCAGAATATGACAAAGTCCTGACCAGCCTAAAGGGAGACATGCACAAACCCTCCTACTCAGCCTGCTGAATACACAGGTATTTAATCTACACAGCTTAATACCCCAGCTGAATGGAAAGTACCTGCTTTGCTTTGGGATGCTTCAGGCAGCCATGAGGAGAAAGGGGGAATATCACACTCTGCTGCTCCTCAAGGGTTGCTTGGTTTCTTGAATATCCACCACTGCACAGAAGGAGCAGATCCTCAGCTGACGTGAGCAGATTCCACAGCCTCCACCATAGCTGCATTCATAGTTATACCAGTTCAGGAGCCACATGGCTACTGCTGAGTTTTCAAGCTCGTGGTAACTTTTAGCCTATGCAAGTAGAAGCAGAAGAGCAGAATGAGGAAGTGATCCACTGAAACTTCTCCTGGGTGAGCAACTCGCCTGGAGAACCAGCATGAGAAAGGCACTGCCTGCCCAGAGAAGCGCCACATTAAACCAGCCGCTGGAGAATGGCCAAGCACTGATTCAAGCTGAGTGCTTCATTCACAGAAGACAGTACCTCTGCAAAGCAGAGACTTTGCAGTGGCTGAATACTGTTCTAATGAGGTACCAGGCCAGTTGTTACCAACTCCTGTTATTTTTATTACACCTTTTTCAGTATTTTATATTCCCCTTAAGAGAGACTGTCTGATTTCAATAGCTAGGAGAAATTCATACTAAGAGCACCCAGTGTTTTGTTTCCCTAGCCATGCAGGACAGTCCTTATCACAAACCTAGGTGCACCACAAAGGCTTATAACTAGAAGGCAGAGGGGAAGGACCTCACTTGCTAAGTCAACTTCTTGGACGATCGGGGTTGGCAGTATTTAGTTCTGTCAAATTCCTCCAGAGGCAGTTTTTCTAATCAGCACGGGAAGGGATGGGCTGGTTTATCTGCAACTGCCCTGACCTTCAGAGAAAAAACCCTCCGGCATAATATAGTTACCATAAATACTTACACCATGACAAAAGGTATCAGAAATGCAGCCTGTTGACATCACAGGATACTTAGCCAACATGAAACCTTACGCTTTTCAAACTGTGAGCTGTAAAGACCAGCAGGTTTTATGACGGTGTGATATGCTATCCTAACGTTTAGAGTGCAGGGAAAGTGCAGCTGACATTGAACACACAATACTGATTTCTCTGAAAGAAGTTCATTTCCAAATGATACAGAACTGCCTAACTCATTGCCAAGTTCTGGATCTCAACCAAGCAAGTTCCTAAAGGCACAATGGGTTCACCAGCACTTTTATGTCCTGGGCTGTATCCTCTGGCTCAGGGGACTGCCAGGAACATAGCGCATACCAGGATTTTCCCTTAGTGTCTGCTGCTAGCTGGATGGATGCTTGGTCTGACTTCTTGTCACATACAGTCAGCCAAGACTTAGGTATTTGAGGCTCAATTTCGTTTGGACAAAAAAAAAGCCTCCTTGCCTGGTGGTGTGGGATTTTACAGGCTTGTTCCTCAAAGTGTCTCGTGTTTAGTTCTTCCTTCTGCCTCTTATGAGCTTGAGAAGAAGGCAGACCACCATCTCCAAAGTGGGCAGACACCTCCACACAGGGCTGCTCTGCTTCTTGTTTGTAATTACAAGTATTACAACACACTGTGCCAATAGTCTAACCTCAGACAAAACAGACGTCTCAGATAAATCCCATGCATGGCATTAGTCACACTGATGTTGTAATCATTGGTGTCATGGCAAAAAAATGATCGAAAAAAGAGGAGTCTGAGAATCTTCCCTCATGGCTTATTTACACTGATTATAAACAAAGACTCCCAGCTGTCCTGTGCTAGCCCAACAACCACTTCCACCTCCCTGTTGTCTGTTATCTTAGCTCAGGACTATGCTAGAGCAAATTTTCTGCAACACCTCTGGAATGGGATACCTTGTTCTTCTAACTTCAGACAAACAGCAAAAGCATGATTTTACTGTACCTGCTTTATACATGTTTCTTGCACAGCTACAGGAACAATTCCTTGCTGCTATGAGGGCGTACTCTCATCACCTCCAGATGACAATTGCAAACTAAAGGTTCCCAGTGCCAACCACACCATAAGCTCTTGCATAGGTGAACGTCCTTGTTCAGTGTGACACAGGACCAAACACCGCCCCTGGTCTGAGCCGTGGTTGCTGCTCTGCTGGTGACATGAGCACTCACAGTGGTTGCTCTGGGCTTAGACCGTAGGGAAGAGGCTTTAGCATTAAAAAAAAATCATCAGTAAACTCACTAAATCGGTTTAAGTTAAACATATCTTCTATATTATCCCTTCCCAAGTGAAATATAGCTGTGCAGATGTGATGCTCTTACAGCTTTTGGCCTAATGCTTTTATGCAGTAGAGGAAGTGGAAAGATGATACTAAGGCCATGGATGCTAAACTGCCTTTCCAGCAGGAAAATCAAATCCTCTACATAGTAAAAGCAAGTGAGGTCATTGGGCTAAAGCAATATGTTAGGTGGACAGACTGAGATATCTGGTTTTCTTAGGAGTGAGTGACTACTTACACAGATTGTGCAACTACTCTGCTCTGCAAATAGCCTGATGTCCAAACATCTGCATGTAACAGCATTACTCAGTATTGATACCATGCGTTTTGCATGCATTTGGTAAATAAACAAACAGTGATTCATACTGATGGGCTTGGAGAAGCCTGGGGCAGGAGTTATGACACTGCCTGAGCCCTCATCTATTCTCATCTGTCTGAAGATACCGTCGTACATAATGCCACGGACTGCTGCAGGGTAACTCCAGACAGGAAGCAGTCATGGCTGCCGAGGTCAAATCCTCCTGCCCGTGCTTGCCGCCTGCCCTGAGGCAGAGTCCTGCAGCAGCAGCACACGCTCCGGTGGCATTTGGTCTAACTAGCAACAGCAGCCCTGGCCTGGCAGAATATCCCTCCACAAAGGTGGATGTTCACACTACATCCTCCCCCAAAAGCACCTCTTCCCCCAGTGCTGTGTGTGCTGTATCACTCTCTAGATAGTACACTGAACCAGCACTGGGCAAGTGAAAAAAAAGGACAAAAAGATACCAGATAGAAATTAATGTTTAACCTTTGTCCACCTGACACTGTTGGCAAATAGCTGTGGGCAATCCATGCTTTTTTTTGCACTCCTTTGGTTTCTAATTTGTGAGCAATTTTGTTTCCTGTGCCATACAGAGAACTCCATCACCTACAGACCTAAGGAAACCTGCTCCAGCACGGATTTAGTGTTTTGAAAATCAGTTTCTCCAAGTTTGGGATTATTTTTTTTCCTCATGGCGGCTATGGTTTGAGTCTGCTGCCGCCTCCTTCTTGGTTGGTGTATTGTAAGGGCTCTGTCCACTGGCGGTGTGGCTTCAGAGATTTCCAGGGACATTTAAAAGCTTTACTGTTCTTTGAGCTTTTCATTGAACTGAAGCATGGCCACCCCATTCGAAGCCTCTGGCAGGCAGTAGCACAACCGAAGCACAACTGTATGTCGTCATGAAATTCAGCTTAAGAGATGGAACAGGAAGCCAGCAGTGAATCATGATAGCCTAGCAAAAATCCTTTACAACGCAAGAGAATTGCAATGCCAAATATGAAAAGGCATCAAATCAAGAACTTGTTGTTTGTAGCCCTGTCTTCTCAAGTCCCAGAGCTACAGCCTTGTCATGGGTTCAGCAGTAGCAGTCATTTTTCTCCCTCTTGGTAACTGATGCAGCACTGTGGTTTTGATTTTGGGCCTAGGGAGCAGTGCTGATAACACCAGTGTTTTCAGTTACTGCTTGGCAGTGTTTTGGTTTGATCAAGGGCTTTCTGAGCCTCATGCTATGCCAGGGAGGAGGGGAGCCGGGAGGAAGCAGAGACAGGACACCTGACCCAAACTGACCAGAGATTATTCCATACCACAGCACAGTCATGTCCAGGATGTGAACATCGGAGAGCAGAGACCCGGAAGGGTGTCGGTGGTGGTGGACTGGGGGTGCACGGCATGGTCAGGTTTTTGGTATTGGGGGGGTTCGCTGCTGGGGGGTGCACTGGCTGGGTTGGGCTTGGTGAGCAGTGGTACTCTCTTTTCCTTGTATTTCTCTTGTATTGTTACTGGTGGTAGCAGTAGTGATTTGTGTTATACCTTAGTTACTAAACTGCTCTTATCTCAACCTGTGCGAGTTGAATTCTTTTGATTCTCCTCCCCATCCCCCCGGGACTGGGGGAAGAAAGAGAGGGGAGTGAGTGAGTGAGTGAGTGAGTGAGTGAGTGAGTAAAACTGCGTGGGTGGGGGGCTTAAACCACGACAAGCCTGAACCTCCAAACCAAGAAACTTGAACAGTCATGATCTTCAGCCCTGAACGCCCACAGCAGGGAAGCTCTTCAGTCCAAATCTGGAGTCTTGTCCTCTTCTCACAAACAGTAGCCAGCCACAACTGCCCAGCATAAACCTCCTGTCACAAGAGGAAAGTCAGTCCTTTATCTCTGCACCCACCACCCTGCAGGACTGCCTGGTACCACTGGGGAAGCAGTGGCTCTATATAAATGGATGGCTGATTCATGCTGGGACACTGGTCTATTTTCTTGTACCCCCAACATGACCTCACCCAGCACAAGAGAGCTGTAAATCCAGTTCCCTGCATGGTGCCACTCCAAGCTGCAGTGGCCATAACTGCGCTCCTCACTCCCGCCCTGGGCAGCCCAGGTCTGGGCTGAAGCTACTGTACCATCCCACAGGTGGAAGCCAGGACCTGAGCACTGGCTTGGAGGGCACACACAAGAAAGAGCAACTCCCAGCTGCAGTAAGCTCACTGCAGCACAAACTGCCACGGTGGTTCACTCCTTCAAACACCCTCTACTTTGAAATTAATTCAAATGAAAGTTGCTTCATTCATAGGACAATTGAAGCTTTCAAGACACGTAACTGGGGGGACAGCTACGGGCAGCAGCCCTAATTATTATTCTACACCCAGGCCGGTGCTTACGTTCCACTACAGCTCTTCCACTACCCACAACAGTTTGGCAACAACTGAGGCTACAGTGTTGTCCTCTGGGTGCAAATCTGCATTAAACAGTATGAAGACTCATCATGAGATGAGCTCAGCCAAGCTGAATAAATGGGAGACATGCTCTCACAACAGAAAGGTGGGAGAGCCCCAGGCTAGGCTGAGCGTTCCGACACCTCCATCTTGAGAAGTCAAGTCCAAGGGCCACCTCACCCCAGCAACACCAGACACTTCCCAAAGAGGCACAGGAACCCCGGTCTGCCTGCACAGGACTCAACCGGCCCTCAGTGGGTGACATGGTTTAGTGTGAGGTGTCCCTGCCCATGGCAGGGGGGTTGGAACTAGATGATCTTAAGGTCCTTTCCAACCCTAACTATTCTATGATTCTATGATTCTAAGCACCTCAGGACTGGTTTATGTCGGGACCATAATGCCCTTTACTCCCTCAGGGAAGTATCACCATTCGTTACAACACCAGGTTGCCTTGTTTCCCATTTAAGAACCTGAGTCAGACACTCCATCTTGCTAAATTTCTGGCCTCACCAACTTCTGAAGACAATGAGACACACACAAGTAAACTTAATTAAACAGTGGCTAAAATGGCATTTTCACAGCCTAATTATCCTTTAATTAAGTTCCACAATTTCAAGGCAGCAAGCGCGAGACAGGCTGGAGATACTGGGAACAGCAAGTTCTTCCCAGCTACCACACAATACATACCATTCCTGGGTAACTATTTCTTGCCACCGACCGGGCTGGGAACAGCGCTGTGCCCTGTGACACACTGGATTCAATTTATAAGAAAACCAAAGAGATAAAAAATAGGGCAGCCTTGACAAGATGTGCCTGACTCACCCCTGCTGCTGTGGTTAAGATTGCTGGAGAACTGCTCCATGCAGGGAGAAATCAGAAAAAGCTTGATGAGGAAAAACTTGGATGATCAGCTGCGTGCCTGCCCAGAACACATGCACTTGGCACGGACATGGAGATGGAGATGGCTCATACACACTGAAGGAGCAACTCGTTCAATAACCACACATTTATGAGACAGCTTCTAATCAAAGCCTTCCTGCAAGCAAAGAGGACAGGCTATCCTAGACCTTCTCACCACAAGGACATGACAACTCCAGCACTGCTGTCTGCAGCACACTCTGCAGCCTCATTGTGCAAGGATCCACCAAGCCAACGTGACAATCCCAGCCTCAGGGCACTGTCCCCTGTCTAAAACAGAAACTCTTATGCTAGGAACTTACCCTAATTCTACTACCTTGAATAAGACTTCAAAGCTGTCTGTGGTATCCTGGCAGATCACATGGTACTGCCTCCAGCTAAGATACATGCCTGCTTTCCTAATACTCTGCTCCATGTGAGTGCACAAAGCATGGGAGACATCTTTTTATTATAAGTGAAAAAGTGTCATTCTGTTCCAAGTGTCACTGCTGTACTGCTTCCTACATTGACTTCTCTCTAGACTGCTGTGGTGTGATGAGACAAGGACTGCCTCCCCTAGGGTTAGACAGCAGGAGAACTGGGATCCGCAGACAGATCTTCATATATGAAACAGAAACCACCAAGATCAAGATGCTGAAGAGGGCAGACAGTCCAGTCACGGACGGTTGTGCTTTATCTGGACAGCACGGCAGATGCTGGTATAGAGTGACGAGCAAAGGCTGCAGGAGATGAGCACAAAGCACGCAGCTCTGCAAGAACCTGTATTCTGGGAAAAGGACCAGCTGCACCTTCAAGCACGAGAGTCTGTGTGAGAAGCCTCCTGCAACTAGAGCACCTTCAGACACTCGGCTTTAGTACGGGTGAATGCCACAGGAGCACAAGTGCCCATCAAGAGGATGCTCACCAGCCCTGCTCCAGTAAGCAGCAAAGTAGCTGTGATAGGGACCTAGGGAGGGGACCCAGCAAACAACAAGGCAGAGGGGGGAGAGCGCTCTGCTCACTGCACAACACACCTCCCCATACACCTTTTCATCACTAAAAATGCAGCATATTGTAACCTCATTTTGTAAGGTAACAATTACAAGATTGTGTTGCCTCACCTCAGAAACAGCATTTCTGCACGTTTTGAAAGGAAAGAGAAACCCCTCAGTGAGCAGGTAGAGAGGCAAACCACGTGCAAAGGAGAAGCTGCAGCTCTCTACCTGCCTGCTGGCTGGCCAGCAAACACACACACACAACCCCAAATGGGAAGTAGCCAGGACACAGGGTATCTGTGTCCCAGCGATATTTAGGGGATTTGGGAGAGAAGTGAGGATGTGAAGGATAATAAGTTATTGCATGAGAGGCAATTATGAGTGAAGTTGAACTTCACCCAACCTCTTCTTCACAAGGCAATCTGTCCCTTGCTTAGGTTCCAGCCATGAGTTTACACTAAAGGCTTTCTCTTTTCTCAGTGGGTATCACAAGGTATCAGCTCTGCAATGAGCAAAGTGGAACAGCCCCAGGGTAATGGCACTGGCGCACCAGTGAGATGAATTTCGGTTCAAGTCCCAGTTCTACTTTTGGCATCCAGAGGCATTTGCTTTTCTGTCCCCTTTCTACCCTGGAGGAACAGCCTTGTCTCCCAGCAGGGACTGCTCCTCCAGCACACATTGTACAGGTCTCCACTGTGCAGACACACAACCAAGGTAAGACCAGCAGAAACAACCTCCTACTTACAAAAATCAAGCCCAAGAAAGTCATTAAAGAACAAACAACCCCTGACCACTCAAGTTCCTATTGTCTGCCTTAATGCACTGCTCCCCCATTACAGGGCACACTGATCTGCTTGCTTTCAGGATATCACACATCTCTCCAGCTGCAGAGTTTCCCCTCTCCAACAGCTCTGGCCAGGGTGGACGAAAGAGGAAAGGCCACACTACCTGCCACCTCCCCCTGGGCAGATTCCCCTGCTTTTCCAGAAGGAGCTGCTCAGTGAAGGAACCCTGCTAGATTTCTCCTACTTTTGAGATTGTTTTTCCTTTCCAGCTGACGATGACCTACATAGTAAGCAGGTCACTGGAACATGAGAGATGTTTTCTGAGGCAGAAGAGAAAAGCCAAGCAGTTCCCCCACTGTGCATGCTTCTGAGGACAGTGAAGTTCTGTTTCCCAGGAGTCCCACTCAACAGCCTCCTTTATGCTCTTCCTGTCTGAAATCAGCAGGAGCTGCTGGGATCCTACTGGGGACATGATCAGACCCCGAGTAGAACATGAGGCTAGTTAAGGACCGACCTCCATGGAGGACCAAGGGGAGCTTAGGGAACACAAACCCTCCTCATGTGAGCGTTAAAAGTGCCATGTGCACAACGCTGCCAGCTGGTGCAATGGCCCAGCTGTGTGAGATTCAATCCACCAGGCAAGGCAAGCTCTCATCAAACAAGCAGCAAAGGGAAGGAAGGAGAAGGAAGATGGGAAGGGGACAAGTCCCCATCATGATCCCTGTTGTGCAGCCCCTCCCCAGCCAAAGGAAAGATCTGGTTGCAGCAGGTCTGCAGGCCGCAGGAATATGACACTGAGTCGTTCCCAGCTGGGACAGCGCTCTACCTGAAAATGTGGCAGGAAAGGAGCAGGGTTAGAAGAGCTTGAACTCAATTTACTTCTCAAGTTCTAGTCATTTCTGCTCCTTTATGGGGAGCATTCCTAAAGGCTTGCTACAATAAAGTAGAAATTGGAAATAAGAAGGATTTGATTAGCCAAGAGAAGTACCCTGGGATAGCTCCTCAACATCAGTATGGTTTAAGGCATGGAGGCACAGAACTGAACTATCTCAAGATGTCTCCAGCACTATCCTCTCTAATCTTGCAGCTGATCTCTCCCAAACTCCAGCCCCCTCTTCCAAGCAGGAGAGAACACTGTGAAAGGTGTATGCCAGCATATCTAATCCCCACAACTACTGGTGGGCTGCAAGCAGGAAGCAGTGAGCCACCAACCCAGGGGTAAAACAAGAACCTATTAGAGAAATTACTGTAATGTGATCCTGCCTGGGGCTCAGTCAGTCCCAGAGGGATATAAGGAGTAACCAGAGAAGACATGGGTAAGAAGCTCTCTGTCATGGGTTCAGCTGACAACATTCAACCAGGACACTCTCTCAAACAGCCTGGTGGCTCAGAGAGCTCCAGGAACAATAGTGCAGGTCTGGTAACTAGGTCACAGTTATGATCCTTAATTAATCCTGAAGAAACCCCATCTGTCATGCCAAACATGACAGATAAAGTAGCTCAGTAAGCCCAGAAGCAGGCCAGAGGTAATGCCAGATCCTAGCCCAGTCTGCTCTCTGTCAAGCTTTTAGCCAGCAGACACAGCAGTTTGCCCCCAACTCCTCCTTCAAGGTGTCCAGAGTTGACTAGCCACTGCCCAGACTCACATAAACCATGAAACAGGAGAGAGCAACAGCCCAAGGGTAGGCAGACATGAGGCTCTAGCAGAGGAGTGGTACCAAATCCTGCTGGCAGCTAAGCCCTAGCTCCCTGCACTGTGCTTTACCTGCAACCCTGCTTTTCTGCCCCACAGCCCTCTGTGCTGGGGTGTGCTACCCAACTCACTTCTTCCCCTGACGCCTCTGGGAGAAGCTAACAGCTACCAGCTCCTCCTCATGTGCTGCCTCAGCTTCCACAGAGGGGCACATTAACGTCCTGGTCTGACAGTCACACAGCCCTGAGACACGGTGCTGCAACGGGACATCAAGGCCAGTGGAGAAAAGTGCCTGACACTGCAGTGTGCCAGCAGGACCAGGTTGTTCATTTGGCAAAGACCTGTCCCAGACCATGGCATCAGAGAACCCATCTGTTAACAGGGTGGCAGAGACTGGCTGAGGGCAAGGGCATGAATGGTTGATGCCTGGGAGAAGAGTCTTGGTGCGTATGATCTGCCCTGGTCTTTACAGCTAGCTGTGGTATTCATCTACAGATGATCCCAATGAATGCCTTGATCTGCTAAATCCACTGGTGACAGGGAGATAAGCTGAGATAATGTTGACTGAGTTTTCTAGCCCTGCTTCTGCCACCTGAGCAACTAAAAAGCAGACACCATCAGCAAAAAAGGCAAAACCTAACAGGGCTTCACACAACAGAAGTATTAAAAATAGCTGTTTCAAAGGAGGGATGTGTGACTAATAAGCCCTAAACTGACAATTCTTGGGAGACGGGGCAGCTTTGTACTAAAGCCATGTCTCCAGGAACCCATATTAAAGTGTCACTTGTGTTCACTACCACCCCCAAAGGCATTGTGTTCAGCAATATGCACAACTGGCAGCACAACAGGGAACAAACAAGACTCCATACAATTTAACCAGAATAAGTAGCAATGAGAAAAGCTGCCAAGTAAGCATAAATCTGTATTTCTACCCAAGGAAGCTTTGACAGCAGAGCAATCAAACTCCAGGCACCATCAGCATACCCATCCAAGTGCAGCTGGGTGAGGAACTGCACTACTATGAGATCATTCCATGAAAACTAGGTCACTGGCTATCAAGCCCAAGAGACAGGGCAAGGACTTCAGAAAGGATATACTGAAATCACTTCTTCCAATTAAAACACAAGCTTAGGAAGCAGCTCTAGTCTATTTGCTCTTGTAACTGGAGCTTTAAATCTCGATTACTTGCTCAAAATCTCATTGTCCTTCATGGTAAATAATCTTGACAGGTTCTTTGCTGTGGAGGAGACACGAAGGTTTGGGAACCAAACTTAAGCAAACACAGGAGAAGTTACCACCTTTCTGAGACAGTAGTACAGACAGCATAGATAGTGCACAGCAATCTGTGGTCCCAAAGGCTCACAAGGGAAACCAGAGCTTCACTTGCTCACAGAAAAGCAGCACACTTGTTTGCTGTGTCAAGCACCAACCTCCCCTCTCCCTCCTTCCTACCAAAGTGCAAGACCAGGCACCACACAAGCTATGAAGGTCCTTCTGGATTTCAGCACAAGCAAGCACAAGGATCCAGAGGGTTTGCACACCTTCACGTACTAGAGGTTTTGGCTCCTGTTTTATGGCTGACAAGGTTGTTCCCCCCCTCTCAGGTCTCCCACGCTCCACCACAGGCTCTTATTCCTGCTGCAGGTTGGATACAATGAATATCTGCTTCCTATCTTAGCGTCTGGCCTGTAAGTATGTGTTGCTCAACATGACATCTCTTGCCAAAATTGCTTCTTCCAAGAGATTGCTCAGCACACTCCATCAGAGGCAGAAGAATTAACCTTTAAACACTGAATGGGCTGGGGAAAAGGTTCCAGGGCAACCCAACCACCTCTCTACTTGCTAAACACTGAAATAATCCATGCCAGCTGTAGGTGCAGACTTCAAAGTGCCAAACAACTGAAATACAAAACTGCCATCAGGGCTTTTGGAGAAACAGTTCAGTCATTGCTTAAACCTGAGCATCCCAGCAATGGCTTTGTACAGTGGAGTTAATCTGAAAGCTTGCTGCTACTACTGATGGCTGGAGAGAAACAGTTCCACTTCACCCCAAAATACCTCTTTATCTCCCCATTTAGAGCCACTACCCCTCCACACCATATTCTCACATGGCTTGGTACTGTCTCCCTATGTGATCAATCATGTCTTACCAGTGCTAAGAGGGGCTGGCTCAGGAGAGCTCTCCTGTCCTAATGTTGATTTTTTACAGTGTTTTTTAATGAGCACATTATCAAATTTCACACTGGAAACAAGGTGCAACTTTTTAAGAACAAGAACTCTGAACTGCTTTCTCACATTAGAACTTTGAAGCAGAGGCTTGTCATTAGAGGTCTTTAAAAATCCAGACTGGAAGCATTTAAAAAAAGCCCAACCATCACAACTGCACTCTCATTCTAGGAGTCTGTGGGATGGCTGTTGAAGTTCTGGGCAAGTCTGAAGAGACTTGATTTTCTGCTGTATGCAAATGCTCCATAAGATGAGCAGAGCTCTACACAAAACCGCAACACACAGGTCAATCACATGAGCTGTCTCCAATACTAAGCCAGCAATAACCATCTGCTTCCCCTCGGTTTGCTCTTACAATCAGTGCAGCATGAGAAACCAGGCACAGAAGTGAATGACTTAACCTCAAATTTGTATTTTTGTCATTTCAGTCTTAATTCCTCAGCTGATTCCTTTCAACTTTTTTGTTACACAATGTTTGACTTCCATCTCTTTCTAGGACATTCCCTAGAATCAGCTTTTGGCATCTTTGCCCTGGGCTGGGTCAAAAGAAGAAAGCACATGCATCTTGCCCGATTAAGTGGAGGGATTCCTGAAAAGAAGACTCCAGGTTCTTTATATTTCCTAGCGGTACAAGAGCCACACATTTTCTAACCATTGCCACCACCCCAAGACAGCACTGACAAGACTAGGTTTGCTCGGCACACCAAGTCAGAGACAACTTGCTCCTTTCAGCCCTCTCTAACCCCGCAGATCTCAGCTGGAATGGTGTTCAAAGCAGCTGCAGAACCATCAGATCAAATAAACTACATGCAGAAAAGGCTGCCAGCAAGGTCACAGCACCCCAAGAAACCTCCCATCCCAGCTGCCTTGCCTGATCCTCACTAGTACTCCTCCTGGTACCACCTGTGCTACTTGGCAGGCAGAGTGCCCCAGGAGCCTTGAAAGTAGAGCCCAGAGCTTTGCGTGACTTGGGCTGTTTGTAAGACAGAGCAAACAGAGTCCTTGCCAGGGTTTTGAAGAGTTCAGTACAAAGGCAAACAGGGAATGGAAGCCTTGTACACTCCAATGAACTTAATATGTCACAAAGTTTCTCTGGGCTGCAGCTCCCAAGTTCAGATTTGGAGATACAATGCGCTGACTTTCTCCCTCAATGTTTCAGCACTGGCCCCTTCTTCCTTATTGCTGACACTCTTACTTTAACACCTTATCACCACCCTCTAACTTTATCTATAATCTTTAGAGCATGGGCAGGAATAATACATCTTGCACCTCAAAGGTTAAGCAACAACAACTATTGCAAAATAGCACAGCAACTCCCATGGGCAGAACACACCAAATGGAAAGAGGTGCAAAGGAAGGAGCTCCTTGGACACCAAACGGCCGTAGCTCAGGCTGTGGTGTTACACAGACTCTTCTCCCACTTATAGGAGTGGGTTTGGCTCCGTGATGTTTCATATCCCCTGTTACCACACACTTTCCTGCTATTTTCATGCCTGGAACATCTCCTCTTGCAGTGTGAGGCTTCCTTCCTCTCTCTACTGCTTGGCCACTTCCCTTTCAACCCTTTGGATTGTTTCTTTCAAGGAGGTAATTCTAACTGACTGTACAACTATAGCAGCATAATATTAACCATAACAACTAATTCTTTAACTATAGTTTCCCTGATCATTGATGGAAACAATAGAAGATGAAAACTGCTTTACACTTCCTTCTATTGCTTGTTTTCTCCAAGACAGTCCTTAAGACTGTCTCAAGAGCAGCAATATCTAATGCTACGGAATAGCTGGATAAGAAAAGCCACACAGGTAAAAGAAGAGTTCTGTTGCCTCATTGGGTACTCGCTCATGGGATAATACCCACACAGGAACTCCCAGCTTAGGTCTAGTCAGGAAGGGGATTTTCCCCCACCTTCTTATGTCATCAGCAGGTATTTCATCCTGAAATGCTTCTGCTTCCCCTTACTTCACTGAAATATCAATCCTTGCAGAGGAAATTAAAATACTGGATTCATAAGAGAACAAGCCTTTGCTGAAACAAACCAGAACAACCAGCTTTGCTTGTAGGGGTACTTATGACAGATATTTTAAGGTGACAGCCTTTTGAAATCCCATCATTTTCACCTGCCCAAAATAGATCAGAAACTATTAGGACTTCACAGGATGCCTTTATCCCTATTTCCTACCTGAAAAGGCAATCTTACTTGTATTGCTACACTTGGGAAAAGAAAGGTAGCATGTACATCTGCAGGGAATACTGATTCACCTGTGTACTGAGGGAGTGTCCATTTGACAAACAAAACTACATCAATTTATACAAAGGATTTAACTTACTGTGTCAAATTGAGTCTGGGGTGACTGGGGAGGAGCGAGAGCACTTGAATATGCTACTGCCTTGTACAGGGTCTGTACAAGGACAGGTACACAAGTCAGAGAGATGATTTTTTTGTCATGGTTTAACTCCAGGAGGCAGCTAATCCCCACAGAGCCACTCTGTCCCTCCACCCCAGTAGAGGAAAGACTCAGAAGGGTAAAGGTGAGAAAACTTGTGGCTCAAGATAAAGATGGTTTAATCATTTAGAAAATAAAAATACCAATAATAAAAAAAAGGATACACGACACACAACAAAGAGAGGAAAAACAAGTGATGTAAAAGAAAACAATTGCTCACCACGACCTGACCAATGCCCAGCCAGTCCCTGAGCATCAACAGCCCCAGCCAACCTCCACCCCCCAGTTTTGTTGCCGAGATTGATGTCACTTGGTGGGGGATATCCCTTTCATCACTGGGGTTGTCCCCTCCCAACTTCTCCAGCACTCCCTACTTACTTGCAGGGCAGTGTGAGAAACAGCAAAGCCCCTGACACTACCCAAGCATCGGTCAGCAATGACTAAAGCATCCCTGTGTTATCAACACTATTTTCATCCCAAATTTACAACAGCCCTATACAAGCACCTCTGAAGAAAAATAACTCCACCTCAACCACAACCAGAACATTTTTACAGCGTAAGAGGAAGAGAACAAGGTGCGCCCTTATTTCTCCTTGACATAAAAGTCCCAACATTGACATAGCTTTAAAAGCCCATAGGAGCCCATAGGCTCCAGCACAGCATTTTTCACTCCCATGGAATTTCTTGTTTTCAAGGGCTTTTACAATCCTGCTGCTGCTCTGACTTCCACCTTCCTGCCAATGCCTTTCCTAATGCAGCAGTAAGTGCTCACTAGAGCTACCTTGTGTAGCAAAGATGCTTTACTATATGCATGAGTATATATAGTATTGAGTGTCACTGTCTGGGCCTGGAACATTTACATTCAGATGAAGAAAAGACACCCACTTCTTTCTCTCCTCTGTCGGCTGTTATTCCTATATAGAGAGGAACAGGCTATCTATTTAATTCCTTTCTGGCAACTCCAGTTTACAGAGAGCTACAGAGAGCTTTGACCAGAGCTGTGTACCTTCCCCACCCTCTCTCACCATCATACAGGAAGTGCTCAGATTTACTTCTTCTAAGGTACTTCTGCTCTCTGCTGACTATGTAGAGAGTTTAAGCTCCAAAATTGGACATAGAATATGGTGTCTTTGTGTGAGTAGCTAAGGAAGAGAAGTGAAGGCTGATACACGCAAGCAAAACGACAATCTGAAGCCCAGCAATAAACCTAACTAAAAATACACCGGTTGGAGTCTACTGATTCTTTTGTAAGAGGGGGAGGAGAACTGTGTGAGAGAGGAGCAAACAAGGGTGTGAATGCAAATCACTGCAAGTGCAGCAAAGCTCACAGCAGCTGGAAGGATTTGTGTATCATTTCCTGCCATGTGCAACACAAAGCAAAACAAACTTGAGGATGCAAGATGAAAAAAAGACTACCGTGTAAGTTTCCACATCTGAAGCAACTGGAAGGATGACAGGGAGATATTCTGGAATTAAGATAAACCACTGCTGGTTGTGTTAATCAGATGGGCTGTAAGACCACAGCAGCTCCAGTGCTGGAGTAGTGCCTTTTCAGCAGAAGGGCAGGGTACTCTGTATGAGGGTGGTAATAGCTTCTGCTGTCCTGACTAAGTGTGAGTCATTCCCCTGTAATGGGACTTCGCCAAGAGACCAAATTCCTCTGCATCATCGGACAGCAACTGAGGCCTTGCAGATGGGAAAAAGTGTCCTGACCCAACACCCTTGTGGGGACCTACCAGCAGGTCTTGGATTTGAGAAGACATCTGTTACACTGGAGAGAGAAAGAGCTCAGTGCTTGTTTGTGTGAGGTGGGTAAGAAGCTTGCCTGGCCTGAGTCTGTGGGAGAGGGGAGCTGCTTGGTCACTCTGCAACAGGTCACATATGCCTCAGCATTCAGCAGCTCTGCCAGCTTGGTCAACTTTGTGTCGATTAGAGGGTCCTATAAAGAAATGAGATTTCCTGTTCTGTCTTGTAAAGACAACACTGGGTACAAATGAGGAAAATCTGCTAAAGAAATTCAGCATGGGAAGAATTCTCACTATGCAGCTACTATCACAACCCTTGAATTTTGCCTTAAAAGGTAAACTAAGTTCTTTCTAAGAAGACCGGAGGTGGAAGTTCTCAGATCTAAGCCTGGAATTTGAGTCTGGATTAAATCCAGATGTCAGGATCACATACACTCCCTTGGAAAATTCAGCTCTCAATATAGACAATGGCTTGTGCATGGGGAGGGGGAACTGTTTTTCTGGCTTGCCCTCTCATGACATTGACTGTGTGGGGGAAAATATGTGCAGTTCTGAATTCAGAAGTGGCCAAAAGGGATTAAATATTGCTAATGGTACAAATATATACAGTAATTTTTGACTCTTGCTTTTCTGCTGAAGAAAATGCAGTCTTAAAAGCATAAAATTCATTAAAATTCCATGAAAGAAGCTAACTGCTGAGGGACGTGAGCCTAGATAAAGGCTACAAACCCGTGAATCAAGCTCTGTTTCAAGGAATACTGCGCAAAACATGCTTGAGAGAAGGGGGATGAGAGGGAAGAAAACACTGAAGGTAACTTACACCCAAGCCTATATGGTGAACTGGTAAAATGGAAAGAGACCATCTTCACCAGCAACCCTTCACAGACATCAGCACAAATCAATGTGACCCTGTCACAGGGGATATTTTTTCCCTCCATTTCAATTTCTATATGGCACTTTCTATGGCTTCTCATCCACCTCGCACATGGCTGGAATGTAACCTTTTTGTCCCCTCTTGCAACTTACTTAGCAAAGACTTGGACAAATCATCAGAACAGAATGGGCTTTAGAAAATTAAAATCAGCAGAGGCTCCCAGGGTAGTTGAGTCTTCCCTTCCCCTGCCGCTGCAATACACAGACCTTTCAGCCCACTAAAGCTTCCTCTGCTGAATCTAACTGGCACACAGCATCTCAGGTACCAGACTCTAAAGACTATTCCAAAACAGTTACATCCAAGCTAAACTTGGGTGAGCCAGCTGAGTTCTCACACCAATGCTATCCCCTCAGCTTAAATTTACTTTATTACATGCTACTCTGCCCTTAACATATTCCCAGGCAGTCATTGCTCCTCCCTTGCCCATTGTAGCTGCCATCTCTCTCCAGACAAGGCAAGCCTGCTCCCTCTCAGGACAGGCTCTCTTTTCCCCCTTGGGCTGCTAATGTGCTGTCCCTTGTCACAGTCTGAAGTCCTCCTTCTGCAGTGTGGCAAACAGCATTTGCATGGCACTTCATGCTACTTTCTCCTGAGCCCTGCAGGATGATGGCAATACATTGACACAATAAACATCCTTAAATACCATTTAATTAACCCACTGAAGCCCTAAGAAATTTTAATTAATGGCAGCTTTATTAGTATTTACTTCATCTTCAGCATGTAAACTGGCAATATTTCCAAAGGGAGGAAAATAGCAGAGCAGACAAAAGACACCCTTTTCCCCTGACTTTTCCTCCACTCCCCTAGTACCCAAAGCTCAGCGCTATCTCAGTGCACTGACAAGGACATGTTCCTCCATCAGCATTCCAAGATGAGGGTCAAGTTAATGTCACTCCCTTGCTCTTTAGCTCTGCACAATTCCTGTCATGTACAAGGTTAAAAAAATTCACCTAAATCAAACTCTGAAGAAGTGTTACTGCAGTGTCCGATTGAGAGCACAGATTGTAGAGAAGTCTGACAGGAAAGCTGCGAGTTCTGCTCCACTTGGAGATCTCCTTATCGTAGCCAAGGTCGCTGTGTCTCAGCTGCCAACCTTGAATGACGTTTGTGTAGAAAGCAGATGCTCCTCAGGCTTCAGACTCCACATGCACTTCTGAATACAAAACCAGGAGTTTCTGAATTCCAGCACCCAAGCAGACTGATGTATCTCATCCCTCAACCTTGCAATGTGGTGAAAAGCTAATGTTATCAGGATAAAGAAGGATTATCAGATTTTTGTGGGATGGAACCTGCTGTGGCAGGTGTTGATGCAGATAAGCTCCGTAGCCTGTTGCAGTGCAAATAATGCTGGCAGAGTATAACAGCTTTGGTGCCTCTTGCCACAAAACACGTACTCTCTCTGTTCCTCTCCAGTAAGTACCATGGTCAATTAACAATGGAAGAATAGAAGAAGGAAAAAATACTATCAACATACTATAAATCAAACATATGGGACTTATGTTGTTAAAACTGAGATTAATCAGCACTGGAGTGATCCCTTAGGTTCAAACACATTAACTCTCTCCTCTAAGGACACTTGTCAGGTATCTACACGGTAGAATGTCACAGCGTTTCCTCATTTTTTAAAATAACTGACGTGATACAAAGCTTCAGGGTAGGGAGTCAAGTGCTGATAGTCAGGGGGAGAGGGGACAGCAGTAACTTGAAACATCACGTATTTTTTAACTTCAAGTGCTAATTAACTACTATGTAAGTATGTAAATACCTAAGGCATGTAACACTAACTGAAAGCCAGTGGTAAAACCAGCACTTTTCAGGAGCAAACTGAACCAATAATTTGAAGCACTGCCCTGGCGTTATCAAATGAACAAGACTCTTCCTATCCTAACTGTTCTACGGGCCCAGGGCAAATACCACAGCCTTAGTTTAATCATTTATCTACAGAACAAATTGAAACTTAGTGGAAGGTGCCCCTGCCCATGACAGGGGGTTGGAACTAGATGATCTTTAAGATACCTTCCAACCCAAACCAGTCTGTGATTCTATATCTAGTTTAATGACACTCACAGATGAAAGGCTGTTTCTTAATGGTGACTTCAGCATTACATTGTGGGAATAATGAGTTGAATTGTTTAAGATCTAAGCATCAAGACCTCTTAAACAGTTCTGTCTTAAATTCCTAGTAAGCAAGAAGCAAACTGTGTTTAAAAAACCATCTAGCCCTACTAAACCCCAAATCCCACATCCTGCCTTGTAAAGCTCTGTCTACTTTTTCAGGGCATGAGGAGTACATGAAGGTAGAACTCCATCCCGTTTCCTACCTCAGAGCTTAGTAACACTCTGGAGCTGACAGCAAGTCTGCCATTTGGCTCTGGTTTAAGACTGCCTTCCTCTTGAGCTACTCAGATCACGAAGTTCACATAAGACAAACAGCATCCTCAAAGCGAGTGATAAAGAAAGGAGGGTCGGGCAAACATTCTGCTAGTGTTCCCCCTCCCCTCCCATAAAAGTTACCTAAGGATCAATTTGCAACATGTAATACTGACCAACACTTTCAAAGTGCCTTTTGTATCCAAGCTTGAGTTCAGCAGCCACAGTCCCACACAGGTTTTGCATTTCCCCACTCAACTAGTGAGCACCTTCTAGTAACTACATGTTGTGAATATGTGCAAGACATGAGTCAAGTAAGAGTGAGCTTTAAAAGAGCTCTCCTCAAAACTCTGTACCTGTTACAAAAACCACTCTTGCGTCAAAGTGCCAAGCTGGCTCTAGGCTGGCTGAGATGTGAGGCTGAGAGGCAGGATTCTGCCAAATCCTGTCTGCTGTGAAACTGTTTCACAAGCTGAGGAAGAAAAGCGCTGTCATCTTTTTCCTCCTCTCTATCCACACCTCAGCAGTTAGTATACACTTACAGGAATTAGTATTCCTGCATCTCGGATAGCCAGGCTCATAAAGAGCTCCTTTTATCATAACCCACCTACAAATATTTCTTTAAACAACTCTACTTCAATGTCCATAGTAAGCCAGAGGATGCAGGATACAACTTCACCTGCTGCTGCTATTTACACAGGAGTTTTGCTTATCTTCAAAACTCAGGCAATGGCACCACGCTTCAGAAGTGCAGTGGTGAAAGTCTGAGCATCACCAACAGAGAAACTGTTACGTTCATACCAGCTGTAGGCGAAGTTCAGGACCCCACCAACCCCAGCAAGACTAGCTGCTGCTTTCTGAGCCCCTGTGCAGACTCTACAGAGAGTCAGAAGTTCATGTATAGGAGGAAAATACATGAGATGTGTTTGAGCAGCACTGGGTTTCCCCACTCAGCTGACTCCAAGCTTTGTTCTTTTCCTATAAACAGGCACACCAGGGCCCCCCAAAACCTACTGTCCTGGGGGTAAGTAACTCCAGTGCTTCTGGGAAACAAGCATTGCATTGCCTGGGGCAAAGGGGAAACCCAGAGGAAAATTACTGCCTCTTCTTCCCATGTGGGCTATGCCCCCCTTGTGGGATATCGCCTCACACCCTGGGCTGGCTGCCCCTGTATCCACAGCAGCTACTCAGACTCCTCCATGCCCTCACAGCACCTCTATCTCCTCACATCTGCCTGGAAGCCGCCCACAGCCTCTCCATCTCCTCACGGCGCCCCAAGAGCCGCCCAAGGCCCCTCTATCTCCTCGCGGCGCCCCAAGAGCCGCCCACAGCCTCTCCATCTCCTCGCGGCGCCCCAAGAGCCGCCCAAGGCCCCTCTATCTCCTCGCGGCGCCCCAAGAGCCGCCCAAGGCCCCTCTATCTCCTCGCGGCGCCCCAAGAGCCGCCCAAGGCCCCTCTGTCTCCTCACGCTGCCACAAGAGCAGCCCAAGGCCCCTCTGTCTCCTCACGGCGCCACAAGAGCAGCTCAAGATCCCTCTGTCCCCTCACGGCGCCCCAAGAGCCGCCCAAGGCCCCTCTATCTCCTCGCGGCGCCCCAAGAGCCGCCCAAGGCCCCTCTATCTCCTCGCGGCGCCCCAAGAGCCGCCCAAGGCCCCTCTATCTCCTCGCGGCGCCCCAAGAGCCGCCCAAGGCCCCTCTATCTCCTCGCGGCGCCCCAAGAGCCGCCCAAGGCCCCTCTGTCTCCTCGCGGTGCCACAAGAGCAGCTCAAGATCCCTCCGTCCCCTCACGGCGCCCCAAGAGGCGCCCAAGGCCCCTCCGTCTCCTCACGGCGCCCCAAGAGGCGCCCAAGGCCCCTCCGTCCCCTCACGGCGCCCCAAGAGCCGCCCAAGGCCCCTCCGTCCCCTCACGGCGCCCCAAGAGCCGCCCAAAGCCCCTCCGTCTCCTCACGGCGCCCCAAGAGCCGTCCAAGGCCCCTCTGTCTCCTCACGGCGCCCCAGGAGCCGCCCAAGGCCCCTCTGTCCCCTCACGGCGCCCCAAGAGCCGTCCAAGGCCCCTCTATCTCCTCACGGCGCCCCGAGAGCCGCCTAAAGCCCTCGGTCTCCTCACGGCGCAGCCATCCCCAGCCCCCCCCAACCCACCCCAGACCTGCACCCCCAGCGGTCCGTCAGGCGCCTGCGCCGTGCGGCGCCGGGACAGCGCAATGCGCATGCGCGGCCCCGGCCGGGGCTATATAAGCGGCGGCGGCGCGGGCCGTCCCTCGGAGCGCAGACCGGGCTCGGTGCCTCTGTTACCGGTAGCGGCGCTGACGTCACGTCCGGGGCCCCTTCCAGCGGCGGCGATGGAGGCGGTGGTGCGGCGCTGCCCGTTCCTGGCCCGCGTCTCTCAGGCCTTCCTGCAGAAGGCCGGGCCCTCCCTGCTCCTGTACGCTCAGCACTGCCCCCGCATGATGGAGGCGACCCCCCGCGCCCTGGCCACGTCCGCCGCCCGCGGGCAGCAGGCGGAGGAGGAGACCCCCGCAGCCCGCCGGGGTGAGTATAGGCCCCGGGAGGGGCGCCTCTCCTCAGGGAGGGCAGCGGGTCACTGGGTAGGTCACCGTAGTTGCAGCGGGGAGCTCCCCAGGGGACGCAGTAGTCACCTTTAAGGCAAAATAAATATAGACAGCGTGTGTCGTAGAAGGAAGCTTCTGGAGTGGGCAGCTTCGAGATAAGGGTTGGTTAATCCTTTAAATGACTGTGGTAATTAAGTATGGACGTAGTATAGATCAGAGACTGGCCCGTTAGAATGCCCTGTGGTGAGTTGCGGTTAGGGATCTGTGATCCCGGATCACCGAGCTGGGGTTTCTCATGCTCAAGCAGCTCTTTATCCCACCCGGTAACATTCCTTGTGGGATTCTTCCTCTAGCACGCGGAAGAAACAGAGGCTTGAAGCCGAGGAAAGACTGGTGGCTGAAAATGGCTGAATTCCTCAAAAGAAGGTCTTCCTTTTGGGAAGGAAGGAGAGAGGATTTTTTCCCCTCAAAGGGTACAGTGCTACATCTAGCATCTTAACTCAGGTGCCTTCAGGTGTTACTGGGATTTTGTGCTTGTGTAAATGATATTACTCACTTGGTTAAGTAGCTCTGAATGGCTTGTGTCAAGTTAATTACAAAGGTAATGTGTAAAAAAGCTGAAGTCAATGTAATAAAATGATGATGCTAAAGTGCCTTCCTTTTCCACCCCTACCTCAGAGGCCAAAAATGCCAAAGAGGTGGCCCAGCAAAGTACAGATGGAGCCCAGCCACCCACTGGCCACCCCACTGCTGGTGCTAGCCAGGGCTCTGCTACAAAATGCCCATTCCTGGCAGCTCAGATGAATCAGAAGAACAGTAATGTTTTCTGTAAAGCCAGTCTCGAGCTCCAAGAGGATGTGCAGGACATGCAGATGGACAGGAAAGGTATGTATTCTATGCACTGAAGCGTTGGTTCCTTGAGAAATTTTGGTGCCTGGCTTTACTCTGGAGTGTTCGAAGTCTGACGGTCGCCACTTAAATTATGCAGGTAGGATTATGGGAGATTGCCATGAAAAGCTGTTGGAAGATGTAGGTGTTAATGTCATACCTGCAACATTGTGCAGAGTTTCCCTGGGTGGTTTTGGTGCGGGAGTACCATATGCTGCGTTTTGACACACTGGCTCCAAATGTGTGAATTAAACTGTTACTCTTGCACCCAAAGCTCATGGCTTTGAAACTTACAATCTTGGGTTACAGCCTAATAGAAACAGAAGCATTCACCCAAAGCAGATGAAAGAGAACTGAAAGAGAGCTTTACCAGGGTACTGGTATAGACAAAGATAGTGTATCCAGAGACAGAAGAAATTGGGTCCAGGTACTAGGCAAGCACCAGCACAGATCCAAACTGGAAAGCAAGTAAATGGGTTGGGATGTTTTGTTTATGGAACTAAAGGATGTTGGCTGGCTTGCTGTACTTCAAAGGAAGGAACTTCTCACCCATATCATTAAAGCCTTGCCATCTGTCTCAGGAAGCTTATTTTCTGTTTTCTGTGACATAGTTTTAAAAAATCTGTGCTAACTGAATACTAGGAACAAAAAGGAAGCAGCTGATTAGAACTGTGCCTTTGGTTAGTTGTATACCAACTCCTTCAGATAAATGCTGCAGCTGTATAAAGTAGTTTTCTGAGTCATGATGAACCAAGCATGTTGGTTCAACACAACATTTGCATTGTCATTGATCAGCAAAGCTTTCCTTTTGTCTTGTACAATGCAAAATTGTAAGTGAATAAAATCGTTGATCCTGACAGGGTCATGTGGATTCAGGCACATCTTTCCTAAAGAAATTTAAGAATTAAAATATTTGCTGAACTCCCTTCACTTTGTTTCAAGCTCATTAAGCTCACCAGAACTTATTATGATGTCTATAGGTACAGAATTTGCCAAAATACCAATGGCTTCCACAGTGAGGAGCACTGAGGCTGAAGAAGAGCAGAGTGGCTTGCTCAAGAAGTTTAAGGATATTGTGCTGAAGCAAAGACCAGAAAGTGTGTCGCATCTGCTTCAGGATAACTTGCCAAAATGTAAGATTGTCTAGCAAAACCCCTGCAGGCCTGGTCTCCTGTGATTATTTCCTGTGTGCTTAAGTCTCTGTCTTATTTCAGCCATATCCACCTTCCAGTATGATCAGTTCTTTGAGAAAAAGATAGATGAAAAGAAGAAGGATCACACCTACCGAGTGTTCAAAACAGTGAACCGAAAGGCACAGATCTTTCCCATGGCAGATGACTACACTGATTCTCTGATCACCAAGAAAGAAGTGTCTGTCTGGTGCAGCAATGATTACCTGGGGATGAGTCGTCACCCTCGTGTGTGTGGAGCAGTTATGTGAGTAGTGCCATGTTCTAAGAGGCAGTTTCAAGTTATGTTGTCCTGCAGAATTGATTTCTGTACTGTGCTACATAAGCTACTTCTGATTTTATTCTTGGTATAAAATTCAGCTTGCCCTCTGCTCTTGAGCTGGGGTAGATAACTTATTAACTAGCTCCAAGGCTGCAGTGTACCTGGTGGTCACTAACCCTGCTCCTTGGATTTTCCTTAGAAGCCCCTAAATATTACCAGATAAACTGGGTGGTATACTGCAGTTGTATATCAATCAGTGGTAACTGGTTGCTTAGCTTCTTGGATTACTGAGTTGTGCAGGTTGCTCAAAGAAGCCCAGCAGCTACTTTTTGCAATCAGTTCCTTTGTAGAATAATACCTCATTACTGGAATGTTTTCAGCAATGATCTTTGATTCATCTGTGCGTCACACAGTAACACTAATGCTTTTCTTTGGCCCTTCTGCAGAGATACACTGAAACAACATGGTGCTGGAGCAGGAGGCACAAGAAGTATTTCAGGAACAAGTAAATTTCATGTTGATTTGGAAAAAGAGCTAGCTGATCTTCATGGAAAAGATGCAGCGCTGTTGTTCTCATCATGCTTTGTAGCCAATGACTCCACTCTCTTCACTCTAGCTAAAATGCTGCCAGGTGAGATCTCAAACTGCGCCCCTTATTTACCACAAAACACAACCCTACCCTAAGCAGTTGGGAGTATATTTTAGAAAAGGCTACTCAAAGTGAGGAGTCATCCTACTTGATGAGCCAAGTATGAGCATTTTAGTGTTACATTCAAGTTGTTCAACTTCTGCAAATCGCAATAGCAGCCTGTTGAGATTGAGAGCTAGGAACTGCAGGAGGAATTAGACACAAAGCACGGTCTTCTGCTCTTACATTTAAATTCCACCTGAAAGGGAGGCACCAGGAATTTGGTGTCCTCACATCTGTGGGTGGGAACCTCTCTCTCCAACTTCAGAAGTTAGGAGAGTTAGGTAAAAATAGTAAGAACTTGGAAAAACCCTTCTGTTGTTACCTAAGCTCTAGTTAGGTATTTAAACTAACACAAAAATAAGCCTTAAATAGTATTGTTGCTTCATCTTTAACTTGCTCTTTTTACCAGGAGCATTACTTTCTAGAACATGCTACTGTTGCTGCCTGAACACTCCCCATACATAAAGCAATGCTGGTAATCAGATAATGCTTTCTATAGTTAAAGTGTAACTGGGCTGTTTCCTCAGGCTGTGAGATCTACTCTGATGCTGGAAACCATGCCTCCATGATCCAGGGAATCCGAAACAGCAGGGTGCCAAAGCACATATTTCGCCATAATGATGTCAACCATCTTCGAGAACTATTGAAGAAATCTGATCCATCTACCCCGAAAATTGTTGCATTTGAAACTGTTCACTCAATGGATGGTAAGTTGACATGATTCCCCTGCCATGGCTGTTAGTACTCAAATCATCTGTATTCTGTGTCTAAAAGTATATAGTGTTGTAAGGGTTTCCATGAAAACAGTTTTGTGAAATGCCTTGTGTTTGGGGGTACTTGTGGTATTTATCCAAGCTGAGTACAGGGAATCCTAAACTGCATTCACTGCTTTGGCTCCTAGGTGCAGTCTGTCCTCTGGAAGAGCTGTGTGATGTGGCCCATGAGCATGGGGCAATCACTTTTGTGGATGAAGTGCATGCTGTGGGGTTGTACGGATCTCGAGGCGGTGGTATAGGAGACCGGGATGGAATCATGCACAAGATGGACATCATCTCTGGAACACTCGGTATGGCACTCTTACAGAAGCTAAGGCAGCAAAGCTTCTGAGCAGCTGAATTAAGTGGATTAACTCAAAATCAGCCTGTTCAAATGAACTTGCTAAGAGCTGTTGGGGGCTAGAATTCTTCAAGCCCAAAGGATTTAAGTGTGCCCCACAGTTTGAAAAGCTTGTGTTAAGCTGCTTACACTGCCTTACAGATCAGTTAAGGTAGCATTGTCTCTCTTTACTTAAATTAAGCTAGCAAAAAATCCTCTGGTGGCATACAACTCAAAAATAAATTCAGGTGAGAATGCTAGTAGTGTAGTACTCTATATTTAGTAGTACTTAGTTCTTTTATGTGAAATGGAGTGCTCCTAATCTAGAAACCTGAGATGGGAAGTTAAAGAGACTTGGCAGGAACTGAAGCAACTGCCTTTATCAGAGTAGAATGCAGGCTTAGGAGTAAGTTTACCCTTGCAAACAGGGAAGTTGTTGAAACAATTGTCAAAACAAATAAAATTTAGTAGGAAATGTCAGGGCTTTAAAACCTACAGTCTTGGGTTACAGCCCAGAAGTGGAAGCACTGACCAGATAGCATAGTGGTATCTGTGGCTCAGTTTTGGTATCTGAACATTTGGAAGGGGGGACTGGTGTTGACTGCACAATCGCAGTAACAACCTTGAGTGCTCCTTAGGAGCATAGGCTATTTCTAGTATTCCTGGAGCAGATTATTTTAAATCTGTTGAGAGACTTAGTGTTGATTACATAGGGTCACTATTGAAGTCTATGCTTGATGATTTGGCTTAAAAGGTCTTCCCCAAAATCAAAACTTGGGTATGGGAGAGTCTTGAACTGTCCTTGGTTTCTAATAACTAGATTTCTGTGTAGTAACTAATCCCTGTGATCAGGATTGGCTTAAAAACAAAGCTGTAACATGTGGTAAGTAAATACAAGATTAGCAAAGGGGGCTAGAATTGTGGCCTGCCATGACTACATTAAGTACATAGTCAACATAACTCTTTAAGTGAAAGGCTATAATACTTGAAGCTGTTCTAAAGGGTGGAAGGAATAAGTTTGGTTACCCTCTCTTTTTCCCCCTCAGGCAAAGCATTTGGCTGTGTAGGAGGCTACATCTCCAGTACAAGTTCTCTGATAGACACTGTTCGTTCATATGCCACTGGCTTTATCTTCACAACATCCCTGCCACCCATGCTCTTAGCTGGTGCCCTAGAATCTGTCCGAACTCTAAAGAGTGCAGAAGGACAAGTTCTGAGACGCCAGCACCAACGCAATGTGAAGCTTATGAGACAGATGCTGATGGACGCAGGGTTTCCTGTGGTGCACTGCCCCAGCCACATCATTCCAGTGAGGGTGAGTACTGTGGATACTGTTGGCACAGGACTCTGCTGCTTGTTTTCCTGTCCATGATCAAACTATATTTTCATGTATTAGTTACTATCCTCACAAAGTTCAAACCTGTCCTAGTATTCAGCAGTGATGTGCTAGGAGTCTGGCTTAAGTTGACCTCTGCCTGCTATAAATATTGTGAAACAGTGTGATAAAGCGTATGAAACCCACCATCTGACAGTACACAGAAGGCAAAGAAACTGGTAACAAGCTAGTAAAAAGAAGACTTGGGTATGAGCACCAACCTACCTAGGCTGCAATGGTGTGCTTATGCCCAGAGGGCTCCACACAGCACAGGCTTTTAGCCCTTCTTTCTGACCTATGTGCTGGTTGTAGTGGCACAGGGGAGACTGGTCCTGTTTGATTCTTGTGGCTTGCTAGCTTGCACTGACAGTTGTACCGCCTTGCTCATCTTTGGTTGAGCTTGTAATCTAAAATTTCAAACTTTAGGTTGCAGATGCTGCTAAAAATACAGAGATCTGCGACAAGCTGATGAGCCAGCATAGCATCTATGTCCAAGCAATCAACTACCCAACAGTTCGCCGTGGAGAAGAGCTACTGCGTATTGCCCCTACGCCTCACCATACCCCTCAGATGATGAGTTATTTTCTTGGTGAGTGGATTCATGCATTACTGCAATGAAAATACTGGGCTGTCTGTGCAGTCTTAGTATTAAAGATGAGACTAGGAAGCACTTAAGCTTTGGTTGTCTTCCCCCTGCTGTAGCGTACAAGTGCATACTTCTGCAGTTAGCCTTCTTTGAGCATGACATGTGAAGGGCAGTGCATTGAAACCTGGAGCGTGTAAGGCCAGTGCATGCCTATACAGAGTTGGTTCTATCATAGCTGCCTCTGGTAGGGCTCTGTGCATGCATTGTTCAAACCAACCTTTATTATGTAGGGTCCAAAGAAAACTGCTGTCCTTTGCTAAGCTGTTAACCTGTTTTAACCATGGATCTGTCTGGGGAGAGTAGCTACTTGATCCTGTCGGAAGTGGTATGAGATAGCTTGAGACTTAGTTGCAGACCAGTCCCCTCATTCAGGAGGTAAATTATGTTGCAGTGGATTCCTGTTCTCCCTTCTCACTTGCTAGGAGATTGAGTACACTGACACTTCACTTTTGCCGCTTTGCTATAACAGCAAACTGTCTTTAGCCTTGATCTTAATGAAATTTCTGTTTTTAACAGAAAAGCTGCTGGCTACATGGAAGGATGTTGGTCTGGAGCTGAAGCCACATTCATCAGCTGAATGCAACTTCTGTAGAAGACCCCTACATTTTGAAGTGATGAGTGAACGGGAAAAATCCTACTTCAGCGGCATGAGCAAATTAATATCTGTCAGTGCATGAAAGTAGTGGTGGTGTACTCTTGTTTAGTTCTAGTACCCAGTCAATAGCATTTTTTATTTGCTTAATAAGTATTTTAATCATAGTTGAAGCACTAAGCTCTGAAAATAAATTTCTAGAGCCATTATGTCCAGTTGTGGTTTTGTTTGCTTCTCTGCTTCTGTAGGAGGAAGTGAAGTGTGAGTGGTTGGAAGGGCATCTGATGAAATAAAGTGGGCTTCAGCTCACTGTCCTTCAGCCTTTTCAATGATGGTATGCCAAAAGAACAGCAGTAACATTGCCAGGTGTACTACAAGGCAGGGGTTTACTTTTAATAAAATATAAATAGGTATTTATAGCTCCTGATGAGCTTTTACCCAAAAGCTTCTGAAAACATGCAAGTGTAGTATTACATGCACATTAAAACTTTAGCAAGGGTATGCTGCTTAAGAAATGCTGTATGGTAATTAAGAGACAGGAACTGGTTCCACTAGATGCATTCCCCCTTTGGTGTTCAGCATGGCGCTCACTACTAGTTTAAAAAGGGCTAATGTAATTTAGTAAGCTGTATTGTGTGACTGTTTGAAAACAACGGGTGGTACAGGGGCTGGGACAGAAACACAGGGCTACCAGTACAGGTGGTAGATGGGCATTTCCTCTGACTCCCTGTGTCTCTTAATTCTGCATGCTCCACTCTCCCATGCCCTCAGAGCTAAACTTCAGTGTAAAAACTGATTGTCGGTAAGCAGTCTAGTAATTCAGGTCTCTGACAGAAGTCCCTGTAAGAGAACATCAGTACAGCTGATAGTCTGAAACTTTAGGTCTCTTGCCTCATTGCTGTGCTACTTAATGCTTTCAAGGGCCTGCTTTGAGCAGGGGGAGGTAATTTTGTGCATGTACCTGTAGGCTCAGGTCAGCATTAGCATGAAGTCTAGACCAAAGCACTAAGCTGCTTCCTTCACGTACAGGCATGTCCAGTAACTTCCACAAGTCACTTAGCAGCTACTCTTGCTTTCTGGATGTAACAAGCCAAACTCATGATGCTGCCTGTTGCTGTCACACCCATAGGCACGCTGAGAAGGTCCCATTAGGAATCCATTATAGAATCACAAATAACTACATATTAGAGAGACAAACCCAAGTTAAAGCAAAATCAACTTAATCAACTGGAAGTCACTGGTCATTTAAGCACAGACTGAAGCACACTGCTATTCCAAAAACACTTCTTAGAAAGGTATCTGACTTTGCAAGCAGTCAAACTACTCTTTAAAAGACCTGTGCCAGCCAGTCATGTAGTTGCTCCCCAGCACATGCAGGGGCTCTGTAAGAGGGAGGAAGCAACCCACCATCGCTCTTAATGTCTGATGACAGTCAGCCATTAGGACTAATACATTAATTTAGCTCTACTGTTAACATGGCAGTTTATGAACTGGTATACCCAAACCCACCACCAGTTTATTATCATGTGAGTAGCTGCCTTGCTGAGGAGGTGGATTAGCTTTTGCATGCTGGAACATTATTCTGGTCTTACTGAGGCAAGTTCAGTGCTACTCAAGCACAAGCAGAATGGCACACCTCAGCTACCCTGCCTTAGGCAGTTTGTGGCCTAAATTTGAATTAATATGCATCTCTATTACAGAGCTTCTCATTATACATTATTATTTCGGATTACTTAGATTACATTACTACATGAATTTGTACTAGCAAGTAAAAAGCCACAGATCCTACATCAATCTCTCCTAGAACAGTGCCCGTAGCTCCATAACACACCTTCAATGGCACTCTGAGCTGCAGGTGCAAGCAATCAACGGTGGGGAGCAGGGCATGGTATGTTGACTCCAACATATAGGCATAATCTGACAGTACAAGGTTACTTGCATTTCTAGTTTCTTCACTTGAAGCATTCAGAATTGGCCCAGTGCATGTTACATATAGGTTAATAAGCCAAAGTTTTCTTATTAGTCTTTACAGCAACTACTCTACGTTCCATACTGCACAGAAGAAATAAGATACAGAAAGGGTCCCAGCTACCAGAAACAAACATTATTCCAGATTAGTCTCAGGAGAGAACCAAATCCCAAGATTCAAAGCTAGCAACCTTCGAAATGATGGGAGCACAGCTAACCTCAACGCGAGACTATCCTCCACATCCATTAATATCGAACGTGACAAGTTACCTTAAGCTCTGGTGCTGGCAAGCAAGGGTGTGAAAGCAGAGCCAGTGGGCAGCAAGAGACCAGGAGTCCATTACTTAACTGCAAAAGAAAGACAAATCCAATGACAGGATAATGTTTCCCCATGAAAAGGGCAAAGGATGAAACCCAAACACGTATTGTTCCCAGCGAACAAAACCTGAATGGCGGGTTGCACAACCACCAGAGTTATGTCAGCTTTAGCTTGGTTTCCGGAAAAATCATACAGGATGTAATCAGTAAAAGATGTTTGAAGTCTGAGACAAATGGCCCATGGCACTGGCAGAGTAAGCAAGAACGCAGCTGTAAAGCCACTGCCAATATTTGTCTGGGGGAAGAGAATTAATCTAGTTGAGCACTGCATTGCCCTAAACGCGTTCTCTTCTGCCTTTCTCAACCTGGGCACAGAGGGGCAGAGAAAATATCCCAAGTGCAGTCAAAGCATGTGTTCCCCATCGCTAGGAGGAGGCCTCAGGAGGGTGCTCTTCCATCACGGTCAGGACTGGGCGCCAGGCTGTGGTGCCTTCCATTTCTTGCTCCCTCCTCCACCCATGTCTTCTGCACAGCCTCACCAGGCAGATTCCTGACTTGCAGAGCTGCAAATGAATGCTCATGAAGCTTTTGGGGGCCTTGGTTTTCTGCCCAGGCACCGGCTTCTCCCGCCAGCAGGACTTTGCTGCAGACAGATGAGGATGCTGTCACTGCTGCACGCTGCAGACAGATGAGGATGCTGTCACTGCTGCACGCTCCCTCTGCCCCACGCTGCATGAGGTGTTCGGCTGCCTCATCCAGCCCCAGCTATCCCCTGCCTACACACACTCCTGCGGGGTCACAAATGCTCCGAAAACCATTCCATCCACCTGCTCTTGCTGCAGCTGCTTTCAGCCATTAAGTCCATACTGTTTCCTAGCCAGGAATAGTAGTAATAACAACAATCACAATAATAGGAGCATTACTGACACCACCAGATTAATGGCTCTAGCATCCCTGGTGCCTTGCACCCATTTACTTTGGGGCACATCTCATGCTGCCCTGCTTGCTCTCCGAGCACAGAGAGGACCATACCGCCCATCTCTGCCCACCACACCACAGCGCTCTGATATCTGCAGCTCAGGGGGGTGCTCCATTCTGGTAATGAGCATTTTATAGCACATGCTGGTGGCTCACAACACTAGTATCTCGCAGGGTGTGTTCAGCCCCCAAAACACCTTTCCTCTCCTGCTCCCATGCTTTACTGCTCTGAAAACTCCAGGTTGAAGCTTTGCTCCCTGGGGGACTCACTGCCTCTTGTAGGCTCCAGATGTACGCACGCAGCAGGTCCCACTCTGAACACAAGCAGCGCAGCCAAATCACCACATCATGGGTCCAAATCTGCTTTTCTTTTATTCAAATGGGCCACGTAGCTACTATACACCAGTCTAGGTGTATATTATTGCCTTGAACTATGCCTTGAACTGACACTTTTAGATGATGGTTAACATTTAGCTAAGCTTTAAATCATTGGAAAGCTGCTCATACCCTGCCTAGAGGGACAGACAGCAATGGGACAGACAGGGTATTTTAGGCAGAAACAAGCTGTTAATGCAGGGGAACATCCAAAGGGGCAGAGATTTTAAGCCATGCCCTCCTCCCATGGCTTTCACAGGGAGCAGAAGGTGGCAATCCAGCCCCATTGCTTGGGGTTTTGCCTGATGCCCAGCAGAGCCTGGATGAGCTGCTCACGCTCCCCAGGGAGGTGCCAGGCTTTAAAGGATGAGGAAAACCCACTGCTCCTGACAGCATTGCTTCTTCCTTCTCCACGAAGAGGAAGACTCCGGCCTGGATCTCCAGCGCAGCAGGGGGCTTCCAAAGGGATGCTGCAGCCACAGACCCCCCTCCCACCCAGCCCCAGCACAGGAACCATCCTCTTGCCTACCTGGTTTGGCCACCTCAGCACACAGAAGAGCCAGCTTCTTGGCAGGCAGTGGGGTAAGGCAGTGCAGCGCAGAGAGAGGGAGCAATGCCCACAGTTGCTGCTCCCCAGGGAACAGCAGCAGGGAGCTCCTTGCGAAGGGGGCTGTAAACAGATCTCCTGCCCTGCCGCCAGTGACTGGGGTGGGGAAATACACGTGAGGACCCACTGCAAACTGCTGTAGTTTGGGCAGAGAGCACCCGGGCTGCAGCTAATGCTGACGTAAGGCACTAAAGCCTACCGCAAGGGTAGCCCCTGGCCCAAAGCTGCTAGCCCAGCATGGCCAAGCTTCCAGTTATTTAGGATGCTCTGTGCCTCAGCCACCTTCCAGCCTGACCCCAAACCCTCATCGTCCCCAGGCTAGGGGGGTGCACAGTCCCACCTGTGCGCTCACACCCCAGGCTTGTACAGTCCTGGGGGGACACTGATCCTGGATAAAGTTACCCCCTCGAGAAACCAGCCTTCCCTGCCCCACTGCTGCACCCTCCCTCAGTCAGAGCCTTGGGCAGGATACGCAGCTTTTGAGAGCGCGAGGACTCGCCTCCCTTCCCCGCAGGCACCTGTGGTTCCGTAACCCAGATGTCAGGTGGCTCTTCCAATTCACACTTTCAGCTTACAACCAGGTGTAACTCGTAGGGGAGCAGAAGCCAAAGGACATCTCCTCTGAGATTTCGTACTTTTCCAACTGGGAATGCCTTAGGGAAAAGCATTCTGGCTCTATCCTTTTCCCTGTGACTTGTTTGCCATAAAGCCCATGAACCCTCCTTTGCAAGTCCTAAAGACCTGAGTGCTTGCGCTGGCCCTGGGGATGCTCAGCTCCATCCACCTGCAGCTGCCTCCTCATTCTGAAGCTGGCTGTGCCCTGCTGCTCCCTCCCGCTGGGCAAACACTGCTATGGGGGGGCCTTGCCCCATGGCACCTGTGCTCCATGGTGTCACCAGTGGCTGCCAACCACACACAGGCTTCCCAAGCATCACCTCAAACCCCACAGCTTTTGGCACATGGCAGGGGAGGCTTTTTAAACCCAAACCCTAAAGACAGGGGGCAATGCTTGTGAGAACCCTCGTGCGTCTGCTGGGTGGTGGGACGCAGGGGCAGGAGGCTGCAGCCAGGTTTGTGAGTGCTTTAATTGCCCCTGGGAACTGCTCGGTGTTGAGCCGGTGTTGGCTTTGTAACCCACTTTCCAAAGGGACCCCAGCACACTCTGTGTGTCCTCTGTGCTCCGCCTGTGTGGTGTTCAGCACCCTCCTGCCCCACTCTGAATGTTCTGCTCCACTGATTTTCAACCCAAATTAACAGAGGGTGAGCTGCGAACCTGTCTAAACCCTGACAAGCCTCACAAAAGGACTCAGCATGTTCCTGCTGGGCTGTGCTGCAGTGGAGGCAGCAGTCTGGGACAGCATGGGATAGGCAGTATGGGAGGGGACAGGATGGGCTGGAGAATGGGCTAGAATAGGATGGGAGTGGATGGGATGGGCACCCAGCTGCAGACCCCTCGGGCTGCTCCTGGCCATCCCCCACAGCTGTGTGCAGCAGTCCTTTGGCATGGGGGGGGCTTTCAGCTGGGAACAGCAGCACAGGCAGGGGATGGGGGCAGTGGGGTGGGGACATGGATGTCCCTCACTTCCTGTCAGCATCTGGGCAAGTTAAAACATTACCCAGCACAGGAGGGGAGCAGGATCTGGAGGAGGTGAATGAGCTTTGTCAAATGGCTCTGGCAGTGTCAGCCCAGGGTGAGCTCTTCTGCACTGAGGCTGCTCCATGCAGAGCAGCATCTTCCCTCCTCATCCTCCTCTGCGCCAAAGGGAAACTCATTTGCGGGTGGCTCTTTGTCTGCATTAAGCCTTTGTTGTTGTTGTTTTAGTTTGGGGTTTTGTTGTTTTGGGTTTCTTTTTAATACATTGCAGCTGGCTTCCCAAATTCTCCAGCTCCACATCCTGGGCATAAGAGTAAAGACAAGTGGCGCAGCCCTGAGCGGGTGCAAACCCCACTGATCTCATGGCAAGAGCTCATTCCAGGCCTGGGCTGTGTCAGTGCAGGACATAGGGAGAATTTCCGCTGGGAAATCTGCTTGGGACACCATAATAAATAACAATAGAGGTTATATCGTAATTGCAGCTGAGCTCCTCTGAGCAGAGCTGGGAAGCAGCAGCTTCTGGTGGCTGCATCACAGGCTGGGACACGCTGCTTCTCCATCAGGACCCGCTACTGGGGAATTCAGACCCCGCAGCCCAGCTGGAGTTACAGGACAGAGCCCATCGCCTTCCCAGCTCTTCTCTCGGCTCAGCATCCTCCTGCTTTCCCTCCTACCTCCACCAGGCGGCAATTCGCCCCAGCCAAGAGAACAACAGCCACAGGCACCGGCATTGCAGCCTGGCAAAGGCATTACCATCCATTAAAGAAAGGGAAGCTGGGCTGAGCAGGGATGCGGAGCAGGGATGCGGAGCAGGGATGCCATCTCCCACAGCTGGCTCTAGCTCCAGCCATCGCTGGATGGGCCCAGCATTAAACCTCTGCCAGACATTAAAGGGTTGTGTCCCAGATCCCTGGATTAGAGTGCGAACGTCCTTGGGGCCGGTGAGGGCTGGATGCGGCCACAGCAGGAAGGCTGCAGCGGTCGCTGGCTCCCAGCTAGCCACGTCGGCGCAGTTTGCTCTGCAGCTCCGGCAGCTGCTCCGTGCGGGGCCTGGGGACCCCGGGGGCCTCCGAAGGCCATCGGACTGCTTTAAAAATACTTTATTCCTTAGAAAATACAGCGGTCAGTACAGTGTGCTCCGCGCCCCGGCTTCACCCCCGCCGCCCGCTCCGCCGAGCCCAAGGCAACGGAAAGCAGAGGGCAGGTTCCATCGCCCCCGGATCCAGCTGCCCAGGGAGGCGGGAGGCCCTCGAGCCCTCGCTGGTACCCGGCTGCGAGGCGCCTCTCCCTCCTCCAGCCCCTCAGCAAAGCCCAACTCGCGGCCCCAGGCTCGGCCCTCGGTGGCTGGGGATGTCCCCAGGGGGACACGCAGGGGGTGTCACGCTTCCCTACATGAGGATTTGGGGTCACCCATGTGATCGTTAACATGGGGCTGCCTCAGAGCAGAGCCAGCAGCAAACCCAGAGGCGGTGGGAGCTAGGGCACATGGAGGGGGGGAGCAGGGCTTGGGGTACCCCTGGCTCCCATCCTGAGCAGGGATGGGGCTGAGTCAGGGCTGCAACAGCTCCCTCCGAGAGGAAAAGCCTCATCGGGGGGAGTCAAAAAGGGGATGCAAACATCACCCAAAGGCAGTGACCTTTCTCCTGTGTCAGGCAGAGCTCCACCCTCGGGGGGAGACCTTCTACCTTTTGCTGGCTGGGTCCCCCCAGGACGAACTCCCGCCAGCAAAGCCCACCCCACGGGGAGGGGTCCTGCCCGCACCCTGAGGGGGTGCAGGATCACTCCAGACCCGGACAGAGGGGCTGTGCACACGGAGAGGACAGGGGGGAAAAACCTGGGGGCTGGGGGAGCAGGAGGAGAAGCGTTTTCTCTTTTCAAACAGGAACCCCCAGCGCCAGCCCCTTCCCTTTGCATAGAGCAGCTTGCAGGCAAGCGTGTCCTTCAATCACCCAGGGAACACCCAGAGCAGCAGCTGGGACCCCGGGGCGGGGGGAACAGGAGCAAGGCTGGGGGACATGGCCCTGCTGCTCCCATCCTCCACTGGCAGCCCTGGGGCTTGATAAGGACATGGGGAAAAGAAACACCATCACCCCTGAACCCTCCCCGTCACTCTGCCCCCAGGTGCAAGAAACCATCCTGATGTTTAGAAAAGGAATGAAACAGGAAAAAAGAAAGGGAAGAAAAACGTAGGTCGAGACGGAGGGAAAGCTCCCCCGGTCAGCAGGAGAGGAAGCTGGGCAGCGCTGCGGGGATGCTGTCCGTTCACCACCCGGTCCTGCGGGATCTAACTGTCCTCGCCGTTCTCACCCAGCCCCTTGATCAGCCGCTTCTGTCCCCGCTTCCCCACGGGCCCCTTGGGCTTGGCGAAGGCCTGCTTGAAGGCGTGCTGCTTGGGGTGCACCTCCTCGTAGAGGAACTCTGCCGTCAGCTCGGCCCCGTCATCGATCTCAATCTGTGCCCGGGAGTGGGGGTTAGAAGCTCCCTGGGGTCTTGACACCCACTTGTGGGGCACCCAAAGCCCACCTGAGCCTGCCAGCGGGGCTGGACCAAGGCTGCAGCACAGTCCCTTGCAGACGCCCAGCACAGGGCTCTGCTCCATCACCTCTGGGTGGGCTCACACTTACCTTCTTGGCTATCTCCAGGCAAAACTCTTGCTCCACAGTGTCCAGCAACCGGCTCTTGCAGCTGGAGTAGAGCATGCGCTCCTTGATGCTGCATTTGTACCCAGGCATGGAGTAGATAAAGACTGCAAAAGAGAGCAGGGCTTGTGCCACTCTCTGGGCTGGCGGCGAGGGAGCACCAGGCAGCTGCATCCCACCCCGATCACAGCGTTCCCAGCCCCGACAGTCCCAGTTTACTCCGTGACAGAAGGTGAGCCATCCCATCCATCGACCCTCCCCTGCGCCATGACCACAGCACCCAGAGTACCCTGCAGGACGCACGGCAGCACCAAAGGGCTTGCCAGCACCCACCATGGGAGGATGGCAATTGGAAACCAACTCAAAGCCCCCTGCCACACCATCCCTATCCCCATCCCTGCTTCCTCCCCATGTGAGTGATGGTTCAGGGAGAGCAGGGCCCAGCACAGGCTCTAACCAGCCACTGAGGCGCTCACCGACAGACTCCAGGTAGTCTCCTTCGTGTGAGTGCTTGTACAGGAAGAAATGGTAGCGAGCCGAGTCCTGGGGGATCCTCTTGGGCAGGTCAGCGATCTCCGTGGGACTTGTGTGCACCAGGTCAATGGTCTCCCGCTCCAGATCCAGCTTCTGGTGGACAGAGGGGATGGGGCAGTGGATGGGAATGAGCGGCAGCAGCAGGAGGCAGGGGAGGGGAGAAGCTGTGCGAGGGACCTACCAGCTGGATGTAGTTGATTTTCTTCTGCTTGAGCGCCTGGATGGCTTGCTGAGCATCCGACTGCAGGGGGAAGGCCAGGCCCTGCAGGGTCTGGTGCTTGCTCTCCACACTGATCTCAGTCTTCACCTGCGGATGGAGACCACCCGAGCATCAGGGCAGGGAGCAGCAAGGGGTGCACAAGGGACAGAAAGGAAAACCGGCCAGTCCTGCGGCAAGAGGCTTCTCATCCAAGGAGCTGCCTGACGCCCAGCTCGAGGGCATTAAACAACCAAAAGTCAGCCAAGCTCGGGGGGGGGGATGTTTGTCACCGCACCACTGCCCAGGGAGATCACCCATCCCCAGCCATGCACCCCGTGCCCCATCACTTCACTGCAGCAAAACCAGCTCAAAACCAACATTTCCCAGCGAGTCCCTGGTAGGGATGCTGTGTCCAACACTGGTACGCGTCCACCTCCGATCATCTCTGACCACAACCTGCAGATCATAGGGAAAGCCCTGAAATCACAGTGCTCACAGGGTCCCTGACAGTGACTACCTCCTCGGTGGGTTTAACTGCAGCGGACAGTCATTCCCTCTGATGCTGGAGCTGGGGAATTGTAAATCCACAGCTTGGAAAGATCCCAGCCACCATCCTCCCCATAACCCCTGCCAGGCAGAGGCTGCTGCTCATACCCCAAGCAAACACCCTAGTCCAGGAGACCAAACCCCACTTCAAAGAGGGAACACAATGAGACTGCAGGAGACATCGCATCGCCCTGGGTGCCTCCATCCAGCTCCATCGGGGTCCCTGCCCGGGACTGGAGTGTGCCACGGGCCAGCAGTGGGGAAGGGGGGCAGGACGCGGCAGGCGCGGCATTACCTCCTCAGGGCCGGGGTACTCTACCAGCGATGGGCAGCAGCAGCAGCCCCCCACCATCTGCCACAGAATACAGGGAGACGGCGTCACCCCGACAGCGGAGGAGCCCGGCCCACCTCAAGACCCCCCCAGGTAAACAGTCCAGCAGCGCTAACCCAGGTGCTCTGCAGTGAGCGTGGGTCCCTTTCCATTGGGATCAGTTTGGGGGATTTTGGATAAAGACAGTCCAGCCTCTTCTATTACACTTTTTCTTCTTTTCCCTCCCCCTGATAGAGGAAAGGAAGAAAAATCAAGGCATGCCGAGAGAAACACAGAAATTTCAGCTCACAACTCAAAACCGGCTCGGCAGTGCCAAAGCGGATTTGACACAAGGCTGCCCTCCTTTACAGCAGCCCTCTGTGGTACCCGCACCCCAGGGAGATGAGGGACCAGGTGCCCACAGCAGAACATGCAGAAGAACACCTCCAGGAGAAGGAGAAACAGGGCATCAAGCAGGCAGAGCAGCCTACCATCTCGGTGCTGGAGTCCTGGGAACAGGAATCCTGCAAGCGTGGGGAGAGGAGACACACCGTCAACAGCACCCCCCCGCAGGGATTGAGGGGGTCTCGTGTGGAACGGGAAGGGGTGGGGGACACACAGGCATGCCAGGGGGATGGAGGTGTACCCTGGCTCTGCTGCAGGCCAGGGAAGGTGGGTCCTGTCAGAGCAGGCAGTGACAGCAGCAAAAAACGACAGCACTGGGCAGGAGCAGGACAGAGCCCTGGGCCCAGACCCTGGCAGCCCCACATGCAGCATCTCCACTGACATTCCCACGTCTGTGCCCCATCTCCTTCCAGCCAGGGTGGCCCTAAACCAGGTCTTGCGTTGCAGCAATAGATTTTGGGCCATCTTCTGCCGAACAACATATACTAAAGGTTTGGAGGGAGGAATATGCCCAAGCCTCTATCCATGCCAAGCATCCTGGAGGATGAACAGCGTGTGATTGCGCAGCTCTTGGGAAACAATTGCTCAATGGTTATGCAGTGCCAGGAGGTCCGGCTGTCCCCCAGGTTCTGCTGTCCTAGTATCACCCCCAGCTGCTGCGGCAGCAGCAAGGGCCAGAGGGCAAGCACGGAGGGGTTCAGAGGACACAGACAAGCTCTCCTGGTCCTGTCCTGTGGAGAGGTGCAGTGCAAGGACATTACTGCTGCCAACACCACCAGATCTTCATCTTTCTCCTCTGAAACAAACCTGAGGCTGGGAGGGTCACAGCGGGGCTGGAGAGACCTCAAGCTACAACATGAACCACACACAAGTCCAAAAATCCCAAGATGTGGAAACTTGTCCGAGCAACGCCAACTCTCCCCTACGCTGCTGTAGTACCTACTCCTTCCCATTGCAAAACATGAACAACTGGCTCACCGAAACACAGGGCACAGCCCAGGACGCGTGCATGGGCCATCTGAGATGTGCCTCATCCCAGCCCCGGCCTTGTCGGCAGCAGGCTCGGCCTGGGGGGATATTTTATCTCCTTTTCTTTAGGTTAACTTTTGTCCCCCTCTTTCCTCATTGCCGGCATGGTGCTGACCTTGGCTAATGGCCGTTTCTATCTCAAAATGAAACCTTCATGGGGGGGGTTCTAGCAAAGCCTCTGCTCTACCCACCCACCAACACCGAATGGTACGAATGACACCCCTTACATGCTGCAATGGCACAGCCACCTCCTAATTCTTCTAGCTCATCCCTCAGCTCCAAAGCCACCTTCCTCTCCTCCGTGGGCTCCCCTGCGTGTTTCTGAGCCTGTGATGCTTCTAGAAAGACTTCCCACTCGTGGGTGTTAAGGGAGATCAATGCCAAATTCAAAGCCATTTCTTAGCCCACAGTCTGCTGACAACTTCCAGCTCAGGAGAGCTGGCAACGCATTTTCCAGCTATTTAAAATACATGCATACATACATACGTACATATTTAAAGCAAATGGCAAGTTTTTGTGAGCTCCCACCTAGTGATCAAGCAAGAGGGTAGCTCACAACATTGCCTCTGCCCATCCAGCCCCTCAAACCAAAGGGGAAGCTTGGCTCATGCAGCCTAAACCCTGCTTTACCAAAGGCTGAGCACCCTCCCAAGTGATGCGCAAACCCGAGTCCTTCCTACGTCAGTGTAAAAAGCCGCTCTGCCAGCCCTGAAGCTGCTGCCATGCAGCCACTGCCTCCCTGCTCCTGTTTCACTACTACTCTTCCCCTCACACCTCTCCTCCCCTCTTGTCTGGTGGTTGAGGAGGATCCCAACGGAGCTTCTGCCAGCCTAGGAACTCAGCCACCTGCATGGTGAAGGATGCAAACCTGGTCAGCATCTCAGAGGGGCTGAGCATCAACAGCATTAGAGGAGAGCAGGTCTGCACCACCCCCAGCAGCTCCAGGTGAGGGGCACAGCAAAGCACTTGTGAGCTGGTGGCTTTTGAAGACACAACGTCCCTTATGTCACTTCCCAAATCCTAACAGACCGGTGGAACCCAAGGGGATGCGAAGGGTCCTGAACTGCCAGCGGGGGCATGGGCAGATATGTGGAAGTGGAGGGGTCAGGGCTTGCACGGGGGCTGCATTCCCAGGCCGCTGCCAGCCCTCACTGCTTGGCTCCCACACCTTCAAATGAAACTACAACGTGCACATGCGTGCAAGGACCTCACAGCCTGTGCACAACGTAGAAGCACCCTGTAAGCCTGCAGGCAACGTGCAGGCTGGGGGCACTGCTGTACTGAGCAGGGTGCTACAGGCTGAGAGCTCCTGCCATACAGCTGCCTTCCACGGCTCCAGAAACTCACTCGAAGCTGCATTCACCCAAAAGCCATGAGTTTCCCCTGGGGAGGTGAGCATGGCACTGATCTCCCATTGCCTCCTGCTCTGTGCCCAGGTGCTGCCCCTGCACCAACGCAAAGACCCTTTAGCACACCCACTGCTCAGCTGCTTCACACCTTTAGATCCACAGGCAAAAAACCATCCATTTTTCTCTCTGGTGTTGATCTCTGTGGCCCAATGAAACCAAACGGCAGCAGCACCTTTGCCCGGGAGCTGCATCTCATCTCTCAAAGGCAAGAGTGGGAAGCAGAGCATGGCAGATCACCCATGGAACAAGCACCACGACCACTTACCTGGGCCATATGACCCTGCAAGACACAGCCAAAAAACCCCTCCAAAACTACTTAATCCTGCAGCAGCGCCCAGCCAAGGCGACTGGCACAGATGCCCAAAGATGCCGAACAAGCTGCAGAGCCACCATCAGCATGTCTCTTCTCCAAGCACAGGCACCAGATTGGATCCTCCAGCACAAATCAATCCCCTCCTGGCTGGGAGCTGGGATATCTATGCTAAGACCCACTCAGTGTAGACCACTCCTTGGTAGTATCTCCCAAACACTCAACTGACCACCCATGATCCCCACAGCCCCAGCACAGGTGGAAGAGTGAAGGATGCTCCTCTAAAGAAGGCTTTCCACAGCATCTAAGTGAAATCCCCCCACCCCAACAAATACTGCTGCCGGGTGGTCTTCCCAACCAGCGACCAGGATCCCTTTCCCTGCCTCGCGTTTCGCAGCACCACAGATGCTGGCACAAGTGCCATGAGATGCCACTGAGAAGATAATGCTGTTACAGCCTTGTCTGCCCCCAGTCCTATCCCATGCCACTTCCACATCCTTTTCAGTGCATAAGCCCCCAAATTTAGCTAAGGTCTTTATTTCTTGCAACAGCATCCCTCATTTTCACTAGCCATAGAGGAAGAGTATGGGAAAGGATGCTGTGCAGCTCAAGGATAAGTCTAAATTCTTCCTGCCTCCCCCACGACTTCAAACTCAGCTCTGCCTTTTGCCCCAGTACCTAGAGGTTAGAGACTGTTGCCTTCTTTCAGCCTCAAACCATCTTCTGAGTGCCAATTACAGTGAGCAAGACAGAGCCCTGAGCTCGTGTCCCAGCAAGTGGAAAAAAAACAGTCTGTAAATTCCTCTTTACGCCGCCACCAAATTGACTATGATGACACTCGGTCCACTCAGCAAGGGCAGGAACGGGTTAAACTGCAGAGGTACAAGACAGCGCAGTACAAATGAGCCACCCTGGGATGCTCAGATGCTTGCTACCTGCATCCCACATCCCTGCGTGCTCTGAGGGCCTCGGGCTCCTTCTCCTTGGGCCGGCAGACACCCACCTCATTGATGCGGATCTGCTGGAGCTCCTGCTCGGCTGCGGTCAGCGGAGCTGGGGCAGAGCAGGATGACACGTGCTTTTGGTAACCGCTCAGGCACACGTCCTCCTGCAGGCAGAGGGACAGGGACGGGGAAGTGTCAGGGGTGGTTATTGATGCAGGGCTGGATGCAACCCCAGCCTTGAGGCTGCATCTGAGCAACCCACTGGATTTTGGGCTCTCTTCTTACCAGGAGGATCAACCCGAGGACGCCGCCATGCAAATCCCATGCTTTAAATTTAAACAGTGCCCGCGACCACCCATGCCCATTCAGACCACCCTGCCCCTTCCCAGACACCCACGGCTGCGTCAGAAGAGGAGGAGAAAGCTCCCGCCAAGGCAGCCGAATAAAGCTCTCACTGCTTGAAGTGACACCGCCACCCCCTGGCACTTCTTTTCCCACTCAGCATAAGGCTCAGGATCTCTTAGAAGCCTTCCTCCCACCTCTTCCAAGGTCTCCATCATGGACCACAGCCGTGCAGGCAGAGAAAGCAGTAACAGCCACGAGGAGACTAAAACACTGTGGGGGACAAACCTTGGCACTGTTCCCCTGCCAAAATAACAGCATCCACATCCCACCCGGCTTTGGCACCAAGCCTGGAGTAGGCTGCCAAAGCTCAGCGCTGAACCCAAAAGGCTGCCCAGGAACCACCACCATACCTTCACCGTTCCAAACATCTCATCCTTTATGTGCCCCCCACCAAACTCCTTCTTCACTGTTGCTCTGGTGGCAGCGTACAGCATCTTCAGCCGGACCTGCGCAGGGAGGGAGGTGGCAAGCGTGGTCAGAGGAGCATGACAGGACCACAGAGCAGTGCCTCCCCCCAAGACAGAGCAGTCCCACCACCGGCTCTGTGAACCTCAGCCCCTCCTGGAAGAGCCACCTGGTTTCTAGCTCAGGCTGACTTCTACCTGCAGCACCTCCAGGCCAGGAGCAGCCAGGGAAAGCCATCAGCGCTGTTTCTAGCACTGCTGGTGCACAGCGCAGCCCCAGCAAGCACTGCCCAGAATCCACCAGTTTATTCTGTGCTTTGTTTCCCATCCCTGAGCTCCAGCACATCATTTCTTGCCTGCACCCGGGCAAATACCACCAGAGCCACCTAAAAGTGACTTTTGCCTTTTGGCGCTTCTTTTGTATTGTTCTGTAAAACGCAGGGAAGAATTCTGGCTCCTTGGTGCACTGTTCTTTTGCAAATAAGACCCTCCGCAGTTTGTTGAGAGACACATTAAAAATACATACTATTATACACACATGTATATGTTCACATACACACAGGTGTGTACACACGTAAAACCATATTATTACAATTGTACATGTGTACATATAATAAAATATACATGTTAGCTATATCTCAACAAATTGCACAGTCTTCTATATACGTCTGTTATAATATAGAAAATAATACATAACATATATTTATGTCTATATCAAATATATATTTATATATGACAAATGTACATATTAACGTGATGATAAATCTATACAGATCATATAAAATGCATACAATATATAGGAATGTGTGTATGTGCATATATAAACACATATACATACATATATGACAAGCACACATTAATGCAGCAATAAATCTTGATCCCACTGAAAGCCCATTATGGAGATGGGCTCAAGAGGATTGTGTTTTCCAAGCCATACTGCTGGCATCCTCCAAACCAGCCCCCATCCAACCAGCCATTTGGTGCCCGCTCTCCAACACCATCTCCAGCCCCACAAGGCACCCAGCAGGGCTCAGTGCCGGCCCAGCCACACACAGCTCCAAGGGAACCAGCCCGCCTGGCCCTTTTTGAGGCTGATTTGGAGCCAAACCCAGAGCCGTGCCAGCAACCACTGTGTGTCAGCCCTCACACAGAGCAGGGCCAGGCTGGACACATGGCCAGGTGAGTCGCTGCCAGCACCAGCTCTTCCCTCTGATGCTTTGAGCCAGAGCCATGGTGGGATGTCTCCACCCCAGCCTTGTGGTCCACTCTGCTTCCCCCTCCACATCCCAGTCCTTCCACCTACTCACACAGCTCTGTAAAGGGAACAGAGACACAGCCCCAGTGTATCCTACCGTGTCCTAAAGACCTCCCCCATCCCAAAGCAGTTTCCACTTCTTAACCTGGCACAGTGATGGACAGTGCGAACAATCTTCCTAAGCCCCAGTGCAGTCAGCTTGGCCAGCACCTCCTCCACCCTTCACCTCCCAGAGCACACCCGTGTCCCCATGCTGCGGTGCCACAGTGCGGTGCTCACCGGGGAGCTGTCAGGGGACCAGGAGATGAAGAGCCACTCGTAGCCCTGGGCATTCTGGCTGTCCAGGCGGTACAGCATGTAGCACGGCTGCTGCTCGTCCAGCAAGGGCAGCACGAAGGAGTCGTAGTCAGCATCCCAGTGCCGGGAAAGCTCTTTGTGGGCTCCCAGCACAAGCTGTTCTGGAATGAGATGGAAAAGGTGGTGTTAGATGAAAGCAGGGCTCACCTTGCAGGACCATGTGGTGCCTCGTCTAAGGGCTCACTGCAGCTCCAGCACAATGATGCTGTTCTGTAGGAAACCAAATGATGATCTCGAGCCATGCGCAGGAGAGTACATCCCCAGGGATGACCCCCAGGAGATGCCACTGGGGCTGTGGCTGCTGTGGAGGGGCTGGGTTTCTGCCAGTATCCCAGTGCCTCCTGTCAATCATCCCCTCCCCTCCCGTGCTCCTCACCATTGAGGTCTCCTCACTGGAGACCATCCATAGCCTCCTTCTGCCCTACTCCCTCCATCCATGTAGTCCCCAACCATTCCCCCTTGCCCACGGAAGACGACGAGACCTCCTCCATCTCACCTGGACAAGCTCTGGGGGCACTAGAATAACTCATCAGGGGGACACGACGAACCACCTAGATTTGGGGTGTTAAGAAAAATACAGGTCCCATAGCAAAGGCCAGGACAAGGAGCCAAAGCTGCTCTCACTGAATTCCCCATAGCAGAGGGGTGAAAATCAGAGGTGACACCCAAAGCCCTTGTCTGTGAGGACCAGGGATGTCCCAGAGACCCCAGTCTGGGCAGTGACCACGCTGCCAGGAGAGCCCCAGCTTCTGCAAGTGACCCACATATTTCACACATGTGGCAGCAGCTCAAGTATCTGGAGGGGCGTTTTTCCAGCTGCTACGCAAGCACTGGTGGGGCTCGGAGCCCCATGAGCCAGGCAATGCTCAGCCGGGATTTAAACCCCGGTGCAGGCAAACTATGAACATGAAAACCCCCCTTGCGAGGGTCAAACCAAGCTTTGGGATGGCTGGATGGAAAGTGATGGAGCTGGAGGTGATCAGCGCAGGCTGCTGGAGAACAGCCTGTGGTTTTGTTCCATTTTGAGATGCAGAAATGTCTTTGGGGGGAGATGTCTGTACTCAGAACAAGATGTAGAAAAGTCTGGAGGTGCCAAAGCAAAGTGAATTGGGGCCTTGGACAGTTGGCACTCGAGGGGATGCTCGGCCTGGCACGCACCCTGCCTGGACCTCTGCCCTGCTGCCCATCGGGAGCCAGGGAACCCCCGGCCAGGGACTCCCCCTCCTAACCCATCCAGCTCAGCAGCAATGAATCCCACGGCAGGAAAGCTTTTAAGGAAAATAGTTGAAGAATAAAGAGTTTGGGATGAATCGCTCTTTCCATCCAAACAGGGCATTCCCCTGCCAACAGCAGCGCAGCCCTTCCCTGCCCAATGCCGTGGAAGCTGCCATCGCACACTGACCCCATAATTATTTGCACACAGAAGCACATGCTACCAGTAGAGTAACAAGGACAGCAGAGAAAAAGGTGCTGAAAACACTTGACCTTCAGCAAAATTGCCTGTTTTGAGAAAGAGAAGTATAAACCCCCCAACGCACCCCTAAACTAAAGCCTCGTAAACAGATCTGTGCATTGCAAAGACCTGGAATCCTGAAAAGACCACCAGGAATTTCATCTGGCCAAACTCATGGGCAGTTCAGGGGGGTCTCCATCTGCCAAACATCCCAGCGCCCCCCCCAAAGGGCAGTCATGCTGAGTCACTCCAGGATAGTCCCAGGCTGCTTCCCCCTGGGCTGGAGGAGCCACTTATTCCCCTGCCTGCCACTGGGCTCTCTGCAGTTCTGCTCAGCCCATATAGGGCACAATTTTCCTCCCTGGGAAGCATTGGGAGGGGGAAACACAGAGCAGCCGCCCTTGGGCAAAGCATCACTGTCAGCACGGGCTGTTTCAGGCTCCACTTTCGCAGAGCACTGCTGCTGGACAAAGCGCAGCATAGGTTGGTTGAGCAAAGGGTTGCTCAGCCATAGCTGCTGCCCTGGGCCTCAGACACAGACCATCTGCCACAAGGCTCCTTGCACCATTTTCCTCTCTTTCCACCCACCGATGCCTGCTCCAAAATGCTCCAAGACAAACAGGGCAGAAGGTCCCCTGCAAGCCATTGAGCAGAGCTAGAGGCTCCTCTTCCACATCCCCTGCACAGGCAGGACAGCTGGCACATCCTCCCCACACAGCCTGGGACACATCCCATCCGGCTCTGACATCTGCCTGGCCACTTAGTACTGCTCAAAGGTCCTTCTCTGGTGAATAGCAGCAGGCTGATGACCCCCGTGCTACAGAATGGTGGTGGCCAGAGGCCAAGCACCTCGTTCCAAGTGATGTGGGCAGGCAGAAGGGAGGTCCCTGTGCCAGGCTGGTGGGACCACCACCACATTGTCTCCAGCAGGCCAAGCCCTTCAGCACAGGGGTGCTCCCACCTCTCCTCCTCCCAATCTGCTGCCCACGGGAGCCTCAGGCTCTACCGCATTTCAGAAGCTTCTGCAGGCACCGAAGCTCCTCCAGCACTGCCCATGGTTGGTCCAGGCCAGAGGAAAGGAGCCGGCAGGGTGGGAGAACCACACTGTGAAGCACAAAGCACTGTCAAGTGAGGTTGGTCCATACAGCATGATCACGACACATTGGACAGACAAATACATCCCATTCAGCCTGAGTGGAGATGGTGGGACATGGTTTCAATTGAAAGTAAAAAGTCTCCCTTGCTGGCATCACCGGCCACAACCCAAAGTCAGCGGCACAAGCTCTAGGACCCTAAGACCTGGCTTAGGGGCATCTGCGACTTACCTTAATGCAAACCCAATTCCCTCTTCTTAAAAGCAAAAGGAGCCAAGAAAGCAAAAATGTTGTCAAAGATGCTCAGAGAAACAAAGTAGACATCACATCCTAACACATGGGGACCATGCCAGGGGCAAAGCCAACACCACTGAACTCTGCACTGGCCCTGCTGATGTGCCCCACACATTTCAAGCCATATTACTCTTTGAAATGGGCTTTTGCAGCCCCTCCAAAGGCCAGCACGGGCTCCTAATGACCATGTCCACCTCGATGTCCTGGTGGCCGACCCGAGGGAGGTGATGACAGCAGCTTGGCAGGACATTACCATTCCTGCTGCCTTGAGAAACAAGTCATTCATATGCAATTGTATGAGGCTGAGGTGATGGAAAACCAACACCACGGAGGCTCCCCACTGGGATGTTCAATCAGTGCTTTGCTCCACTTGTGTTTGATAGAGTGTAGAGGCCACCCAAAGGCACGGGACAAACATGGGCAGGTTGGTGCCAGCAAACTGGGCTAAAGGCAGACCGACGCATGAGAGCAGAGGCTGGGACAGGATGGGTTTCAGAGCGTAGCATCACTTGTGGGATGCAATCTGGGTGCCATGCTGAGCTCCACACCGAGGAGCACCCCCTCACCCATCCCTGCCCTGAGCATCTCCTGGCCTGGCAAGGGATGCCATGTCCAAGGAGGAAGATGCCGCTTATCACCCCTGACCAAGGCGCCATGCCACCCACTATTCTTGCACAGCTCCCGCAATACAATTTGGCACAGCAGCAGCAAAAGTCCCCCAGAGCCCAGCACTGATCCCAGACACCAGCAAAGCTGCTGCTCCCCACCCTGGAGCTGCCCCAGGGCTCCAATAGCTGCTGCTCACCAGCACACCCAGATTCGGGGCTTGTATTTCAGGTCCGGGCTGCCACGTGCCAGGGAGCCCCAGCAGCCTTTTCCTTGGGGTTTCCAAAAGAACAAGCTGGCAGTGCAGCGGCAAAGAGGAAAAGGAGGAGAGACAGAGGTGAACCAGAACTGACATGGTGTAAATCAGAGCACTTGAAAACCGCACTTACCATCCTCAATGATGACCTTGATGAGCCGAACTGAACCGTTTCGGGCTTTGGCAAAAAAGTCCCTTAATTCCGTGGTGGCTGAAAGAACCAGAAACATGGTGATGAGATGCGGCAGTGGACGCAGGCGCCGGCTGCTCGGCACTGGCCGGGGCGGGGAGCACCTGGGCAGGAGAGAGACTTCAAAATAGCTAAAAAAGACTGTCTTGCCCCAAAAAAAGGTAATAAAAATAATAACACCACAAATCCCAAACAGCTGGGAGCAAAGTGCTGCGTCTCCCCGAGGCGTCGGAGTTAAACAGCAGCTGGGAGCGCATGTGATCCAGAGAACTTGATACTTGGCCTGCGTGAACATAATCACCCAAATTTAGACGATGGCTTGGCCGGTGCAGGCAGGGAGGGCTCAAGTGACAAGTTTGCGCGCTTCACAGAGCAGGAGGGTTTGGATACGGAGGGTGGCTGGAAGATGTCCCGACAGGTTGTGACATCCCGGGCTGGTGGCACGTGTCAGGGATGCTGCTCCTGAGGTGGCTGGGATGAGCATGACTCCAGACTGGAGGCACTGGTTTGAAACTGAGCCCCTACAGAAGGGAACGGCAACGGTCCCAGGGTATTGCTCCAGAGCTGGCGGGGCTTTGGTTGTAGAAGGGTTTTGGGGAGCCGCCTTCTTCCTCATCCCCCTTCCCTGTGCACGAGGCACCAGCAACCTTTGGCATCCTACCAAGGATAACAGTGGGCAGTGGATGCTGAAGGGGCAGCCCACAGCCAGTGTTGGAGCCTTAATCTGCCCTTCCTGAACGCACCAGTGGTGTAGAGCTCCCGTTCCACCTGGAATATGCCACATGGGAAGGAAATGCCCAAGAGATGCAGCTTGGAGGGGCAGAGCCCCCCAGCGAGGAGCATCTCCCAGCCTGGCTCCCCCGAAAGCCCCTTTACATGCCTGAGTTCTTTCCTGATGTGGCTGCAGTCATGGGGTCCTATGAGTCCAAGGCCGCAGGCAGCTCTGTGCTTGTTAGAAACACTAAAGAAACCAGTGCTGCAAAGATTAGGGCCCTGGGCAGACACCCCTTAGTCCACACCAGGATGTGCACTTGGAGCTGCCACCAGCAGCTCCCCGCTCCCAGCACTTTGCTGTGTTGCCTGCCCATTACTGACCACCGAGCTACGGCTGCCCACAGCAGGAAGGAGCCCTGCATTGGTCCCTTGGAGCCTGAGAGCACCCACGGTCAAGGCACTTTGCAAAGAAAGCCATCCCTACATCAGCTGAAAGGTGCTGGACAAGCCATCTCCTGCCACCAAGGGCTGTACCCATTCTGCTTCAGCTCCATCAGCAGTGGGTACCACTCTTCGGCACAGCCCTCCGCTATCACCTTGGGGGAGCCTCGATGTTACCCATCACCTGCCCAAGGGACAAAGGGGGTGCTCTCCTCCCCTGGAGACAGCCCCCAAGGAGAAGGAGTGGGCACAGATTTGTCCCCAGGCACAAAAACTGATGAGGATGAAGGCAGAGAGATGGACAGAGGGATGCCCTGGGGAGCCCTCCAGGGAACTCCTGCCTGTCCCCCCAGTGACACATCTGAGACACATCTGCCCCACCACCAGCCCAAAGCCTGCCCTGAGCAGAGAGACGTCCAATGGCTTCCACTCCCGTAGAGAAAGAGGGACAAATGAGAGCTGCAGCCAACACCCTGCAAACAGCAGTGCTCCCATACAAACCCAGAGATGCCACCCCAGGGGGAATGGGCACACAGACACCCCAGTGAAGGCACATCAGTCGCTAACGGCATTTTAGGGGCACATAGAGGTTATTGCTGGCATAACCCTGCCATGAGTAAACCATCCTTCTCCCTCCATCAGCATTGAGGCACATGGCTCTCCCTGTTCCCAGAGCAGAGCTTCATCCTCCCCCAGTGCCGGCTGGGAGCTCACCCTGCTCCTTCTCTTGTTATCCAAGGATGCTCTGATATTTTTAGCCCCTTTCCCCATTGAGAGTGGCTGTTTCCTTCTGGCAGCATCTGTGGCTATTGCAAACATGAGGCGGAAGAGGAGGGAAAAAAAGAGACATTTCTACACCCAGAAAACCTCATGCAGGAGACAAAAGCTCCTAATCAGCATTAAGCTTCACTGATTGCTATTACACTGCCAAAATCGGAGAGAATAACATCAGCCTTGGATGTTTCTACAGCACAAGCTTCAGAGGAGAAAGAGGAATGTCCTGCAGTGCTAGCTGGCTGCAAATCCCTCTGGCCTGAGCCCATCCTTCCCAGAACCCAAAGGCACACGGGGGTCAGGATAATCAGGAGTCTGCGCAAATGCAACCCCCAGCCCACTTGGAAGTACCAGGAATGCCAAGAAGTACTGGGTTGACAGCCGGGATGACTGACAGTTGAGTGATTGACAAGTGACAGCCAAGCACTGGGACCTGTGTAGGTACAAAGGGGCTTAAGGGGATGGGGAAAAGCACAGATGCTGCCGGAGAAGCTGAGTGCAGGATGGGAAACACTGCAAGGACACTGCCAAGGAGGGAGATGCTTTCCAGAGGAGGCAGCAACAAAGGTTTCAACGAAACCTCCGAGCAGGCTTCCAAGCTTTAATTCTGCTGAAATAAAGAAATCATAATAATAAAAGAAAGCGTTCTGCTGAAATTAAAACCCAAAATTATTAAAAAAAAAAAGAAAGCAATTTTCATTTAAATAAAAAAATCACTGTGCTGTGTTTGACGTCCCCTTCTGTCTCCTGTGATAGAGCCGAGAGCCAGCAAGGAGGGAGAGCAGTAAGCAGGCGAAGGTTTTCAGCCCGAGCTCAGCAACTGCTTCACTGGGCATGATTACGACTTAACTGGCACAGCAGACGTGATGAGCCGGCTCGCATGCCGTATTAATATAGAATCCCATGGCCGGCTCTGGAAGACATGCAGGGAGACCTTACCCTGCGATGGAGGCAGAGACACCAGCCGTATCTTGCTGCCAAGAAGTCTCCAGGACCCAACTCAAGGGCTGAAAAAGCCACGTGTGGAGAAACCCTACAAACCAGGGAAAGGGAGGAGTGATGGGGCAGAGGACTGGAGGGGAACCCACACGTCCAACTCACCCTCTGGACACGGGTTCCTGGAAAATCCTGGAACAAAAAGGCCAGAAACAAACCCAACTTGGGCCACAGCCAGCAGGGATCTACCGAGGCCAAGCTGCATGAGATCAACCCGACTTCCTCCAGAACACCCACAGACATGTAGGCTTCAGGGGCCCCAGCTCAGCCTTTAAACATGTCTCCATGTGTCAGAAGCCAGTCTGGGAAACACGCTGGTGGTGAAGCTCTACGGCACGGGCACAGAACTCCATGGATAGTGGATAGAAGGCTGAGGTTCTTAACAACTTCTTTGCCTCAGACTTCACTACCAAACACCCTGACCACACCACCCAAGCCTTGGAAGGCAGACGCAGGGACTGTGAGAATGAAGACCCTGGGCCCACTGTAGGAGAGGATCTGGTTCGAGATCATCTTAGGAACCTGAATGTGTACAAGCCCATGGGACCTGATGAAATCCATCTGCGGGTCCTGAAGGAGCTGCAAATGAAGTTGCTAAGCCACTGTCCATCATATTTGAAAAATCATGGCGGTCAGGTGAAGTTCCCAACATCTGGAAAAAGGGAAATATAACCCCCATTTTCAGGAAGGGGAAAATGGATGAGCCGGGGAACTACAGAGCAGTCAGCCTCACCTCTGTGCCTGGCCAAGTCTTGGAGCGGATTCTCCTGGAAGGCATGCTGAGGCACATGAAAAACAACAAGGTGCTTGGTGACAGCCAGCATGGCTTCACTAAGGGGAAATCTTGCCTGACCAATCTGGTGGCCTTCTATGATGGGGCTACGGAACTGATGGACAGGGGTAGAGCAGTTCATGTCATCTACCTGGACTTGTGCAAAGCGTTCAACACTGTCCCACACAACATCCTTGTCTCTAAGTTGGAGAGACATCAATTTGATAGGTGGACCACTCAGTGGATAAAGAACTGGCTGGATGGCTGCACGCAAAGAGTTGTGCTCAATGACTCAATGTTCAGCTGGAGACCAGTAACGAGTGGTGTCCCTCAGGGATCAGTGCTGGGACCGCTCTTGTTCAACATCTCTGTTGGTGACATGGACAGTGGGATTGAGTGCGCCCTCAGCAAGTTTGCCGATGACACCAATCTGTGTGGTTCGGTTGATACACTGGAGGGAAGGAATGCCATCCAGAGGGACCTCGACACGCTTGTGAGGTGGGCTGATGCCAACCTGATGAAGTTGAACCATGCCAAGTGCAAGGTCCTACACCTGGGTTGGAGCAATCCCAGGCACAGCTCCAGATTGGGCAGAGAAGAGATTCAGAGCAGCCCTGCAGAGAAGGACTTGGGGGTGTTGGTCGATGAGACAATGAACATGAGCCAACAGTATGTGCTCGCAGCCCAGAAAGCCAACGGTATCCTGGGCTGCATCAAAAGGAGCGTGACCAGCAGGTGGAGGGAGGTGATCCTGCCCCTCTGCTCCGCTCTCATGAGACCTCACTTGGCGTATTGTGTGCAGTTCTGGTGTCCTCAACATCAAAAGGACATGGAACTGTTGGAACAAGTCCAGAGGAGGGCCATGAGGATGATCAGGGACTGGAGCACCTCCCATATGAAGACAGGCTGAGAAAGTTGGGGCTGTTCAGCCTGGAGAAGGCTGAGTTCAGACCTCAGAGCAGCCTTCCAGTATCTGAAGGGGCCTATAGGGATGCTGGGGAGGGACTCTTCATGAAGGACTGTAGTGACAGGACATGGGGTAACGAGTTCAAAATGAAACAGAGGAAGTTTAGATTGGATATAAGGAAGAAATTCTTTACTGTGAGGGTGGTGAGGCACTGGAGTGGATTGCCCAGGGAAGTTGTGAATGCTCCATCGCTGGCGGTGTTCAAGGCCAGGCTGGACAGAGCCTTGGGTGCCATGGTTTAGTGTGAGGTGTCCCTGCCCATGGCAGGGGGTTGGAACTGGATGATCTTAAGGTCCTTTCCAACCCAAACTATTCTATGATTCTATGATCTCTCAGTGTAGGAGGTGTCAGAGGTTGGATCAAGCAAAGTCTCCTGGGGAGACCAAGGTGGTGGCTCCAGGTTTAGTCCATGTTTCACTGAACACTTCTGGGAGTGCAATAGTGCTTCCTGCAGCCGCGAGGCGGGAAGCTAGAGGAGATGAAAGCGCGCGCTGGAGAATTCACCGTTCTCTTGGCAGGCTGGAGAAATGGGCTGGGAAAAAAAGAGATAGGATGAAACTCAATAGGAAGCCGAGCACTGTAACTAGGGGAAGGACCAGCTGCACCGACACAGGGCAGGGTCCAGCAGCTCCAGAGAAGAGAGGTGGGTCGCAAGCCAAGTTCAGGTTAATCGCTTCCTGTTACTGCAGGCAAAGTCATTCGTGAAGGCACAAACAAGAGTATAACCATGTTATTTGGTGCGGACAAGGCTGCAGGCACACCGCAAACAGCATGTCAAAGCTCAGCATCTGCAAGGAGCAAGGCACAGGATGGACAGCACGTATGCCACAAGGTGCAGTGTGCAGGAGCAACTGAAGGAACCAGGGCTGGTCAGCCCAGAGCAGAGCATAAACAACCTGTGGTTTTCCAGCCAGAAACATCAGGTCCCAAACTGGCACTTGGAAAATCTCCTGATGGGAGTGACCAAACCCCAGGAAGGACAACATGCCTCCATCCCTGCCCTGGAAAACCTCCAGGGATGCTGCTGTTTGGAGGCAGGGTGAGCTCAGTGGCATCTTGAGGAACCTTCTGGCCTTTCTACAAGGCACCCCAGCCATCAACCCTCCTGGCAGACGTGGTGGGCATCCGCGCCTCCTCAACCACCCTCCCATGACAGCCCCAAAATCGCCTCCAGCAGAGTCGTGCAGCACCTCCCTCTCCAACCTTTCGTAGGCTGCAGATGAGTTGTCCCCTATTCACGAGCCACCTGCCTTTAGCAGCCCACTAACAGCATGTCCCAGGTCCCTGTGTACCACAGAGCCTCCCAGCCCAGCAGCTCCTGCCACCTATTTGGGATGGAGGGCTGAGCAGAGCTGGCACCAGGGAGATCATGGTTTGCCCAGTGATAGCCTTTAGGTGGCCCTGACCACGCAGGCAAGCTGCCAGAGAAGAAGAGGAGCTCACGGTGAGGAGGCACACACTTGCCTTCCAACGCTGCGAGACGGCGCAGCTTGTGGGTACCACCCTGCCACAAAGCTGTTCCCAAAACTGAGCCTTTTTTCTGGTGTTTACAGCCCTGATAAGCTTATCTGAGCAGAGCCGGGCTGGAAGGAAGCTGGAGGGAGACAGAGGCACCACGCAATGACAGCCGTAGCCACAGCAACGGGCTGGTCTCTGCTCCGTAGGGAAGTCAGGGTACCAGCAGAGCCGCCTGCACAACCCAGGGAAGCACAGGAGATGGAGGTTAAAGTCCCACCACCCCCCTGCATCTTTCCCTCCTCCATCCTCTCACTCACTTGTTGGGGGAACAACAGGTTTTTGGCTTATCTGACCCTTCCCGATCCCCCTGCGTCGCAATGACAGTACCCAGCTCCCAGATCAATAATACATGCTCCCTGAAACAGATGCTCTGTCAATACGTTGAGTCACCTTGCCCTCCTGACGGGAAACCCGAGCCTCTGGCCATCAATCTTTCATTCCCTGGACATAATCTTCAAGTTGATGCGACTCCAAGTGGCCGCTTCCCTTTCACTGTTCGGGGCGTGCCTGGGATGCAACAGGGAAACTCAGCCAAAAATCCAGCCACAAACCTGAGCAAAACTTGTCCAAGCTCCAGGGACGCTTGGCCAGACTGCAGTCAGGACATTGATGGGTAAAACACACTTACACCTGCACCTACAACTCTTTCCCTGTGCAAGCAGCTCTGCCCAGCTCGTTCCAGGGCATCCAAGAAAGGGCACAACCACATCAGGCACTAAACAGCTGTTGCTGCCGCTAAAATTCCTCCTTTTCAGTCTATCCCGGTGTAACTCCGTCACGCAGTGCCTGCTCAACACGCCTGCCGCACAGAGCTTTTCTGCTGACAGCTGTGGCTGGCTGGTTTAAGCACTAAGAGGATTTTATTCCTCACCATGGAAAAAGGAAAAAAATATGTCCTTGCGGGAAATCTTTTCTCTGGGAAAAAGCTGCAGACGTCGGAAGAAAATGGAAAGAGGAGGGCAGAAAACATGGCAAGAGAGGACAGAGCAAAGCTTTTCTCCCCAGTTTTCCGAGGGGCTGAAATCCTGCAGAAATCCTGCAGGAGACTCCTGGTGCGTGTAAAAATCCTGCCCGGAGACTTTCAGCCACCTGCCTGACACCAGCCTCATGCCTCTCAATGCCAGGTTTTCCACCCACATACCAGGGACCTGCCTTATCTCCACTTCACTACCTTGGATCAGAGCTACTCAATCCTTCCATCACTCCAGGTTGGGCAGCATTCACCCTGCGGGCAGCATCAGTTGGATCCAGCTGGCAACACAGCATCTTGGAGCGAAGCAGGGTGCCAGCACACATGGTCCTGCCTTGCCTGCAGGTTGCTGTTCCTTTTCTCTGCCAAGTAAAGGCACCACCGGCAGCACTGATTTGAGTATCGGGAAGGACAGGGACACAGGGACAGAGCCTGGCAGCGATCTCGTCGCATTTGCAGCCTCCCCATGCTCACTTTCCGAAGGAAGCCCTGGCCCGGTATCGCCTTCCTCAGGTTTTAAACTCAAGCAGTGAAAGCTGTCCCCATCTAACGCAACAATTCTCACCGAATCCTCCCAGCAGTAGTCAAGAAGCAGATTTCCAGCCCCAAAAAGCCCACAGCAGCCCTCGATAGCTTCCAACTACCTCCCCAGCCCTGCAGTCTCCATGGCAGCCCTGTTTCCTCACCAGAACCTTAAAGAAAGCTGCCACAGATACCTAAAAAGATAATGATTAACCTCTTGCCTCTGTGCCAAAGGCTCAGCTCTATTAAACACCCCGAATCTGCGGCTGTTCACTGCTATTGCTCCTCCTCTCCGAGGACAACCTGCTTCTCCCCAGCAGCCGGGATGACTCGGTAGCATCAGAGCAGGGGGCTGCTCCAGGGGCTCCCCAGAACCCCATCACCCTGCTCTCACTGATCGAGCACAGGGTCAACCAAAGGCTCTCACCAGCTTGGGCACAACCTCCCCTAAGCCAGCCAGCAGCAGGTCCGATCATAGCTCACCAGGAGCAAATGCCTTCCTGCAAATGTGGAGAAACGGGACGGAAAAACCACCAAGCGATGCGCACGCAAAAATAACAAGGCCCCAGGAACCAGAAAGATGCAGAAAATCCCTCTTCCTCCTCGCAAACAACAGATCTCAGCGTCGCAGCAGAGGGGATGAAAGCAGCAGCAGGATTTCTGTTCCTCAGCCGGTATCGAATCTGCTCTCTGTTGAGCAGAGGAATTTAATTTGATCACCGTGCCAGGGTGGGGAGGACTGAAATACTTCAACCTCCCCCAGGTGGCTGCCTTAAAGCACAGAGCACCCCAGCTCAGCATCGCAGGTGTTGGATGGGCAGATTTGCATTCAGAGAGGAAACAGCCACTTCCTGGAAGAGGGACCACGGAGCAGGAGATGGAGGACAGAACCCCAGAGCTCAGACACCCAGCGATGCCCAAGACACTGCGAGAACCATCACCCAACACAAGTTCTTCATAACCACGGGAGGGTTTCACGCCACCCCTTGGTGGCATCTTGGGGGATCTGCTGCCTGGGCAGAGCCGTTGGGTCTATCCCCACCCTGCAGTGACCGCAGCTCCCCAGGGGAAGTCAAAGTCTCTTCCCCTTTCCTCAGAGCTGCTGATGGGGCACGTCACATCCTCGGGCAATGACTCACGGTGACTCCCAGAGCTCGTCCCAGCGGGGTCTGCCTCGGTTGGTGGGCAGCCAGGGTCGGTGAAGGCCTCGCAGAGAGCAGCTCATCGGCTTTGCCAAGACAGAGCATCTCCAGCAGTCGGGGGGGTGCCAGAGAGGATGCCATCAACCAGGCGCAGAGGGGAGCAACAGGCAGCAGACTCCCGGGGTAAGGGCAGTGAGACAGGCCTTGCCTGCACCAAACCCCACCAGAGAGCTCTGCAGAGCTGGCACGCTGAGAGGTCAGGTGGGTCCATCCTGCCGGGTTCTTTTAGTTACAGGCTTTTTACAGTGGGGAGAACATTCAGCTTCAGGGCCTCAGCTTAAACCAGCAGCAGCAAATCTGAGCCCAAAAGCTGTCAGCTACCAGCACTCCCCGGCAAAGCAGGAGAAACATCGAAGTGCCATCACTAACCACTTCTCAACTACAGCTCCTCCACAAGCACCTGGAAAGGGAAGGATGCTTTCAACCATGCACTCAAGGATGCTTTCGCCATGTAGGACCAGCTGCCACAAATCCCACACGCTTGTGTGAAGGCGCTGGCTGTGAGGAAGGGAGCTGCAAGGCCAATGTCCCAGCTCCCCCCGTGGGGCACACAGCAGTGCGAGACTGGCAGGGAGCAGGGCTTCAGGGCCAGCTGCTCTCACATCCCTGCTCGCATATTGATTCGGTTACATAAATTATGCAGCACCTCTGCTCCTGATTAATATTGTTAATTGAGTTGGCAGAGGGGAGCAGGAGGGAAACACCGCGCGGGCACAGGCACACACCAAACGCACCCATAAATGCAAAGCTGTTGTTTCAGGGTGCTGGCCGGTCCTGTAGGGAGTGAGCAGAGACAGTGGGGAGCTTCCCCCGAGACACACGGCAACAGCCAGGCAGGAATTTCCCGAGGCTCTCTGCATCCCCGCCGGGAGCAGGCGCAGGGGCCGGGGCCGAGCATCACCCCGGGGCGGGCAGATGCACCCGGGGGCTGCGGCGAAGCAGCTCTGCGGGGGTTAAGGTGCTGCCGCAGCAGAAGGCGCCGGTACCAGCGGTGTCACAGCGGTGCACTGAGCATCAGCCCAGACAAAGGGTAAGGAGAGCCGCTCACCGGCACCACTCCCCGCAGCCAGACCCCTTCCTTCACCTTCTACCAGCACTCAAGCGCTCTAAGCCTGGCTTTATACCTCCCCCACCCCCTCCGGCTACTTGCAGGGAAACCTGCCGGCTCCTTCGGGAAGGTTCATGTTATCGCCCCCATCCTCGGCACCGCGACACCGCCCGGCAGCCCGCCGCGGTGGGCCGGGGGATGCTCAAGGTGCCTCCCGATGGGGGTGCGGAGGAGCAGCCCAGCCCGCGGAGAGCGGTCCGAGCCCTGCGGAGCCCACCCCGCGGGACGGGGCGCGGGGACCCAGCGGCTCGGCGGGCGCCGCTTACCGTGGATGCCGGTCTGGTGAGTCATGGCTCCGCTCGGCTCGGGTCCGCTCCGCTCCGGCTCCGCCGCGTCCCGGGCAGGAAACGGCTCCTCGGGCACCACGGCCGCTTCCGGAGCCTGAAGCCGCCGCCCGCACCGCGCCGCCTGCACCGCCCTGGGGAGGAGCCGCCGCCGCCGCGCCGGGGAGAAGCCGGGTCCGCACTGCGGCGCCCCCTGGCGGAGTTCAGCGGCACCACTGGAGCCCGGGGCGGGCCCGGCCATGGCAGCCGAGTGGCTGCGGCGGCTGCGGCGGGGCGGCCCCGCGGAGCAGCCCGGAGGGACGCAGGGGACTGGGCCGGGCCCTCCGCCCGCCGCCCTCCGCTACCGCCGGCCCAAGTTCCTGCGTGGTGGCACCGAGGAGAGCCCGCGGGACAGGCGGGTCGTGCGAGGCGCCGGGCCCGAGCGGCCCCTGCCCTGGGGGACGGGCTACGCCGAGTGAGTGCGGGCCTGCAGCGGGGCCGCCCCGGGAAGGGGGCTCCTGGAGGTCCCCGGGTTGGGGGGCGAGGGGTTAGAGGGCCTCTCAGGGTCCTTATAGAGTTTCGGGGGGGGGGGGCCCAGGGGTCTGCGTGGGGTGAGGGGGCCCTTGCGGGGTGTACGGATGAGTGGGGCTTAGGGAGTCCTGGGAGGTGCCATGGGAGGCGGTCGCGCCCCAGCTCTGCCCACGCCGCTTCCCTCGCTGCAGCCGCAGTCCGAGCACGGGGGTTTGGCCTTCCCCCGCCCGCAGGAGCGGGGCGGCTTCCTCCTCCTCCTCCGGGCACGGCGGTGGTGCGGGGTTTGATGTGCTGCGGGCTGGGGCAGACCTGCCCGCCCGCTGCCTGCGCGTAGCTGCCTGCGCCCTGCCCGCTGCTGACGGGTCACCGCTGCCGGGGACAGCCCCCAGAGCAGAAGCGGCTCAGTTCAGTATCACCCCCTTAATGCAGCGGTGTTTGCACCATAACTTTAGCGCTGGGATGTCACCCGTCACCTGCCCTGCCTGGCTGCAGGGAGCGGGCCCTTCATGGGGCTGGGCGGGCAGGCAGGAAGCTCTCCCTGTCATGGGGGATGTTTGGGGCAGGGGGTGTTTTCTGAGGTTAGCAGCACCAGGTGTCTATCCCCTCGCTCCTAGCAAAGTGCCTCAAAAACAAAGGAATGGGGAGGATCAAATTTTAGGGGATGGATCAGACAGAACTCCATTCAGGAGCTGTCCCTGTATCTACCCTGGCCAGACCACATCACTATGGGATGGCGTGGCTTGGAGAGAGGAGCTGCGGAAGGAGAGCAAAGTCCCAACTAGGAACAAATAATAAGGCTGGAAGAAAAAAACAGTGATGGTGGTTGTGCAATTCACTGTGTCATCAAGGAAATAGCACAGCGTGGCTTGCTGGCAAGGGCTTCCTGAGGCCAGGGTGCTCCATAACCACTCACTTGTCCCTGTGTCTGTGGCCAAGCCTTCCCCCCACATAAAGGACTTTTTATATAGGTCCCCAGCAAAGAGATCCTTGAGTTTGAAACGGGAGCATGGGGCTGGGAGGGGCAAGGTGCAGTTGTTTGCTGTGGCTGCGGAGCTCCTGGCACTGTGGCTGGGAGCAGGCGAGGTGCAGTGTGTCCTCACACCTTACCTGGAGCGTTTGTACCCCCAGGGTTATCAATGCTGAGAAGTCAGAGTTCAATGAGGACCAGGCAGCCTGCTGCCAGATCACTGTCCGGAGGAGAGAACCGGGCCTGGACGAGGACGAGGAATGGCTGATCCTGTGCTCCACGCAGGTATAGCCCTCAGGCAGGCTGTGCTCGCCCTGCTGCCAGCCCTCGTCTGCTCCCAGTGGCTGAGCTACAGGAAACACAGGGTTGCCCCATCAGTCCTACATGCTCACGTGCTGAAACCCTTCTTTGGACACATTTAGGGGACAGATGTGCCCCGTGTCTGGCCAGCAAACACCCAGCTCTGCCCATACGTGCCATTTCTACTTGTATGGCCCATGACTTGAAGCATTTGAGGTTGTCCAAGCCCTTTACTTGGTGCCCTCGCCTTTACTGTACTGTCATCACTCTGCTTTCAAGGGCCAGTGTGCATTGTCATCGCTCAGGGACAGTAGCATGAGCCAGACACAGGATGCACTTACCTGGAAGTGACTCTGCCTTGCCTCTTGTAACATCCCCCTGCACCACAGAGGAATAGAGCACGAGGGTGGGTGGCTGTGAATCCAGCCAGGAGAGCTCAGATGATGAGTCTGGCAGAGCAGCACATGGCGTCACATGAGTTTGAGCTGTGCAGGAGATAACTGTTGGCAGGGAAGGGCAGCTGGGGTGGGAAAGCTGGGCAAAACATGTGCAGTGATTTCCCAGCTGTGAGCCTGCCTTCTGTACCATCTCCAGCCCGTCTTCCCCAGTCCCTCTTCCGTCTTGTCCCTCTTCCTCACTGCAGTTTCTGACTGGTTACTACTGGGCACTGTTTGATGGCCATGGTGGCCCAGAAGCTGCCATCATCGCCTCCAACTATTTGCACTGCTGCATCAAACAGAAGCTGGAGGAGGTTGTGGGAGGCATCACAGAGGCCCGGCCCCCCATGCATCTCAGTGGCCGCTGTGTTTGCGACAGCGACCCCCAGTTTGTGGAGGAGAAGCACATCCATGCACAAGATCTGGTGGTGGGAGCCCTGGAGAATGCCTTCCAGGAGTGCGTGAGTACCCCGTGCAGGGCACCAGTCCCGCTGCCCCAGGCAGTCAGTCTGTCCCTCCCCACTGCCTGGGGTGGGTAAGGTCTGCAGTTCTGCAGCTCATGGAGCAGGCAGGAACATTGAGCCAGGTCTTTAAGCATCCTGAGATCACACTGGGTCAGCTGCCCATCTGACAATGCTGACCCATCTCTCTATCTGCTGACCCAAAGCTACAGCATCTCTGCTAATCTGCACCATGGAGATACATTTCTTTAGGGCTAGACCATGGCTAATGTCACACTGGCACACTTAGCTGACGTACAGCACAAAAAACTGTGAGATTTCCCCATCATGCTCCTAAAGTGGTCCTTAGTTTGGTAGTAAGAGCTTTGTTAGCTGTACCAAAGCAACACTGTCCTTCATCTTGCTTACGTGGTTTCCCCCTGCCCATCTGCAGTCAGTTTTGCTTCTGAATTTCTGCTGGGAGGCACGAGGCAGCTGCAGAAATCAGCAGCTCCACTGATTCACTTTCCAAACTTGTTTAAACCAACAGGATGAAGTCATCGGCCAGGAGATGGAAGCTACGAACCAGACCGGAGGCTGCACTGCTCTGGCTGCCCTTTATTTCCAAGGAAAGCTGTATGTGGCTAACGCTGGGGACAGCAGGTGAGCCATAGTAGAAGAGGGAAGGTACTGGGGGATGAGAAGTGGGAGATAAGCAGTTTCCAGCACCTGGTTCTGGTTTCAGCTGGGATAGAGTTAATTTACTTCCTAATAGCTGGCACAGTGCTGTGGTTTGGATTTAGCGTGAGAGTAATGTTGATAACACACAATGTTATAGTTGTTGCTGAGCAGTGCTTACACTAAGTCAAGGACTTCCCAGTTTCTCACCCCCCACCACCAGTGAGCAGGCTGGGGGGGCACACGGGCAGGATAGCTGACCGAGTGTCAGAGTGAGCAGCAGTGTGGTGTGTACCTACCAACTGGCTTAAACCATGATGCTTATTTAATCCTAGGGAAGGTAAATGTGCAGCCCAGCCATTCCCTCCTGCCTGCCACAGGACCTGTTGGAAGGATGGGTGCTCTTGATGCCTGCTGGAAGGGTTTTCAGGTTCCGGGGACTAATGCTGCCCATTAGCCATGGGGCAGTGCGGTGTGGTGCAGCAGTAAGCTCAGCTTACTTAAGGGATCCTCAAGAGCTTCCTCGTTGGGCCATAGCCCACCGTTCTTCTGGCAGTGAGCTATGTCATTGTCAAGCCAGGCAAGCTCAGGTCTCTGCTGCAGCAGTGCAATTACAGTGGAATTAAAATAGACCAACATTTATGAGCATTTCTGGGTGCAGAGTTATTCTCTGGCATTGCTGTGCTGCTGGTTACCCTCAGCCCCACATCTGGCTAACACTGGGGTTAGCCACAGTAAAAGGAAGCCTGCAAGGACAGACACAGTTCACCTCTTTGCCTCTTCCCCCTCGTAGGGCAATTCTTGTTCTGAAGGACAACATTGTGCTCATGAGCTGCGAGTTCACACCTGAGACAGAGAGGCAGCGAATCCAGCACTTGGTGAGTGACTCCTTCCACGCATCAGAGAGGCCAGCTGCAAGCTTCCCACTGGGGGCTTGTAGCGAGGAGGACCACCAGCTTTCCTCAAAGGCCAGTGTGTGGCCAGCACATCATCTGGCACTGGGGACAAGATTCAACCAACAGCCTTTAGTATGGGAGACGCTCGTGTCCTCTTTGGAATGTGCTTTCCCAATTCTCTTCTCCAATCTGCTGCTGGGAGTGCCAGTCTCAAAGCACTGCTATGCTGAAGCAGAACCTGTTCATCCTCAGATCTTCTTTCCCTCCTCCAGGCTTTTCTTTTCCCCAAGCTTCTGGATGGCGAGTTCACGCGCTTCGAGTTTCCACGGAGGCTGAAGGGAGACGACGTGGGGCAGAAAGTCCTGTACCGGGATTACTTCATGGAGGGCTGGTGAGTGCTTTCTGCCTGAGGCTGCAGCACAGGGCAGCTTCACCTGCTCATAGTGATGGGGATGTGAAGGAAAAAGGGCCATGCCCCACTGGTGAGAGCAGTGGGCTTGATAGTGCAAAGCTGTGCCAGATGAAGCAAAGGATGTTGTGAGCAGCCTTCCCCATGGCTGAAGGGCTGAAGCCCTGGCAGAGCAGTTAGGGACCAGCCAAGATGATCCTTCTGGGATCACACAAGGAGGGGCTGGTGCAGGGAGTCCTAGCCTGGTGCAGGTTCTAGCTGGGGAGGAAGGGGAGAGGGAAAACCAACTGGGTATTCAGCAAAGGGTCATCTTCACTTAATCTGCTTCAGCAAGTCACCTTACCCCTTCCTCGGGCAGCTGCCTGTGCGTGGGGGCAGCACAAGGGTTGAATCACAGCTCTGGCTGGGTTGTACCATCAAGTCAGAGAAATTCATTTGGAATTTAGTGAAATAGTGACTTCTCTGTTCTAGGGGATACAAGACAGTGGAGAAAGCTGACCTCAAGTATCCTCTTGTCCATGGTCATGGGAAACAGGTAGCTTAACGCTTTACATACTGGGAAGGCAGAGGCAAGTCTGCCGGGGGTCCTCAGTGGCAGTCACTGTCACACTCTGGGGCTCTCCAGCATGGTGCACTCCCCAGTACAGCAGCTCTCTTTGCTAGAACCAATGTTGTCTGTAAGTGTAAACCGGAGCCCCCCCACAGCAGAGGGGTTGCACACTCCTCCAGAGTACTTGCTAGCAGAGCAGCCAGCCTTGAGCGAGGCTGCCCTTCCCTCATCTCCCCTCGCACACAGGAACTCATTTCAGATGAGAACTTATTTCAGCATACACACTTTGGACTGTCTCCTCCAGCTTTAACTAGCACCTTTCCCACAAACCCTTTTCCTCAAGGAGAGGCTGAGAAAAGAAGCCCGTAGAGGGAAGGAGAAGACAGGGAGAAGCAATGACTGCACACATCCAGTGTCTGCGGTAGAGCAGAAAGCCCTGTCACTTACCCCAGCACTATAACTCGCATGCTACCTTTGCAAGGAGAAAAGGACCCCCCTCAGTTTTCTTCCTCACCACTCCAAACCAAGAGCAGATGCCACCATAAGATTCCTGAAGGTCTGTAGCATTACTCAGAGTACATGTAACTCCAGAGCACACCATGGGCCATCAGGAGCCACCCACCTGCAGGCTGTCTCCACACTCACACCGTGATGGCTGTCGCTTCTACTCAGTCCTCCATCTCTGATATCTCATGGGGCTGTTCTGGGTGCTGCTTGAAGAAGGATCCTATAGGCAACACATAGATCAGTCAGGACCAGCCACATGTCAGCCTTTAAAGGTGCCACGTTCTTATGTTTCAATCCGGTTTTGCTCTCTTTGGGGCCAGGCTCGCTTGCTGGGTACTCTAGCTGTCTCTCGAGGTCTGGGGGATCACCAGCTCAAAGTCATCGACACCAACGTTGAAGTCAAACCTTTCCTCTCCTGCATTCCCAAGGTCAGTCACAGGAGATGGGAACTGCAGCATGGAATTAAACACGTTGCTCATCCTCTGTAGCACCCACTTTTTACAGACCTGGCAGGTTTTAGCCGTGTCCTTTCTCCATCCCCCATCCATCTCTCAGCACGCTGCCAGAGAATCCTTCAGACAGAGGAATCTAAAAGCATAGTAGCAAGGGGATGTAGAAGATTCAAAGCACCCTGTTCCCACTTTGTTATCTCTGGGAAAAGTCACCTCCTACCACTCTGGTACATTGCAGGAACTGTCACTGATTTACTCCTGTGCTTTCCAGGTGAAAGTATTTGACTTTGCTCTGCATGACATTAAGGAAGATGATGTCCTCATCATGGCAACTGATGGTCTTTGGGATGTCCTGTGCAACAAAGAGGTAGCCCATATAGTCAGGAGCTTCCTTGAAGAAAACAGGACAGATCCTCACAGGTAATGGCAGCTTTGCCACTGTTTTCCTTTCCAAAGAACCTGGTCAGACCAAAAACATGCTGAGATCACTCTGGTTCTAGGTGAGCTCCAGCATCACCAAGCAGTCTTTTCTGTGACTCTGGAAACTGCATCCTAATCTTTCCCCATCCTAAAGAAACAAAGATAAAGCTGGTGTCTTCAACAACCCTTCTATTTTGACAATAAAGCCACATCTCCACGTTCTTAAGGGAACAGTGATGTGTTAACCAAAATGTTGCATTTTTTCCACCTACAGATTTTCAAAACTGGCCAAGTGTTTGGTATGCAGAGCAAGGGGAAAGAAGAGAGGCCACCAGTGGATGCTGGATGACAGCCACGAGGCATCCTATGATGACATCTCTGTGTTTGTCATCCCACTGCACAACCGGGATGAGAACTGACTGTTAGCGTGAGGCACAGGTTCTCTGTGTTCCCTGCTGTGGTGCTGTTCAGCATCAACCAGGACTAAAGGATTTCTGCTATGCATGTACACCTTCTTCCAGTAAAACCATCTGCAGTGGAACCTGAAAATGCACAGCCAGAGCTTAGCAGAAGATCAACAAGAACATTAGCACCTTATGGACGTTTCTGAGGGGAGCATTCTGCAACAAAGCATTCCCCTTACTCCTTCCTCATTGTTAGGCCAAGGAGAAATTGCAAAGGGGGCCACACAGGCTGAATGGTACTGCTTCCACAATCTTTGCAGTACAGTGAGACTCAAATCTCTGCTGACCCTTCTCCCTTTTTAATATTGAAGAATGAAGATCAGTTGAGATCCAAACGGTCTCCAGAGCTGCCTTTTAATCACACTTGAACTACAGTGTGTAAAACTGGACACACCAGCATCGTATCCGTTTGCTGTAACACAAGATGTACTGAAAACTCAGGAGCTGCTGCACAATGCCAACGCTGAGGCTGAGCCCAGACCTCTTGGGAAACCTGCCATCTGTAGGCAGCACTACCTCAAAACACAGGATGTTAGCAGATGAAGCTACATTGGCATACAGGAGCCTCCTGTGTAAAGGTATGTGCCTTACTGTTATTTAAGGGCAGTTAAGTATATTGGTACTTAATGTACAGATTTCTAACAACTCTTAGACCACAACACTTCACTTTCTCTGTTCGTTCAGGTCATTTCTGACAGCAAAGCTGGTTTTGTAGCAGTAGCTCTGATGAGAACCAAAGTGTTTTAAGTTCATCAGCTGATGTAGTCGAAGAATTCGGAGTAAAATAAAACCGGTTTGTTTAAATTCGTTTGCAGTGCTGCATCTTGTACTCATTACAGCAGGAACAGCAGAGCAGGAGACATGCCAGAATTGTGCCTTGAACTCCGAGGAGCTCCTTCTCAACCCATTCATTAGCCAGGCGAATTCAGGCCTGGACAAGCTCTCCATCTCCCTGAGCCCTCACTTAGGGTTTCATTATTCATTATACAAGTTGCAAGGTTCCCTGGTGAAGCAGACAAACCGCAGCGCATGCTCCAGTTGCACAAGGATGAAAAGTCCAAATAAAAATACTTCCCTCCCTCCCTCCCCATACATCTTACTGCAGTTTTCCTACCAGAGGTTTTACACATTCCCGAGGGGGAGAAAAACAGCCTTAGAAAATTGCAGAGTTTCTGCTTTTTCTGGATTTGTCTTTGCCAAAACCCGGTTGGTCACTAGAAGTGTTCCTTCAGCAGGCCTACCCCAAGGACTAGGTGTCAATAGATGATTTCCTGCAGTGGGAAGCCTGGACCCAGGAATGAAGAGGCCTTTCAGCTGCCTGCTTGTGGTTCAAATAAGGGATAGAATAAAACCCATTTCTCTCCAGTTTTGCTTTTCCCCCTGGAAGTTTAACCTGGAAACAATGCACAGGGTTTTACCCATGTTATCTTGGTGCTGGCTGCCAATCCCCGTAACAGCTGCTGTAATTATATATACACAGAACCACATTGACTTTAGTGATCCAGGTCTCCTGTTACTCCAAAACAAGCAGCTATTTCCCCATCTTAACACTGAGAAAGGGCTCCGCTCTTCCCTCTGGACCACAAGCTTCTGTGAACACCCCTCCACCTAGGGGTACTCAGCAAGTAGCTGTCTTCCCCATCTTGATGCATTCCTAGGCAAGAAAAAGCTCTTTAAATGGACAATTTATGTTGGAATAGCTCACAAGTTCCACTACAGAGCTTTGGATGTTCCAAAACAAAGGAGCCTTTACAAAACAAGTGTGATTTTCCCATTCCCCCTGTAAGAAACCAGCAAGTCATACCATATCACACAGGACAAATGCAGAATTTACAGCACTCGAGGGGTGTCTCTACAAAATATTTATTAACAGCCACAACACTGAATTCTCCACATATGTACTACTTTGTGACAAAGCAGAGTTTGACTTTATGTATTTACACCCATCTGGCAGATACAACCCAGGAGTCAAACTCCTCATAACCAGCTCATGACCAAAGAGACCAGTTTCCAAAAGGCTCACCAGGATCCTCGGCCCTGACCCAAAACCAAGGTGAAGTCCCTTAAAGTGCAAAGGTAGTCAAGAGGCATTGGAAAAGATATACTCCTGCTTCCAAATTTGTTCACTCGGTTGTTGCTGTGTCCCCCCCGAGCAGGGGCTGGGACATGAACTGAGGACATGGGAGCCTCAATTAAAGAGAAACGAAGAGAATTGCAGGCAAGATCGGCAGCCCATGCAGATGTGGCTCAGCCACCACCACTACTTATTTAGAGGTGGTTTCTTCAATCACAATTCCACGTTGTTCTGAAGAAAGGCATTTAGAGAAGCACATGGAAGCTAAAAGCTTTATTCGCCTTTCCCATCTAACCTTCTAGCAACATGTGATACTCCAGTTCCTGACAATACTTGGCACACTTAAAGGCAGGTGGAAAACACTCAGGTGCTACATCAACCAAGCAAGATGCCTCTGCAGGCAGCAATCGGCCCTGGGAAGGCTTTAATTTTGAACTAGACATTAGTGCCATGTTGTACACACACCTGTACATCCATCTTCACTCCCCAAAGCGCTGATGTTCTTAATGTACGTGTCCTCCTAGATCAGTCCTTTGTTCCTCCTTTTCTTTAAGACTTCATGCTGCAACACAGTGTTTTACACCATGGCAAGTGGAAGAGGGCTGAAGCACAGTCTTTAGACAAGTGCTCAAACCACATCAGCAAAGAGCATTTTTAGAATAAGACTTCAAATGCTTCCCTGCCTGCTCACTTCCTCAAGCAACAGACTTGATAAAAACCTGAAAGATGATTTTCTACTCAAAGTTTAACTCTTAAAATGCAATACAAACCCCAAACACCTGTAATGATACAAACCACTGCAAAATACTGCTGCTTACAGAAACACCAACAAAGGTAAAATAGCACCAAGGAGCCTGAAATGCAACAATACTGAGTTCAAGAGGCAGCCGTGGAAAGCAGTCAACCGGGAGGACAGAGATAACTATCTCCCTTCCTGCTGGGCATTTATAGGTGACAGTGGGACAACATGAATCTCATCTGCATCTCCAACAGCGGGCCTATTTGGCACGGTGGAAACCGTCAGTCCACTGTTCCCCTTCCTCCTTCAGTCTGGAGGACAGCAAACACACTGCAGAACTGTGCCATCAGGAATGGCTCTCGTGTGGCAGCATCGGCAGAGGCAAGCCAGAGAGCCTACGGAGGAGCTTCAACCACAGGAGTGATCCAAACATGAGGTTTATGGCAGTGCCCAGTGCCAGTCCTACCCACTGCCACAGGCAAACAGCAGAGCTCAGCACCTGCTGCTGCTTTAAAGGAACCAGCAGTGGAGAAATGCTCACTCCCCATCTCCAGCTCTTAGCACAGCACATTCCCACCGACAAGGATTGTGGAGAAAAAGGAAAAACAGAAGCAGCTCCTCCTCCTGACTGACTTTTCCAGGGAGACATGCTCTCCAATTTCGTACAGGGCCCCTCAGCTGAGATGAACTTTGCTGCAATAGGAAACATCCAGACAACTGACCCAAGGTAAAATGCTTGAGCGTGGCTCTCCAGTACAGACTGGCATTTGAGAGCAGGGAGAACGTGCCCATTCCTCTGCCTGTCATCTTACCAGAATATTACATTCAGGAATGGGGAAAGCACACGACTGGGCGAGGGAAAGAATCGACTCTCCAAGCTGTGGCACAGCACATAAACCCAAGTCTGTTCGGAAAGGCAAGAACACAACGAATACCACATTAATGCCGAGCCTGTCCCAGCCTGCTGACGGATGCATTTATCACTGCAGCACTGCAGGAACAAGAAACTGGAACCGGGTGTGAAGACCAGCTTGCCAACCTTTCCATGCCACTCGCCCGCAAGCCCCGCTGGAGCAGGGGAGCACATCTCTTCCAGCTCTGTAGAGGGGTATTCCTTGGAGCAGGGCAGCAGCAAAGCAGAGTCAGCACAGACACATGTAAAATTTGTAAAACTCAATTCTGCCAAGGAAGCATTGCTCTTTCAGAGCTATCACCCACCACCTGCAGGACCTGCAACAAAATGCATGAACCAACCGTATGTCAGTTTTATAAATGGGATGCAGGTCTATGCCAGGTGTGGGAAAAATTTAATGGGGCTTATTTACAAAGCAGGAGGGGAAAACTGCAGGGGTGGAGGTCCACAGCCTGGGCACCCCACAATACTGGCGCACATCATTTGCTGTTATATCTAGAAGTAAAAAAATATGGCCCACTCCCACTGCCCTCCCCTCCCCCACATATTTACAAATAAGATCAGAAAAGATGATACATAAGGAAGATGCACAGGCAGTCTGTGCTTTCAGTCTCGGATTGGTTTCTCCACCTTCCTGCTGACAGACTCCTTTATTGCTTGGGATACCAGCCGGACCTCGTCAGTACTGTCTGTGCCTTCTGGGATGCTGGCACAGCAAACGGCAGGGAGGCTTTGGCAAGCTCTGGCAGTGGACAAAACCTGTATGGTTTGTTGCACACTAAATCACCAAATGAAAGGACGACAGGTTGTATCATGTATATTTACAGTCACCCGCTCTTCTGGTGCATGCTCCACTGCAAGACAATCCAGTATCTGCTGTGTAAGTTGAAAACTGTCAGTGTTCGCATTTGGCACAGAAGTGACTTCCCATCTGTGGACTGCAGTGAAACTAGATATCCAAGATGTTAAAAACTTGCACTTACAGGAAGGAACTGCACGTTCCACCTTGGAACATCAAAAGCCTTGTGAACTTGCAGAAGGAAAAGTGTCCTGGGTTCAGCAGTAGCAGTCATTTTTTCTCCTTAGTAGCTGAGGCAGTGCTGTGTTTTTGACTTGCAGCCTGGGAACAGCGCTGATAACACCAATGTTATTCAGTTACTGCTGAAATATTTAGTCTGACCAAGGACTTTCTGAGCCTCATGCTCTGCCAGGGAGGAGGGGAAGCTGGGAGGGAACAGAGACAGGACACCAGACCCAAACTGACCAAAGAGGTATTCCATACCACAGCACCTCATGCCCACTATATAAACTGGGGGCAGTTACCCGGAAGGGTGAGATCACTGCTGGGTCGGGCTTGGTATCGGGTGGTGAGCGGCTGTATTCTCTTCCCTTGTATTCCCCTGGTCACTGCTGTTATTGGTGGCAGCAGCAGTGGTTTGTGCTATACCTCCGTTACTGAACTGTTCTTATCTCAACCCGTGGAGGTTACATTTTTTTTATTCTCTTTCCCATCCCCCCAGGAGCTGGGGGGAAGAGAGAGGGGCAGTGAGTGAGCGAACTGTGTGAGAGGCTTAAACCACGACAGTTCTTTTTGATGCACAACGTGGGGCTCGAAGGGTTGAGATAACGACAGGATTAATCGCCACTCATCACAATGCTGATTTATTGGCTCTCAGAGTTGTTGCTCTGGATTCTCTTGAGTTCACGGTTTCAGCCTGTTGTACCTTACTTACAGCCCCAGCCCCTATTTCTTGTCTTAGTGTTTATGAGATGGCGGGCTTGGGCTAAAGTTCTGGTTTCATTATACTTTATGGCAATGACTTGCAATACGGGTGGGCTCTGGCAGCAGGGAGGGATGGACGTGGCCATGGACTTGTACCTGGCCATCTGGCTGCTCTTCACCAACCTGGCCCTCGTCCTTGCCTCTGTCTTTGTGAGGCTGTGGGGAGCCAAGGGGGAGCAGCCCTGGGAGCTGCTGGTGGCCAAACCGGCCCAGGAGCATGGCTGCAGGGACCAGGAGGGAGGGAAGGAGGAGGCAGAGGAGCTGAGCCCCACAGCCGATCCCAGCCCTGCAGCAGCTGAGAGCATCCCCCGGCAGCTGCCCACAGAGCCCCACGAGGATGCAGGAGACCATGCAGCACTTCCCAGCAAGGCAGAGGAGGGAGATCTGGACTCAGACAAAGAGCAGCTGATGGTGGGAGAGCCAGCAAGCACAGCAGCTACACCAGCCCCAGTGACAAGTACAGCAGCCTCATTTGAGAGTTCTGAAGGATCTGAATGGCCTTTGGGTACCCTTGAGACCTGCCTGCCGATTGTGATGGGGATCACTATGTTGGCACGCATACTGAGTGTGTTTTACCCTCAACCATTTTGTCTGGTCCCGAGAGTTAAGCAGTCGGGTTTGGGCCTTGTCTGGGGGCAGACGACGATGTAGGAGGACCAAGAGATTTTCCCCAAGGCTGCACAGTCATGAGTGGCAGGGTGTGTGGGACAGTATGGGCGAGTATCTAGTCCACTGAGCCCCTCCAGTGCTTTGGAAGCGTCAGAGACGGAAGGCAACTCTATGGAGTCCCCAACAACAAGCTGCAGAAACTGCTGGAGGGGAGGGTGAATTATTTTGAGCCTGATGGGCCCATGACATCTCAGGCCATCAGGGCAGAGATGCAACATACAGATGGACTCATGACTGAGGGGTGGACTTAGCAATGGACACTATTGCCCATGTTATTCACGAGAGTGAATGCTGCACACAGCCGCTCCTGCTCTGAAAGACTGTTACAAGAGATGGAGCCTGATATCATGGACTGGATGGACTCAGCAGCTTTACAGGGATTGGTCCATGCACTAAGGGATGATCTCTCTCTGTATTGATGTGTGTGTGTATATATATATATATATATATATATATATATATATATATATACATGCACACACGAGTGATGGTATATTGAAAATGTGGGATCTGAGCATGACGTGAATGGTATGGAATAAGGGGTGGATACTGTCATGGGTTCAGCAGTAGCAGTCATTTTTCTCCTTCTTAGTAGCTGGGGCAGTGCTGTATTTTTGACTTGCAGCCTGGGAACAGCGCTGATAACACCGATGTTATTCAGTTACTGCTGAAATATTTAGTCTGACCAAGGACTTTCTGAGCCTCATGCTCTGCCAGGGAGGAGGGGAAGCCGGGAGGGAACAGAGACAGGACACCTGACCCAAACTGACCAAAGAGGTATTCCATACCACAGCACGTCATGCCCACTATATAAACTGGGGGCAGATACCCGGAAGGGTGAGATCACTGCTGGGTCGGGCTTGGTATCAGGTGGTGAGCGGCTGTATTCTCTTCCCTTGTATTCCCCTGGTCACTATTGTTATTGGTGGTAGCAGCAGTGGTTTGTGTTATACCTCAGTTACTGAACTGTTCTTATCTCAACCTGTGGGAGTCCCATTTTTTCAGTTCTCCTCCCCATTCCCCTGGGAGTGGGGGGGAAGAAAGAGAAGGCAGTGAGTGAGCGAACTGTGTGAGAGGCTTAAACCTCGATAAAAACACACAATGACAACTTAAAAAATGCCACAAACGTTTTGTAAATAAAACAGACTTCACTGCTCTTAGAGATAATACTGTGTCAGTTCCAACTTCAGCTGAAGCCTGTTGGGCACAGACTGGAAGGTAAGACTGTGTAGCATGCTGCTTTTGAACATGCTAAGAGGCTGAGTGGAGGAGTCCTTGCAAAAGAATGCGGCAAATAAAGGTAAGAAATACGAAAACATACTCAGGAACAGGAATGCAGTCTAGGAGACTCAGGCAACTCCAGTACTATGCAATAATGTGCTGCTCTTAGCAGTATGGGAGTCATCTGCCAGCAGCTTCAGCGTAGGAATTAGTCGTCAATAGTTGGCAACCAGAAGGCCTAGAGAAAAGGAAAGAAGGAACACCTTACAGAACACAAATCTTTCCTACAACACACTGCAGGAGCTGATCTCTGCTACCTTCTACAAGCATACAAGGAGAGACTACCAAAGAGGCAGCACTACTCTCCCAGCAGCTTAAGGGTACAATCCTTGCTTTGGTTTGCATTACATCCTCTCCAGAGCAAGCCAGTATTACACAAACTGAAAACACCAGCCATATGCAGTGACCTACAGAACTCGTACTTCTGCATGTGGGTTCACCCCTTGTTTTGCTTTCATGTTCATGTTCAAACACTGGCTTGCCAGGTCTGCTGCCCCATGCATCTACTTGCCAGGTGAGGTGCAATCAAGGCAGGGAACAGGGGCCTGGCCCTCACCAAAGCCCAAGGAAACACCCATCAGTGGCACTGGGCCTTATCAGATCCATTTCTAAAAATGGTCAGCACCTCATTGAGTTAGAAAGAACTTAAAACACTTTCCTTACCATATTGGAACATGCACTAGCAAAAGTCATGAATTTTGGATTGAACTGCAGACAGGTTATAGGGCCGGTGTGTTTCCCATCCAGCACAGCCACTTTCATTCCACTTTCCCCATTCCAAACATGAATCTTCCCATCCTCTGAACCTGCAGGCAGGAGTGGAAAACAAGATATTGAAGATACATAGGAAAGGCCAGCAGTGAAAATGAAGAACACTGTGTTCTTTTCTGTCAAAGAACTGCAGGAACGAGCATGCCTCATCTTCATAGCTTAAGCTTAAAAATTATCACTAGGGCATTTACAAAACATCACTCGAGTTTACACACTTTTATCCAAATGGCAGTTTATATATTTGCACTGCAGACACTCAACTACACACCCCAGTGCAATGCTCTTCTGGTGAAGGGGTTAACAGCTGCAGTCACCCAGAGGACAAGGAGAGCTGACAGCATCCAGCTGAGGAGGAAAGACCCATGCCAACATGCATCAGTGTGCAAGAGGCCAAAAGCTGGTGTGAGAGTCATGGTTCACACAAGTTCCCAGTTCAGACAGAAGGAGGTAATATTGCACTTGGTAGGCACAGAATCAAACCAAAGGCTTTACTGTTGAGGGTAACCACACTGCAATGCATTAGACCAAATACCAGAAGCTTCACTGGAGATGTCAGCTCTCCACATCACTACAACAGGACAGATTTTTTTCCTTTAAAATGGCATTTTGCAAACTCTGAGGCTGGGCATTTAACACTTTCGTAACTCAATTCTGCTTTAGCCTCGTTTTAAATAACATTCCTAACAAAAAAAGGCAAGGAATTTTCTTCTGCTTCTGTAGTTTCAGCCCTCCAGGGAGGAAAATTTGAAAAGCACAAGTTATAACTTAACCACATGTAAAAACTGAACAGAAATAAATGTTCTGGAACTTCTTCAACTATAGTTTTCATTTGGAAGGGCACAACAGGAAGGTAAATATGTGCAATAAAGTGCTCTCCAGAGACAGACCCCACAAAGAACCCCACCCTTCTCTGGAATCAGGAAGTTCTCAGCTAGAACAAGAAAAAGCAGCTTTGCCAAGATCATCACTCATCCAGGAAAAACGAAGAACCAGATACCAATTACCACAGTTAAACATATTTTATGTACCAGCCATATAAATAAGAACATAAAATAAGAACACTCTAGGAGAGGGCAGCACTACACATATGCATCTGACTTGTGTTCACAGGTCCTGCTGGGCAGAGTGCCTGAAGTGTTTACCTTGGGGGCACCAACCTGCAGCATCAGGCTTTACAGCAGTGGCAACTGCTTTTTCCCACTCACTTCACTCAAGGGTCTCTCTCCCTGCAGAGGTGAGGAAGGGGCCTGGGCCAGAGGAATCATACAGTCAGAGCCATCAGGCTGATGCCTACTGCTTCTATCAAGGGTTAAGCCGAGCTTGTTCTACAGGCACGAACAAAACACAGCTGCCCCACATGTCACTGGTGCAGGACTACCCCCGAGGACTGTACAAACACATCAGGCTACGAGACCCATCACCCAAGCACTGCTCATCAGGCAGTGGAGGACAGACCATGAGAGACAGCCCTGAAATGCTTTGAGGCAGCCCATGAGTGCACCCTAGCCACAGGATAAGGATCACTGACATAATTTGTATGACAGGTCTGCACACATTACAACAGTTTGTTGGCTTCTTATCTTTTTTGGAATAATATTCCTATATAAAGGAAAAACTAAAAAGTATTTTTGCAGGCCCATCTACATTCAGCCTAGAAAATTCTGAGTGAACTAACAAAACAAAACTGCCAATGCAAGGGAAGTTGACAGCTCCATTGTACTATTTAAATACATTCTGCTTCCCACATACAACTTTAGTCCTATGTTATTACATATTATATAGGACACCTCATTTCAGAGCACTGAAATTCTTTCCAAGAGGAATTATCTTACCTATCATGATGAACTGAGAATCTGGTGTGAATGATGCCTCCAGTGTGACAGCCTTACTATTGTTATAGCCCTGTGGAACACAACAGGAGAACATGTAGTAGAGGGTGCGTCCACAGCCATCCCACAACCAAAGGGCACCTGCTCCCAAAACTAACACCAAGTTTCAAGCAGGTAGCCCAGGCAGCATGCTCACCCCAAATGTATGCAGGACAGCTCCTTTAAAGGCATCAATCAGCCGAATGAACCCGCCGTTAGTTGATATGAGGATGAGTTTGCCATCGTTACTGAACTTCAGGCCTGTCCACTCACATGTTCGATCATACTGCATCTTAAATGTAGCAAATGGCCCCTTCAAAGGAAAAATGGGAAATATGATGTAGACTCTGCATGCGTTGCTGTTAAGAGGCTGATTTTAGCCTTCAGCTGAGGAAACAGTTGGATTTTTCAAAAGAAAGTATTTAGTTCAAAGATACCAAAGAAAAATCTCATGGCAAAAAGATGTCACTGCATGTGTAATATTCAAAGCGTGAATCCACAGTTTCCATAGCAGAAAAGAGCCACAGTGGGGCACTTCAAAACCCAACAACCCCATACTATATCACATTCAACAGCAGAAATTAATTTAAAGTAGGATGTTTTCTCACGAGGGTGCTAAATGAGGTTAGAGAAAGAGCTTGTGCCAGTGTTACTGTCATCTGACCTTTTGAAACCCATGGAACTAACTAAGCATAGTGCTCAGCTAGTTCAGCTGCCACCCAATTATAGCTTCCTTTGAAATTTCCGTTCTGACAATTCTCCCTCCATCTTTGCTAGTGTTCTTCCAGAAAAAGCACCAAGCAAAACAAAACAAACTCCACAATAACAACAAGCCTGAACAGGAGTCTGAACAGGTTGAAGAGTTATCAGAAGTAAACTTTAACACTGGTTCAAGAATGGGTTTCAGGATTTGGTGACAGCATGCATCATCCTTTTCTGTTTGAGACATGTACTGTCAAGCAAGCACCCCAGAGAGTAAGCTGGAGTAAAGGAATCTCAGCCTCTGCACACAGAGTTTAGACTACTTCTTGGAGGCTAAAGAGCATCAGAAGTGAAGTTAATGTAGCTCACCTTGTCAAAAGAACGGAGGTCATAAAGCTTCACCATTTCAGAATTGACTCCAGCAGCAAAAATCAACCCTTCTGGGTCAAAAGAACACACAGGCTTCCCTTGGAGGTGCATTAAACCCTAGAAACCAGAAGCAGCCAGAATTATTTTGTGAAACCGATACATTTCTATCATCATCCTTTGAGCCCACTGCAAGCAGGACAGCAGCCTGTGTGTTGAACAACTTGATTTCAATTGTAAATGTTTAGGTTTTACTAAGGTAAAACTTAAGCTTCTCAAAAGCAAGTCTGATTACTTCAGGTCACCATATGGAGCTTCCAGTTTGCTGCAATGATGAAGTTTACATCAGACCAAATCAAGACCTCATTTGAGCTCGCATCCACTCAAAATGTTCCCAAAGCACTGCTGCTGGGACTGACAGCAATGCTCTACCAATGATGGTTGTGAAGGAGGGGAAAAAAGGGTAATTTCAAAGCAGGTACAAACAGCTCCAGAGAGCACCACTGCTGAACTATCCCTGCCTGCTTAATGAAAACTCAAACCTGCTGGAAGCAAACACACCTTACATACTAAAATTGACAGATTACTATCGGTGCTTATTTTGAATGTCAATTTTTCCTTAACTCACATAGTAGAAAAGACTTGAGAAAAATTTGGTAAAGGCAACAAGATAGGTGATTTTTGTATCCCGACTGGCAGGTCTGTGTGTATTGGCCAAATGTCTTTATGTAACTATGCACATAAATGTATTGTCAATTTAAAGAAAGATCTGATCTTATTTAAGGAGCTTCTGCATTTCTGAAATATTCTTCTCCAGAGACATTACTACTACTGTCTTCCCAATTGAAGCCAGTCTTCCCTGTGATGCCTGAGGGCTGAGCTGTAAGCTAGCCTAGCAAGCGGGACATCTCTGGATTGCCGATGACATTTCCAGGAAGTACGGCTGCCACCTCATGGGCAAATTGAAAATTACAAGTGACACTTCCTAAACCGGTCTCCCAAACTTTGCAGGACGCAGCTTCCAGTCACAAGTCCTAGTTTTCCCACTCTTACAACTACAGACTACAGAACTGCTACTGAATTTACCACCCTGTCTCATCTGTAGCAACTCTGAGACTGAGGTTCATCCCAAGGGAAACTTATACACTGGCATTAAAGGCGTAAGTCCCAGAGAAAGGCAAAATTAACATTTGTCAGAAAGACCTTGGTGTGGTTTTAAAACAGTTAAAACTATTTTGTAAGAAATACAGCCTTTTCTTCATGTTGCATTTACAGTTACATCATCTGGAATACATAAACAGTCTTTTTTCATTAGCAAAATGGACCTAGTCAGACAGGAAAATGAGAGCACAACGCTACATAGAACCATAGAATAGTTAGGGTTGGAAAGGACCTTAAGATCATATAGTTCCAATCCCCCTGCCATGGGCAGGGGCACAACACACTAGACTATGTCACCCAAGGCTCGGTCTAACCTGGCCTTCAGCACTGCTGGGGATGGAGCATTTATCACTTCTTTGGGCAACCTGTTCCAGTGCTTCACCACCCTCACAGTAAAGAACTTCTTCCTTACATCTAACTTGAATTCCCCTGTTTAAGTTTGAACCCGTTACCTCTTGTCCTATCACTATAGTCCCCCTCCAGCACCCTTGTAGCCCCCTTTGGATACCAGAAGGCTGCTATATGGTCTGAACGCAGCCTTCTCTTACCCAGGATGAAGAGTCCCAACTTTCTCAGCCTGTCTTCACACAGGAGGTGCTCCAGTCCCCTCATCATTCTCATGGCCCTCCTCTGGACTCACTCCAACAGCTCCATGCCCTTATGTTGAAGACACCAGAACTGTACACAACACTCCAAGTGGGGTCTCAGGAGAGCAGAGCAGAGGGGCAGGATCACCTCCTTCAACCTGCTGGTCACTCTTCTTTCAATGCAGCCCAGTATAGGGTCAGCTTTCTGGGCTGCGAGTGCACACAGTTTATCATCAATAAAAGGCAGATTCTAATCCTAGTCTTTCATTCCCGCCCTTGCTGCTAGCTCCGGTACTTCTCTCAGCTCACACAAGCCTGCTTCCACTTAACAATGTAAAATATTCCAGCAAAATAAGGAAATAAAACCAAAAGTTTTGCCTTGCTAGGAAGTTCAATCTGCTCACAAACAGGTCTGATGAACAACAAAGGTTATGTAAGGAGGGGTAGACCATATGGCTGCTGTGTTACCTTAGATCATCAGTTTCTCCACATTTCATTGCCATCAAGTCTTCAATTTTAAACACACACTATAGCACTCAGGTAAAATGCATTCCTAACCCAGGAGAGATGCCAGCAAAGAGAGGACACTCTGCACGGGGTAGAAGCCTGACAACACCCAGCTCTCCTCTTGTTTTATCAGCTGTGGGTGTTATTTCTTGCTCTTCCCAGCACCTCCTCAGGAGAGCCATAGGTGAAAGTGAGTGGTGTTACACAATGCAACCACAGACTTCTGATCCAGGCTCGCACAGCATTCCAGGAAGGTGTCAACACTAAACGAGCAGCAGACATTCCTGGCAGTTTCTGTTTTATAATTAGCACACATCCATTTTTCAACCTTTAACTGAAAATGCAACATCCTATGTACATGAATTTGATATCCTACCTGGCAATTTGGAGAGCGGAGATCCCAAAGTCGAATAGTTTTATCAAGGGATCCAGAAATAAAAGTGTCATCCACTGGAGACATTGAAAGAGCAACAACTCTGCAACACAGAAGACCACATGCATCAGACGCACAAAAAAAGTAAACAGAACAACACCCACACAACAGCTGTGTACAAGCTTGTAATTGCCATCAACACAAAGCAAAAACTGTAGTGAACTAACTGTAACATAACTCAAGCTCATTACAATCACTATTTCAACTTCTCCTGCACTGCCTCCAAGCCACATCTTACCTTTTTGTATGCCCCGGGAAATAGCGAATGTATTTGTTGTCATGCAGGGAAAGGTATCGGATTGTATCTGAAACCAGAAACAAACCGAAAGCTTCATTACACCACAAATCCAACATTATCTCAAAGTGGACACACAGTAAACTTGCCTCCCACACAGTAAACTTGCCCACAGTGAATAAGTCTGGTCATTTGATTTCAAGTCAAGCTTTCAAACAGTCGAGTTAGAAACAGACATAAACCAACTTGTTTTTCAAGGCAGAAATGGAAATCAGGCACCAGAAAAAGATACTTCCCGCAGCCTGAAGTCTTATTACATCTTAATGGTAAATGGTCAGATGATTTATGCAAGTTAATTCTGAACTTGCTAAAGTACCAGGACATTTTATTCCATCATTCTCACAACACTGGGGGTATCAAATTATGAAGTTGACATTACCACCATTTTTTTTGGCATACAGCGAGAATGTCGATGTCTTATCTATGTACTCATCCAGCAAAGAAGTCTCCAACTGAACAGTTAGCACAAGTAATGTGTGAATGTGCATTTAGCCAAAGAGAAGCTAAAACATGAACTTCAAAGCCAGGAAAAGACTGACAACCAACAGCTTCACACATTCTCTGAACCTAGAGCAGCTAAGCTTTAAGAGGAGAATGGAGGAGTAATCTAAAGCTTAGTCCACTTCAAGCAGTCTTAAAAACATACTGAGTAAATCGGAGCAGCACCACATTTCTCAAGGGATAATTTTATTGAGTACAGATGAACATACCAAGAGTAGCCCACAATTTTAGAAGACGCTGTTGAGACCTTCATCCAAGATTAAAAGACAGGAAACAATTATTAAAGCACAGAAGCCACTTCTTAATCTTTATGTGCAGATGCCTCTTAGTGATGAAATGTGAAGAGCACAGCTAAAACCTCAAGGCAGCACCAGCAAAATCCCTTCACACACCAGTTGGAGGACACTGGTTTAAGCAGTTGCTGGATGGAAGAGATTTGCATTTTGTACCTGCACTATACATTGACAAGAGACCCCATACTGCTGGAACAAGCCCTGCTGAGGCTCCACAGATAAACTCAGGGAAAAGGACATTTTTACTTTTTACTTGTGTCATGGGTTCAGCAGTAGCAGTCATTTTTCTTCTTCTTGGTAGCTGGTGCAGCACTGTGTTTTTGATTTTTGGGCCTTGGAGCTGTGCTGATAACACCAGTGTTTTCAGTTACTGCTTGGCAGTGTTTTGTCTGGCCAAGGACTTTCTGAGTCTCATGCTCTGCCAGGGAGGAGGGGGAGCCGGGAGGAAGCAAAGACAGGACACCTGACCCAAACTGACCAAAGAGGTTATTCCATACCACAGCACGTCATGTCCAGGATGTGAAAACGGGGGGCAGAGACCCGGAAGGGTGTGGTGGTGCAGTGGGGGGTTCGCTGGCTGGGTCAGGCTTGGTGAGCAGTGGTATTCTCTTTCCTTGTATTTCTCTTGTACTGTTACTGGTGGTAGCAGTAGTGATTTGTGTTATACCATAGTTACTAAACTGTTCTTATCTCAACCTGTGGGAGTTGCATTCTTTTGATTCTCCTTCCCATCTCCCCGGGACTGGGGAAAGAAAGAGAGAGGAGTGAGAGAGTGAGCGAACTGGCTTAAATGACGACAACTTGAAAGAACAAGAACCAAGAGGATGCAAGATGCTCACTCTCATGCAGGCTATTGTGTTCAGAAGGTTTTGAAAGGCTCATTCAGCATATTTAGTTTCTGTGAAAAAAAGATCAAGTTGTTGGGTTTTTTTGCCTGAGGTTTCACCTGAAGCTGCCAGCACAGTTCTAGACCACCCTCCTATACCTGACAAGAAAACTAAAGGTGACTGATCAAACTGGAGAAACACCATTATGAAAGGCTCTAAGTGACCTGAGGTGACTGTCCAAACCAAAAACCCCCAAGACAGTGTCACATCTCATCACGGCCAGACCCAACATACTTCAAGACTGCTGTTAAAACATATCTCTAGTTTTTCCTGCAAGAACTGTCATTACCTGGAGTATCCATGCAGAACTTCGTCTTCCTTGCTAAAGAGGAAGCACTGGGGAACTGTGATCCTTTGTCAGCCTATTTGTTGGCAACGCTCTGTCCCAGGCAAGGCAGTGGCCTGTACAGTTATCTCCTGTACCGGGTGGTATCATAGACCCTCAAACTGTACAAACTACTACCTCAGCCTGGAATCAGGCAAGAGGAACGGGGTTCAAAGATCTTGAGGAAATCTTCAGAAGTAAAACTCCAACACACAAAATGCTTGCAGCAAGCACCAGCCCTCCTATAACGTGCTCCTGCGTTAATTTTCCCTTCTGGTAACTCTGTAACATGTTGAATACAATGCATCTTGCCCAAGACTGCATGCATTAGGGACCACAGAGTATGTGGATCCCTACAGAACACACTGCTGGTTTTATTAGGCTTATGGTTTATAACAGCAACAAATACTTTCACATTCTATCTTTTTCTTTTCTTCTAATCAAGTATTTACCATAATACAACCCTGCAGGACGAAGCCTCTTAAATTTTAGTTCCTGAAAAGCTTACCAGTGCTTATAAACAAAAATTAAGAACTCAAAATGGCATTAAAAATGCTTCATTAAATGGTTATTTAATTCTCAATTTGAGCCAAGTCAGAAATGTAGCATACAAGTAATGACTTAATAAAAAAGACAGTAAGCAGGCTATGAAACAGACTAAAAAGGCAATGTTGCCTATCACACTTTTAAGCCTTTCACACGATTAAATCCAATTTCATTGGAAACTTCCTTGTTCTTCTAGTTTGAGGCCCAGCTCGTTCTAGTTTCACCTAACTTCCCAACTCTTAACTTCTATGTGCTCTAAACACGTATTTCTTTAACTTCCTCAAGTAACCTAGCACACACCACAAGGCACCAGTATCTTTACTGTCAATATCCATCTCTGCAAAGGAAAAAACAAAACCAAACCACTACTACAAAAACGATTGAGAGTTGACAAATACAGCGTTAAAACCCATTTGTAAAGTGCTGTGCTAAGAGACTTGTTCACTGGAAAACTCTCAGAGACCGATTACAACAAACAAAACTGAGACAGAACTGACAGAAATGAACACTAGCCATTTCCAACCTTAGGAAGAATTAACGTAGCTATCATTGTGAACTGTGCCAGTTCTTAAATTTGTATTTTAAACAGAAACAGGCTAATAGAGAGCCTGTCACAAGCTCTACAAGCCCTTCAATGTCACTGGTTTACAGAGCATGGCTACCAAAGACATCGACTGGGTAGAAATAGCATGAAAATGGGTGTTCTGTCTATTACATGCAAAAAACAGATAAACAGAAGCAAAGGCAATCTCAGAAAAGCTCTGTGACCTCCTTCCTCCAGGTTTGGTGGTGATCTGCTGAGTTACCTGAACTTCCTGCCCTCCCTTCCTCTGCAGTTGACTTGTGTGTGCACCAGAGTGACAGCGTGTAGCCCACCTTTTGCCACATGCCCCTTTTGCCTCATTTCACATGTAAGAGAGTAAGGCTGATGGCACTGGTATCAAACAGCAAAGTGAACAACAGAATATCACACTAACAATGTTTAATCCCTTAGTTATTGCAGGAATGAACAAAACTCACATCAGCATGCCTGAGGGAATATCACAGAGCTGTGCATTACAGTTGAACATTAATTCCTCTGTTTCCGACAGCGCGTTTATCACTAATATGTTGTGGGGTTTTTTTTTTCCCCAGCTTTTTAGAGCTATTTACCCAGGCATAGAGTTTTAAGTGTAAGGAGATTAAAAAGTCTCAACTCCAGTGGATCACTTACCATCTATTTTGTTGGAGCTGTACACAACAGTGTTGGCAGCATGTGTGTACCTGATGAGGTCCACTCCATACTTCTTACTGTACAATGTTCTCTTTGGTCTGTCAGAAGGAAGCAGAAATAACTGTACTCACTGCAACAAAAAGCTCAAACTCACTACATTAACAAGGCCTGTTTTCACTGAACTATTACAAGACTGTTTCAAGTAGTCAGATGTTTTTATACAAAGAAAGAAAAGCTTTTGTATTTGATTCTCGAACAAGCACCTTGGTGCTTTCTCTAAGACTATCTCCAGGCTTGAGGTTCCCTCTAACACCTGCAAAACGCACTTATGTGCCTCCTCCAAAAATTCTTTTTCCCATGCTGTGTACTGTAAAAAGATTACAAGGAGGTAGCATGTCAGGCAGCACTGCCTCATCATTCCCTTGCCCACCCAAATCTCTCATTTATCTGCTACTTATTTTAAATGTGAATAATATGTGGCTTTGTTCAGTGTTACTTCAAACCGTAGAACAGCAGGTCTAATTCAGACTCGGGCTTCTCAGTGTTAACACAAACACATACATATACACCAACAGTCTATAAAAGCAATGGCAACACAGGGACTCTCAGATTGCTGAAGAATTATACTTATATCCAACCTTAATTAAAGCATGAAACGGATACGTAACATTTTGCAACAGCCTTAAAGACATTCTAGTGAGAGTGAAGACAACATCGGGCTGGATTTTGGGGGTCTGGTAAGCAGGTACTAGAAATCTAAACTGCAAATAGACTTAGAGGCAGCTGGTTAATAAGAATATCTTGCAGCAGCGCCTGTTTAAGCATTGCAAGGTCTCTACCAGCCTCCTTCCCCTTTCTTCTTAACTGAGGTAAGCAGAGAGGTTCCAAAGCTGGGCAGCGAACCAAGAGGGGTACTGATCAACACCAGAAAACATACAATCTCTTCCAGGAGTTATTTTTAATCCTGAAATTCATAACTCTGGTTATTACACCAGCCCACAGAATATTTTACCAACACTAACCAAAGACAACAGCATCGGAATGGAAACAAACAGCAGGAGCGGGTTTAAACCAACACTGCTGCCAAGAAAAAAGTTTCAGACTACACCCTCAGACAAGGTATTTCTAAAATGCTCAACTTTCTCTTGTTTTCATTAGCCTCAAACTGACACACCCAAATAAGAGCATGAGTTGGAGACTTCTCACAGCAGAACAGAAAAACACATTTGTTCTTAAAGATTAATTCTCAACCAGCAGAAGCCACAGCGCTTTGACTTCAAACAAACTTGCTGAAGACAAGCTTCCGTTAGCAGAAAGCCAACGAAGCACATGAAACAAAACCCTGTACACCACCTGTACCACTCAGACCAAATCCCAATAGGTCTTCCCCCATTTAAGTAGATTCTTAAATCAATTTTGAGATGCAAACATGCTACAAACTGAAAGCAACACATCAAATGTAAATATAGACACTAAAGTTCTGTAACATGTCTGACACACTTCCAATGTTGCTCTCTGTAGTTACCTCAACTATGCTGTTGACCCAACTGCAGAAAAAAACCCAAACAACTAAAAAACCCACCAACCTCAAAATGTACCAAGACTCTCATGTCTAGTCTGGCTCTTCTTTATCTAAGAGAAATTTAAAGCAGAGAAGCTCAGAAAATAAAGACTGACGGATGGACAAAAGCACATTTACCAATAAGGAGAAAGAACTTCCATGTTTTAAGAAAGGTGAAGTTTCCATGTAAGCTGATACAAGCAGAAGCATGTCACCCCACACACGACTGACCGCCTGTTCCCAATCCACTACTTAAAACACTCAAACAAGAAAACTAAGCTTTACATCTTTTTAAGCAAAGTGCAAAACTGCAACTCCAATTTAAGGTTAATGTAGGCAGCACACCTGAAGTCAAACAATATTTCCAAAACATACTTCCTAAGATCACAGACAGAAATGCTATACAGACAAATAAACACAGGAGAGGTTTGTAATATTATCAGTGTCTTGGTTTCAATCACTACTACTGCAGGTAAAAACCCATCATCCAAAACCAGGCTCACTGGGATGTCTAGTAAACACCACAGCTTGGTAGGAGTACAGATTCACCATCCTCTTTATTTGTATAATACACTAAATATAAATAGATAGATAATATACTAAAATACAAGCTAAGCCTTTGCCAGTCCACCATTATATCATTCCAGGGTGGGAAATTTGCAGCAAGGAGCCTCCTGCTCATAGCCTCAAGGACTGCTGTACATCCCAGCACATAACTCCAGTCTAAAAGCTTTCAGAATTCATACCTGAGTACAACAGTCCCAGGTAAGCCTCTTCATTACGCTTTAGAGCCAGCCTACTATGGAGGTAGTCAGTGAAGCAGAATGGGTTAAAAATAGTAACAGTTTAGTTGTTTACACATTTTGAACTAGACATGCAATCTCGGGTCCAAAATTACTGTAAGCTCATGAAGAAGCAGGATTATTTTTTCAAGCTTGTTGCCTAAACTCAGAATATAGATGATAAGGAAATCTGTGTTTCAAAATTATCTCGTCCTGTCAGCCTGTGGCTATGCATCACTGTTTAAACTGTTCTGACACTTTCAGAAACTAAAGTTCACCGAGATGGGGCTTGGCCATACTGGTAATGACTGTTGTAGCTGTATGGCTCATTTTGGTACAGCAAAGCAAAGCAAACGAGGTGAGGGTGTACCTAAAGCATAACCAAACAGTTGCATTTTAATTCTACCCACAGAGCTGCTCATTAACAGGAAAACAAACAAACCAAGGAAATCTTGCCACTTTCACATGGGGAAAGTGTCAACATTCAGGCCATTTGATGAAGCAGGGCATCTTCTACCGAGACCCAGCAAGCAGGATATTTCCTCCTGGCCATTATATTCATTAGCAAGTTGCATATTGAAAGTGAGTTTCAGGCCCCTGAAACAGTGATTTAAGAAAAAAAACAGCACCCCACAACCACAAACTATGGGCCTGGAACTGCCAAATCTCACCATATCACAAAGCTTAGTCACATATTTGATTTTTTGTCTCTACATGAATCCCCAGTGACAACACACAGCTAAAACTTTCCAGGTGAGAGAAAAAGCAGGTCCTCTAAAAATTACAGCTACACTTTTAAGTCAATTGACAGTACGTGAGAAACTTTGAAATTAATTTTATAACCACTAGAGAAATGCCTCTTGCAGCAGGGGCTACTTTGATGAAACTACTCTCGTTGCCCTGCAACACTGCAGCATTGACCATCGATCTTCTGCATTTAACTTAATTAAAGCAAACCCTCTGCCTGCAAAGCATACAGCAGGTCTAGACAGAGATAGGGATGAAAGCACCAAATGCCTCTCAACCCATCAAACTGTTCTTTAAGAGTTTGAAAGGGGAAAAGCAATCAATACCATCTGCATTAACATCACTCAGCCCTTCTACTATCGTATATAATTAGGATCTAGAATACAATCCATTGCAGACACCATATGTATAAAGTTACCTGGTCTTACATAAAGAAAAAATAGAATAATTTCAAATGAGTTTGCTCTATCAGATGGGGAAGACAAATAACTTTGATGTGTAAAGCAAGCAAGCTAAAGAGAAGTGCAAAATAACATATAATAAGTGGTCTACAAAATTAGGAGACCATGCAGGACGCATTCTTTCAAACACAGCAAGCATGATGTCTCGGCCTGCTTGAAAAAGCAGGACTACGAATACCTGGTTTACTAAAAAATATAGTGACACTGACACATCTACCACCTGGCACTACCAAGCCATTTTGTTTTCATTCCTGCATTACCCTATCTACTTTCTTCTCTCTCCTGCAATCCACATGCTTGGTTTTCTTTCACTTTCTGTATGTGTGGTATCTAATCTTAAAAAACAAACAAAAAAACCACCTCAGAATTACATCTCTTGACCAAGCAGCACATAAAAATTAAAACTTAAAAGAATTTAAAGCAGCCAAATGCATACCTGTACCAACTGAGAAAGACATCAATAGAATAATGACATCATTTGGCTCAGTTTGTTCCAACTCTCATAGAATACAAATGCCTCTTACATACTTTCCAAGACATCAACTGAAGTGTTACTGGTGGCCTTATCTGCATGTTTTTCTCCTCTGAACAAGAGCACCATATCTCAAGTGCTGTGCAAGTTTCTGGGGGCTTAGCTGTAGAAAAGGATGAGCATCTTGTGATCAATGAAAGAAGAAAGACAAACTGGACAACTCTGTTCAGTGAGAAACACACGTACCTTAACTCATTGCCCCCAAGTAACAGAAACCAATAAACACCTTGATGGATTAAATATAAGACAACCTTTGAAGACACAGAGGTATTTTAGCTGTGCTTTACGGATCAAAACACAAGTAGAGAAAAGGATTTAAAGCACAAAGGACCACCTTTATCTGCAACATTCCCAGACACCACTTAGGAACTAGGTTTGAAGTAAAACACCGTCGAGTTTTTCAAAGTTACACTAAACACACACCACACCACCTTCACCTTTTGGCTTAAAGCATTTATCCAAGAAGTTACAGCCTAATTAGGTTGTTTAAAAAGACACATCTGTAGACTGCTCAGAGCAACTGCTTCAATTCTAATTAGCGAGGTTTAGGCCTAGAGAAGCCCGGGATGTCAGCCTGACTATCTCTAACCTCCCCCCCCCACCCTCCGCCGAAGCCTGGAAACGTGACCAGACTCAGCCCCTTCCGCTAAGCCACTATTCGGTTCTCTCGGCAGTGAACTCTTGGGAAATTACCATCGCCGGCTGCAGCCACACCGTTGGCTCCAGCCCACCAGAGGTAACAGGCACAAAAACCCGCAGCGCAGACCAAACCATGCTGCTCCCATCCTTGCGCCCCAATTTAACCGTTTAAACCCTCCCCGTCAGACGTCGCTGCACTTTCACTTTGAAACCTGCACTAAATATCAACGGAAGAAAAGCTGCAACTCACACAGCTCACCATACCGCTTACCGGCCGCGTGTGCCGCACCGGTGCGGAGCCAGGCACATCTCCCCGAGCGCCGCAACGGGCACAGCCGAACGCAACCGGCGCCCCTCACTGCCCCGCCCCAGGAGCTCCCCCAGGCACCCCTCCCGCGGCGGCGGAGCGGGCCAGGCCGGGCCTCGCCACTCACTTGCCCTCCTGGCAGTCGTAGAGAACGATGGAGTCGTCGTCGCTGCTAGAGATGACGGTCTCGCCGTTGGGGCTGAAGTCGAAGCAGTTGATCTTATCCGAGTTCTCGCGGAATACCTTGGCCACACGGAAGCTCCGCAGCACGTTGTCCGTCAGCTTCATCCCACCGCCGGGCCGGGCCGCGCCGGGGGCGGCGGCGCTGAGGAGGAGCCGGGCGGGGCTCCTAGCGGCGGCGGTGGCTGCGGGACCGGGCGGGCGGGCAGGGCCTCACGGGGCGGCGGGGACCAGGCACAAGGGGGGCAGCGGTCGATCGGCGGGGGCGGGCGGCACCCTCCGGCCGGGGTCGGCCCGCTCAGGCGGCAGAGAGGCGGCTGCTCCTCATTGTGTCCGCCATCTTGCGGCTCGGGTAACGACAACGAGCGGCGCGCGGAGCACCATGGGAAGGGGAAGGGGGGGTGCAGCGCGGGCTGCTCGCACTGCCTGCCGGGATAGGGAAGAAGGCGGCTGTCGGGGCGGCCCGTGCCCGGCCGCCATGTTGAGTGTGACGGGAAGGTCCGCGCGGCCCGCGGGCGGTGAGGGAGGGAGGGCGTCGGTGTCGCTGTCCCTCGTGTGGGCCGGGGCGGGAAGGGGCAGCTCGGGGCTGGGCTGCATCAACCGGGCCGTGCGGGGTGGGGGAAGTCGGGTTGAGGGCGTTACATCACCCCGAAGAGCGGGCACCGGCTTCGAGCCGTCGGGCTGCGCGGGAGCGCGTCACTTCCCGTGCCGGGCGATGTTGGAGCCGCGCCGCTCGAGCCCGTGAGGTGCGGCCGCGCTCCCGCGGGGCCGGCGCTGCCGCAGGGTGCGCGGGTCCGATGTAACGCGTTTTCCGCGGCGGCTGCCGAGGGAGCTGGGGGAATCGGGGGAACGCGGCCTGCGCCGGCCTCGTCTGATCAGGGGGGACCGGGGCGGGGTGTCCCCGGTGGTCTGCCCCGGGAGCGCGGCTCGCAGGTGTTTGTGCCCTATCCCCCTCCTGCAAACCACAGTGACGGCTTCCTCGCTTTGTGCCCCTGCCTTCATAGAATCACACAAGTGGTTAGGTTGGAAAAGACCTTTGAGATCGTCAAGTCCACGTGCTACCCCAGGACTGCCAAGTGTCCACCACTAAACCATGTCCCCAAGTGCCACATCTGCACGTCTTTGAAATGCCGCCAGGGATGGTGACTTCACCACTTCCAGGAAGACTCCTGTGCCAGTGCTTCACCCCTCTGGTGAAGATGTTTTTCCCAATATCCCATCCAAATCGCCCCCAGCCCAATTATTACGCATTTTTGTCTCTCAGTATTATTTATTCTCCCAAACCCTGGGTCCTGAGCAGTGCCACAGAAACACCACAGCTTGTGTCCTGTGAGATGTCAGATATGGATGAGCATCACACAGCCTGTGAGAAAGGCCGCTTGGCGTTTGAGGCTGGTGCTCCAACACAGACACGTTGGAACTGCTACTCTTTTCTGTCATGAATCCCGATGTCAGGCTCTGTATTTATGTTTTTGTGCATCTCTTACCTTGAAAAGTTATTCCTGGGGTATAACAGCAGCTGTGGGAATCTCCCCCACCCCCAAAGACTGCCAGTGCCCCACTAATTTCATTTCAGAACATCAGATCTTTTGTCATTTCAACCTCTTAGAAACTCAGAGTCAAAAAAACCCAACAAAACATAGATGCCTTCATAAATGTTAATGGTATTTTCCTTTCAGTCTCCAGAATGGAGTTTGATTTTGCTTTTAGAATAGTATTGCCCTCCTGTGGTCAAACAGCAGTAACTCCGGGAACTATTGCTAAAGGTCTGCGTGCTCGTCCTTCAAACATGCTGACTTATTTTATGTGCAGGTACAATTTAGTGAAACAAAAGCCTTCTCTCAGATTACTTGCTCCCACTGTTCACCGTTACAGGTTTGGCCGTCTAACCTGATTCATCCCTTCATGCTGTGATGGGATCAGCTCATCGGAATGATTCACCCATGTTACTTTGATACGGAGGCAGGATTTTCACACTGGTGTCTGGGGACTCTCAACACAAAAGACACCTTTGTTGCTTCTGAGGTCTTGGGGTCAGCTGCCCGATTGCAGGTCAGTGCAGAACCCGCAACTGATCTCTGTGTGATGGGGGGTTTTAGAGAAGCACAGAATTCTTGCACACTGTAACTTGCATGATCAAAGCCTGGATTATCTGATGTGGGCCCTGAAGGTGACTCACTGATACCATCATAAGACAATTTACTTCAAAACACCTACAATACTTAGCTAAGTTTTAGAGTTGTATAACACCGTGGGTTGTTGATTTGATATTTTGTCACTCCCTTTTTATTCTTTCTTCTGCCTTTGTTCCTAATGGTTGGAACTTCGTTTGTCAGTTTATACCAACCTGGAATTTATGTGGCGGGATAATTGGATCTCCTAGCAAAATGTCATATTAAGTAGGCATTATGGATAATGCTCCTAGTTAATGGAAAAATGCTTAATTGCTGCTTGAATAATATTGATCAAATGCAGTCATTCTACCTGTGCATTTCCATATTAGATACCACTGTAAGCTGCACAGTACAGACAGGCCTGCGCTTGCTCAGATGGGTGCTCATGAATTTTAGAGAGATTCTTCTGGAAACAACACTGCTCAGGTGAATATATTTCTGTTGAACTCTGCTGGGGGTGATGATTCTCTGTGAGCAACAGTTATGACTTAATGCTTGTGTGGAGAGGGGCTTGTATCCTACAACTTGGCTTCTTTTTATGGGTTCTTGAAACTAAGCGTGGTGCTCAGGACTATTGAACTCTGTCCCTGCTGTTAACACATGGAATCGCAGAAGTATGGGGAGAAGGGACCCCCGGAGCTACCTGCTCCACACTCTGCTCAGTGCAGGATGGTCACCAGCAGAAGATCAGCTTGGCCAAAGCTTTGTCTAGCCAAACCTTGGAAACCACATAGCCTGGAGACCACGGCTTCTCTGAGTGGCCTGATCCAGTACTGTGCAACCCTCCCTGTAAAGAACTCTTCAGTCATGTCCAACTGTGAGTGTCCTGACTTGCAAATTCTGGCCGTTGCTCCTTACTTATACTTTTTGCCACTACTAAAAAGGGTTCATAGCCACTGTATTTATAACCACCCTTCAAGTAATTGTAGCTGCTATTGGGTTGCTCCATAGCTGGTTGCACCACTTGGTTCCCAGACTGCCCTGATGCACAGGGGCATCCTGCCCCAGCTGCAAAACTTCATACTTCTCGCTGAGTGACACAAGGTTTCTGTTGACCCTGACTTTGAGTTTATCACAGTTCCTCTGAAAGGTGGCTCCAGCAGCACCTCTCCCAAATCAAGCACTTCCTGCTACCCTCCATAATGAAGCCGTAGGGTGACATGAACCCCAGCAGAGTCCTTGTTGATTATGAGCTGCCAACTGGGCCCTGGGCCACTGATTTCTACCCTCTGAGCCCAGTGTTCCAGCTGTTTTTCAATGAATCCAACAGTGTATATGCCCAGCCCACACTTCTTCAGTGTGCTCATGAAAATAGTGTCAAAAACCTCACTAGAGTCAAGGTAGATTACATCTGCTGCTTTCTGCTTTTCCCACAGCCTCTTGTCTCAGCCTAGAGGGCAGCTATAATTGTCATCCTGTGACTGATTAATATTCCTGGCTCTTCCTCCTCTTATGTTATTTCCAACTGAAGAGCTCATAGTTTGTTGCTATTAATCCCAGAGAGCATGACCTTGTATTTTGCAGTACTGAATTTCGACCCCTTTCTATTATTCCAGTCCTCAAGGCTGGCATCTTTTCGTCTTCTCTAAAATACTCTGATCCTTTCCTGTACTTTAAATGGCTCTCAACTGTGATTGCAAGTTCACTCAGAATAGGGAGTTTGAGAAATTACAGCATGAAAGGAAGTAGACTTGGCACGGACTTGCTTCAGGGTAGTGCTGGTCTGCATTGAGCTACAGAGTGATTTTTTAGTGAAAAATGATTCTTCCCTGCAATCCCCAGTGCATGCGAAAATCGCTTCCAAAAGGTACATAGGGAGTGAAGGGAGTATGACCTAGAAAAATTAGTAAGATGCATATGTCAAATCCAGTTCATTTGTTTTACTAATGATACTGATCTCTTTGTATAAAATGCTGAACAGAACACTTATCATCCCTGTGTTTGGCCTTAGGCTACATTCGCCATCAAAGGCAAAGAGACGCTGTTGACACTTTCCTGGTGAGTAAATCAGTCATGAGAGTAACATATTTCTTTTCCAAGAAACATGTAGAAGGCCATGTATTGGAAATTAGGACTCCTGGGTTTTCCAGAGCACAGCAGGTTCTTGAAACAAAGGTATTTAGACTCCATCCTACTTTCTCCCTTGCCTGCCTGCAAGGGCAGCTCTCTGGTCTCATCGTTTTGCTACTGTCCGCCCTCATCTTCTTTCCCAGTTATGGATGCAGGAGCACCACAGGGAGTGGGAACAAAAGGACCTTTCACCCTGTCACTGCACACCCACTTGTGTGCTGGACCCTTCATAGCTGACCAGTCCATCCTGGCTGCAGACATTTTCTCTTTTACACAATGAGTGAGGCAGTGCAGTAATTTTATGCAAATCCATGTGCAGATTAAAAAATTAATCAAATTCTGAAATTTTCATTTAAAGAGATTAGTCTTGAAAAATCCCCCATCTAATCCTCCCAGAATAGTCACTTGGAACAAACCTTCTCTGCTTTGCTTTCCTCCTGGGTTCAGTGCATCTCCTGGAAAATTTTCTTGTAATGCTTTTGGGAGCATCTGGAGCAGCAGGTTTGAGTTTGAGCAGGGCTCACCAGGCAAATTAAAGTTGATATATCAAATGATAGAAAAGATGTGTCAGTAAGTGGGAACAGGGGAGTTTAAGGCAGTACAATCTCCGCTCTGTTGTACTTCATAGGTAAATTCCCATGGTGAGGCATGAAAAATGGAAGCAGTGAGCCTTGGTGAGCCTAACAGTAATTTACATACTGAGAGGCCAGAAGAAAGTCATGCAGCAAGAAAAATGAGTAGCAAGAGACACTGCTAAAAGTTGCTGTGTCTGGTAGTTTACTACTGTAACAAAGATGTGATCTGTCTTTAGAGCTTGAGCTCAAAATTATCCTGGAACACTTGGGATTTGATCCAGTGACATCACAGATACTTTCCAAGCCCCTCAGGGATTTTGGAGTTGACCCTGTACATGGTGGGCCAGCCTCCAACCACTGCCACACTGAGGGAAGTCCTTCCAGAGAAGTCCTAATGACATTAAAAAGAAGCTAACTTAGGCCCCTGAAGATCTCAGCTTCAATTAGACATCCTGGAGCATTAATGTACAGCATCCTCTGATCTTGCAGCACCTGAAACGCTTGGGATGTGTGATTGGGTTGGCCTGGAGCAAGCCCAATTGCCCCAGCTTCAAGAAAACCGCAAGCCCATGATGCAAACCCTTGAACAAACCTCTAACCACAGCGCCCAGAATAGCTCAGCTCTGCCCAGCGATGGCAGGCTGGCTCCTAGAAGGGAATGTTTTTCTGCCTTTCGAATACATGCCATGGAGCAAGGTGCTGGTTCATTTTTCTGACCGCGTGGGCATGGCCAGCTCATTTGTTCACTGTTCTTTTCCCCAGTGTGACTCCAAGTTTATGGCTCAGACTACACCCCCCTATGTCCATGCTTTTGGTCTCATGCCACCATCCAATTTACCTGGCAGCTTACCACATTTCTGCCCCCAGTGCTGATTGTTTCTCTCTCTTTCTGACTTTGGCTCCTTGCCTGCAGAATTGCTTTAATTAAAAAGTTAATGAAAGGTAATGCAAACGAGCACTTTGCCTGTATTTTATCAGAGTCCAGCTCCTCTCCCTCCCTCTTTCCCAGAGAAAGTGAAAATGAGGAGCTGGGGCTTTGCTGCTTTTTGTGGTGAGAGTTAACAGTGCAGGCTTAGGAGGAGCCCTATGAAGAAAGAATTTCTAATGGTAATGCATGCAAGCAAGTATGTAGATGGAGAATATTATTCATGAATGAAAGCTGAAGAAGTTTTCATTTAAAGGGGATTAATCTAAACCCCTTCTAGTATTCCTACTCTCCTTGGAACAGGCAATTCTCAGCATCATTTTTCTCCCAGGCTTAGAGCAAACTTTTCAAAGGGCTATCTATACCCAAACTCCAAATTACTCTGAACAGGGACAAAGGGAAGGTGTAAACCTGAGCCCCACTGGTGCCTATACTATGCCACCTTATATCCGTATAGAAGAGGGCTCATTCATCCTTACGTGATTTCCCTGAGAAAACAGGGAACAAAGATGAGTGTGTGAAGCAACATGAGCCACATCATCAGCCCCTTCTCTCAGCCCAGATTCTTCCCATCCAGGCAGTGGGAAGAGGAAAATGCAGGGATGTGAGGATGTAATTTCTCCACGTGCAATACAGAGCAGCTAACTGGTAATAACATAAATTCTAGACTCACCATCCTGGAGGTAGCTCAAGAGCTGCCATTTGGATTATCTTTCTTTCCATGGCTGCCTATGCTTTGGTGTGGGGCGATGTTCAGTTCTCTTGGTTCTGTTTTTAAAGCCCTAGAGAAATGAGTAGGAGTTTTAATTTTTGTTAATATCTACAGTGGATTTCATAGCACTGATTTACAGTTGGTTCCTGATGATGTTTAGTACCCAGTGCCTGAGACTGTATAAATAAATTACATAAAAATGGATTTGTGGCATCATTAGCAGCACCCCCATTCCAAGGGGAGCCTCCAGTGAGCCTGCGTGTCTAATCAGAGCTGACAAGGAGCAGAGTTACACACTGAGACCTCCAAAGCTCATGGGCCTGTGCCAGATTCGGCTCCCTGTTGTGTTGGTGTAAAGTTGGATAACTTCTGACTGCCAGGGGGTTTTATGCCAGATTTAGCTCTGTGTTTACAGCTGTGCACCGAGATCAACATCAGGCAGCATGCCCTAAAATCCTTAGCAGCAATAGAAAGATGCATGCTGACTTCAACAGGCTCTGGATCAGGCCTTAATGGTTAAAATATAATCTGAGTTCAGAGTGCAGAAAAGAAATTACATGCCTGCTATTGTAGTGAAACACTTTCCAGAGCAAGCATTAGCAGTATGTACACGAGTGCCAGACGAATTAAGCTGGCATTTCTTTTTCTCAGCTCCAGTAGGAGAGGATTGCTTTTAAACTACTCACGCCTGCTGTGTCGTGTCTGGAGTCGGAGCTGAGCGGAGCCGCCAGCAGGGCACGTGTGACAGGAGCCGCAGTTGCAGGTCTGGTTGTGCTCAATTCCCCTGGTCTTCGGGGTCAGGCATGCACAGAAACATCAAGGCAGAGACAGAGCCTGTTAAAAGCTTTGGGGATTATTGTTTTAAACTCCTCTGGCTCCATTTAAGCCTTTTTCTCCAACCACTTCTGCAAACCCTGTCTCGCAGCTCAGACGAGGCAACCTGGGATGCGATGCACCTCTGTTTTGTAACATCTTCCTGATTGCACTGTGCTGCCAGGTGAATCAGAGACCTACGGGGGGGGAGGGGGGGGGGGTGCGGGGAATGGAGATGCTAATCTCAGTTCCTGAGAGGTGCACAGCTGAAGTCACTGGTGTTAGCACAGTCACTCTGGCCCTCACTGTAAGAGGGCTGAGGATCTGTGTTTTGACCTGCTGGCAGCATCAGCTGCCATGAAGTTTTAAGAGTCTAGTCACAGAAGTGATCAGGAACTCTGCCTTTTATTCTTTGTGACTGAAAAGCCAGTCCTTCTGGTCAGTATCTAAAGGGAGTATAGTCAGGTAGTTTATATGCTTTGGGGTTTTACCTTTAAAATCTCCTAAGCATTGAATAATTTCAATTAGACGTGATCTTAAGGGTCTTTTACAACTTAAATGATTCTTGGATTTTTTTTCCTCTGGCAAACCTATGCTTTTCCGTATAGTTTTACCTGCAAGTCCCTTGTCTTTTAGATTTCAGAGTGTGTCCAAGTTTCATTGTCTGAGAAGGTGCTTGCATAGAGGTTTTCACAGAGCCTTTGGGTGGAAAATAAGGCAGGTTTAGATCCAGAGGAGCTGTTGGAAAGCTTGCCTGGCTTAATGATTAACACCTTGCAGTGCTATGAGAGTATTAGGACAAAGAGACCTCTGGACTCATGAGCTCTCCCAGAAGAAGCCAGCCACTGGCCTTGCACTGAAACGCATCCATTTACTACAGGGAAGATTAACTCTCTCAGGTAATTTGAACGGGTCTATGATCGAGTGTGTTGCTAGGCTGCTTCAGCCTCCTGGCACCCGGTCTTAATTGCCAGCACCATAATTACCATGAGCAGAAGAGACGCAGATCACAAGGATCTTTGATCCTGAGAAAGCAGCACTGAACTTGCTGCCAGTTAACAGAAAGAAGGAGAAATTCTGGGAGGGAATAAATGCATGTGTACTGGCAGGGCTGCCTTTCCTCTGTTAGGACAAGTGCCTGCCCTCAAGCAGTTGAGATCTTTCTGTCCACATGCAGATCTGTTGCATGTAATGCTAATACTCAGTGGAGACTAGCTCAGATGGGCTTTTGCAGACACAGCTGGCAACTTTGCTTCATCTGAGGTCTTATTTGGGCTTTAAATGTGATTTTAATGGGTAATAAAGGACTAAAAGGCAAATGAAGCCCTGTGTTAATTTGCTGTTTGGTTGGGAAACCTCATTACTTGTTTCTCTGTGGCCACCAGCAGTAAGGGATCAGGCAGCCAGCAAGCCTGTTGTTTCTCTCAAGTCCATGCCTGATGCTGCAGGGACACATGGGGCAATATGCAGCCAGAGAATGACATCAACATTTGGCTGGCATGAGCAGGGGAGTTAACGTAGCGAAGAGCTGTTCCATCCAGATGCCCTGCTCTCTCCAGGACAGAGAACACCTTCCACAGTTTGGAAAGGTATCAAACACTGAACAAATAGAAATGATGGCTTGCCAGTGGCAAATGTAGTGATGGAGAAGGTGGCTGGCAGGACTCACCCTCCCTGTGGGAAGTGATGGGATTGCAAGATACCACAAGCTGACAAATAGTTTGAATACGACACTGCCTTTGCCTCCCACCTGGCTGGAGAGAGGTTTGAAAGTGCTGTTGATATAGCACTTTAACCTAGAGGAAACAGGAGCTAGAGCTCCATGGTTGATGTTTTGCCCTCCCCGCTCTCTGTGTCAGCTCTGTCTCTTCTGCTAGCAAAAATGTTCACATTCTCTTGCAGGTTGGAGGGTATCAGCAGCCCCAGCTCTTAAGGCCTTGCCAGTGTTGGCAGAACGTGTCCAAGCCCACCTCACTGAGCAGATTGACTCAGACTGGCCACCTGTGCAGCATGTCCCTCCGTGAGCATGCACTGACCCTCTTCCGCAGTGCAGTGGGCACTGTCCGGCCGGCTCCAATGATGAAGAGGGCTCTGAAGCTCCAGAAAGATGGGTGCCCTCAGCTGCTGGTGAAGGGCAGGGCCTTCCCAGTGAAGAGAAACCTGTACCTGGTAGGTTTTGGCAAAGCTGTGCTGGGGATGGCTGCAGCAGCAGAAGAGATCCTGGGAGACCACCTCGTTCGGGGGATCATCAATGTGCCACTGGGCATCCAGGAGAGCCTGCAGCAAGCAGGAATGCAGTAAGGGGGACCATGCCTGGACGTTTTCTGGGGGGAGGCTGACAGATTTATCCTCTGTGCAATGTTGCTGTGACCCATTCAGTCCTTTCTGACTACCCTCACTCTCGTGCCCACCCCATCCACCACACCACACTGGTCTTCAAACATCATCACGTCCCAGTGGCACCAATGACATGGCCCGTCTCTTGTGCTGGATGCGCTGCCTCCGCAGCCCTAGGGAGGAAACATTCAGCAAAGGCCACCTCCCTGTCCTGGTGTGCACCTCTAGCACAGCAGGCCCATTTCTCTGCTGAGTGACAGCCTGGCTGCCTGTGAAGGTGCACATACCAGTGGTGTGATTGCCTCTCTTACCTCACCAGGGAGATGCTGCTGAAGCCACACAGCAAAATCCAGGTCATCGAAGGTGCCAAGAACAACCTCCCAGATGAGGAGGCTCTGAAAGGAGCAGTTGCCATCCAGGAGCTGGCAGAGGGTCTGACTGCAGATGACCTGCTTCTTGTGCTCATCTCAGGTAGCATGGGGATCCCAGAGAATGGGCTCTGCTGGGGGCCCTCCAGTTGCCTGCCCACATAGGAGCACTGTGCTGTGCCAGCCCTTTCAGTACTGACACTTGCACGTCTCTCATTTCTCCTCTCCCTTCTCCTGCGTAGCCTTTCTTTAGGGACGCAGCAGGGGAGGGCATGGAGCTGCCTGCTGCTGCAGTGGACTCGCTGCCTCGCAGCACTGGCTGCACAGGCTGGGTTCTGAGGTTGTGCCACCACTGTGAGATGACACCTCTGGGCACAGCCTGCCAGCTGCTCTCACCATTTGGCAAGAAGATGCTTTTCCTCTGCCCCCTTCTTATATCTGAGGATACAGACTTGGAGAAGCAAGCACTTGGTGTACTTGCATGCTCCAAACTTGTACAGGGATGCGAATCTGTTGAGATTTGGGACTGACCCTTCCCAGGGCTTTGCTGCTTCCTGGCCAGTGGAAACAAGGCCCCCATGTTCCAACACAATGAGCTACACACCTTGCAGGGTCAGCCCTGAACACGCCCAGGCCCTGGCTGCTGGGTCCAGGGCTGTGTAAGGAAGGCAGATATTGTGCATCAGAGGGATGCAGTGACATCACCCCAGCCTGAGCTCTGCTGCGTGAGCAAGTGTCAGAGGTCAAAAGCATGCAGTGGATTGAATCAGCTCTGGAGAAATGCCTTGGTCTCTGCTCAGTGACTGTTCCTCTGTGAATGCTGGAGCCTGAGCTAGTGCAGAGAGAGTAATGGCATTAGGCAAACACCCAAGCGACTGGAATCTAGCTGCACTTGCTGGGCTTCCTCCTGTTCTTTGGCTACAGGAATCTCCAAGAGACTCCTCAGCCCTTCAGGGAGCCTGTACAGGATCTCCCTGTGGCTGCAACTCCCTATGCATGTGCACTCCCACACAGCAGCCGGTCCCCAACTGCTCCTGCCTCTCAGCTAGATCCCTGGCTATTGACTGAAACACAGGCATTTGCATTTGTTTTTCTTGCTCATCATGTTTTATTGATGCTGGTTTGTCTCAAACCTCCGAGCAGGCTTTGCCTTTTGACAGTAGCTTCTGTGCATGTTCATTCTCTGCTCAGATCTTACTCCTTTCTACTCCGTATTTTCCATCCATTCCACTTTTCCTTTGGAACCTACCTTCTTTCTGCATTTCCAATGCCCGCTTGTATCAGATGATTCACTATGTATGATGTAGTGGGGATAGTAATTGGTGGCCCTTCTTTTGTTGTCCCCACACCACCGCAGGCATGCAGCAAGGTTTACCCTGGCCAGGTGAAATGTAGCTGAGTGCAGGCAGTGCAGGACAACTGTGATTAAAACCCATCAGTGAAGACTGAATTCTTCAGACATGTTAGCGTAGTCCCCAGTGACCTTTGCCTTCTCTCTATGCACTCATGAGGGAAGAGGAAAGGCCCAGGCATTGAACAGCCTTGCTTTCATTCTGTCCTGTTCCTGCTTTCCTGATGTCCTTGCCATCTCTTCTGCATCCTAGGGGGTGGATCAGCCCTACTGCCTGCTCCCATCCCTCCCATCCTCCTCAAAGAGAAGGAGAAACTCACAAAGATGCTGGCTTCCCGAGGAGCTGCCATACAGGAGCTGAACATTGTCCGGAAGACTCTGTCCTTGCTGAAGGGTGGAGGGCTGGCCCGGCTCTCATATCCTGCACAGGTAATGGAGAAGAAGCCGCTGCTTGCCCAGAGATCACCCATCGGCCCCTGGAATAGGGGTTTAATCAGCTGACCTAAGCACTTGGAGGTTTTTCTCCTCACTGAGGGAACAGCCTTACACACTGGGTACTCTGGCTCAGGTTTCACCAAGGACCCGAACTCTCAGGGAGACAGAGATGAAAGAGGCAAATGTCAGACTTGGCGTGTGTTGGCTGTCCCATAGCACCACTCTCATCAGACCCCAGACCTCATGCAGCAGGCACTTCCAGTGTGCTGATGCTCCACCACAGAGTCCAACATGGCACTCCCCAGGGGCTGTTCTCAGCACATGCCATTGCTGAACCCACAACAGGTTGTAAGTGCACTGATAAGTGCAGTGTCATGGGTTACATCTTCCAACATGATGGTCCAGCATCAAAGAATGTTGTAGAGTTGTGGGCTCAAGGGGAAGGTGACACTCACAGGACCATAAACCAAAAATGGTCCAACATCTACCCATTTCCATGTACTCTGACATGAGGGTGGCACAAGTGTAACTCAGAGCAGCACTTATGCCAGGGCTCTTGCATGCTCTGCCTCCCACAATAATCTGTGGGCGCTTCTTTTTATAGGTGGTGAGCCTCATCCTTTCTGATGTGATTGGTGACCCCCTGGACATCATAGCAAGCGGCCCCACTGCTGCCAGCTCCCACACTGTCCAAGACTGCCTTCAGATACTCACCAAATACAACCTGCTGCACAATCTGCCCAAGTCAGTGGAAACGGTCCTGTCCAGCTCTCCCACCAAGCCCACTGCTCCAGAAGACTTCTCCCACGTTTGCAACATCATCATCGGGTCAAACAGGCTGGCTCTAGACGAGGCCAAACACCAAGCTGAGGGCCTGGGCTACACCACGCTGGTTCTGAGCGCAGCAATCTGCGGGGACGTTGGGCGCGTTGCCACACTGTACTGCCAGCTCATCCAGCTGCTCTGCCTGGGCTTTGCTGGCCTTGCAGAAGGGCCCCAGAGTGACGAGGTGAGACGGGATCTCCTGCAGCTGGTGGCAGAGCTACAGGTCCCAGGTTTGAACCTTGCCGAATTTCTACAGGCCCTGCGAGGATTAGGGTCTAAAACACCAGTGTGCATCCTGGCTGGCGGAGAAATCACAGTCCAGCTCCAAGGAACCGGCAAGGGAGGGAGGAACCAGGAGCTGGTCCTGCGCGTGGGGCTGGGGCTGCACAGGGCACAGGCTGTGGAAGCCAGCAGCTCCCCAGGGAGGTGTGAGATCATCTTCCTCAGTGGTGGAACGGACGGGCAGGATGGGCCGACGGAGGCAGCAGGGGCTTTCTGCGGCCCAGAGCTGGTGACTGAGGCGTTGCAGGAGGGCCTTGATGTGGAGGCTTTCCTTCGCAACAACAACTCCTATACCTTCTTCAGCCAGTTCCAAGGTGGACATCACCTCCTGGTGACAGGCTTGACAGGCACCAATGTCATGGACATCCAGGCCATTTTAATTAGAGCCACGGAATGATCCTCAGAGGTCCCTCTGCAGATATCCAGATGCATTTAATTAGGACGGGGGGTAAAGGAAAGCATCAACACTGCAGACAAATGTAAACTACTTAAATTAGGGCTTGCTGTTGAGGGTGCTACTGTCTTTGACAGAAATAGTCCACTAATTAGACACAGGAGTGGATGTCCACAGCAAAAGCAAGCACTTGTAATTAGGATCAGAGGGAGATAAGAGGTCACATTACAGACATAGAGGCGAGATTTAACACTACTGCTGAGAGCCACCACTCTTGTGACTGCTTCAACTGTAGTTAAATGATGTGAGGAAATGAAGGCCATGGTAGGGCTGCCGGGGAGAGCCCTCACTGCGGCTGTTGCACCTCAAGAGCAGCTTAGCACTGGGCTTATGCAGGTTCACAGAAGCGCATTACAGAGACCAAAGGACGTGAAAGCAATGGCAGAGCCTACCCAGCTCAAGGCAAGGAGGTGCTGGGGGAATGTGGTGAGAAGGGGACACCCAGGACCCACTCCAGTGCCCTGCAGCTGCTCCCACACCAGCGTACCTCAACTGAGACCTCAAGCCCAGCATGATGCACACCAGTGTAGCTAAAAGGCACATTGGCAGAGAAGTGCTTGGTACTGGACACGATACAAGCAGTGCACAGGACAGTGACAGAGGGTGGTGTACCTTCACTATGCAGCATAAGGATGGGGATGGCTGCTATACAGCAGCAAGCCAGCTGAGTGGGGTCCTCCTCTTCCAGCCTCCTACCCTCTGCAGGAGCATCATCCCTGCTGATCCCTGTTGGGAGAGCCTCTGTGCCAGCAGCATGTGTGCTGTGAGCTTCCACGGTGGTGTTTTCCAACTGCCTAGAAAACAGTCATGCACCCAGTCTGAGCCAGTGACCTTTCTCCTGTACCGAGGCAGAAGTCGCTGTCACTCTGATTAACTCTGCTAATTCCACGGAACAAAAGGCAAGGAAACCTTCATGCTCAGCTCTCCTGACCCATGCTGCTGAGCTGATCAAAGGGCAAAGCTGCTGGAGCTGTGCTCTGACAGGGAGCCGCTCCCCCGCATGCATGAGGATGAGGTGTTTATCACAGTTTCATCACCTACTGCAGCACATATGTGGGAGAGCAGAGATGAGCTGGGTTTCCCAGGACGTGGAGCCCACAGTGGGACTGGGTTTCAGAAGGGTTCTGCCTGTAGCAACAGGCACAGTGATGGTTTTGGCTGGATATTCAAAGGACTTCAGCTCAGCAGCTAGTATGACCCAACACGTCCAACTGAATACCTGCCTGATTGTTACAGAGCCTAAGTAGGAGCTGAGCTTCTTTGAAAATCCAGCCCTAATTTAATAGGACACACTTGACTCAGCCTCTTTCCAGACTCTGTGTGGCTGATCTCATCTCATGACATAAATACACTGTCGCGCCAACACCGTGAGTCGTGGTGTCTCACTGCAGTCGTTCTGCGCCCTGCTCCAAGATGGATCGGAGGGTGGATGCGAGGAGGATGCAACACCTCCTGCTTTGGTTTTGAAGCCAATCTGTAACAAGTAGGGATATCAGCAGGACCATCATGGGGCCTGCTATCAATGCCAGGCTGGCAGCTGGACTGCTTGGGCCACAGCCCAGGCACCGTGTCAAGGCACAGGCCTGGGGATTTCAAACCCTGGTCTTACCCCAGTGGGTTAAACTCATCCACACATCTCATTTGTCCTGCGAGTCTGAAGGTCTTCTGTAACATGCCTGAACTTGTTCATGCTGGCAAACAGCTTTGAGATCTGCTGGGGAAAACCTGCCAAGTGTTACCGAGCTTACGGTGCCCCTGCGATGTCAGGTGGTGGTTGCACAGGAGAAGCTGCTTTGTGCTGTGTGTTTTTCTCCAGAGGTTGCTGGCAGGTCACCTCCTCCATGCCCAGCATGCCAGCACCGTAGGGCACTAACATGTGCACTGATACAGCAAAAAAGATATGGGCTGCAGCCAGGATAACAGGCTAAAGCTGCCTCCAAAGTATTGTTAATGCTTCCTGTCCAGTTCTGCTCCACTGAAATCCAGCGTGACTCCAGTTTTGGGCTGGCACACCAGGCACAAGGGTCGCTGGCATCTCCAGGCAGCCTAGGTACGCTGTCACAGGGCCACTATACCCTGTGCTCTGCACCCTGCCTCTTTGCTGAGCACTGTGCCTTGGAGCTGCTGTTTGTGCTGCATCTCTTGTCAAGTCCGTAAGACCTTGGCCTGCCATTTGCTGGCTTCTCCTGGGAAATGCCTACCACATGTACCCTGTCCTTCCCTTCAGAACAGTGGCTTTTCACTAATGATTGAAAAGAGTTTGTGCTGGGGAGGAAAAAAGGCTAATAAAAGGTTGGTTGAAAGGATGGAGCTGTTTGAAGTGCACTTCACATCTACATTTGCCTGGCCTCCGTATACGGTTTTTGTTCTTGTCCTCTTTTCTAATGAGAAGATAACAGGGCAAGGGGAGGTTGACCAAGAACACCCAGGTTACTAAAACAATTTTTCTCTCCTGATGCTTCTACCTAGATAGATCGAAACTCCATTTCTGAGGGATTCCTTAGGCGAACCCTGTGCATCTTGTACCTAGAGAGGAAAGGAGCTTTGGACTGCATGCAGCCCTCATAAACAAGGCACAGTTTGATTCCTATGGTCAATGCTTGGCACAGAATTGCCTGTTATTGCTCCAGCCCAGAGCCGGCTCCCTCTGCCTTACAGCCCCTTTGCTGACAGAAAACACCCCATGCATGACCCAGCACTCATTTGGGCTGCAGTGGTCAGGACTGGCAAGGATTTGCGAGATAACAGTTGCATCTGAAAACACAACAGCGTCGCTCACCTGCCAAGTAACAGTTCGGCTCTGGGCTGTCAGAGCCTGCCAGCAGCAGTGAGCTTCCCATTGGGAACTTGAGTGAGTCACAGCAGCTGAGCGGGGCTTTGGGCTTGCTGCACCGTCCTGGATGGGATATCAGCATCATGTGAGCATACCCAGGCAAATGAAGAAACCTGGAGCGCAACCGTGGTCACGCACCCTGAGGGGTTCCAGCGTGCAGGCCGTGCTGGAACCAGCTCCATGCCATCCCTGCTCCGATGTGCTTGTGCCTAGGGAGATAAGTCACAAACGCAGTGAAGACAATAAGAGCTGCTTGGTTTGGATGCTCTCGGTCCCTTCCCTCTTTAATGTAAGGACAGTATTCTACACCAGCCAACCTCCAGGAAGGAGGGAGGTGGGTGGGGATGGCCAACAGCTCCCTGGCAGGGGACACAGGGGCTACCACTGGGGAAAAGCACACCCCAGTGCTGGGCAGGGAGCAGGGGAGTAAATCACAGGTGTGTTTGCGGTTGATTTGCTCTCCTAAGTGGGCTGCTCACGGCCAAACAGTGCTAATGGCCAGGAGAAGTAACAGCGTTATTAACAGCGTGGGCTTGTGGCAGTAAATTAAAAATCCTGGCTGCAGCCCTTGGCTCTGCGCTTGCCTCTTAGGAGACATTAATATCACGGCTCCCCAGCATTCCCGTTATCACTTCATTAAGGATCCACTAATGATAGATGTGGATGGGTTTATTTTCACGGAGCCTGATTAATGGCTAATATCTCACTAGGTGTTAAGGGGTTCCTTCCTTTATGGAGGCCTGGAAGGGGGCTGCCTTCCATCTCCACAAGCCACAGTTCTCACTACTTTCACTAATGTGACAGATTTAACACAAACCTTGGAAGAGCGGTTGGGGCCTCTTGAGACACTTAGAAGATCATGCTTGGGACAGCACTTGCTGCCATGGCCATTCCCAAGCTCCTTCCTCTTCCTCTTACCGTGTCCTGCTGGCATCGCCTCCTTCCAGTGTCTGCACCCGTCTCCTGGGATAGTTCTGCTGCAGAATCAGGCCTGTCCTTGCAAGGTGGTGCAATGCAAGAAGTGGGCTGGTGCTGGCCTCATCCCAAAGCAGCTTGGGACCCCTTACCTGCCCCCCATGAGAGCTGGAGTGCAGGACAGGGCCAGGCTGAGGCCAGCAGCCCTCCTCCAGCACCCCAGGATATAGCTTTGGTGGCTCCCCCGAGGTTGGCTCCACGGCGCAGGGGCTGTTCTCCGCTGTAGGACCCCGGCGTATTGCACGGCTTCAATCCCTATATGAAGTGGGATGTATAATCACATAGGAATAAAAAGCCATACAAGACAGCAGGCTGTGAGTTGCTCTGTGCTGGCCAGGCCCCCTGCAGTGGCTGCCACAGACCCCGCTGGGATGTGGCTGTGCCCTGGGGAGCCCCCCCCCAAGTCCTTGTGCGGGGTCCATGGGGAGACAGAGGAGCCCTGCATCAAACAGAGAAGAGAGGCAATGTTTCAGCCAGGAGGAAGCATGAGAGGCCCCAGAGCCACTGGAGAGGGATCCCTGTGTGGTGTCAGAGCTTGCTGTCAGCTAACAGGGGCCTCCCACCCCAGCCCCCCTTGGAGCTGAGACAAGACTTACCCTGTGGTATACAAACACCTCCCCCTTCTGCCCATCCCCATCCCAAAACATCACCCTCCAGGGGCTCCTCCTGCCTGGGGACTCTCTGCTTGCCAACACCATTGTCCCCAGGGCGTTATCAGCTCCACCAGGGCACCCCCCAGCACCATCAGAAATGCCTGGTGGGGGGATTGAAAAGGGGCCAGCCCCCTCCCCATGGTGGTCAGAGCATCTCTGACCAAAGGGAGCCCAGAGGATTGCAGGGAGCTGTCAGAGCACAGGCCCCTGACAGCCCATTAGAGCAGCTCCCAGCTGCCTACAGTAGCTCTTGAGAGGGGCCGGGCACCAACGTGAGCAGGGATCCTCAGCTGGGAAGGTGGATGTGGGTGGAATGGGGCCAAGGAGCTATTGCCCGATGAACACTCACTGAGGAGCCTTCTCTCAGTGAGAAACCTGGAGGGTTTCCCGTTCACATCAGCATTTCCTAAGCTCTCACCCACCTGCCCAAGAGCTGTAAAGAGGCGAGGGTTGAGCCATGCCACTGCCATGGCTCGGGAGGATGGAGGGGTCATCCCTAGCCTGGAGGGGGCAGCCCCAGCCCTCCCTTGGCCAGGTTGTGCCACAGCCATTGCCCGATGAGACCCTGTGGCTCTTCGAACAGCACAAATCCCGCAGTTCCAGGGCCTTGGGCCAACCAAAATCCGCAGCAAACCCCACGCAGGAGGTGAGCAGCAGTGACTGCACCAGAGGGAACCGGGCTCAGCAATGGTGCCATCGGGTCCTCGGTGGCTTCTTAACCGCCTCCAAACCGGATCAGACACCGAGGGATCATCATCTGATGAACTGCGTGAAAAGACACGCTTGTGAATCACTGTGCCCAGGCTGGGTAAGAACACTGCCGGTGCTGTATTTGGGACTAATTGCTCTCCATGAGCATGTGAATCATTAGGTATAATTACCCTAATAAATAAAGGAAGATAACTCCAGTCTCTCACCTAATCTAACATAAGCGATTTTCAGGGCGAGCTGTGTGAAATAAACCAGGAGCACAAGGTGGAGGGGAAGCAGAAAGCGGGGAGCTTCAAACCCTGGTCACGCGTTCATCCCTCTCACAGCAATTGAAGCCATAAGCAGCAGTGGAGGCTCTCCCGCAGGTCCCCACTGGAGCTCCGTGGCAGAGGATTAGCCATAGAGAACTCAGGTTTAGGTACAACAGGGCTGCCCCTTCCCAAGGCAGCATCCCACCGGAGGACAACTTCTCCTGGCAAAAGTTCCCCCGATACAAAAATGCCATCGGGTTAAGAAAAAGGATTTACTTTAGGGCTGACAAGGGGGCAACGGTTACAAAACCGGTTTGACTTTCCCCTGGGAAACGCTGGAATGAGAAAACAAAAACCAAATGCACCCCACTCAAAGTTGACATTTTGAAAGGAAGCAGCAATTTTCTTCTCCACTTAAAATGTCATCACAGACTTTTGCATTAAAAAGAAGCCTTCCCTGAGCGATATTTTAAGAGGAAATGTTGACTTGAAACCAGAAGGAACCCCCCAGCCCATGCAATGAAATGCTTCGAGCTGCACTGAGACTCCTTGCAGGGAAATCGCTATTTTCTCCGGTAAAAAGAAACCCAAAATGGCAAGCGATTATGGAACTCCTGCGTATTGAATTTCCCTTGGGACAGACCTGTCCTCAAGGAAGCAAGGCTTTGGGCCACTCTCTGCCAGACCTGCACAGAAAAGGATGGAGCAGCATCACCGCCGGGCCTGGAGGAAGCAGCGTCTCCAGTTTGGGGCACATTTTCTCTAAAGCCCTGCAAAGCAAAGCAAAAACCTGGGAGTAGAGGCTGGTTGTGCCCTGGGGGGGGGCAGGTGAGTGGTGCTGCCCCTGCCCAGTCCAGTGGTGGGGAAGATGCTGGGGCAGGGAGCCCCGGTGAGCTATAGCAGGGTTTATCCCGCCTCCCCCAGGTCTCCCCACAGCCTCCACAGGGAGAAAAAGGATTTATCCTGTGACTCAAGGGAATCCCCAGTTGCTCCCCAGGAAGCAAGAGGATCGTGGCTTGGCCCTCTTCCGCTTGCAAGGAGGCCTGGGCTCTGCCTAGAGATGCTCCATGAGATCCTGTCACGCCGGTGCTGGGTGGGATTTGACCAGGAGCAGCCTGCGCTTGGGCCCTCCCCGAGCCACAGTTATTGCTGCCTGGGTTTGGGGTTTTTAATAAGCTGAAATATGAAAAGCCTGCCCGGGAGAACAGAGGGATTATTGGCAAATATCACTTCCCATTTGACAGGCTTCGAGGGGCTTTAGCCACGTGGATTAACTGGGAGCACAGAGAGGGACACAAACCACCAGGCTGGGACAGACCAGGGCGGAATTCTTTTGGCAGAGGACTAAGCAAACTCCCATAGACAACGAGGACCCTCCGGCCTCCAAAGGGGTGGGAAGGGCTGCGGAATCCTAATTAGCTTTTTGATATTAATGAATTGGCACTGAAGCAAACAAGCTGGCAACAATGGCTGACACAGCTTCTGCTGCCACCTCCCAGGCCCAGCACAGGGCTGCCTGCACAAGGGGCTTGGTAGCGCATCCCCTCGGCTAGGAGCAGCCTGGGACACGGGGATCCAAAGGAGCAAAAGGACACCACTGTAGAAGAGGAGCTACTTAGGCACAATGGACCAGAGAGGATGCAAAGCACCCAGGATGCTAGGGCGCATGGCAGGGCACACCACTGTCCTGGGCCCCATCACCCCAGCTCTCGCTGCGAGATGCCACTGCTTGCACAGGAACACCCACCTTGCCAGTGGCAAGAGCAAGGCTGAGACACTTTGTCCTCAAATGAAGCCAGCAGCTCAGGGATGAGGCACCCCATCACCAGCGTTGCTGATGGATGCCCACTGGGTTAGAAACCTAAGAGCCAGCAGCTGGAGACACAAGGTTTGCAAGTAAGTCCTTACACTGGACATCTATGCCTAGTTAAGGTCTCCAAAACCCCTTCGGGCATCCAACAAGTACACCAAGCGGAGCCATGGGTGCAGAGCCAGGGTGCCATGCCAGGGATGCTGGGAGCATCCTGCAATATTAATTAGCACTGTTAGTTATTAGCTGCTGCTGGGGAGGGAGAGGAGCCTCCTTCTTGCCCAGGGAGGGCCAGTGACAGACAGCTCCTTTCTTGCCTCTGAACAAACACCTCCTAAGGAAGGGGTAAAGGGGCTCCCCACAGTTGACACCCAGCACCCTGGGAGCCACCCACCAGCAGCTGCTGCCAGATACGTGACACATCCACAGCCCCATCACCAGTAGAGAGCACCCAAAGAGTGTGGCAGTCCTTTCCCAGCACAGTCTATAGGGATAAGCCTTGTGGAAAGCCACCCCCAGGCTTAGGGTGATGCCAAAACCAATGAAGAGAGACAATTCTGTGCAGAGGCACAGCTCAGGGTCCAGCTCACCTCTGCCTGTACCAGCATCACCAGCAACAAGCCCAGCCTGGGAAGACATGTGAGCCTCGTCCCAGTGCCTAGCTAACTGAGTTCTACTTGCCAGCACAGCCCCACTCAGCCTGCAGACTACATCCCAACCCTCCTCAGCCGCTTTAACCTCTTATAAACTCTCCTGGAAAGGCAGGAATCGCTGTGTGCTGTGCTGAGCCACCAGAAGTTGATTAAGCCCTAATTAATTGCATTAAGGTCAGCCAATGCACTCTGTTAAGGAAGAAAGCCAATAATTAAACTCCACGTGGGGCATGCTTCTGCCATTAGCTCCCCAGGCTGCAGCAGTGGAGCCGGGCTCACCGGGGTCACAGCCAGCGCCGCTCGCCAGCACATGGTGGTGGCAATCGGGGGAATAATTAAGTGCCAGGCATAAAACCATCAGCGCTTTGGTGGCCGGTTGACAAAGCCCACCCAGCCCTGTGGCCGTCAGCAGTGGGGCAGCGCAGGAAGGGGCTGCGGGGAGCCCCGGGGAGTCGGTCAGGCTAAGCCGGTGCTGGGGTGAGGGGAGCAGCAGAGGCTGGAGGAGGGGGGTCCTGAGAGTGCTGACAATGGGGTTTTGTATAGCCCAGCCGACAGCACCTGCCCCGGCGCTGGGAGCTGGCCAGGGGCACCACATGGAGGGGACCTGCCCCTGGCTGGGGTACATCTCAGCATGCCCCCAGTCTGGAAACAGCCCCTGGCACAGCCAGGAGCCTGGTGCTGAGCCATGCAGGACGGGCCACGCAAGCCCTGCCTCTGCCCATTGCCAGTCCAGCCGGGAAATGCAACCACCATGCGCAGAGGTGATGGTACAAAGTGGGTACAAGCATCAGGTGGCTCCTGGCCACCCCAGCCCCAGCTGCTACTTGCCACGAGAAGACAAAGGTGCGCAGGGGAGCCCCAGCCCTGAGCCAAAACCTCTGCTGGCCTTGGGGCTTTGCAGTGGAGCAGGGAGCAATGGGGCAACAGAAGCTGTTGCTGGGATGAGGGATGGGGTCCTGCAGCTTCTGGGGAGGAGAAGGAGCACAGGGGTGAGCTGGGGCTCTGCTGGTTCAATCCCTCCCTGGCAGCAAGCTCGTTTAAGGCTTTTCTTTGCTCCCAGATGTGAAAATAAAGGCCAAGGTAATCTGCCTGCCTGTCCCTCTTTGTCTCCGGGATAATAGCACACAGTGCAGTGTGGAGCCCCCACCCAGGGCTTTGCAGATTACGGCTTTCAGAGAGGTCTACAGTGCCTGGACAAAAATGAGAGGTGGTGGAGCAGAGCGGGACACCAGGGACGTCACAAGGGCACCCACCCCCTGCCTGCCTCACTGCATCTCCCCTCTCCTCGCCTGCCACCAGCTGGGTGGGCGATGGGATGGTGGCCAGGCAATGGGACAGCAGCAGCTCCCCAGCGCCGAAGGCTGACCCTTCGCTGAGGCACAGTTATGAATATTTCACGGGGGCCTTTTTGCTTCATAATTCACACTTCACCGGTTCTGATAATTGCACATCTGATCCGAGGCGGGGGGGAATAGAGACAAACCCGTGTCACCCACCGCAGCACGAGCTGCCTCTCCCATAGTCACAATGGTTTCTCTGCAAGCCACCTTCAGACCTGAAATGACCGGCTGGAGACACGTGGGAATCGCTGTATGGGGCTGAGCTGCAGCTGGCTTCTCAACAGCTCAAAGGGTCAGCACATGGGAGAAAATAAACCCCCAAACCAATTCCCCCACTTCCCATGAGTTCTGTCTGGCAGGAGGCGTCCCGGCCCCGGCAACGAATATCCACTCAGGAATGTCTCGTATCTAACAGCACAAAAAGAGAGACGGGGGAGGTGGGAGGGAACCCTATGCCTTCTTTCCCCACGGCCGAGTTCAAGCAGCTCAAGAGGGCAGGCAGGGGCTCACAGCACCATGTGCTGGTGCTCAGCAGGCAGAGGGGCAGATCGGAGGGAGATGCTGTCTCTTGTGCATCCCTGTCCCCAGCTCTCCATCCCTGCCGTGGCTGCCCACGCCAGCCCTGGGTCACAGCCAGGCTCCAGCTCCTGCTCATCCCCTTCCTCCTGTCACCGCACACGTCATTCCTCCAAACACAGCCCATGTAGTCGGCACCGGGGAGCCGGAGGGGGCACAGCCACCGCACCCCACGGAGCGGGGCTCAGTGCCTTCGTGCTCCGCTGCCACACTCCCCGGGTTTATTTAGTTGACCATAGCATCGGGCCCACCACCGCAACAGCATCCCCCAAAGAAACTTCTGGGGATGAGGTGTCTCTGCAGGCATTTTACAGACCCCTGTGTGTACACAGCCCCTGAAACACCCCGCATGGCCTCTGTGTGCCCCCCACCCTGACCACCTCTTTGCTGCCTCTCAGAGCCAGCCCTGAGACAGAGAAGGAACCAGATGGAGCAGAGGGGACACAGAGACACCAGACAATAAACCCCAAGATCCTTAACAGCCCAGCTCTGAGCTCAGACCTCCTCGCTGCTCTGCCCCATGTGGGGTGCCCACACCTTCCCACAGGCAGCCACACTGGCTGCCGCCCAGGGCAATCCACAGCATTGAAATTCAAGCTCCATGCTCCGCAGCGGATGGAGATAAGGACAAAACTACTCCCCTGCTTATAAACAAGGGGCCAGATTCTCTTGCCGGCATCCAGCAGGCGATACCAGAGCCAGTAAGGCCAAACCTGGCCACAAAGCAGCTCCGGGCAGGGATCACAACTAGGATCCGGCAGCCTGCCCGCGGTGTGGGGAGCGGGAAATGCAGGTCAGTTCCGGCTTCTCCTTTTACCTGGGGTCAGTGTGAATCCCAGGGGCGCAGGAGGAGCGCCGTGAAGTGAGGGCGGCTTGGGGAAACAGGATCCCCTCCTGGGGACGGTATCAAAGACACATGCAAAAGGGGAAAGAAAAGACCAACCCTCCCGTCCCCCATCCCCATCCCTGCTCCAGACAAAGGCAAACCTGAGGACACATGAAACACTAAACCGCGCCAAGACCCCAGGCTTGGCCCAGGCTCCCCTCGTCCCATGGCACCCCTGGGGACCACCTCCATGCACAGACGTGAGTGTCAGCGATGCCCAAACCGAGACATGGGGCCCATGATGAAAATGGGGCTGGGAGAAAAACCCCCCCAGGGAAACGCAGCGCCGGGAGGTACCTGTGCGATCCCCAGCCACACCGATGGTGCCCCCGACCGCGGGGCACCCCCGTGCCTCTGCCCTGGGAGGCGACAGGTATTTATTGGGGCGAGCGGCTATCCTCCCGTGCTGGGGACAGTGGCTGCCATTGGCTCCCGTGCCACCCGGGCAGCATCGCCCTCCAGGGGCTCGCTCTGCCGGGGCCAACTTTAGGAGGGAAGCGGTTATTTCTTCTTTATTTTCCTCCCCAGCTGAAACAAAGACGAGGGCTACCGCGAGTGAGAGCACGGACGGGAAAACAGGCGGGGAGGGGGGACTGGAAGGAAACCCACACAAACCCACTGCTCTTGAAACAAGGGGGAAGGATAAAAAGGAATCCGGAGGCTGTAGAGGTAATGTGGAGATGGGAGGGCAAAAAATTGCAGAGGGAAGAGGCGGCAGCCGGGAGCTGCGTGGGGAGCTCGGCCGTGTCACACGCATCGCACCTCCGCGGAGCCACCGACCACCCCTCCGAGGCCACCCGGGGGGATGCCGCGACCCACGGGGACTCAGTCCCTCGTGGCAGCTGAGAGGACACGAGGGCTCTGCCCGCCCCCCTCACCCCGCGCTCTGCTCCTGCGTCCCCGTAGTGCTCCCGCCCGGGTGGGCTCTCCATCGGGACCCACGTCCCCACCGCGGCAGTCGGAGTGAGCGCTGAAGCCGGGGGGGCGCGGCGAGCGGCCGCGGGATCCCACCGCGCTCTCCCGCGGATCCACCTGCCATTAGGCAGCCGGCGACCGAGCCCACGCCCGTGACAGACCCCAGCATCCCACGAACCCGCTTTCCGTGGGCTGCCCCCCATCACGCCGAGGGGCTCCCGGGACCAGCAGCCCTCCTCCCCGGCCGCCCAGGCAACCGCCTTCCTGCCCCCGGCTACAGCACCCTCCGGCAGCAGGATCCGTCCCCTGCTCCTGCCCAGCGCCACCGGCCAGCGGCAGCTGGGGCGGGGAGCAGCGGGGCGCCGGGCTCCTCCGCTCCCTATCCCAGGGGATGCTCCCGCCAGGGCCGGTCCCAACGGGCAGGATCCGGCCCCGCTCGCAGCCTTCCCCTGCACCCGGCCCACGCCGCGCTCCTGCCCCGCAGCCGGGTCCGCACCGCCCGGCCGCGCTGCCGGTGCCGGTCCTACCTGCGCGGCGCCGCCGCCGTCCCCGTCTGCAGCCGCCGCCGCTGAGCCGCGCTGCCGCGGGGGCGGGCAGCGGGAAAGGGGGGGGGGGGGGGGCAGCGCCCCCTCCCCGCCCCCGGCCTTCCCCCGGCCCCGCCGGCCCGCCCCGGCCCCGGCCCCCAGCCCCTGCAGCGACGGCCGCAGCTCCCGCCCCTCCGCAGCTCCCCCGGCCCGGCCCTGCCCTGCGCCCCCCCCCCCCGCCCCGTGAACCTCCACCCGGGGGCCGCACTGGGGCCGGGCAGAGGGAGGCACAGCCCAGACTGGGGGCAAAGAGGGGCAGAGCCCGGGGTGGGGAGCACAGCCCAGGAGAGGGGATCGCAGCCTGGGATAGGGGATGCCCACTCTGAGAGAAAGACCAAAACCATCTCAGCCAGGACCCAGCATCGTCGCCGGCCTTAACTTGCACTGAACCACTGCAGGTCCGGGGTAGCGGCTGCAACTGCCCTCAGACACACGGCAGTGGGGTGCTGCGGGTGCGTCCCACACCGGTGCCACAGCCCTGAGTGCTGGGGCACAAACAGGCCCCAGAAACCGCACACGCATGAGCACTGCCCCGTGCCCTCAAGCCAGATATCACCACCTCTGCCCGATGCTCCTGGGCAAGGTGGCTGCCACCTAACCCCTGGGTGATGCCAGCTCAGAGGGAGCTGGTGTTGTAACCCACCCACATGCACGCCTCTCCCTTTGAAGTCTCGCAACCAATTTGTGTCTCACTTCACCTCCAAGGACCAAAGCGGCAGAAAAATCAAAGAGAACGTGCAGATGGCACCCAGGATCGGCCCCTTTCACAGTGTCCTATCTGCTCCCAGCACCACATCACTGCTGGCTGGAGCATGTCACCGCTGCTGGGCTCTGAGCTGCAGTGGCAGAGGTGGCCCTGGAGAAGGATGTGGATGGGCATGTGCGGGAGCTGCATCCCACCAGCGCCAACTCCCCCAGGACAGCTCCAGGCTTTGCCTTCACACCCAGCATTCACCCAAGCTCCCCAGCCCCTAGTGTCCAGGCCGCAACCTGTGCCATTCCTCTAAGCACTAATGAAGACATTAATTAACTAATAGATTGCCACTAATTAACTAACCGAAATGACACTTTGCAAGTGCCTCAGCTTGTATCACAGTGGTAAGCGGGCTCAAGGAGGCAGAAGACATTTTAACGCCGGGGCGGCTGTTTAATACAGGCAAATCCTCCCCGGCTCTCTTCCGAAGCCCCGCGCACACCACGCACAGGCCCGCACGGGAAAACCAACGCGACAGATGAGCGGGGGTTCCCAGGAGAAAAGCCTAAACGGGAGCAGAGGAGCCCGGCCGAGGGCTGCACAGAGCCGCCTTTCAGCACAAAGGGCCGGGAAGCGTCTGGGAGCTGCCGGCAGCACCGACACCGTGCAAGAGGGAATTTTCCGGGCTGATGCCGCAACAAAGGCAGTTAAATCTAGCCAGGTAAGAGGCTTTTGAGGTTAGCTGGCCATTCCCACAGCACGGGCTTCTTTAGCCGTCTTCTTTCTTTCCTTTGTTGGTTTTGTTGTTTGCCTCTTTCTTTTTTCTCCCTTCTTTTTTAGGGGGAATTATTTTGGGTAATCCGTGCGTTGCTGCACGTTGGGCGCTGGAGCAGAAGTAAGCAGGTAAGCGGCGCTTTCATCCCCAGCCCAGCTTCCCACTGCGGCTGGAACTCCAGCGAGGGGCTTTGAGCCTCAAAGGGAAGCGGCGAGGCTGGGCCGAGGCAGCTGGAGCGGCGCTAAGCTCACAGCAGCTGTAAATCGCTTGGGGTCTTTGATTGAAGGGATGGCAGCGGAAAGCTACCTGGGGAGGAGCAGCTTCCGCACCAAACCCCTGCTGCACCAGCAGAGGCTGGGTGCTGTAAGGCATTGCTGGGTGGTTGAGGTGCTGGCACCTACCTGGAGGGAGGGAGCAGGGTACATCCACCGCCTTCTCCTGCCTGGAAAGGTTGGGGGGACCGGAGCATCCTCAGCATCAGGGCAGGCAGAGAGGAGACCCTGTGGTGTAAGCAGGGCCAAGTGCTGCTTTGGGTGGCACTCATTGCTTAGCCTCTCCCAGCAGGGCAGAGAGGTGCTGGGAGTGGAAAAGCCACCTATGACACCCATGTCCCTCACCCAGCATGGGGAAAGGCGGGTGCTGTGGTCAGGAAGAGACCACAGACAGGAAGATGCTCCCATTCCAGGATGATTTGGGCATCTTGGTGGGACAATTTTGGGACGCATCAGGATGGAGCCCAGACCCTGAAGCCCGTTAGCGGCCAGGAAGGCATCTCTGAAGGGATCTGTGTCCCTGGAGGCTTGCATGCCAACTCCAATCCTCCCAGTGAAGCACCCTGGGCCAGGATGGGCTTTGCCCTGGGCGGCCGCCTTCTCATGATCTGGCTGTGTGGAGGATGTGCCAGCAGCCCGTGACTCAACACCTTCTCCTGCTGCTTCGCATCAGCAGGTGGGATGTGAAATGAACCCAAAGGCTGTAATGAGCCGCGCCAGCGGAGGCAACGCCGGCTCAATGAGCTGTACTGCTGTGCAGGGACCCATGGCCCCTCACCGTCCCAACAACTCATCTCCCTGATGGAGCCCGTCACCTTGTCGTCCTGCTGAAATCTCCTCAGGCATCACTCCACCAAACCCAGAAAACCCTGCTTTGATCCAACTGCCATGGCACAGACTCCATCCATCCTCTCGTGGTGCCCTTTACATCACCCCAGGCCACATGCTGTGCCGGTGCCATGCAGTGCTGGGGCATGGAGCACCCCACCATGCTGAGCTGCCCAGCACCCTGCCCGAAGAGCCCATGACCTGCCTCAGCATGGGTCAAAGGCAATGCTGGATCCCTCTTCTTCCCCATCATCTTCCTCCTCCTCTCCCCCTACCCAGCCGGCATCTGCGGCTGCAACAAGATTAAACCAATTGCTCCGTTATTTGTTTCATATTTAATAAGGGCTTGAGGAGCAGATCTCCCAGCCAGCCCCTGCTATCAATCAAACCCGCACTGAGGCCCCCTTCGCGCCTGCCTTTCTAAGAAGAAAGAAAACAAAATTGGACTAATTTATTATTCATTCGTTCATTAAGTCCGTATTAACCAGATATATTATAAAGGAAAACAGGATTGCGCCTTTTGATCAGCGAACTCTCTGCTCATGAATATCTATGAGTTCCCCCCACCCCAGCGCCTCTCCCGTGTGCGGAGCGAGCCGGTGCCGGGTGCCAGCTCTGGGCTGGGTCCTGGCGCACGGCAGGGCTGGGAAGCTGCCCTCGGCTCCGCGCTCACACGGCACCGGGAAGCGGCTGCGCCGTTCCGTGAGGCCCCAGAGCTCAGGCCACCCATGAGCTGGCTGGAAGCGGGTGGAGAAGCCCCGCTGGGGGCAGAGGGCTGGTGGGGACGTCCTGAGGGGCAGCGGGGCGATGGGCTCCCCTCCTGCCTGCCTGGGGCTGAGCAGGGAGCCGAGCAGGTGCTGTTTCCGCGGTGCGAACAAGCAGCATATGTCCCCGGGGCCGCAGCGTGCGGCGGCAGAGCGGCAAAGCCCGCGGCTCCCCCGGGGCTGCAGGGACGCGGAGTAGGGCTCCCAGGCGCCAGCAGTGCCCTGTGGGTCTGGCACAGGGGCAGCTTGGCCCCCCCCCGATCACTGGGGAGCCCTCCAGGAACCCCTCGGTCCGGCCCAGGGAGGATGGGCTGGGGCAGGACTGGGGTGCCAGGATGCTGATGTAGGGACCGGCTGGCACCAGTCATAAGCTCACAGTGATGCATTCCCGAGTGAGGCAGCAGCGCTGGGAGAGCCACATCCCAGCCCAGGTCCTTTCCGTGCCCATGAGACGCTGCACCCTGTGGCTGCAACAGGAGCCCACAGAGAGGGGAGATGCTGGGTGGCGCATCCGCAGGGATGTCCGTGCACCCATGCAGTCCAGAGTGACCCGAAAATAGGTTGGTTTAAAAAATGCATCGCTTTGAAGTTATGTAAATGAAAGGCAGTGGCAAACAGAGCATGCTGGCGAAAGGTTCCCAGTTTTTTTCTTCTCCCTTCCTCACCAGCTTCCTCTGGTTAAAATTGGGTTGCAATTCATTAATAAAGGAACAGTTGTACTGAAAAAGCTCCCGTGCTTAAATCAGGACAGAGAAGCGTAATTAACCCAGCTCCAGTCTGATGTGATGGAAGAGGAAAATGCTCTTCTGTTTTGGTCCCTTCTCTTAAAAGCCCGCTGCGTTTTCCCGGCCTCTTGGGAACGGAGTCAAGCTTCTTATTTAAAAATGAAGCTTGCAGCCTGGCGGAGTGGGTTCATGTATATATATAAAAGCTGTCATGATGATATTTTATTCATACCCCTCTTCCCCTTCCCTTTGCCTGGAAAATCCAGGAGCAGGCAGCAGGCGGCTTGGAGAGACAGAAAGCAAGATCTCCCTTTTAAAACTAAATTACAGATGCAAGTCACATTAGTTGAAGCCCCACGAGGCGGCGGATTCCCGAGCACCAGGGCTGGCATCAGTGGCTTGGTCAGCCTGGGCTGGGCACAGCGGCATCCCACTCCAAATGCCACCCCCAGGGAGCAGGAGGGGACAGGCAGGGTGGCTTCAGCTCCGGGGTTATGCAGCTGACTTATGCGAGCTGAGGATGTGGCCTTGCTTGTCTAATTGGAGCTAGCACCTAAATTATAGCCTAATTACAGATGGGGCCACGAGGAGCTCCTGCCAGCAGGTCCCATGGAGGGATTCAGCCTGCTGTCCCTAGCTCGCGGAGCGCGAGCTCCTTCTCCACTGTTATTTCTGGGGCTGAATTTGCCACCTTTCCCTGTGATGTTTGTCTGGGTGAGCTAGACGCTGTCCAGCGCCGTCGAGCTGGCACACCGCTCCGCATGTTGATGCTGCTCTGCCCAGCCCTGCTCTGCTGCCTCTTTCTCACCTGCTGTAAAAACAGCTGGCTGGTTGCATGGCAAACCCTACTTTATGTGGTCTTGGGGTGGGGAAGAGCTGCCCACAATGAGGGGTTTGGATCTGCCGTGTGGGGCATTGTGGTCCATTGAAAGTGGGGGTCCTGGCATGCTGTGAGAGACAGGGGCTGCTGAAATCCCCATTGGAGTGATCACAGCCCCATCAGCATCTCCTGTGCCCTGCTACAGCCATGCTGGTCCCCATGTTACCTGGGGTGAGCTGGGGCAAGTGCCTGGAGGGATGTGGCCAGCCAGAGGCATTGCTGTGTAGGAGCACCCCCATGATGGAGCTGTGTAGGAGCAGATGTGTGATGGGGACATGAAGAAGCACCTCTGCAATGGGGGATGTGCAAGAGCATCCCTGTTACAGGGACATGCAGCAGCATCTCTGTGCCATAGGATTCCATGTGCCTGCCTAGATTCCCGCTGCAGGCTGCCTGTAAGACTCTGCCCTGAGCATGGATCAGAGCAGGGGTGGCACTGCCCCATGGCACTGCTGACCACAGCCCCATCAGGGACCTCCCTGGACACCTTGTCCATATTCTGCTTCACTCCGTGTCCTGCTCCTGTTTTCCCTCTACTGTAGCCCTACCCCAGAGGATTTTGAGGCTGCAGTAGCTTTATTATCCAGGTTGATTCCTGGAGCACAGGGGACGCTGAACCCTGCTGTGAACCCATCACACCCCCTGCAAGCAGCTGGGCCAGCGCGGCTGGGTACCAGCGTGGGGAAGCAGGAGCATCGCTGGGGGTGATCCTTCCCTGCCGCACAGCAGCAAGGCTGGAAGTCCTTGGTGGGGCTAGCTAGGACCACAGGGCCGGAGGAGGCCAGCTCTGTTGTAGCAGAGATGCTTCTGGTAAGGAGAAAAAAAAAAGAGAAATGAGTGTTTGTTTCTTTTGGAGAAGATTGCTCTCTGCACACTCCTTGTATTTAGTTATTATTAAAGGGTTGTTTTGCTGTCAGTGAAAGCCTGCAATTACAGGCTCTCTTTTTTTTCTGGCTGTCACTACTATTCCCTGTGAATGCATTGCCCACAATTTCAGCATTTCTGCCTTTCAGTATAAAGGAAGAAATAATTTTGAGCCTTGGGCCGACACTTTTCACATGCACATGGCTGATTTCAAACTCCTCTCATTGTTTCCCCCACCAAAGAACACCATTGTGGGGGCTCGCGGAGCAGTATGTAGCTGTGCACTAGCAGGGGCTCATGGCTCTTCTCCCTCTCACTTGCTGAGCCTGTGTTCCTACAGGCAAAAAGCTTGCAGGAATCCCACCGATGCCAACACTGTACCTGGAAAGCCACCATCACCCTTGTGCCCTGCTCCCATCAGTGCTGCTGGGGGAATACTGTTATTTTCATTAGAGAGCCTTATATATTTCCCTTGGTCAACTAAATAGCAGCTGGTGGCTGGAAACATTGCTTCGTGCCCCACATCTCTCTGCAGCAGCTCTGCATCACGCCTCCTATGCCCTATATCCCTTCCCCAGCCAGAACCAGCAACCCTGCGGGGCCGGGGATGCAGCAGATGCGACAGACCTGGCTCTGCCAGACCCCAAATCCTCGATGTGCTCATGAGGAATTCCCCCAAAGTTCATGGGGATGCAGCCTCCCTCTCCAAAACCCTCCTTCCCAGCTGTATCACCGCTAAGCTAATGTGGCTAATTTTAAACGAAGCTGCCCTCCCTTGACATGCATCTCCCCGTGGCATTGAAATTAAATGTAGGCTGTAATTTGGCATTTGAGAAGCGAAAGGCATGGTGGCCCTAAGGGAAAAGATAACAGCTTGGCTGTTTGTGTTAAATAGCTGTCTGCGAGCTTCAAACTGCAGCCGGAGATTCAGCTCGCGGCGGGCAGGCTGCCAGCCGCCGGCCCGCTTTTTGGCTACAGCTCCTCTGCAGCAGGAAGCTCGGCGGGGGGGATCTCAGTCCCGACCCCCCCTTTCCCCCCCCCCCCCGCATCTCACAGGGCATCTGCTTTTTCCACAGCCTCTACGGCTTCTGCTGAAACCATCTCACAGGCTCCTTGATTCGGCAAAAATGGGTGTCCAGGGGGCATGGCCGCTGGACCAGCAACAGGGATGGATGCACAGCCCTGGGGAAGGAGGAGCGCCCTCCCCCAGGGCATCCAGAAACTTGGCACGGGGCAGCACAGTCTGGCAGGGACATCCTTTTGTAGGCTGCGGCTTGCATGGTGAGGGCAGCCCGTCAGGGATGTCCCCATCGCACGCTGCATGTTTCACATAGCACCTTGCACGTGGCACGGTGGGCAGCCCACCGGGACCGCCACTGTCGCCCGTCGCACATTCCCATTCCATGTTGCACTGTGGGTCTGTGCGGCTGGGAAAGAGGGACACGTCACGGGGTGAGAGCACCTTGGGGGGCACTGTCCCTTGCGCCAGGCCCGGGGACAGCACTAGGCAAAAGTAAAGGCTGATACTCCGCTGAGCAGGGAGGAGCTGCCACCGACTCAAGCAAGGTTAAACCCTGCTATCAAGCATAACCTTGGCCACCACCAAATGCTGCACCATCGTGGACCTGCAGGGATTTGGCCTGAGCATGGCACAGAGGTGTCTGGAGCAGTTCCAGCCCCCGGTACTCCTCATGCAGGAAAGCTGCCTGGCACCTGTGGACCTTGCTTTAAATAAAACTTTGCTTTGCTCAAGCCAAATGTTTGCCTTGGCATGAAACAAGAATTAATTCTAATTTCAAGCTAGCTTTTTTTATTTTAATTTTAATTTTAATGGATGCTGTTAATAAAAGGGAGACTTTGAGATAGCCATTCCAGCAGCAGAACATGCCTGGTTTGGGGGTAGTTTGTTCTAACCAGAGAAATTTGCCAACCCGGTAGGAATCTGCCTATGCTCCCTTTGCACAAGGATCCCCCCCACCCCGGGCTGAGAGGTGCATGCCTGGGACAGCGACCCCCAGCAGCATTGCAGGGCCCACTATGGCAGGCGGGGGCTGGCAGTGGATGGGTACAAAGCAGACGTCCCCATGGCCAGAGCCCGCTGCAGTTCAGGGATGGGGCTTTGCAATGGGCTGCGTTCCCCCATGCACCCCGCAGCCCTTCCACTGCCCCAGGACACCCAGCCCACCCCACCACCCATCTCCATCCCTCTGCCCTCCTCTTCCTCACCCGCACCCCGTTGCCATTTCCCGGGAGCCGCTGGTCCCTCCCAGCCCTTTGTCCCACTCGCCTCCATCCTCCTCTTTGTTTAGCATTTTAATTATTTTAATTACCTTGTTTGCCAGCTTATCGCGGTGCTCAAACCCATCTGCCTGCGCGCAGCAGACACACAGACTTTTATCTTCAGCCCGCCGTCAGCTCCATTAGCATTTTTCGCTCTGGGTTTGGTGGAGGAAAGGAGAAATTAGCATTTCTGCCTCGGCCTCTGGGGCCAGCACCGCCACCGTCCCTTGCCTTGCAGGGTCACTTCATTCTTCCCAGATGAATGGGACCAATTTATCTCCCCCTCCCTGCCTTGCATCCATTACGGAGAAGAGATTTCAAAACTAACAACTATAAAGCCCAAGTGGGGGGCGATGCCTGTGCCCCACCAGGAGGTTTTCCCTCCTTGGGGAGACAGTGCCCAGGTGAGATGGGAGCCATCCCCAGGGAGCACCTTTGGGCCACCAGGAGCAAGGTGTCTTTGGGAAGAAGCTTCTTTCTGTTGAATTTAGATGCCAAAACAGTGTTTGGTGGGGGAGGTGGGGGTCAAAAGCAGGGACGCTGGACCTGACAATGAGCAGAAGGCGATGGGAACACGGTTGGAAGCTTCATTCCCTGGTTAGAACAGCCACCTTGGGTACTTTTCAGGTGGGCTGCATGGCTGGAGCCCCCCTCTCATTTAGGGACAAATGACACATTTCACTGCTGGAAACGCTTTTCTAGCATCCTCTTAGAGCTACTTAAATGCCTCTCCCAGAGAGACCTGGCCACCAATAAATCTGCCTCAGCTCACCTTCAAACGCACTTCAGTGCCCTATTTTCTCTCCACAACAACAAAATAACAGCCCTGGCTTTGGGAATGGCTGCCAGCCCCCCGCTGGGCTCCTCTGAGCGACCTGAGACCCCTTTTCCTGCAGCAAAGGGTTGTTACAAGCGTGCTGGAAGGTGCTGTGGGGCTGTTATGGGGGCAAGGCCTCCCTCAGGGTGCCCATGGGTGCCCTGGTTGTGCCATGGTGTAAGCAGGGTGGAAAACACTCAGCAGAGCGGGGTTGAGGAACCAGGAGCTCTCCCCACCGCTCCCATTACCCGCTTCTAAACCCTTCTTTAAACACCCAACACTCTTTAATGCGTGAATAAAGGGCCTCACGCTTATGATTTGAGTCATCAGGGAGAGCAGAGAGAATAAACCAAAGTCCAGATCAGGAGAAACCTCCCAAAAGCCGGTGCACCTTCCCCATATCCAGCAAAAGCCGCCTAAGACCTAGAAAGGGTGGTAAAGAGCAACTCGTTGGTCCTAAACCTGGTAAACAAACAATCCAGAAGCACAAAAGCATCCATCAGCCCAGAGAGGTGGGCAGGAGGTCCTGTGGGACGGGGAGCAGGGAGAGTGGCCCCAGTAGCCAGGGACCTGCCATGGCTCCACACTGCAGCCTGCAATGGGAAAGCAACAGGCAAGGTTTCCTCTGAGGTTTGGGCAGTGGTAACTCGGCAAGGAAGAAATCAGGAAATTCATTAATATAGCATTAGGACATCATCCCACCAAAGCGATGGGATGAGGAGCAATAGAAAGTGTAGGAACAAAATGCAAGAGAATGCAATATCTGACATGGCACCATTGGTTGAACCTGCTTGGGTGAAGAGGAGGAGGGTGAGGAGGAAGGGCTGCCGGACCGCTGTGGTGCAGCCCAGTGCCGCTTGCTGGGGAGGACAGGCTTGGCTGTGTGCTGACAGTAGCAGCAGGGCAGGTGAGAGAGGAGCACCAGCCGGAGGTGTCCAGCCCTGCCGTGGGGAGCAGCCTCTCCATTCACACGCACGTCACGAGCTCGGCTGCTGCTGGGAAGCACAGCGAATTTGATCTATAATTTACAGCCACGTCTGTCTGGGGAGCGGCTCCAGCAGCCTGGGGGAGCAGCGCTGCCCTCTCGGCTCTCGCCCTTCTTTTCATTTAAAACATCTTTCCATGGATGGATGGAATGAATAAGGGACGGTGTCAGGTGCCGCCACCACCACCCCCCCCTTGGCTTGACACAGCAGGTCCTCACATCCCTCTTTTTGCCTCCCTGGGCACAGCTCGGCAGTGCTGGTTCCTCTGTCTTTAGCTCAGGCCATCAGGACACATTTTCTTAGGAAGTCCACAGGGAGATGCCACATCTACCAGGGCTGGGCTTGATGATGTTGGTTGCTGTGGAAACGGCAGGGCCAGATCCAGGGACCGCAGCATCCTCCTTGTACCAGGGACCAGCTCCTCTTGCCCAGTTTGTGGCTGAAGAGCATAGGATACAGGAGAGTGATTCTGGTGGCACTGAGCTGCCCCTGTCCCCAGCCTGCTCCAGTCCCACCTTCCCCAGGTGAGTGGGGGCACCCTGTCCTACCTCACCTGTGCTGTGCACAGGGTATTTCCTGACACAGGGCTCCCTTCTATGGGAGATGATGTGCTGGACCTTGGCCACCACCTCTCCTCTCAGCCACCTGGGGTGCTGGATCCAGGCACTGCATGGTGCAACCTAAAGGCCATTATGGCCCCCCCGGAACGCCTTTTGCGCTGGCACCAAAATTTCACCCACCTGGTGCTCTGCCACTGGCCCTCCTAACTGTCTCCCAGGCCTGGGGGAGGTGGATGCACAGTCCCCCATGAGCACAGCCAAATTTGCCAGGCAGACGCCCACCAAATGCCAGGCTCCCATCCCTCCCAGGCTCATCCCACTCCACTCTTGGGCAGCTCAGCTCGTTAGGGGTGCCGGGATGATGGAGTATCCTGCCAGAGCAGAGGAAGCCAGGTAAACCTCTCCATCCATCAGGGCCCACACTTTCTGCCAAGCACATTAGGGGATAATTAAGTAAAAATAGGCCTTCCGACCAGTGTAGCTCATTAAGGGCTAATTAAGTTAATTAGTGCCAGGTGTGGATTGCAGCTCTTGCGCGTGTGGCTGTTGTTTGCTGTAATTGCATTTTCTCAGCAGCTTCCTCCGCCAGGCTGGAGCTCGGCCAACAAGGAGGGTATTCAGTGTCTTGTGTTGGTGCAACACAGCCCTGATGGGCACCGAATGATGGCACCACACCATGGGCAATTAATCCTTCTCTCCCCATCCCTCCCCGGTGGGTCTTCCACCCCAAAACCAAGGCTTGGCTATGGGGCAACATGCACAGCCTCTTCCCGTCCCTCTCAGTGTGTTCCTCCTGCCTGCATGCAGGGAGGGATGACAGCGCTTGCCATAGAGGTCCCCAAAAGCAGCCAGGAAGGCCAGGGACAGCGACAGACAGCATCTCCCTAGGGCCCAGCAGGGTCACCAGGACAGATCTCTGAAGGTATTTGAAGGGACATACAGGCAGGAATGAAGGAGCAAAGACCGCTGAGTGCATTGGTTGTATCAGTGTTGGCAAATGAAAGAGCTGATGGCAGAGGAAAGGGTGGAGAGGATGAGAGAAAGGCGAGAAGTAAGCATGAGATGGTGAGGAGAGAGCTGCCAGGCTCTGATCTCCGCTCTGCACAGCCGGGAGCAACTAGAGCTACTCTGCCTGCGCCCTGCGGGGACACTGGAGGGATGAAGACGTGACAAAGACCAGGCTATTTTTTGCTAAGGTTACTGTCACTAATAAATGGAGACTCTCCCTTGCCACGTGTCCCTGTTCCTTCCAGCGTCTGGGCATTTGGCATCACCCTCCCAGCGCAGCCCCGCCGGTAGCAGCCTCGCTCGGAGCTGACCTGCGCTCCCTCTGGAGCGGCGAGACTCATAAACAAGTCCCATGAAATACGGCGCAGAGGGGACGGAGAGGCCGCACAGGCACCGGCAGCTCTCCTCCAGCCCTCTCCCCAAGCCATGACTCAGCCCCCGATGAGGCAGGAGCAGGGCAGAGAGCCCCATCCGTAACCTGGGATGGATGCTGTGGAGCGCAGCCGGCATCCTGGGGGCTGCCTTGCCTGTGCCCTCCGGCCAGCAGCAACTGACTGCTGCCTGTGCTGCTATGGCAAGTACAATGGGAAAAAGGGGGCTGAAGGGGAGGCAGAAGGAGAGCTGGGTCCTTGCAGCCCTGCCACGATCTCTCAGCACCGAGATAATTGCCTGCGGTGACAGCTGAGGTCAGGCATGACGGATACCTTGGGAAGAGCTCCCAGCTCTGAGGCCTCCTTGTAGCAACCCAGCTCAATACCATGCTTGAGAGGCAATTTTCCTGATCTCCTCCAGTGCAGGCTCTCTCTGGATGGATCAGGGCCCAGGCAGTGATCCTTTGGGTATCCCTGCCTTTAAACTCCATGTGTTTAAAAGTGCAGCCCCATCCAACAGCACTACACACAGGCTGTGACCCCCAGGGAAGGAGGGGGAGTAACAGGGTACCAAGCTTGAAGCCCTGGAGCTCTCATGGGGTGCAGTGAGCGCACCCAGGCAGAAACTGCACCCACCTGGGGGTCAGTGGGGCACATACAGACCTGCTCCTGCCCTTTACCCCCTCCATGACCAAAGGAGGCTTTTCCACCTTCCTCCTCCCACTCCCTGCCACCCCATCCTACTGCACCAGGGATGCAAGGAGCACCAGGCAGCCCCACTTAATCTGCTGTGGCAAAGAGGCTGGGGAGGGGGTGCCCTGCAGCCCTTCTATATGGCTGAGAGGCTGGTGGGCGCTTCCTGGGGCTGGCAATGGCTTCATTCCCCGCTCTGCAGTGAGGCTTTACTCATCCCTCCCCCTAGGAGAGCTGCACATAGGGCACAGAGATGTCAGGATGAGACATGGCGCGTGATGCCACCAAACTGGCACCTGCGGGAGCGAGCATGTGCCCGTGCAGGAGGGAGCAGGCAAGGAAGCAGCAGGCAACATGCTCAGAGGCAGCTCAGGCTGCCCTCTCCCCAGAGCTGAGCGCGGAGGCTGACAGGATCATTACAGCTCCTATCTGGGCCCACTGGCTCGTCCCTCTCCCCTTTGCCTTTTGCATAATGGATAGGCTGTGAGTAATGGGAAATGGCAGCCCAGCCGCGCTTGCTGGCAGCCCCTTAATGAAGAATATGGAAATCTCATCAGTCCAATCAGGCCAGCAAATGAAACTGCTTTCCCCCGCCGATGTGAGCAGAAGGCTAACGACCCACTCTCCCCAGCTCCATCCCTCTCCCAGGAAGCCTCCCCTTCTCCTATCTGTGTTGACAAGCGAGCCGTGAACTTCATTTTTCTGGCAAGCAGAGCCCCAGCTCATCTTCGTCACCCCCTTCCTGAGCCTTGGGCCAGCAGGTGTTCCTGCCCTGAGCCTTCCTCTTGCTCCTGCAAGGAGCAAATTCACATGGAAGCTCCACCACGGAACTGTGAAATACTGTCCTTCAACTTGGCTACCAACATTGCCTGGTAGTTTGGCTTGTGTGCCCTAGCAGGATGTCTGGCTGAGGAAGTCTGGCTTAGTCCATAGTGGGACCCAAGATGAGGTCAGTAAAGGGATCTCAGTTCACCGCAGGATGTGTGGAAGGATGGTTGCCCTGGATAAGGGTCTGAAGAATGCAGGCTCAGTTCTGCTGTGGACTCCCTGCACTCCTGTTTGCCCAAAATCAGCATCAAGACTTCAAAGCCACACCTATTAGGTCCAAAATGTGGCCAAAAATAGGTGTTTGTGCATCACCTCACACCAGCGGGTCCTGAGCTCCCTGGCAGCATCCTCCGGCCTTTGCAATGCTTCAGGCTGGGGAGAGCTGTGACATCCTCCCCTGCTTCTGCCTGCTCCATGGGCAAAGGCAGGAGGCTGGCAGGGAAATGGCTGCTCACTGGTTTGGGGGAATGTTTAATTACTGGCTTTCACAGCCTGAATGCAGCTCCTAAACTGATGGTGCACTTCAGCTGTGAATTTGCCCACAAGCACCGAGGTGGGTATATGTTTTAATAAAATCCCAAGCTATGTATACACCCAGGGTATTCATCCACGCATAAATATAGCCGTAGCATGCGCTTTTTGTACAGCAGAATACTAGCTCAAGGCTGGAGGAAATAATTCGTTTTCATGAGTTAAGATCATATCTGGAAACACCTCTAACAAGCCAAAATCAGTGCAGCGGCTGAGCTGGCGCTGGTTCCCAGCGCAAGCTGTTTGCACACACCAGTAATGATGTGAACGGTTCCGTTCAACGGGCTGATCAACATCAAACCATTGAAATTAAAGGCTGAGGAGAAGCAGAGTCATAAACATTTATTGCAACACTCTGCATATCATCAGCTGCTGATTTGGAGGCAGTGGAAATGCACAGCTGAAATAATAGGATTTATCGGAGACTGAGATGAACTGTCCTTGATGGATGGTTGTAGAAGGGAAACAATGTGCCATCTCCAGCACAAGGCCATTCCTAAAATAAAGCAAGGGGGTGGGGGATGTTGCCTTTATTAACACTAATCCCTCATGATTTTAGAGCCCACACCAGCCGTCAGACCCAACCACAGCTGAACAAGGAAGCCAGCTTGAAGATGATGCATTGGAATATCCCGGAGGACTGGAAATCAAAGTTGTGGTCTCTAAACGCCAAGTGTGTAATTTGCTGGAAAGCTGACACTGTTTCTGCTTTGTCTTGATGTGTTTTCCATTTATTTGAGCCCCTTTATATTTCTATCTCCTTTCTTCAGACAGAAAAGGCGAATCTAGGAATTTATTCAGCTGGATTTTCTTCCCTATTTTTTCTGTTGCTGCAGTGACACAACTCGAGTTCATTAATAATGATACAGACAATGCGCCTTTTACTCCAGAAGCACCTCAATCTCCTGCCACCCACCAAAGCAATCCACGTCCACCTTTGGGGGGGGACCCACAGCTGCCATTCAGGTTGAGGCAGGAACCGATGGCGCTCAGAGCTCAGTGCTGCTGTAATCAAATTGTCTCCTGTCACCTTGGAGCACCCTGTACTGCTCCTCCAGCTAACGGGCTGGGAGGAGGAGGGTGCTGAGAAAAGCATTGTCAGAAGAAAGCAGGAGGAAAATCATTTGATGGATTTTTTTAACATCTTTTTCTTTCTTTTTTTTTTTACATTGATCTGAAAATTGAGGTTATGGATTGGTATTTAAAAGGGAGCTTCAGATAAAAGATCGCTGTCTTTCTCACTAGAAATGACACCAAGGAAATATTTCCATACAAAAGTCTCTTACTTACAGATAATCCACGGTGGTTTATGTGCATCAAAGTACCCAATACCTGAAACAGGAGATAAAACCCCATTTGACTTTATCAGATTTACAAAAGCTTTGGCGGCACTGAACATCTGCCACAGGCCCCTTGGAGAAGAACTACCTTGTACATTTGCACCTAAGCCTCTCCTGGTGACCCCTGAGTGTGGCTGGATGCAGAAAGGCTGCTGCTGCGGCAAACTGGCCCTCATCTGCCTCTAAAAAGGGGAGCTGAATTACAGCTAACACCTTGTCAACTCCATGGCACTGATAGGACAAACCCACCTGCACCGAGGCAAGAGGGAACGCAGTGACATTCCTGTCCCATCTGAGGCACCCCTGACAGCCCAAAATTTAATGCAACATTTATGCCTTATTGGTGTCTTTTCTACCTCCTTGACACCAGCGCCTCTGATAAAAGAAGCCTCCCCAGGAGCCTCTACTATACCTCATTCTTCTTGCTCAAATGGGTTCAGAAGGGACATGCTTTTGTTTCCACCAACACAGAGCTGAAAACAAAAAATACCCAAGGCTACATCAGTATGGGTTGTGGGTGGTTGGAGATAAATGGGTTTCCTGCTGATTTGTATGTCCTAATGCCTATTAACTGGTAATCTGTCTCTACCACTTCTTGCTTTGCCTGACAGGTTAAGCCCACATGACTTGACAAGACGTTAGTGGCAGAAATTCTCTTGTGCCAGCCTGCCACAATTCTCACTCCTGCAATTCAGATGTCCAGTGATCAGCTGCTGTTAAATGCAGCATTTGAAGTCACTGCACCACATCTCCTCCCTGAGACCTCGAACGCAGCGCTCTGGAGGTTGTGAACTATGTACAAACAAAACAGATTTCTATGAGATGAGGCTGGGAGCAGTGAGTGACTAAGGCAGCCTGTGTGGGGGATGCAGGGTCACCTGTCCCTCCATGCACAGAGGTCCCTGCAGCACCCCCTCCTCCCTGGGGCAACCCTACTTCACAGACCTTCTTTGTGAAGGTGAGAAGCAGCCCACAGGATACCTGCAGGAGCTGGGATGGGGTCTGGAGGGAGCATTTTCTACAGGGCTGCGATGGTCTTGCCTTGATGCTGCGGGTCCCAAGACCAGCTACCACACAGTGTTCTTTCCCAGAGTGGCCTGGGGCTGTAACCCGGTCTGGAAGATCTAGGAACAACCTCCCTGTTGTATTTCCAGGCAGAGGAGCAAGTAACTTCTGATCAGTAACTCTGGGTGAAATCAATTTCTGCTGTTCAAAGGATTAGGAGCCTAGGGCTGAACTCATCAGTTAGGCTCTTCATACCATCAGAGGGGAGGGAGAGGCTGCTACAGAAGATGAGTCTCCTCTTGCTCAAACACATCTTCTCTCTTCAGAGAAAGCTTCAGATGAAACAGCCCACATTTCTGAAGAGGAATCACTTCTCTGGATGTCTCTAGATGATTACTGCAGAGCCATTCTGCTGGGCTGGGTGGCACATGGAAGAAAAGGGGTGGCTGGAAGTTGACATCCTTCTCTCTCCCATCGTCCTGGCCCCTGTGCTATTACTGGGTAAATAGAGGAAAGCTCACAGGGCCACTTACCAGCTTGCACCCTATGTCACTTCTTCCTGTGCCTTAAAACCTTCCCTAACAGCTGTTTTTTTTCCCCTCCCTCTTGTGCTTTAAGGGTCCCTGTCTCAGCCTTTGCTCTTCTTCCTCAGCTTGTCTTGCCTTCTCCCAGCCTTCTAAGAACTCTGTTCCCATCAGTGGCGAGAACCTCAGTTCTCATTCCTCCTTCTTGTCCAGAAGCGGTTTTCTTCTGCTGCACTTCCCAATACAGATCTATTTGTGAGTATACCTGAGCCTGGTTCCTCCTACCTGCCCTGAGCCCTACGCAGACCCACAAGGAGAAAACATAAGAAACATGAATGCTAATGCTTTCAAATGCAAGAGAATGGACTTCTTTCAGCGTGGCTTCATGTCTCAGGGGTTGCTCAGAAGCCGTTTTCAAGCACTTCAAATCACATGATGAAATTTGCAGCTCTGCGCCTTTTGAAAAGGTAAATTAATGCTCAGGTAACCCGTCCAAAACTGAGGGGTCAGCAGATTGGGGTGAGGGAGGCCCAGGTGATGGAGGAGCCATGGGAAAGCGCCTCCAGGCCTGTGCATGATCCCTCACTGCAGCAGAATCATTAACCCCTGAAACACATATGTCAAACCCAGCTCAGGGATTACGCCTGTGGGCATACTCTGTTTGGCCCAGGAAGACTTGCCTTAGCAGCAGCGTTTGGAAAGACCTTGCCAAGCCTGGATGATGGGAAAGAAGGGCCGCTGTGTGTTTCTGTTTGCGTTGACACATTTGTCCCATTATTCATGGCTGGTGTGCATTTTGCTTCCACTTGGTTCCCAGCTTACTTTATAGCTGAAGTTTCATTCCTTCCAGGCAAGCCATATTGAAATGGTGCCAGTGCGATAGTCCTTTGTCAAGAGCCAAGTGGGCATTTGGTTTTTGTTGGCGCTAGTCCCAGAAGAAGGTGTCTGTGGTCTTCAATTGTCTGTGTTGCCTCTCCTCTCCCCTGCCCAGCTCACTAATCACTTTTCAGCTCTACTAGCTGATTCATTTTATTCAACTAGACGTGATGGAAGAGTAGGAGTCTCAAAGACAAGTGTTATGAAAACAGGTGTCCAGGTTTTTTTCCTCCAACTTCTTGGTTTCCTCCAACTGAAGTGAAAGGCTACGATGCCTGAGCTCACTTTTAATTAGACTTCAGATAATCCAACTAGGAGAGAGCAATAGCATATAAATCCATTTGGGGCTAAAGATAAGCTTCCAGCAGAGCCTCTCACCACCCATAAGACACTCAGCGTCTCTGCCAAGAGCTGAAGGCTCTTCTCTGATGCCAGAGCAGGTAGGGAAGAGTACCCCAGAACGGCTGAGTACTAAAGGAGGACAGTCGTGGGATGCTGCCTACAGCAGGAGCCACTCGCTTCTCAATGAATCCTTGCTCAGCCAAACAACACTGACTTGGGCTTTATTTCCTGTTTATGCCCACAGCAGAACTGAAGAAAACCCAGGGCCCATCCTGCCCAGCATCCCGTCTCTGCCTATGCCTTTTGCTTTGCACAGCTGCCCTGAAAGCAGGGCAGCGTGGGCCAGCGTACACTGGAAACAACGCTGCTTTGCCAGTAACAGGTCCTCAAAGACTTCTGCCCAAACTACGGAGTTATTTGCCTTCTCCTAAGACACTGCAAGGTCTGAAGGTGAGGAAAAGTAGTGATGTTATGGGGTCCACCTCTGAACCCAGTCACAGGTTAGGTCATGTCAGGCAAGTTTCTCTGTGGGGTTTTGGCTGCTATTGGATCTGTTCAGCAGGGCAGGAAGACAAGGCAAAAGACTTGCCTTTCCTTCACAAAGGCGACAAGTCACTGCACCTGCATTGCTTCTGCCCTGCAATGTAGCACTGAGGAGGTGCTGCTGTTCTCCCAGTGACTGGTACAAGGAAAGCAAACCGTCTGTCCTCTGCATTTGATATAAAGCTTTCCACAAACACCAGCTAATGGGAATTCCTCAGTGGTGTCCCTGGGAGCTTCAATATTGGATGTCAAGGCAGTCTTTTGTCTTCTCAGCAGGCAGTTGGACCTGATGTGCTTAACCCTTTCCAGCCTGAACCAGAGGGCACAGGACTGAGTGTGGCAGGGTCTGAGTGGGCTGGGGCGTCCTGCTCCAGCTCTCTGAGGTGCTTGGCTGCTCCATGCCCCAGCCTCAGCTGCACAGCACCTCTGCTCCTGCAAACTCAGTGCACCTACAGCCTCATTCCATTGGCAAGGAGCCTCGGAGGATGGTGATCCCGGAGGACTGAATGTCTCACAGCTCAGAGCTGGCAGACACACAGGGCACGCTGAAGGGTTTTGTTTGGGCCCGGTGAGAGCAGCTGTAGGCAGGAGTGGGTGAGCAGGGGAGTTACAAAAAGAGAAATAAGGAAACAAAAGGCGCGTTGGGGCAGAGGGGGTATGTTTGCAGTGGGGGAGGGCAGGAATTTCTTTTCTTTGCCCGAAAGTCTAAAGTGCTTTTCTTTAGTGCCTATGTCGCTGCATGGGGCCTTGGTCAATAACATTCCTCCCTCGCCCTGCGGAAGGAGACGGGCCAAGCAAGACGCGGCTGAATGAAATTCCTCTCACCTCACCCCGTAAACATCCCGAGAGTCTGGCCCCATTATGGCTGGGTACAAAAGTCTGGGTCCGAGGCCGAACAAAAGGATGGGGAAGAAAGTGCAGGTTGCCAGGGCAACGCTGTCCAGGCCGCCTGGTTTTATCAGCAAGGGGCCTGGGTTTTCTGCCTGAGTTACAGGAATCTGAGGCAATTTATTTCCACCACAAGACAGAGGCTTTAGAGGGCAGGGTGGTGAGGCTCCGGCTTCGCCTTTGGTGTTTGCAGCGGGGCAGGTGAGTTGGGAGCAACTGACGCAGTCTCCAGGGAAGCCACGCACCCAGGCAGCAGGCAGCATCCTGGGAGATGCAGGGAGCAAAGAGATGCCTAAGGGCTCTCCTGCAAAGGTTAACACAGTGGTAACCCTCCAGTAGGTCCATCGCACCTGCCCATTACAGGACATGAGCTCTGTCCCAGCCTCCACTACAACACAAAGAGCCAGCTCACTGAGGAGGGATTTACCCCCTTCTCCCCGATCAGGGATCCCAGTGCCCCAGCAGGATGAATTAAACTGGGGAAAGCTGGTTTTCAGTAGCCTCATGGAGAAGGTTTTACAGTTTAATCAGAACACACTTTGTTATTTTCCTTCCAGGTGAAGGCTGCAGACTCCCAGGTCTAGCATTGTCCCCACTAGAGAGGATCTGCTCCATCCCCAGATTGCATTAAAGTTGCCTCTGACAGGCCTAGATTGCAGTAGGAACATCTGGGGCCCAAAGCCTGAGAGTCAGAAGAAGCAGGACTGCCAGGTCCTCTTGGCATGGCATTTAGAAAAGCAAATGTAAGACCTCAAATCTGTCTGAGCCCCTAATTGAGGACGAGATCTGAGATGTGTTTGCCTTACATTGACAAGGAAGAGTTTAGCTATGGGAAATCCAGTTCTAACTGGATCTATACACTCATTTACCAGTTTTGGTGACAAGAGGGATGCTACTTTGGAGACCTAGAAGCAGCAAAGATAACATGGCAAGATGAACTGCGATAAACCTTATGAAAGATACTATGACACAGGGGAAAATACTACTCAGGCATCAGCTCAACACGGTAGGTTTATTGAGTGTCAAGGATGTTTATGATGGGGCCCCCAACGAATCTGAAGGAGATGACAGTGCTGGGTGTAGGGTCAACATGCAAGATAGAGGATGACAGTATAAAGACGGAATGGTATAACATAACAAAAGACAATAATCAGATGCACTGATGCACTGCAGCCAGGACAAGCACATATCTGTGGCTTCCAAATAAAATAATGTGCCAAACTGCTGATGTCGTGGCAAGGTTTCCAGAGGCCAAACCTAAACCTCTCACAGAAGAGAAAGCACCACACTGAAGATTGTAAACGTAATACCCATTCCTCCTTTGCTGTCTGTGGGCTTGGGAAGTTTGTAGGATAGGTCAGTAGCACGCAAAGACCTGGAAGAAAACTTGCAGACCAGCATGGATAAATGGCTGGAGGAAAACCAGCCCAGCGTGCCACAGAAAGCACTCAAGCAAGTCAGCCTGCTCATCTCAATCTATCTAGACAGATTTCCAGACACATGCAGCAAGCTGTGCTGAACGGAGTAACAGGGAAATTACTAATTAAACTGAAGATGATGGGATTGGTGGAAGAAATAGAAGTTGGGGGCAGAAGCTGTACCTCTGGACAGAGGCGGTAGCAGGGTGAACAGAGTTCACCACTGGAGTTTCTCTGGAATCAATCCTGGGATCGATCTTGTTTATTCTTTCCATGAATGATGTTGTCATAAGAAGTGGAAGCGCTTAGGTTAAGCCAGCTCATGACGCAGAACAGGGAGGCACTGTGAATGCAGAGGAGATGGGAGATCAAACAGAAGGCAGCAGACAACCTTGAGCGTGGAGACGCAGGAAGGAGTTGAAATTCACCCGCACGAAATGCAAGACTAATCACAGGGCTGGGGATATTTATGCTAGACAGGCAGTGTGTCAGTTGGACATGACTGAGGAGGAGGTGAACTTAGTTGTAGCAGTCATGGGTGATTATAAACCACCAATGAGCTAAAGGCACAAAAACGGCGAATGAGACCCAAGGGGCCTGGGATATTTCCAAGAAGAAGATTATTAATAGTGTTTGCACAGGACTGACAAGACCTTGTCTAGCACTGGTAGCAGTCCTGGGCAGGTAGGCTGAATTCACACTAGAAGCAATGCAGAAAAATTCTCTGAGTGTGATCAGCAGAATGGAGATCCTATTTCACAAGTAAAACAAAGGCTGGAAGGAGTTATCTCCTCCCTTGGTTTATTAATCAGGGTGGTGAAAATAGCACATGGGAGGAAGAAAAGGCGTATAAAATAATGGGTGATGTTGGCACAAGAATAAGTGATACAAAAGCACACCAGAAAAAGTAATTAGAAAGCAAGGATCTTGACAATCCCAAAGACCCTGTGTCTCCATCCCACCTGAAGACACCTGTGCTCTTGCCTTCTGAAGGATCTCTTTTGCAGAGTGACCGCTTGTGCCCTGCTCCTTTTCCCTCCCTACCTCTGCGTCTGGAAACCGATCCCCACTTCAACTTTAAAGAGGGAAAAAGAAAAGGAAAGCCAGCAGACTGGGCCTTTTGTGCGGCAAAGCAGATTAGGGGCCTCCCAGGGACTTGCAGCTTGTGCTCAGAAGAGGGAAGGGCTGGGAGACAGGGAGAGAGAGGGAGGCAGAGAGGGAGGGGAGGATCCGCTCTCATCTGCGCTGGGTGAAACTCAGACCTGCCTTTGGTCTGCTCAGCAAACCCTTTTTGTCCATCTTCCTTTCTTCCTCCCCCCACCCTGTTTGACACCGTGGATCAGCATCTTGGGAACTAGGATCTTTTCAGTTCCAGCAATGGATTTAATTCCCGAGACGTGTGTCATGTTCCCCCACGCCCATGCTGAATCAGGAAAGCATTTGCCCAGACAAAAGCCAAATCCCCCTCCTAGGGGTAATCAGGAAGAGGGACCCTGCAGTGGCCTCTGCTCCAATGACAAAAGGTTCCTTGGGTACAGAGAAGCAGGTTAGTTCTGCCATGGATTACAGAAACAGCTGTGGACAGCAGGGATTAGCCACCACCTATGTGATCACACCACCTGTGATGAAGGCTGCATGTCTCCAGTCCCAAGGCCAGGAGGACACATGCCAGATGCTTTGTGCTACCTTTCTGCCCAAGCTTGACCTTTGAGGTGTTTTATTTTCAACTCAAATCCCCCCCCCCCCACCCCAAGTGCCTAGATCCAGGTTTGGACAATCTCAGTCTCTTTTAATTTGGAAAGACTGATACCCTCTTTGGTTCTGGGCTGTAGGAAATGACCAGTGAGCACATAAAGGTATGGTGGCTGGGTACACCCAGGCTCAGAACTGCTCCTCATGCAGTAGCTTGGTTACACAGCTCCTTCCACACTGGTGTGATCTTCATTTTGCAGGTGACTGCCATGGGGCTTTCAGAAAGACTCCTGTCTTGAAGGGAAGCTGCTACACCTTTCCAGGTGCTCTGTAATTTCCCACCTGAGGTGTGTCCATGCAGGGCCCCAGAAATCCCATCCCTTTAGCCCTTCTGGGCTGCAGTTATGTCCTCAGTAAAACAACCACAGCACAGACCCATCCTCAGGCAGGGGAGCTGCTAAGCTAAAATCATTAACAGTTTCGGAACATTCAGCTATTTTAGTGAACTCAATTGAAAAGCTTTTTAGGAGACTAATAATCTTACCTCCCTAGCAGAGATTGAATAATGTGCAGTAAATCCTGCCTAAGGCTTCAGGCACTGAACAACACAATGGAAACGGAGCAGTGCAGGACTTTGTGCTAACCATGCAACGTCTGTCCTGAGCGTGGGATGAACAGGGGTCCTCTGGAAAACAGCTCAACTGTGTAATTAACATGCAAATTAAAAACCAGGTGTCATAAAAAAATTAAGGTCTGTGCAAATGACTTTGAAATAGCATTTCTCCTGCTGCAACCAGATTGGCCTTGGGGTAATTTGCATGCACGTTTTGTTCTGTAATAGGCACCTATACTGTTCTTTTTTGCCAAAAAGGTTCTCATTTTGGCCAAATTCGAGTGTATTTCACAGGGACAGCAAGAGCTGGGAAGAACAAGAGCTTCTTGTTGAACCAGCTCCAGGGTCCGTCCACAGAGCCCTGCTAGGAGCACAAGGGCCAGAGACAGAACTGGAGACAAGGCTACACATGGGTCTCATTGCAGAGATGCAACTGGAGATGGATACACCCATAACGTAGCTCAGGGAAAACCAGGGGGTCCAGGTCCGAGTTTAACTGGTGCTCCTGGAGCAGAGTGTGTGCGGGGACAGCCTAGGCAAGGCTGGTCAGGGCCACTAAAGCTCTCAGGCCCTGACAATATGAGCTGCACAGCCTTACTGGAAGCAATAGAAATACCTTAAGCAAAACCCAACAGGTAGATCCTACTCACGCCTCTGCTAGTAACCACCTGAATTATCCTTGGTGCCCTCTTGCGTATTGCTTGCATCTTGGGAAGAGGGGGAACTGGAGCTGGGAATCAGTGTTTCCAGGGGACACAGCAAACATACCAGGCATGCCCAACATGAAATGGGATCTAACAGGGAAGAGGAGAGGGAAAGTGGAGGGGGATCCATTATTCATGAAGGCAACAGTAGTACAACACAGCCTCCACAGACCCATGCAGTGTTGGATAAGGTTACTGCAGAAACAAGAGTTGGTAACAGTATGCCAAAGCTCTGCTTCTTGGGTGCAGAATGCAGAGAGGCATTGAGTCCTGTTCTTCCCTTTCCATAACACTCTCCTGATGTACATGACAGCAGAAATACGCTGCTTCAGAAGCTCTACTCATGGTCCTTGATGAAGACTTAGGAAGTTAGAAGCCCAAAAAGCACAGGAAGATGGAGAAGCAAGAGAGACGGCAGACAAGTGAGATCAGGGTAGCAGAGGAGCAAAGGAGCCATTCATTCAAATCATATGGCCACAAGCTTCTGGTGAGCCAGAGGAAGAGCCAAAGCTCAGAGGAGAGGGTTCAAGAGCTTTGGCACAGGCTCCTGGATTGCTGTATAAGAACCTCTTGCCTCTCTATGTGTGTTACCTGCTCCCCTTCTCAGCCTCTTACCATGGCTGATCCTCCTTTCCTCAATAGGGAAACCTATCAGGGCTTGCACGTCTCTCAGATTACAGCATCTGTTTGCTCTGGCTCTGCCGTGTCTCACAAGACAATGAATACTATTACATTCTTCTTTTTTTGCTCCCCCCGTTTGCTCCTTTCCCTCTTTCTTCTCCTTGTAACCAGAGACCCTGGCTCCTGTCAGTCAGGCTGGCAGCAGGACACCTCTTACACCTGGATAACAAGCAGGTGGAAATGCAATGCTGACTGTTACAATACAGAGAATACACCTCAGCAGCTGCCCCAGAGAATTAAACATACCTGGATGCTTAAGCAGGAGACCAAGCTCTGACTTTGCAACACTTACTTTGGGAACATCCTGGAAGTATACCAGGATATTCATAACAAAGAGAAGCCAATAGCCCATAAGAACATAGATATTAAACAGGGCTAGGCTGATTTGCAGGGAAGGGGCTGTAGCCTTTATAGCTCATTTCCCCTCAGTGGTATCACCTGCAGCAACTTTACCAGGGCTACTTAACCTGTGCATGAAAAGCTAGCTCTAGTTTTTTTTCAGGTAGCAAATGGTGGTTGTTGTCACTGTAGCTGCCAGAACACAAGGGCTTAATTAGGTTTGTGGAGAAAGAATAGATATTGCTTCCTGGGCACTTGGGGGTGTGTGTGTGTCTATGTGTGTATATAAATGCATCGTAGGTGATGAGTAAGACAAGCATTGAGGTATGTGCTCAAATTGGTATTCTCCTGCTTACCTTTCGGGTCTGATGTATAGGGGAGAGGCAGTGGGGAAGAGGATTATATATTAAAACAGAAACTAGATGTTGGCTGTGAACATGGATTATCTTTCAGGGGGAAACAATCCACTGTTCACTGCCATGCATTTGTTTTGCCTTGAACAGAATCAAACCTGGAATCTTGCAGGCAGTAGAAAGGGCAGAATTTCCTATTCTGGGCAGCTCATGCAAGCAAAAATGTGCGCAGGCACCTGAAATGAAGATGAGCTCTCAACAGCAGGTGAGGAGGCAGCAGCAGTTGTAAACTTGCGCCAGTGGTGTGGTGGCCCTGAGGCTGTAACACACTTGTAGAGGCCGCTTTGATGGACTAGAGTACAGGCTGGACTAGACCCTTGTGCAAGGCTTTTCGATGGTGCTGTAGCAGGTACTAGTATCAGATTAGTGTATGTCATTGCTGTGCCTGGAGGGATGCATGGCTCAAGCACACTGGCTTGGATCATGTCCCAGGTATAGTGTTGAGGCTGCCAGGCACTGCAGCCAGGAACACTTAGTGCTCACCTGGAATATGTTGCAAGATATATTTAGAAGACTTCTTTTATTACTGTTTTTAATTACACCCAGCTTTTCTGATACTCCTGACGGTGGTCGGCCACATGGCGTTGCAAAAACTAAAAGCCCCCATCCAGCGGTGTGTGGGCCCTGTGTCTGCCTTTGAGGCAGGTCCCATCTGGCTGTAATTACTAGCTTTGCATCAGCAGAAGAGTGTAATATTTAAACACAAATGTTAATGTTTGCATGGCAAACCTCAGGATGGAAAGCCCTTGATAATCAGCCTTGCAAGAGAGGAGGTGGGTCTGCTGCAGGTGAGCACTGAGCTTTATGGGTTGTAGCAAGATTTGTGGATTTTCCTGGGCACAGAAGGAAAAGCAGCCCTGAGCCCGGGATGCCTTCATGGCTCATTCCAGGCAGAAGCCCCACACAGCCTTGTAATCCTCATTTCTTGCTTGTATAGAGAGAAGCTGCAGGCAGAAGTGCTCTAACAGCAGGCTACAAGCCATGCAGAGTGGTACTTGCAAGATGGTAGAGAAGTTACTGAAATCGGCACAAGCTCCTTGCCCAGAGCAGTAGCCACCAGGATGGATAACAATGTCTGGTGGATCTCAGCAGCTCAGTGTCCAGCTAACCCCAGAGGAGCACAGGATCTGGCATGTTCCTTGAGTACCCAAGCTCCCAGAAACACAGACAATGTACTGCATTAGTCCCTGAAAAGTAAGACTGAGAACACAGCAAGCACTAGCTGTGACAGGGTGGACCTTATCTCTGCCAGAGAAGGTGGCTGATGGTGAGCCCCAGCCATTCCAAGGGGGCTTCCCCTGTCCTGCAGGGGACCGAGTCTGGTCTTTTGTTTATGAAACTTTACTTCCTCAGTATTCTCTTTTGATCCTTGGGGAAGGAAATAAGTAGTTAGTAGTTCACACTGCTCCACGTGGGATGACAAGAGAACAGCGTTACCTGCTCCCAGGCACCTCTGGAAGGTGACAGTGCTATCTGCAGCATCCTCATTTCAGCATTAAGGTCCAAGGGCAACCTGGCATACCCAAGCCAAATGAGAGTCCTGTTGCTGCTGGTCCAGGTGCCACCTCCTGTAAAGTAAATAGCACTCTCCTGATGGGGAAGAAGAGGCATGCCTGGAGATGGCTCTCATTCCTGATGCCATCGTGTGGCTAGCGGCTGTCTCTTCCTGAGCTTGTCCCCAGCCTGTCACAACTCGTCGTTTCCCGTCAGCAGGAGGCTAGAGCAGATGTAGGATAACAAAAGCCTCCTCACTGTCCCAGGGGGTTTGGGAGCCTCTTCTCTGCCGCTTGTGCACCCAAGGTGAGCCAGCCCTGCTGTCGTCATTGCCTCTTAGATTGCTCATCTTGGCAAACTTTAAAGCTGCATCCTGACAGACCAAAATAAATCAATCAATAAATAAATCGTCCGTCTCTTCTGCTGGATTCTGCAGTTTATTTCCTCAGCACTGATGAAAAATAGTTGGATGCTCAGTAGCTTCATGAGACTAATTATGATAAACGGCCCCATCGCTGCTAATATCCGGCCATTAATTCCCAGATGGAGCTGCAGAAAATGTCAGGAATGGAAATGTCAGCTTTCTAAAAGGACCTGGCAGGTATTGAAGTGGGGACTGGAGCGTCAGCAGAGGAGGGAGTAGGGGGAGAGCTGGGAATTAGCAGGATGACGATACACATTTGAAGCTATAATTCTTCTGACTTAATTGTCCAGTTTCTCTCAGCTGTCTACGCTACAACCATGGCTTCCTTTGGATTTTGCTTACTCTGAGCTCTGCTCCCAGCAGAGACAAAAGATTTGATAACCATTAAATGCAAGACATTTCTGTTGGGGACAGCAAGCTCAATCTTAAGCTTTAGGAATCTCCTTCCTGCTGAGATCCCCAGGAATGTTGCCCTGCTTTGGGGGACAGCCACACCAGTAATTCCCTTTACACTGAGTGTGCAGTGGGCAGGCTGACTTGAAACAAAAGGTCACACCCAGACTCAGCTCTTATTTTCTGGGTTTCACATTTGTATTCGCATTCATGTTTACACTGCTACAATAATCAGCTGCATACAAAAATCAGATGGAAAACAGCAAAAAAACCACTTGGGGCTTTTTTTTTTCTGCTTTCAACAGATAGTTTTTAATGGTTTCTCTGTGTTTGAGAGGGCTCTTTATGGAGAATAGTCACTGCAAAGTGAGAAGGTACTTCAAGAGTAGATGAGCCAGCCAGACGAATGATATAAATGCCCAGATACTGATGGTGCCGTGTTGCTGATGGCAGGAAGTCAGGCCAGCACCTGGTGCAATAAATCAGCTCGTGAACAAATGTCAAGAAGGCATGTTTTGAAGCTGTTCTAAATCCAAAACTGTTGCGTTGTCCTCTTATCTGGGAAGATGTTGCTCTGTCACATTCGCATGCTTGAACCTCTGCTTCTGACAGGCGTACGCGTTTCCTAAGGCCTGGCACAAAGATGTGCTTTGATTTTGTTACTTTGTTCAGCCAACCAGCTCAGACGCTGCTCTGTACAGCTTCTGAAATGGTGGTGGTCAGGTGAGGATCTAACTCAGCTTTTGGCATATGCTTTCTAGTGGGGAAAAAATTGGAACAGGTTAGGGATTCCTTGATGAAATGCCATTGGGTTGAAAGGCTTTTTGCAGGAATCTGTTACTGTTTGTCAGCAAAGGACAGATTTATTTCTTTTTCCCTCAAAATAGATTACTTATGATGCTTACCTGCTGAAAGGACATAAACCATTAAGCCTAATGGTCTGTTCCATATGACAAATTTGAACCAGAGCTCCCTATACCCTGCAGCAGAGCGCCCTTACTAAAGGGAACCGAGGTGTTGCTGTCTTTCTCATGAAGAGCTTTATGTTCATCCGGAAGCTTCAGGGAACATTTCCAGCCTTTCTAAGAAGGGGCAAGTAATTTCTGCTGTTCCTATTCAAAAAACCCCCCAATGCTCCCCTCAGCTCCCTGAAGCACGCAGAATTAATTGGCTGAGGACCTCAATTCCCTGTATGTTGTCTGGGAATGCCTGAGTTGCAAGACTGCTAGTGGCTCTTCAGAACTGTTTTGCAGTGCTTTTAGGATTGTTTTCACCAGGGCTGGGTGATAAATTTCCTGGAAGAGAGCAGGCTCTATCTATAGCCTCCTGAGTGTTTTGCAAGCTTGAAGGGTGTTTATATGTGAATCTGCAATTTTGGAAGAGTGCCAGGAAATGTCATCCTCCCCAGTGCAGACTGGCGGTATATTGGCTTCCCTGTGAGGATGGCCCTGGTACTCTTACCTGTGATGTCTCGTGTTCCAGAGGTCAACAGCCCCCTCTCAGCAAGAGCAAGGCTACAGCAGCCTACCCTTATGCTCCTGAGTACCAGTGGTTAGACTGATAGCTCCATTTTGATGCTGTCACCTAGGAAGATGGGGAAGTGCCTGTACTCTATTTGCTGTGGGAGCTACAGAGCTCAAAGCCAGCACAACATCTCAGGCTACATGAAATCTGGTCATTTATCTGGCTGGGGCTTCTGAGGTATCTAAGGGTCTAATCCCAGGGAATTTGGGAGCATCTCTGCCACTAACCTTTTCTAAAATCAAGGTCCCTCTACAGAAGAAGGTTCTTCTTGGAAAAATCTCCCAGCTCACTGATGGGTGACAGGTTCTTTGCACCTGCAGCCCTATGCAGAAGATGCCAGAGTTGCATTTGAGACCATTCTGGCCAATTCTGCTGAATCAGTTGTGTAAGAAATGCCTACTGCCAGCTTCTCTGCCCACCACTGCTGAGATCTCCTCACGGAGGCTTGCTTAGCTTTTCAGTTATCACCACCACTTCCTGCCTGCTCAGGCTTGGCCTTGGTAATCCTCACTGTCATCTTCCTGCTTCTGGCCAGCCCCATGCTTTCTCCACACTTTGCTCGGAGAAGCAACCTCTGCCTGCAAATTCCTTGGGGAAGCCCTCTGGCTGGATTGATGGAGTGATCCCAAATGTGAAAGAACGCGCCCGGGGAAGATGATTTGCTGTGGCACAGCGGTGGAGGTGAGAGAGAAAGCTCATCAACAAAAATGTCACTACCTGGGTCAGCCTCCTTTGGTTTTGAGGCTGCAGTGAAAGCTGTGTTTGGAAAGGACAGAATTTGCTGCTGGCTGCTATGAACTGCTCTTCCAGTTCCAGCCTGACTGAATTCAAGGTAACAGCCTTGTGCTGCGTGCGCTGTTGAAAGGAGCAGGAATATAAGGTGAATCTGGCTTCTCCTTCCCAGAATCAAACTGCCTCTTCAGGAGAAGGGAGCAGGCAGCATAAAGACAGACCTTGTCCTGACTCTCCCTGCATTGTGACTTTCTCGCGGGTTTGCATTTTGAGGTTCAAGTCTAAGGAGTTGCTGTCAAGCGTACTGTTAGCATTGTCAACATGTGGTGTTTTACTCTAGATTAATGCTGTATCATGTGTGTGGGAACACGTAGGTGTGGAGACAGAAATCTGGGGCCTTATTCTTCAGTGGCCTTGTGCTTGGAGGATCATTGGCACCTTCAGCAAAATGTGTGTGGGGTGCATATGGAAATACTGCTAAATCTGAAGGGCCTGCCACCCACATCAGGTAGTGCAAGTGATGAGACACAACAACTCGTGCATCATCTCTGAGGTCCAGAGAGTTGGGAGTTTTAATATCTTATTATTCCTCCCATAACTAGAGTAAGGCTGTTCTCTGTAGAAGCGAGCTTTGGTGTGATTAACTGCCCTGGCCATGGTGTTTCCTGAGCTATTGGTTTGGGATAGATGCATGAGATCTAAAGGAGCGAAAGTGGATGGCACAAAAGGTGGCTGCAACAGCTCATGGACAATAAAAGAGGGATGCTGAACTCTTCTGCCGGGAATGAACCATTAGCACATGTCATGTATTTCCCAGTGCCAGCTCGCATCCTAACACCTACTGAAACTGTTTTGATTCTCATGTGTGATAAGTGGGTGAGATGAGAGGTCTCCCTCACTGTGAGTCCAGACTCTGCTAACCCCTGTGCACGCTTTCACTACACCAGCAGTCTGGCTGACTGGATGGACATCATTGTTTAACTGAGAAGAAAATTAACTCTATCCCAGCTGAAACAGCGGTAAGCTCTGCTTTTCTTCTCCCAAAACAGCCTTGCAGGTGAGGAAAAATCCTATGTTAAGTCACTGATCTGCCTGTTTCAGCAGGGACTTGGGAACCTCTACATGGACAAATGTTTTTTGGGGAACTAAGCATCACCTGCCATTACAGGCAGATCTGTGGCCTCAAAAGAGCCCACAGAAGAAAAGGAGCAGGAAGGAGAGCTGTCAGGAGAAAAGACCTTTCATTCTGACCCTGCTGGGGACAGCATCTCAGCTCAGACTGATATGAGAAAGAGAAAGCATGGAGATGCTCAGCTGTGCCAACTGCCACCACTGCCACCTGCTTTTTGCAAGCAATTAGGTCTCACGCTCCCCTGCCTGGCCATCCTGGCCTAAAGGGGCACCCATGGAAGCAGGACATGGTGTCAGTGGACCCTGCTGCAGGGCCTGGAGAGGGTGGCTGGGCACGCAGAAAGCCCTTTTGAAGGCAGGCCGTGTGCTGTCAGTCATGTGGCAGCCCATGGCCGTGCTTTCTGTTCTGGCCTGGTGGGTCTGTGAAGGCCCAGCCAGTCGAAACCGCTCGGCTTTCATCTCCTGACTCGCTGAAGCATTTTGTGTTGAACTTTGAAAGCCTGGCCAAAAATGAAGCACAACTAAGCGCAGGGACGGCAAGGACCTGCTGTGAATCCCAACCTGCTGCAGGGGAGACGGAGCTGGTGAGAAACAGATGGGTATTCTTCCCATGCAGGGGGCAAAGGGGCTTCACCATCACTTCCTCCCAGCCAGAGCATCTGGCATGCGACTCAAGGGCACTTCAGTGAGAGCTGTGATTGTATCAAACCTCATCAAGGCAAGGCAGCATGCGCTCCTTTCTAAAGCAAAGCAATGGGGCCAGCAGTATGACAGAGAACCTACACTTGGGAGGTTCTCCAGCAGCCGCTGCTTTGAGCAGGGCCAGGGGCAGTCCAGCATGAGGTGCAAACCTGCAAAGAGACCTCCCTCCTGCAGAGGGCTGGGCTGGAGAGCACCTTGGCAAGAGCTGAGCGTTGCTGTGAGGAAGCTTTCTTATTAGGAAGTTCTGTGTTTCTTCCTTGAGGCTCTGCCTGCCACAGCCTCCACCTCCCTCTGCCCAAACCTCACATCTCCTTGCTCGCACGTTTTTGGACGGTACAAGTGCCTCTGCCACCCTTGACTCCAAGCCCTTTGCACCCAGTGCCAACCAGGCAGGGAGAGGAGCTCGCTGCCTGGGCTCTGCTGCCTCCTCATGGCACAGCTCCCTGCGCCCCTGGTGCCACCCTGGCCGACCCTCTGGCCCAGTGGGAGGCCATGTCCCTTGGGCCAGCTGGCTGTTTTGTGCTCAGGAAGCCCTGCGGAGCTCTGCTCCTCCGGCCCTGCTCTCTAGGACTTGTACCTGTCCCGGTGCAAAGCTGTGCAGCACCAGGGCTTGCTCGCAGCTCTCTGCTTGCCTGGACACGGCTGACAGGCATGGGGGGGAGGGGGAGCAAAGGGGCTATAGAGCAGCTCCTGCTATGGCTCCCCTCCTGCAGGAGCCTCCACTCGGGTCTGCTTCATTCTTTCCTCTTCCTTCTCCTCCCTTTGCTCTCCCTCGCACTGCATCTCTTGCTTTTACAGTGCCGTTTATGTCGGGTTGGTTTGTTTGGTGTGCGGTTGGTTGGTGATTCGTTTGTTTGCTTTCTTGTGTTTGTTTTTTGGGGTATTTGTTTGTTTGGTTTTTGTTTAAATCTTTTCCCCTTCCCCAAAACAGTCCAAACCTGTTCTCCTTCAACCTCCCCACAGGGCTGGCACTGTTTGTCCCTTCCCCACCATCCTTCCCAACAGGATTCTGTGCCACCTTTCTGTCTGTAGGGCACGATGTGTTCTTGATGATATTACGTGGTGGTAAGTCACACATCCCCACCTGACATAGCCTCCTAGGTGTAACTGATCAAGACTTTCATGGCTACATAAGCTCGGTCAGAGGCAAGCCGTTGTGTAGCTCTACATCCTGCAACCTGCCTACTACAATGGTTTTGGGGATGGTATAAAGGAGGGATCTGCCAGGCCTTCCTGGACAGCCACCGGTGGGGTTGGCGGCCAGCCGGCATGGAAGGTGGCACCAGAGCAGCCCAGCCTCTCGCCTCCCTTGCACAGGGGGTGCCCCCCGAGGTGCTCGGTGGTGGGGTGGCCGAGCCCCCTCACCCTGGCAGCCCTGGAAGGTGAGGACTGATGGTGGCTCTGTGCTGGCGGCGGCCCCACAGCGGTGGATCTCTGCTGGTAGCACTGTGGTGGCCCCGTGGTGATGCCTCAGTGGTGGCTCTGAGGCGGAGCACTCTGTGGTGTCCCTGTGGTGGCAGCTCCGCGATGGCGGCAGCGAGGGCTCCGCAGCGACCTCACGGTGGCCGTACCCGCCCCGCGCTGCCCGGCACCTCAGCCGAGCCGCCCCCTCCAACGGCGCAGTCGGGCCCGCCCCATCGTCCGTTTGCGACCGGCGCGGCGTCGGGCGGCGGCAGCTGAGGCGCAGCGGGCCCCCGGTGCGAGCCGCCCGCCGAGGAGGGATGAGCCGAGCCGGGCCGGGCCGGGCGAGCCGACGACCCCCGCCCGGGCAGGTCCGCCAGCCCCCGGCCGGGAGTGGTTCCGCGGCTCGGGCTCTGAGGGGTGTGGACGGGGGCCTGGCCGTGGTGCGGGGCAGGAGGCGTGGAAGGATGCGGGGCGGAGGGGGGGGGGGGGACGGTTGGGCGGCCGGGGGCACCCGCAGCTGTGGGTGACGGGGGTGTGAGCCCCCTCGTGCTGTACAGGGCAGTGGAAATGGGGAGCGTTTGGGTTCCTCAGACCGTGAGAAGCGGGGCGCGGGTGCCTTGCGCTATCCCATCTCCAGAGTTAGTGTGTGGCTGCCCTTGGTTTCCTGCCTGTAGAGACAGAGGCTGTTGTGCTTCATAAATGAAACAAACGTTGTTGCAGTCACGGTCTAAATGCTTTGTGTGGTGTCTCATAGCACCCGCCATGGCTATAACCTCAAATATGTGGTTTGTCCTTGTCATTAAGGCGCTCTGTGTAACGAGCAGTGCTGCTCGCCATCAGTCTTGCTGTTCCCCCCTGTGTCCTCAGGTTCTAGTGGAGGTTTTGTGGTGCTTTCCCATGGAGAAAGGAATGCTTTTGAAAACGCAGAGGAAAATCAGTTTTGGAACCACACCATTGGAGGGAATGGGCTGCTGTAAAACTCGAAATTACTTTCAACTCCCTTTTTAAGGTAGAGGAGATTTGAAGTGCAGGATAATGTTTAAAGCGCTTTGTGGAGAGCACAGCACCTTGTTTGAGCTTATATGGCTTAAATGATAGGAAGAAAGAATTTCTGCATATTGGTGCCCAGACAGTGCGGTAGTTGGGTTTCTGGCTATCCGCAGGTAAATAATTTCAGATAAATGACTACTAGATTTCAATCTGCTGTTCTGTTTAGGGGTTAGATTATTTTTAAAGTACTTTTCTGTTGCAATTTTAGCCTTTTTGAGCGCTATTTGAAAGAAAAGAGCCCGTTTTGTTAGCTTTGCATCAAAGAATTGAAGTACAGGCAACAGATCAAAAAGCTCACAGCAGACATTGAGCAAGACACGTGGGAGTTTGACTTCTTGGATATGTAAAGCCTGAATTTACCAAGAAATTGTAATTATAGTTTTGCCACGATGACACACAGACGCTGTACCTAATGTGTCAGCAGTGCCGTTACAATATGCTTTCATTTTGAGTAGTTCAATTTAGTGTAGTACGACATACCTGGCATATCTAGGAAACATGTTTTTCAGGTGTGAGAGAGCATGTCTGAACTGCTGGAAAGATAGGTGTTTCAGCAGTCAGGAAGAGATCTTCAAAGGTTATTAGAGCTAAAACTGAGATGGCTGGTGCCAGGCAGATGTTGAAGAGGGGGAAGATGCTCCCTGATGCACAGGGGCAACGTAGAGCAAAGGGTTATTGAGGTGGACGGAGGATCTGCTTTCAGGGAGACAACTTGTCTACTTGCAATGAGCTGAACTCCTTTTTCCCCACCTTTAAACCTCAGCTTGTCAAAGGGGAGCTCCTGCCCTGAGGAGAGTGCTCTGAATAGGAAGGGGTTGAAGACTGCAAACATGGTTTAAACTTAAACCAGGGAAGTTCAAGTTAGATATAAGGAAGAAGTTCTTCACTTTGAAGGTGGTGAGGCACCGGAAGAAGCTGCCCAAAGAAGTGGTGAATGCTCCATCCCTGGAAGTGTTCAGGGCCAGGTTGGACAGAGCCTTGGGTGACATGGTCTGATGTGAGGTGCCCCTGCCCATAGCAGAGGAGTTGGAACTAGATGATCTTAAGGTCCTTTCCACCCCTAATCATTCTGATTCTATGACATACAGCCGGCTTCCTGCCCAGAGTGTGACACTAACAGGGCACTGGGCAGTTTCTCTGCTTTTCTTCAGGCAGTGAAGAAATCCTCAAGCATGAGCTACTCCACGCTGTTGGCAGTTGCTCTAGTAGAGCTGGCTGAAAGCTGCTGTTGTGTGTTCACTGCAAGATGGGAGGTGTTCCCTTCCCCAGGTAGCAACAGCCTTGGCAATCCACACCAGGCTTTGCTGCCCATGGATGTGGGTCTGGGGTCACCCTCAATGAAGGATGGGGAGGACAGCCCTGGAGTCTACACACTGCTTATCATTTGGGGCGAGTGGGAAGGCAGAAGGTGGTGGTGGAGTTTGAGGCTGGGGAAGAGTGAATTGCTGTGCAGTGAACTCCTGGGCTCAGTAGCTAGGCTGAGTAAAAGAGAGAGGGTCCTCTCTTCTCATCGTTTAAGCCAACCTGGAGGCTGTTCCTGAGGGCTGGATGAGAGCACCTAAGCACCCACCTGGCCCTGGAGCAAGCTTCTCACCATGCTCTGGGAAATCTTGCTGGAAGCCCTGGCCACAGCCCAGCAGCTGGGGCAGCAGGAGAGTAGGATTCCCTTTGTATTTAGCAGTTCTTCCGTCTCCAGATTAGCTTTAGCATGCTCAGACAAGCTGCTTTACTTGTCTGTCTGGGGAATTGCTGGGAAAACTTTGAAGGCCTGTTTTCTTTCTTTAGTTTAGGTGGTGTGTGTCAAGCTTTTTGCAGTTACAGACCCCAGACCTTCCCTCTGTGCAGCTGGGAGATCATGGCAGATGGAAAGGTTTGAGCTGGACGCTGAGTAGGGGTTTGTTTGATTTTGAGATAAGTGCTCAGGAAGGACTTGACAGAGGTGTGAGTGAGCACAGGGAGCAGAGCATTGAGGAATTAGGCCTGCGGTGGGCAGGCTGGGTACACACTTCCCCCATCAAAGGAACTCGGCCGTCAGCAGCAGCAGCAGAAGCCGCGTTATTTTGGTTCTAGGCAGAGATTGCCAGTGCAATTGGGAGTGAGCTCCATCACTCTCCCTATTAAAGGTTCAGATGAACTTTGAGTCCTGGAGGTAGCTTTTTTTGAGTTGGACGGGGTTAGGATTCTGGTCCAGGAGATTAAAGTGCAGGTAGGTCCCATTGCCACCTCATCCCTGCTCCCAGGAGGAGGATGCTCAGGTGACATATCAGGAGAGCCACCGCAGGGTTGTTCTGCCTTGCTGCTGTTCTCTGTTCCGGTGCAGCAGGCACAAAAGAGTCCAGCAGTGATTCATCACCTTGGATCTTGGCTGATACCAATCAATCCTGCTGGGCTGCTAAAACAGATATGGCCAGAGCATAAAATAGCTAATAAAAACAAAATCCTCCATGGCAAATTCATTCTTCAGGGTATAAGGTTCCAGTTGCCATGCCAAAGAGAAGCTGAGAGGAGAATGAGTTGAGATTTTCTAGCTTGAAGGAGGGGAGGGGGTATTATTGATCTTGTCTCCCAGGTCTCTCCAGTCTGTTCGTTTACTCCGTTTCACTTAAAGCATTCGCATCATGGTAACTGTGATTTATTATCTGATTTCTTTTTTGATTCAACCTCTCAAAATTGTGTGCTGGCTTGAAGCTGCCTCAATAAACCAGCGCAGTTATTCCCTCTTATTTTCAGCATCCATGTAATGCTTTCTCTGCTGTGTGCACCTGATTCATTCTTGCAGACAGGCAACAAGGTAGAATTGAGAAAGGATTGCCCTCTCTGACTAAGAATATAGGACAGGCGGAGTTTTGACTCCATTCAGGAGCAGAGCAGAGAGGGCATGGAAGGAAGGGACACTGAGGTAGTGTCTCTTGATCAGGATGAGACTCCAGACAGGTACTGTGCCTGGCGTAGCCTGCAAGACCAGGCAAGGTCTTTCTAGTGCTTTGCTGTGGCAAGCTGGAAGACCCCCACATGGCAGCCTGCTGCAGGGGGTGGCCTCCAGAAGTAGGTGAAGCAGATGTGTGGGTCCCAGCAAGGGTGGAGGACACAAATTGTTTGGCAGGCAGGGCTAAATGAGGAGCCTGGGCCTAGCCCTGAGCAGGAATTGGTGAATAAACTGTGTCACACCTGGAGTAGCCTTGAGAGATCCCAAGGAGAGCTTTGACTCAATTTATAGGACTATAGGCTGGGCAGGTGTGTACATCATTATGTTGGTGCACGTGTGTGGAGGCTGGAGGGGCTTGTGGTGCTTGAGCCACAATGTACTAATGACTTAGAGTAGTCATCTCTCTGTTTAGACAAGCCTAAAATCAGGGGTTGCACTATTGTCGTGCTGGAAGTCCAAGGGCTGCTCTTAATTAGTTTCTCTCAGCACATGAAGGCTTTTCTAAAATCAAGCCATAGAGCTGTGGTATTTGCCTGGACTTGCTTCTCGCATGGTGGAAGTGCTGAGGTCACCAGCAAAAATACCCCCTGCAGGACGAGAGAGGGGACCTTCTTGCTAGATTTTAATATTCGTTAGGCGATACTTAAACATCTCTCCTGAATTAGTTAAAGAGTCAGACTTAAACCTGGGAGTAGCTGTGTTAGTATTTAGGCTGTAGCTACTCCCACTGGAGTCAAGTGTGACAAGGTTTTTAAGGGATTTGGGTACAGCAAAAGCATTTCTCTTGTAGTCCCAGTTTACTCAGATTCTTCTGGCAGCCTTTTGAATGCTGCCACAGATCCAGGAAGCCCCTGCTGCTTCAGAAAAGTAGCTTTTCATGTGTATACTGCTGGTTTATACCCTCCAAAATCCATCTGGAACAGTAAAACACTCTCCCCAGGGTTAGTGAAGTCACTGAGTCAGTGACGTGAGACCAGTGAACCCCAGGTCTTGAAAGCAAAGCTTGGTATTGAAGCAGGGGATCGAACTTACCTTGTTACCCACTCATCTTAGCAAGTCAACGATCCCCTGTGTGGTGGGAGGGTGTGGAGGAGTGCCAAAGTTACAGTATTTAACAGGCTTTTAATGTTTTCCACTCTAGCAAGCCCAGGGTTGTATCACAGCATTGTTCTCCAAAGAAGATGGATAAAGCAAAGAAGGATTTGATGAGTTCTCTGGGTGGGAGCCCCAGGCCTCCGGATACCAACAGTGGGGCTTCATGCCTAGACTGCAGTGCGGGAACAAGTTTGTTGGTTTCTGATAGCTGCAAACAGGGGCCAAGAAAACACTTAGCATTTAGACAAAAGATGTATTCTGCTGATGTCTTCACTCCAGCAGCCTCCAACCCTCCAAGGGTAAGTGCAAGGAGCAATTCTTTTCCTACCACTGTCCTTCTAAAGTGGAAAGACCTATAGCACACCTGGTATAGAGAAGTGCAGCTTTCATCCCAGGTCCTAGCCCTTCATTTTGGTCAGAGGCCTTTGTGCAAGACCTTGACTCTTACAAAAGCCATAAGGCTCTTGCTGATGGTAGTTGTGCTGCCTTCCTCAGTGGCCCATGCTATTGCTGTCATGATGTTACCCAGGTTTAGGATGCCAGCATGGCAGGGCAGGCATTGGTTGTGACTGCAGATGATATTTGGAAGTAAAACCCTAATGGACTGCCTGCCCCAGTCCACATCTTAAGCTGACATCAGGCTGTGCTCTGCTGACAAATCCCCTGCCTCTCAGTGCGTTGGGCTGAAGTTTCAGCTGTTTGTGTCTCTTTGAGCCTTTTCTGACCATTACTCACAGTCTCAATTATCCCTAAAGCTCTGGTAAAGTCAATTCTACAGTCTCACTGTCTCTCTGGACCTCTTTAACCCACCCTCTGACTGTGCTTTGTTGTCTTTGACACTTCCCTCATATGCTGCATTTCAGGATGTTTGTGCTGGCCCCCAAATACACCACGCTTTGCTAAAAGAGGCGGACCTAGAGCAGCACACCCCTAAAGGTAAAAATACTGAGAGGAAATGTGATGTGGCAGGAAATGGAGCCATAACTCTTAAGGCTGGTCGCAATGAGCATGCTGGGAACTAGACTGATGACTCTAAGTTAGTGCTTTGCTTTCCTTCTCCTCTCAGTGCCCAGGAATGGTACTTAGCTGTGTGAATGTCTCTGAAAAGTGAATTTAGAGGTGGAGCAAAGTCATCTGACTGGGTGGTAAAACCATGCTTGCTTTTTTTTCATGCATGTATGCACTTCCCCCAGGGTTCAGGGTGGACCATGTTGCTGCTTATGGGAGTTATGGTCTTACAGGCTGTATGCCGGGAGAGCACGCAATTTCTATGTGTTGTCATTGCATATGGAGCCATCAGTGCCCCTTTCCTGTTAAATTGGGACCTGCACATAAGAATTACATTCAGAGGCTAGATGGCCATAGCCAAAATCATGGTACGCTCTCATTTATTCATTCTCCTTCCAATTGCACCCTACAACAGCTTAGTCTCTCTAGATGCAAGGGGTCTTTGTGTATACAGAGCTGCTGGTCCCACCTGCTTACAAGAGCTTGTATCATGGATGCTCAAAAACAGGAAAACAAAAGTTTGCCAGTGCTCTCCTGGCCCCTTGAACACTCTTGGATATATGGATCATAAGCTGGCAGCAGGTGGGGAGAAAGCATACATGTGAGAGGATTTTAGTTTTAGAGAAAGATGGTAACTATATTTATCACCTTCCTGTGCATGGAAGTGACATTTGTTTTCATGAGTGAGGACAAATGACTGCATCCTGAAGTGAATCTTGACAAGCTAGACTCATCCCTAACAAGTGGAGACAGATCTCTATTTATGATCTGCTGCTCCTTCAAGGGGGAAGAAGCTATCAAGCTGAAATGTAAATGCAAATGAAACACTAAGTATTGACATAAATAGTTGATAGTGCACAAAGAGCCGTAATGGATGGGGCCATGGATTTTGCAACAGCGAGGTGACAAAATTGGAGCAGCTGTGCTCCCTGACAACAAGTATTAATCAGGGTCATGTGAAGACCCTAAGCGAGAGATATGAATGAGGCTAAGGACCTGCATTTTAGGAATTCCTTGACCTTATTGTAAATGGTGCATATTGGGATGGACAATGTTTGGATCATATTTGTTACGAACTAGGCACCCTTCCTAAGAGAGATGAGTAGAGAGGAGCCAGTTCAGAGGCCATTTCCTATACTTCCTAAGGAGACAAAGTACAGCTACAAGGGTTGAGTCAGGGACCATTTAGAAAGGTAAAGAAAGGGAATGACCTCTTTGAAGACCCTTTCTGTACCTGATCATCCTGAAATGTGTCTGGCTTCAGTATTGCTGGCTGCTCTGCACAACTACTTTGAAATCAAGGGGTTGCATCATGTAAGCAGAAGCACATGGAGGAAGGTGAAGGATCAGGTCCAAAGCTACCAAAAAACCTACTTACATGCCAGAACCTTAAGTTTATCCTCAGTAGAGTGTGAAAGTTCATCAAATGGAAAGCTCTCCACTAAAATCTATTTTTAGGTCAATGCTTAGCTCTGTCTAGGGAATAGTGCTTTTTAAAGCTTGCATGCAATTACTTAATTTAGGTTAAGCTTGAAATTCCCAGTTTGCTGCTGTTCTATTATTTGCAGCTTGTTTAGCAATATGAACAGTTTGGTTTATTTATGGGGTAAATGACATGGTTTGATTCCAGCCAACTCTTGGAAATGTATACTTTCTGCTTAGTCCAAATTTCCATTGAAAACATTTGGCCGAATCGTGAGGTTGGTGGCTGTTCAACTGAGTTTTTTCTCACACCACTGCAGATGTGAGTGGGAGGTTTGCTTGAGCAGAAACTGAGGAGAGGTTAGTCCCACGTAAGGTGTGAATAGGGACTTCAGCACCTCAAGATGACCTGAGCAGCTTGTTCTCTCCTGCAGCGTTCCTTTACCACCATTTAAAATGAGTTCCTCCCAGCTAGGACTGACTCTTGGTCTCAAGGCCCCCCAGAGCACATGGGGAATCCCACCCCTTTCTGAGAGGGAGGGAAGCCATGCACTGTAGACAGTAACTTGCCCACGATCTTGTAGAGAGTCTGCAGCAAAGCTGGGAACAGAACAGAGCTCCTTAGAGCCCTACCTTCTAAGAAGGTGCATCGCAGTAATTCTCAGTGGAGGCTTTTTCTATACCATCATTTTGATACTGGAAAACCATAAGGACATGTTGTAGTGGAAAAAAAGGTCTTCCTTTCTGTTTCCCTTTTGATATCTACTTGATTTCTGTCATAAAGTTAGTGAAATGACTTCTGCAGGCAGCCCAGGAGACGGCACAGTTCTCCTGTGTGTGTGAATGTAAAGCCGAGTGATGTCTGGTGATTTCAGGTGTGTGTTTCTCTGTCTCTTAGTCACAACTTTCAGGATGCCTGAGGACCTTGGAAGTGTGCTGGATAAGCAAATGATGGGACCAACCACTGAGAACCTCACTAAGTCAGATTTCCCAGTACAATCGTATAAGCCCAAAGTGCAGATTCCTTACCAAGTGCTTCCAGGGCAGTGCCCTCGGAGCATTGAAATAGAGAGGTAGGTAACCAGAAAATGCCTAGAGACATCATTATGGAATGGATAGAGCAGATTAGGGTGTTAATTTCTGCTTTCAAGACTTGACATGTCAAAAATCTTTAGGAAAATACTATCCTGTAAAGCAGTGGTGTCCAAAGTGGGGGACGTGCATTGCAGGGGGTGCACAAGACAATTCATTGGGATGCAGGAAGAAAATATATTTTTAAAGAGTATTTATTATATCTTTTTCTCACAGTTTTTGATTTCCATTTTGGTGTATGCTCTAGAATATAAATCTTGGCATAGCGTATATATGTGTATATAATTTATAAATTGGACTAGATGATCATTGTAGGTATTTATTCTATAAGTGAAGGTAGAAATAGACATGTATGCAGCTCCTTGTGTTCAAAAACTTCTTTACTGATAGGGTACATGATCTGAAAGTGGAGTTGTAGCATGTGAGCCCTTCTGGGTGCATTAAGTGGTTATTTCCCATTCTGATTCAAAACAGGAGGAGACGACTATATCTCAGCTTTGATATTGCACAGCTTTTAGCCAGCAAGGGGATAGACTCCAATCAGCTCATGCCAAGGCACCATGATCCTGACAATATGCCAACAATTCAGGATAAGAAAGATCCTCTCTTTCCCATCTACCTCTCGTTAAAGGTAAGAGAGCACATTTGGCACTTATGATCTATCTCATTGCTTATACCACAGGACAGTTCAGACATTTGCAGGACACTTGGCCATTATTGATACAACAGGCAATAGAACAAGGAAATGCTTTAGAGCAGGCTTGTGCCCTGAAGAATCTCCACAAGATGCTGAGCGTCTTCTGCAGGGGGCCCGCAACTTCCATCTGAACTGATAGTTCTTGAAGGTGCTCCTTGCTGTCATTTGTGTGTCCAAAGAAAAGGTGTTGTTCCGTGTTTCCTTCCGGATGCAGTAGTCTGTGGTTTTATCGCATGAGATCTCTCCAGGTGGTGAGGGTCTTTCCTAGGGTCTGTGCTTCCTAGGAAAGGGCTAGAGGTATAGATATTGTCTGGGAGAAGGCTAGATGAGCACAGCTTTTGTACTTGGACTTTTCCCCATTTTTTGTAGCCATTTAGGACCAGCATGTTAATTTTCCTCTCAGGAAATTTTGTATGGGGTATTTTCTTCTCTCTGAAGTAGGACTTAATTTCACTCGTGCCCTGGCTTTTTAGATATTTGACGATGAGGAGTATGACTGTCGAACTCCAGAGGAGTGGATCTCACTAGGACTGGAACCAGGATCTCATGATAGAAAGCCAGTGCCTGGAAAAGCACTTTTACCTACAGATGATGTTCTTGGACATGGTAAAGCTTGAATGGCTTAGTGCTCAAGTGAGACAATGTTAACAGTTTCAGGCCTGTTCATTGACGGCAGCACTTAGATTCTGATGAATGTAGCTCTGAATAGCAGAAAGCAATACTTCATCTTGACCAGGTTCAGGCAGTCAGAGCAAGAGACCAGGGGTCTCTCCAGCTCTCAGTCCTGCCCAGGACTGACTGCGTCCATATTTTTAGTACTAGCCTCTGCCTTTTGCCCTCCTGTTTCTGTGCCTGGGAATCAGTACAGTCAAAATTTCACTCTGTTGATGTGTAGGTATCATCATAAAGTTGGCCAGCTTGCATGCAGTGTGTTCTGCCTGGATTCACTGCAAGTGCAGGATCAGAAGTCAAGTTCAGACAGCAGTGAAAATCCAAGTAGCAAATCTGAGGCAAATTAAGTGACGTGGACGTTGTTTTCCTGTCACTCAGAGCTGTCCCAATGAGAAGGCATCACTAGGTACAGCTGTATGAATGTCCAGTTATGGCTGCAGCTGATATCAACACAAGTGCACTAGTTGTAAAGCATAGGAACTCGGATGCATATTGGCTACTGCTCTGGAGCAACCTCCTGAGGCAGGGCTGTCTGCAAAACCTAAGCATAAAACAGAAGCTGTGTGGAATGTCAGGCAGCCAGCACGTGATGGCTGAGTGCAGCTTGCAGCTGTAGTCAGACACCCTGGGCACTGGGGAAGGTGAGACCGCTGGCATCTGTATAGTGCTGGTGATGTTGCAAATTCCTGTAGTTCAGACCAGTGGTTAATAGCATCCCTTCTCAACCTCAATGAGACACTGTCCTGACCTGTATCTATATTGATGTTGATATATATCTGTCTGGTTAGTGCCTCCCAGCTTTTAAGAGGATCTGACTATTTAAGAATTAGATGCCCTGGGAATGACCCGGGGAAATAATACATTGGAGAAGAACATACAGGGTTTTACACCCACTCCCAATTAGAAGAATGAGAGCTTGTGGAGACACAGGGCTAGACCACCCCTGGGGAAGGGGAATGGGATCACCACAGAGCCCATGTGAGTCATAAGGGGTTGTGGATCAAGGGGTGAAGGAATTGGGAAGCAGAGAGGTCCCCAAGTATGGGCTGAAAGAAGATGTTAGGGGCACACGGGACCTAAATATGAGGCTATAGCTGGAAAGAGCGAGTGGGAGTGCCTGAAGCAGAAGGTGGGAAGGTGGTCCACAAGGAGCCCACAGAGATAAGAGGAGGAAAACAAAGGTCTCTGGTGTGTGCAAACAGTTGGAAATGATAAGCTGTAGGATCTGAGTCCATTATTTACTTGATCGCAGCAGAAATCGGGAGAGATTGACTGAGATTGAAACTAGTAAATGTAGCATCACCACTCTGATCAGGAAAGTCCTTTTGCTGTAACCTCCAGGAGAATGGACTAAGCCTGTTTTAATCCTTGATTCTCTCAGAGGACCCTAAAAACCCGAAATTAATCTACCAGTGGATTGATGTTGGTGTTCTGGATTATGACAAGAAGACAAAGCTCTACTTGGTCCATAAAACCAAGAATGGGATAGTGCGGAATGAAGAAGGGAGACCCATCCTCAATGGAGGAGTAACGTCAGAAGGTGTGTTTTGAGTAGGGCCTTTTGGGACCTGGCATATACTCTGAAGTGTACCATCCTAGGTGGAGATGGAAAGGACATCAAGACCTCATTTTATTTCCTTTCCCTGTTACCACTCTTGACACATGTCTGCTTAACCTGTCCAGAAAAAGCCTCCAGGGGAGAGAACTCCACACCTTAATTTGACAACCTATTTGAAGTCTTCCCTTTGGAGGTATCTTTCTTTTTTTCTCTGTCTCCCTTCTTTTCTGCCTGCAAGAAAAGTTAAATGATGGTCTTTCTAGGCCAATACCATCTTGAAGTGGAACGTGGACAGATTAAGATGAAGTACCCCCTCTTGAAAGGTTTGGAGATACTGCTCATTCTGTGCTTCTTGCCTCTTGCTGTCTTCAACTTCGGCCCCTCAGTTTGATCTCCAGTAAGCCAGCCCAATTATATTGCCCATCAAAAAGCTGCTGTCTGAAATCCAAGCCATTCTGAGTTTTGTTTTCCCTGTAGACTCCTGTAAGCTTTGCTTTCATTTCCCAGGGAGAGCCCCGTTATTGCCATGTCAGTACTGGGTGCCGCGTGTTTGCCTGTTGTTTCTGGCTGAAGATCCCCGGGTGTTTGCACAGAGAGTAGTTGCTGCTGACAAGTTGCGTAAGAAGACGGAGGCGCTGCTTCGGTATAACTTGTATGTGGACTGCATGCCCACAGATGGTCTAAATAGCATCAGTGAGGAGAGTCTGCAGAGAGTGAAATTTTTGGCTATGAACGCTCCTGAACTGAGGAAAGCAGAGAAGAGGTAAGGTATCAAGTACATGTCTGGAATCTCAGCCTTCAGTCCATTAACACTGTAGGACTTTATAGGGCTACAAAGCAAGTGGCAATGGAGGCCAATCTTGAGCGTCCAGCTCATAGACCGTGGATCTCATCTGCCTTCCAGCCTGTGCACATGCACACACCACCCTCTTGCCCAGGGTGTCATCAGAAGTAGGTACGACAAGAGCCCCAGGAGCGCATGTACAGGGTGGGTGATCAGTCAGTATTCCCAGGTGAAGTAGATGTATTTTTCATGTGCAGATCCATGAGCTGTGCTTAGACCTGCAATTAAGTGGTATTCAACAGCAGCAGGAAGGTTGGACAGAAATGGCGTGGTTGACCTTGCTGTCTCCCTGTGCTTCCAGGGAACAGATCAGTCATTGCTGGATTGATCTACAGACCACCAGCTGTCTCCAGAGAGTTGGCTGCTGGTGACTCTTCTGTCTATTAATAGCTGCTCAAACAAATCAAAAGATGATATGCACAGGGTGAAGCAGATAGAACAGGATATTTCCACCCGGATATAATCGAGTGTCTCTTTAAGATGCAGTTCGTATCAGGAAGATGTTTTAAGAGTCTCTGCGCTGATGAATCATGAGCCATTGGTGGTGTCACTGGGAATCAGCCATGACTGATTACCCTGTTCAGAAACAGGAAGGTGTGAAGGGCTGAATGGTCTGCCAGCCTAAGCTAGAGACTAGGAGGGTGATAAGTCTCTGAGTAGAAATATAGGCTTAGAGAAGAGTACTCTGCTTGAGGTGGAGGATGATGATTTCCTTTATTTGCTTTTCCTACAAATAAAGCAGGTTTTCAGCACTTACACACATAGAATAGAATCATAGAATAGTTAGGGTTAGAAAGATCCCTTAGGATCATCTCGTTCCAGTCCCCCTGCCATGGGCAGGGACACCTCCTGCTAAACCATGCCACCCAAGGCTCTGTCCAGCCTGGCCTTGAAAAACATGTTCTGGCTGAGGAAACTGATGTCAAGAGGTGTTCAGCAAGAGGCATTTGGGAGGACAGTGTGGATAGCCCAGCTCTTCCAGAACTACCAGCTAGCTTCCCCAGTTCTTGCTTATTTCCCCATGCCATTGTAATACTTCTTCCCAGTGGAGGCTTTGCTTTGAGTTGAAAAGGCACTTGAGAAGGCTGCAGTCATAGTTCCCAGGTTCCCACTTGCCTCTGTCATTACATGTCTAGTTGATAGCTTTGCTGGCTACTTCATTGTCTGCATAGCTCTCCTAATGCATTCAGTAGTAGGTGAGCTTCAGGGTAGCAAAGCCAGGAGGGAGGGAGTGAAGGATGGGGTTTGCACTAAAGCTCCAGACATACTTCTGCTCGAACACCTTTAGTTATCATTGTTTCCATGTCTTGTAATAGGATATTAGACCTTATGTGTTGCCTGGAGAAAGAAGTGAGATTAGACTATGAACGTACCATGAACAAGATTAGTTTTGACAGAGTTGTCGCTTCCAAACCTGAGGTGTTTTTTTATGTCACCTTGCCAGACAAAGAGGAGGAGAAAGTACCAGAGAAAGGTATGGAACACAATGAAGCAGTTGGCATTCAGCATGGCTATGGGACCTCTTATCTTTGATAGGATTCACACTTTATTGTAGAAACTTTTAGGTTCATGTTAAAGGTTAGGGCTTATAAGGGGCAGTGTCAGGTGATTAGATGAGACTTGAGTATGTCTGCTCTTTTTTAGGGTATATTTGCATGTTTGTGTTACCTCAGTCTAACACATCACCATCCATCAGCTAATCTGCAGTAACTCTGCAGATGTACCCTTAATGGTACCAAGTGCAGGCAGTGTATTTACCTTAACTGCCTTCTGTTCTGCACTGCGCTTGGGCTGGCTCAGCTGTGCCATACCTCATATTTGGAAGAGAGCTCAGGCTTTTCCAGAGTCTCAAACTGGAGGATAATGGCCACAGTAAAAGGTGAGGGGTTGGGGTGGTATTTTGTGGACTTCAGTCTCCCCAAGGCTGGATAGCCTTGAGGTGGTCCACAGGTAACCTCTCACAGATGAGGTGACTGGGCTGTGCCTTGAAGCCTCAGTGGACTGATTCTTCAAGTCCTGTGATCTTTTTCATGGCCAAAGCCATAGGAAGATCAGGAACCAAGCCAGTCCCTCAGCTCCTGATGGGAGCCTGCCGAAAGTGTCTCCTGCAGAGCAGAGACTCCCTTTCACTCAGCCATCTGCTGAAGCTGCTACATGACAAGGCCTGTGCATCAGAGGAGAGTCCTTTTCACAAGCACTGTCCCAAAGGGAGCTGTACTCTTCCTCTAAAACAGAAGCTGGGATGGCTGTTGCAGGCAGTAATACTCTTTCATTGTGCCAGGGCTCGTCTGTATCCCAGGCTATCCTTTTAAGAAACAAGAGCAAGATTTCAACTTTGTCTCACTCCTGAAGAGGCCAGAAGTCATCCTTGTCCTTACAGAGGTGCAAGATGAGTGCAACACGGTGGCCGTCATGTCTCTGTTTAACACAGCCTTGGCCAAGTATGTCTGCTTGGAGGAATTTGAACAGATCCAAACCCAGACCTTCACTGAGGTGAGCAGAGGAAGCAGGGGGAGTGAGCACATGGAGCAGCCAGCAGGGCCATCAGTATGTATTAGGCAGATGCAGCAGATGCAGAGCAATTCCCTGGATGGAAATGGATGAGCTTTCACATGAGATACTGCGGGTGGAGAAGGGAGGACTTTGCATGTGTGTGTGTCAAATTTGTTGGGATGTGGGGAGTAATGGGCTTTCCTCCTCCCGGTTTCATGCAGCTAACAATCCTGGTGGGCACTCAAAAGTTTCCTGTTTGGTTTTGGTTTTACTTCTCTCTCTGTCCAGCTGCGAGTCACAAGAGCTTTGATTTCCCCTGAATCACTCATGGGGGTAATGCATTTCTACACCCTATGTTCTTTATGTATTTAATTACTCCACTTGCAATGCCAGCAAACAGACTAGAACAAAAATCTGCAACTTTGTCCTAGCTCTCAGCAGAAGATCTTTTTCCCCTCTAAATGAGGACAGTCCATTGCACCCTGGAGGTGGCCACACACAGGAGTTTGCACAGGGTTGCACACTAAATCAGTGGCAGGGGACATGAGCTGGTCCTTCCCAGTCCCATGCTGCTATAGCTGGGCAGTGCTGTCATCCACTTGGTGACTGAGGTTGTTCTGTTACCCACACACAGCAGCTGCCTGTGGAGCAAAAGTGGTATTTTTGTAAATTAAATGCTGCAGACTGCTGCTGCCCTTGGTTTCTCCCCCTCTTTCTGCTCACTTGTCAAGAGAAGACCATATTCTGTCCGTTCCTTGCTCATCGTACTGTCTACGCAACTTTTTTTAAGGGACCCTGACACAGGCAGCTCCAGGGATACTGCTCTATAGAAAAGAGAGCAAAAAGGAAACACTGTGTATTAAAAGAAAGAATAGAGCACTCCTGCTTTTTAATATCAGGTGCTTTTTTTGTAGGTCTTTTGTCAGCGAAGGAGTTGTATGGTCAGGTTCAGATGCCACATTCATGTGCATGGATTTGAAAGCTACTGTTTAGCTGCCACAGCTCTGAAAGAACGGTTGCCTTTCACAGCAGAGAGAGGTCCAGCAGCCCCAGCTAGCAGCTAACCTGGTGATACTGCTTTCCCATCGTCCTTGGGGGATTACACAGCTTGCTTTTTTAATCTGCCCTAGGTTCAGATGTTTCTCAAGGATACTTGGATCGATACTCTAGCGACTGCAATAACAAGCAACTTGAGAAAAGCAGGCACAGACTGGTACAATCTGGAACAGACCAACTGGGATGTCTACCTGCTGTGCAAACTGCGTAAGCTGATGAACCGCATCAGATTCATGCTTCAGGACTCTCTGAGGTATCTGGTCCAGAACTCACTGATCAGCTTCACCCAGGTTGTGCTGGATGCTTGCCACAGTGTCCTGAATTGCTCAAAGGACATGAAATGGGGAGATGACATCATCAATAGTCCCTACAGGTAAGGAAGGGAGAGAAAAAAGGGGTGGAAAGAGCAGAGCAGTTGTCTTTCTAGCTATTGTTTGTACGAGCAAGCTTTGTGCTGTGTGGGGACCTTCGGCTGAGCTGTTTCCTCCAGTCCTCGACCTGACACATTTGGTTGAGTGTGGAAGAGTGGCACTGAGCTGGCTGCTCTGTTAGTACAGATTGCAAGTTGCTGTTAGTGATACAAGGCCTCAGAACCAAGGTCTGCTACTTTGATGTAGTCTTTTGAAGATCAGCCACTTCCAGCTTTCTCAGAGGAGCAAATAATTACTAGTAGCTTTTTTTTCTGGAGGCCAGGAAAAATACCAGGAGGCATTGCTGCTTATTTCAGGAGTAGCATCCAGCCTGTTTCAGGAGCAGGATAGGATCTAGCCTGAGATCTCTAAAGAATACCAGATTTGGGTTGTCACAGTGCCTAGAATTCTGTTCCACTGAGTATCGATTTAAGGATTTCTGTTCTTTATGGTATGAAAAAAGGAAGGTTTAGAAATTGAAAACAGGAAGAATAGAAAAAAAGCTGCCACTCACATGAGAGCTCTTACCTGGAAATCTGTGGAAGTCTTGACACTGACTTCAGCTGATCCTGAGCCACACTGGTAATGTACCAGATTGGGAGATACTGTGTGTAACTTCTAGAAGGTGCGTTTTAGGAGTATATTTGAGATGCTGGATGCTTGGTTTGGAGAGCATCTGCATTTTTCTTTTCTATAAAGCAGCTCCAATTCTCAAGATAAGGCTGTGACTTTTGAGGGTCTTAGTATGTCATGATTGACACTTCCTTTTGCCTTTCACAGACAAAAGTTCTAAATGTCTTTGCTGGTAAATTCAGAATGCAGTGTTTCATACCTTAATCTGCATGGGACAGTCTACCTCTTCTCTGCTTTCCTGTCCAGTAGGCATTTTAATATCAGCACCAGAGCAATATAATTGTGTGCCATTGTCTCACAAAACATCCCTGTTCTTCCTTGTCTCTTCCCACTGCAGGCCTCTGAGGAATCCACTTTTTCTAACAGACCTTGTGCTAGACACCAGCGGCATTCACTTCCACCCCCCTGCCGAGAGCTTTGAGAAGTCCCTCCTTTCTCTGTTTGATGAGGGAATCCTGGCAACACACACTGTCCCACAGCTGGAGAAGGTGAACTGCATCCCCAGTGATACAGTTGTGCAAGCTTCAGTGCATTGCAGTTTAGCATAAACACCCCTGAGCTTGTACTGAGGGAGAGAGTTGTAGAAGTAGGTAGTTGGAAATCCAGTTAAATTAATTTGGGCACAGCACTGTGCTAATGCTGCTTTGTTCTGACAGGATTTCTGCAAGCTCCCCAACCATGTAGCTATTTTAAGTGGTTGCTATCTCTGCTTTGATGCTGCAGGTTCTGTGGAGACATGTCCTAAGCAGCCCGGTTACCCTAATGAATGGCAGCTGGTGAAAGCAGATTCATAAAGGAAATAGCACCTTTTCCTATGCAGTCAGTCTGGTGCAGATCTCTTCTGCATATGCATCCTGCCTGTTACCATGAAAGACCCATCTCCCTAGAGCCTCCTTTTTTGGTGGGGGCAGCTTAAAGCTAATAAAACAATTCCTGACACAGTGTAGAAAGACGGTCTGCATGAGCTGCCAAAGGTGCCACGGGTGATTGTCTCACCCCTTGCAGGCGTGGTTATCTCTCATGGTCCTGAAGGATCTCTCTCCTTCCTCTTCCAGTATGTGCTGGAGAACGTAGCTATCACAGGCACACCTTTGCTTGACTCAGTGGGCTTGCACGAACCAGAAGTGGAAAAACTACGTGAGACTATGCGCTCTGCCATTCAAATGGCAATGATCCCTCTCCATGCCTATGCCATGAGATATGAGAAGTTCTTGGAGCTAAATAACAATGACATCCAGTACTTGCTAAGGTAAGTGGGTTCTGACAAAGGCATCTCTAATCCAAATGGAAGCCTTTTCAGAAGTTGTTGTGTGAATGGGCATGAGAATGTGGGACTTTTTCTGAGACCGTGAATGTGTGTGACATGCCTCAGATGTGAAATGAGGCATTTACCAGAGGCAGCCTTCAGCCATAGGCAGTGGTCCATGCTTTTAGGGGACATTGGTGATGGCAGTGAGAATTTCTTCCTGCCTCTGACAGCAGTCACATTCCTGTCATGTTTGCAAGTATAATTGGAGTTATTAATGGTCCTAAAAATGACTCATCCTGTTTGAAAATACAGTTAGCATACTTGACTCTGACCTCCTTCAAATAGCATCTGTTCAGGCTGATAACATTCTGTAGAAAGTAGTGTTTTCTTTTGTTTCAGCCTCATTGTTTTCACTGCCAAAACTCTCTGCACCTACACTGTCATTTAGCCTCTGTTCATTGAATGGTCTTCTTTTTAGGCCTTATGTTTTCTACAAACAGTGGAAATTAAGTCCTTTTTTGTTATTTGAGCTTAATTTATGAGTCCTATCTGATAAATTCCTGTCTCTTCCCAGAACACACAGGAGCGCCTGGCTTCCACCCAGATGCCTCCTGATCTTGCCCTGTTCATACCTGTGCTTTCATTCTGTCTCTCCCCCTCCTCTTGTCTTACTACCTTTTTCATCTCTTCCATTGCTTTTCTGCAGCTAAAATATTTCGTGCTCTTATTCCACTCCAAACCTATTGTGCTTTAAAACCTGTTGTAGGTTTGAGTCCGTCCCTTCCCTTGCCCCCCAGTAGTGTTCCTCTGCTACATACCAGTTCCATGTCTTGTGTACACATCTTCTGAAACTGGGGACTTGTCTGTGCTGCTGCATGGATGTAGCTGCAGTTCAGGTAGGCATAGGTAGCTTGGCTTCCTCTGGTTGGCATTGGTAACTGTAGCAGTGAAGACACTGAAGCAAAGCCTTCAGTGCAGGCCGGTCACCTAAATGGATGGACTTTGCATGGAATGTCTTTACTACTGTAGCTTCTCATGCTCTGTTAAAGGTAGAGCTGATGTACTTGACTGATACAAACACTTCCTATGTAGGCATATCTTTGATTGCAAAGTCTAGAAGGCATTGGTACCTTCTCAGTCTGTGTTTACAGAAAGTTGTATGCATTCAAATAAATGAATGTTTTAATAACAGTGAACATGTTATTAATTTACTGTCTTGATCCTTTGGGCAGACATGTCTGGGCATTCCTGTGAACATCCTCGAGGCTCAAATAATCTTATGGTTCTACATTACCTTTTTTGTTGGTGGTTTTATTTACAGAGACTATGAAGAGCAATGTCCATCTGGCAAGGAGGTGAGGAATATAGTAAGCATGTACTTGTCAGAAAAGGAGAACCTGGACAACACTCTACCTGTTTCTATTGTTATTGGTCCCTTCCATGTCAGCACAGAAGTTGTTAAGCAAAATCTGACTGCAAAATACAAAGCGCTTGCCACTTCCATGTTGGATATACTGGCTAAAAACCTCCATTTGCAGGTGGAGAGTGTAAGTTACCTGGTTCAACAGACCATATGTCAGTGTCTTGTCTTGTCCTGCTTTTGAAGTTGCTGTGTTTGTGAAATGGCCAAAAGACAGCAACTGAGGCCACATTAATGAAGACATTTTAAAGACTGCATCAAAGTGATTATTTAAAAACCCAACCGGGGGGAGATATAGAGACTCAACCAAATAAAATATTAAATATCCTTAATAAATTATGGGCCTGAAAGCTGTATCTCTTGAGACAAAATTCTTCAAGACCTTAACATCTTATAAAAACATGATGGCGGATTGAAAATGTCTGCCTAGTAGACAACTGCAAGGTGCTTCTGCTTGCTCTGAGGGTAACTGGAATATGGACAATTGCATCTGCTAGAGGGTTGCCTGAATCTGTTACTGTCATAGTTTCAACTACATACCTGCTGTTCCTCTTCCTCTTTTTTTGGCCTCATTTTGTTTGAGGTCAAATGAGACAGATGGAGAAAGACAAAGAACAGAAGGAAAAGACAGAACAGGGCTGTGTACTGATCACTTTAGACCAAGTTCATAATGGGAACTGGGTAGATCATGGCAGGTTTTCCAGTTCGCCCCTTTGCAGTTAATGACTTTTTGATGGTCTGTTCTCTGCTGTGACCTCCTGCAGATCTGCAACACGTATGAAGCCACCAGCTGCAGAATGCATGAGAAACCAAACAATATTGAGGAGCTGACTGAGCTGCGAGAGTGGATGAAGAGTGTCCCCACACAGCTGGCTGTGCAGGAGGTAGGACTTCCTCTCCTTCTGGGCAAGGAGCACCAAGGGAAGTGAGGAGGGAATTTGTTAATGCAGTATGTGGTGTCTCAGAAGCAGAACTCCAATTTTTTACTTGGATGTCTTTGCATGCAATGCCGTAAGATCTCTGGCTTTGTATTTTCATAATTCCTAGGATTTGTATATTTAAATAACACATTGTGAATTTAAATATCTATTAAAAAAAAATAGCAGTTAAAAATCTTGCCTAGGAGACTTATGTATGCTTTTTGCTACCTTCGTGATCCATTGCACATTGTGTATTGAATAGCTGCCTTCTAAAAATAAATGTTGTTTTCAAGAAAATACTTCTGCTACCAAATGCTCATTTTGCTGGTAACGTATTTCTTCTAATAGGACAGTCTAGTGCTGAGCTATTCCAAATTTATGTGAAGTGTAGGTCTTCTCCCAGCCGAGCAGATGGGAAACAAAGGCTTCAAGCTGTAAGCTCACTTGCCCATATCAAGGAAAGAACCTGGAAGATAACCCAAACCAGCTCAATTTCTGTCCAGCACTTTATCCACTAGGTCATACCTCTTTTCATCCTGTATAGAACAGAGGATGATGATGGTGTGATCATTCGCAGAACAAGGGGTTATAAATCTATTCCCACTCTTCACACAGCAGAGAAGCAGCCTGCATCACATTAAGCTTATGCAACTAAAGCTCTTCAAAGGCATCTCATGAAAATGGGGTACGCACAAGAGGGTTGGAATCAGTATAGTCCACAGGTGTCTATTTTTTGTCTCTTTCTCTCACCCTGTGCAGGAGCTGATTCGTAAAGTCATGAAAGATTACCAGGTCATGGAGGAATTCTTTTACGACCTTACTGACGAAGATTTCAGTGACAAGTGAGCACAAGGCATTTCTCCCATTGTCAAAGTGGGATGCTTTGCAGCAATTACCATTCTTAGTGCTTTAGGGGCTATGTGTCTAGCAAGAGCTCCAGCAGAACTTTAAAGTCTCTCTCAGGCTATATGAGCACTGAGTTCTTGAAATGAAGTTTATAGAGAAGTGTGGGTTCATGCTGCCTTCTGGCCTGCGGCAAGGCAAACTGGTAGCTATTAACCTGTTACATTTATTAAAGATATTTTCTCTTGGGGTTTGGTTTGGGTTTTTTTGAGACATCTGTAAGGTCTCAAAATGCAGAGTTTAGTCTGTGTCTGAATGTGAATGAACATTTCCAAGGTAGGAACGCTCCCAGAGTTTTCTTAGGACTGGGAAGGAACATGAACCCTGTATTATTATTGCATTTCTTTCCCATGCAGTCTCCTCTCAGTTTCATCTTTGGCTGTGTTACACTGTGCCCCAATAGCAGAGGCAGCTCACAAACACAGCAACACAGCTTCTGAAGTCAGCTCAGCCCTGGATGCAGGTCTGATATGACATGGACTTGGTCCAATGTGTCTGCAACTTGAGTGAGTTTCTGCAAAGCATGCCTGAAACTAGAAACATGGGGTACACAGTGCAAAAAAGCCAGGAAAGCAGCTCAGCTCTAGGACACCTTAGCATAGGTGTAGCTGTATGGCCACTGACCATGCCTGGTACATGTAGAATTAGTAGAAGACTGCTGCATCCCCAAGCACTGCAAGGGATGTGAGCTCGAGTATAATGCTGTAAAGCTTGCATCTGGCATTGCACCCAAGGTAATAAGTCCAAATGGCAATGCAGAGCCCCTGATAGACATACAGCCTCTGAAGTAATGGGTGGGCTATGGCTGAGCAAGAGCCAAGAAGCCTGCCTTGGAATGAGCAGCCACACTGCGCAGCCTTTCCTGTATCTGTACAGCACTCCCCAGGGCACTCTGCAGGAGCCTGGCTAGCCAGGACTTTGCTGTATCTGGGTTACCCTGGCCCCTCACTGCCCTGCTCAACGGGAAACTGGCTTTTTCAGTAGCCCTGAAAAGCCATAAGCCAAGCCTGTGACCTCATTTTTTTTCAGTTCCTTGTGAATACATTCAAAACCAGACATTCCCTCTGGATGCCAACTGTTATTTTGCAGTCTCCTAGCCTTTCAGCAACATAGTGGATTTGTTCCTTTTAGAAAGGCCCTCCACTTCTCCCCAGCCCTCTCCAATTGAATAGCCTTGTCACAAGGACTGCATATCAACAAGACAAGCTGGAAAAAATGTTTTGTTGCAACCACATGTGTTGCTGTTGTTGTAAAGCCGCCTTGTTTGGTGGGATTTGGCTTTCTCATTCTGTTATTTTCAGCATTTCAAACATATGCTCTAAAAGCTTCTCTCTCTGTCTTGCTGGTTTTGTTGTTTGTTTTGTTACACCATGTGAATGCAGGTGGACTGCAAGTTACTGGCCACTGAAAATAAGTAAGCAAGCTGAGTCCCTTCAGCGCCAGCACCAGGAGGATGAAGACAGGTTTCGTAAAAACCATGTCACGGATCAGAACAGCTTTCAAGGCACACTGGAGGAGATGGAGGTAAATAAGCCCCTGACAATGAACTGTCCAGAGAAAGGGGCCCTGAAGCTCTTGCCGTCAGCCAGGTGGGAAACTCTCAGATGGTATTTAAGTCAGATTAGGTTTTAGGTCAACGTACTGTTGGACCAAAAGTTGCTACACCCACCCCCACCCCCATTGTAATTTCTTGGAAGTTGGGCTTTTGATTAAGAGTTTCATTTTTGTGTAAAAAGCAAGTACTATTTGCGGAAATCCTGACTTTCCAACGGGAAAGTGTTCATGAAGATACAATATTCCAATTCCCAGTGCTCGGGCAACACATACGCCTCCTTTTTCTTACCAGTGTAATCAGTTCCCTGCAGAGCATCTCCCATGATGTGCTGCCATCAAGGGGGAGCATACAGCATTTAGTCAGGAAACTCATGTGAAAGACCCTGAAACAGAGGCAGAGTTTTGCGCTGGTTTCTGCTGAAACGGTTTGAGTTGTATTTTTTTCACCAGAAATTCTTAAATCCAGAGAAAAAATGTTGTCTTGGTATGGCTTTAGTCAGTGACATAGATTATCTTGGAAATAGCCTCCCAATATGATAATACCACAACACTGGCTTAAAAAAGGAAACAAACAAAAACCCAAACCAAAATCCCCCAAACAAACAAAACCAAGCCACCAAAACAAACCAGGAAAGTTATTAGAGAAGCTCTGGGTATGTGTTGTTAAACAGTTCTTGGAAACAAACCCAGTGACCTAGTGGAGCTATCACTTTCACTTCACTGATTCTGTAACTAATGACAGTATAAATGCTGTGGCAAGAAATTTGGGCACAGACTTATTGCTCCTATTCCTCAGGGATTAACTATTGTCACAAAGATGAAAGCATCTGGTCATCGCATCTGCACTTTCAACCACCTGAGCAGTGGTTATAGCTTCTCCTCGCTGCTTGCGTTGTGGTCTAAACACAATTGGAATTGGGTTGGGAGAGGTGAAATTCTGAGCATAAAAATCTTGCCTTTGAATGTAACAAAGAGTACACCAGGAAGCTGAGATCTCCAGAGGCAGTACTCAGCTTCAGAACCACATCTCATGCCTGTCTTTTCTCTTCCAGCTGACTGTAGGTAGATTTTCCATCCAGGTGGATGCTAGCCAAGCTAATGGGTTGGCTAACAAAGCAAGGGAGGTCAGGAAGCAGCTGCAGGAGCTTCAGAATTTGGCAGCTGTCTACAACAACAGGGAAAGAATCTTTGGGATCAAAGTTACTAATGTAAGTGTCAGGTCCTGTACCTACAGGACTCTAATCTTTGCTGCGTCTTCTAGGCAGTAGAGTAAATAATGAGACACAGTTCCTCAGGAAGGAATCCTTCATGCTTTTCTGATTTATCTGATTAGGTGCTCTGTAGAGTGTAATGTGACCACACTGCTCCATCACTCCACTGTGCCACAGAAGATCTAATGCCAAACAAATGTGGAAAGCTGCTTATGTGCCTGATACTGCCACCATGAGAGACTTTGTGTGGCCATGCTTAGATCTGAGTGATGTTAATGAGGAGAAATTGCATGGAGGGGTCTTGAAACAGCAGTTGAGATGCATCAATTTCTGTAAGGCTATTACTGCTGTTATATAGACATGAATGAGAGTGGTTGCACAGTGCTGTGCAGGCAGCTGGTTGGGCTCCCCATGTAGTGTGTTCTCCTTAGGCAACAGTTCACATAGTTGCAAACACTATTTTGCCAGTAGCTGTTCAGCTGCCAGTGAATCATTATCATCTACCTTCAGCCCAGGCTGGCTGCAGGGTAGAAGTACAGTTCATGTGATCCTTTCCTCTACCCCTCAGCCTGTGGTTCCTTCTCCTTCACTGTAAGGAGCCAAGTTTCTCTATGATTTCTATATGGTGTTCAGTGAAAGCTTGTGTGCTTTCACTGATTGTGTGTGAACTGCCCATCAAAATCTCATTCAGCAGCAGAGGATGTGTAGAAGCAAGTGGAGAGAGTGCTTTTCACGCCCTACAAATGATGCAGGCACAGTTCCACCAGATACATTTTGGCCTGACTGTGTGAAGCCCAGCTCTGCTAGTTGCTCTCCCTTGGAATCTGCATTGTGGTCCCAGGAAAACGTAGTATGATCCAACCTCTTGAAGTACACATTTTCTCATTGCTCGCTTGCGATCCAATAAAGAATTGTGCCTTTTTTGGCCTTTTGACATACAAGGTGTCATCCTGAGCAGAATACACCTGTTGCTTATGCTTGCTTTTTCTCTCTTTCCAAAGTACGATAGACTATCCAGGTTGGATAAGGACTTCCAGCCATACTATGATCTCTGGACAACAGTGTCAGACTGGATGCGCCAGCATGAGAAATGGATGAATGATCCTCTCATGGAAATTGATTCTGAGCCGATAGAAAAGATTGTCAATGACTCTTTTAAGACAATGCAGAGATGTGTGAGGCAGTTCAAGGATTCACCAGGTAGATACGTGGTCTGGGGAAAGGAAGTTGGGGCATATCAGCATATTTTGTGAGGCATGTCACAGAGTGCTCTGAACAGGGGCTGTCAGTATGTCAGCTTGGATGTGTTGTGTGCGTTAGAGCCAGTTGAGAAAATGCTAGCGGTCATTTTCCACTTTTTTCCTGGAACTGGTGATTCACATCTAGATGTTAGTTTGCTGCTTGAGGTACCAGTTTGACATGGAAACAATCAGGCTGCAAATCCCTTTTATACCCAATTCCCAAGACAGTACCTGAAATAAAAGCCACCCTCTTATTTTGCAGTTAATATTTACTTATTCATAAAAAGTAAAAGCATCCAGATTAGTCATAGAGAATTACTATGTAGCCCACTGGCTAGACATGTGGGTTTAAGCCCTTGCACAAGTCAGGCAGCAAAGGAACCTGAATCTGGGTCTTCTGGATGCCGTTTTCTTGGCCAATCTTATTTTCTCTATTGGCCAATGAATTTAATGGAAAGCCAGAGGAGATCTTGATTTTGTTATGAAGAAAATGAGATTGCAAAATCTGGAAATGATCTGTGGAATGTAATAACTGTTTTCCTGCCTGAGTGCGTATGAAGTTTAGATGATCACATCCAGCCCTTGCAATTCATGTGAAGGTCTTTTAATCATGCCTCCTAGTAAAGCTGGAATGGAGGCTTCAGTTGTAGCTTAACTTCCCATTCCATGATTCTCAGAGATGTGCTGGTCATTCTCTAGAGCTAATTCTAAAATCTCCTGCCAGATGGCTTAGATTGAAATATATTTTGCAGTGGGAGAGTTTTGATTCATCCTTTTTAACTTGAACTCGCTCTTAAACAATGCCGTGAATCAGCCCCAATGGAGGAGGTGATGAGTGGATGCATGAGTAACTATGAATCATTATGGTAAACAGACATACTAAGAATACCTGCTCATGTTCATTTCAATATTCCCTGGCACCTGGTTAAATATGAGCTTCATCCTTGAGGCTGCCTTTTCTTTGCATACCACCCAGCAGGGAGTGCGAGATGGTCAGATCCTTGCTGTGCTTGTGTGGTGCGACCACACAGGGTGCAATCAAAGGAGGCGCATACTGTAGCCAGGTTTTGGAAAGGAATCAAGTCCCATGCTCTTTGCCTGTCCATTGCTTTACTCACAATAGCACAAGCTGCAAAAGGGCAGGATGTGAACAGTGTAGAGACGTGGGCTTCCAGAATGCCCCCAGAGATCAAAGCCTTTTCCTTGACTGTGTCCTTTCTGTGAGTCAGAAGTACCTTTGGGTTTACTGTGGCCATAGGGTAGCAGAGCCTCTCCTGCCTGCTTTCCATTTCCATAGCTGGTTCTGATCCTAGTTTACTTCTATCTCTGAGATAGAGTGTCCGTCTTCTATTTAGGGGTGTGTGCAATCAGTTTATTAACAAATTTGGGTTGAGAGTTAAGGTCTTGGAATGATGACCAGAGCTTCTAAAATATCAATTGGCAGAGGGGACTTTGTCATGCTTGGGGCCCATATTAAAGAATTAAATTTATTTGCTTCTCATCTTCTGGTGAGCTCTAGGCTAAGGAACAGTTATGCTTAGCATGAACTTGTCTATAACAGACTTCTGGCTAATAAGCAGGTCTGCTTCTGGGAGTGGGCTTGAATCCTTGCTTAGTAGTATGCTTAGAGAGCACCTTTGTGTCCTCATTACTTCAACCTGCATTTCTCAGTGATCTCCCATGCTGCTTACCTACCATGTATCTACAAGTACATCAGGCTTCAGACAACTTCTAGGAACTTCCTTAAAGCAACTTCCTCACACGCTGTTGTAGCTGATGATGTTCTGTTTTTCTCCCTGAAAGCCTGCCAGGGTGTGGCTATGGAGTTTCGAGACAAGATTGACGAATTCAAGCCATACGTCCCCCTAATTCAAGGGCTGTGCAATCCTGGTATGAGAGAGCAGCACTGGGATATGCTGCCGGAATCTATTAAGATGGATAACAAGATAGATCCCAGTCTGACAGTTTCTCGCTGCTTGGAAATGAACCTGCTGGACCATATCAAAAGCATCAGCAAAGTAGCCGAGGCAGCTGGCAAGGAATGCACCATTGAGAATGTGAGGAGAGAGGGACTGCTGAGTCTTTGGCTGCTTCTCAGATATGTTTCTGTTTAGCAAGTAGTCATTGCCTTGGGTAATGTTCTTGTTGTCCCAGAGCATGAGACACATTCTGCAGCATAAGTAAAAAGCCTGCTGTGCTTCAAGAGGGGAGTAATGGTCACACAGTTGAGTTCACCTAGCACAGAGTTTCAGTTGTAGCATTACAGTGCTGCCTGATGATCTACTGGTTGGGTCTGACACCTCGTTATGGGATTAGTGACTGTTTAAGTTAAAATAAATTGAATGCATTGTACCACTCAAACATTACATCAGGGAGATTAGTTGTGGCTGGAGATGGAGGTGGCAAATCCTTTAACACAGTAAATGTGCAGGGAAGACTTGCTGGCTCTAGAGATTCATAGGTTAGCCTTTCAGTTCACCAGTTCTGATGTGACCTAAGGTCTTGATTGAAAGTCATTACCTTCTGGCAGCTTTTGTTCTCTGAAATCTCAAGCAAGTTCCCAATGGATAGCTACCCCTTTCACAAAGCTATCATTAACCGTAATCATTAATAGGCACTTTGCTGGCAGCCTTTGTGCATCTAGTAGCATAAATGGGCCTGGAGATGAAATTGCCCTCTTTTCCCCTCAAGGTGTTTCTTTCGGAGCAGCACTGAAGTGTTGAGTCCATGGGCAATGCAGATGAAATGTGCTGTTGCTGAGTATGTCATGCATTAAATACACAGCTGCAGTTTCCAAGTAGAATCCAAGAGCAAAAACCTGTCACTTGCTAGAGAGGGGCATTAAGAGAGTTCTAGAAGGTGGGATAACCACTGCACATTGTATCTGAAAATTCAATGGCTTGTCCCTCTGTTTCAGGAGCTCGACAAGATGGAGAGTGAATGAAACTCCAGTATCTTTTCCTGTGGACCCTTACAAAGATACAGGAGCCTTTATTCTGAAAAACGCTGATGAAACTTCTCAGCTCCTAGATGATCACATTGTCTTGGTTCAGAGCATGTCCTTCTCACCATTCGAGAAACCTTTTGAGGAAAGGATGAACGCATGGGAAAATAAGCTGAAGATTACACAGGTATTGGTTTCTTACCTGCACACACATGGGAGAGGCAGGCAGCTGGGCTGTGATGCCAGGCTTAAACATGGGCACTGCAGTTGCTGCTAGGGAACTGGGAGGAAGACTATCAGGAGAAAATTAGTCTTAAGGGATGGCTCTAGTAGCAGAGGGGATAAACTCAGCCTTATTCTCCAAACAGCAATGATGAAATTCCAGCTTTTTTTCTCCTCTTGTAACACTTTCGGGTAGGGTCAGGACTGCCCCATTGCTGTGAATAGTCTTACTGGCATCTCTAGTCATATTATACTAAGCGGACCTTACAGATTCTTGTAGGCCCTGTGAGATCCATGCTAAGCATTCACATCTCAGTGTAGGAAATCACGAGGAAGGCTGCTGCTTAGAGCAGGATCTGTTACACCATGCCAGCACTTCTGCATCAGCCCAGAACCTGAATGCTCAGCACCCAGCAGGACTCAGCTATCAAAATAGCATCTTGCTGCAGGAGAAAAATTCCAATACAAGTATCTGGCTGAAGAACTCTGTGTAAATGCTGGTCTTTGATGCATAGCAGCATTGTTATCTGTTACTCATAACTACCTTGTTTTGTTTATTGTTGCTTACCATCTGGGTGTGCTTGGGCCACGGGCTGCTTTGTCTCATGAAGATACAGAAATGCTATTTTAAGACCTAAGGCAGTAGGTGACATGGGAAAAATCAGTTAGTTACTGTGTGGTTTACAACCTGCTTTTCATACCCCTTCTTTTGATTGCATTCATTCCTGTCACTAAAGGCCTATGAATCTGCTACTGAGAAGTGGCTTATCAGGGTTAGCTGATGGAGTACAGCAAACATCATCGCCTGTATTGCTGGAGAACCTGACTCTTGCTAAGTCAGGTGGCTTGCCTGTGCTCAGAGAGGTAGTGCCCTGTCACTAAGGAAGTCTGAAAGGAAGACAAACACTGGAGCTGCTTTGCAGTGTTGGGCAGGTTCCCTGTACCTTCCAATCTCCTATGCCTTAAAATGGAGGAAGATGTTTTTTTCAACCTAATTCTCTTGCTCCTTGCCTAACAAACAGGGTTTCCTGCCTGGTGTCTAACTTGAATGTTCAGCTTTTCATTCATTCTCTTAATTTGGAGTGTTGTTTAGAGATCTTTTCATGGTTTATTCCGTAGGCAAGGCTGGGGCTGAGGTACATCAGGCAGGAGAGAGGATTCTGTGTCTGCAATTCTGTCATATTTTCTTGTCATTGTTCTTCCCCAGAAAGCTCTTTTCACAAAATAAAACCCCCATCTTACTATGTGATTACATTGTGCTATTTTCTGTAAAATACAGGAACACCAGCCACAGAAGTTTGATCTAGAAACAAAAAGTCCCTTTGGGTGTTTGTACTGGCTTACACGTGTCTAAACTACCGCCATGAAAGTAGTGGGTGTTGTGGGTTTTTTCAAACCCATTCTGATGTACAGTTTTGTCCTGGGTTCAGCAGTAGCAGTCATTTTTACTCCTTAGTAGCTGGGGCAGTGCTGTGTTTTTGACTTTCGGCCTGGGAACAGCGCTGATAACACCAATGTTATTCAGTTACTGTTCAGCAATGTTTGGTCTGACCAAGGACTTTCTGAGCCTCATGCTCTGTCAGGGAGGAGGGGAAGCCGGGAGGGAGCAGAAACAGGACACCTGACCCAAACTGACCAAAGAGGTATTCCATACCACAGCACCTCATGCCCAGTATATAAACTGGGGGCAGCTACCCGGAAGGGTGAGATCACTGCTGAGTCGGGGTGGGTATCAGGTGGTGAGCGGCTGTATTCTCTTACCTTGTATTTCCCTGGTCATTACTATTATTGGTGGTAGCAGCAGTGGTTTGTGTTATACCTCAGTTACTGAACTGTTTTTATCTCAACCCGTGGGAGCTGTATTCTTTTGATTCTCCTCCCCATCCCCCCTGGAGCTGGGGGGAAGAGTGGAGAATGTGTGAGCGAACTGCGTGAGTGGCTTAAACCATGACCGTTCTTTTTGGTGCACAACATGGGGCAGGAAGGGTTGAGATAACGACAGGATTAACGTTGGCTCTCAAAGTTGTTGCTCTTGAGTTCTCGGTTTTAGCCTGTTGTGCTTTACTTACAGCCACTATTTGCTTAGTGTTTGTGAGATGGGGGGCTTGGGCTAAGGTTCTTGTTTCATTGTACTTTATGGCAATGACTTGTAATATGGGTGGGCTCCAGCAGTAGGGGGGGGATGGACATGGACTTGTACCTGGCCGTCCGGCTGCTCTTCACCGTCCTGGCCCTCGTCCTCACCTCCGTCTTCGTGAGGCTGTGGGGAGTTCAGGGGGAGCAGCCCTGGGAGCTGCCGGTGGCCAAAACGGCCCAGGAGCATGGCTGCGGGGACCAGAAGGCCGGGAGGAAGTGGCTGCCGGTGGAGGAGGTCGAAGCGGTCAAGGAAGGGAAGGAGGTGGCTACCAAGCAGCAGGAGGAGGCAGTGGAGGAGCCCAGACCTGCGGCTGAGCCCAGCCCCGCAGCTGCCAAGCAGCAGGGAGGAGGTGGCAAAGGAGCTGAGCCCTGCAGCCGATCCCAGCCCTGCAGCAGCCGAGAGCATTCCCTGGCAGCTGCCCACCGAGCCCCATGAGTCAGAGCCCCAGGAGGATGCAGGAGACCATGCAGCACTTCCCAGCAAGGCAGAGGAGGAAGATCTGGACTCAGACAAAGAGCAGCTGATGGTGGGAGAGCCAGCAAGCACAGCAGCTACACCAGCCCCAGTGACAAGTACAGCAGCCTCATTTGAGGGCTCTGAAGGTTTTGAATGGCCTTTGGGTACCCTTGAGACCTGCCTGCCGATTGTGATGGGGATCAGCATGTTGGCACGCATACTGAGTGTGTTTTACCCAGGACCATTTTGTCTGGTCCTGAGAGTTAAGCAGATACAGGTAGAGGTTCTTATGGATTGCTGGTGATAAATACTGTCTGCAAAAACACGTGCGAATAACAGTTACATGGATAGAAGTGCTCAATAAAGTTAACACAGCTGTGGCTCTAAAAAATAAAGGTAACAGTGAGAAGTAACTCTCTAGAGATTCTATGTTTTCCCAGGGAAGCACTGGATACAGTGCAAGTCTTACCCACAGGCATTCCTATGAGGGGGGAAGAGAGGTCCAGCCCTTCGACCAGTCCCAGGAGTCTGTTGATGTTATCTTCCTCGACTCATCCATGATGGTATCTTCCCCTAATATCCCCCTCTCTCTTGGATCATTTTATACTATTTTTCACCTTCAAGGTGGAGCTTGAGTGACTCTAGTCATACATACCTTTATTATTATTGGTGCATATCTCTCTTGCTTCACTTTAAAGGTATATGACACCAAAAATTCAGAGCTCATGCTCAAAGGGGGGTGGTCTTATTTTGGAGGTGGGTCTCATTGGAGATGGAAGTGCATTTTAGCATGTAAATGCATTATAATGACATTATAATGAAGCAAAGTTCACACTGAGGACAGCGTTCTGTCAAAAGATGATAGGCTGCTGGCTCAGGGTAGCAAGTATGCAGCTTATGAGTTTCCTGTACCACCTAGTTCCCATCTTTTGCTGATGTCAGGACAAAGTGTGGCCTCGAGATCTCCACCTGGCTCCATCCTCTGTCTGTGTTGCCACAGGAACCACTGTGAAGTGCACATTCCTGGCATACCAGGTGTGGTTGCGTCTCACCCCGAGAGGCCCTGAAAGTCCTTTTTTCCCTTAAGTGTGGACAATGCTGCATTTCAAAGATAAGTTTAATTCCTGATTGTCCCACATTTCCTAATTATTCCACAATATATACATGTGATGGTATATTGAAAATGTGGGATCTGAGCATGACGTGAATGGTATGGAATAAGGGGTGGATACTGTCCTGGGTTCAGCAGTAGCAGTCATTTTTTTCTCCTTCTTAGTCGCTGGTAAAGTGCTGTGTTTTCAACTTTCGGCCTGGGAACAGCGCTGATAACACCGATGTTTTCTGTTACTGCTTAGAGTGTTTGGTCTGGCCAAGGACTTTCTGAGCCTCATGCTCTGCCGGGGAGGAGGGGAAGCTGGGAGGAAGCAGAGACAGGACACCTGACCCAAACTGACCAAAGAGGTATTCCATACCGCAGCACCTCATGCCCAGGGTGTGAAAACTCAGGGCAGTTACCCGGAAGAGGGGGGCTCACTGCTGGGTCGGTCTTGGTATCAGGGTGGTGAGCGGTTGTATTCTCTTCCCTTGTATTTCCCGGGTCACTATTGTTATTGGTGGTAGCAGCAGTGGTTTGTGCTATACCTCAATTACTGAACTGTTCTTATCTCAGCCCATGGGAGTTACATTACTTCGATTCTCCTTCCCATTCCCCCGGGAGCTGAGGGGGAAGAAAGAGGGGTGAGTGAGTGAGGGAACTGCATGAGGGGCTTAAACCATGACAAGTTTGCGTGGTTTTGTCATCATTTTCCTAACACAGTGTCCTGTTATGCCTCTCTTCTTGCTTCCCACTAGGATGTCCTAGAGGAATGGCTGAACTGCCAGCTCTCTTGGCTCTACTTGGAGCCAATCTTTGCTTCAGAGGACGTCAAAAGACAGCTCCCATTGGAAAGCCAATGCTACCAGGAAGTGGAATAAGGACTGGAGGGACATCATGAAGAGTGCTAATGAAAACCTTGTGGTGTGTACCTTGATGAAAGTCAGTGCAGGTATCGCAAACTCCTTGGAGCTTTGCTCATAGAAGGGCTGCCTTTGAATTTTTGTTTTAGTAGTGGTGTGGGCTTGAGCAGCACTGTTTAAACCATGAGGCCTTGTCCAGGATGGTGTGCTAGGTTTCTGCTCCTGGAACTTGGCCTTTGTTTCTGGTGTCCCTGTGATGCTTTGCACCAAGTTGTCCACCACACCAGATACCTTCTCCTTAGCACATACTCCCTACCTCCTACAACTCTTGTAACCAGCCCTGCTATAATCATAACCTGTAAAATATGTCTCATTTGATTCCTTCTCAAGTCTGATCTTTTAGATTTAGAGCCATTGTTTTCACCCATTTCTGTGTCCTGGTAGCAGTGCTCTGCACTCTGCTGTTCTCAAGTCTTTACTTCCCAGGACTCCACCACCACTCCACCAATACCATATTGTATTCCATATTACAAATGTTGGTATTTAGGGGAACCCAGAAATGTGCTTGTCACATCCATAAGTGCTGTTTCCCCTCCTTGCCCACAAAGCTCACACCTCTCCAGATCCCTGTGAAAGTACTCCTGTGAATGAGTCATTTAAATTCTACCAGAAACATCACTGGGCAACCCAATTATCTCCATTGCCTTATCTCCCCCATGCTCAGAATACTGATGCTTCCTCTGTTCTCCATTCTGTCTGTGGGTGATTTCTTTGTGCCCTGATCCTGTGCTGCTACAGAAGCTCCAAAAATGTAACCAGCTGCTGAAACTGTTGCAGAAAGGGCTGAGTAAACATCTGGAGACGAGGAGACGCGCATTTCCCAGGTAACCTGGAATGTCAGTGGAGTGGATCACACTCCCTGGTTCAGGAAATGTGAAAGGAGAGGCCTTACTCCAGTTCTATCTGCCAAGAAAGAGCAAAACAGTTTAAGCTTAGGATATTATAATGAGACTGTAAACATAAGCAAGGCTGCGCCTTTCAATGCTGCCATCTGATGGGGAGAAAACAGGGAGGCACAAATGTTGGCATTTCATCATTGCATATCTGCGCCTCATGATTTGTCTAGAAAGGATGGGGTGAAATGAAGGAGTGCTATTCTTTGATACGCATTTAAACCCACTTTGCGTGGGAATAGCTGACTGCAGATGGAGAAGTCTGTCTCTACAGAAAGGTAGGTGGCTGGACTATGGCTGCTACTCTCCTACACAAAACTGAGATCAGTGAGCAGTCAGAAACAGTGTCTCTAGCAATAGGCTTGTTCTTCCTCTTGCCAGGACTTAGGACTCTGACTCTATGGTAAAAAGAGCCTTCCCTCATGCCTCACTCTGTGTTTCTAGGTTCTACTTCCTTTCAGATGATGAGCTGCTGGAAATACTTTCTCAGACAAAAGACCCCACTGCTGTACAACCTCATCTCCGCAAATGCTTCGAGAACATTGCACAGGTAGGCAAAGCAAGCCCACCAGTGGCTTGCCCCACCTTTGGAAAGCTGATGTCTTAGGAACCTGTAGGTGTTCTGAGGTCTGGAGGAGTGTTCACATTCTTGCTGTGTGGAAATGTATCTCCTGGGAACTATAACTGTATGTAGGCATTTGCTGCCTGCCCTGGATTGAGACTCAAGCAAGCTCACTTTAAGCCTTTCAAAGCCAGATGTCTGCCCATGAACTGGGCACCCTCAGCTGCCCTTCAGACAATGCAGAGGGGGAGAGAATAGACATCTGCAAAAGGCAGTTTAGAGACATTCTCTTAGATGCCCATCTTAGGAGGAGGGGACACTCCCTCTGGAGATGTCTGTCCATCCATCATGGAAGCCAAGGGAAATAGCTCAGACTTTGCTGTCTACTCACAGACACCTGATGAGGATGGAATTCTGCTTTTGCTGACAGCCTCAAGAGGGACAAGGAGTGAACAAGGCTGAACTGAATTAAGTTTCTGCCTTCATCCCTACTTAGGAGCTGGGGTTGAGCCTGGTTTTTTTCCCCTTTATTATTTCTAATAGAAGTCAGACTTGATGGCTAGGCACAGCTCGCACCACCACAATACTCAGAAACTAAAACCAATCTTCTTGTCATTATCACTACTGACAAACAGGTTTGGCACCACGTTTATGGTGAGCCTACACTGCTGCAGCCTGGCTGTCCCCCAGTGGCAGGAAGGCAGGGATAGAAATGAAGTCCTCCATTCACACCTCTTGTTGCACTTCTTCTGTTAGCTACTATTCCAGGAGGACCTTCAGATTACACACATGCACTCTGCTGAAGGAGAAGAGGTGAAGCTGCTTGTTCCCATCTATCCCACTGAAAATGTAGAGGACTGGCTACTGGAAGTGGAGAAAACCATGTGCACTGGACAACATAGAAAGATCAAGTGGTGTTTATCCAGAGGTGAGAGTTTTGTCACAGACTGGTCAGTCGCTGATGTCTTGGTTCCAGGCTTGCCATAGAGGCCACCAGTGATGGGGCTGATGAATTTGTGATATTCTATTAGTTCTAAAATAGAACCTTTAATCCAGTTGTGTGTGAGGCAAGCGCAGAATGTGAAGTTGAGCAAGCAGCCTATGATCCAAAAGAATGCAAACTCTGCACACTCGCTCAACAGCCACAAGGCGCTTGCCAATATCATAGAACAGCCCTGTATGAATCCATACCTATTCTTTTCTCCGGGCAACTTCCTCTTTATAAGGATCTTCTCCTGTAGCTCTCATGTCTCACACAGTGTGCTAGGGACTGGTAAAAGAAACCAAGGCACACAAACTATTCAGGCAATGCATAGGGGATGCATCTTGGCTCTGATTTCTGTGTAAAAGATGTGCTTGCAGAGAATCTAAATGTTCATTTGTTTGGGTCTATGGAAGGAGAAAGGCTGAAAACTGAAAAGGCCTCAGATATTGCCGTTACTGTTTTCCCCTCTGTCTGAAAATTTAAAACTAGAAAAGTTGGAACAGGTGAGAGGAAGGGAAATATTCTCTTGGGTCTCATAGATTCCTTTTCTTCACCTGTTGCTGGCCACTTGTTACTAACCTGCAGGTGGCATAGCAGAGAGAAGGTACCGGCAGTAGCCAGTGTCGGGGAGCCTGTGCCTGAAGATCTCTTCACAGCAACTGGTGGAAAACAAAAGGTAAAACCTCTTAAACAAGAACTCAGTTCTTCCTGAATGACCTCCTTTTTCCTTCCTGCCTGCCTGCCTGCCTGCCTGCCTGCCTCCCTCCTTCCCTCCCTCCCTCCTCCCTTTCTAAGACACCACATACTACATGGGTCTTGCAATGGCCTGGCCAAGTGGTCATTGCTGGCTCTCAGATTTTCTGGACAAAGGAGGTGTCTGAAGCTCATGAAGCTGGAGATTTGGCCAGCAGGCTTTTCCCACAGCTGAGTACTCAGGTATGAAAATGAATGTAAGGGTGAGATTTTGGCAAATGGAGACTTTTTAATCATTAAGCCTTAGATAACTTATAAATACAACCAGGACAATACCACAGGAGAAACAGACACAGTACCTGTTCAAAACCAGGTAAAAAACCCCGGGTTCTTACTGTCTTAATCATTAAGATATTTGTCATCATAAATCTCAAATAATGTATAGGACTGCCAATTACGATCATTACCTGAAGACAGAAACAAGGTCAAAGAGAACTTTTCCAGGTTCACCCATGAAATCAAAGGTGGAGGAGAACTGAAATAATGGACAGTAGAAATCAGAGTGAAGCTGCATCCTTCCTAACTGTTCCATGCATCTAATCACATCTAATACCTGGGAGATACTTAGCTCTGGGCCTCATTGTGTTCTACCTCTTTCCTCATACCTGAATGTGGTAGTTGTGTAGGCAAAAGTCAGCTTTGAGCCAGCCCTGAGCAGTGTTTACTTTCTGAGCAGTCATTTGTACCTCTGACAAGAGAAGAGGCAGAAGTTGCCTGGACACAGCCTATGATCTGGGCTTGGCGTGTCACAAGTTTGTTTGCATTGTGTTTGTACAGCCTGGCTCCCTGGGACATGGATTGCTTCAGAGTACTTTCTTTTCCTTACCCAGCTGGGCAATTTGGTTGCCCTGGTCTGTGGAAAATTGTCCAAGGTGCAGCGAGCGGTGTTGTCAGCTCTTATTGTGCTTGAGATCCATGCCAAGGATGTTGCAGGAAAGCTGGTTGAGGAGAATGTGACAAGCATGAATGACTTTGAGTGGATCTCCCAGCTCAGGTAGAGAACATAGCTGTTGAACCTTACATGGCCTTCCTGGCCAGCCTTCATTCTCCTTACCCGTCAGCCATGTCTGTGACAAATGCAAACAAGAGTTTCCTTGGTCTGTAAGCAGTATTCCTGAGTCACTTCTAACATCCCTGTGAGGAGCGGGATTCAGGTCTGCTCAGGATGCCGGTTCTAAGGCATCTGAGACAGACCTAGATTTGATGGCACCCACTTTGGCAATATAGATTAATCCATACCATGGTGTTTCACAGCCTCACTGTGAAAGGGCATGCTCCTGCCCAAGGAGTGCAATGATTTCAGGTCCTGCGAGAACTCCTGTCCATCTTAGTGTGTTACCTTATCTTTTCTTCTCTCAAGAAGAGATATGCAGGTCTCTAAACCTGCAGGCTGTAGTCTTGAGAGCTGCTGTATTGTCTTCCAGCCAGTGTTTTATCTTTCTGATGTCATGTTCACTCATCATTAGATACTACTGGACAAAGGGGGACCTATACATGAGAGCAGTCAATACTGGATTTCAATATGGCTATGAGTACCTGGGGAACACTGGCCATCTGGTTATTGCACCCCTCACTAACAGGTAAGGAGACTATTTTCTATGTCATAAGTATATCTTTTCCCTGGATGAACAAGCCTCACTGGGTATCTGACCATGCTTAATGCGTGTAAATAGAAACCATTTGTACAGTAAAGGACTAACTGAGGTTAGGGCACAGGAACATCCTGGCAGTTGGTTCTACTGTATTCCTCATGATCAGTGCTCAGCCTGATTGCTTTCATTCCCCTCATTCTTATTGGAGTGCTCTGACTCTCATAAAATGTCTTCCTGATAGCCAAGGAGCTCTTCTACAAACCAGTGGATATGGACATCTAATACCCTAGAATATGCAGCAGCAATAATAGTTTTACCTGTTTGTAACTGTCCTTTTTCTGGAGAATGAATCTGTAGCTAGTGGCAGAAGGATTTATCCATTCAGACGCAGGTGAGTACTAATCAAGGCCACATAGCTAGCTCCTTTTCAGAATGCTGTATATCGAAGCAGTTCCAATAATAAAGGATGGATTCTTGCTTGTCCCCAGCTGCATGGATCATATGTCTCCCTTACTGAAATCAGCAGTAGAAATGGTTTTCATCACCCGGTCTCTTCTTTGTCCTAGGTGTTACCTGACACTTACAGGAGCTCTGCACCTAAAATTCAGAGGAGCACTTGCAGGACCAGCAGGAACAGGCAAAACGGAAACAACAAAAGGCCTGGGCAAAGCACTAGCAATCCAAACTGTAATGTTCAACTGCTCTGACCAGCTTGACTTTATGGCAACGGGAAAGTTTTTCAAGGGGACTAGCCAGGTACAATGAAATGCTGTGTGTCATTATTGAGGAGTGGGTCCGGTACAGGGGTGCCGGCCACTGGGAAGTGGTGGATGTTTTTCACAGCAGCCCAGAAGAACAAGCAAAGCCCCAGTAAGGGGGTTACTGTGTTCTAGAATGAGCAAAGTTCCTTCTGGCAGGAATTTTGGGACAGTTGAGCCAGTTTCAAAAAAAGAAAAAGGGGGGTTGGGGGGATAAAAAGAGATCCTGTTCATTTAAGGCAAAATTAAAATGCTTTGCACCAATCCACTCCCCACTAATCCACCTGTGCAAGTGTTTGCAGCTCTGGCCTTTGTTTTAGTATCATACATGTTGGACTGAGATTCAGCCTGCAAGCTGCTTAATCTTAAGAAAGAGAGAATCTGCTGAGTGTATCCAAAATTGAGCAGCCAAGAGAGACTGCTCTAAGCCCTGAGGGATCCTCTCAGAGAAGTTTCTCTCTTCTCTACCTTTCAAACAGAGCTGGTCCAATTAGTCTGTTGCACACTGGTGAATCTGAACTGTTATTCCAACAAAAGCTGATACTCTTCTCAGATGTTTTCTTTGTCAGTCATGTAACTTCTTTCTCAAACTGTGCCTTGTGGAAAGATCATCTTCCTCATATACATGCTTCCAGCTTTATACCTACTGATCCAAGCTCTGAAAAATGGACTTAAGAGATGTCTAAACCGTCTGCTACGCTTACAGCTCAGGTATAAAACAGGAATTCAACATGACACCTCTTTCAAGCCCAAATCTCGAACATGCAGAATTTGTCCTAGGCTGTAGGAGCAGACATTGCTATGGTGTTGCAGAGACCATGTGCCTTCTCACTCACCCATGGCCTGGGATGCATAGTTGAGGTGACGGCTAAAGACCCTTCCACTGTGCCAGTACACTGTAGCTGTGGGGCATTAGGGGCCTTTTAGATTCATTTCTTGTCTCTATGCTGCCTCCCCAGTATGTGAATTTACAACTTCTAGATCTAGCTGAACTTTTGACTGCGAGTCTGCTCCTGTAAGATGTTCCTGACCCCCCTCATTTTTCCTTCCTTGCCTAGCTCTGGTGCATGGGCTTGCTTTAAGGAGTTCAATCGCATTGATATCTGAGGTGCTGCCTGTGGTGGCTCAGCAGATCACAGCCATTCAGAAAGCACTGCAGCAGAGGGTATGTAATGAACTGGTGGATGCAAGGGCAGACAAAAAATCTCCACTTGAGCTAGTCTAGGTAAGTCCTTGTCTTCAGACTAGCTTCACTGCTTAGGGGCAACTCAGAAAATACTTGAGCTTGGAGAGGTATGAGCAGTGCTCTAGCTGGGAGCATCGTATCAGGCCATTACACAGTTAGCACCTTGGATGGGTTTTGTACTTCACCCTAGTGCTGTGCTAACGTAGTTGCCCACGCTTGCACAGGCTCAAATACATCTCAGCTTGAGCTGCAGTGCCAGCAGACTTTGGTGTGGGAGACGCTCCAATACAGATCCACTGATACAAATTGGAGCTGAGATGGACAGTCAGTGTTCTGCCATGAAATGCTCAGCACCACGTTTGTCTAAATGTGTTATCAAAGCCTTAGTGGATTCTCAAAACCCAATATATGCAGAAAAATGCATACTTGTGCATACCCAGAGTTGCAAAGTAAAGTGAATTTTTGGCTTTACATGGAGACTCAGCTGTCAGCCAGTCTAACAGCCAGCCTCTGCTTTGTTGTCTGGGTGCTCAGGAGGGGTTAAGACCTGAATCTCCTTTACTTTGGCTTGGAATTAAAAACTCGCTCTCCATGAATTTTTCTGCATTACTTTATCCCCCATCTGAAATTACTACCTACACAGCTTTAAAAAGGATTTAGGTTTCTCTTTGCCCTCTCTGCCACAAATTAATTCAGGTCCAAACTCTACTGCAGAATAAATGAAAAGATGTTTGTTTACAGCTGGAGGGATAAAAGGCTGTTCAAGAGAAGAAAAAAAAAGCCTATCAGTAAATCTTCCATGAGCCCAGTTTCTTAAACAGGGAAGAATATTGCCGGTAATACTAGATTCCTGCAGCGGGCCCGCATTGAGTCACTGCAGTTGTGGGCACCTCTGTGTGTCTGTGCTTCATAATTTAACCACTGAAAGCCATTGTTTTCCTCTTGGAAGATTCTGCTCTATTAATTGATTTTCAGGTCAGGCTCTGTTCTTCAAGGAAGATGACATTTTTAATTTTCTAGGTGGATCGCTTCATGTTTGAAGGCACAGAGATCCCCCTGGTCCCATCCTGTGCAGCCTTCATTCACAATGAACCCAGGGGATGCTGGGCGTACCGAACTGCCCGATAACCTGAAGGTAAGGAGGACAGACTGCATAGACAGAAAGAAGAGGGGGCAGTGCAAGTGCTGGATGCTACCAGACCACTGGTGTGTCCATGACAAGGATTAGGAAGAAAGTTTCTAGGATCATTTTGAGATTTGAATCACATCTGTAAGTAAATGACACCCCTCAGATAGCAGTCTGCAGGGATGCTATCCTGACAGGTGTCAGGTATGCCTGTGCTGTGTCCTCTAAACAGTCTGGGGTAGATACCCAGCCTTCTCAGTTTGCTGGAAAAAGCAGGAAACAAGTGAGTTAATCTTGTGTTGGAACCATATGTTTGAGGCTCTCTTTCGTCCTGTGGCTATGGTGGTCCCAGATTACTCCATGATTGCTGAGGTCTTACTCTACTCCTTTGGGTTTGATGAAGCCAAAATCCTTGCAAAGAGGATCACCACAACATTCAAGCTATTGTCAGAGCAGCTCAGCTCCCAGGTAGATGCCTTAATGTCCATGAATGTCTTTTTGAATGTGAGATTTTCAGCCTAAGGGCAAAGTACCTGGGTGGTTCTCCCAGTGCCTTGTGACCGCATATCACAAAAAGGTCAGAGTACCCATTCTTCATCTACCTCCTTTCTGATTCTCATTTTTCCCCCTGTGGCTGGACTTGCATTCAGCTTCAGTGCTAGTTAGAATTACAATAGCAGGACAGTTGAGCTAAGCAGCCCTGCCTACTTCTCCTTCCGTCTAGGATTTTTTATCATCCAGATATTCTTGTCTTCCTCACTTGTAGTCTGTACGGCTGAGGACTAGTTAGTTGTTTGATACTGAGAGCAAACTTCGATAGGAAGTGGTTCTTCTGAAGGCATAGCTCATTTTTCTTTTCTTACCTCCTAACTGAGTGCATGCATAGGCTCACTCTATTTTAGGCGGTGCTCCTGTATCTGATGTCATTGTTTCCTCTGTGCCTTTCCCAGGACCACTATGACTTTGGGATGAGAGCTGTGAAGACTGTCATCTCAACAGCTGGCAACCTAAAAAGAGAGAATCCTACTATAGGTGAGGTAAATGTGCTAAGTTTTCACGTTGTCACAGACCTATTAGGCCTTTTCTGCAGCCTCATAACAGAGGTGAGATCTCTGAATTTCTGAGTTCTTTAATCTTTGCAGGAGCTGATCTGCCTGCAGGCTATCAGGGATGCCAATGTGCCCTAAATTCCTGAAGGATGACCTCACACTGTTTAGTGGTATTGTCTCAGATCTATTTCCCAAGATCAAAGAAGAGCCTGTTGATTATGGCATCCTGGAAGAAGCCATTCGCAAATCCTGCATCAAAGAGAACCTGAAGGATACTGATGGTGAGGGAAAAAGCTCTCCACAAGCTCCCTGTGGGCCTGGGCTTTTAGTCCTCTGCCCTAGGAAAAGAGAGAGCTGGTTCCAGACCCACTCCACACTGTCTTCCTCTGCAGGTTTTGTGGCTAAGTGCATCCAGCTCTATGAAACTACTGTGGTTTGACATGGGCTTATGCTGGTGGGACCAACAGGTTCTGGGAAGATAAAGGTATGGTTGTGAGACTCTGCTGGCACCAGTAAACCATCACCTAGCTATGGATGCAGAGGGTTAAGCTTCACAGAAGACTTACTCTCTAGCATTTCCACCTTCTCTCAGGTGAAAGTCAGGGCACCAAGATGATGCCTTTGGTACTGATTTATAGCCATGGGGAAGTATATTACTAGCTCATTCTTTCAAGTTGGGAGATTAGACCAAGGCTTATTAGCTCTGCTGCAGATTTCTAAGGCTGAGACATGCTTTGACATCTTGAGATGCTTCAGGCCTCTTAGACAGGAGATGTAACTTCCTCCCCTCTTCATCTAGAATGCTTGCTTTCTGTCAGTACAGCCAGACATCTCCTTACTGTCATATTATCCTTCACTATATCTCCTTTTTCACTGCTTTTTGAATGCAACTGCTGTGAGAGCAAGTGGAGCCATGGCAGTTAAATCTCTTGCTCTCCTGCTTTTGCAGAGTTACCGAGTCCTGGCAGCTGCAATGACATCCCTGAAAGGTCAGCCTGCAGCAAGTGGTGGGAATTACGAAGCAGTCAGATACTTTGTACTGAATCCCAAATCCATCACAATGGGCCAGCTTTACGAAGAGTTCAACTTGCTAACGCATGAGTGGTAAAGTACAAAACCTGCTTTCCTTCTTTCCAGACTGGAAACAGTTTTCTTCTTGTCTTGAGCATCTTCTCTTCAAGGCTGAGAACTGTTTAGGGTAGTGGCATGAAACCAGAAGCAATCAAGTCCTTATCCTCACCAAGCCACAATAGCCAGTCACAGCTATTTAAGCTGACATCTTCTATTGTGTGCTTGGCTTGGCTGCCAGCACATGCCCAGACAGTTACTGCAGCTCAGCAAGCAGCATTAACTGCATAACAAGGAATAATTAAATCTCTTTGGAGCACATACCCCTGCTCTAAGATGCAGCAGCTTAAAAACACTTGCTTTGCTTCTGAAAAAAAGCTCTTGAATTGTTCTGTATAAATACGCTGGTGGCCTTGAATGAGGAGGAATGACTTTCAGACATAAAGAGGCATTTCATTGCTGTTACCAGGGCTCCTGCTTGCTTACACGCTTTAGAAGCAAGAACCAATAGCCTGTTTGCCCTCTTGACAGCCAGGTCTTACTGCTTATGTTTCTGTATGTGACCTCAGGTTGAATTTGCAGCTCACTTTATCCAGAAACTAAGGTGTGGGAAGCAGTGTGAATCTCCCTTTAGCCCTGTTACCCACCACTTGCTTAGGGGCAAAGCTAAAGACTGTCTTCTGTAAAATGAGAAACTCAACAAATGTGTAACTAACTACCTCTAGGAAAAATGCAAGTAAGCACTGCTGATGCTGAGACCCAGAGATCCTGCCCTGGGCTCTGGTGCTTCTTTACTGAAGGACATTCTCTAGGATGTTCCAGTTAAGCTCAACCGTTTATTTATGATGTGCCTGTACCCAAGGGCAGCACACAGACATGTCAACATGACAAAAAGAAAAATACAGCAGCCGTGTAAAACATATTTACAGACAAATCCATCTGGTTTAATCAGCTGAGCTTTTGAACAGACTGTTTTCCCTTGATCTCAGTGACAATATCCTGGAATTGACAAGCGCTATAAAAATAACAAATAATTACTAATGGGAGTAAGTCCAGGGCCTGAATGGAAATTGCACTCCAGGTTTCCATGTACAGATTAAGTTCTTGCTGCAAACAGCCGGCATTCCTCGTGTCTGCTCCCCTGTTCGCCATCTCCAGCATCACCTGGTGATGGATGCTGAGGATGGAGAACTTCAGTTGTAGAGAGGGTAGAGTCATGCTCTTTAGCCTGGATTCATCCTCATAACCTGTAGTTACCCAACTGAAGCATTTGAATTAGCAGAGTAGCTGTATGTCCTGAAAAACTTGGTGGAGAAGAAGAGGCACAGAGAGCTGATAACTGACCTATGACCTGAAACGGGTGCTAGCACGACCTCTTTGCTTTTCACTGAGGGTGGAGATGTTAAAGGGAAACTTGGCATTTTACAGTTAGATGACATGAAGTACAGATCCTAATGCCCATAGAAATTGTTTCATGGTGTCACTCAGACTGAGATGTATGTCTCAGTAAAAGAAATAACAAAACGTACCTTTAGGCAGTTCATCAAGTGAGGCACAGGTATCATTGGGCACAGGAACCAGGGTAAGATTCTGGCTCTGTTGCCTTAGATTGTGGAAGCTTTGCCATTGATTTCAGCAAAACCAGAATGGGCCAAGCCCTGCCGTCCTCCCGCCGTTCAGGACAGATGGGATCCTTTCCTCACTCATCCGGCAGGGAGCTGCAGCCACTGACACCATCAGGAAGTGGTATGTGTTTGATGGGCCAGTTGATGCTTTGTGGATTGAGAACGTGAACACAGTGCTAGATGTCAATAAAAGTTGTGTCTCAGCTCAGGAGAAATCATCAAGCTGTCAGAGGTAACTCATCCCTCATGCTTTTGCTGCCTGTTGTCTGTTTTCATTCCTCTCTCTTGGAACAGACTTGCCTTTTACTTTCCACTTGATGTCTCTGATGGACTTGGATGAAATTGGTGTCTCAGTAGTAGCCCTGAACTGCCCAGACACAACAAAAAGGGCCTCTGCAACAAAGGAAAAGGTTTCATCCTTGCCAAATTATGCTGAAACGTATCTTGGAAGTGATCAAGTCCTTATCCTCCTTGCTTTCTTTTTGCAATTTCCAGAGTATGACCATGACGTTTGAAGTCCAGGATCTGGCTGTTGCTTCCCCTGCTACAGTGTCTCGCTGTGGCATGGTTTACTTTGAACCCAGTGTCTTGGGGCTGGAGCTGTTCATTGAGTGCTGCTGGCTGCAAAACCTTCCAGGCATCATGAAGCCCTTCTCACAGCAGCTATCATCTCTCTTCAAGAGATTCCTCAAGGTGAGCTACGGTACTGTTCCAGCCTTTCCATGGCTTGGAGCTTGTCAGCTCAGTTGTCTGACAGCCCAGACTTGTCAAGGCCTGGATTTAAACACTTCATGCTACTTCATACAAACTGATATGTAAATTTCCTGGGTTTAATATGAGTTATTTGCTGATCCCCATAGATTTCACTTAGTCTCTTTGGTCATTATAGTTTGTGTTATTTAATTGTAAAATGATCTCCTGGACAAAATCGTCACTGGTGCAGCACCATTGCTTACAATGGAGTAAGTTATAAGAATTCCAGTGAGAAAGTTATAAGAACAAGTCTTGTTGTTTCTACTCTGCTCCTATTTTATTGAATAGCATGGAGCTGCAAAGGCAAGCTCTGAAGGGAGCAAATGATTTAACAGCAGTGATGGAACAAGATGCACATCATTGTTGCACAGAACCAACAGGCAGTTCCAGAGGTTTCTTGGGGTTAAGACTGAACTGAAGGGGTTTGACTTGCTTCTCTCCAGTCAAAACAGTGGCATTTGGGACATGGTGGAAAATGGCAGTGTTCTCAGTCATACATTCCCTGTTAAATATAGCCTGCAGGCAGGTGAGGAGAAACTAGCACCCTAAGAAGGCAAAAGCAAAGTCAAGTGTATTGGATGGTGACACCGAGTTGTTCCTGTCTCGCCTTACAGGAAGCCACTGGCTTTGTCTGGAGGTTTGTGAAGGAGGCAATTGCCTCAACAGACAGTAACCTCACAAGGAGCCTCCTCGTGCTCTTGAAATGTTTCCTTCAGCCTTTCATTCCCATTGAGGTAGGATTTTGCTACTTCTATCACCATATTATGCCTGTAACTCTTAGGGGCATCATGTCATGCAGAGAGTTAGTCACCAGAGAATGAAGTGTTGGTTACTACACCAGAGAATGAGGTGTTGGTGCAGAAAGGTCATGCTGCAGCTCATGTACATGGCAGAAGGTAATACAACATCCTGCAAAACACAGGTAAACCTGGAAGGATTATGCTTTGCCCACTGAAAGAGCAAAAGATAAGCTCCGTGCCTACCAGGCTGGAGGGAAGATGTTCACTTTTATTTATAGCAGAGGGAATTGGAGAAGGAGTGGAAAGCAGAGATCAGAGCTAAGCAGTGATGCACTTCAGGCTGCAGATCTTTGGAGAATTAGGATTGAAGAAGGCTGGATGATTTTCAAATTAAAACCCAAAGACTAAATTCTTCTCCTAGCTCCTGTTGAGTGACATTAGTTCGGCAAGGGGAGTCTCTCAAGTACACTAATGAAACAGCAAGTTCTGATCCACAGAATACATTAACAAGGCCTGTGAAAAACTGGCTAGCAAAACTTACATAGAAGCTGGAAGAATTACAAGCACTTTAAGAGGAGTCTGGGGTTTGTGTACCTTAACCGTGCCTGAGAGTTTTACTTCTGCTCTTCTCTGGTTCTCAGGGAATTAGGACAGTTCCCCAGGAGAAGACAGCTCCTATCAAAGAGCCGATTGAACCCTGGTTGATATTTGCCTTGATCTGGAGTGTGGGTGCTGCTGGAGATTCCCAAGGTTGCACAGCCTTCAGCTTGTGGCTGAGGGAGGAGATGGCAGAGGAAAAGGTGAGTAAAGGAAAAACAGATCCTCTCTCATTATCGAGGAACTGCTAATGAGGAATGGGGGTCAGAGTGTCTGGAGGCTTTGTGTGGACTTCCTCTTGGGATCTGGTATACCACATCTGCCTCAAACTTCAAGGCATCCTTGGAGCTGGAGGATCTGGGAGAGAGGCCTGACCCACACTGGTGTGGGCAGTATCCTATTAGTAAAGTCTTCCTTGCAGTAGTGCAGATCCTTCTCTGAACTCAGCTGAGTGGCAGCCAGGTTCACCAGCAGCTTTATTCTCACAGATCAGTTACTTTTCCCGGAAGAAGGACTGGTTTATGACTCTAAACTGAACGATGCCGGGCTTAGCAGTCCTGAAGATGATCTGGATGAGGAGGTCGTTAGGGAGGTAAAATATTTCACTTACAACTTCAAGCCGAGAAACTGTGGGGGAGGGACCAGAAAGTGACACAGTCCTGCAGGATTTGGTAGGATTTGTGATCAAGGGCAAACAAGGAAGGCCTATGGGAACCAAGTGGGAATGTTTCAAGTTAAATCAAGCTTTTCATTAAAGGAAGAAGGCAATTTCTTGCCCTCAGGGTTGTGAAGCAGATCTTTCAAATCTGAGCCAAGCACTGATCAATTCAGACATGAGTGTCTCAGCCAGTGGTCAGGAAAGTGTGAGGCTCTGCAAGTGTGGCCACTGGAAGAGGGCAGGGAGAAGCTCGGATGGAAAGGTTGGTCAGTGTTATAAAGCAGTGCTCAACAGCAGAAAAGCTGTGTGCGTTAGAGTCTGGAGGAGGAGCAAGGCAGACAAACATGCCATGTCTTTCACGGGAGGCAGCAGAGGGGTGGCGTATGCGAGGCCCGTCTGATTGACAGTCACCACCCTCTGGGCTGGAAAAAATAACACAGGAAAAATAAAGGAGGAAAAATGCTTACCCCTCCTGAAATCAAAGCAAAGTAAAGAGCCTTACATGAGTATCGGATGTTTAACAGAAGCTGCCAGTGCCGTCTCTGTGGGAAGGCCCCAGGGGGTGTCAGGAATGCACAATTTCCCAGTGTTCTCCAGCACATGCCTGACAAAACCTCTGTCTCACTTGTACAGTGGCCTCTGGGAGGTTTGCCTGTGGCTTGGCTCTAGCACAGGTCATCCGTGTCTTGTACAAGTACAAAACTTCCATGCGCCTCTGAATTCAACATGGATGATGGCACCAAATGTGACGATAGGATCCCAGCCCTTAGTGGCACTCTGCCATGGGGCACTTACAGGGTGGGTCAGCTTAGGACAGAATTCCAGTTCTTGCAAATACTGCAAGTACTCCATCCCCCTGTGATCCCAGTTTTCAGAAGGGAGAGCAAGTATATTATTGCTGGGGCAATAATCTCTAGCTTTTGGGCTACCTCTCTCCCACATGAAATGAGTCAGAGCCTCACAGCATTGCCATACAGAAAGGGCGGGTGACAAGATGAGACAAAGGGGCTGAAAACCTGGATTCCTCCTCAGAATCTGAACTACTACACAAGGAGCTGTGACAGGAAAATACAGCAGATACGGTTTTCTATTTCCTTTAGAGGATAAATGCAACGGCCCCCTCTGAACACACCCATACCTTTCAGGTGTACTGGGAGAAGTGGCTGGAGCCTACAGCAGAGTTCGCCATGGTTCCTGATACCAACTTCTGTGACATTATTGTGCCCACAATGGACACAGTCCGAATGGCCCATCTGCTGGAGCTGTTGCTCATCAACTATAAGCCAGTATGTGCCCAGCCTTACCTTTGCTTTTTAGAGTTATCCTTGTTCCCATCAACAGCTACCTGATACTTTGAGATTATTTCCCACTCCCATGGATTTGTGTTTCTCTGCTCAAAAGCTGTGCCGAAGCAACAAGAGCTCTCCATTCAGTCCCCAGGCACCATGCCAGCACTGCAAAGGAATGTCAACGCTCAGGTGTTGAATCAAAATGCAGCAATTGCTAGATTGCTGCCCATCAAATTCTAGCCCATCAAATTCTACCCATTTCCTGGAGTTCCGTTTCCTCCTTCTCTGGTTGGATTCCTTCCGCACCAAGAGATCTGTTGAATGGAGCAAGCCTTCTGTCTTCTCCCAGCCTTTGAATGCCTAAGGGAGCAGTAACTGCGTTTCCTCCAGCAAATGTCAGAGAGCTGAGAAGCAGTCTGTATACCTGTGGTTATGCTGCTGATTGTGTTTCTAGGTTCTCTGCATTGGTCCCACTGGCACCAGGAAGGCTCTCACAATTACAGACAAGCTTTTGAAGAACTTGCCTCTCAAATACATTACCCACTTCCTGATGTTTTCGGCACGTACCTCTGCTAAGCAAACTCAGGATCTCATTGACAGCAAATTGAATAAGAGGCAAGTTTCCTTCCTGTGTTTGCAAAGGCAGCATCCCTGAGTTCAGTGTTTCTATCAACTTAGCCATTTAGTTTCATCCCGAGACCTGAAGGGGCCCCAAGCACACACAGCAAATCTGAGCTGGGACTGTGAGAGCCCCTAATAACTTAATAGGTTTGCAATAAAGTGAGAAGGATTAGTGAGGGTCTGTAAAAATTGCTCCAGTTCTGGTTATTCCAGAAATACTCCATTTCACAGCACAGGTGTTTGCAACCCTGGTGTGGGATATTTAAAGGAGCTGATGAGGGGAGAAAACTTGGTTGCTGACCCCAATCCCACTCCCCATGGTTAACAGCTTCCCTTTTTACTCCATGGTCAGCCACTGGTTTGAAGTTTCCAGCAGCACTGACATTCATTGACATTGTGCATAAGTGGGCAAAATTTCACTCATGTTTGGAAAAAAGCCACTGCCTCAACCCTTGCTCCAGATCTTTTCTGTGCAAGGGCCCATAGAAAGCGTTATATGGAGTGAAAGCGTAGAGAGCTGAAATCACTGCCCCAGGAAGCCGCTGGAGAAAAAACTGCTTTTGGGTCAAGCTGAAAGTTGCAATAGTTGTCCTGTGTCCTTGCGCAGGCAAGAAGGGTGTGTTTGGGCTTCCAGTTGGGTGGTACTTCATATTTTTTACTGGTGATTTGAACATGCCCATGCTGGATGCATACAGTGCTCAGCCACCCATCGAGCTGCTGCGGCAGTGGATGGACCACCGGGGCTGGTATGACAGGAAGCAGATCGGTATGACCTCTTGGCAGAAGTTGGCCTGTTGATAGATATGCTGATAGATAGGATGATCAGGGGACTGGAACACCTCCCATGTGAAGATAGGCTGAGAAAGTTGGGGCTGTTCAGCCTGGAGAAGAGAAGGCTGCATAGAGACCTCATAGCAGCCTTCCAGTATCTGAAGGGGGCCTATAACGATGCTGGGGTGGGACTCTTCATGAGGGACTGTAGTGAGAGGACAAGGGGTAACGGGTTCAAAATGAAACAGGAGAAGTTTAGATTGGATATGAGGAAGAAATTCTTTACTGTGAGGGTGGTGAGGCACTGGAATGGGTTGCCCAAGGAAGTTGTGACTGCTCCATCGCTGGTGGTGTTCAAGGCCAGGTTGGACAGAGCCTTGGATGGCATGGTTTAGTGGGAGGTGTCCCTGCCCATGTCAAGGGAGTTGGAACTGGATGATCTTAAGGTCCTTTCCAATCCTAACTATTCTATGATTCTATGCATACCCACTGTGGAGATCTGTGGTGAGGGTTTCGAGCTACAACTTCACATTCATTTCTAATTTTGCACTCTTCAAGGTGCTTTCAAGAAGCTGGTAGATACTAATTTTGCTTGTGCCATGGGGCCTCCTGGAGGTGGAAGGAATGCTGTCACTCCACGCCTCACTCGCCAGTTCAACTACCTCTCCTTCACTGAAATAGAGGGCAGCAGCAAGAAGGCTATCTTCTCCACCATCCTTGGCAGCTGGATGGGTAAGTTCTGCCGGCAGCTGCCATCTTCTCCTCATGTTGCAAGTTAACTTGATAATAATGGAGGTTGGAAGGGGAGGAATCAGTATTGATGACCTGATCAAAGTGTTGGAAGCTGGAACTTGCATTAATTGCTTGAAGATGCTTTTGGGTAAGTGTTGTTTGAATCTTAACAAACAGAGAAGCTCATAGAGTTTAGTCTCAGGGTCAAATTCTGCTGGTGCCACTCAGCAGACTTCAGCTTTGTCTTTCAGAGTTTCATAAGGGATCCTATGGTCGAGGCCTTTCAGAGAGGTTTTTGTGATGGCTGATGTAAATATCCTGCACCTCAGCAGGTAAAGCTGTGACTCATGTTTTTTGTCTCTTTCTAGATGGACTCCTAGGAGAAAAAAAGTCACAGAGATCCAGTGCGTAAGAGAAGACAGATGAGGAGGGAGAGGGAGGGAGAGACTGTGAACAGAACAAGCTAATGGGCACAGCATGGCATAGCTTACCTGTGCTTTCAGCAGACAGACACTTGCCCAGACAACAGCCTTCTGTGGAAGCAGCGCCTTCTGTTACTTCCCATCTGCTGCAGCCTGTGGAGAGCTGGGCAGGGTGGATCTAAGCATGGTGCTACAGCCACCCAGAGAAAAGGGGTTCATTTGGAGTGTAGTAAGTCCTCTTGTATTTGACAGGGTGGGAATTTAGGATCATCTTTGCAAGTGTGCCCTCATCTGCAAATATGCCAATAGGAAGGACCAAGAATAGTGAGCTATGAAAGCAGCAAAGCAGAGCTTTCTGAGTGCTTGCAGTGTTTACAAGCATCAGTACCTGACTGTGAGCTTGGCGGCACACTGAAGCACCTAACTGCGATTTAAAAATGAACTAAAGAATTTTGGAAAGAGTTGCGAAGTGCTGGGGTGTCACAGAGCTCTGCTTCCCCAGCGCTGCTTGTAATGAGCTTAACTGGGAGAGAAAAGCGAAAAACAGGGGTTTGTGCACTGAAACTGGCAGCTGCGTTTAAATCTTGCCAGGCTGTTGCATAAGAAATTATTCCTCAGTGGCTTTGTATTGGCTGATCTCAATGAATTGCCAGGCAGTTTTGTAAGAGGGCACTCAGCCCTTCTAGCTTCAAAGTAGCTGAGACTCCACTGTGGAAGTATAAAGAGGGAGAAGGAAGACCTCTCAGGAGTATTTCAGGTAGGCACCAATTACCCGTCTGGCAGTGCCTCCTCTCTCCCTGGGGTGAATGAAGTCTTAACTCCACAGAACCGTTGTGATGCATTCTTCCCTCCCCAGATCTGATTCCCTTTGGTCGGGAAACTCATTGGCAAACTGCCCACTGTAGTGAGCAGGTTCTTAGTCAGGTCCCTCCATAGTCTCTGCATAAGAAAGCAGAAAAGTGTGTTCCTGGCAAAGTCCTAGAAATACCTCTGCAACTTAGTCCCACCCTTCTGCACTGCCAGGACCTTCTCAACCCATAGTCACCACCTTTATATCCTCTTCACCTTCCTCTGTCTCTGCAGCAGGAGCACTTGCAGTGAAAGATCTGAACAAGCCCTTGGTTGATGCCACTATTGGCATGTACTTGACCATCACATCCCAGCTGCTGCCCACATCAGCTAAGTCACATTACACTTTCAACCTGAGAGACCTCTCCAAGGTGTTCCAGGGCATGCTCATGGCTGAGCCCAGCACTATCCAGGTGAGTCCTCCCATCAGCGTAGTCATGCCACCCAGGGGAAGACCAGAAATGTTTCAGTGTAAGGAACTCATTGGTGGGTCTACAAAGAGGCCTCACTTTCCTGATGGAGCTGTGTTTTGGTACTCTTCGATGAATGTGGTAACCTTCCCTTTGGCTATATTGCCTAGTACCAGTAGTATGCAGACATCCCCCACCACCAGCCCAGCCCTTCCATGGCATGGAAGCAGGTGAGTGGCCACAGGGAGTCAGTATGATACAGCTTGGCCATTCAGGGCTGGATGGAGCTGTAGGGGACCAGCTAGGGGCAGAGGTTTGTCCTGTTACCAGCCCGTAGCAATGGAGGCTTCTGCCCCTTCAGTTCTCCTTGGGCCTTGCTCTGGCTCCAGCCTGGCCAGTAGAGGCGACTTATGACAGGAAGTACTTGGGATCCCTGGTTCTGTGCTACACCTGAAAGAAAGATCTTTCAAAAAAAACCCCAAAACCCAACAAAACCCACAAGAACTTCTGAAAACAGTAAAAATTAAATCAAACCGAGGGAAAGATAAGGGCAAACAGCATGAAATTTAAATCTGAGGGGAAGCCTGACATGGACAAATAGAGGGGAGATTAGCTGAAGCTGTAATGAGCTCTCTGCAAAGCAGCTGCTTTGACAAGAGCTGATTTTGAGAGGAGAAGGGAATGCAGCTTCCTCTGCCTTGTTCTTTCTCCACTCCAGCTGCCTTCTAGCAGGAGTGGAGCTGGCCAAATGCCATACAGGAACCAGCTTTCCTCACAGTGAGGCTCTTAATACTTCTCTGCTTCTCCCATGGGGGTGGTTCACTGGGGTTTCCTACCAGGACAAACTGCAGCTGCTGAAACTGTGGTACCATGAGAGCTGCCGGGTGTTCTGTGATCACCTGGTCAGCAAGGAGGACCGCACGTGGCTTGACAACCTGATGAAGAGTATGATGGAGGAGTTAGACACCACTTTTGAGGAGGTCGTTCCCTCCCAGCCAGTTCTGTTTGGGGACTTCATGGATCCAGGTGCCCATATCAAGCTGTGCAAAGCAATTGACAGCCAGGAAAAGGTAAGAGCTGTGGGAATCATTATGATGTGATCTGTGTTTGCATCTTTTGTGTCCTCTGGAAACAAATGAGGACAGTTAATAGTAACTGTGGGGCTGCTTGAATTGGAGGTGTCTGGAATCACAAACCCTCCCAGGGCTCTCCTGTGAAATCCTACCCCAGATATGGATAGTGGCTGCATTTGGTGTGATGGGAAGTTGAGGTGGACCAAGCTGTCTCTGCATTGCCATACTGGGGGCAGCCTGCTATGCCAAATCTCCCAAGTGAACCACGCTTGGGACTGAAAAGTGAAATTTGCTGGAAAGAAATGGCACATTACTCCCAAACAATACTACTTTTGCCATTAAAGACTTCACAATTGACCTTTACAAATAATTAATGTTACTGCCAGATTTCCTCTTGGAGAAGATACTGTGAGTACTTTGGTAATGATAATTAAGCAAAGGCAATGAGCAGTGCTGTTTGCACTCATTATCAGAAACAGATGATTATCCTGTTGTCTCTGCTCTTGTGATAGCTGTGTGACAGGCACTGGTAATTAACTGAGCTTTCCAATCTCTTTTGCAAAGTAGCTAGGTCTGTCCCCCACTGAGGTGAGCACAGCTGAGACAGCCAGACTTACCAAGCTGCTGCACAGTCCACAGATAGGCACAAGACTGGTATCGAGGCAGGGATCTCAGCACTGTATGAATTCCAGCTGATGTTGCTTGCCCAGGTTCACAGTGAGATTGCTGAGGGGGTGGGACCAAATCCCAGATGTCTTCATGCTTCATCTCTTGCTCTGGCTTGAGGGTGTTGTTGAAGAGAGCCCTGGGGAGGGCAGGAGAGGCTGATCCTGCAGCTATTTCTGTGCAGGACCAGGAGAGGAGTGTGCTTCTCTACCCACCTGCAGCCAGTAGTGTTTCCTTCCAGCACTTGCTCTTTCCATCCAGGATCCAAACCACAGAATGCAGCAGCAGGCAGTGGTCAGCTATAGAGCGAGGAAGGCCTCACACAGGGCAGCCCTGGAACAGTACGGGTCAGGCAGCCATAAGGCATTTTATTTTGAACAATGCCTCGCTATTTCTCCAGGCAAACAGCCCTGTTGGGAACAGCAGACCTCAGTCACTTGCTTGAGTTAGTTTAAGGTCACCTTTCAGCAGCTGCTGCCACCACCTCTAGCTAAATTCAGCTCAGTCCAATGGCAGTTGCTATAGGAGCATGAAGCAAAGAGAGCCATCACCTCCCCACACGCAGCTACTCACAGACCCTGCTGAGCCACCAGGATCTGCCCTCCCAGAGACCTGTCTGTACTCACAGACAGCCACTCACCCCCTCTCCATTGATTTTATCTGATAGCCGCAATTGGTTCTTTCTGCTCACAGCTGAAAGCTGTGATTGAGGATTACCTGAAGGAGTACAATGAAGTCAACACCCCAGAGCTGAAGCTTGTGCTCTTCATGGATGCGATACAGCACATCTGTCGAATCAGCCGGATTCTGCGGCAGGCTCCAGGGAATGCTCTTCTTCTGGGTGTTGGAGAAAGTGGGAGACAGTCTCTCACCAGGCTGGCAATTCACATGTAAGTAATGCATTCCTATGTACATAATATGGAGCAGCTCTGTCAGGGCTGCTTCTGGAGAATCTCTTTCTCCTGCCCTTCCTGCTACTGGTTACACATGTTTCTGGTTGCTGACTTTTCAGGTTTAACACTCAAGAGCTGGGGCTCAGTTAACATGCGCATCCACAACAGAAAAACTGGACTCTTCGCCTGCTAGTAGCTTGGGTTGCTGTTGCAGGCGTGCAGTGAATGAGCATGGTCCATGTCAGCTCGCTGGCCTGTGCAGCACTCAGGGGGATAGACAGGGGCTTCTTCCTGGGAGCTGAGCAGTAGAAAGACAAAGACAGGAGCTATGAGTGACCAAGTGATACTGGCAGCCTGTCAGGTAGGACTGGTGAGTCTTGGGAGTCAAGGGGCCTGAGATGGAAAAGGGGATGAGGCTGAGGAAGAAAATTCTTCCAGCTTTGTAGAGAGGGTGTGATCCTAAAGGAATGCAACCATGGTTCCCAGGTGCCTGAGGGCAGCATCACAAAAAACGCCATCCATGTTGAGTTGTACCCTCTCTACTCTGAGGCACTGGGCACAAGAAGCAGTGTGACTCTTAGATGATGGAGTTGTAGTTCTCCTGGTTTCTAGCTAGCTCGGGTATCTCTGGCTTGAGTGAAACATGCTCTCGGGTTGGTGGCTCAACATGCACAGGGACAGGCGTGTGCTCAGGACGTTGCGGAAAAACAATTTGCTTGAGTCCGCTCCCCCTGAATCCACAACGCGTGCTCAAAAGTGATAGGAGATTTTAATTTGCTGTAGCTCCACAGGCTTCTCTTTCCTTTAGGGCAGATTATGAGTGTTTCCAGATTGAACTGTCCAAAAATTATGGCATGACTGAATGGCAAGATGATGTGAAGAAGATCATGATGAGGGCAGGCTTTGAGAATCTACCCAAGACCTTCCTGTTCTTAGACACACAGGTACAGGAGTATTAGCATGGTGGGCTCCATCTCAAAAGGAGTCAGGAACACATCTCGAAGCTCAATAAATCCCCCTAAAAAGGATTGAGGAGCCTGATACAAACCAGGCACAACCTGTATTTCTTCAGTAGCCCACCTTCATCATCTTACAGAAAGGCCCCAGGGAAACTGAAGGTGATGCGTATGTTGCTAGCGGTACTGCAGAGCTGCGTGGGGGTGGGCTGATTGTTCTGTTGCTTAAGGAAGCTTCCTTCAGCTCCACCCAAGGGTTTGGTAGGATCAAATATTTTAGAGCCAGCTGCCTGAAGCTAAGCACTATTCTGACCATTTATATTAGAAGTCCTAAGTAACATCTCTCTTTCTTTTCAAAGATACCAGTTAATTTAGGACCTTAAGTCTGCTGGTTCCACAGGATAACATTAGCTTGTTACTGTAAACTATAACTTGCTAATGACTAGGCCAAGTTCTGGAATTCATGGTTATGTTCCTCATAGGGGTTTTTACTGCCTTCATTGTTATAGGAACCAAGTCCCTTCTGCCAGTGCCGTGAACAGTGAGATCTGTCAAATGCTGCTTATTCTTGCATCCTTTTCCCTGCAGTGAGAAACATATATGGGAGAAGAAGGGCATGAGAGGGTGCATTTAGTCAAGTAGAAAGATGCTGTGTATTTCTGGTTTAGCAAAAGTGGAGAAGTGAGTGTAGCTCTGGAGGAAGATAGTCCCACAGACTGTTTCACATCCCTACAATTACTGTCTCCCACATCAATAGCTTTAATCCTAATCATGAAGTGTTCTCTGCTGGAGGAACCAAGATCCAGAGCAAGATGGTACCTGGGTCTGATTTCGGTCACTGGCGAGGCAGGGAGCAAGGCCCTGAGCTGAATTTGTCTGCATAGAAACAGTAAGGGGGCAGTGAAGGTTTGTTCTCAGACACACACCCCTTGCCCCTGAGATGACTGAACATGGCTTTCTATTGGCAGTGCTGGACAAAGCTCAGAGGATGCCTTACTAGAGCTGGGTGATCAAGAAATGGTCTCTTACACTAGAGGCTGACGGCTGTATTTATCCAGAAGTGATCTCCATGGTGTGTGGAGGCAGGATTGTCCTAGGAAACTGCTTTTTTCCTTTATTTCTTTTTTCCCTCTATCATCTACTTAAATTAAAAATGAATCCCTCCTCAGGGATATCAACAACCTGCTCAACTCCGGTGACATTCCCAACATTTACAGCCTTGATGATGAAGAACAGATCATGACACCTATGAAACCCACTGTTTGGGATTTAGGGCAGCAGCCCACCAAGGCCAATTTGACGGCTGCATACAGAGAACGGGTTCACAGCAATATCCACACAGTCGTGTGCATGAGGTACAATGCAGGGGTAGGACTCCATGCTGTCAATGTTACTCCTTCCTTGTCCTTTGCCTTCCATCACTTTGTCATGGGATCTTTGTTTCCAGGCCCCTGACTTTGCTGGAGTACAATTTGCATCTTGTCTTCCCATAGGATACTGAATATGGTTTTTTTACACTTTGCTGGTTTCAAGATGAAGTTTGAAAACTTTAAGAATATCATTATGTGTGATCCAGATTAAGTGCAAGATTCCTCTTTGTTCGTGCACCATTGAGCTGTTTCCTACAAAGATATCTTGCTTGGAATTGGGGCTTAGTTTAACCATGTTTACTCATGCATCTAGTGCACAGCCCCTGAGCAGCTTGCTTGCTTGCAGGAGGGCTGCCAGAAGGTACAGAGTCGTCTTGGTGCAAGTACATGTAGAAGAATCAAAGCCATGATTTTGGTCTGGCAATGCAGTCTCTGCACTCACCGTCTTGAAATAGACTTCAGATCACATGTATTTCTTACCCCTTAAGTGCACTCCCTAGGGAGGGGCCCATAAAACAACACCTCACTACCATCTTAATGCTCACAAAATATACCCAGGACTTTCAAGGAGTGAGCTATGACATGCGCCTTTGGACATGCGCATGCAGCTCACGGCCTGAATTTTCATTCCTTATTTGCCTCTCTCCTTCTTCTTCCTTGGGTATATTCTCTTCCTTCTTACTCTGTAAGACCCCAGGATGACTCTAGGGAAGTAGAAAAGCTATTTTATCCTTGTATGTATAGCTAATTATAACATCTCATTTCTGCATGTGTCTTTCCCTCAGCCCTATTGGAGAAGTCTTCCGTGCATGCTTGAGACAGTTCCCCTCTCTTGTGAACTACTGTACCATCAACTGGTTTAATAAGTGGCCCGCTGAGGCCCTGCAGTCCGTGACCTCCTCCTTCTTGCTTGAGATCCCACGTCTCGGTGCCAGTATGGGAAATGTCAATGGGATGGTAGGTGCCACGCTCAAAACAGCTCCTGTGTGCTCAGTGTGCCATGTCTCTGTATCCACACAGACAGTGGGTGCGGGGCACACATGCGGAAAGGTCCCTGCCCTGCAGCAGAAATGCAAACACAGAACTGGTTAGCTTTTGTGTGCCTCAACATGCGCATGTTCATTTGTCAGCCCCCAAATGACACTGAAGCCCTCACGCTTATATAAGCCATGCTGTGATTTAACCTCTTTGTAAGCCCCTTGTGCTGTCTATGAGCCTCACATAGACTTGCCTACCACATGTTCAGTACTGAATAAGATTGTTCCTTTCCTCTCTCCTTGTAGATTCAACTATGTGTAGAACTCTATCAGAGCGTGGCGAAGAAGTGCCAAGCATACCTAGCAGAGCTGGCCAGACACAATTACATCGCTCCCAAGAGCTACCTCGAGTTCCTCTTCATCTTCAGTTCTCTGATTGGAAAGAAGAAGCAGGAACTGAATACAGTGAAGAAGAGGATGAAAAGTGGCCTGGACAAGGTTTGTCCCTTGCACGCAGGAGCACTTTGAACCCCCCTTACCTACTCTAAGTCATGTATTTATAGTTGCAGGGCCATGGCCCACACATCTCCTGTGTAACAGGAGAACACTGATGCTAAATCAAATGAGAACTATGCCTTCTGCTAGAGGCAGTCTTTCTGAAGGTCTGAGTCTGTAACAGCTCTAAAAGAAAGATGGTCCCCAGTCTTTGGGGACACAGACCTTTCTATAGCTCATCATCTCGCAGGATGTTCATTATTAAAGCCCTATAACAGCAACATTGTTCTGTGGACTGATTGCCATGAGCTTATGAAGTAGTTGCCATCATGTGCAGGCACCATTAGGCACTGCTGTTTATAAGCACACCACAGTGACAGATTGTTACCGAAGCAGGGACCGGGTCAAGACCTGCTTTGTACAGCCTGGCACTGGGCAAGGAGCCCCCACCAGGGAAGCACAACCTTTCCCCGGGGCTTTTCGTGGCTGCTGCCTCTGTCTTCCTCTCCTTTGCTCCCACAGCTCCTGCAAACAGCAGACGTTGTAGCGAAGATGCTGGAGGAGCTGGAGTCCTCCCGCCCCCTCCTGGCACAGGCCGCCAAGGACACACCGGCAACCATGGATCAGCTGCAGATACTGCTGCTGGGCAGCCCTGTGCTTTGCGAGTCTGACTGCTCAGACTGGACGCAGGGCTTGGGGTTATTTGGTCTGTCAGTAAAAAGGCCTTAGATTAGCACAGCAGGTATTTCTGCAGAGCTGCACTGCCAGTGAGAATGGCCTTCTGCTGGAGTCCCTGCTCTGGTGTTGCGGGGGCAGCCACAACCTGCGGGCAGTTGCTAACAGAAGTGATGGCTCACATGGCCCCCACTGAAATCACAACCCACGGGTCAGTCAGCCAAGCCACCAGCTCCTTGTCCTCACTGGTTTAGATCCTTGCACACACACAGTAGCAGCACTACTGACCCAGTCCTCAGGTGGCCAGAGAAGATCTAAGCTCAGACTGTGGTGGCTGAAAGGCATCATTCCCCCACATCCCAGCACGAGAGAGCTGATCCAGCTGCAGCCCTGCCCCTGCTAGCCCAAACCTCAGGGATCACCACGCACAGTCACTCATCCCACTGCAGAATGTCCTATGCTGGCTGTCCTTACCTTCCCTCCTATTTGTGCTCCTGCCTGTGTCCTACTGTGGGATGGCCAGACACAGGGAACAGAGACACTAACATCATACAGTTCTGTATGCAAAGGGAAAAGAGTTTGCAATCTCCCATGCTCCCACGTAGCAGATACAGATTTGGCTATATTCCACGTTCCATTTACACCACTTGGTAGTGTTTTAACCCTGTGGGTAGGTAGAAATGACAGGTTTAGAAACAAAACCCTCAGCATATCTTCTTATTCCTCCATCTCCCTACATATTTGCACCCCTATGCATCCTCTCCCCTCACCAGTAGGAAAAGTGGGTAGAGCAGCTAATTCCTGGAGGACTAGCACCACTCCAGGCACAGCTAGAGCTGCAGCTTGTGGACGGTCTCTACAGGCTGAGGAAATAGCTGCTGCCGGTATAATGTGGAAAGGGGATCCCCTCCAGCAGTTCGGCCCCACCATGGCTCTGCTGCAAGAGCCGTGATCTACCGGGATAGCTGTGATCCTTACCTAGCAGTGCTGAGCCAAGCCAAAGGGTGCTCTGGCTCCAGCATGCTGCTGAGGCTGTCTCTGGTGTTGCAGGTGGCTGCAGCTCTGGCTGAAGGGACAAGGAGTGCTGTGCAGGCTGAGGACATGAAGGCCAAAGCAGAAGCTCCCACAGCCCAAGCCATTGCAGATGATGCTGAGAGGGACTTGGCTGAAGCCCTCTCAGCCCTAAACACTGCTCTTGCCAGCCTGAGGAACCTCCAGAAAAGTGATGTTACTGAGGTATGTGGGTTGAGGGGGGAGGGTGGCAGAGATGCATCTGGTCCTTTGCAACAATTCCCTTCTCCAGGCTTGCAGCATCCCCAGCTTGCAATGACCTCATTGTTGTAGGTGTTAGGGGACACATTAATAGCAGCCGCCTTGTGCAGGAGATGCTGAAAGTGACCATGTTCTGCAGGTCAGGACATCATGTTCAGACCAAGGCTTAGCAGAGCCAAAGCCTCAAAACCCAGTAATGTCATAAGGTAGAAGAAATCAGCCTCGAGAATGGTGGGACAGAAGTGGTACCTTGTTGTTAGTGCGGAGTTCCTGGCTAAGCAGAAACTGTGCTTGCGGAAGCATTCCCACATCTCACTAGTGTTTAAGCCTTAATCCTCACTAAGCCTAGCTACTCCTTTGTTATTACTTCGGGGCAAGCAGAGGAATCTTTCCTCCTGTTCACCAGTGGCCCTGAGCTTGTGTAAGCTAGCACAGGCTCTTGGCTTTTTGGAGCTGTGCAGAAATGCCCTCTTCAGCCCTACTTTTAGTCCTGGGCTTGCAGAACATCCCACTGGAGTTAGGCAGATCAAATGTTGTCATACAGGGAAGGCTTTCAGTATCAGCTAGTGATTTTATGGAAAACCAAGTCCTGCTCCGAGGTCTCTGGCTTTTTGGAGAAGAGCAGGGCCACGTGCCCGAGGTACCCACTGTTTCTTGGTGCATCTCCCTAGCAAGCCTTGAAGGCGGCAGAAGAGAGTGAGAAGTGCTGGTGGGGCCAGGAGTGGAGCAGGAAGCCTTGAGCTTGCTCTAAATGGGCTGTCAGCATGTCCCAATTGCAGTGAGAGCATTCGTGCTTCTCTGCAGCCGCAGTGTTCCCACAGCTGGGGAAACACTGGTCCTCTACAACGCATCTCCTACCTAATGTCCACCCACTAAACAACACTGAGAAGGGGCAGATAGCAAAGGCATAGGAGGGAAGAGTTTGAATGACAGGTGGGAAAGTGGTTACTGCCTTGATGGTAATAAGGAGGAGAGTTGTAGTAGGCCTTCATGGGACATGTTTCCGGCCTTGGCACCCAAAAAATGTGCCGGTGCCTCGGAGAGGAGGTAGGGGCCAGGCAGGGTGGAGGTGCTGAGTGCGGCCACTGCAGCCCCTCTGCGCTGACCGACCTTCTGTGCTGCAGACCACTGACCTCTCGCTCATCTTCAAGGAGTCCACTGCTCCCACCCCACTGGTGTTTGTGCTGTCCCCGGGCACTGACCCTGCTGCCGACCTCTCCACGTCTGCTGAAGCAATGAAGTTCTCCCAAAAGCTCTCTGCCATTCCTCTTGGCCAAGGCCAGGTAAGCTGCTGGTGCCCATCTGGGGTGAGCACTGTCTTGCTGGCACTGCCAGCTATCTCACCTAGCTCCAAGCAGAATAACCACCCTTGCAGCACAGTGCAACCCCCCTCCTGCCTCCGGGCCCTTCCTCACCAATCTTTTGCTGTGTGGGGAAGCCAGTACGGTGGGGAGGCTGCAGCGGTTGCTCTTATATCACCCTCTGACTTGCCAAGTCCATCCCCAGTTCTTGCATTCCCTTCACCCTCCCACACAGCTGGCATCAGACAGCAAAGATCCGGTGGAGCCGTGGGGGTGTAGCCGGGCTAGCTCTGGAAAGTGAACCTTCCAGCCAGCAGCTGTCTCCCTGTGCAGCTCAGCAGGGCACAGCCCATGATGGACAAGGGTCTCTGAGCTCTTCTCATCTGCCTCCTCAGGGCCCCCATGCTGAAGCCATGATCCGCAGTGCCATGGAGCAGGGCAGCTGGGTCTTCTTCCAGAGCTGCCACCTGGCTCCCAGCTGGATGCCTTCACTGGAGGGGCTCGTGGAGGGCATTGACCCCAGCCAGGGGAGCTGTTCTGCTGAGCTCCCTGCCCACCCTGAGGGGAGCAGAGCCCTGAGAGGAGCCCACATCTACTTGGATCCCATGTACAGGTGGTTCCCTGTAAACCAGAGGGTGAGTGCAGGAGCAGCTGCAGTGCCTGTGCCTCTGCACCCTCTGAGCACTCTTTGCCTCCTGGATTCCCAGGGGCAGCAGGACTTTCTCCTCTGGCTCACCAGCCTACCGAGCAACCCCTTCCCTGTGTCCATTCCTCCAGAGTAGCTTCAAGATGACCATGGAACCCCCCGTGGTGTCAAAGCCAACCTGCTCAAGTCCTACACCAGTTTCAGTGATGACTTCTTGAATTCCTGCCCCAGGTAAGACACAGGTCGTGCTTTGGTTTGATGTGCCCGGCCCCTGCCTGCTCCAGTATATGCTCTCTGCCTTGACATTGCTCCTCTTCAGGCATAGCTCTTCCTTTCCTCTAGAGCTCTCACATGCTAGAGAAGGGCTGGTGGCATTTCTAATCTGCGATGAGCCAATTCGAAGTTTCTCTTTGAGAAATGGAAGCGAGGGATTGCAGAGGCTTGGTGTAGCCACTTGCAGCTCTCTTTAAGCAAGGGAGTGGACACTTGCAGCTCTCTTTAAGCAACGGACTTCCCCAGCACAGCAGCCACACTGAGGTTTCCACTTCCAGGCTCCAGCTGGCACTGCTGAATTGGCGCATCTCATCTGCCAGGTCCAGCAGGACCTGACCCCATCCAAGGATGCCTTCTCCCAAGCCAAGCGTCTCATCTCCCTGCTTCCCTGCCCACAGGTCACCCAGTTTAAATCCTTGTTGCTGTCACTTTGCTTCTTCCATGCAAACATGCTGCAGAGGAGAAAGTTTGGGCCATGGGGTTCAACAGCCACTGTGAGTTCACAGGTGGAGACCTCCGCATCTGCCTCAGTCAGCTACGGATGTTCTTGAGTGAATATGCAGACATCCCATACAGGGTGAGTGCCTGAGCTGCCCCCTCCTGTGCAGGGAGCAGGCTCATGGTGCACATGCAGGTCAGAGAGGCCCAGTGAGGTCCTCCCAGGTTCTGAAGGACACAGCTGAGGAGATCAACTACGGCGGCCGTGTGACTGACAACTGGGACCAGCGCTGCACCATGAGTGTTCTGGAAGCTTTCTACACGCCTGAGGTTTTAGCTCCTGAGTTTGCCTATTCTGAATCAGGGATCTACAGACAGCTCAGCACCGATTCTGACCTCGATGGAAGTACTCGAGCAACAAATTGCAGCTCATAGGTCCACGGGGGTTGTCATAGTGCAAAGGGGGTATACTTCTCCCGAAAGCCAGTGCAATTCCAGTTTCCTGGGGGAATAGAAGTTTGTAAGAACCTGGGGATCTTCAGATGCCTTCAGGAAACTGCATCTGTTTCAAACAACCATGGGGAAAATCTTGTCTCTGTGCTCCGGAGGTGGTAGCAGCTATCACTGGAGTTCCCCAACTGAAAGCTTTTGTGCCCTGAATCATTTTGAGATCACATACCTAAAGTCCCCAGGAGCTCTGCAGGAGATACAGCAGGAAGCTCACAGCTAAGCTGCCTGTTCTCACAGCACATGTTTGCTTCTGTCCAAGTGCAGTTTAACTCCCCAGCCAGACCTCAATCCGTGGCCATGGCCTCCATTCAGCCACCAACCCTAGCTCAAAGGAACTGCCACCCCATCGGCCTCCCCGGCAGCCTGGGTCCTGCATCAGCAAGCCTTGCTCTGGGCACACATAAGCTGCCCCAAAGTCAAAGCTGCGAGTTGCATTTCCTGGCTGTGATGGGACTAAGAGCTGGGTGGAAATTGGATGACTGAATCTCAAACCCCAAGAGAAGGAATTCTCCCAACTGAGCCTGGGAATCTGCTGGGTTCAGCTTATCCAGCAAGCCTGGCTTAGTCATTTCTCTTGGGCCAGACCTATAGCAGCCCAGAGGGGCATCACAGCTTTATCCTTGTGCTCTTGGCCTCACGGCCTGTATGGATTCCTCTCCAGGGCTCCCTCCAGTACATCAGGAGCCTGCCACTCAGGGACAGCCCAGAGATGTTCTGTTTACACAACAATGCCAACATCACTTTAGCTCAGAACGAGAGCTTTGCTCTGCTGGGGACTATTGTGCAGCTGCAGCGCAAGACCCTCACGGTGGGAGGCTGCAGCAGGGAAGAGGTGGGTGCCCTGATGCCGTCAGTGCTCTGTCAGCCAGTGCCTGGTGCAGGCAGCGAGCACAAACAGCAGCTGCCTGCTGGGTGCCAGCAGTGACACTGCCATCCAGGCCATAGCTCGGCCCTTCTCGGCAGCCATGACCGAGGGGGATGCTCACCCACTTGCTGCTTTCCTTCCAGCTGTGGAGGAGACTGCCAGGAACATCCTGGAAAAGGTGCCTGCCCCCATGAACCTGCAGGAGGCGATCCACAAATCCCCACTGCTCTATGAAGAGTCCTTGAACAGAGTGCTGGTGCAGGAGGTGATCAGGTACAACCCCTATGGGATCATGCCCTGGGTCAGCAACTGGCTGGTTCCTGGGGAGCAGCAGAGATGTTCAGGCCCCTGCTCCCAAGCACCTTTGAGGAACCTCACTGCTGAGCATGGCAGTGGGGTTGGCAGCCATGCTAACAATTGTGTTGTCCCAGCGGATCCCCTTCGTGCCGTAACTGATCAGTGTCTCCATCTGCTACCATCAGCAATTCAGGGCTGGGAGGGCAGCCATGAGACCCCACCAAATAGGAGTCAGGATGGGGATTACATTGCGGAGCTTCGCATGTTGTACAGAGATGCAGACCCTCTCTGGGCAGACATCGTGATAAACCACTGCTCTGAGTCACTCTGCTCTCTTTCTCCGTAGGTACAAGAAGCTCCTGGAGGCCGTTGCACAGACACTGGAGGATTTGCTGAAAGCTCTCAGGGGCCTGGTGGTGATGTCCTCTGAGCTGGAGCTGGTGGCCAGCAGCTTGTACAACAACACTGTTCCCGAGTGTGGAATGCCAAGGGATGTGCCCTAGCCAGCCCAGGTGCCCGTGGGAGCTCACCGGAAGCAGGGGAATGGGTCATCAGCCACCACTGCTGTACTGTACTGTCCTGGGTTCAGCTGTGGCAGTTACTTTTCTCCTTCTCAGAAGCTGGTGCAGTGCTGTGGTTTTGACTTCAGTCTGGGAACAGCAGTGATAACAGACCGGTTTTCCGTTGTTGCTAAGGAATGCTTCCCCTGATCCAAGGACTTTTCAGTCTCGTGCTCTGGCAGTGAGGAGGGACACAGGAAACCGGGAGGAAGTAGAGACAGACACCTGACCCAAACGAGCCAAAGGGGTATTCCATGCCCCAGCACGTCATGCCCAGTATCGAACCTGCGGGGATGTACCCAGAAGGCCCAGAGGGCTGCTCAGGTCCGGCTGGGTATCGGTCAGCAGGGGGGAGCAAGACGTGGGCTGTCTCACAGGGAGCTGGCTGGTGTTTCCCTGGCCTGGAGATGTCTCCAGCCTGGTGCAGCTCATGGCTGCTCCCAGTCTGGCGCTGGATGAATCCCTGGGCTCTGGGCAGCTGTCAGCAACTGGGGCACAAGGTCTGCGATGTCTTTGATTGCATTCACCACGTTCCTCTGTGGGTGCTCCGCAGGCCTACCCGTCGCTGAAGCCCTCCCTTGGCATCCTGGGTGAACGACTTGTTGCAGCGGATTGAATTCCTAAAGGATTGGATCAGTCACGGGATCCCCTCTGTGTTCTGGATCTGTGGGGTCTTCTTCCCCCAGGCTTTCCTCACTGGGACACTGCAGAGCTTTGCCAGGAAGTCCGTCATTTCCATCGACACCATCTCATTTCGCTTCCAAGTCAGGAAGTCAGCCAGAGGCTCTGGGTTTTTCTGGATTTCTTTGGAATGTGCCGCTACAAAGCCACAAAAGCAGCATTTCTAGCCCTGACTTGCCACTGGCTGCACTGCTGCCCTTGGACCCATCGTCCCCTTTGCGCTCAGGTACAGCCACCCACACTGCCAGATAGGTCCACAAGGCAAGCAGCGGCCTCCCTGCCTCCCCAGGCATGCTTACATCCCCCTCCCTCCACAGGCTGCCCTGTGGCCTCAGGACGTGAGCTGCCAGAAAACCCAGCCCAGCCCAGCTGAGATCTGGGACAAGCTCCCCTTTGGCAGTGCTGAATTAACTGAGGGCAGCTGAAGGAGCTCCTTGGGGCTGAGCCTCCAGGGACACCCCTGAACTAATAAGGGCCCAGGGCCCACTGTCTTCTGCAGGTGATGAAGGAGTCTGTGAGTGAGCTCCACAGCCCTCCCAGTGAAGGCTGCTACATCCATGGCCTGTCTCTGGAGGGTGCCCGCTGGCACCCCGTTGCATTCCAGCTGGCGGAGCTGTACCCAGAGATGGCTGTCATCTGGCTGCTGCCTGTCCCACACCGCATGCCGCCAGCCAGCAGCTCCTACCTGTGCCCCATCTGCAAGACACTCATGCAGGTAGGTGCCCGAGGAGAGGAGAGGGGGCAGGAGTTCCTCCTGACACACACGGGGTGAGGCCATCCCTGGAGGAAAAGATTCCTCCTGCTCTGGTTGTGGAGATGAAGCACCAGGCACCCTGGCTATGCAGCTGTGCCTCTGGCCAGGCTGTCCTCAAGCCCCCCCCAAAACTGCACAAGCCTGTTTCCCCCAGCCCCACTCCACCTGTGGGGATGGGACAGGGGATCTCAGAGAGGGTCAGTTGGACAGGAGTCCCCAGTGCGTGTGCAGCATGAGGGCTGCAGTGCCTTCTCACCCTTGCTTCCCCCATTACAGCTACGCTGTCATCAACAGGGCACTCCACCAACCGCGTGATTGCTGTGGAGATCCTACAGACAAGCCACAGAAACACTGGATCAAACGGGGCACAGCCTTGATGCGTGCCCTGGACTTCTAGGCAGGAAACCACCTCAGCTTGAGGCAGGGCCTTGGCTGTCCAGCACAGAGGCAGGCAGCACAGAGGCAGGCAGCGCAGAGGCAGGCAGCGCAGAGGCAGGCAGCGCAGAGGCAGGCAGCACAGAGGTAGGCAGCACGGGCCGGCAGCAGCCCCTCTCCCCCTGCCCTCTGAGTTGTCAATAAACAGAGCGCAGCTCCACCAGCATCCCCTTCACCTGGTAGTGTTGCAATCCCCACAGTTGCCTCAAGGTTCTAGCACACAGAAGAGCAGTGCTCCCAGCCACACACCCCTCTCCCCTGGGTGGCTGTTACAGGATAGCTTTATTCCTTCAGACAGATCCATTTTTTACAGCACTTGATATCAGACACAGCAAGAGACAGAAGGATTTTCTTCCCTTCAACAAATACCAAAAGAACTGCTGCATTCCATAGGCAAGATCTGTACATATTTGCAGACTTGCAAAATTGAGTCCTCTGTGGCAGCTCCCCTCGGCCCAGCTGTACCTCGGGACACCTCCAGAGGTGCTGCCCGCTGGCTTGCACCATCTCTGCACTGCAGTAACCACCCGCCTCTCCCCATGCTGAAAGGCTTTGCCAAGGCCACCAAGGGACTCCACATGCAGCATCCGCCCCGGCGCTGTGCCCAGCAGCACCAAAGCCACCCCATGAACTTGGTTTGTTTGTAATTCACAGGGTTTCTCTGAGGACAGGGCCCGGAGCAATCCTGTGTGACCCACAGAACTGGTTGCCAGGAGAGCAGCAATGGCAGCAGAGCCACACAGAGTGCTGGGGCCAAGGCCCAGCTCCAGGGATGAGCCCACCCTGCCTCACCTGGCTCCAGAGCTGCCCAGAGCCCCCAGGAGCCTGGCTGCACTAGCAGGGGGGTTGTGTACCCAGAGAGGTGAGGGGACAGGTGTCCCTGCCCATGGCAGCGGGGTTGGAACTATGATCTCAGGGTCCTTTCCAACCCTAACTCTTCTAGATTCTATGACAGGGCAAGGCAGGACCAGCCTGGCCCCACACTCGCCAGCTCTGGGAATGGGGCAGGAGAACGGGCTCTGTCCAGGAGCCACCTTGCTCAGCAATGGCCCAAAGTGTGGGTCAGAATCAAAAATCTGGGGTATGGAGGGAGAGGGTCAGAAAACAGAGACACGAATGTCCTGGGGAAGCAGAGCTGAAGGCCTGGATGCAGGACACAAGCCACAGCCCCCTGTGGCCAGCACAGGCTCACAGTGGCATTGCAGGCATTCCCACAACGCCAGACCAGCCGCTTCCCCTCCTGCCACATTCCTCAGTCCACGGGTGCGGAGACACAGGCCCAGGGTGCGTGGGTGCTGCCATGGCACAGTCAGGAAGCTGCGTGCTCCAGCTGGCTGGTAGCTGCAAGGACTCCCCTCAGGACTGTGTGTCCCTGCCCTTCACAACTTGGGCTCAGAGGAAAACCCAAGTTCTCTGTCCCCAGGCTCCGCCTCGGCTGAGGGTTTGTCGCTGTGGTCCCATTCCTTGGGCAGAGGGAATGTAGATCCAAGTGCGGCTGCCCAAAGGCACAAGGCCCAGCTGCTGCTTCTCCCAGTCCTGGCTCCCTGGCTACTGGCGCTTGGCTTTATAGGGGCGGGAGCGTTTCCGTCGGTCCGGCTTCCTCTGCTTGTGCAGGCGGCCAATGCTGACTCCCTGCCGCCGGCGCACGGAGATGTTCTGCTCCACCAGGCTTGCCAGCATGCCTGCAGGGGACAGGCACACGCATCCCATGCTGGTATTGCCCACACTGGAGCACAGCCCTCCCTGTCCTACCCAAGCTCCATCGGTAGTCTCCTCCTGGGACTATCAAACCAGAAGGACACTGAGCAGATAAATGTGGCTCCACAGATGGAGCTCTACCTCATGCTCCAGGCCCAGCAGAAACCAGGAGTGGGGCAGGGTGAGCTCCCCAGGCGCCACTCTGCCATGCTCAGTGCGGCTCCCTCAGCTGATGGAGCCCTACGCTCCATCCCCTCGGCCACAGCACAGCTCACCTTCCTGGGCCAGCATGGAGATGAAGGTACAGATGAACTCATCGTAGTTGTGGGTTCTCCTCTGGTCATCGATCTACAAAGAGATGACAAATCCACAAATGAATGTCGGGGAGGAAGGAGAGCTCAACGCTAATGGGGACAAAGAATGGATGTGACAGGACCCAGGTCCCAGGCCAAAGAGACCAGAAGAGGATGACCACCTCCCAGCCAGGTCAGGCCAATGCCCAGCTGGGACTGTGTCCATCCCAGTTCAGGTGCCAGCATTTTCCACAAAGGACAGCTGGGAAGAGGTGAGGGTGGGCAGGGGAGGAATCCTGCCAGGCCCTGAGGCACAATCCCGCCTTCCTCCAGCCAATGCTGTGTCAAGCTGTGGCCCAGCTGCAGTGCTCCATCCCCCTCAAGCTCATCAGTGCTGCCCAGGAGCTTCAGTCTGTCCTGGTAGGAGCTCTGCCCCATAGGGTGGTTTAGTAATGGAAAAGGGCCCCACATGCCATTCTGAGCTGAACACTCTGCTTCCACTTTGACTTAAAACCAACCCCAACTGAGCCTTCAGGGAGCTAAACTGGCAACACAAACAAGGCATCAGCACACACCTTGAACTTCTTCCTCTTCTCCACCTCTTCCTTCAGGCAGGCCTCGTAGTTTGCAATCTCTGCCTCCACACACTTCAGCAGTGCCAGCAGCTCCTGCCAGGACCAAGCAGAGCAAACATCAGCAGACAGAGCCCTGCTGCAGCCCAGAAGCCAGCGGGGTGAGCTGGCCCATGTTCCTCTCTGCACTGGGAAAGGGAGGATTCATCAAAAAGTACTTGCGAGGGAGGGGGAAGAAACCGGAGCCTAGCTCATTGTAGTGACTTTGAGTCAGGGTGATCAATCAGCCAGCACTGAGGCTGCAAACTTCCCTTTTGAGTACAACAGTTTCTCGCCAGCTCTCCTCCAGGGAGCCCCTGATGCACTTGTGCTGAGCTGGAGGGCACAGACAAGCAGTGAAGTTCCCAGCAGGCTGGGGCTTGGGGGGTGCAGGGTCCCTCTGGCCCGAAGGAGAGCACAGCACTCCGGACATCTCAGCTGCAGGAGGCAGCGGCTCTGCCCACTGCTGAGGGAAACATCCCCACGGTGACACAAGGCACAGAATCTGCTCTGCCCTGCACCTCGAGGTGCGGCTGCGACGCGAGCGGGACAGCGTGCACATGCGGTTCAGTCACTGCCAGAGCTGCTGCGGCTCCGTGTCCCCAGGGCTGCCACAGCACAAAACTCACCTTGGGAGAATACTTTTCCCCCCCAGGGTGATCACTGGTCCTGCCAAGTCCCACCTTCTCTTTGCTGTCACTGGCCTCACTGCCCTCCTTCTCGTCCAATTTGATTGTGATTGGGGCCTCTTCACCAGGTTTGATGGAAGGTGGGGAGCTTTTCCCCCCATCTGCACACACAGGAAGGAAGTGTTAGGAGCTATGGCAAAGGACTGGTATCCACTCTTGAAGTCAAAGGACAGTGTCCCATCACCCCAGGGGAGATGCCACCACCCCAAAAGCCGGTAGGCACCTACCTGCGACAGCCAGAGGGCAGAACACGCCGTCCTCTGTGAGGTGCAGCAGCCCAGTGCTGATGACAGGCCCCAGGTCCCTGACAGCACGGTTGTAGCGCATGCAGTCGACCCTCAACAGCCCATCCTCCTCACCAAAGAGCACCTTGGAGATGTGGGAGGTGACGGGGCTGGAGGGGCGCGTGGGGTTGGCCGAGCGGATGGGGGACCGCAGCGGGGAGTTGAAGGCACTGCCGATCTCAGAGGCCGTGTCTGTGCTCTCATTGCTGGGGGTAGGAGAGGGCTGGGAGTGGGTGACCACCGCCACAGCAGTACCCCCACCAGTCGTCTTGATGGACAGGGGAATGGAAAGATCCTTCTGAGACTCTTTCAGCTTCTCAGCCAGGACGTTGATGGTGTTGGGCTGGAGGATGGAGAGCTGGCCATCCACAGCCCCTGCCATGTGCTCCTGCTTCACCTGCCCTTTCCTTTTGTACCTGCCCAGGAACACAGGAGGGAAGGTGAGCACCTGGTGGAAGGAGGCCCAGCACAGCCACTGCCAGCTCCACACGCATCAGTGTCCGCTGTCTGCTGGCATGAAGCAAGGCATGAAATATTTCTAGGTTGCTCCCCCTGCCACCCGCTTCTCTGGCAGCACTCCAAACCTGAACCCCTCTGCTGCAGGCACCCCTACACAGCTGGAACACACCCCTACTCTTCCTCCAAAGCCCCAAAAGCACCCTCACTGTGACCCCGTTTCCTGACCTTCGCAGCAGTCCAAGCACACCAACACTTACTCATCTGGCAGTCTGCACTGGGGAACAGAGGCTCCTCAAAGCCTGCTGCCTATACACAGCTATAGATAGAGCAGCCAAAATTCAGGGTTGAGAGTAAAGAGCTCCAGAAGGGGTTCACAAAATCCAGCAGTAACATAGCAGGCGAAGAGAACAGCCTCAGTTGCGCACACAGGCACAGGCTCTACACAACTATCAGCTCTCAGAGATCTAGGAGTCACCACTGGCAGTTCTGCAAAGGTCAGCTCCCTGCCCTCAGCTCAGTCACCTGATGGCTGTGTTGGTGTTACGAACTTCCTCCTCGTCATCATCATCGTAGTCATCCTCATCGTCTGAGTACTGCTGGTGCTGTCGGACTGGGACCCGGTTGCGACCCACTCCTGCTGCAAGGTCCTCCTCCTCCTGCAAAACATCATTGCTGATGGCCTGCTGGCAGCAGGGGAAGGAGGAAGAGCCCAGCAGACACGTCCTGGGTCCAGCCAAACACCAGAGCGTGCCCTTTTCAAGAGGAGACAGGGGACTCTTCCCTTGCTTGCTCAGCTGACCCACATTGGTACTAACATCTTCTGCCAGGTCAGTCTTTATATGCCCTCTTCCCTCCCAGTCTGGGTTAGTGCAAGGGCGGGCAGGCTGCAAGGCAGGGGAAGGGCTTAAACCAGTCAACAGCCACAGCCCCACAGAGGTGAGGGACTGGGAGCAAAAAGTTCAGCTCGAGCCAGGTGCTATTGGCCTGGAGCTGCAGCCTACCTGCATGGGGGACTTGGCGTAGTTGTGGTTGTCCAGGAAGGCTGGCAACCTCTGCACGATGGGGTTGGGGTTTCCTGGAGGTGCCCCATTGATGCTGCTCGCTGACGCCTTTGCCACTGGTTTGGATTTGGTGGGTGGGCTCTGCATGGCCATAAGGTGGCCCTGGGTGGCAGGCTCATCGGTGCCATCTGCCACACAAACACAGCACAGCCTTTCATGACCAGCACCATCACCTTTTATTCCATGTCCTCTGCCACCCCTTGCCCACTGCACAGAAGAGCTCTTACGCTCCATCAGACCCACTTCCCATTCCACTTCCAGCTGTCACCTGTGCCCCCAAGCTTAAGCCCTCCCATTCTCAAACTCCACATCCCTACAACCCTCCTACCAAGCACAGAGGCATCTACCCCACGTCAGCACCGTGTGCATGGAGCTGGGCATGGAGAAAAGAAAGCAAAGCTGACCATAAAACTGCCTCAAGCTCCAGGCCAAGGCAGCCACTGTCATATCGCAGCAGGCCAGCCTGGCTGGCAATAACACTGATGGGGGGGGGTCTACCTGGATGGCCACTCTCTAGGGTCACAGTCTTGCTGCTGGCTGGCTTCACCTCTTCGGAAGGCTGAGAGTCCTGAGACTTCTGGGTCTGGATCAGCTCAGGCTGAGTTACTCGGATAAGCTTGAAGGCAAATGACAGATGGAAACTGAGCACTGGACCGGGGTGATCCAAGCCACATCCCTCTCATTCAAATACCGCAGAACTCATGAGGGTGTGCACTAGCAATGGACAACGCCATGGATAATCTCCCAGGTGAGCAGCAAAAGGCCAAGCAGAGAGGCTGGTTATCTCCTCTTCCCAAAAGACATTTCCCAAGGACAAAAAACAACCCAAAACCTAGGGGCCCACACAGCACATGGAGATGCCCTGGAAACAACCTATTCCCACCTCAGGCTCACACTCCCTTAGGGCTTGGGCTGTCCTACCTGCTGCAAGGCCTCCAGCACAGTCTGGCGGTTCATCTTCAGGACATGCAGTTTGGACTCGTACTTCATCCTCCGATCAGGCACCACAGCCATCAGGTTGAAGCGGATGTCGTGGTAGGGCTCCCTGCAGGAACAGACATCAGCCTGGCTCCCAGCAAGGAGATGCCCTGCACAGCTCCTGCCACCTCCTTCCGGCAGCACCTTCCCTGCCCTGGCCGCTAACACCAGCACGTGGGGGGCTTTTCCCCCAAAGTCAAGTCAACCTCACACTGGCTGAAGAAGCAGAGCAAGGTTGCTTCAGCCACAACACAAAGCACCCTTCAAAGGTTGGAAGGAGTGTGCGAAACTCATCTGCTCCAACCCCTGCTCCAGCAGGATCATCCAGAGCTGGTTGTCCATGACCGCATCCACGTGGCCTTTGAGTATCTCCAAGGACAGAGACTCTAGAACCTCCCTGGTCACCCTCAAGACCAAGCATGCAAGAGGTGCAGCTCAGGACCAGTAGAACCACTCCTTCTCCTACGGACTCCAGTTTACAGGGACCTCATCTGACCACTCACATCCATTTGCATGGACTCTGCATCACACAGAGAGTATAGCTTCTCCACATACTCTGAAGGCAGTCAAATTGCAAGCAAGAGAAGGCAAAGAGGCAGTACACCTGCACCTGTCCCAGGCAAAACTCTCCACCCTCATTTGCACAACCTGTTGCACAGAGACAACAGTAGGAATAATCCAGGGAAAAATGGGCCACTGCGTGCACCATGGCCCAGGACCTTACCCTGCAGTGGCCAGGCCGATGCGCTCCATGATTACTCTCCTGGCTTTGTCCGTCCATTCCTCATCATCAGCCCAGGGCCCTGTGATAACAAGAGCGAGCTGGACTCAACAAGGCAGAGCCAGGCTCCTGCTGCAGACACATGGAGCAGATCCTGCCGTCCACACCACAGGTAATCCAAGAGCTCCCTTATGTACCAGCAAGCAAGCCAAGAGGGGCCCAGGAGGCAGAAGGACCACGCTCTCAGCCCATATGTGGAACCTCCTGCCTCTGCCTTCCAAATGGAAAACAGGAGCTATCTGCAGGGCAGAAAAGCAAATTCTGAACCCTGCCAACCGCAAGTGGTTCACAGGCTTGGGCTTACAGAGTCCAAGGAAACTCCAGCTACTGCTGGGATCCCCCTACCACTGGATCTGGTGCTACAATCAAGTAACCCAAGAACATCAAGCAGGTAGCTTACCAAAGGGCCTGAGAGACAGAAGTCCTAGCAATGACAAGTAAGTGTCTGGAAGACAGATCGGAGTAGTCAAGTTATAAGATACAGAGTATCCAAAGCGGCCTGCTGGGATCTGCACTGGGACCTTGTGCCTCAACACACAGCAGTTATTTGGCATATGAAGAGAGCAAGGAGGAGACAAATTATTGGAATACGGAGTTATGTCAGAGCTGCAGAAGGACCCTGAGCCACTGGGGAGGAAAAAGCAACGCAATGCATTTAGAAACTGTTGCTTTCCAGACAGTCCCCAGCACAGAAGCTCCAAAGTGAGCTGCAAAAACTCAGGACAAAGCCATTGGAATAATTCTCCACAAACACCAGCTAATGCCTCACAGCAATGAAAACTAACACATACATCTGGACAAACCAGGGTGTCTGTTCAACTGCAGTGATGAGTAGGGACAGGCAGGCTCTTACCGTGGTCAATAGGATAGACCTTCAGCCCATCCAGCTCAAACAGCCGTCCCTTGATGGGGACATAACTAACAAAGTGAAAAGCCTCCATGGTTCGCACAGCGCTGATTCCATTCTGCTTCTCTGGCAAGTGCCGTGGCTCCGGCCTGCAAGGGCAGGAGAGGCAAGAGGTGAGCAGGGAGCATGCTTCCTTCTGCAGCAGTGAGCTGGAGACCCCCCCTCACTCACCTGGCATGGCTGTTGTGGGCCTTGGCCAGCTCTGGGGCATTGCCGATGGCATAGCCTTTGCTCTGCAGTGACAGCAAGGAAAACAACTGAGAAGTAACAGGGAACAAACAAAATGCTTCACCCACTGGCTCCCCAATCCCTCCCTCCCAGGCCTGGGAGAGCAGCTTTCAGGCACTCCCTCTGCTCTGCTGAGGTGAAACCCAAGATAAAAAGAACACACAATTTCTGCTAAAGAAATTACAGTCAGAAACACAGACTTCAAGATATGCCTGAAGGTAGGAGAGAGGAACTTTGATCGCAGACTTAGAGAATGCACCTAGGCTAGAGAAGAACACAACACAAAGCTCAGAGCTGTGCCCAGTGTAAGGGGACCAAGGCCCTGCACAAGCCAAAGTAGGAAGGTGAGAGAGAAGAGGCACTAGTGATGTGGTGTGGAGCCAAAGGGCTGGAAAGGAGCCAGCCCATTAGAGCATCATCCCAAGGGGAGCAAGAGGCAGATTCCCATGTGCCCTCCGTGCACACCCCTGCCCCTACCTCAGGGCTAAATCCTTTGGTGAAATCCTTCATGCGGCTCAGCGTGGGGCCCAGGTCGACATTGTTGCAGTTCAGGAGGACGCTCAGCAGGGCATGGGTGGCACAGGAATTGGGGATCAGCTGGAGGGTGACACAAGGACCATCTTAACCAGCAGAAACAAGGCAACTCTTCAACAACTCCCAGTGCTGACAATGATCAACTGAAAAGTACTGACACAAGTACCACTTGTGAGAGCAGTGACCTGACCTGGGCTCTCAAAGGACAGCAGGGTAGTCTTGTTTAGAGGGTTCACCATGCCCCCTGAGCTCGCAGCCCTCCCTGGAGTCCCTCCAACCTAGAGCTCAGGGCAGAGACTCTCAGGAAAGAGCTGCCCTCAGCACCGCACTGCTTCCCTGAGGTGTCACATGAGACACACACACGCTTCCCCTTGGCTCCAGCCTACCTGGTGAGCAAAGAACATGTTATTAACGATGTCATCGTCGATCACCGATGTCTCATCCACCAGGGTAGAGACCTTCCGGCGTGACCTGCGCTCCTCAATCCACTTAAACAGGAAGATGAACCCATAGACAGGGCTGTGGAGAGAAGCCAGCAGCTGCATTGTTTTGGATGAGCCACAACCAGTGGGGCTGCAGTGCCCAGCACCAGAAACCTTCTGTTTCAAACTACAGCAGAGCAAAGACAGAGAGGAAAAAAGAACCACCAGCCCCATCTTCCTGGCAGTGACACATTCTGCTTAATAAAAGTCACACTTTCCCACCTGTGACTTACCCTTGGCATTTGCTCTGAAGATCATAAATCTCTTCAACCTGCACTCCCTTGACCCCTGCAAACAGAGGGCAGGAGCTAGTATAAAGCCCACCAGAATGGACACACGGTTAAACACAAAACTGACTTCCCAGGAACGTTTCTTGCACTCACCAAAATCTTCAACCAGGAGCGTGAAGAGACCTGGAAAGGAACAAACCCAACAGGTTACTTCTGACAGAAGAGAGCAGAGAGGAAACCTGCTGCTACTGGTCCACGAAGGTCCCATGTGGTGCCAGGCCAAGGTACAGTCAGAAGAACGCAGCACAGCAATGCCAGGATCATGCTAACCCCCAGGAGCAGACTGTTGAGTCCTGGCTCACCACAGTGCTGCTCTGGCTCACTCCATCCCTCCATCCCATTCATCATCCTCTTCCTCGAGAGGACCTGAACAAACCCTCTCCTGCCAGAGGCCAAGGAAGCTGGACCCATCTTCAGCATCTGACCCACTGATGGCATACCAAGAAATAACCCCCCACTATGAACAGCAGAAGGGAGCACGTAAATGACACGCACAATTCTAACTCATCTCCATGTCTCCAAGGGGACCAAAAGCCTGCCTCCAGCGACTACAAAATTCCCATTACAAAAGGACATAACAAGGATATGCACACACCAGCAGAGACCGAAGGATGATTAGACATCAGGAACTGAGCAGCACCTTCCACTACCACGCAAAGGCAGTCAGCCTACTTTCCAGGCAGTCCCCCTGCTAGTGAGCTTAAAACTGGATAATAAATCTGCTTCTTTTGCTGCCACACAAAGGCTGCTGAAAGCCTGGGAGAAAGTCTAAGGAATATCAATAAGAAGGACTCAATCCTGAAAAAACATCCCTATAAGCAACGGGTTTAAGGAACCTGTTGGAAGTGGCTCAGTCAAGAAGGGACGAGCCAGAGGAGCTTTCACACCAAAGTTAAAATGACTGAAACAGGAAAAACACTTCTGGGAGCAAAAACCCACAAGTGCCAGTGGGAAGAAACACCCTGTGGAAATGACATAATTCAAACTGATGAGAGCCTCCTTGCCCTCATGATACCATGGAAGGCTGTGGTGTACAGGTGACATCTACAGAGACTTCAGGCAGCACCACTGCCTTCTGTGCAGCAGCCCACTTCGGGCAAGTGGTCCTTGCGTTCCACAAGGGTCTTCAGATGCTCACTGCAGCCACGGCCTTTGTTCCCTCTTTAGCTGGAAGCAGGAGTCACAGGTGTTTACAGGTAGAGTCTCTCAAGTGTAAAAGCTTCTGCTAAGGTCGAAAGCCTCGGTCACTCTCCAGTTCCAACAGTTACAGTCAATTGATGACAACAGAACATGTGTGATGTGAGATGTGAACCATACCTCAAGCTCTGCCTCGCAGCCAGTGAAGATCTGCACCAGACCAAGGCCTTGTGGACACAAACAACACCAAATAGCAAAAGCAGTGCTCCTGCAGGCACCACCAGAAGATGATCAAGCTTGACTTCCAAGCTCGCTGTGGCCTGGAGCACCCCCATATCTCCACAGCAGTCCTCGAGGACTGTGTCTGACCAGCAGGACTGCACTGAAGGGGATAGGAACTCAGCTGTTGTGTGTTTCACTCCAGTGTGAACAACACCACTGCACAGAGAGGATGGAGCCAAACTTCCCCGAGTGCATCATGAAAGGACAAGAAGTGATGGGAACAAGCTGCAGCAAGAGAAATTCTCACTGTGCACCCAGGAAAACCCAGTTCTTCACCACCAGCATGGTCAGTTCTGGGACCGGGGTGCAGAAATCTTCTTGGGTGTATCCAACCAGACACAGCCATGAGCCAACTGAACTACCTCTGAAGTCAGCTCTGCTTTGGGCCAAAGACTTCAGGGGTCGCTTCCAACCATGTTTTCTCTCCAATTCATTTCAGTATTTTGTATTACCGCAGCATCCCAAAAGGCACAGTCCTGCTGCCATCACTCCTGGAACACTCGAAACCCCCATCCCAAAGTATTTGGGTTGCCTGGGGGAAACATTCTGGGGTTCACCAGCACAGGCAGCGCTACACCAGCAGCCTGGAGGTTCCCAAGGCTGCCCTCTCCACCCAGCAGCCGCAACAAATCCAAATCTGGATCTACCAACCCTTCCTGATCACTGAAGCACAGAGAGCTTCCAATCCCAAGCCCTGTGGCAAGGGCTGGGCAGCTTATGGGATGTGCTGAATGCTGAGAGCAGCACATGAGACATTCCTAACTGCTGTCCCAGCTGCCACCTTTGCATCCAAACCTCCACCAATCCAAAGCATGCGGAGAGCTCACCTCTGCCCAGACAGATTATATTCCAAGCAAAGAACCTTCCCTCCCAGGTGGGAGAATTCAAACTGCATCCTGTCTTCAGCATCACTGTGATGAAGAAGGGGGAGGATGGGAACAACCTGGGCAATTCCTAAGTATCAGTAAAAATAGGATTAACAGCAGCAAAAGCTGGGGTGACTGAGAGACCAACAGCAGAGAGTCCTTTGCTGAGCGCAGGAAGATGAGTATAATGCCAGGGCTCCAACCTCCTTACCCACAGCCTCAAAAATACACCACCACATCCTGAAGAGCAGCTCTCAGGCTCCGGGAGGACAATCCCACACGGCACTACAGCAACTCAGAGGCGTTAAAACAACACTCCGCCAATGCCAAACTCCAGGACTCCACCACAGAAACCTCCAACACAGTAGGAAGGGGAAAACCCGTGACCATCCTGCTCCCGGCTGCTCAGGCACCACATCAGGCTCTTCAGAACCTTCCCTGGACTCCCTGGGGGACAGGCTTTGATCCACCCGCTCAGCCGCAAAGCGCTGGCAGGATCTGATACACGGGGGACAGAGGCCATCCTCATGTGCCTCCAGGTGTCACAGGCTGTCCTCCACTGCTCGTGAAGCTCTGGGGCAATTGCCAGGCAGCGCTGTTTCTGTAGCAAGGGGCATCCCATACGGCTCTCTCCCTGTATTTCAGTGATGTTCTGGGGCTTCATTTGCAAACGACAGGAACGTTTCATGCAACACCTTTGTGGCACTTCAGATGTCTTCCACGGAGCCCCCATGTGTGGGTTTAGCAGGTCACACACACACAGAGGTAGGTACCTGGGGCACCTCAGACCCCCTGCACACGTGCTACCAGTGCCCAGGCCCCACTCTGCGCCTTCACAGAGCTCCTGCATCCCTGTTCACCCCATCCCTGTCCTCAGCCCTACACCCAACCTCCTGACACCACTTTTCTGTCTACCCCACACCCCCACAACCTCTCCCCACCCCGCTACGGGCTACGCCCCGCACACATCAACCCGGCACTGCCCTCTCCCCCCAGCACCCCCTACGCCCTCCCACTCCAGCGCTGCACCCCCTAACCCTGCCCCCGCAACCCCACAGCCCCGGCCTGCTCCTCAGACCTCCCTCCCGGCCCCAGGGCGCAGAGCCTCACCCCCGTCCCGGCCCTCAGAGCTCCCCCACCCCGACGCTCCCATGGCCGCCCCCCGCCGCGGTGCGGCCCCGGCGCTCACCGGGATCGCTCTCCAGCTCCAACCACCCCTTATTCATCTTCCCGAGGGCCGGGCCGCGCCGCCATGGCCGGCCCCGACTGCGAGCACGGCGCCTCCTCGCCCGCCCCTGTGCGTCATCGCTGCTCGACGCTAAGTGATGCCAGAGCGCCGCGCCACGGCGTTGGGGCCGGGGGGGGCCCGGGCGGGCTCCGGGCTCTGTGCCCCGCACCGGGGAGCGGCGCCTCCGCTGGGGCCGTGCATGGCTGCCCCGGGCTCTGTGCCCCGTGCCCCGCACCGGGGAGCGGCGCCTCCACTGAGGCCGTGCATGGCTGCCCCGGGCTCTGTGCCCCGTGCCCCGCACCGGGGAGCGGCGCCTCCGCTGGGGCCGTGCATGGCTGCCCCGGGCAGGCTCCGGGCTCTGTGCCCCGTGCCCCGCACCGGGGAGCGGCGCCTCCGCTGGGGCCGTGCATGGCTGCCCCGGGCAGGCTCCGGGCTCTGTGCCCCGCACCAGGGAGCGGCGGCTCCGCTGGGGCCGTGCATGGGCTGCCTGGGCGGCTTGTGTCAACGGCCTGGGCCTGGGTCTGGGTCTGGGTCTGGGCCTCCTGTACTGGGAACTGGTGAGGCCGCCCCTCGATTCCTGCGTTCAGTTCTGGGCCCCTCACTACAAGAGAGAGAAGGGCAGCAAAGCTGGTGAAGGGCCTGGAGCAAAGCGTGATGAACAGCTGAGGGAGCTTGGGGTGCGGGGTTAGTCCGGAGGAGAGAATGCTCAGGGGGACCTTCTCTCTGTCTACGACTACCTGAAAGGCTGGAGAGAGGCGGGGTGGGTCTCTTCTCCCTGGTAACGAGTGACAGGATGGGAGGAAACGGCCTCAAGCTGCACCAGAGGGCGTTTAGACTGGATGTGATAGTAAGGGTGCTCAGGCATTGGAACGGGTACCCAGGGCAGTGCAGGAGCCACCGTCCCTGCAGTGTTCCCACGCCGTGGAGACGCGGCCCTCAGTGCCATGGGTGAGCGATGGCCTTGGCAGCGCTGCGACAACGCTTGGACCTGACGATCCCGGAGGTCTTTCCCAGGCCGCTTGGTTCTGCGTGCGGAGCTCCGCTGCCCCGCGGTGCGGTGCGAGCGCTCCCGGTTGAGGTTGCGGCAGCTCCGCTGTGCACCGCCCCAAGGGGCGCTCCCGGGGCGCGCGGGAGCCGCAGCCGCTGCGCTGCACTTCCTTAGGAAGCGCGCTAAAAATAGGAGCGGGATCCGCGCTGCGCTCGGCCCTCGGCGCGGCTTTGTTCCGCGGCTGTTCCCACGCACGCCCCGTCCGCAGCGCGCCCCTCGCCCCGCTGGGGCGGCAGCGCTGCGGCTCAGGTGGGGTTTGTGAGCCGCGTACAGCGGGGACCGGGGGCAGCAGCGCGGGATCTGCCTCCCGAGTGGTCTCTTTCCACCCCCTTGGGAGCGTGGGCTGTGTTCGTTGAGCCCCTGGAGACGATCCGAGTCGCCTCTGTTGGCGGTTGTCATGAGACAAGGCTGGAACGTGAGAAGTGCAGAACCGCACCTACGCCCCTGGCAAAACCCTCCTCCTTGGTGTAAATCTGCCCCAGAGGGCCAGGCTGCAGCAGAGATGGATGGAGATTCAGCAGGAGGGGGAGGCACTTTCGGGATCGGTTTCTTGTGGTCGTTGTTCCCTCTCGGTTTGAGACATCGCTGTCCCTGGCATCACTTCCAGCCTCTGCAGCTCACCCCAGGGCCAGGTCCCACACGCAGCAAAGGCCCCGGGACCCCCTCTCGCTGCCCCTCCAGGATGTGCAGCCCAGCCCCTGCTCTGCCTCTCACTCAGAAACAACGGAGCGCAGGCTTTTCAGTGGTGTGGCTCATTGAAGCACTTGCAGAGCCATTAAATGTAGGCCCCGAGGAGTCAGACTTCTGTCTCTTATTTCTGTCTTTACACCCATGCCCCTCCATGTCTCTACTTGTTGCCTATAGTTCTGTTCCCCCCAGGCCTGCAATTAACCAAATCCCTGTGCTTGGCTCCAGCCTGGCACGTAGTTCAGTGCTACCGGCTCGGCTCTGCTCGACGTGTCCCAGCCCGCCAGCCCTGCCACAGCGTTCCCACCCCAGGAGACACCTGCATGCAGACCCTCCGAGGCTGCTGGAGAAGAGAGTCAGGACCCACAGCTCATCTCCACGGGTGCACCATGGACAAAGCAGTGCTGCTGGGGGACTTTGCTCCCATCAAAGACACTGCGGCTCCACGGCTGCAGCACAAACACACACACACGCAGAGGGAGGAGCGATGATATCATGGCCTGGCTTTTTGTGAGCTATTTAGGGGGGTTAATTATTATTATTATTATTTTGCTTTCCCGTTTCTCTGCCTGTGAACAATGCCCGTCCCGGCAGGGCTGCGGTTCACACCATTGTGTGGGGCTGCCTTGCCTCAGGAAGGGGGAGATCTTTATCACCCCAGGCTGACCGGGTGAGGCGAGTGAGCTCACATCGGGTGAGGAAAGCAGGCGAGCACCTTGCCTGCAGCCTGGATGGTGCCTGCAGGTGCTCTCCACGCACCCACCCCCCAACCCTGCGTCTAGGGGGAGGCCCTGGGTGCTGGTTTAGCTCCATCAACCCACCCAAACCAGCACAGTCCCATCCAGGGCCACCAACCACCAGAAACACACCTGGACTGGGATGCAGCCCCCCAGGCTGCGCTGGGGCCACCTTCTTCTGCATGTCCCTGCTCCCACCTGGGCACAGTGACAATGGTGGCATTGGTGCTTCTCGTGTTTACCCAGGAACGGGTTCAACCTGCCCATAGCCGTTTGCTTTCCTCCCTGGCCCTGCCCAGCCTTAAAACGGTCTGTGGCTGGAAGGGGAACAGGGGGGAAGGGGAAGCTGCACCCCGCCACGGCTGAGTGTGTCCTGGTGTTGCAGGGGAGGCTGGAAGGTGCCCTGTTCACAGGATGTGCCACGCCACAGCTTTGGCAACCCATGTGCAGCGGATGACAGGGCTCATCCTGGGCACGGAGGCTTTCTGGGGTGATGCTCAGCTTTCCCACCGCTATAGGAGCAGGCATTGTCTGTTCCAGGCCCAGTGCTGGCACAGGAAGAGCCGGGAGCCATCAGCTGCTCCCTGCAGCACCACACTCGGCCCCTTTATTTGCAGAGAAAGCCAGCCAGCAAGCTCCCTGGGTGACACAGGGACTGTGGTGACACTGCATGGCCTCAGCCCCAACTGCCCTGGTGTCCACAGCCCCACATCAGCCACAGCACCCAGCAAGAGCAGGGGAGTGGCCAATACATCCCATCATGCCACCCATTTCAGGTGGTTCTGCTGCCACCGAGGGGACAGGGATGTGCCCAAGAGCTGGCCCTGCCACCCCATCCACTGTGGCCAGGAATACCACCCGGGCAGGAGGCCCCCGGGGCCGCGAGCAGCCCGGGGAGCTGGTCCTCACCCACAGCCACCCCGCGTCCATTACCCTGCCTTCTCTAAGTGGCCACTGCTTGCCGGGGCACACGGCTCCTCTCGCCATGGGATTTGGCCGTCCGTCCCTTCTTGCCTGTGTCCACACCAGCCAGGGCGTGCTTGTCCTGGGCCAGCTTGCTCTTGCGGTGGTAGGGGCGGCTGCCGCACCACAGGCGGGTGCAGTACTCCTCCACCCGCCGCAGGTTGTGGGAGCTGATGAGGTGCATGATGTCCTTGAACCAGGCTTTGGGAGCCTGCGGTGCCAGCCGGGGCTCGGGACAAGGCAGGCGTGGGGGCTCATCCCAGCGCTGCCGGGGGAAGGCGTGCGCCAGCTGCTCGCTCACAATCACCTCCAGAGCCGTCTTGGCCACCGTCTGGGTGAAGCCATGCTCCAGCGTCTTGCAGTAGTAGATGCCGGCGTCGTGCCGGTGCAGCTTGCGGAAGAGCAGCCCTTGCTCAGTCTGCAGGATCCGATCATCCGTCTTCACCTGTTGGTGTTGGCCAGCGTGAGGTTGGGCGGCCCAGGTCCAGCCCTGTGTCACCCCCATGTCCTTGCATGGGGAGCAAGGGAGGTGCAGGGGGAGCCTCACCTCATCCCGCTGCTCGTCCGGGGGCCTCTGGACGAACCACTGGACGCTGGCCTGCGGGGACCGGGGCACGCACTCCAGGAAGGTGCTGTTGTTCTCCGCTCCGTAGAGCACCTTCTCCTCAACGCTCTCAAAATCATCCACTGGGGCAAAGAGAGACATGGGCTCACAGGGAGGGCAGTACCAGGCCCCCATATCTGGGTGTCAGCCACCCTGGCCCCATGTGGCTCCAGCTTCCTTTTCCCCCTCTCCCTGGGGACAAAGCCCTGCAGCACCCACCCTTTCTTGGGGCACCCTTTGGTCTATGGGCTGGGGAGATGAGGGTGCCCCAAGGGGATGCCTGGGACGTCTCGGGGCACCTGCACAACCCCTCCTCCTGTGGGCCCCCGCAGTCTCTCACCGGTCAGGTTCTGGTCCAGACACTGGTGCGCAGGGTTACTGTGGCGAGCATCCTGGCGGCGGTAGCGGCGCTTGCCGGAGGGCTGGTACCGGGTGCAGGCGCTCCCATCCCAGGCGCAGTAGGGATCCCTGGCCAGGCAGCACTCGGCACAGGCTGTGCCGTAGGTCTCGCACTGGTGCAGCTGTACCTGGGCCACCCCCAGACTGGAGCCCACATAGAGCATTTGCTGGAAGAACAGCACCGAGATGGTGATGCTGGCAGCCCCTATGGGCACAGCACCCACGGTCCCCCACCGGGGCAAGCACCATGTGAGCTTTGAGGGGCTGGTGACAGCAGCTCAGTCCCTCAGGTCACCTGCTCTGTCCCCAGCCCCGTGGCTGAGCTGTGTCTGTACTCACGCGCTTGACAGAGATCTCCATCTGGGTGATGGGCACAGGCGCCTGCAGGGGAGGAGAGCAGACACCAGGCTGGCATAAACCTCACCAGGAAACGCCCGGCTCATGCAGCTCCTCCAGGGCTTTCACAGGGCACAGGAATGCGCCAGCCATGCTCTGCCCTTGCAGATCTGAGACCTCCCAGTGCCCAACAGCATGGTGAGAGCCCTGAGCCCACGTGTGTCTCCAACCCAAGCAAGCTCCGCTGCCTCCCTCCCTTGCAAGTGGGGCAGTAAATGGCACCTTAAAAACCTGCAGCTCCTCCAGGACTATTTCCTCATCTGTGGACGAGCTTGTCTTCTGCAGGGACCACCACCTTCAGCACAGAGCCAGCATCTGTGGGGAGGACAGAGGTGTGAGCACTCTGCCATCGCACACCCCAGCAGCTTGCCCACTGGTAGCCCCAGCACCAGGGCTCCTTCCTGCGCGCTGCTCCATCCGCTCACCTGTCCCGAGGAAGAGGACATCGTGCTGCCCATCCTCAGCCTCCACTCGGTCCACCACAAGCTGGCGCAGGCGATGGGGCAGGTTGGTCTTCACCAGGAGGGGCCGGCGGTGCCGGGGGTACACGGGCTTGTACATAAGGGGGTGAGCGCGGGCGAAGTGGAGCACTTCGTCGGGGAAGTCCTTGGTGGTGCTGTACTGCCGCCGGGGCTGGTTGGTCGTCTTACTGGGACACTGTGGGACGAGAGGGGACCAGCTGAGCCACCCCAACACCCATCTCTCCTTCTCCCTCCATCACCCTGCAGAGCTGTCTTGGGTCCCTCCCTGCCTTCTAACTTGGGACCCATCTTCTCCATCCCTTTGCCTGCTGTCCTGGGGCGATTCCCACATGGAGCCCATCCCAGCAGATGAGAAGGTGGGAGATTATCTCCACACCACCCCCAAAGAACACTCAGAGGAGCAGAAGGGACCCAGAGCTCAGGGATCCGCTCACCACGCCTGGCCGTGGGTAGGGCACCCTTCCCTCGTAGGCACCCCACTGGTGGTGGGGGCTCTCTCGGTGGGCGAAGGGCCCATTGAAGACCTCCCGGATGTCGGCCATGCGGTACACACAGACAGCGGAGCCCTGGAAGACGTGGCTGAAAGGGGACAGTGAATGAGGTGAGCAGAGCCATGCTTGGCACCAACAGCATGGACACAGTGACACCTCTGTATGGACCAGAGCTGGTGGAAGTTGGGGGACAGCCAGCAGCCACATGGCGATAGCGACAGGGCAGGTCATGGGTGGCTGCGGCTGGATGTCCCCAGAGGCTGGAGCTGGGACACCCACCTGGTGGTGCTGAAGAGGGCATAGATCTCCGGGCTCTTCCCATCCTTCATCCTCAGCAAGAAGACATCCTCTGGGGATGAAACCATAGGGTTTCTCCTGGAAGTCCAGGGACTTCCTGAAGCCACCAACTATGGGACCAGCCTTGGTGAGGTCCCCAGCTCCGTTCACCCCTTACCCAGCTCATCAAAGTAGGTGTCTATGCCACCGGGGCCAGGGACAGAGCACACCAACTGGGCTTTGTTGAAGGTGCTCCACTTGTTGACCAGCACCCTCTGGCCACCAGCATCGTTCTGCAGGGACAGGGAGCATCAGAGTCACTGCTGTGACTTGGCACATCCTTATCCCCTGCAGTCTCCACCAGCTTCTTACCACGCAGACCCGCACCACCCGGCTGACGATGGTGTGCTCCTTGCTGTCTGCCTCCACCACCTTCTCCGTGAAGAAGAAATAGGCTTTGTCGTTGTCCCGGTCATCATTGTCTGGGATCATGTGGGCTGCCACAAATTTGGGGTCTACAAGCAAGAGCTGGCCACATCAGGGGCGAGAGGGCACGGCCACCATCTCTGGACCCCTCACACCACGCTGGGGCTGGATGCCAGCCAGGGGGACCCCCAGACCCTGCTGCCCCTCTGCCTTCCCTCGCTCATACCTGGCACGGGGGATGCCCCAGCCACTGCAAGGCTCATGATCCCCAGAATTAGGCAAGCCAGGGGGGATGAAGGGGTAGAGGAGTGCCATTACCATTGAGTAAGCGCTGGTCCACCTCGGTGCGCAAGGCAGAGCGGGTGCCCATGCTGCGGAAGATGCCGGGATCGTGGCCCAGGAAGTCTGCGGTGAGGCCGGTGTACAGCTCCCCACCTGCATAAACATCCCCCCTGTGGTGCTGAGCACCAGCCCTGGCTGCACAGGGACCGTCCCTGGTCCCAGCACCCCAAAGGCTCTCAGTGCCCAAGGAAGACAACGCACCAATGAGGGTGCTGGCGAAAGCACCGCTGGGCTCATGCGGGCACCTGCCCCGGCCGGGGTCCACGCTGGCGGGGTCCATGCTGAAGGTGTGCTGGAGAGGGGGAGCAGGCAGGTGAGCCCCGAGACGTCCCAGCAGTAGGAACATGTCTGGGAATGCAGGGGCTGGTGCTGCTTCCTGCCCAGCTCAGAGGCACCTTGCTGCAAGTAGGTGCAGCCCCAAAGGGACCGTTTGGAAGCAGGATCTGTGCTTTCTGAGGCAAGTCTGATCCCAAGGGGATGTGCAGGAGCCGGAGGGACCTGCCAGCCCACCGCCTGCCCATGAGCCTGGCTGGAGGCATCATGGCACAGGGCAGGGTTCCCACTGCCTGCACAGCACCAAGCTGCAAGGTGGGAACAGAGGTCCCTGTGCTTCCACCCTGGGCAACCTGATTTATGAGCAGGAAGCTGGGAGAGGAGGAAACGCCACCCACACCACTACCCTGGCAAGACACCAGCCCCAGGGACACGTCTGGAAAGGCCATGAGGGGCCAGAAAGGCGGAGGAGCTGAGGAGGGGGCAGCACAAGGGCAAAGGAGCAACAGGGAGCTGGTTCCTGACACGCACTCCCAGTACTCAGCATGGGACAAACACCAGATCCAGCATCCCCACACAGTCCTGAAGCCTCCCAGGAGGGAAGCAGGTTATAGGGATCTACCTCCCAGGGCTGTCCTATCAGGGATGCTCAGGATGGGCACCCCACCGTGGTGCTGCCCTACCTCGCCACGGTGCCCCACATAGATGAAGGCGCAGACGGGGTGGAAGGCACCGGTGCCACAGGCCAGCAAGTGTGTCCGGTTGTAGGGGTGCAGCACACGGATGTAGTTGGCGCAGTCGGTCTGGGGGGGACAGAAGGGGAGGAGGAGGCTTGGGGGGGGGCTTGGTGCTTCACCCACCCCCAGCTCCCTGTCTCTGCCTGGGGCCCTGTGGCAATGGGTGATTCCCAGCCCCGGTTCACTGGGCTGCACCCACCTCTGCCTGCGCCGCAGTGCTGGTGATGCCAGATGGCAGCTGGCACCCACTGGCAGGGCTGGCATGGACTTTGCCTGGGTGAACCCCAGCCGTGGCAAAAGGACAGGGCTTTTCACTGATCCTGCTGCCGGCAGCATCCCGGCAGAACCACGCATGGTCCTGCCGGCACCCGGGCATCTCCTGCCCACGGGCACCTGAGTGCTCACCCCATCACACAGCCCCTGCCAGCCATGGGGGCAAATCCACCTCCCCAGCAGATCCCGGTGGCAGCAGCTCCTACATCCAGCCCCAGACCCCTGGGAATGCTCCTCTTCCCAGCGCCCAGGACGTGACCAGATGCAGGGATGTCTTTCCCTGTCTTATTCCTGCTTACGCAGGATTGAAACAAAAGGAGGAAACACAGCAGACGGAGACGGATACCTATAGGCATCCTTGTCTGCCTCCAGGACAGGCCTGATCTGGGATTGTCCCCTGTTACCAGGGACTGGTAGCAACGACACCCCTGGGGATGCAGAGGTGCACCTCTGACCTTGCGCAGTCTCTCCTGGCAGTTCCCACTGGAAAAGGGCTCCCTTCCTCCTCCCACTGAGCATCACCAGCTCACCCCAGCCAGCGCCTGGTTATCCCCCCCCCCTCCCCCGGTGGGATGTGAGGCCCCTCGTCTGCTGGGAACACCGGCACCGCGCCGCCCCGGGGGTTCCCAGCCTTCCCGCTGTTTATTTTCCCTTAGAAAAGAGCCTCTAAAATAGCAAGTTAAAAAACCCTATATGCTCAAGAAAAATAGAGGCTCGAGCCCGGCCCGGCTCGGATCCATCAGTGAGAGCCTGGAAAACAAACACACGGAGCGGGACGGGGACCCCTGGGAGCAATTCGTCTGGGCAGGGGGAGCCGGGGGGGATGTCCCCGCCATCGTCCTCTCTCACATTGGGGCAGGGGGGATGCAAAGAGGGATGAGGTTTGGGGAGCGAGGTCACTGAACCTGGGTGAGTTACAGATTTCCCACCGCTGGAGACCACGTCACTGGGGCCTGGGGCACAGCCTGGGGCTTCTGGTCCCCCTGAGCTCAGGTCTAGGATCCCGGCTGTCCCCACGCACACTGGCTGCCACTCTGCAGCCGTGAGGCTGAGCAGAGCCCTGGAGGTGGGATTTACTGGGTCCAGAGCAAGTGCTTCACATGGTCCGGCTTGGTTGCCGACTCCTTGCCTCAGCTTCCCTCATCCCGGGGATGGTCCCTTGCTCAGCCACACAAAGGGACCCCCCAGCTCAGGGCAGAGCACACATGGGGCAAGACTCACCCCTGGGTCCTTCCCCTTCCGAAAGCACTCCTCTGTCTGCCCAGGGAGCGGTGGCCAGTAGATCTGGAACGCAAAGTAGATGTTGGAGCGAGGAGAGGGGACAGCAGGGACCCAGCTTTGCAAATACAACTCCCCAGGCTGTCAATGGCATGGGGAAGGAGAGAGGGACACTGAGAGGAACCAACAGCTCCCCAGAGCCCACCCTGCAGCCCAGGGCAGGACCCTTCCCACTGGGGACATGCCCCCGGCACTCACATCCCTAGCGGGATTCAGGTGTTCATGCAGGGGATGGCTGAAGGTGGCCTGGAAGAGGGTTCACTTGCGGGTGGCCTGGGAAGGGGTGCTGAGTGGCAGCAGGGAGTGATGGACCCCAAATCCCCCGCAGCCTTAAGCTGCTCTCAGACCAAGGGCAGCTTGGGTACACAAGCCCTTGACCCCATTGCAGTGACCCAGCACACCAAGGGGCACTTCATTTCCTTCTCCACTTTCTTCGGCTAGAAACAGCCCAGATCCATGTTTAAAAAACAAAGTCAAAGTGGAGAGTGTGAAGGAGGAGGGGAACCACCACCAGCATCGTCCACTCTGGTCCACCACCTCTCCCAGCCAGGAGCTTCGCCAGCCGAGCCCTGGCACAGCTTGTTGCAGTGAGGGATGCTATCAGCAAATTGTCTCTGCAGGCTTTGAGCTGTATCTTTGGCCTGTGAAGGGGATGCCCAGATGGGGATGGGCAGCACTTGCTCTCCCAACGGTAGCTTTTTAGGAGAGTGGGGTCCGAGACCCAGCTCAGCACCCAGGAAGCACCAGCGGGGCTGCAGCACCAGTGTGCGAGTGTTCTGATGTATTTCAGGGTGTCTGAGATGCGGACATCCCCAGGGCAGGTCTTGTTTCAGGGTGACTTCAACTGCCTCGGTTGGGCACCATTCACTCAGAGGGGTGAGGGCTGCACAGGGGCCAGGGCGGGGATGAAGCCCCCGGGGTGGTCAGCAGGACCCAGCTCACCTCCTTAGCATCTGCGTTGGCCCTGTTCAGGAGCAGGGAGTAGAGCACATCCTTCCCCCCAATGAAGAGCCGGTCACGGTACTCGTCCAGGTAGAGGGAGCGGAAGCCCAGGAAGCCTCGGTGGCCGAAGAAGAGGACAGAGCGGTTGGTGCCCAAAAGCTCTGCCAGAGAGGGAGGGAACTGTCAGCCCCCAGACACCCTTCAGACCCTCTTGGGAAACACAAGAGGACACTTAGACCCCCACCCCGGTGGTCACACCAAGGGCTCCTGGCTTTTTGAAGGGGCAACTGGAGGGCTGCAATGGGCACAGGGACAGGAGGGTCCCTTTGAGCTGCTAGCTCTGAGTATCTCAGGGCAGAGGAGCTGCCCCCAGCTGCTGCGGAGAGCAGCATCCACCTCCATCCCTGCCTCACCTTGCCCAGCAAGGTTTGGCTGAGCCACCCCAGGCTTCTACCGCATCTGTGCCACAGCAGGTGAGGTGTGTGAGGGCCTGGCAAAGGCTGTGCCATGCTGCCAGCTCCAGGCTGGGCTCAGACGGAGCCCGGGAGGGTAGCAAGAGCAGGCACAGGGTGGGCAGAATGCAGGTACTGCCCCCACCAGGTGCCAGGCAGGGACACAATAGCAGGCACCCAGCCAGTGCCATGGGGAAACCGGCACACAAAGCCCATCACTGGCACCACCAGACCTCGATGGCACCACCAGACCTCACTGGTTTCCTCCCTGCCATGGCATGAGAACAGCACTTAGGGAGAGGCTGGACCGGCACGGGGACACTGTGTCCCTGGGATGGACATCACATTCCAGAACAACAGGGTCCGACAGTCAAGGCTGCCAAAGCAGGTCCAATCCTGAATCCTGTCAGGTGCCAGGAGGACCCTCGCAGTGATGCCGCCGCGGGGGCAGTGGCCAGACTGGTTCCTGGTGGGAATCGACTTGCAGGGTCAGCAAGCCGAAACCCCGTCACGGTGGCGCCCACCCAGCTGCTGCAGAAAGGGGGGGCAAGAGGGAGCAGCTCAGCTTCACCCGGCTCTGAAACCCCGTCCAGTGGCTGGGGAGGAGGAAGAGGACAAAGCGCCATTGATAAGCACTGAGCACTGCCGTGTCCCCAAACACCCTCTCTGAGGAATGCTGCCAGCTGCTGACCCCAGGGAAACCCTCAGCCTGAGCGAGCCCCACACATGCCCCCATGAGAGAAGGGAATCAAACCCTGCTCTTGCTGGGGGGGCATTTAGCACCTCCAGTGGGGAGGTGGCCAGCGACGCAATGCCCCGTCTGGTGGGAAATGCTTCTCTGGGACCTATAAGGGAAACAGTCTGTCCCTGGGGGACAACAGCCGCTTCCACCCCATCACACACCGCTCCCATCGCACCAAGTCACTCGAGGGCAGTCCCAGTGCCCTAACTGGTGATGCTGGTGGCACACAGCCACAGTGACCCACTGGGAAGACCCCTATGCCTGCAATCAGAGTTGGCAGCAGGGGCCCCTCCACCCCATCTCGCCGGGGGAGGGCACCCTCTTTCCCTGTGCCCTCCCAGCGTCTCCGGTCCTCCCATATCGCCGGGCCCAGCCCGGGAAAACTCTGTCGTCTCCTTCTATTCTTGCCCAGCAATAATATTTTCCCAGCTCAGAATAACATTGGCAAAGTCAGCGGGCTCCTTGTATTGTTTCAGGAGAGGCTTCCCCTTCTCCCCCAGCCCCGGCAAATTCCTCCTGGTGCCTCAGGTTACACCGGCTCCAGGCCCTTCCTCTTCCCTGGCTTCACCTCCCCAGGGAGCAGCACCCTTCCATGCCCTACCCACCGCCAGGACCCTTTTACCCCAGAGTGGGAGTCCTATAGGAGTCATCCCTCAATTGGGGGGTGTCCCTTGGGAGGGACAGCGGGAAGCTGGAAGGGCGCTGGGCTGTGCTGCAGTGCTCCCAGTCCACGCAACAGCAAAATGCTCCTTCCCCTTACACAAGCAACTGCTGGAAGTCAAAGCAAAAGGAAAAGAGTGGCTCTAAGTGAGAGGGAGAGCTGGGGATGCGCTGCACCCACAGCACAACACCTTCCCCTATCCCCCCCGCAGCCAACAGCCAGCACTCAGAGCCCCAGCCAGGCACAGCCCAGCTAAGCACGAGCAGCTCCAGCTCCAGTTCACCCCGGCTTTCATTTCAGAGGCTTCCAATGACTTTAATTGAAATTTTCTTTTTCTGCCCCCCGGGGAAAAGGCGGCGGCAGAATTTGTGTCATGGGAAATCTCGGTTTCTGTTTCCAATTTGGAAGAGGAACAGAATAATCAGCGTAAGAAGGAAATAAAAAACAACTTCAAAAGGTTATTTGCTCCCCATGGGAGGCTGCGGAGCCCTGGGAGCCCCTCGCACCTGGGGGATGGCACGCATGGACTTTGTGCTGGAGCGGATCGGACACCCAGCCAGACCCTGAGCCCTCCCTCAAGCTCTGCTGGGACCCCCGACCTCCCCCCCCCCCGCCATTCCCAGCACGGGTAAGAGCTATGAGCCACCCTGGGCGCCTGCTGCCTCCCAGGGTAAGCTGGGCCACCGCTCGCCTCTGCTTCCCCCTTTCAGCAGCGGGGGAGCTCCTGGGGTTTCCTGTTCTGCCCCAGGACAGAGGCAGGGATGCAGCCAGCCCGTGCCACAGGGCAGGAGATCCCCACCCAATGCAAGGACAGAGAACAGCTTCTCCCCAGCACAGGGACATGCTCTGCAGCTCCCGGGGCGCTCCAAGAGCCGGGCTATCCCAGGCTTTTCCCCTCCTCGGGAAGACAAGCATTGTGCGATTTATTCTGTTTAAATTTTGCTTAGAGCAGGTTCATCGCTTTTAGGCAAGAAGGAGATTGGGGCGCTCCAGACTCCTCTGTTAAGTTTGGCTGGAAGCAGCCTGCGGATTGAGCCGACAGAGTTCGGGATGCAGCAAGGCAGAGCAGGATCACAGGGAGAGCTGTAATTAGAACCAAGCATTCCCGTGCTGCACCCCGGCACCCCAGCACCAGCGGGGGCTCCCAGGGTGCTCGGCCCAACAGCACCAAGGGGACCTTCCGGGCAGCACCCGGCTCCCACCCAGCCTCGGGCAGGGCGTGGAGCACGCGCGGGGATGCCCACGGCGGGGAGCACCCACCCGACCCTCACGCCAGACGCTGCCGGCGCCAGGGCAGCGCCGTGCCTCGGTTTCCCCCCGCTCCACGAGGGACACGGTCCCTCATGGGAAGCGGCAGCGCCCGCGCGGAGCCCGGCGGCGCATCCCCCCGTTCTATCACCGCCTCCCCCCTTCCTCCTCCTCGGGACTCCCCCCCCCACATCCCGCGTGGTGAACGGCAGAGCAGCCACGCACCGCCCCCCCAGCCCAAACCGAGCCCCCAGAGAAGCCCCCCAACCGCCCCCTAAGCCCGCACTTCGGCAGCAGCTGAGGCTCCCCAATGCCCTTCCCGGCCCCTTTGGAAGGGGTTCTCAGAACCCCCCGGCCCTATACGCCCGCCGCAGTCGCCCCCGGCCCGGCTCACCGCGGTAGGGCAGGCGGAGCCGGGGCGGGCTGCGCCCCGCCGCCAGCAGCGCAGCCCCGAGCCAGCACACGCACACCGACACCGGCACCGCCGCCCGCATCCCGCCGCAGCTCCCGGGGCTGACGGCGGCACCGAGCATTTATGTGGCCGACATCCGACCGCCCATGGCCCGCCCCGCCCCGGCCAGGCCCGGCCCCGGCCCCCGGGGATGCGCGGGGGCTGCCTTGCAGGACGGGACGGCCACAACCCCCCGAACCTCACCTCTCACCGTAGGGGCTGCGAGAGCTCCGCACATCCGCAAATCGCCACCTGCCGCCAGCAGTTTACGCTTTGCTGCACACCCCCCTTCCAGAAGTAACCCCACCAGCGCCCCCGGCTCATCCCTGAGGATTAGGAGCAAGGTTTGGGGAGGGAGCTGGGGTCCCCAGCCTTGCCCTCTGGAGCAGCAGGAGCGGGTACACAGGCCTCTCCCCCTAGAAGGATGCTCAGCGTGGGGTGACATCCAAACGTTAGCAAGCGCAGGGCTCTCGGATCCCACCTCAGAGGCCAGGCAAGCTGGGGACACCGGGCTGGCTGGGAGGGGAGCTGCACAGGATTGCGGAGGGTACAAGATGCCATATGCAGCTTTGGTGCACCCACAGAGCAGGGGACAGGGCAGCAGGGATGCACTACTGTCTGCCTGCAAGGGCGCTCATCTGCATCCTGGGTGGGGATCCAGCCAGCAAGCAGGACCCCACAGCACCCCCCACGGCACACAAAACATTCCCACTTTTGTAATGGAGTAACTCTGCAACCCAGAGTAAAACCACCTCAAATCAGCTCAGCAAGCTCTGGACTGGCTATTGCCCTGGTTTCCCTGGGGAGCAGCGTGGCTCCAGGACAGATCCAGCACCTTTGGGTGCTGGGAGCCGTGTGGAGCTGGGAAAGAGCAAGGAGGAGATGCAGCCTACAGCAGTTCTGGCAGATAAGCACAGGCTTCCTGCCTGTACCCGCACTCTGCCTGCCCAGGCCCGAGGGTTTGGGGGAGCAGCACAGCAGCAGGAGCTAATGGGAGGGAAGGAGCAGGATGAACCCAGCACCACCAGCTGCTCCCGCATTCCCCAGCACCCTGAGGCAGCCCCGCAGCCTGCCCAGGCAGGATCCTGCCTGCAACCCCATCCCACAGTCCAGCGATCCCAAGGGAGCAGAGAGCACCCAGCAGAGCCCACTGGAAATCCGCTGTGCCTGGGCTCCCTGAGACCCCGCAGGCGATGCCACGGACAGACAGACAGACAGACCTCTGCCCCGGCTGTGCTTACCGAGGAGATTTATTGACCTGATGCACAGCACTGGCCCCAGCTCCCCTGGCAAGCAGGCAGGGAGCAGGACAAGGCACGGGCAGGCAGAGCCGGGTTTTGGCCAGCCCCTTACCCCAGAGCCAGCACAGCCAGAGGTGGCACAGGGACAAGATGGCATCGGTGAGACAGGGAAAGGCAGGAGGCACTGGGCAGAAAGTTCTAATGGCACCTGGGCAAGGGGGGCACAACCCCCAGGAGGGTGGCTGGGACCTGGATTTTGAGGACACAGCCAGGATGCTCAGCACAGGCCTCACCTTTGGGCCAGCACTGATGTGTCCCCGGCATGCTGGCAGGCATCTGCTGCGCCCAACCCCTGCCCCCTTTTAAAGCCTTGTGTCCCACTGCTGGAAACCCCCATCCCACCCCTTGCTGGAGTGCTCAGCCCTCGGAGGGCAGCGGGGACACCGATGCCAGGGCGGGCAGGAGGCGGGCGTAGATCTCAATGCCCCGCAGGAAGACATGCTCATTGAGGAACTCGTTGTGGTCGTGGAGCAGCACTGGGGTGCGGTTCATGGGCGAGAAGCCGATAGCGGGGTGTCCTGCCTGTGGATGGGGGTACAGGGTGAGGCTGGGACTACGCTGGGCTCCTGCCTGGAGCTGCAGGTCTCACCCTGGTGTGGGACCCATGGGTGGGCTGGCATCGCACTCACCGCTCGGATGTAGCGGCTGTCAGGTGGCAGCTGGGAAGATCTCGAGTTTGAGCTGCAGCTTCCTGACAAGCAAGATCCTGTGTCAGCATGGGCACGGGGGCAGCCAGGTCTCCTGTCCCCCTGCCACCCCACCATGCCAGGAAGGTCATACCCTCAGTCCCATCCCTTTCAGGGGGGCACAGATGCCTTGGCACAGCACAGCGCACACCCTCCCAATCCCTGCCATGACCCCAGAGACCCTCGGGGACCACCTGGCTCCCACCAGAGGGTGTCCCCATAAGAGGCCTGTCCCTCCTGGGGACACTACTCACATGTCCCTGCAGACCCCACTGAAGGCTTTCCACCATGGGTCTGATTCCTCGGTGGAGGTGATGTGTTGGTCCATGCATTTCTGATGGAGGGATAGGGCAGGTGAGGGGCAGAGGGTGGGCACGTGGCAGGGGAGGGATGGGCACAATGCACCCAGGTAGCTGAAACCCCCTCACCTGGGAAAACTCATAGGTGACACCATCCCCAGCATCCCGGCACCACGCAGCTACCTGCTCCTCGAAGGCCTGAGACAGACACCAGAGGAGGGGTGTGAGCAGGGTACCTCCGGCCCGCTCCCAGACAGTGGGACCGGCATGGTGCTCACCTTCAGGTCCACAGTGGGTGGGATGCGGATGTCGAAGCCGGCCGCCATCTCAGAGGGCACCACGTTGAAGGAGACGCCCCCCTCCAGCATGGTCAGGTTGAGAGAGGTAACGTCCCCTAGGGTCAGGCTTGAGTCGGACTTGAGCCTTGAGGGACGCAAGGGAGAGTCACCCTCCACCACCTGAGGAGGAGGAGAAGCGCTCCCCCACCCCGCTGCCAGAGCCCAGACAGGGAAACCAAGGCACAGAGTGGTGGTGCTGGATCAGAGCCTGGCTTGAGAACCCAAGAACCCCCTCCATGGACCAAACTAAAGCCACAGCCATCCCACTGCCCGTCTCCTACCTCTGCTTCTCACTCTCTCTGAAGGCCAGGAAGGAGCTGATGACTTTGTGCTGGGGAGGGAAGGGCAGCAGGTGAGGACTTGCCCCACAGCAGGTGCCTGGCAGCCCCAGGGCAGGCAGTGGGGTGCACAGACTCTACCCCCTCTCTTACCAACTTCTCAGCCGCTGTGTTGCTGATGAAGCGGGATCCATGCCCAGGGCTGCCCATGCACTTCACCTTTACCCCTGCCACAGTTTGGAGAGAAGGCATTGAGCAGAAAGCCCGGGTGGCACCAATGTCCCAGCATCCAGGATGGGGCAGTGGGCATGCAGTTACTCACACCATGGGGTCTTCTCACCGTAGAAGACACTGAAGGTGTCAGAGGGGCTGGCCAGGCCTGTGGTGGGCACAGACAGAGGGTCAGGGGGGCAGAGGTGCCATGATGTACCCCCCTCTGCTCTGTCTGCTTTGGCAGCACTGCCCCTCCAGGCTGGCACCGTGTGGGTCACTGCCGGGGAAGGAGACCCCAGGGGGGTCCCTGGAAGCCGTGCTGGGTGCCGGTGCCCAGGGGTTGATGTCAACAGGCAGAGGGGTATGTGCCAAGAAGAGACATGTCCCTGTGCCAGCCCTACCACCACTCACCTTCATCCAGGGCAAAGCCCACATTGAGTGCTTTGAACTCGGGGCGCTGCACGAACATCTCCATGCCCTTGTGTCCACCCACCTCCTCGTCTGCAGAGGACAGCCTGGTATGGAGGAAAGAACCGGGGTGCCCCCCGGCCCACCATCCCCCCAGTCGTCCTTCCACACCAGCCTGGGTGCCACCGGTGCACCCAATGTCCTTGGACATGGAAACTCCTCCAGCCCTGAGCTAGGGGAGCTCAACATCTGGAGAGGCTGGCAGGGAACTCCAGAGCATCACCCAGCTGCCAGCCCCTTCTGTCCCCCGAAGAGGGGACACCCTGGAAACTCACCAGGCACAAAGGTGAGGTGGATGGTGCGGGGAAAACACTTCCCCTCTGCCTTCAGCTTCCGGATGGCCTCCAGGTACCTGCAGGGTGAAGGTGGTGCCAGGTCATCATTCAAGAGAGGGGCTGGTGTGCTCAGAGCAACCCCAGGGGGGATCAGGCAGTGGCACCCTCAGCCCCTGCTGAGGACCACTGGGGATGGTCCTCAGTCCCTGGGGAACCCTGGGGATGGCAGCATCCTGTTCTGCACCTATCAGAGGCACCCCCACCACCATGGCCACCCGATGGGCACAGAGCCCTCCACTCACTGGATGGAGACACACTTCATGTCCTGGGTACCGCGGGCATAGATGTTGCCTTGAGAATCCTTAACAGCCTCGAAGGGTGGGTAGGTCCAGTGTTCCTGTGGGGAAGAGCAGCCATGATGGCAGAGGGACACAGAGAGCACCAGGTCCCATTCTCCTGCCAGCCTGTCCTCCCCACCATGCCCGTCTCATGCCTCCCCTTGTCCCAGCACCTCGAAGACAGGCACAACGTCGGTGTGTGAGTTGAGGAGGATGGAGCGCAGGCGGGGGTTCGTGCCCTGCCAGGTCAGGACCAGCACCACATGGCCCTGGCACACCTGTGGGGAGAGCACAGGATGTCACTGGGGTCCAGGCTGGGGACAGAGGGACTGGAGCCAAAAAGCATCATCCTGAGAAGTGTTTCTTGATGCCACCTGGCAGGTCACCCCTTTCTCCACTGGGCTAGGGCAGGCAGCAGGCGCAGGCATGCCTGCACACCCCCACACCTCCCCCCAGCCAGCCAGAGCCCAGCAGCAGGCACGAGACCTGGCTGCCATTCAGGTGGAAGAAAGGAGACAAACCAGAGTCTACCCCCAGAGTGCAGGAGCTCCCTGGGCCGGTCAGTGCCCAGCAAGAAGGCCACTGCAGCCAACGTGACCCTGCCAGGTCCCTGGCTAATGATAGCACAGGCAGCTGCAGAGGTCAGCAGGGACCAGACGAATACGGGCTTAAGGAAGGACTCAGGTCAGCTCAGGATTACAGGCAGAGGTGATTCACTCCTGCCCAGCTCCAGGCAGCATGCAGGAACAGCCTGGTCACTAAGACTCTGGGCACAGACAGACGGACGGACAGATGGATGAATGGACAGATGGACAGACTGGGGGCTGCTCCTCTCCTCACCTCCACTTTCTGGCAGGCCAAGCCCAAGTCAGTGCCGACGCGCTCCAGAAACCGGACAGCAGCATCTAGGGAGGAGTGGGGATGCCTGGAGTTACACTGGGATTTCCCTCCCCTCCCACTGCACCCCCAGGGACCTCAAGGCTCTCTGAGGTTCCAAGGCCAAAGAAAAAGGTGATGAGAGAGGGCAGGTGATGGAGGTCCTGGGCACAAAAGGTGGCATGGAGCAGGGACAGGAGTGTGCCATCACCACCCCTTTGGGCGAGGATTAGGGGAACATGAACAAATAAAAATGGAAGGGGGCGAGTCAGAGGGATGATCCTCCACCAATCTGGAGCTCCTCACCAATAAAACAACCTCGATGTACCTTAGTACATGGAAGGATGGTAATGTTAAAGGAAGGACATCAGCAGGGGGTTGCTGCCCACAGCCAGGGCAGCATGGAAAAGGGGGACCCTGGGGCATGGGGCTGGAGGAGGTGAACGGCAGCTCTGGGAGCACTCAAGACCCTGCCCTAACCAAAGCCGCCGGCAGAGATAAGGTGCAAAAGTGTTTGCTCCTTAACACCACAATCAAAACAGCCCTGGCACAGGATTTAGGCACCTGGGTCCAAAGACCAGAGCCATAAAGCCACATTGCCAGACCCCAACACAGCTCCCCATCCTTCCCCCCCGCCCCATTCTCACCATAGTCAGGTTTGGGGTGCACAGTGTCGATCCTCAGGTACTCCCGGAAAAGTGTAACAGAGGGGTCCTCTGAGGCCCCCGCGCTCTTCCCAGGCTTTCCGGGTGCCATGGCAGCGACAAAGGCTGCAAAGCTCTGGGGGAAAAGCTGCAAGATGGTTAATAACCCACCGGCCCTTCCAAAGTCCGCAGCAAGCTCAGTCGTCACAGAAACCAGAGTGGGACAGGACAAAGGCCTCCCCAGTACAAGTCCTGGAACGCCACCTCCATGGGACAAGTCCCCCCCTACTTGGGTATGGAGGCAGGATGCCCCAATGTGTCCTTTCATTCTGCCCCCAAAGCACATGATCCTGCCCCAAACACAGTGCCAGGGCAGGTACAGGCAAGGAAAGAGGGACAATGCATGCTTAGGGGGGGCAGGAGAGGTGCAAGGAAAGATGCTGGGGATGCGGGGAAACGGAGTGGTGAAGGGGGATCAGGTGCTTACAGAGGACAGAGGGGCTGTGGGCTACAAGAGTACAGGAGAGTGACAGGCTATTGGGTGTTTGAGGGGTGCTGGGCAGCCAGAGGAGCAGGAGGATGTGGGGTGCTTAGGGGCACATGAGGGGTGAAGGGGAACATCAGGGGAGTATGGGAATTAGGGGTGCAGGAGATCATTGTGAGAGCGCAAAGAGGCGCAGGGGCCCCAGGGTTAGAGTTGTGGGAGTGTGGGGTACCACGGGTAGGGGTGCAGGCATGCTGTGGTTAAAGAGGTGGAGAATAGGGAAGGGGGGGGCAGCACACCACGGTTAGGGGTACAGGGGTATGCAGGGTACCATGGTTAGGGGTTCAAGGTCCGCATGGGTTGGCATGCAGCAGTTGCATTATTGGAGTGCAGGAGTAGCACAAGAGGGCAGAGGGGTGCTGGATACCACGGCTGGGGGTGCAAGGGGATGCAAGATACCATGATTAGGGGTACAAGGGTGTACGGGGGGGTGCAGAGTACCGTGGTTAAGGGATACAGGAGGGTGCAGAGTACCGTGACAAGGGGGTGCAGGAGGGGTGCGGGATACCGAGGTTAAGGGCGCAAGGAGGTAGGTGGGGGTGCGCGGTACCGCGGCAAGTGGCGCGGGTTCGGGGGGGAACGAAGGCACGGGGGCAGCCCCCGAGGGCTGCCGGACGCTGCTGGCTCCACCCCGCTCCCCGGACACCCGCCAGCCCCGGCCCTACCTCCGCGTCGCTGCCGCCGGCGCCAGTCCGACCCCGCTCCTCCCGTCACGGTCCCGCTCCGCTCCGCCCCGCGACCGGCGGCGGGCAGGAGGCGGGCAGGGGAGGAGCGGAGCCACCGGATGGGCTGAAGGTGGGGCGCAGGCAGGGGGGACGGCAGTGAACCGTGCTGCCCCACACTGCAGGAAGAAAGATGGGGCTGGAGCCCTGCGGCGCTTGGAGACACACGCAGAAACCAGAGCAGCATCAGTTTATTGGCCTCCTGACAGACGACACCCTGTCCTGCCAGCAAAAGAAACTCTCAGTCGTTGTCCCCTCCCACCCTGGGGACACCCCAAAAGAGAACAGACTCCCCCCTGTGAGTCCCAGTCCTCCACTCGGCAGGGAATGAAGCAGTGCTCACTTCAAGCTGGCGCAGGAAGCCCAGCAGGGCCCGGTGGAAGTCCTCCGGCTTGTCCAGGTAGCATGCATGGCCAGCATCGGGCACCACAGCCACACGGTGCCCAGGGAGGTGCCGCAGGCTCTGCAGGGCCTGGGAACCCAGCCTTGTGTCACGGTCACCATACACGATCAGGGTGGGGGTCTTGGTAAGGGGGACAGAGAAAACCAGAGAGGTTGTCAGAGGGGGAATTGGCCACTACGCTTCCCCTGGGCTGTGCCCACCTCCATCTGTCACCACATGGGGCTACAAAGCCAAGGGTGCAGTAGCTAGCTCCCCCACGAGCTGGATGGGCACAGGTCCCCCTCACTCACCCCAAAACAGGGCCACCCTCCATGCCACCCTTTAGCCAGCTGGTCCACGTGGCTTACCAGCATACAGGGACCCCCCAGCAGCCCAATAACCCACCTCACCTGGACCCGCCGGTACTGCTCAGCAGTATAGTCCTTGGTGCCCACGGGCGCAATGGACACGAAGCCAGCCAGCCTGTCCCCATGCGCCAGGAGGAATGGGAGGACAAAGCGACCACTCATGGAGGGGCTGACGAGAACAGGCCTCTGCATGCCCAGCTCCTGGAGGACATGGTCCAGAAAAGCCACCCGGCCTTGCACCGTAGCCACTGTCTCTGCCGGAGGCGAATCTCCATAGCCTGGCATGGGGCAGAGAGCATGGGGTGGGCGCAGGGCAGGGGGGAACTGTGCAGCCTGCAATGGTCTCTTCCCCCAAGGCTCAGCTGGCCTGGCAAAAAATGGGCACCCGATCAAGCTACGGTGGTTCTACAGCCACAGCCACATGCCAGCCAGCCTGAGCCAACCCCAGCCAAACGGCTTGGGTGGCCACAGAGGCCAATGCCCTGGCACACTGCCCCAGGGACCACCGCTAGCATTGAAGAGGTCCAGAGCCCAGCAGTGGCTGAGGTGAGGGGCTGGAGCTGTCCAGAGAGATCAACTTAAGCACAGTGCCATGGTCCTACCAGGCAGATCTATTGCGACCGCACGGTAGCCTTCTCCAGCGAGTAGTGCCAGTGTGCCCAAGGCTTCCCATGTCTTGGAGGTGAACGCTTGGCCATGCAGGAATAGGACATCGGGCCTGCAGTGGGGAAGACAGGTGGGAAGGGGTTCAGGGAAGATGCCGTGCAGCAGCCGTGAGGGCTCGTGCAGAGCGATCCCAGGGCCTGTCACCCTCCAGCAGTGGCACCGGGCTGACCCACCTCCCGGGCCCGGCAGTGCCGCTGCCCCGGGGCCCTGCGGAGACCTCCCTGTAGAAGACAGGGGCCTCTCCCGCAGCCACCCCCGTCCGTGCGGTGGCGTTGGCCACCCGCCAGTCCCGCGTCGCCTTCTCAGGCCGGGTACCCGCCGAGCGCTGCCCGTGCTGGGCAGCCGGGAGCAGGAGGTAGAGGAGGAAGGTGAAGAGCACCCCGAGGAGCAGGAGCCCCAGGCGGCTGCGGGCGAGCGGCATCCGGAGAAGGAAAACAGCAGCCAGGGGCCTGGAGCCCCCGACCCCACTGCTGCGGGGAACAGGCCTCAGCCCGCGGTGCTCTCATCAGCTCCGGGCCGGCCTGTGCCCCCCCCACGCCGGGCGCCGGCAGCCCCGCTCGGCCCCGGCCTGCCGAGCCGCCGCTAGCTCCGGGCCCTGCCGCCCCTCAGCTCCAGCCGGGACACGCGGCCCCCCCCCGGCCCAGCCCTCACGGCACCGCTCCCGCTGCCCCAGGCTCCGCCTGGCGGGAGGCCGCAGCGCTGCAGGCCCCGAGGGCTGTCAGCCGGGCCCGCCGCACCGGGCCGGGGCTCGGGGGCGAACGGCTGATGCCGGGAGAGGAGCCCCGGCTTGACGGGGCTCGGCGGTGCTCGGGTAGCACTCGGGTCGGTCCGGCAAGGGCTCGGCGGTGCTCGGCAGAGTTCGCCTAGTTGGCTAGGGCTCGGCAAAGCTCGGCTGGCTCGGCAGAGCTCGGGAGGGCTCTCGGCTCGACTCGGCTCGACTCGGGCAGAGCTCGGCTGGGGTGGGGTTCGGCTCGGCTCGGCTCGGCTCGGCTCGGCTCGACTCGGGCAGAGCTCGGCTGGGGTGGGGTTCGGCTCGGCTCGGCTCGGCTCGGCTCGGGCAGAGCTCGGCTCTACCCAAGCTCGGTGGGGCTCGGCGGAGCAGGGCCGCCGCTCCCCCCCCCGCCGCTCCGCTCCGTCGCCCTTTGGACCCGGGGCGCTGCCGGGGGCGGGCGGCGAGCGGCGGCCGGCGCTGGGGGCGGAGGAGCAGGTAAGGGCCGCCGGCGAAGCGCTGGGCGGGGAAATGGAGGCAGTGGCCGGGGCCGTGAGCGAGCGGCCCCGCGCACGCCCCCCGGTGCCGGAGCCCGCCGGGGTCCCCCATAAAGAGGGTGATGCCAGGGTAACCCCCATGGTGCCGGCGCCACAGCCCCTGCCTTCCCACCGCCGCTGTCCTCGACACCGGCGCCAGGCCCGTCACCCCTCCTGCTAAGCGTGCGTCTGTGGGTTTTCACTCCTCACCCCCCCCAACAGCCCTCCCGGCACCCAGGCATGGCAGCTCCGCGGCTCACCGAGAGCACCATCACAGTGGAAGGCCAAACCCTCTTCTACCGCCGAGCTGAGCCGGCCCAGCAGGCCCCGAAGCTGCCGGTGCTGCTGCTGCACGGCATTCGCTTCTCCTCCGACACCTGGCTCCAGCTGCGGACGCTTGCCACGCTGGCCGAAAACGGCTACCGAGCTGTGGCTATCGACCTGCCGGGTAAGGGCGCAGTGGTGAGCACAGGCTGGAGCGAGGTGGGAGCCAGGAGGAGCCGATAGAGCCGCTCGGGTTTGTGGTACCCGGATGGCAACCGCGGCATCCCGCTGTGCTGGCTTCTCCTGGTCACTAGGCGGCTGGGACAGTGACGGAGCAACTTCTGTCTCCCATGGCTCAGGGCTGGGCCGCTCGAAGGATGCTATAGCCCCAGCGCCCGTGGGCCAGCCGGCGCCCGGGGCTTTCCTGAAAGCTGTTTTGGAGGCTCTGTGCCTTGGTCCGGCCGTGGTGATCAGCCCATCGCTCAGCGGCATGTACTCCCTGCCCTTCCTCTTCCAGCACAACCACCTGCTGAAGGCATATGTGCCTGTGGCACCCATCTGCACCGAGAAATTCACTGCGGAGCAGTATGCCCAGATCAAAGTATGGCCTGGAAGGACATTGAGGGAAGTTGGGAACTGGGAGGGAGTGGTGGGAAAGGGACCCTGCAACCAGAATAGGCAGGAGAAAGACCAAACTGGCCTCTTTATTCCCAGAAAAGGGGAACATGCTGATGAAGGAGCGTGACCATGGGTACCAAGGAGGAAAAGACGGGACATTAGGAGACCCAGGAGTTTCTCCTTGTCATGGTGGGTGGGGGAGAAGTGCAAGTGTGTCCCCTCCATTTCCTGCACCAGGGTGTCCCTAGCCAGGAGGAGCAGGTGCTTGGGTGCTGTTGGCAAGCTCAGGGTGTGTTCCCCTTCTGCAGACCCCTACGCTGATCGTGTATGGGGACCAGGACGTGGAGCTGGGGCAGACCAGCCTGAACAACCTGCAGCACCTCCCTGAGCACCAGGTGCTGGTGCTGCAGGGCGCCGGGCACCCCTGCTACCTGGACAAGCCTGATGAGTGGCACCGCGGGCTCCTGGCCTTCCTGCAGCAGCTGGAGTGAGCAGGATGGGCTGTATGGAGGAGGAGGGGCCCATGGGGCAGGGGGATGTGACCACCTCCCCCACCCCTCCACTCGCACACACACCCGTGTGCCAGCCCAGCCCTGCCGCACTATGCTGGGTCCATGCCATGCCAAAACCTCCCTTGGGACCAAATAAAGCCCCAAGCTCTGCCACCACTTTCCTGCCACCTTCCTTCTGCTTCTTTCCACCTTCCCTGCCTCCTTCCCTGATCCCCATCTCCTCCACGGGCCACAATCCCATGCACATTTGAGGGGTGACAGCAGGGGAGGTGTGGCCACTGAGGGACAGGATGTTTGGGGAGTGTTTCCCCGTGAGTGAGTGCTGGCTGTGAGGCTGCTGGAGCCCACCCATCACTTCTGGCAGGACCCCCGGGAGCCTCAGAGGGTGCTGGGGAGCCCTGGGCCTGTGTTCAGGAACAGGTATGTCCCCAGGGTGGTGGCACCCGTGTCCTCAGCCTGTCACCCTCTTCATCCTCCTCTTTCTCCTCCCACCCCTCCTGGTGTAATCCACAGGGGCTTAAAAGGGAGCTGCCAGCCCCAAAGGCTCCTGCTCAGGGAGGCGGGGGGCGATTCGCGGGGCAAGTGGCTGCCGTGAACAGATGAAGGGGTGGGTGGGGAGCTCTGACAGACATCTGGCTGGACAGACAGGGGGACAAGCCCCCTGCCCACCACCTGCCTTTCCCCTGCTTTGGTGCTGCTGCACTTGGGGACGCAGATGGAGCGGGCAGCGGGGTGCCCCCCCCGGTGCCCCTCCTTCCCCAAGCCTGCCTGGGCTTTAGCTGCTTACGCCATGGCCCAGGAGGATTTAGTGGGGGAGATAATGCGGGGGGGGGGTGGGGAGTGTTATTTGTGGGCACAGGATGCCGGGGGTGGGGACACAGGGCAGTGCGAGGGCTCAGGAGACGGTCCAGGGAGGAGGTCTGTCTGGAGCATCCCTAACCCCTGCACCCGGCTCCCCTGTGCGAGCCCAGCCTCCCATACAGGGGTGCCTCCAGCTCTCCAAGCACACCCCCCAGTGCCGGAGGGCTCTGGGGTGCCAGCTGCCCTGTCCCTGCCCGCTCCGGTGTCCTTGAGCCCTCGATCCCTGCCAGCTGATCGGCTTCCAGGAAAAAAGCCACGCAATTACAAAGAGGGGTGATGTGTGAGCCAAAGGGGGGGGGGGCCGTTGGGGGCAGGAATGTCCCCAGCGGTGGCAGATGGCCTTACCCAGGGTGCATTGTTCCTTTTAGTGTCTCTTATCCGCTGTAATAGGATCCCGGAGGGAGGGATGTGGGAGAGGGGAAGAGCGAGGGGGGCCCCGGCGTGGACCGGGGTGGGGGCCGGGGCTGCCAGCCTGGCCCTGGCCTGTCAAGCGGCTCATTGTTCCTGCCCCGGGTGCCACTGGGCGCCGCCGGGGACAATGTGGCACTGAGCGGGGTGGCCGGCGGCGGAGGGACGAGGAGCACGGAAAGGTACCAACCCGCCAGGCCCGGGGGCTCGGGGCGGTCAGGAGGGCGAGCGGAGAGAGGATCCCCCTGGGACGGGCTGGGGGCTTCCTCCTGTGTGTCCTCCCACCCCTCACCTCCCTTTGCCACCGGAAGGTGCCCCAAAGGACGGGCGGTGCCCAGCCTGTGGCTGTCCCGACGCCAGCAGGGGCAGGTGGCCTGTGCCCATCACCGCGGTCTTTGGCATCTCTGCCATGGCTCACCTGGGGGGCAGCACCCCCCTGCCCGCGGAGCCCCCCACATTGCCTATGGCCGTGGGGGGCACCCATGGCCCTGCTGCTTCCCCTCTGCCCCACTGCCAGCCTCCTTCTTCTCTTTCCGGCGGGATCTTTTGTCCCCGCTGCCGTTCATCCCGGGGGTTCGGGGGACACCGGAGGCTGCCCACTCCCGCCGGCACCACGCAAGGCTGCGGGGAGGCGGATTACAGGGGGGTACACCCCCCAACACTCCCTATCTCAGCCTCCCCTCCATCGGGAACAGCAATATTCCCTTCCCCAGCCGTTCCCCAGCTGCCGGTAACAGGGGGATGAAGGATGCAGCATCCAAACCACCCCGGGGGGTGCAAAGCGTGGCACTGCGGGGGGGTGCGGAGCTACCAACCTGTCCCCCGCCCCCATCACCCTGATGCGGGAGATGTGCCGTAGCGGCGGCGAGTCCTGCCAGCACCTAAAATAACCGCCCCTCCACCCCCCCGCCGTGCCTGCAGGCACGGCCCCAGCCCCAACACGGGTGCTTTGTTTCCAAGCCGCTTGGCATTGCCCGGCCCTCAGGGAGCCAGCGGTGCCGCAGCCGCCCACCCCTGCCCGGACACACGGCGATTGTCCTCGGGGATGGCACCCGGGGCCGCGGCCACCCCCCCCCACCCCCCCCCCCCGGGCACAGGGGCCGAGGGGTGACCCTGGGGTGCTCTCGGGGGGGACAGGGTGCTGAGGCATCGTGTGTTGGCATCACTCCGTTCGGGGGCTGGGTTCGGGGTCCCCATCAGGGAGGTTGCATCAGTTTTCCTTGGGGCTTTGTGCGTGGACAGGAGAAGGGAGGAGGAGGAAGAGAAAGGCTCGCGTGGCCTGTGAGGTGATTCAGGCCACCTCTGCTCCCCCTGCCCTGTGTGCCACCACCCCAGCAAGCATCTGCAAACCGAGCCCCATCCCACAGCATCCTCCTTGCCTCCCATTATCCATCCAGCTCCCGGCCCCATGCAGGCGCAGTGCCAGCTCCAGCCCAGGCCCAGTGTGGGCCAGGTTGAAGACACCTGCCTGCAGGCTCAGGCACAGTCAGCAGTGAGTCCCTTTTGGGGTACCTCCCGGCAGATGTGCAGGGTGTCAATGGAGTACCACGGGGCCGTGCAAGCCTCCCCTGCCAGAGGAAGGCACAGCACTGCCCTGCCTCAGTTTCCCGCTCCCAGCCTTGGGTGCTTTTCAGGCTGCAGATTTAGGGGAGGGGTAGCTGCAGGCCTCCCCCCTTTCTGCAACCACCATGTCCCGCAGGCTCAGCTCGCCCTCCTGCCATGGCATCGCAGGATGGAGCCAGCAGCCTGGGCGGCAGCCCCGAGGAGACGGAGCTCAGCATCACCCTGACCCTCCGCATGCTCATGCATGGCAAGGTAACAGTGGGGAGGCTTGGCTCTGCTCGGGGGTGTCAGCAGTGCCAGGGGTGGGGGACCATGCTGGGGCACCAGCTCCTCACCAGACCCTGGTTTCTTCCCCTGCATTCCCAGAAGGGTTTCTTCCGGCATCCTAAGCTGGAGAGGGGCCATTCCCATGGCCCAGTGTCCACAGGCTACCAGTGGCCATGGGGCAGGGCCTGCCTGTTGCCCTATGGGCAGAGGAGGGATGTGGCAGGCAGGGATCTGACTGCTGATGGGGCCACCCTTGTTTCTGCCTTTGCAGGAGATCGGCAGCATCATTGGCAAGGTAAGATCTGGGATCCAGGGCACCACCAGCCCTGGGCTTCCCTGGATCTGACCACCTGTCCTGTTCCTCTCCCTGCAGAAAGGAGAGACTGTTAAGAGGATACGAGAGCAGGTAAGGGCATGCTGGGGGGCTGCCAGGTCCTGCTGCCTGTCCTGCCTGCACCTGATGGCTCCCACTAGCCCAGCCCTGGCCCCCCCAGTCCTGGGTGGACCCAGGGGAAACACAACTTCATTCCCAGGAAGGCTGCAGGTGGGAGGGGGAAAGCCCAGATCCACAGGGATTGAGCCTCCCTTGGTGAGCCCTTCCTTGGGGGGGGGACATGGAGCTCAGCACCCACACCAACCCTGATGGGCTGTGACACTGTCCCCAGAGCAGTGCACGCATCACCATCTCGGAGGGGTCCTGCCCCGAGCGCATCACCACCATCACCGGCTCCACCGACGCTGTCTTCCGCGCCGTCTCCATGATCGCCTTCAAGCTGGAGGAGGTAGGCAGACCCCACAGTCCCACCGGGGTACCCCAATGCCTGTGGGCTCCTGGGGGTCCAACGCTGCATCCCCATTTCCTCACAGGACCTGGGAGCAGGGAATGATGGGGCAGCGGCAGGCCGAGCACCCGTGACGCTGCGCCTGGTCATCCCAGCCAGCCAGTGCGGCTCGCTCATCGGCAAGGCAGGAGCCAAAATCCGGGAGATCCGGGAGGTGAGGCTGTGGGTGCCCTGGGTGTGGGCTCCCCTTTTCCCCCAGGGAGCACAGAGCCCTTGGAACAGGGGCTGCCATGGTCCCTCAGGGGCTGTGGGAGGTGACGCAGGAGTGAAGCATCACCCTGTGGGTCCTGCAAAGCACCCTGGGGGCCCATGAGGGTACAGGGGAGGTGCGAGATGCTGAGCCCTGGGGGTGGAATGGCTGAGGGACCCCAGCATCTCCCTTTGCCCCTCAGAGCTCAGGGGCACAGGTGCAGGTGGCTGCTGACCTGCTGCCCAACTCCACCGAACGGGCCGTCACCGTCTCGGGGGTGCCGGACACCATCATCCAGTGCGTGAGGCAGATCTGCGCCGTCATCCTGGAGGTACCCACTGAGCACAGCCCAAGGGGGCACACGCCGCCTGATCCCCCCTGATCCCCCCTCACCAGGGCTTCCCATGCCCACCTGGACCCAGGCTCTGGCATCCCTCTGCACAGAAGTCCATAGAGCATCCTGCCTCTTGTGGTGCTAAGGGCTGTGCCCAGCTTGCTGGGGGCATGGGGGTTGCAGAGGGGGTTCAGGGGGACCTGTGGGGCAATAGGGACATTCAGCCTCATCTCTCATCCCCTCCACCTCCTTCCCTCCCTCTCCAGTCGCCTCCGAAGGGGGCCACCATTCCCTACCACCCTGGCCTCTCCCTGGGCACCATCCTGCTCTCTGCCAACCAGGTAAGTGGCTGCAGCCCCCCCCCCCCAGGCACAGGGTGGCAGGGGGCTCAGCTTCTGCCAGCCAGGGGCAACTCCAGTGGGCTTGGGGTGCCCTCCCTGCCATGGGGTGAGGCCTGAGGCAAGGGTCACCACCTGGCCCTTACTGATGCCCCTTTCCTTCCCCCCAGGGCTTCCCCATGCAGGGCCAGTACAGCGGGGTCTCCCTGCAGAGGTGAGTCTGTCCCTGAGGCAGCACATCCCTGATCCCATGGGCACTGTGTCTGTGCCTACCGGGGATGCCTGTCCTGGGAGGTGCTGGGTGCCAGGGTCCGGCCCCAGGAGTCGACAGGGAATAACGCCTCCTTCCTCCTGCTTCCTGCAGGTGACAAAGCTGCAGCAGCTCTCAGGGCATTCGCTTCCCTTTGCCTCCTTGGGCCACGCACCCCCCATGGTGCCAGGTGAGCAGTCTCCTGTGCCCCTCCAGGGCTGGAGTGTGCAGTGCCCCTCCTGATCCCCCCAGCCACCTAGCCCTGATGAAGGGGTCCCCGTCCCCTGCACCCTCTCTGGTCCCAGCCCCCCAGCATGGCTACCTGCCCCCTGAATGACCCTGTCCTTGATTTCCTGGAGGTCCTGCACCCATCGGAGACCCCAACCCTGCCGTGGGGGAGCACCAGCACCAAGTTATGCATCTCCCCAGGGATGCTTCAAGTTTGTCCCCAGCGACATTGACTGTCCCAGCATGGGGCTGGGGTGGGGGCACAGAGCTGCTGGGGACCCACCATCCTCCACTGACATCCCTATCTCTTTCTCCAGGCCTGGACACCAGCTCCCAGAGCAGTTCCCAGGAGTTCCTCGTACCCAATGACGTACGTGTATGTCCCGGGATGGTGATGGGGACCACAGCTTGTCCCCATCCATGTGTCCCACCCCACAGCCACTTTGCAGGGGCCAGCACTGGCCCACACAAGGGAGGCTCTGCCTTGCCTGTCAGAGCTCAGGAGAGGCTTCAGGGGCAGAAGCAGCTGGAAGGGAAACTAAGGCACGGGAAGGGTGAAAGGGCTTGGCCAACACCAAGGAATAGCCCTGGATGTGTCAGCCCAGTGATGCCAACCAGGGAGGGCCTTGAGGGAGAGCAAAAAGCAGGGTCTGCCCAAGGAAAGCAGCACCCTGCCCTCCCGGTGCCTGCCTCAGTTTCCCCAGTACTCCCAGGCATGGAGAGTGGCCAGTGAGCCCCTGGGAGCTCCCTGGTTGGCATGGCCCCTCCGGCTGCTCCCAGCTCATCCCAGTCTCTGCCTCTCCAGCTCATCGGCTGCATCATTGGCCGGCATGGCAGCAAGATCAGTGAGATCCGGCAGATGTCAGGGGCCCACATCAAGATTGGGAACCAAACTGAGGGCTCCAGCGAGCGGCACATCACCATCACGGGGTCCCCCGTCAGCATCACCCTGGCTCAGTACCTCATCACAAACTGGTAGGTACTAGGTGCACTTTCCTAGCACCCCAATGCAGCTTTGGGGGGACACCCCCATCCCAGCATCCTCAGGAAGGATGAGCTGGGCAGTGCTTTGAGGTCCCGAGGTGTTGGGTACAGGACCCTAGACCCCACAGGGTTTGAGCACCAGCCTTTTAGCCCTCCCCAGCAGGATGCCCAGGATGAAGACCCGTGCCAAAAGGGATGGGGCATGCAGTTTCTGCACCCTAAGATGGGCAGGTTGGGGCGAGGGACCTGCACTGTCACTGTGGTCCTCACCACCTCATCTCCACTTTTGATTCCCCAGCTTAGAGACGGCCAAATCTACCTCCCAGGTGCCACCAGGCCCTGGTTCCATGGACCTCGGCGTGGGCTTCAACCAGCCCCTCACCCCAGGCTCTGGTGCAGCGCTGCCCGCCGTTGCCCCGGCCCACCCAGCCCTGCTGGGCACCCCCTACACCATCTCCCTCTCCAACTTCATCGGCCTGAAGCCGATGTCCTTCCTGGCACTGTCCCCATCCTCTGTGGCGGGCCCCAACGGCGGCACTGCCACCTACACGACCAAGATCTCGGCAGCCAACGGCACCAAGAAAGCCGACCGGCAGAAGTTCTCACCCTACTGAGCCCTGCCAGCGGGTGGGCAAGGGGGGACAGGGTGCCACCCAGTGCCAGGGACACCCCCTGTCCCCAGCCCCTGCCAGGCACCCCATGCCCAGGGTGGACCCTTTGCCCCCTGCGCCGGGGAAGGGTCTTCCCGGCAGATGCCCGCTGAGGAAAAGGCTGCTCTGCTGCCTGCTGCCCATCCCAGCAGCGCTGTGTCCCCCTCCCCAGTTTTCCTGCATGGGGACCACGTGCCCTGGTACTGAGGGGTGGGGAGCTGTCCCTGCTGGCCTGTTGTCCCTTCTCTCAGTGCCCTGTGCCAGGGTGGGACCCCCACCACCTGCCCCTCGCCCTGCTCATCCTGCCGTCCTGCTCCTGCCCACCCTCTGGCTGGCACCCAAATGCTGGGCCCCATTGGATGAGGGGTTGACTGGCCTCTCTGGGGGTCCCCCCCTTCCCCTGGCTCTGGTGGGGGGGCCACCCCAGGGGCAATCGCCTCCCAGCATCCCCATCCAAGAGCCAGTCCCTGCTGGCTTGGAAATGCTGTATATATCAGTCTATATTTTTTCCTCCTTTGTAACTTTTCAATGGTTTAATAAAAAGATAAAATTTACAAGAAAACAAATACCAACATCCCCCACCCGGGGTGGAGACACCCCCAACCCAAGGAGCAGAACCAGCTCCTGGGGACATGGGTGGTGGCTGGAGGGGCGTCCCTGTGGCCAGGGGGGTGCCCCTGGCTCTCAGCCCCAGCCTCTCTGGGGGTCTCCCCGGAGCCCCATGGGGCAGTTCTCTTCTAGCCCACCAGTTGTCACTGGGGCAGGGGCATCTCCAACCAGCACTATTCCTGGGACCTTTGTAGCAGGCTGGGAGTGATGCCTCCAGCATTCCCCAACAGCATCCAATCCCCTTTCCTGTGCTAGGGACCCCATGAGAGGGTCCCCAGAAGCAATGAGACTGGAGGGGGAAAGCAGCTCGTGGTCCTCTCCCGCTGCTGTTGCCCAGGGGTGCCCCACATGGCCCCACCACCACCCTGTGCCACCACATCCACCACTGGCCAGCAGCCCAGTTTGGCTGGCACGTGGCACCACTGGCTGGGCTTCAGCTGGGCAGCTGTGTCCATAAACATACCGGCATGGACCCCCGGCTGGCCAGCATTCCCCACGGAGGGCATGGTTACAGGCATCACATGCTGCCATGCCAGCAGGATAAACACAGACATGGCCAGCCCCAGCCCCAAGGATGATGTCCCACTGGTAAGTGCCATCAGTGACAGGGGCTCCTCCACCCCAGGTGTTAGTTTTGGGTTAAGCAGCCAGGGATGGAGGGCTCCATGACAGCTGTCCAGGCTCACTGAGGATTACTGGTGTTAGTGGTGTTAGCTGGTCCATTGCTCCTGGGTAGGGTACAAGGGACATCCGCTCTTCCCCGCTGGCCACAAGTGGTCCGAGCAGGGTGATGGAGATGGAGGTGCCCTCATCTGCCTCTGCACAGGAGCCCTTTGGCACCCCGTGTCTTGAGAAGGGTCCATGCAACTGGCCTGTGCTGGTGGAACCAGAGATAATCCCAGCCTGTGGAAGGGAGATGAGGCTTCCCCAGATCTTCCTTCACCTGAGTGGAGAAACCATCTTCCACCATAAGCTCAGACAAGAGGCAAAACCTGAACAAGGACCCCTCCGAATCCAAGAGGCTGGATCAAAGCAGGTCCAATGGGTCCCTGGCAGGTTCCCTGCCCATCCTCCTGCCCAGCACGGTGGGACAGGGCCTTCTGCTTCTCAGCTGCTCTCTTCAGGAACTTGACCTGGAATGGGGAAGCTCACCTTGGTGTGGTCCAGCCTGTCCATGGGGCTGGTTCTGATGCAGCTGGCATGGGTCTCCAGTGTGCAAGTTGCTCTCTGGAGGAACTGCAAGAAGTTCTCCTGGACAGAAGCCTCCGAGATGGAAAGGCAGAGCTCCTGGCCCAGCGGCTGGTTGAAGCAGCTGCGCCGGAGCCGGGCCAGCTCCTCCCGGATCTGCCGGTTCAGCAAGCCGTAGAAGAAGGGATTGATGGCAAAGGAGGAGTAGGCAATCCAGGTGACCAACATCTCCCCGTGCCCATCAGCCTCCGTGCCAGTGGCCACGGAGGAGTGCAGGTGGAAAGCGAAAAAGGGCAGCCAGCAGCACAAGAACTGTCCCACAATGAGGACCAAGGTGAGGATGGCCTTGTTGCTTCCCAGAAAGCGCTCTGGCGCCAGTCTGGGCACCTGGCAGGTTCCTGGTGATGATGATGGCCACTAGGCTGGCGATGGAGTCAGATCGGGGTCTTGGTGCAACCTGCCTGTGCCTGCACAGGCGCATGCTGCTGCGACGCCATCCGGGCCACGCGGTAGACACTGCTATAGACAGCGAAGATGATGATGGTAGGCAGAACAAAGCAGGCAATGCTGAAGATGATCAGGAAAGCCTTCTTGTGGGCCCCAGGGCTCCAGTAGACTGTGCAGCGGCTGGCACTGGTAGCCCCGTTTTCTTGAGGCCAGCCCACCAGTGCCAAGACAGTGATGAGAACAGACTTGACCCAAATGATGATCACCCCTGCCACCGCCAGCCTGATGGTCATCTTGACCTCATACCTCATGGGGTGGACGATGTAGTAGTACCGCTCCACGCTGATGACGGCAATGGTGAGGATGGAGGCACTGATGAAGCAGACATTCAGGAATATCAAGCCCTGGCACTCAGCAATGCTGTAAATTACCCTGCTGAAGCAGGAGGAGCTGGAGATGATTCCCACAGGCATGAGGAAAATGGCAGAGAGGAGGTCAACCATGCAGAGGTGACCGACAAAGATGAACTTCCTGAGAAGAGGGGGTCTGAGAATGACAACCATCACCACAGTGTTGGCCACCAGGGCAGTGAGTGTGAGCAGGACCATGCAGAGGAGGCCCACCACCTCCTGGGCAATGGACTGCTCGGGGACAGGAAGCAGCTTTAGGCTGTCCGTGGTGTTCAGCCCCAGTTTGGCTTGCCATCCCCACTGAGGGCTAAGCCAGCAGCTCCAGTGCCTGGGCAGCAAGGGCTCGTCTCTTGCATCCATGAGAGAGAAATCCCACCACAACCATGGCCACTGTCTTCTCCTTGCCTGTTGGGGGGAGGAGTAGGGTGTAAAGGAGAGCCAAAATGAGTAAGAGCCACAGAGAAACCCGGAGACGACCTGAGCCCCTCCAAGATGCTGGAGCAGGGAGAAGTGCCTGGCGAGGTCATGGCACCCTGCTGACCACTCGGGCTGGCATCTGAGTTGTCCCAGCCTGGCCACGGATGGCACTTGGTACCTGCATGTCCCCCTGCCCCAAGCACACCAGCACCCCTCAAAGAGGGACAGCACAAACCCACCTGCCCCATCCCTGCTCCTTGCAGCCTCCAAGGTGCACCCTGGGGCTAGGGAGAGGACCCAGCTCACCTCTGCTCCTGGGGAGGTGGGTGATGTCTCCTCCTCGCCCAGGGGTCTCTCTGAGGGTGCTGCTCCCGCAGCAGAATGGGGCCAGCGGCTCTGAGCGAGGCCACGCTCCCCCTTCCCGCACTGTCACCCGCTCGTCACGCTGTTTGCCTGCATCCCGCCAGCTGCGGGTGGCACCAGCTGTCACTCCCAGCGCTGCCTGCACTGTGGCGGTCCCACAGGCAGCTGCTGGCTCCCAGCAGCCAGTGGGGGCTCAGCAAGGGGGGACCAGGGTCCCCGAGCCCTGTGTTCCACCAGCACAGTCACTCACCGCCTGGGCCTTCCACAAGGACAGCTCAGCATCAAGGTGCTCAGGGCTCAGGACATGGATCTACAGGCAGGTCGGCAGGTCTCCTCCCCCCAAGCACAGGGATGCTTTGGAGCATCCATGGTGCACTTAGGTAATGCAGACAGCAGTGGCCCTTTCCTTGTACTCCATGGACACAGACACATGTTTAGAGGGCACACATAAGGATGGATGAGATTTTCCATGCCCATGTTGGGGAGCACATCCTACTCGTCTTCTGTAACATTAATGTCATAGCAACGGGCATTATCTACATGCCTTGCTAAGGCAAGGAGAACACCTCCGGGCCTGTGAGCCTGACCTCAGTGCCAGGGAAGGTAACGGAGCAGATGATCCTAAGCAAGATTACACAGCACAAGTGGGAAAACTGGGGGATCAGGCACAGTCAGCATGGGCTAATGGAGAGCAGGTCCTGCTCGAGCAACTGCCAGGGCTGGGCTCCCCTTTCCAGACAGGCAGCTGCGTCTGGAGGGTCGTGCAGTACAGGCAGTGGATGAGGACCCAGGTGCGCTGGGGCAGGAGAAGGGGCTCTGGCAGCAGCCAGGGGGCAGGGGCTGGGGGGGCACTGCTCGAGCCAGAGGTCACTGCCCAGGGGACCCTGTGCCAAGGCCAGACCTTGAAGATGTTCTGCAGCTCCCGGATGCTGAGGCTGCTGGCACTGCACACCAGCGCCTGTACCATGCTGTCCATCACGGACAGGGTCTGCAAGGGAACAGGGTCTGGCAGGCAGCCCTGGCAGCCTGGGGGAGCAGCGCAGCCATGGCCCTGCTCTGACCAGGAAGGGGCCTCGGGACAGGGAACTCCCTGTGGCTCACACCATGGCATACCTTGCAGTAGAGCCAAGGCTCGGGGCCCTGGCTGTCCTGTGGAGGCAGGTGGAAGATGCTGCAGGAACGGGCTTCCAGGAGGCCGATCTTCTCCTGCAGAAGCAGCCCCACACTGCTGCAGGAACATGGAAGAGCTCTTCGGAGGAGACAAGGAGGAGGCAGACCCAGGGGTTGGAGACCTGGGCTGATCCCCACATTACAGGGGCCATCTGAACCCCTCCTGACCCTGACATGGGGGCTGGGGCTGGGCAGGTACCTCACTGGCAGCGATGGTCAGCATGACTTGCTGCCTCACCGTGGTGTCCAAGCAGTCAATGGGCTCCTCCTGCAGCAGCACCTGTCAGGCACCGCAGTGTGGATGGGTCAGGACAGGGCAGCTCCTTCCTCCAGCAATACCCCATGGGGCTGTCAGAGCCTGTCCTGGCACCCCCAACCATTAGCAGTGGTCCCAGCCGCATAGCAGGAAGGGCTGTGCCCATCACAGAGCACGGGCTGGCCAAGGGACCTGCAGACTTGGTCCCAGCCCCAGCTGCAGCCGGGCCACGCAGGTGGCTCTGGAGCACGGCCAAGGACGCAGCCCCAGAGCAGCGCTCGCACTCCCTGCCTGGCTGAGCCCTGTCCTGCCCCAGGGCTGTGCCGCTGCCCCTGCCTCAGCCTGACCGCCATCCCCTCACCTCGAGGGTCTCCGCCACCTCACCCTGGAGGAACAGCAGCGTGTCCCGCAGGAAGGAGTGTGCGCTGATGGTGGTGCTGCAGATGGTGCAGACGGACTCCAGAAACTTCAGCTTCTGGTCTTCTTCTTGCTGCCAGCCGGGGAGGTCACAGGTGGACAGTGTCAGGTGGGAGAGACAGATGGGGGGTCCATAAGAGCCCCCAACACCTTCTGAGTACGGGATGGGGGCAGAAAGACCATGCAGGAGACACAGGCACAGCCGCATGGAAGTGGCCGTGGATACCGTTGGTCTGCTCCTGATGGATGCTAGGATGGTGTCCAGGGTGTTCTGTTCCTCGCTGGACACATCTGCAGTAGAGATGCATGAACCTGGCCGAGAGGGAGCAGGCAGGGCCGGAGGGCAGGCAGGGGGGAGTACAGGAGCCCTGTGCCCAGCTTCAGGGATGCCCCCAGCCCTGGCTCTAGGCTGGGGCATGGGTGTCCCCCGTGCACCCCAGGGGCGAGGGCGTGATGTGGGAGGGCAGCAGGGGAGGGAGCCCCAGCGTGCCCCATGGAGGGACACCCGGCACCAGGGGGAAGAGGGAGTTCCTGGCCCAGGGCTGCTGTGGTGGGGCTGTTCCCTGGGCTCTGCGCTGCGGGACCCATGCCTGGCTGGGGACTGCAAGCGTGGGGCAGGGCAGGGCAGGGTGGGCAGCCCCTGCCCGCAGCACCCGCACACTCACCTTCACGCACCTCACTGCACTCCAGCCCAGAGCTGGGAGCCGGGCCAGCTTCGTCCCCCTCCACCCCGGCCAGCCCGGGTTGGCTGCGGGGTCTCACCTCCATCCTGAGGGAGGGAGGGAGGAAAGAGGTGAGGGGACCCCCCCCACCAGAGCTGCCCTGCCAGGATTGGTGGGGCAGAGCACCTGGGGGGCTCCTTGCTCCCACCATGTCCCTGAGACATTGCAGCCAGGGCTGGGTGCAGAGTGCCCCGATGTCACCCGCGCTCAGCCTCCTGATCCCCCCCTCCACAGCACCCCTCCTGTGAGCCCAGAGCCCCACGGAGCCCTCCTTGCCCCAGGGCGGTGGGACTGACTCTGCCTCCCTCCTCCTCCCAGCACGGGGTTGGGGTTCATCTGCACCAGGGCACCCCCTTGTCACAACCCCACTGTCCCCTCGCTCCTGTGGACTGGGGCCACCCCTACCTGCGGCCGGGCCGAGGCAGGCGCAGTCCCTGGCCCTCAGGCACTCGAAGGCTCTTTCCTCTTCCACAGGAGGCCCTGGACACGGCCCAGGGTCACCCCTTGCAGGAAGGCTGCTGAGCACACAGGGATGCCGCGTGCACACCACGCACTCAGCCACTGCTGCAGCCGCACTGACCTGGGGATGCTGGGGTCCCCCTAATATAGTGGTCCCCTATTTACGGTTTCCAGAGCCATCAGTAATGGGTCAATTACGAGCCAGTGATGGCCCCTGCCAGGGATCCCCACCCACCTCACCCCCGGAAACACACCCGGTTGGCAGAGCCCTGGGCAGCAGGAGCGCGCTGGGGCAGGAGGGAGCGGGAAGGCACAACAAGGAGCTGGTTGGAGTGGGCAGCTGCCCGCTGCGGGGCTGGGGAAGGCCAGCGCCGCCTCCTCTGCCACCAGGACCCCCCGTGGGTCAGCAGGACACGCCATGGCAGTGAGCCTTGTCACCGAAATCCGGGAAATAAACTCTCTAACCAGAACGACAGCTTAGAAACCTAACGTGACTTTGTTACGGTACCGGGTGCATGGGGAGTCACTGCCTAACACACACGGAGAAGGGACAGGTTACAGCTTAGACATCATCATTATATACATACTCATTATAACTCGTGAGATGCCCACCCAATTCTCGTTGCTGATGCATGTGGGCATTTGGGCAGATAAGGCCATGGTGCAGGCGCTGTGCATTTGAGGAGTGGTTGCCGGATGTGGGTGTAGAAGGCTTTGAGACTGAGGACTTTGAGATTGACCGAAGCTTGGAGAATGGCCTTGATGGTCTGGTGAATCGGCCTTGAGAAGATAAAGAAGAACCACAAGAAAGAGAACAGTATGTGCAGTACATGGGAAGGGAAGTGGGCAAGAGAAGAAAGAAGTAAGAAGAGAGAATGGAGTAATAGTTACCCAATGAAAAGGCGACAAGTTAATAAGAACCCAGCTAACAAAAAGGCAATAATGTTTGTATGAACTATCATAGGTAACCAATCATGCTTAGAGCTTATGCACAGCTACACATGTATAACCTATGGAAACCGTGTAATCAGTAGTAAAGTTCTCTTTGGCTATCACCTCGCCAGAGTCCATGTCCTCAATCTCCGCATCTGGGGGTTGTGGTGCTCGTTTGGGGTGAAATCCCTGACTCATTTTACACTTATGGAAATCCCTCAGCCAAGGATGTTGGAATGCGGGTCTGGTCTTTCCAATTAACGACATGTTCTTGTTTGCTGTAATTTACGACCCTGAGATGCTCCTCCAGGTGTTTTCTTTTGCAGCCATGGACCTGTTTCTCAGGCTTAGCCACAGGAGGAACCTACACCTGGGGTGAGAGAAGATACCTGGTCCTCTTGTTGCAGCCTGCCTTACCCTGAGAACTGTAGCCTCTAGAGACAGCGAAACACCAGTTTCAGCATCCTCGTCGCCCGGTGTGTGTCTAAGTCTCTGTATTCAGTGAAACCCCAATTTCATGCGGTGCCAGGGGCGGTGAGCTCCGCCCGGCGACACGGCACGACACGACGCGACGCGACACGACACGGCACGACACCGGGCACCGCGGGCCACAACCGGCGGGGAGAGGAGCGCGGCCTCCGGCCGCCAAGGGGCGCAGTGCGGGCGCCGAGCGGTGGCGGCGGCGGAAGTGATCGCGCGGCGGCGGATGCGGTGGGTCCGGGGGAGCTGCGCGGGGGCCGAGCGGGCCGGGAGTAGGGGGGGGGTCGGTGATGGGCAGAGGCGGGGAGGGGGCAGTGATGGGTCAGTAATGCGCCCATCATTCAGGGTTGGGTGACGGGTCGGTGACTGGTCAATGGATCAGTGATGGGGAGGAGGGCAGTGATCGCCTGGGTGATGCCGTTCAGGTTTGTGGACCTCGTGTGGGTGCAGTGTGCATTGCAGTGGTGGGGGATGCAGTCCGTTTTGGGTGCTGTGGCAGGGGGCTGCTGACAGTCGGCCAGTGTCCACCAGCGTGGCTGCCGCTCTGAGCAGCCTGGGGAAAGTGAGGCACACGTGGCTGGATGGGCACCGGGCGAGTATGGCAGGGCGACCTGCAGTGCGCTGCTGGTGTGCCCGAAGGCGGCGTGGCACAGCACAGCACAGCACAGCACAGCGCCTGGCAGTGCCTGACCCGGGGCACGTGTCCTTCTTGCCCCTGGCAGCAATGGGCTGTGGCCAGGCGGGTCCCCACATCCACTGCTGCTGCTGCCTTGCTGCTGGGCACTCACCGCCCCTCACAAAAGGGCCCTCCCACCACCCCCTGCCAATGAGGACCCCGAGGCTTTGGGGTGACCCCTCCTTGGGGACCTGTGGTGGGGCTCTGGGATATGGCCCCTGAAGCCGCAGGGGGAGAGTGCCAGGGCTGGGCTCCCCTTTCCAGACAGGCAGCTGCGTCTGGAGGGTCGTGCAGTACAGGCAGTGGATGAGGACCCAGGTGCGCTGGGGCAGGAGAAGGGGCTCTGGCAGCAGCCAGGGGGCAGGGGCTGGGGGGGCACTGCTCGAGCCAGAGGTCACTGGCCCAGGGGACCCTGTGCCAAGGCCAGACCTTGAAGATGTTCTGCAGCTCCCGGATGCTGAGGCTGCTGGCACTGCACACCAGCGCCTGTACCATGCTGTCCATCACGGACAGGGTCTGCAAGGGAACAGGGTCTGGCAGGCAGCCCTGGCAGCCTGGGGGAGCAGCGCAGCCATGGCCCTGCTCTGACCAGGAAGGGGCCTCGGGACAGGGAACTTGCTGTGGCTCACACCATGGCATACTTTGCAGTAGAGCCAAGGCTCGGGGCCCTGGCTGTCCTGTGGAGGCAGGTGGAAGATGCTGCAGGAACGGGCTTCCAGGAGGCCGATCTCCTGCAGAAGCAGCCCCACACTGCTGCAGGGACATGGAAGAGCTCTTTGGAGGAGACAAGGAGGAGGCAGACCCAGGGGTTGGAGACCTGGGCTGATCCCCACATTACAGGGGCCATCTGAACCCCTCCTGACCCTGACGTTGGCCTTTAGGGGAAAAACCCTGTGCCACCCCCTGCCCTGCTCTCTTCCCCACTCTCAGCCCTACCTCTTGCCACCAAGCAGATGGAGGGGACCTGAGAGACTGGGGAGGTTGGAAACAGGTTACTCCTCTTAGCACACATGGATTTTGTTCAGGTCAGCTCCTCAGGTACCCCTTGAGAAGTGATTCGAGGCCCTGGGGGCTGGGGTCAGGAAACTGAGGAAGGTGATGCAGTAGATGAGGGACTGTGCGGGTTAGAAGATTTCGGCAGATGGATGGGACGTAGGAGACAGGGGAGGGACAACCTCGGGCTCGCTGGAAATGAGCCAGGGGGTAGCGTGCCGCTGTTGGAGTCCAGATCCACAGAGCAACTTCAATGCACCTGTGCCAATGCCCGCAGCGAGGGCAGTAACCAGGAGGCGCTGGAAGCCATTGTGCAGCAGGGCGATCATGGCATCATCACCATCACAGGAACGTGGTGGGACGATTTGCACGATTGGGGTGCTGCAGTGGATGGCTGCAGGCTCTTCAGAAGGGATAGGCAAGGAAGAAGAGGTGGTGGGGTTGCGTTGTATGTCAGGGACTGCCTCCAACTCAGTGCTGTGAGTGAGAAAGCTGAATGTGGGTGAAGATCACGGGGAAGGCCAACCAAGCTGGCCACTGCCATAAAAGATAACAGAAAATACTTGTACAGGTACATTAGCTATAAGAGGAGGGCCCAGGAGAGCCTTCATCCTCTACTGGATACCAGGGGAAATCTGGTCAATGGGTCAGTGACGGATCAGTGATGGGGGGGGGGCGGGCAGTGATCGGCTGGGTGATGCCGTACAGATCTGTGCAGCTCGTGCGGGTGCAATGTGGATTGCAGTGATGGGGATGCAGTCTGTTTTGGGTGCTGTGGCAGGGGGGTGCCATGTGGGGCTCTGAACAGGCGTGTCATTCCCGCTGGGGAAGCAGAACCAGGCGCTGCGGTTGGCCATGAGCCTGGGCTGCTTCCTGCTGCGCGGGCACTGAGGGTGCAGGAGCCGACAGCAGCAGGCAGGGTGAGTGTGAGCAAGGGGAGCAGTGGGCAGGGAGAGCAGCGGGCAGGGAGAGCAGCAGGCAGGGTGAGCAGTGGGCAGGGTGAGCAGCGGGCAGGGTGAGCAGCAGGCAGGCAGGGCGGCGGGCAAGGAATGTAGCAGGCAGGGTGAGTGTGAGCATGGGGAGTAGCAGGCAGGGTGGGCAGTCCCGGGGCTGGGGCTGGAGAGGGGCAGGCATAGGGGTGAACTGGGCATGAGGGTGGGCAAAGCTTGGCAGGGCACCACAGGCAGAAGCGGTAGGAGGCCAGACATGAGGGGGGCTCCCCTGGCACTCAAGGCCCCCCAGGGTGCAGATGCTGCTGGTGGGGTCCCCGGTGTGGGTTTGCTGGGGAGACAAAAAGCGTCACCCGCCTGGGGGTGCTGAGGGGGCCTTGGGGTGCTGCCTGGTCTCCAAAGCAGGCAGGATGCAGGCTGGGTGGGAGCCAGAGGTCTGAGACCTGGAGGGTGACTTTGGGGACATCCTGAGAGTGTGGGGGAGCAGGGCCAGGCCCTCCCCACTCCCGAGAGGGGGAAGTGGAGCAGTTTGCTCATCCCCAGCTGACACAGCAGTGTGGCAGTTCCTCCTGCCCTCTGTGGCTTCCCTTTGCGAGAGGAACGACCACCGGGCTGGGAGGGGGGTCCCCACAGCACACAGATTGCAGTAGGGGCTTTCTGACCCCTCAGAGGCTGACAGGGCCCACCCCGGAGCCCCACGTGCCACTTCCCTGCTGCGGTGCTGTCATTCACCCTCGGACCTGCCATTAACTGCCCTGAATGCATCCCGCCGTGAGCTGGGCAGCCACGGCTGCGCTGGGGCCGGTGTGGGCTGGCGGAAACACACCGTGTGTTCCCCGCTGCCTCTAAGCTGTGGCCTGTTGGTCTCCCCCCAGTGAGAAGAATGGGCTCCGTGTCGGAGGAGCTCACCCTGGTCCCCCTGCACCAGAGGCCGGAGCTGCTGGAGGCCTGCGCCGAGCTGCTGCGCGAGGAGTGGGGGAAGAGCCGGGCGCTGCGGCTCCACGCGCTCCAGCGCTCCTCGGACTCCTTTCCCACCTGCCTGCTGCTGCTGCGGAGCCGGGGCCCCGCCGAGGCCCCCTGCCAGCTCGTGGGCCATGTCCGGCTCTCCCGCGTGGCCGGCCGGCCCCACGGGCTCTTCGTGGAGAGCGTGGTGGTGGCCCGGGCGCTGCGGGGCCGGGGCTACGGGCGGCGGCTGATGGAGGCCACCGAGCAGTGGGCCCGGGCCCGGGGCTTCGGCTGCCTGCACCTCAGCACCCACGACAAGCAGAGTTTCTACGCACATCTGGGCTTTGTCCCGAGCCAGCCGGTGCAGAGCGTGGCCTTCCTCAGCCCCGCCATACCCGCTGAGGTGCTGCGGCTCTTCTCCACCCGTGCTGCTGCCTGACACCACCACCACCACCACCACCAGGCCGAGGCTGCCTCCTGCCCCTCCACCTCCCCTCTCGCCCCCCGCACCACCCACCCCGCCGCCGAATGTGATCTGGGCAAGGGGGGTCCTGGCTGAGAGCCATGGGCACAGCCTCCTGGAGACCCCCCACCGCGATGCCAAAGGGCTGCCCATCTTCTGGATGAAGAAGGACATTTGAGGGGCCCGGGCTCTGAGCCGGTGATTAAAGCAGCGCGGGCAGGAGCTGCCCGCCCTGGCACTGCCTGGCTGCTGCCGTTCTTCAGGTCTGGCTCCAGCTCCCCCACCCTCCCCAGCGCCATTTGCTGGGGTGGGTGCTGGTGGGGAGGTGGTCCCACACCCTGCCCTGCCTGGGCACATTGGTTCTGCTCCCAGCAGGCCCCCAGCTCGCCTGGCTGGGGCCCTGGGACCACCGGTGTGGCAGGGAGCCAGCCCCATCCGTGCTCTGAGGGTAGGACCAGTCCCAACAGCTCTGCGCAGTGTGTCCTGCACCCATGGATCTCACTGTGGGGCAGCTGGGGCTGACAGTCGGCCATGTCCACCAGCATGGCTGCTGCTCTTCCCACTGAGCAGCCTGGGGAAACAGGCACACGTGGCTGGATGGGCACCGGGCGACTATGGCAGGGTCCCCTGCAGCACGCTGCCGGTGGGGTGGGCAGCCAGGTCCCCCCCCCCAGTGCAGCCGATAGCAGCAAGGGCCAGAGACATGGCGTTGGAAGGTCAACGAGCGGCTGGGCTGCGCCAGGGGATTAGCAATGTCCTTGCTGCGTCACCGGGCCTGTTCCCTGCCTAATCCCTCACCCCGGTGGCTGGCCTGCACTGGGGCACCCGGCCCCCTCCAGCCTTGCCCTGATTCAGGGCACAGAGTTTCTGCTTTGACTCCACCGTGGTTTTGGGGGGGCTCAGTCTCTCACTGGGTAGGCCCTGTTACGAAATGGGGGAGAAAGGAATCTCATTAGTTCATATAAATATCTCAAAGGTGGGTACCAGGAGGATGGTGCCAACTGTTTTTAGTGGTGCCCAGTGACAGGACATGGAGCAGTGGCCATAAATTGAAACACGAGAGGTTTCACTTCAACCTAGGGAAGAACTTCTTCACCTTGTGTGTGGCAGAGCACTGGAAGAGGCTTCCCGGTGATGTGGAGTCTCCGTCTCTGGAGACATTGAAAACCTGCTTGGATGCATTCCTGTGTAACCTGGCCTAGGTGGCACTGCTTTGGCAGGGAGTTTGGACTGGATGATCTCCAGGTGCCCCTTCCAACCCCAGTGGTTGTGTGATTCTGTGCCCTTGCTAAAGGCAGGGGTAGGAGCCAGCAGTGAAACTGATGTCCTGCAGGTTGGTGGCTTGTAGTGCCATGTCAGAACCGTGGCTGTGGTGCAGGCAGAGCTCTGGGCACCAGGGCACAGCAGGCTGAAGCGCAGGAGATGTCCAAAACCCATGTTTGTGGGTCCCATAGGATTTGGGGGCTGGCAGCATGCTCCTGTGGGACAGCGTGGCCCCTGTGGCTAATCCTAACCCACGTGCCAGAGCAGGCAGTGTCAGCATGACCAGGGTAATCATGCATGGCACTGTGCCCCACCGTCTCAGCCTACTGCTCTCCTTTCCCCACAGGCTGCTGGCCCCACAAGATGGTGCTGGCGCTGGTGCTGTGGGCCTGCCTGGTGCTGCGCACAGCCGGCGGGGAGAGCCCGGCACCGGAGCCTGTGGCAGGCGGGGAGCCTTTTGCAGTGGTGTGGAACATCCCCACCAGTCGCTGCCAGCACCACTTCGGCGTGGGGCTGCCCCTTGGCAGCTACGGCATCGTGGAGAACCAGGATGGCCGCTTTGCTGGCCAAAACATGACCATCTTCTACAAGAACAAGTTTGGGCTGTACCCCTACCTGTCGCAGCAGGGCATACCCCACAACGGGGGCATCCCCCAGCGGGTCCCCCTCTGCGCCCACCTCGCCAGGGTGGCTGGGGACATCCGTGACCTCCTGCACCCCAATTTCCATGGCCTGGCCGTGGTGGACTGGGAGGAGTGGAGGCCCCTCTGGACCCAAAACTGGGGGAACAAGCGGATCTACCAGGCGGCCTCAGTGCAGTGGGTGCGGGACCAGCACGGCCTCCTGCCACGGCGACGGCAGCTGCGGCTGGCACGGCGGCAGTTTGAGCGGGCAGCACAGGCTCTGATGGAGGAGACGCTCCTGCTGGGCCGGACCCTGCGCCCGGGGGGGCTCTGGGGTTTCTACCGCTTCCCTGACTGCCTCAACAGCAACTGGGCCAAGGTGGCCAACTACACCGGGCAGTGCCGTGCGGCAGCCGTGCGGCGCAATGACCGGCTGCACTGGCTCTGGGCCGCCTCGGCCGCTCTGTACCCCAGCATCTACCTACCCCCAGCGCTGCCGCCTGCCCTGCGCCAGCACTACGTGCACCACCGGCTGCGCGAGGCTCTGCGTGTGGCTGCCTTCAGCACCAGCGGCCTCCTGCCCGTGCTCGCCTACTCTCGCCTGTCCTTCCGCCGCTCACCACGGTTCCTGGAGCCAGTAAGCACCAAAGGGCTGGCAGCGGGTGTGCCAGGGGTCCTGCTCAGCACTAGGGGACAGCCTCTGCCCCCCAACCTGGTCACATCTCTCTGTCCCCGGCAGGCTGACCTGGTGCACACCATCGGGGAGAGCGCAGCGCTGGGGGTGGCTGGACTGGTGCTCTGGGGAGACATGTCGTATTCCCGCTCAGCTGTGAGTATGGCACCTGGCTGCATCGGAGCTGGCATGGGCTCTGTGGGACAGCCACATCCCCTGTGCCCACCGGGGCGGAATGGCAGGAGGGGCCTCGGTGCCAAGGTGGGTTCTCACCAGTTCTTCCCCCCCCCCCCCCCCCCCCAGGAAAGCTGTGCCAGCCTGCGCCACTACATCGTGTCCACCCTGGGTCCCTATGTGGCCAATGTGACGGCAGCAGCCCGGGAGTGCAGCTACAGGCAGTGCCATGGGCATGGGCGCTGTGTGCGCCGGCAGCCCCACGACCTGGGCAGCCTCCTGCTCCTTGGCCCTGGCGCCAACCCACTGGCCTCCTTCCGCTGCCACTGCTACCGTGGATGGGCTGGCAAGGGCTGCGACCGACGTGTCCAGCCCAGCCCTGCCACCTCCTGCCCGGCGCTCACCCATGGTCACGGCCTCTACAGGCACAACGACCTCCCACCCTCCGACACCTGCCTGCTGCAGGGCACCTGGGGCTGGTGACAAGGGCAGGGGACCACAGTGGTCCCCTACCCCGGCAGTGCTGCTGCCTCGTGCTTCTTATGAATGTTATTAATTTAAATAAACCCTTCTGGCACAGCTGGCACGGTCCTTGTGGGCAAAGCTGGGTGGGCTCCGTGGTGCTCCCCGGCTGGGCACAATCGCCATTGCTGCTGAGAGGCAGCAAAGACCCCATTTTGGCTCTGGATGGACCCACTGGGTGCCTCAGTTTCCCTGCACGGGCTCTGTCCTGATCTCACAGTGAACCGTCAGCCTGTTTACCCTAGGAAGGGTGCATGGGCACCACCACAGGCTGCTCTCCCTTTGCCATGCTGGCACCACGCTGCTGGAGCCCTGACGGCACCACTGGGCCCCCCTCCCCACAGCTATTTTTACCTCCCCCCAACTGTGTTTCTCACTGTCCTATTTTAAGCGGCACAGTTGGCGCACCGGGAACCCAGTGCCCGGCTCCCAGGGCCCCGCACCGCCTCACTGCCCACTCCTGCTGCCCGGGCACAGGGAGCCATGCCCAGGGAGGCTGGAGAAGGTAGGCTGGGAGCGGGCTGGGGGGGCCCTGGCACCCTGGGGGACTCGGTGGCACCAAGTCCTGGGGTTAGGATGGAAGCAGTGGCCAAACGCTGCCCTCTGCTGTGGGCATTGCGGGCAGCGATGTCTGCCTGGGGAAGAAGGGGTTCCAGGAGGGGTGCAGGCGCAGGGCAGCAGGATTTGGGTTTGGGGAGATGGCAGGCAGCTGGCTGGCACAGCCCCTGCACCTAACCTCCACCACCCCCTGTGCCCCTCAGGTGCAGCATGATGGGGAGACCCACGGGCCAGTCCCCAGCCAAAGGCTGGGCCCTGGGGAGGGTCCGGGGGGCCCTCGGTCACCAGCTGAGCCCCCCCCCCCCCCCAACTCTGCCAGCCCCACTGGTGTCATGCAGCACCCCGATGGCAGCGGCATGGTGCCAGGCTGCCCTGCGACATGCCACTGACCCGGGAGGGACGGGAGCTGGCACAGTACACCCTCTTCTGCTGCAGGCACAGCACCGGGCCCTGCATAACACACAAAAACATGCGAACACACAGACGAAATCCTACCCTACACCCCAGAGTGGGCACGGTTGTGTCTCCAGATGGTGCTGGAGCCATGCCTGCTTTGATAAAGCCCCCTTCCTCTCACAGGTGGATGGGGGGCACCAGGACCCCCAGCATAGCACACACCCTATATCCATCCATGCACCTCTAAGCAGCGCCTGAGCATGGTGCCTATGGGGCAAGCCAAGCCATGCCGCAGGCTGGAGCTGGCATGGCCCTAGCCCTGCTCGCCGGCTCCCAGCTGGCCCAGGAGAGTCCTGGCCAGCCCCACAGTGCCTGGGCTACCCAGACTGGGGGGTGGCACATTCCTGCCCCCAAGCCAGGACCAGATTCCAGCCCCATTAATGAGGCTCTGGGATTGCAGCCACCAGGCACCCGCTAACTGCTGCGATGACAGCGCTCACCCGCCCGTGGACACCACACCGTGCCATGCCACAGCACTGGCTGCCTGCCCCAGCACAGCCCCAGCTAGTGTCGCAGTGGGGTCACCTCTGGGAGGAGCCTGGTCTCTGCAGGGGTGCCTGGTGCAGGCAGGGGCTGCAGGCAGGACACCCACTCACCCTCTGCCTCCACTCCCAGCAGACAACATGGGACAGGCCGAGGGTGCTTCACCAGCAGAGCCTGGGGACCCTGACGGCAGCGATCCTGGAGCCATCAGCCTGCGCCCTGTGGAGTCCATCAGTGACCTGCACTGGGCCTCAGGCGGGCAGAAGGGCACTGAGGGTGAGCATGGGGCAGGGGGGGCCACCCCAACCCTGGCCGTGCCCACGGCTGGGCTCTGACCATTTCTCTCCCCTGCTCACAGGCAATGGCCCGGCTCCCCCCAGTAGCCTGCACCGGCCCCCGCTTCGCCCCACGTCCCCTGGCTCCCCACCGCTGCTGCCCACTCTGCGCCCTGTGCCCACCGCTAGCCTCTGCCCTGGCCACCCCCTGCTCCTGGCCCTGCTGGGCCTCCTGGCCCTGGTGAGCCTGGTCCTGGCTACACTGGCTGTATACCTGAGTGGTACGTGGTGCTGGGAATGGTGGGTCTGAGGGATGCTGCAGGAGGGGCCGGCAACCCACCCCTAGTGTGTCCCTGTCCTCTCCCCACAGTCCTGCAGAGCCAGTCGGTGCGGGCGCTGGCTCAGTGGCTGGAGACCCAAGAGGATGCCGTGCACCAGCTCCAGGCAGCCAACGGGCGGCTCTGGGCTCACCTCAACACCAGCACCGAGCCTGGTGGGCACCGCTGACCTGCTCCTGGCCCCACCACAGGCACTGGGCCACCATGGAAAGGGGTACTGAAGGGTGGGAGGGGGAAGCGGGGAGCACTACGAGCCCCACACCCCATTCAGGCCTGGCAGCATCGCCCCATGTGGTGCAAAGTAGTAGCAGAGGCAATCCTGGCCCCTATCCCAGGCTGTGAGAGAAAGGGACATGGCTGCAAGGACTGGCACCCAGGCAGTGACAGCCCTTACTCCTACCAAGAAGGCAGAAGGCACTCTCCAATTAGCCTTTTAATTACCTCCTGTAATCAAAGTCTTAGAAAATCACCACCACAAATACATTCCCGGGGCAAAAGGCACTCCCAGATGGCACAGCCTCATGCCCGGGAGGGCAGCAGCCCCTGAGGCTGCACAGGCACCACTAGGACTCGAGCACTGTGCCATGCCCCCGTCATTTATTTCCCGTAAGAGAACTATTTCATATACAGCACTTGGCTGGAAAAGGGCTCAGAGCAGGCAGCTCGCAGGGCTGGGCAGAGCCTGATGCCCCACACTGCTCTGCCACCACCCCTGGATGCCAGGCTGCCTGTGGAGGCAGAGGCTGGGCCCAGCGTGGCAGTGGGGAACACTGGGGCCACCAGCACAGGCACTGTGCTGCCAGCTCCCTGCCTGGCTCTGCCCTCCCACCCAGCCCTTCAAGCTGTGCCATGAGACCAGGGAGGGGGTACATGAGCCCTGCCCACTGAAAGGGGCTCCAGAAGTCCTGTGAGACCCCCTCCACCATGGCACACAGAGCCCCAGGCACACAGCAGCATGCCACCACCTCCCCCTGCTCTTCTTTGATCCTTCCTTTTGCTTTGGTTAAAAGAATAAAAGAGGTGGCAGCCCCCGGCGGGGCAGCTCCAGGCGTTAAATACTTTGCTGTACACGAATAAAAGCCCGAGGGCTGAGGGCCCAGGCCCCTCACAGTGCTGGGTCTGCAGTCCAAGTGGGCTGGGGGCTCTGCCCCTCCGCCCCTCACAGCACATCCGCCCGCTTGTCCCGCACCCGGCTCCGGGCTTTCGTGCGGGCTTTGAAGGCAGCCGAGTTGTAGAGGTGCTGGTGGGGAGGGAAGCAGAGATGAGTTACTGGGTGCTCCTCTGCCCAGCTCCCCTCTGGCACCCACCACGCTCAGGCACTCGGCTGGAGCCCACAGCAGCACGGGAGGGCACCGTGGGCACAAATGTGGGTGGCAGCACCCACCTTCTCGAAGCGGGAGACCTTGCTGGCTTTCAGAGCAGCTGCATCCAGTACCAAGGGGGGCCCAAGGCCAAAGATCTCCCGTAGCAGCTCGTTGTTCTGGGGAGGCAGGGGCCTGTCAGCACTCACCAGCACCGGCCTGGCACCGCCCCAGCACAACCACCCAGCCCATACCTGCAGGTGGTGGCAGATGCCAGAGCCCAGCACCTCTTTGAAGGCTTGGTAGGTGCGCTGGCATGCCCAGCTATCCAGGTACACGCACTCCAGGCCAAAACGGATGGCCTCCTCCTGGTACTCCCCGCTCTGAGCAGAGAGAGGGGCATCAGCAGTAACCTGGGCACCAGCCCTGCGCGTCCCTGGCTCTCAGCAGATGGGGATCACCAGGCAGCTGGACAGCAGCTGCACAGGCAGGGGCTCAGCAGGAAGGGCACTGCCAGCCTCCGGTACCTCAATGAAGTGCAGAATGTCCCGGAAGATGGAGCGCTGCTTCCGCCGGTCCGTCTTGGCTCGGTACTTGTTGCTCTCAGTAGCCAGCACTTTGAGCTGGGCACACAGGAACGCTGTATCTTGGTGGCACAAGTCCTCCTGCCAAAATATGGGGGTTGGAGGGGACGTGGCTCTAGGCACTGCCCACCACTGTCACCAGGATCACTGGAGCCAGTCCCTCTGACTGGGCACCTGCTGGTAACACCAGTTTGAAGTGTCCCAAACCCTCAGTGCCAGCTCAGCTGGGGCACAGGCTCCCTGCTGCCCGCCCACCCATACCCCAATGTACCTCCATGTCCTGAGCCAGCTCGAAGACCAGCGCGATGGTTTCCCCAGCCAGGATGCGCAGCGCAACATTGCTGCTGCCCAGCAGCGGGGGCAGCCTCAGCCAGCCACTGGGACAGGAAGGCCAGAGGGCAGTCAGGTGGGCTGGGTGCTACCCCACGGGCTCCCCCCTTCGCAGCTGGCTGCCCCCCACCCCACTCACTTGTCCAAGATGCTCTTGATGTGGGAAGGGGGGCAGATGGTGAGGAGCAGGGACCATGATTGGAGCGCGCTGCAGTGCAGAGGGCCATGCTGGGAGGGCGCTGAGCCCTCCTCAGACGTGCTGGGGGGGCTGAAGATGCTCTCCAAGCAGGACAGGCAGGAGCCCAGGTCCTGGAGGGGGGAAAGCTGCCTGTTAAGAGCACAGCTGCCACCGCAGTGAAGCCACACAGCAGGGAACCAACAGGGACCAACCCTGTCCAACGGCACCAGGAGGCTCCTCCACCCAGGACACCCCACTTCTACAAGGCAAACATCCCCCCAGCTCAGCTCCATGCTGCTCATGGAAGGGGCCTGGGCTGTCACTGATGTCCCTGTGCCCCTTCCCCAGCTCAGCTCCAGGCTGCCCTGGCACTGCGGGATGAGGGTTGGTGGCACAGCAAGCCCCAGGGTGCCCTCCAGCAGGGTACAGACAACGCTCAGTGCTATTACCTCGAGGTCAGCTGCAGCAATGTAGCAGCACATGCCCAAGGCTGTGGCACACTGGCAAGAGACATGAGGAAAAGGCAGTCAGATGCAGCAGTGCCAAGTCAGACCCAGCGCCCAGCCAAGGGGAAGCAGGATTGGTGCATCCCTCCTTTACCCCACTGCTTCCGATTCTGCCACCCTCCTGTGACTGCAGAGACCCCCAAGGCACTGCCTGGGCTCTCCCCACAGCTGAGGCGTCCCCTGTGCCCAGGACGAAAGGGCGCGGGCCTTACACTCTGCCGGGCACCAGGGCTGGCCATAGTGTCTGTCAGGACGCTGACGAGCAGGGGCTTCATGCTGCGAAACACCTCTTCCCCCTCGGGGCCAGGAGCCCATCTGGAGGCAGAGGAGGGGGAGGACGGTGCCTGCCAGCGCCTGTTCTTCCCCTTTACCTGCGGGCAGCATGAGAGACCTCCCTCAGACACGGGCCATGCCCCCGCCACCCCCAACCTCGGTGCCCGCCTGCGCCCAGACCTTTCTTGAGGCACTTCTCCAGCGAGTCAGTGAGCGTGAGGCGGCGCTCCAGCAGGAACTCGGAGAGGGCTCTGGAGGAGAAGGCCAGGCGCAAGCTCTGCAGTGCCGCCAGCCGCGTCCTGCTGCTGGGAGAGACCACGGGAGGCCACGGGGTGAGGTGGCCCGGGAACGGGGCATGTCCCAGCCGCCGGCTGGCAGCGCAAACGGGGACCGGCAGCGTGCCCGGTGCGCCTCGGGGCAACAGCCGCCTCGTTACCTCTTGTCCAGGAGGTTGTCTATGTGCTCCTTCAGCCTCTCCTCCTCCTCCTGGGCTTGCTCCCCCGCCGCATCGCTCCCTGCCGGAGTGGCACCGTGTCACGGAGGTGCCGCTGGTGGGAGACACCGCGGGGACACACCGGTGCTCACCTGCGGGCTCCTCGGCGGGGCTACCCCCCTCGCTGGCGCTGCTGCAGTGGCTCAGCACCTCGCTGCCGGTCTCCTCCTCGCTAGCGGGAGAGCCCGCCCGGCCGCTGCCGGGGCCACCTGCGGAAGGAGGGGGACAAGCCCCAGTCAGCCCGGCCACATGGCGGGGCCATGAGGGAGGCACGAGGGCTGCGCGGATCCCCGCTAACGGAACGGGACGGAAGAACGATCACGATCCCGATCCCGATCCCGATCTCGGTCCCGGTCCCGATCCCTATCCCGCCCCGCGCCAGCGACCCCACTCACGGCGCGTGGCTCGGCGGAAGCGCGGCATACCCCGCGCGCCAACCCGCGCCCCGCCCCGGGCGGGAGGCCCCGCCCCCTGGCCCCGCCCCCTGGCCCCGCCGCGCTGCCCCCTGGGAGCGCCCACCTCCCCCAGCGCATGAGGAAAGCAGCTCCCGGCGCGCGTCGCCAGGGGGCGCACCGGCACCACGCTGAGGGGAGTGGCCCTGCCGGGCCGGTGAACCCCGCGACCCTGCCCGTAACCCTGCCCGTAACCCTGCCCGCGACCCTGCCCGTAGCCCTGCCCGTAACCCTGCCCCATCCCTGCCCCATCCCTGCCCATGTCCCCCGTGTCCTTGCCCGTGTTCTCCGTGTCCCTGCCCGTGTCCTCTGTGTCCCTGCCCGTGACCGTGACCCTGCCCCGTCCCTGCCCATGACCCTTCCCCGTCCCTGCCCTATCCCTGCCCGTGTTCCCCATGTCCCTGCCCGTGACCCTGCCCCATGCCTGCCCATGGGCCTCGTGTCCCTGCCCCTATCCCTACCAGTGTCCCTGCCTGTGCCTCCGCCTGTATACCCCGTATCTCTGCTTGTGCCCCTGTCCCATTGCTGTTTCCCTGTCCCATCACAGTCCACTCCCATATCCCTGCCCAATCCCTTCTGCTGCCCCTGCCTGCACCTCATTCCCTAACTATGGTACCAGTCAGTCGTTATAGTATGAAGTTGCATGCACTTTCTTAAGGCACATATATCTGCAGGGTTTTGTGTGTACCGTTTGTGGCTACAGGGCTCCAGGTCTTTGGGAGAGGGAACAAGAGGAGGGAAGAGAGTGCCATCACGAGGGATGAAGGCCACTCCAGCACCTCTGCCCCTCCAACCTCTACCTGTGGCCCTCCCATTACCCACCCTCACAGACAGGCACTGTAGTGACTCCAGTGATACCTGGCTGAGGCAAGAAGGATGATCCCACCCTAGGAAACTGCAGTGGCTTTGCAGGGCAGGGAAGCGGCGGGGTGAGTAGAGGTTGGTCAGACCATGCATGCAAAGGGTGCGAGAGCCACGTGAGAAAACATATTTGGGGTGCCCTGATTAGTTTGCAACACACATGGGTGCAAATAAAGAATGGCTCTTTCTTGATGACCTTGTCTTGCTCCTCAAGCTGCATGGGCGAGATGTGAAATGCCCATGTCACTTCTCCATGCCCACTGCCCTGCCCCTGCCTGTACCCCTGCTGCTGGTCCTCTCCTTCCCCTCTCCCTTCTCACATTCTTGCCCTCATCCCTGCCCCTGTCAGCATACCTGCCCATATCCCTCTTTCTGTCCTTGTCCCTGCCCCTGCCTGTATCCCTGCCCAAATACCTGCTCCTGTTCCCATTTCTAGCCCTGCCCATAATACTGCCCATATCCCTGTCCCTGCTCCTGTCCTCATCTCTGCCACTTCCCCTGTCCCTGCCAGACTCTCCCCCTGCCTTGCCTGACACCTTATCCCTGTCCCCGTCCCCGACTGCACCCTATGCCCATGCCCATCCCCATCCCTATGTTTGTCCCTGCCCCTGCTACTGCCCCATCCCTGCCCCCTCCTGCTTCCTTTCTCTACCTCCTGCCTGTCTCCTGCCCATGTCCTGACCGCCTGCCCGTTCCCGCTCCTACCTCCGCTCCCCATCACCTTCCTCTCTTCATGTTGCTGCCTGCCCCGGATGAGCTCCTGCCCGGCCCTTCCAGGCCTGAGTTTCAGACTTTTGGCTTTTCCTAGTTTCCTAGCACAGGCAAGCGCGGCTGCTGGGGGGGGGGGGGGTGGGCTGGAGCCGCCGAGGGTTTCGTTTCCAGCCAAAAGCACTTTCGTTTCCAGGCAGCGGACTCAGAAATCGAAACCGGTTAAGAAACAGAAACTCCCGTTTCCAGGCTCCGGAGCAGCCGGCGCTTAAGGTAGCGCAGGCAGCAGCGCCCGGCCCGTACCGCCTGCGGCTGCCTGCAGCTGCCTGCAGTGACACCGGGGCGCGGGTCGGTGACACTGGCACCTACCACGGCCCATTGCCCGTGGTGACACCAGGGTCCCCGGTGACACCAGCACAGATCACGTCCCCACTGCCCTCAGTGACACCAAGGTCTCTTGGTGGCACTGACACCGACCACTTCCCATTGCCCATGATGAAACCAGAGCTCCCCGTGATACTGGCACTGACCATGGTCCACTGCCCACCGTGACACCCTGCTACCAGCCATGTCCCAAAGCCCAAGTACTCGAGCCCCCGGTGTGGGCACAGGCAGGCGCTGGCATAGACAGGGCACCTCCAGCCCTCAGGCAGGGTTCCCGTGGTGCTCCCAGGGGATGCCCTGTACCAGCATTGTCTCCCCGGCCACGACGTCCTGCAGCACCCCCAGGCTCCCACTTGGTGCCGGGTAATGGCGGTGCCTCGCAGCCCCTCCTGCCCCCTCCCGTCCCCGCGGGAGGCACCGGCGGTACCCGCGGGCAGGAGCTCCCCGAGGAGCCGGGCCCTCGGAGAGGCAAAACCCCGGGTCTGGAGCCACCTTAACTGCCTGGTGGTGACGCCATCGGCGGCGGCGGGGGGTGGCCCGGGATGGTTTAAAACCTGCTGCGGGCAGGAGCAAGTAGAGGGAGTGATCGATCGGAGTTGGCAGCATGGATGTGCAGCGGGCGACACCCACGAGCGGGCTGACGACGGTGTCCAGCAACAAGCTGGACACCTGGATCATGACGACCCTGCAACCCAGCACGGCTTTCTGCGAGCAGGTGAAGCAGACGGTGAAGAAGATCTGTGATTTCCTGAAGGAGGGCTGCTTCGAGAACGGCATCAGCGTCTGCAAGATTGTCAAGGTAAGTGCTGCCCGGCTCCGGGACCAGCCAGCACCCCTACCATCACCATCCTCTCTGTCCTGCTGCTCCAGCTCCTGCCCTGCCTCAGGAATGGCAGCTCCAGGAATGGTGGCAGGCAATCCCCATGCTGAGGGCAGCAGTGCTGAGCAGGCAGGGTGTCTTTCTGCAGGGTGGCTCAGCAGGCAAGGGCACAGCTTTGCGGAACAACTCTGATGCCGACGTGGTGCTCTTCCTTAACTACTTCTTCAGCTACCAGAAGCAGAAGCAGGAGATGAGGTATATCCTGGATTTGATTGAGAAGAGACTGCGCACCTGTAGGCAGACGCGGACATTCACCGTGGACATCACTGAGCCCCGGTACAAGGGTCCTGGTAATACACCGCGCTCCCTCAGCCTCACTCTCCGCTCCAAGGACAGCTCGGAGTCCATCGAGGTGGACATCCTGCCTGCCTACGATGCCTTGGGTAAGGGCTGCAGGCTGGTGTGGGGTTGGGGCTGGATTGCAGTGTCAGCACCAGGACGGCTCTCAACCTCCTTCTCTGCCCCACAGGCCAGCTGAGCCAGGATGCCCCGCCGGATGCAAGCGTGTACATAGGGCTCCTGAATGCCAGCAGTGGCCCTGGGGAGTTCTCCCCCTGCTTCACGGAGCTCCAGAAAAAGTTTGTGAAGCGCTACCCTGCCAAGCTGAAGAATCTCCTGCGCTTGGTGAAGCACTGGTACAAGGAGGTGAGGGGCTGCCCAGCTTCCCTGGCACCCACCAGCCACTCGCCCTGGCCAGTTCTCACCCACTGCTGTGTTCTCCCCAGCTGCTGAAGCCACAGTACCCCACTGCAGACCTGCCCCCCAAGTATGCCCTGGAGCTGCTGACCATCTATGCCTGGGAGGAAGGCACAGGCTCCCGTGACTCCTTTGTCACGGCTGAAGGCTTCCGTACAGTGCTGGAGCTCCTGTGCCGGCACCAGGAGATCTGCATCTACTGGGAGAAGTACTACTCACTCCAGCACAAGCAGATCGGTGACCACATCAAGACACTGCTGCGCAGTCCCCGGTGAGCACTGTGCCCGGTGGGACCCGTGGCACGTGCCCCGCAGTGGTGCCCGGGGCTGACAGCAGTTTCCACACTCTGTGTTTGCAGCCCTGTCATCCTGGACCCCGCTGACCCAACAGGGATCCTCGGCCAAGGCAAGAATTGGAACCTGCTGGCACAGGAAGCTGCCAGACACCGTTCCCTGCCCTGCGTCAGTACTGCCCAGCCCTGGGCTGTGCAGGTAAGGCTGCCTGCCCTGCGACATTCCCCCCCCCTCTCCCAACCCTGCAACTTTGCTCACCTGCTTTTGTATCCCTGCAGCCAGCCCGGCCCGTGAAGATCGACGTGAAGCAGTTGGTGGGCACCAGCCTGAGCAGGACCGTCAGCCCTGACACCACCATCTGGCAACTGAAGGAGGCGATTGAGCAGGAGTGGGGCATCCCTCGGTACCAGCAGCGCCTGGCGCAGCAGGAGCCAGGCAGGAATTCCATTGTCCTACAGGATGGCATGACCCTGGCCTCCTACGGCATCTTCTACAGCACCACTCTGCTGCTGCTGCAGACAGAGCCCCAAGAGATGGAAGTCTTTGTGAAAGATGACAAGAACCGGACCACCACCTACACGGTGCTGCCTACCACCACCGTCCGGCAGCTGAAGGAGCAGATCCATAGACAGCAGGGGCCTCCCGCTGACCAGCAGCGCCTGACATACCGCTCCCAGGAGCTGGAGGACCGGCACATGCTGGCACACTACAAGGTCCAGCCCAGGAGCACAATCTTCATGCTCCTGCGGCTCCGCGGGGGTGCAGACTCCCAGAACCCCCAGGTCCCTGCCTGAATATTGGCACGAGCATTCCTGTACCCCCAACCCTGAGTATTGCCCGTATACTCCCCCTTCCCTTCTGGTCATGCTGGAAATAAATGTCTCCATAAATCCTTGTGCTGCTCTCTGCTCCCAGTGGCACAGAAGGCTGGTTAGAGGGGTTCCCATTGGGATGAAGGGGGTCCACAATGCCACCAGATGCTGGGACAGTATAGGGATACATAGGCACAAAGCAATAGTGCTGCCAGAGCCAGTGGTGCCAGCCCAGTGCTAGCTAGTCCTCAGGCAAATAGCTCCATCCTCTGCCTCCACTCTGCCTGTTCCTGCCTGCCAGGAGCTTGTAAACCTTCCCAGGCCACTGCCCTGGTCACCACTGGGCACTTAGGGTGGCCCAGACCCCAGGGCCTCACCTTGCCCCATCTCCCTGGGGGTCCTGCCCAGGGTCTCTGCAGGTGCCAGCTGGCTGGAGGCAGTGTCCCACCACAGGGACCCTCTACCCGGGGTCCCTGCCTGTACCAGTGCCTGCCTGTGCCCACACAGGTGCTAGGTTGGGGCACAGCCAACGCTGGGACATGACTCACGATGCGGCTCAGGCAATGCGATGTGGCCAATGCCAGTGGCACCACGAGCCTGGTGCCACCGCAGGCAGTGGGAGCAGCAGACTGAGGTCGTCTCCCGGGCACTGGGGAAGTGCTGGGCTGTCGGCACTGAGGAGATTCGGTTTCCCTGCTCCAGAAACGAAAGTGGGCGGGGGCGGCGGGAGGCGGGCGGAAGTCTTGGGAGGGGGGGGGGCGGACTCTGTCTACCTATGTCCCTGCAAGGCTTGGCTTCCCCCAAGCCTCTTGGCTGAGGCTGCCCGTGGGGGTCCCTACCCTAGGACACCGGGCTGCCCCCCGCTGAGTGCCCCCTGGGGCAGACATCAGACCCTGAGCTGAATTCTCTGCTTTATTGTGCTCTAATTAGTACAAGCCCCTTCACGCCGCTGCTCTGCACCCGGGGCGCTGGGTGCCACCTCTGTGCCCCTCCCTTTACTTCCCCTCCGGGCACCCTCCTCCTGCAGCCCCCTCATCCTACTGCTACCCACACCGTCTCTCCAGGATCCCGCTGCCCACTGCAGCCCCCCAGGGCCCGAGGGTGGCCCTGCCCCCCCGCTGTGCCACGCCGGGGGTGAGGCATAGCCTGGCCCTGCCACCCCCCCCCCCCCCCCCAGGGCACGCTTACATTCATCCGTAACAGCCGTTAATAAATACTCGGGTGACTCCGCGGTGCTGGCAGCCGGCGGGGTGCCCCCACCCGTGTTGGAGCCGGTGGCAAGGGTGGCCAGCAGCCCCTCATCGGGGGGTGGTCAGTCCGGCTGCCCTCCTAGCCCCGGCGCCGCAGCCCTCCCGCTGCTGCCTGCGCCCCGCTCCGGCGCTGCCAGCGGGCGGCCGAGACCGGCGGGTGCTTTGCCCCTGCCCGCGGCCCCGCTACAAGGCAGAGCCTGCACCCGGGGCCGGCCCCGGGGTCACCAAGGCGAAGCGCTGCGGGGACCCCGCTCGGCCCGCGACCCCTCGTGGGTGCGCCGGCGGCGGGCTCTGCGCGGCTCCCCGCCCTGCCCGCGGCCCGGGGGTCCGGCCTGGGTGCGGGGGGGAGGCAGGGGTCTACCCCGGGTCCAGAGCCGCTGGCACACCCGATCAGCAGCCCCCAGTGGCGGGCGCTCCACCAGCTGGAGGAAGTCCTGGTACCAGACCTTGTGGCTGGAGGCCCCGGCGGTGCGCTGGGGGTCTCCATCAGGCGCCATGCCCGCTGCCTGCCGGGTGCCGATCACCTCCAGGGAGAGCCGCAGCAGCGGCTGAGTGAAGCCGTGCTCAGTGGCGTGGCACAAGTAGAGGCCGGCGTCGGCACGCTGCACGCTGCGCAGCAGGACACCCCGCTCCGTCCGCACCACCCGCTCGTCCATCTGCACCTACAGCACCACGGAACGGGGGGTCAGCTCAGCACGGCGCTGTCTCGCCGGTGGCACCCAGCTGGGGAGAGCCTACCTCTCGCTGGGGATCATCCCGGGTGCGCTGGTATGTCCAGAACACGTGAGCTTGCAGGGATTTGGGGATGCACTCCAAGAAGGCCGTGCTGCCCTCCACCCCATAGAGCTGCTTCTGGGGCACGCTGCCCCGCTGGGGGTCTGGGGGAACACAGCCTGGCTGTCAGCCCACTGTCCCAGCAGGGCTGACTCCTAAACCTACCCAGGTCCCATCTCACCTTCGGAGCAGAGCACATTGGGGTCACCATTGCGGACGTCCTGCCGCCGGAAACGCCTGGGGGAAGGTGAGGAAAGAGCAGGGGCTGCGGCAGCACAACCCGCACCGTTCACCGCAGCCTCGGGGCAGGTTGGCCACACAAGTGCCATATCACAGCACATCACCTACCTCTTGGTGTTGGGCACATAGCGGGTGCAGGTGGTGCCATCCCAGGCACAGTATGGGTCCCGGGCCAGGCAGCACTCAGCGCAGGCTTTGCCATAGGCGCTGCAGCGGTGCAGGGGCAGCTGTGCCAGTGCCGTGGCTGAGCCAGCATAGAGCTGTTGCTGGGGGGACAGAAGCAGAGCTGAACACCCCTGCATCACAGCAGGAGGCCAGGCAGAGCCATGGCGGGACATGAGGACCTATCTGGGGTCCCCCCTTACCCGCTTGGAGGAGACCTGCAGGCTGGTGATGGGGGAGGCGTCCTGTGGACAGTGTGCAGGCAGGAGTCAGAGTGTGTCTTTGGTGCCAGCTCCCACATCCCAGAAGCTGGAATGCCTCAACACAACCCAGAGCATGGGCAGCATAAAGGGGTGCTGAGTGGGTGTGACTGGTGGGGCACGCAGCCCCCTCCTCACCTGGAAGACCTGCAACTCCTCCAGCAGCAGCGGCTCCATGTGGTTCCAGCTCTCCTTGGGCACAGAGACCACCTTCAGCACTGTGCCCACATCTGCAGGCAGGGAGAAGTGAGACCCCAGCCCTGGCATTGCCCAGCTGAGCCCCCAGTCCCAACCCTTGAGTCACTACATGCCTGTGCCAATGAAGAGGACATCGTAATGGCCATCAGTGGCAGTGACGCGGTCCACGGCGATGCGGGTGAAGGTGTAGGGCATGGCGGCTTGCAGGAAGAGAGGGCGCTGGCCATGGGGCAGCACCGGGTTGTACATCAGCGGGTGGTGCCGGGCAAACTGGATCACCTCATCTGGGAAGTCCTTGGTGGAGCCGAAGGTGCCAAAGGTTTTGCTGGGGCACTGTGGGGAGGCAGCACCGACTGAGCCAGGTCTCACTCCCCGCCTGTCCCATCTTGGGTACTGGCATCCCACCAGCAGCACCATTGGGACACCCCTGAACCACGTACCATGCCTGGGCGGGGGTACGGCACACGGCCCTGGTATGCCTACCCACTGGTAGTTGGGACCCTCCTTGTGTGCGAAGGGGCCCAGGAAAGCCTGGCGGATGTCAGCCATGGTGTAAATGCAGATGGCTGATCCCTGGAAAACAGAGCTGGTGGGAGAGAGAGGGGATGATGTGAGGGGTGAGGGGGGCACTGCTGGGTACTGGGGGGGGGCGGTGGGGAGGGGGCTTGACCTGGAGGTGGAGAAGACAGTGTAGACCAGGGGGTTGCGCTTGTCCCTTGTCTGCAGCAGGAAAACGTCCCCTGCAAGCAGGGAGGATACCAGTGCCACCCCAATGTGCCAGGGGAGCCCACAGCCACCCGGCAGGCCATGTCCCCCTCCCATACTCACGGAGCTCATCGAAGTGGGTGTCTGCCCCGTCAGGTCCCGGCACGGCACACACGAGCCGAGCCTTCAGGAAGGTTGTCCACTTGTTCACCAGGCTGCGCTGCCCACCTACATCATTCTGTCAGGAGCAGGACACCAGTGTCAGCGGCAGCGGGTGGCATCCCTGACCCCCCCCAGCCCCCTGCCTGGGCCTGCTCCTACCCGGCAGATCTGGCCGATGCGGGCAAAGCTGGTCTTGCCCAGCCCCTGCTGCCGCTCCACGGCCGTCTCGCGGAAGAAGAAGTAGATCTTGTCATCGTCAGGGTCCTCGCTCTCCGGCACCCAAAACACGGCCACAAACTTGGGCTCTGGGGGCAGAGGGGTACTGGCTCCAGTGCCCCCGCTCGATCTGCTCCCCTGGGACCCTGAGGCGCCTGCTGGGGTCCCAGGAGTGTGCAGATCCCTCTGTGCCCAGCGGCAAGGCAGAGGCAGGGTGAGGGTGGGACCCCATCAAGCACCGGGGTCTGCAGACAGCATGGGAACCCCCCAGATCACCCTCCGCACGCGGCAGAGGCCAAGCTTGGAGGATTCATGACCCGATGCCTCCAGGGAGCAACGACGCTGCGCTGGGGTGCCGCAGCTCCGCCACCCTCCCGCTGCCCAGCACTGACCGTTGAGCCAGCGGGAGTCATGCTGCTCCGTGCGGATGGAGGGACGCCGGCCCAGGCTGCGGAAGATGGTAAAGTCACGGCTCATCAGATCGGTGGCCACCCCGGAGTAGAGCTCCTCGCCTGGCAGTCACCAAGGGAAGCGTTATGGGGGACCCCCCAGCACCCCACTGCTCCCCGGCACTGGCTCGGCTCTGCCTTACCCACAAGGACGGAGGCGGCCGCATGCTTGGGGTCGTAGGGGCTCTTCCCTTTGCCATCCTCAACGTGCCGGGGGTCCAGCTTGAAGACGGGCTCCTGGAGCAGGGGTAAGGACCGGAGGTGGGCGGGCAGCAGCAGCCGGGGGCTATGGCCGTGCTGGGCAGGGGGGCTCACCTCTGCTCGCTGGCCGGCCTCCACGAAGGCACAGACGGGGTGGAAGGCGCCGGTGCCGCAGGCGTACAGGTGGGTCCGGTTGTAGGGGTGCAGGATCTTTACAAAGTTCATGCACTCGGCCTGGGGAGCAGAGGGTATGGGGTGGTGGCACTGGGGTGGCCCCGCAGCGCCCCGCAGTACCCCCCAGCACCCACTGGCACTCACGGTGATGTCCTTGCCGGCCCAGTTGCACTCCTCCCTCCACTCCACAGGTGCTGGCCAGTAGATCTGCAGGGGGAGAGGAGGACACTCACAGCCCCATTCACTCAGGGCTGCCCCACCGCGTCCCCCCGTCCCCGTTACCTTCCTGTCCTGCTGGCTGATGTCATCCAGGGCCAGCGAGAGGAGATGATTCTGGGCGCCGACGAAGAGGCGGCCACGCTCCTCATCCAGCAGCAGGGCCTCGTAGCAGCACGACCGCTCCAGCGCAAAGAGACGCAGCCCATGGCGAGCCCGCAGCTCTGCCGGGATCCACCGGCACTGCTCAGCCCGTCACAGCTCTGGCTGCTGCCTGGCACACTCCCCTGCCTCAGACACCTGGGGCTGGCCGTGGGCCCCCCGCTGCTGTGCCACCTCCTCCCCCAAACCTGTCCCACTGGCTTGACCAGGTTCACAACCCCGTGCTGGCCCAGCAGCCATCCCATGCCCCCCCCTCCCCGAACCTAGAACCTATTCCATGCCCCCAGCACCAATCCCGTGCTCCTCTCAGACCTCATTCCGTGCCCCCTGCACTCATCCCTGCACAGCTCAGCCCAGCATAACCCACCCCAGAGGCAGTTGGTGGGGCAGAAGGGGCCATTCCCTGCCCCACAGAGCTAATCCCACTGCGGCGGGAACAAACAGCCCTTTGTCTGGTGGGAGGAGAGAGCTCGCTGGGACCCACCACTGGACAAAGCCCCCTGCACCGTGCTAGAGCCCACGGAGTGGCCAGTGGGGAGACGACACCAGCTTGCCAGCTGGCACAGTGTCCTCACCAGGCATGGCACAGCGTGGCTTGAGAGCGCCACTATGGCACACCGTGCGGGGATGGATACCTGAGCTGGCACATGCTAGATGCAGAGTGAAAGCCCAAGTGCATGCACAGCCCCGAGGGCAGGCAGGTGGTCCTGGTGGGGCTGGTAGCAGGTAGGAACCTGGCAGCCCCTGCCAATGCCTGGCAGCCCGCAGGGAGGGTGGCACCAGTGCAGCAGCACAGCTGGGGTTTCACATACCTCCTGCCATGCCAGCCCCCACCATGCTGCTCCCATCCCCCTGGGATGCTGACATGAACTGGAGCACCCACATCCCCCCTGCCTGTGTCCCATGCTCACCAGGGAAGGCCAGCTTGAGGCGAGGAATGGCAGTGGGCAGCGGGCGGCCGGCGGCAGTGCTGTGCAGCAGGAGCAGCAGCAGGAGCAGCGTGCAGATCATGGCTGGAGCCTGGCTGGCAGCCCCGCAGCGGTGGCTGGGGCAGAGAAGCGAGACCTCAGCTCCGGTTACAGCCCCCTCCCCACAGCCCCCAGACCATGATCCCTCCCCAGTGCTGCTGGTGGGATCAGGAGAGCACTGAGCATCTGCACAGGGCAGCCCCGACACCGCAAGAGGGGACCCACTGCTGATCTTGATCTGGTGATTGGAGTTGGTACATGGGCCAGCTGCATCCCTCCCTGGTTTTAACCCCCACGAATCCAACCCTAAACCACAGGGCTCCGGGAGCAGCTCTCTGACTCCTGCCCATGTGGAAACAGAGGCATCTTGGCCAAGCAGCAACCAGCCATCCCCACACCTGCCCATTCCTACCTGCAAGCACAGAGCCGTCCTGTGAGGACAGGGACAAGGACAGGGCAAGTACCAGGGAGGTGCCAGCCAGCCAGGGCACCCTGGGCAGACAGCAGGCTCCTGAGCACCGGGCAACCTGGCCATCATGGGAATCATAGGAGTCATAGGGTCTTGTGCCTCAGTTTCCCCTGGCTACAGACCCTGCCATTCAGCCCCGGGCTCTCCTTGTACCACCCTGCAAACAGGATCTGGGTTTGGGGGGGGATCTAGCCAAGCAGGTGCCCTCAGTCCCCAGAGGGGCCCATGCTGCCATGCCGTCACCATCATAGGCACTCAGAGCAGGGAAGAGCTCCTCCAGCTCTGGAACCCTCTCCCCAGGGGAGCAGGAGGTGATGGTTATCTCGAGCACTGTGCCAACACACAGCTCCCCACCTTGCCCGCTAGCCAGGCTGCAGCACCCCCAGGCAGCCAGGATGTGCCAACCAGCACCTCCCTGTGCCATGTGCAAAGCACAAGCCCGGCCGCCAGCCCTGGGCGCAGCTGACGAGCTTCACCCGCGCCACAGTCGGGACACCACTGCCAACCAAAGCCCCACCGCTGCACCAGGGCTCGGTGCAACTGCTCCAGGGCTTGAGGTGTGCGCTGGGCCGAGGCGGGAGCACGGGCAGAGGGACACGCGTTCGCGGCACTGCCCAGCACAGATCCGGGCACGTCTGCCCGCTGCCCAGCACGGCCGGCAGGGCTTGCCCTGTGCTCCTGCGGGCAGGGGCCGCAGCTCCCGGGCGAGAAGGGTGGGGAGCGAGTCCCGGGCGGGCAACAGGCAGCGGGCAGGGCCTCGGCCGGGAGCAGTGCGTCGGGGCTGGCGAGAGGGCTGCAGGCGCTAATGGCATTTCCAGAGGCGCCGGAACAAGGCGCGGACCCGCCGGGCTCTGCCACCCACTCCGGCTGCTGCCAGCGATGCCCCGGGGGCACCGGGGTCCTCCCGCCCGCTCGGCACCTGCCAGCGCCGCCAAGCAGCCCGGGCAGAGCCCAGGGCACGGACCCTCCCGTCGACTGTTCCGGACCGATGTTGGCACGGGGGTCAGGCTGGGAGGGGGGGGCGCCGGCAGCGGCAGCACCAGAGACTCCCCGGTGCCAGCGCTGGTAGATCCAGCCCCGAGACCCCCGGTGCCAACATCCTCAAGTCCTCCGGTGCCAGCCCCGGCACGGACGCAGCCCCCGGCCCCCCGGTGCCAGCCCCGGCAGGGCCCCAGCCCCCCCCCCCCCGCGACAGCCGGGCAGCCCCAGCCGCCAGCCTTCCGGTGACCGCCCGGGACACGGACCCCGCCGCCAGCCCCCGCTGCCCCCCCGGGCAAACCCTCTCGACGGCAGCGCGGGGACCCGGCCCGGGACACCCCTCGCCCGCTCCCCCGGCACCCACCTGTGTCCCGGCTCCGGCTTGGCCCGGCACGAACCCGCCCTCCGCGTCCGCCGAGAGGGAGCGGCACGGCCCCGGCGGGGCGGAGCGGGGCGGCGGGGGCGCGGCCCGGGGCGCGGGCGCACAGGCACGCGCTTACGCACGTGAGGGCACGCTCACACTCGTGTGCGAGCACCGTGTGCGGACGGGCGCGCGCGCGCGCTGGGACGCGGGGACACGCGTGCAATCGGACCCGCTCGCAAGCACACGCAGTCACCGGGGGACACGCACGTGCACGCACGGAGTCCATGCGGCCCACGGTGACGGCCCGCAGTGACACGCGCTGGCAGCCGGGCACGCCGCGCTCAGCGCACGAGGGGCTCGGCATACGGGGGGGCCTCGGCCACCTCGTCCCTAGGACAGGCAACTGCCGGCCGGGTGCTGCCTGCCCCAGCGTGGGGTGCCGGGGTGCGCTGGGGCTGTGCTGGGGGGCACCGGGGGCCGGTCCTGCACCTCGCTCAGCTGCAGCCCAGATGTCTGGCCGGGACCCAGCCCCGAAGCAAACAAAATTCCTCCGCTGCCTCCCATTTTCCAGCTGCCGCTGCCAAGAATAGCAAGTGCCGAGTGGTGCCGGCAGCGGGGCCACGCGCGCCTTGGCAGGCAGGGCTTGGGATGGGGGGAACAACGGCTGTCCTGGGGCCACCCCCTACTTTGTCCCCTCCTTGTGCCTGGCTGTCCCTACCTGCGGGTGCAGGAGTCAGGGAAGGAAGGTCTGGCATGAGTGGGGAGGCAGGGAGTGCAGGCAGCCAGGCAGTGCAGGCAGCAGCGGGTGCAGACAGGTGCAGCGTGAGTGGGGAGGCTGAGAATGTAGGCAGCAGCAGGTAGCAGCAGGCAGTGGGTGCAGGCAGGTACAGGCAGGCCAGCAGGAGGCAGGAGGAGCTGTGCCAGGCAGGGCAATGCCCTTCTGTCTTGCGGCAGTTAACCCTCCTGCTGCCGGCCTGGTTACAGCGGTGTGCTGGCAGCAGGCTCTGCCCCAGCACCACTGCTTGTTCGCTCCCCTGTTCTGCCACGGTGCCGAGTGCCAATCCAGAATCCAAGGTGACAAGGTGAGTGGGAACAGCAAGTGACAGGATTCAGATGCCAGGGGAGCCACTGGCACCAGGGTGGCAGGGGTTACTGTGCCCTAAGACTTTGCCCAGGCACCACAGTAGGACTTTCGGCTGGGTGGTTCCCACAGGATTGTGCACAGTGTCCCTGTCCCCACCATCCCAGCCTGCCAGGATGCCCAACCCTGCACAATGGGCACCTTCCAGTGCTGTGCCGGCACTGTGCCTCAGTTTCCCTCCACCCAGCGCCACTCCCGGCATGCGTGGAGAGGCGGCTGGATGACATCACTGTCACCCCGGTCGTGGAGCCCTGCGGGGACCGTGCTGGCAGTGGCTCCGCCTGAAGAAGCCATCAGGCGTCAGAAGGGCCGGGCTTCCATCCTGGAAAAAACGGCGCGGGAGGGATGCGCCACGTCGCCCGCCGGCCACCCCTTCCCGCCCCTCCGGGTGCTCCCGGCAAGCACCGAAGCTGCCTGGCTCTGACACAGTGACAGTCCCCAGCTGGAAAGGGCATCACCAGCAGCATCGCGCCCTCATTGCCTGCTGGCTCCCGCCCCGCGGAGGGCAGCATGGCCGGGTGCCGCGGCCTGGCTTCTCGCCATCCCGGGGGTGTCACCGCCAGCGGCGCTAGCAGGTGCTGGCGCCTTCGCTCTTTGATCCCGTCCCTGCCGCCGGCAGATCCGCACCCAGGGATCGCTGCCTTGGCCAATCTCCCCCGGCGGTTCCGGCTCCAGCGAGCGCCGGTAACACCGCCGGCAGCGCCTGAACCTCCAGCGGTGTTTGCGGTAGGAAGCAGCTCCTCTCCACCTCTGCACGGCAGCAGGCAGTGGGCAACGGCTCCTGCGCCTCCTGTGCTGGCCATGCATGAGATGTATCCATGCCATCGGATGGGTGATCAGGACAGCAGCTGCTGGAGAGCCTGCACACACGGAGGCAGGCGAGGATGGGTATCTGCTGGCCAGCGGGATGGGAACAAATCCTGCATCCCGAATGGGAGCAGTACCTCTCACCGGGAGAGCCCTGGTGATGCCATAGGGTAACCCAGAGGGGGCTGCAGGGTTACCTCCCATATCCCTCCCAGAACATCCTCTGCCCTGGTCGTGCTGCCATGACCAGGCCCAGCCAGAATCCAGGGGTGACAAGGTGAGCTGTGTAATGCCAACTGGTGCCATTAGTGTCCCTGTGCCACATGGGCTTGGCACAGCCCTGCTCCCCAGCCAAGAGATGTGCTTGTGCAGCAGGATGGCCTTTGACAGCACTCCTGGTGACACTGATGACTTGCTGGGCGGAGAGGACAGAGCAGGAGGAGGAGCGAGATCCTCACCCCAGCCTGCACCCATGGGTACACCCTCCTTGAGCTGAAAGCCCCTGAGCCTGGCCACCCCAAAAAGCCTTCTGTGGTTTGCTTTGGCACAAAAGACATGGCTCCAGGACTCCTCTGGGAGTCCCCCCAGCATGGGGCCCCTTGCAGGCTGCCTGCGTGGCTCCTCCAGCCCTGGCTAGGCTGACTCCCCATCCCAAGCCCTGCTCCCCACCACAGACTCTGGCTTTTCCAGGGGGGCAGGGTGAGCCCTGCTGTGCCATGAACACTTCAGGGATCTCTCTCATTGCTGCTCTGATGGGCATGCCGGTGTCTCCTCACTGGCTTATCTGGCTCACGTGTACACCAAGGCAGGGAAGTGTCTGCATGTCCCATGGCACATGGTGTTAGGCCACAGGCTGGCATCAGGATTCAGGTGGCTGCCAGGTCTCTGATGCAGGAGATGGAGCACTTGGTATTGCAAGTGTGCCGGTATGAGCGTTTGACTGCCAGGAAGCAAATAATCCCATGTAGCACGGCATGGTGGTGATGTCCCAGGGAGACACCAGCTCAGGGCTCACACCCTGTTCATGGATAGATCCCCTCTCATTGTAGCATGCTGGTGTGAGACCCCCCAGCAGAGACCCACATGGCCCCGGCACATTCCTGCTGGGATTAGGTACCAGGTCCCGGCAGCGCCATGCCGGTATAGCCCAGCTAATCCCTTTTTAATTGTCTCCACACCACACGGGGCTGTGTCGGGCTGCCCAGGGGACGTGGGATGCCAGGTGCATGCCAGTGCCTGAGCATGTCTGGGGTGCCAGTTTTGGGTGTCCCTGCTGTGGCACCCTGGGTTTCTAGGGTTCTATTCTGCTGCCCAGGGGTGATCATCCATTCTTAGCTTTGTGGCCACCTGCAGCCAAGCTTGAGGGCAGGCACGGGGGCTGTATCCCCTGCACCGAAAACCGCTGAGCTTGAAGCTCCTCAAAACCATCCCAATGGGGCAGAGGTCTCGGCAGAGCTATGGTGTGTGGGACATGGCACGCAGCATCTCTGCTGCCAGCCCAGCCTCTTTCCTTTCTTGGCAGGAGGGATGCTGGCTGAGCCCCCTGCCTGCTGCCCTGCCCCAGACCCCCCGGCCCTGCCCTGTGCCACACCAATGAGTGGCATCCTGCTCCTCTGGGCTTTAAAAATAGGCTGGTGTCCCTGTCCCGGGGTCTGTCATTTTAGCTGGGGTGTGTCTCCCTGGGAAGCATGTGGGATGGTTCATCTGCTCCCGCTGGCCCGGCTGCATCCACACCCAGGGCTCATGTCAGCCCCTCACTGCCCGCTTGCTCATCCCTGCCTCAGGCAGCGCCCAGCAGCGTGCCCGAGCCACGGCCGCCTTGGGCAGGGGAGCAGGGACAGAGATGCCTGGGTGTCCCCTGAGCCTGCCTGCTCCCCATCCAGGGCATCTCACCCCCAAAGACAGTGTCACCAGTGAGTGCAGTGTCTCAGCACCACAGCAGCCAACAGCACCCAGCCAGGGGTGGTAGAGGGGTCCCAGCACCTTGCCCTGCCCACCCTCCTCCTCTCGCCCTGGCCCCCAACACAACAGCCACTTCAGATGGGATCCCACGGGGCTCCCGCAGAGCCGCTGCGGCTGGGAAGGCTGTGGGGGCTGCCACCAAGGATAATGCGGCTATTGATGGCCGAGCCAGAGGCCCCGGCGCGGCACAATAGGGCCTTGTCTGCTGGCCCAGCTCCCGCTCCGGCCCAGTCCCAAGCCCAGTGTTGGGTTCCCCGCTTCCCCAAAAGGCTCGGAGCTTGCCCGGGTGCCAGCCAGGACAAGCCCTGCCTGGGGTGCGCCGAAGAGCGCAGTGCAGGACCCCCCTTTCCCATAAACCATCGCCTGGGGAAGGGGCATGGCTTGGGAAACACCCCAACATGGCAATGTTCACTCCCACTGCGACAGGGGTTGGGGGTCCCCTCTCAGCTGTGGGGCAACAGGAACAAGGAGGTGGTGCACGCAATGACTCCACTTCCCTCTCAGGACCGTGTCTGAACCCACTGGCACCCAGCACGCACTGAGCTCCCCACCCTGGCCCCCCAACCCCGTGGTTCCCCCTCACTGGGCTGCCCGGTGCCCCGCGGCTGCTGTCTCTCACCTGCTGCGGTGTGTGGGCTCTGCCGCTCGCCTGCCTCCTCTCCCTGTGGGTGAGCCGGGGCTGCCGCCTGCTCCTTAAACCCCAAATCCGCGGTGCCAGCGGCGGGGGCGGAGGGAGGAGACAATGAGCCTGGGTCCGCGCTCCTGGGGCCAGCACCAACAAAAGGCAACTGTGTCCCGTGTCCTCCCAGTGCACCCAGTGACCTGGCCGGCTGCGCTGGGACAGCTCTCGGGGAACCCCGGGACCCACCAGGGTGATGCCATTCCTCTCCGCCTGCGCTGGGAAGGCAGGAGAGGTGCAGGCCAGCCCTGGGACCCCAATCGCAGCCACAGGGCATCGCCATGATCGCCATGTCCCCAGGGACTCGTCCCTTTGTGCTTGGTCCTGTCCCCGTCTGGGGGGGGGGGCCCAGGGCAAAGGCACTGGTGGCCATGCCCCCACCTCATGTGCTCCTGCGAAGCCCGGCCCAGTGGGGCTGGAGGAGGAGGAAGGGGACGTGTGCCTGGGGGACTCACCTTGCCGGAACCCCAGAGCCCTGCCCACGAGTGGCTGCCTGCGAAGCATCCCTGTGGTCTGAAGGGCAGGAGCAGTCTGTGCTGCCTCATTAACGCAGGGTAAATGTGTAACGAGCTCTCAGCCGGGCCGGGGCGGTTTGAGCTTCATGGCTCCTCTTGCCTACACACATGCCAGAAGCCAGGGATGTGGAGGCTCTATCCCAGAAGGAAGGAGAATAAAGGTCTTGTGGCCAGGCACGCTGGGGTGACTTCAGCGCTTACTGGAAGCAGTGGAGCGGGCAGTGTGCTGGGCTGGGACGGGAACAAGCCTATCCTCGAGTGGGAATGCTGAGCTGCACCCACGCCTGCCCCAGGCTCCGGAAGGTTCACCACAGCTGAGCTGCCCGCTGTCAGGGAGCAAGGGCGAGGGAAGGGGCTCTGCTCTGCGGTGCCCACCAGCGCAGGAGCCAACGGGCGCCAGTTTAGTAATAGAACCAAACAGGAGTTTCCATCTGAAGGCAAAAAAATGTTATCTGCTGCGATGGTGGCTGAGTGCTGGCACAGCTGCCCCAGAGGCTGTGGAGCCTCCAGCCATGGGGCCAGGCAAACCCATATGGGTCCAGGCAACCCGCGCCAGCTGAGCTGCTCCTGCCACACACAGGGTGGGAGCGGGTCTCTGGGTGACCATGCTGAGACCCTGCTGCCTTCCATGAGAGCTGTGTCCCATGTGGGGCTGGGGGGGATCCAGAGCCCGGGATGTTGGTGCCAACACAGAGCCCGTGTGGCTGTAGGCTGTGGTGTTCCGCAGCTGATGGGGTCTGGATGCCGGGCTCACCATGCCATGTCACATAGCACCTATTGATGGTCTTGGGTGGTTGGTGACCCTGTGGTGTAGGTGACCTCACTGGGGAGGTGCTGGTGGGCAACGTGGCCACGTCTTCTAATGGGAAAATCCTACCTGGACTTGTGCAAAGCGTTTGACACTGTCGCACACAGCATCCTTGTCTCTAAGTTGGAGAGACATCAATTTGATAGGTGGACCACTCGGTGGATAAAGAACTGGCTGGATGGCCACATGCAGGACTGTGCTTAATGGCTTCAATGTCCACTGGAGGCCAGTAACAAGTGGTGTTCCCTAGGGATCGGTGTTGGGACCGATCTTGTTCAACATCTTTGTCGGTGACATGGACAGTGCGATTGAGTGCGCCCTCAGCAAGTTTGCCAATGACACCAATCTGTGTGGTTCAGGTTGATACACTGGAGGGAAGGAATGCCATCCAGAGGGACCTTGACACGCTTGAGAGGTGGGCTGATGCCAACCTGATGAAGTTTAACCATGCCGAGTGCAAGGTCCTACACCTGGGTCGGAGCAATCCCAGGCACAGCTCCAGGTTGGGCAGGGAAGAGATTCAGAGCAGCCCAAGGAGAAGGACTTGGGGGTGTTGGTCGATGAAAAACTGAACGTGAGCTGGCTGCAGTGTGCGCTCGCAGCCCAGAAAGCCAACAGTATCCTGGGCTGCATCAACAGGAGTGTGACCAGCAGGTGGAGGGAGGTGATCCTGCCCCTCTGCTCTGCTCTCCTGAGACCTCACTTGGAGTGTTGTGTGCAGTTCTGGTGTCCTCAACATCAAAAGGACATGGAACTGCTGGAACAAGTCCAGAGGAGGGCCACGAGGATGATCAGGGACTGGAGCACCTTCCATATGAAGATAGGCTGAGAAAGTTGTGGCTGTTCAGCCTGGAGAAGAGAAGGCTGCATGGAGACCTCAGAGCAGCCTTCCAGTATCTGAAGGGAGCCTATAGGGATGCTGGGGAGGGACTCTTCATGAGGGACTATAGTGATAGGACAAGGGGTAACGAGTTCAAAATGAAACAGAAGGAAGTTCAGATTGGATATAAGGAAGAAGTTCTTTCCTATAAGGGTGGTGAGGCACTGGAATGGGTTGCCCAGAGAAGTTTTGAATGCTCCATCCCTGGCAGTGTTCAAGGCTGGGCTGGACACAGCCTTGGGTGGCATGGTTTAGTGTGAGGTGTCCCTGCTGGTGACAGGGGAGTTGGAACTGGATGATCTTAAGGTCCTTTCCAACCCAAACTATTCTATGATTCTATGATTCTAAGTAGGTCTGGGCAGAGCAGGCTGGGTGCTGGGGTGTGAGCGAGGAGAGGAAGCTTCTGGGGAGACACTTGCCTGTGGGGGGAAACGGGACTGGGGTCACACGAGTGTGATGGGGCAGTGGGCGCCTGGGAGCACAGTGGGCACAGGTGCAGGCAGGGCGCAGGCAGGGCGCAGGCCGAGGCCAGGCAGCGCCGCCGGTTGCCGTCAGAGGGCGGTCGGAGTCCGCGCCGTCGGGCCGGGGCGGAGCTGAGCCGGGCCGGGGTGGGCGGGAGCTGAGGCCGGACCTGACGTGGAGCAGCGGCTGTAGGGTTGAGCCTCCCGCCCTTCTCCAGCAGCGGGTGGCGGGGCAGGGCTGACCCCGCGCTCCCCGTGCCCTCCCAGTCACCGGACGGCGGTGTCCCTGCGTGCGCGGAGCGCGGGGTCAGCACCGCCTTGCCCGTCCCTTCAGCGGCGGGAGCCGGGAGCCGCTGTCGGGTGGACGGTGACTGCCGGCGGCAGCGCGGGCAGCAGGGCAGCGCTCTCTGCAGAGCTGGAGCTGCCGCCTGTGCCCTGGCACCACGCTTTGTGCTCCCTGAGGACAAGCCGGAGCTGCAGCGATGGGAGAGCGGAAGGATGGGTGTCGCCATGACCACCGCTGCCGGTGGTGCCATCCCCCATGGGCATCCCGGCCGTCTTCTCCGTGCTTCCTGCAGCCAGACGAGCCTGGTGCTGGTGACAGCCGACAAGGCCAGGGTGTTCAAGGCCAGGCTGGAAGGGGCTTTGAGCAGCCTTGTCTGGTGGAGGGTGTCCCTGCCCGTGGCAGGGGGTTGGAACTGGATGAGCTTTAAGGTCCCAAAGGCAGGGTGGGGTTCCCAGAAGTGTTGTGGAGCAGGCGGTGGGGGGCTCTGGGTGGTGTGGGATGAGACCAGAGCTGGCCCCCAGTGGGAGTGGGGTGCCCTTCTGGCAGGGGAGCTCTGTGAAGGAGTCCAGCAGTGGATTTCCATGGAGTGCCATGCTTTGCCAATGAGGAAGGATTTCAGGGAACTGGGCTGCTTGGTGGCTGGGCAGTACTGGGGCACGTGCCTCTGGCGCACACTGGCTGCCTGCCGCCAAGAGCTGGCCCCAGCTGGCCCACAGCCTCCGGGAGCTGGCCCAGCCCCACGGCAAACAGCTCTGAACTGGGCAAGCCGACCCCTGGCCTGAGGAAGGAGGGACTGCCCACCACTTTCCCTGCCGCCCCGGCTGCCTCGGCACAGCCCCTCTGCCAGCGCAGTGGGTGCTGACTCCAAGCTCCTGCTCCCTCCTCCGCCCCTCAGCTCAGCTCCCGCGGCCCCAGGCTCTTTCCCAGCTGTGGGGCAGGTGGGTCAGTGCCATTACCCCTCTGGCAGCACCAGGCAGGGCTGTGCTGCCAGCTCTATGTGGCGGCTGGGGTCCCGGGCATGGGAATGTTGGGGGCTTCCGCATGCCTGGCTGTGTGCCGGTGGCGGCAGGGGCTGGCTGGGGCTGTTTTCCTCTGTTTGCTCGGCCATGGACAGCCAGCCATGCGGATCAAGGCCGGCGTCCCCGGCACAGCCAATTGTTGGCCCGCTCGGAGGGGAGGGAGAGGGGCATCCACCCCAGGGCTTTCCCAACCATGGAGGGGGCCACCATGCTGGCACTGCCTGGCCTGAAACAGTGCCAAGCTCGGCTCACCCAAGCGCAAGGCTGGGTGGTGCTGGTGGGGACCAGGGCCACCCAGCGCTCCCCAGCTGCCCGCTGGTTGAAGTGGCCATCCCTTAAGTCCCACCGCTTCCCCAGCTTGAAGTCCCTGGTGCTAGGGACATGGCAGCCTCAGTCCTGAGCACTGGCATGTCCTTTTGTGCTTCTCCCTCTGAATCCCTTTCGCTGGCGGGCCATGAAAGAGCCTTTATCCCCTCTCCTCCTCGTGGCTGGCAGGACCTTGTGCCGCAGGCTGGCCCCGAGACTGCTAGTCACCCCAGCAGGGGTGGGAGCTCAGCAGAGCCCTGCTGGTGCCTTACGTGGGGAGCCAGAGCTGACCACAGTTTTGCCTTGGCTGCATGAGCCCTATCTGCTCCTTTGTCAGCCTTGGACCAACCGCTGCCCCCAGGGAAAGGAGGGACACGGCTGTGGCTGTATCTCCATTTTTGACCCAGTTATTTATATCTTTAAACAAGGATGCTACAGTCATCTGGGCCAAAAAGCGTCTCTAGTGCTCCCCTGCTTTCCAGTCCCCAGCTCCCCAGCCATCTGCCACCCCAGCCAACTCCATGCTTGTGACAGCTTGCTAGGGAGCTTGGGACTGAACAGGAGATCCCCCTCCCTGTGTGCTGTGTACCCCCCAGTACTGCTCCATGACAGAGACCTTTCCCTGCTCTGCTAAATATTAACTACCTGCCCCAGCTGTGGCTTGGCCCTGGACCTGGCATCTCAGAGGGGTTTAGCTGGGGTTCTGGATCTGAGCTTGGACCAGGTGGGGTTTGGGGCGTAGGGCAGCCCAGCTCTGCTGTCCTGCACTGCCCACATTGGCCATGCCTCCTCAGGCGCTCTGGGAGCTGCCTGGGCTTCCTCCCATCCTTGGAGAGCCTGGGCAGCTGCAGTGTGGGATGATGAGTTCTCTGTGTGATGGAGGGCAGCTCAGCACCCAGAGAGCCTCAGGCCCCGGGAACGTGAGAGCATTCCCTGTGGGCTGTCAGGGTCCCTCAGCAGAACAGGGCCCTGGCACTGTCCCAAGGAATAGCTGCCACAGCATCCCTTCAGCAGCTGGTACCCAGCACCTCTGTGCCTGCTGAGGGAAAAAGCTGCCGGCCCCACACCCAGCTTTCTAGTGGGATGTGGGAACAGCACAGCCCAGCAACTGGGGACACTGGGGCAAGCGGTCAAGACTCAGGGGAGCTGGCTGGGAACAGGGCAGTAGGTACCAAAGATTTCAGGACCATCATGGCCACTTGGGCTTGTTTGTCTTGAAAGGCATTTAGGTTGCATTTAAAAGCATTAAAGTTCTTGCTGCACCCTTGCTTAATTGCCTTAAAGGCATTTAAGCCCTTGTCAACCCCACTGGAGCAAACCTCCTGGCCCAGTGGGGCTGTGGGTGCTGCCAGTGGGGACAGCAGGGACACAGTTGCCCTGGGTGGCAAAGATGAGCAAGGCTGCTGCCAGCACCTCCGGAGGTGACAGAGGAGACAGTCCTATGCCAAAAGGAACGATTTATCCCCATCTCTTAGGCCTTGAGGCATCCTCCTGTCCTCAAGCATTTCCAAGCATCCGTGGTGCTTGGTGGCTGGAAGCTGGAGGAGCCTATGTTGGGTTGGCATCACAGCAGGGTCTGCAGGAGTTGAGGGTCCCAAGATGCCCCCTCCAAACACCACAGTCCTATGGGGAGAAGCGGCAGGGTTACCCTAGGGCTTGTCCTCAGATCCTTGGTTCCCGGTGTGGCGCTTGGCAGGAAAGTGATTGAGCCCAGAGATAACCCACCCTGCAAGGCTGCTGAGCAGCGCTTTGTTTCTGGCTTCTGTAAAGTTAATTGGTTTCGAGGTTCCAGGAACAAACGAAGGAGAAAAAGCCACTCTCCTGATGTGCAGGATCATTGAATGCTCTCTGGCGAGTTATAATTGCAAATCATGTTTTGAAATCGCATTAACCAATTAGTCCTTGTTGTTGTTGTGCTCTGCCACATGACAGCATGTGCTGCAAGCGAGGCAGCGGTCAAGGGCGATGAAGGGTCCATGAGCTGCACCACCCCCCCACCCCCGGCAGCTCTGCGCCCAGGGGGATGCTGCTGTCACTGGGGGAGGAAGGGTCCTGCCCTGGGCATGGCCTCAGGCAAGCTGCACCCCAGAGTGCCCCCCAGCCCATGCCACCAGTGCAGACATCCCTGTCCTGTTATCAGCATCCTTTTGTGCCTCACTCAGGTCCCTAGTGATGGGGTTGGGGTGCAGCAGTCTCAGAGCCCCTGTTGGGGGCTGGGGCTGGGGCTGTGAGATGGCTGGTGCCAGGAGCCAGTGGCATCCACTGGCATGTTCCCAGCAAGGACAAGCTTCAAGAGGTTTCTTGCTCAAGAGGCCACAGTAGTGGCAGGGGGGACAGATCTGCTGCTTGGGCTGCTGTTCCGACCGTTACCTCCACCGTATCTTCCTGCCATCTCTCATCTCGGCTCTGGGAACAGCAAGCTCAGCAGGCAGCAGGCACAGGCTGGAAACCAAGTGTGACCAGGAGAGCACGTCCTGGCCATACGTGGCACCCACTCCTTCCTGCTGGGTCCCGGCCGGCCTCATCCTGTGCCAGAGTGCTCTTGAGATTGAGGAGCTTTACGGGCTCACTTTAACCCTTTGGATCTCTGAGTGTGGCTTAAGGATAAAAAGTCGTGCATCTTTTGGCTGTGGGTTGGTGAGAGGCAAACCACACGGGTTGGGCTGTGAGCAAGGGCTATGGCACGGCACAGCCAGCATGGTGCTCAGCTCCTCACCACCCCTGAAGCAGACTACTGCCGGTGGGATGTGCCGTGCTCCACCGAGCTGTGCTCCCCTGAAGGCTCCTCACATCCGGGAATCTGGCATCAAACTTTCCAGCTGGCCGGAGAAAACCGCAGGGCTGCGGTTTCACAATCTGCTGGAGCCCAAGCGTGGGCCTGACACCAGCAGCATCCGAAACTGCCCCAGGCTGTGCTGGGGAGACACCATCATCCCTGGGACTTGGGGGGCCGAGGGGATGGGTTTATCCTACCCCTCTCCCAGACAGCCCCTGGTTGTGCAGAGGGGAGCCAGCTCCCTGCTGTGTGGCTCCATGGGGATGGGGCCACCATTTGTGGGGTGCAAGGACTCTCTGGGACAAGCTCTGAGAGCTTTGGGGTTGTCTTTGCTCCCTCTTCCTCCTCTCCTTCTCGCTGCTTTTGTTTTCCACAAAGCTTCAGCTGGGTGTGGAGGGGATGCTGTGGGCATCTCCTCTGCCCAGCTGAAAAGGGAGAAGCAATGGAGAGGGGTATCACACACTGGACAAGAGCAGGGGTGGTAAAAGGAGGCATGGCTTCATTTATGCCAGCAGGAGAAGGAGCAGGGCGGCACGTGGAGGCTGGGAAGGAGCAAACAGGCTCTGAATTGCTGCCCTCTCGCTGGCCCCCAGCATGACCACTCCATCAGCGGGCACTGCACCCTATGCCATGGAGCTGTACTGCCCGTCCGTGTCCCCAGCCTCCTGTGCAATGTTTGCTTACAGGGCGGCAGCTCTCAGCCTCCTTTTACAACCCTGATGAGGCATGTTGCCACCCATCCCCAGGGCGTCAGGACGTCTCCGCATGCGGTGCCACGTGGCAGGCGCTGCCTTCGTCAGAGCAAGGGAAGGGTTAAGCGGATGGCTTGAGCCCAGCCGTGCCTGTGGACCTGGCTGCCTCCGGTCCCCTGTCATGCCAGCCAGTGCTGGTTCAGCACTTACGCACGCTGCTGTTATTAGAAATTAGTTAATGGATGTTTCCAGACACAGGCGAGCGGCAGTCACAGGAGCCGTGGGACTGCCGGGAGGGCAGAGCTGCCTCTGAGCATTCAAACCCTGCCATGGTTGGGTGCGAGGTGCTGTGGCGAGGTGCTGTGGCTGCCGGTGGTACAAGGGGAGGTTTCCCTCCTGCCAGCCTGGGGGCAATGCTCACTGCCGGCTGCCAGAGTCGTTTCCATCCCAGGCCTCCCAAGGCTTCGCAAGGATTTATGGAAGATATGCATAACACAAATAAAGCCTCCCAGCAACGTGCAGAGCCAGCGTGCAGCCGTGGTACAGGGCTCACTGCTCTGCATAGAGGTGGAACCATCAAGCCCCAGCCTCTCTGCAGTGTGGACCCCAAAGGCTTTCAACTGAAGTGAAAGCCAGGCAGGGCACAGGAGCGGGAAGGTGGTTGGGGATGACAGCCCTCAGGAAGGGGCAAGGAATGTGTGGGGACATGGCTGATGGCTGGTCAGGAGCTTCCTGGCTTTCCCTGCAGTACATGGGGTGCTCTTGGGAGAAGAAATTTCCTCTTTGGGGTACATTCATAGGGATAGATCCAAAAATTGTGCCTCTGTGAAAGAAGAGGTGTTTCAGCTCAACTGGGGAGGTCTGATGGAGACTGAAGGAGGAGACTGGATTGTGCTCCCTACTCTGGGTCACACTGGGATGATCCCACATGGACTGATTGCTCCCAGAGTTCTGAGGTGCTGTGGTGGGCAGCGCGGGAGTGCAGGCACCCTGAGCAGGGCAGTCAGCTTAACATGGGAGCAGCTTGAGCTTCCCGCGCCAGGGAGAATCTGGCTGTGGGTTATGCTGGTGAGGACCTTTCCTGGCTGCCGAGTGACTCTATCCCTACCTAAGAGGGGAGAAAACAGCACTTCACACTCATTATGTGCTGGATTTATCCCTTCAGGTTAGATTAGAGCAGCTGCTACAGTCCTGTTGCTTTGAGAGCTGGCTGCTGGCCTCTGGCAGCAGGCCCCTGTGCTGTTATGGGTGATGATTCCTGGTGGGGTGTCAATACCTTGTGGTGTGGTGATGCCCAACGGGGTGGCACTGCCTGGTGAGGCACCAGTGGCCAGTGGGCTGGGGATGCTCGGTTGGGTGCCAATGCCCAGTGGGACACTGATGCCCATTGCACTGTGATTCCCAGTGGGACTGGTGCACAGTGGGGGTGATTCCCGGTGCGTAGTCATGCCCAGTGAGGCACCAGTGCCTGGATGGGCGGCGATAGCCGACGGGGCGGAGGGCGAGGCGGAGCCCGTGAGCAGTCAGAGCCGGGTTCAGCCCCCCCCGCGGCCCGTCCCTCCCCGGCGCTGCCCCCGACACTGCCCGGCGGAGCGGAGATTGGGAGCCGCCGCGCTGGGGGCGGGCCCGGCTCCGGTTTAATCTCCGGCTCCGCCGGGATTACGGCTGCAGGATAGTCTCTAATCTGTGGCACCGCGGGGCTGGGTACCGAGGGCTACTCGCCCCAGCCCGCAGCAGAGGCACCACCGGAGAGGGGGGCAGGTGAGTCCCATCCCGTTCTCCCCAGCTGCGCTCACTCCCGTGCTTTTTGCCTTCTCCCCCCGCACCTCATCGTATCCCCCAACCCCATCTCCCTTCGCCCCCCACCCGGCCCAGCTCTCCTCCCGCAGCCTGGCGCTCCCTGCAACCCTCTGATCCTCTTTGTCCCGGAGCCAGACGGGTCCTTCCCTGCTGGGGAAGGCTCCGGCTGGCAGGTTGCAGTGCCCGGGGCTCAGCAAAGAGCTGAGCTTTTTCTTTTCTCCTGCCCCTCCTCTCTCCAGGAGCTGAAACCCTCCCGCGAGTGGGTTAACAAATTCTGCGAGGGCAGAGGGAAGGCAGAGCTCTAACTCACTGCCTTCGCACCTAACGCCCAGGCACAGCTCTTGCCCGCAGCGTGGTGCCCGGGGGGGTGTCAGCATCGCCGCTGATCTTCGCTGATAGCAGTAATACCACCAGCCCCAAATACCCCTTTCTTTCCTCCTTCCCCCCCCCCCCCCCCCCCATTTTAATTTTTAATTGCCCCTGGGAATAACGTGTGTTTCTGAAGGCTGGGAACGGTGGAGGACGGGATCGGGTGTCAGGGTGCCGGGCTGAGGAGCAGGGGCGCGGGCAGGGAGAGCAGAGCAATGTCGGCTGCCTCGGGCGCTGCTGGGGCTTGCTGGGGCCGTGCGTGCCGTGCTTCCCAGACCGGGTATTTATAGAGCCAGGACAGCCGTATAGAAAGCCGGGAGGCACATCCCGTTCCCACCAGCCACGCGTGTCCCACGCCGGTCAGCGCTGTGCCCCGCTCTGCTGGAGCGCCTTGGAAAAGTCCTGCCGGAGAGAAACTTTCTCCAAGGGGAAAGTGAGGCGCGGCGGGCTACTGCCGGCCTCGGGATCCCCATGCCCGGGCTGGCTGTGCCGTGGCAAGGGCGAGCTCCGGCAGGTAGGATGGAGGGAGGCAGAGCCCGGCTGGCAGCGGAGGGCATGGCTGCGCCAAGCCGCCACGGAGCAGGCAGGGAATTTTCCACTGGTGTTTGGATCGGGCCCAAGCTGGGCCGTTAGACCTGCCTGGTCCCTGCTGCCGGCCACCGGCACATGTTCGCTCCCCGGCGTGGTGGGGGAACCCCAAAAAAAGCCCTCCATCTCTGGACACTGCCCTGTTCCCAGGGACCGAGTGCTGACGTGCCTTGGCTCCGGTGGCCAGGAATGTTGGGGGTGGTGGAACACCCCGGCCCCCGCGGGGGCAAATGGGGGGTGCCAGCACCATGGGGGAGCCTGGCGGAGACGCAAAGGGCCCCGCAGCGCCCGGCCGCGCTGCAGCTGTAATCACACGCCGGGGCCGCAGCCGCGGCAAACAAACAGGCACCGGCAGAGCCTATTTTCCTTGGAGCATGGGGACGGAGCGGGATCCCACGGGCTCCTTTGGACGCGCGGCTCTTGAGAAAACACGGGCGGGGCGGGGATAGGACGAGCCCCCCGTGTCCTCATCCCTCTTCACCCCGTGGGTCTCGACCGCCGCGCGCTAACCTGGCTGCTGACGCAGGTTTGAGGCTGGCTGGGTCCCCCATGGCAGCGGGGGGGACAGGCAGCCTCATCTTGCTCGCCCCGAGCCAATGGAGCAGATGTCAGGCTGGTAGGGTGGCCCCATGGCAAGAGTGGCAGGGCTGTGGGCCTTGGTAGTCCCATGGAGCTTGAGCAGGCTGTGGCTCCTGGTTGGCATGGGTGCTGTGCTGGGGGTGCCGGGGTGGCAGGGACACAGCTGTGGCTGCGGCTGCTCCCTCCTGGTGTCCCCACTGCTGCCCGTTTGGACTTTTTGCCATCAGCCCCTCAGTGTCATCCTACCAAAGTCAGGTGTATTTTAGGGAGTGGGAACTCCAAGGAAGCATCTTGCTTCCCAGGGGAAACTGTATCTCCAGAAGTGTGATAGAAAACCCAATATTTTTCCAGGTGTTAACCTGCCCGTCGGTCCCTGCACTGTCACCATCAGTGTCACCATCCTTCTGGGGTGGCCTGGGCTTCTGACAGGCAGTGTGTTGGCTTTAATCTGAAAGCAAAATCCAATATCTAGCCTCGAGCCAGCTGAGATGCTGTGGGATCAAGCTTCCGTCTCACCCAGCATCTCCTAGAGCCATGCTGGGTGCCAGGGCCCTTGTCCTGTCCCCATCCCTGTCCCTCCACTGCTAGCCACCTCTGCTGCCTGACCTTGTCCCCCTTCCCTCCATGCTGGGTTGCATCAGCAGCAGCTTCGGCTGTCCTGGTGCTGGGCACGGTTCCCTTCGCCTGGCCTTGGTTGCCTTCGCCTGGCCTCAGTTTCCCCACCTCTCTTCCCAGATCACCTTGGTACTGGTGCTTGGATGTGGGAGGACCTAGGGTGAGGGTGGTGGTTGGTAGCTGTGCTGCAGCCCCTCACTCTTTCCATGGCCCCAATCCTGGGGTGTCTGGCTCATGAGGGTTGCTGTGGCTGAGCTGCTTCATGATGTTTGGCTCTGCCACCCCCTTCCCTGCAATGCCTTTCCCCTCCCTGGCGTATCCCAGGCCCTGGCACGTCCATTGCTGGGGCTGGTGGCCAAGAAACAGCCCAGCCACTGGCACGCTCTGCCTTCGGGCAAGTCCATAAGCATGGGCAGAGCCATCCCTGAGGATATGGGTGCTGCTTGTGCTCTAAAAGGGAAGATCCCAGGTGAGCGCTGCTTCCCGACATGGTGTGGAGGGGACAGCTTGGAGCTGCCAGGGCAGGTGCTGGTGCCATCATGGCTCTGCCGGCCAGGACACTGGTTTCAAGAGCCACTTGCTCCTTCTTGCCGCTGCCAGTTCTGCCCTGGACAGAGCCTGATGGCATCACCTGGCCAGAGACTGAGCCATGGTGCGGAATCTGGGGCTGAAAGCCCAGGTCACCCCAGCACTAGGTGAGCCCAGGAGTGGTGCCACGCTGCCCAGCTCATGCTGGGACCGCCAGTAGGGCTGACTGGCACGGCTGTCTGGTGGGGCAATGCAGTGAAGGTCTCTGGTGCGGCTGTCTCAAGGTGGTCTCCAGAAGGTTTCTTTGGGGAGAGTCTACAGTGCGGTTACCCAGAGGGGCTCTCCAGCTGTGCAGCTGGGCAGGCTGTCTCCAATCATCCCTCCCCACAGCTGCTGATGCTCTTGTGCATGGGGGTGCACCCCGAAGCTTCACCTCAAAAGTGAGGGGCCCATATGTGGCCCTGGCCAGCTGGATTTGCCTTTCTGGGTGCGCGCTGCTGCAGGGGGAGGTGGGATGATGGCACTGCCTTTTGCTTGGCTGGGAGGTGGAGGGAAGAAGTGGCGTAGGTTTAAAAACAGGGTTGGGGTGCTAATTTTAGGAAGAGAGGTCAGGGGGAAAGCCACGTCTGTGTGTGCTCAGGGGGAAGGGCAGGCTCTACTCCTGCAGTGTCCAGCTGCCTCTGCTCTCAGCATCCAGCTTCCCAGGGCCACCCCCTGGGGGTTTCTGTCGAGGGGCAAGGAGAGGTGAGGGGGGGGTCCCCACTGTGTGTGCCTGCCCTGCAGAGGCAGTGCCCAGGGTCTGCTGAGGTTTGAGCTGTTGTCCCAGCTCTGCCTGCACATGCCTGTGTCCACAGCAGTGCTGGTGGCTGACGAGGGACCCGAGGCTGGGGTCACGTCGTGCCCAGCAGCAGTTTAGGGGACTGATTAAGGACCTCAAGATAGGGGTCACCCCATCTCCAGTAGTAGTCCAGGGGGCTGACCAGTGACCCCAGGCTGGGAGTCACCCCGTGCTGAGCAGCAGGTGCCAGCAGTAATCCCAGGGCTGGGTGCTGGTGGCAGTGGAGGGACACGCTGGCACCCCTGCCCGCTTGCCCGTGCTGCCCATCTCTGTGGGAGGGCTCTGTCACCAGCGCAGCCCCAGGGAACATGAGACCTCTGTGTGCCCGGCCACACTGAAACCTGAACAGGCACCTGAGCAGGCGGGCATGGGTGGGGGGGCCTTGCTGCCAGCCCCCTGGCACACACTGGTGAGCACCCAGGTGGGGTACCTGTCTGTGAGCACGCAGGCGGCAGCAGCAGCAGGCTTGGTGCTAAAGCCGGATTACCACCAGGAATAGTCCCATGGTCCAGCTGGGCGGATTAGCTGGGATTCATCTGCGGAGGGAGAGGAGATGGGGAGGGTGTCCCTGCCCTGTGGGGGTCCCTGGCCTTGGGGAGCACCCACATGCTCTCAGGGAGATCTGACACCTTCGTTCCCACAGGTGAGAGCAGCAGGTGCCCGTGGATGGGTGTCGAAGGCTGCAGGGACATGATGGGTCATCACACCGCGGGGCTGGCACCATGTGGTGTAGGCAGGGCTGGCAGGCAGCGGCTGCCTGTCCCCATGCGTGCCGTACTCCCACCGGCACAGTGTGCTCTGGTGGGGACTGTGCCATAACAAGGATTGATCGGGATAACCAGTGCAGTGTGAGAGCCAGGCTTTCCCGGGGTGATGTGTCCTCTTCATCATGCTGCGGGGTGCAAGGGATCCCCTCCCTCCGGCATGTTCCGTTGGCATTGCTGACAGAGCTCCCCTAGCTCCTGGCTGTGCCTTGCTCCCAGCTGGAGCCGGAGCACCTTTTAAATGACGTCTGGATAGAAGTGAGGTGTCAGACAAAGGGATGCAGTCCCCTCCAGGACCGGGTCCTCCACCATGGTGCCCCGGCCACATGGGAGGGCTTTCGGGATGCCGGCATAAGCCCAGGGCTGCTGCCTGTCAGGCAGGGATTCGGGGGCCCTACAGCCCCATACACGTGTCCCCGTTCCGGCAAGGGGGGGCAGGCATCTGTGCTGGCCAGGGCATGGCGTGCGAGACCAAACGCAGCCTCCGCCCGGGCGCGCAGACGTGGCTGGCGGGAGGGTACGTGCCGCCCCACGCATACTGCTCGGCGTTCCCCGCGGGGGGGTGCGGGACGGCACCGGGGCCCGGCTCGGGATGCCTGCAGTGATGGGAGGTGGTGTCCCCTGCGTCACTGAGCAGTGGGACAGCAGGAGCAGCCCACAGGAGAGCCTGGCATGGGTAGAGAGAGGTGGGAGGTCTGACAGCGGCGGGGCTGTCACTGTGCTGACCCCCGGAGCTGTCAGGAAAGCAGCGTAGCTGGCTCAGCACCCGCAGGGGCACGGCCCTGGGTGCTACAGTGGAGGATGCCTGTGCACATGCACGTGCCTGTGCCCGTGCCGTCAGGATGGGCGATCTGGGACTGGTGGTCAGGAGTGGGCTGGCCAAGGGTCCAGCGAGGATGGCAGCATCCTATCTGTGTGGTGGCATGGCAGCTCTGCGGTGGGATGGGGCTCTCCGGGCTGGCACGCCTTGGGAAGAGATCCCTGGGGAGATGCTGTATTCCCAGAGCAGAGGGAAATTGGGCATACAGGGACAGGGGTGAGTCCTCTGCCCTGGGGACCCACTGCACCGCCTAGGGCCATCCACTGCTCCACGTATTTGCTGTTCTGCCCACCTTATCACAAGGCAAACAGCGTGAGGCAGGGCACGCTCTGCCCGATCGAAGCGTCTCCTGTTACTCCCCTTTCATCTTCCCACCTTCCCCGGCCGCTGATGACGGGAGAGACCCTGGCCGAGGAGCAAAGGCCAGGGCTGGTCACGGAGGTGGCAGCGAGCGGTGGCGGGGCTGTGCCAGGGCTGCCGAGCGGGAGGAAGCGTCTGGGTGGCAGCGCTAAGCGCGGTGCATGCAGAATGAGCCCGGCCGTGCGCTTGCTATTCCGAGAGGCGCTCGGGGGAAGCAGCTGGTATTTCCTGAGCCACCCGGCGAGGTGTAATTATAACCTGGGGAAAGAAGGGGGCTGCAGAGGAGGGCGCCCAGCCTGCCCGGCGCCCGCGGGGGAGAGGGCAGGGAGCGGGGAGCTCCTGCCCGCCGCCCGTGGGATGCAGCAGAGCCCTGCCTGCGGCGCTGGGGAGGTCGTGGAGGGGATGAAGCGCTGGGGATCCGGCGGTCCCCCTCGAGCGCGGCACCGGGAGCGGCCGGTTCGGCGGTGACTGCCCGCGGCAGTGGGAAGGCGCAGAGTTAACGGCGGCGTTTAGACACGCTGGCAGCCTTGTTTGTGCCTGGATCTGGCCCAAGCGGAGGCCTAGCAGAGGGGATAAATCATCCCAGCTCCTGCCCTGCACTTCTCTTTCTTCCCCCGTAGAGCTGAGCCTCCCAGCTCTGGTCCCCATTGGCCTGTGCCCTGCCTCTGTTTCCCCACCAGGCTGGGTGCCTCAGGCAGGATGGCCTGACTGTGTGCCCCACATCTCAGGCCAGTCTTAGGGGCTCGGCCCTCTGGCAGTGCCAGCATCCGGTGTGTGGCCTGGGATGACCCTGCCAGGTCTCCTTGGTGGCCTGGATAGGCAGGGACAGGCAGGGCAGCAGCTCTGGAGCCCGGAGGTGCTGGCACCCACACCCTGCTGTCACATTCTTCCTCTGCGTGACAGGAGGACTGCTGTCCCTGGAGTCTCCCTGCTCCAGCAGTGCCACAGGAGAACACATTTTGTCCCCAGGGCCACCAAAACCCTGGGAGTGTAAAGATAGGCACATCCCCATCTGCTCACCCCATGGGGACCCCAGCCGCTGGAGCGACAGGGCAGCAGCATCCTTCAGGAGTTGGGGTCCACGCCGCATCCCTGCCAGCCCTCACCTTGGAGAGGTGGCACTGTCCCTTGGCTGGACCCGGCCCCAAAGCGGCACCCCCCTGGCAGGCAGGACAGAACCCCAGCCCCCCAAGCCGGCGGGGGGTGGCGGGGACCCTGCCCCTGCTGCCAGCCTGCCCCAGAAAGCCACCCTGTGCCGTTTCCTAGCGGGGCGTGGAGGGCCAGGGCTCGCACAGAGGCAGCTTTGTGCAGCGTGCCAAGGCGTCCCGCTCTCCGCAGCCCGGCCTACTTCTCCTGCCAAGGAGCTGTCTCACAGCCCTGCACTCTTTCCTGCTCCGTTTGTCCAGCCCTGACATGCCCCTGAGCCCCTGTCTTGGCAGCCCAGGCACACCAGCCAGGGTGGTGGGACACGGGTGAGACCTTCACCGCAGTGCCACAGGCTTCATGTAAGGACGGTGGCTGGGGGGTCCCTGAGCTCCCCTCTCCATCCCCATCTGCCCCCCCAAAACGCCCCTGCTTGCCTGTTGGCCCCCATCTGCAGGAGGGTAAACTGAGGCACGGAGCTGAGCACTGCAGGCAGGGCATGGAGAAGGGCAGGCGCTGTGGATGGAGGCTCTGGGCTGGGGTGGCATCATGCTGCAGGAAAGGGAGCAGAATGTCCCTGTGGGTGGGCTGCAGGATGGCTGGGTGGGGATGCATGCACTGGGTGATCCTTGTGGGACTGTTAGAGGGGGCGAGCTCTGTGGGGTGATGTGTGCTGAGCGGGCAGAGGGCAGAAGCCCAGCCGTGGTGCTGTCTGCTGGGGCAACCTTGTCATCCCAGTGCCTGTTTCTGCAGTGCCACCAGCACTGGTGCTGAGCCCGACACCAGCATCCCATGTGGGTGCAGGACTTGTGGGACCTCAGGCCAGCCCCTCCAGTGCTCCTGCCTAGAGCTGGACCCCTCTTGCTCCACTCTTGCAGAGCCCAAGGAGAGCCCGCATTGAGCCCAGCCATCTCTCCTGCCATGGATGCCACGAACGTGCCCCTCCAGGCCGAGATGGTGGAGCTGGTGCCCAACGGGAAGCACACAGCCGCGCTCACCACCTCCACCATGGCCTCGCTGGAGGGTGACAGGTAGGGGCCCCTGGGCCAAGTTGGGGTGCCAGAGGTTGGGTTGCTCCCTGCCCTTGCAATGCCTGCTGGCCCTGCCCAGGCTCTGTGTGGGACATGGTGGCCCCAGCTCTGCTTCGGCCTCATCCTGCTCCCTCCGGTGGTCAGGTTTGAGGAGAACCAGACTGGCATGGCAGAGATGGAGGAGTTCCTGTCCCACGGTGCTGAGAAGAAGCAGACGCACTTCACTGATGTAAGTATTGGCACAGGCACCGTGGTAGCGGTGGGATGGGGGTAGCTCCCGGTGTGACTATTTTGTCCCCTCCTTCTTGGCTCATGTGCACAGTTCGAAGGGAAGACGTCTTTCGGGATGTCTGTCTTCAACCTGAGCAACGCCATCATGGGCAGTGGCATCCTGGGACTGGCCTATGCCATGGCCAACACCGGCATCATCCTCTTCCTGTGAGTGCTGCGCACCCGGGGGGGGCTTGGGGAGGATCTGGGGGTGTGGGGGGCTCTTCCTCAGTGGATGCCAGGGGTGCAGGTGAGAAAGGTGTGGGGTGACGCAGGGACCAACATCCTGCTGCCTGAGCAATGCCCATCCCTGGCATGAACCTGTCTGCCCCTGCTGAGTGCTGTGCCCCACTGGGGAGGAGGAGGATGACGAAGGCTTGACTCCCTTAATACAGGACCAGATTTCCCCATTTGGCCCAAAGGATACGGGTGCAAGCTCCTATTGGGTGTAGGGACAGGCACCCACAGGGCTGGGGATGGGGCTGTGAGCACCCTGTGGCTCATCCACCCTGTGAGCACCCAGCCAGTGCCAAGACGAGGGGCTGGGTAGCCTGCCAGGGTGGCAGAGCCTCTGTGTGGGGTTTACTCCATGGCTGTGCCCGAAGTCTGTGCTGTGACCCTCTGATGACAGCACTGTCTTCCCACAGTTTCCTCCTGACGGCGGTGGCCCTGCTCTCCAGCTACTCCATCCACCTGCTGCTCAAGTCCTCAGGCATCGTGGGTGAGTGTCAGCTCCATGGGGGAGCTTTGCCAGGGGATCCCTTCCTGTCCCTCACCCCGCGCCTCTCCCCATCCCGCAGGCATCCGCGCCTATGAGCAGCTGGGATACCGAGCCTTTGGCACACCGGGGAAGCTGGCTGCAGCCATCGCCATCACGCTGCAGAACATCGGAGGTGAGGATGGGGCTGGCAGGGCTGGGAGCAGGGATGGGCACTGGAGCACACTGGCGCAGCACGACCTCGCTCTGCCCTGCAGCCATGTCCAGCTACCTGTACATCGTCAAATCCGAAGTGCCTCTCGTTATCCAGACCTTCCTCAACCTGGAGGAGAAGACCACGTGAGTGCCTCCTGCCTGTGCTGCCTCTGCCTTCCCCGGGCAGGCGCTGGGGCTTCAGCTCCAGCTGTGCAGCCCATGGCAGGGATTTACTGACATTAAGCCACTACTATTTTTGATAACCACCAGTGATGAATAAGCCCTTGGGTGGGATTAAACTGAGCTGAACTTCCAATCCCTGCTCCTCACATCCTCTTGGGATCAAGTTTTCCTCCTTGAGCAGAGCCTGGGGCTGCTGCGTGGTGGGGAGTGGGAGTTTTTGGTTGGGAATGGGTCCCCCCACCCCATGCCTGCATCCCCATCTGGTAGCATGGGGAGTGAGAGCTGGGCAGATGCTGGGCAGAGCTGCCATGGGGACCTCCACCAGTCCAGGACTGGGCATCCCAGCCACTCTTGACCCTGGCTGCTCCAGGGTGCTCGACCAGGGCTGGGCAGGGGTCGTGCCCATGGTGTTGAGGACTTGGCTGAGCCCCCCTTGCAGATGCTGGCGCCCTGGGCTGCACACGAGAAAACATGTGCTGAGAACAGCAGTTCTCAGCCTACCGACAGCAGCCTCTAGCCCTTGGGGGTGCACCACTTTGGGGGTAGGCAGGACCCCAGCTCAAGAGTCCCCAGGGACACTGGCCTCAGTGGTCCCAGGGATGCCATCTCAGGGGTCCGTGGGGATGCTTGCACAGCAGGGATGCTAGTGGATCCCTCGAGGGATGCCAGTGCCCCTGGGCTGCCAGCTCAAGTGTCCCCACGGGTGGCAGACAACCCCCCTGTATGTCTGCCTGTGCCTCACATGCCCCGGCAGAGTGCGGCAGTGAGCAGGCCCTCTGCTTCCAGGGACTGGTACATGAACGGGAACTATCTGGTGATCCTGGTTTCCCTCACCATTATCCTGCCCCTGGCCCTCATGAAGCAGCTGGGTAAGTCGGTGATGCTCCCTGCAACACCAGGGTCTGGCACCCCTGTGCTCTGATGGGGTGACAGTGCCAGCCTGGGGTGATGGGTCCTACCTGTACCCACCGGCTGCTCTTCTCCCTCCCCAGGCTACCTTGGCTACGCCAGCGGCTTCTCGCTCAGCTGCATGGTGTTCTTCCTCATCTCGGTGAGCACCTTCTGGCACATGTTGGTGGCTCTGGATGCCGAGTACCCTTGTGCTGGGGTGCATGGCCAGGCTGCATGCCGGGGTGACAGTGGGGACATTGGGTGCTCCGGGCTGCGGAGACATTGTGGTGATGCTGTCATGCTGCTGGGCTATTTTTGGCTGAAGGAGTCAAACGTTATGGAAAGGGGACAGAAGAGGGTGCCAGGGGGGGAAATGGTTCATGCGGCCCCTCCACGTGCCGCTGTCCTGCTGTGCCCCACTGTGCCTAATGCCCACCCTCACAGGTGCAGGCTGAGGGCCAGCACCGCCATGGGGCACCACTGGCAAAGGGTGCCCCATAGAGGGGTCACTGTAGGGGCACCCTCCCACTGGATGCGGTGTCGGGAGGGCCGTGGTGCTGGGTGCTGACTGTCCCCATGTCCTCCCAACCCCAGGTTATCTACAAGAAGTTCCAGGTCCCCTGCCCACTCCCTGAACAGGAAGGGAACCTCACGGGCAGCCTCAACTCCACCTCTGTCAGCACCAGCGACTACCAGAATGGCTACACCGTCCTCCAGGCTCCCGAGCAGGGCACCTGCACCCCCAGCTTCTTCACCCTGAACTCCCAGGTAGGGACCTGGGATGCACCCCTGGGGCTCTACGTGCACCCCCACCCTGTGCACCCCATGAAGGCTGGTGGTCTGGTGGTGGTGGCACCCACCAGCTTGGCCTCAGTGCCCAACAGCCCTCCTCTCATGCAGACAGCATACACTATCCCCATCATGGCCTTTGCCTTCGTCTGCCACCCGGAGGTCCTGCCCATCTACACTGAGCTGAAGAAGTGAGTCCTGGGTGGGAGCACCTACAGGGGGGGATGAGCTTCATCAAAGGCAGTACCATCCCGTGGGGGACCTGTGCAGGGGCATCATGGGGAGGTGGGTGATATGACCCTGCTTGGGTGGTGGGTGATAGGACCTGGGATGTCCCAGGAGATGTGTAATGCAACCCAGGGTGAATGGCTGGTTGGTGGTATCACCCCTGGGAAGTGGGTGATATGGCTCAGGATGGGCGGTGGATGGGTGGCTGATCTGACACACCACACAGCCCAGGAAGGGGGACACAGCTCCTCTCCACACAGCCCCCATGCACCCCATGCTGGTGCTCCAGCATCACTCCTCCCCGCTGGGTGGGTGCTCAGTGCTGATGGGTGCTGTGCAGTGGGATGGGCTGCAGAGGCTGTGCTGAGCTCGCTGTTTCCTGCAGCCCCTCCAAGAAGAAGATGCAGTGCATCTCCAACATCTCCATCACGGTCATGTACCTCATGTACTTCTTGGCTGCGCTCTTTGGCTACCTCACATTCTATGGTGAGGATTTGGCGATGGGGACCGGGGTCCTGCTGCCATGCCGGTACCGGCTGGTGGCGCTGCCGGTGCTCACCCGTTGCTCCCCGCAGGTCGGGTGGAGTCGGAGCTGCTGCACACCTACAACAAAGTGGACCCTTTCGATGTGCTCGTCCTGTGTGTGCGGGTCGCCGTGCTGACAGCTGTCACCCTGACAGTCCCCATCGTCCTCTTCCCTGTGAGCGGCCCTGTGGGCACTGCCACCCCTGCTTGCCACAGGGCTTCGACACCGGGCTTTGAGAGGGGAAACTGAGGCACTGATGGGGCTGGGACCTGGAGACAGGGATTGGTGGGGCTGCATGGATTGGGAATGGGACCTGCTGGGTGTCAGGGTCAGGGCTGGGAAGAGGTGATGGGGACCGATGGGGCATCAAGATCAGAGCTGGGTCAGGTGAAAGGGTGATGGGGACTGGCAAGATTGTGGAGACAGGGCTGGAGAAGGGGAAACAGTGACAGGGACTGGCAGGATTGTAGGGACAGGGGATGGGATGGGCCCTGGCTCCAAGGATGAAATGCGACCCGCTGTCCCTGTCCCCAGGTGCGCCGGGCCATCCAGCAGATGCTGTTCCAAGGGAAGGACTTCAGCTGGATCCGCCATGTCACCATTGCCCTGGTCCTGCTGACCTTCATCAACCTCTTGGTCATCTTTGCCCCCTCCATCCTTGGCATCTTCGGCATGATCGGTGTGTGGCTCCCTTTGGCACTGGGTGTTATGGGCAGCACGACAGCCTTTGCCTGGTGCTCAGCTTTGCCTGACCTCCCTGTGCCTCGGTTTCCCCTTTTCATCGTGCCAAGACAAAGGGGCATGTGGGATGCCCCCCAGCCCTGTCCCTGTCCCAGCAGGCAGGTTTCTGTGGTGCGGTGCTGGCTGCTTGCTATGCTGCTGGCAGGCCCTTGCTCTTCCCCTGGGTGTTCCCCTTGAACCCCCAATCCAGGCTCCCCCTGCTTAGCACCCAGCTCGGTGCCAAGGCCCTTGCTGTGTGGGGACAGCGCCAGGACACAGCGTCCCTGGGTTCCTGGAAAGCTTTGCCAGGGCTGGCGTTGGCAGGGGGGGAGAGGACCTGCCTGGCAGCTGGGCTGGCAGAGCTGAGCCGCTCTGTCCCTGTCTGCTCCAGGTGCCACCTCCGCTCCCTGCCTCATCTTCATCTTCCCTGCCATCTTCTACATCCGCATCATGCCCAAGGACAAGGAGCCACTGCGCTCCACCCCCAAAATCTTGGTAAGCATAGGGGGACAGGACAGGGATGGGGAGAGGGATGGGGTCCTGTGCTGGGGACCCTGTCACCCTTGCTGTCCCTGACTGCTTCCCTGTCCCCACAGGCCGCCTGCTTTGCCCTCCTCGGAGTGCTCTTCATGATCATGAGCTTGAGCTTCATCATCATTGACTGGGCTACGGGAGGGGGGAAGAGCGGTGGCAGCCACTAGCCAGGACTGAGTGCCCACACCAACCCCTCCCACCCCACCAGTGCCCCAGGGACAGCCAGCCCTGGGCTCAGCCCCGTACCGTGGCCCCAAGGGTTGCCCCAGGGACTTTCTGCCATTGCTGCCCATCACCTGTGGTGGTGGTGAGGGGGCAGGAGCCATGGCAGGCACGGGGATCCCTCTGACCTATGCTCAAGATGGGGCAGCGAGGCCGGGCAGGTGCTGTGCCCCCCTCCGTGTTCCAGCAGGTCCCCTCCCTGCTCCACCCCTCAGTTTCCCCATCTGTAAAATGGGAATAACACTGCCCTACCTCACCAGGAGCTGGCTGTCCAGCGGAGCTCGCACCCAGAGCCGCCAGCAGCAGGTACTGCCAGGGGTGTGGGGACAGAGGGCACTTACCTGGCCCCCCAGACAGCATCCAGAGCCCTGATGAACAGTGTCCGTGGGGGGCTGGAGCCTGTGCCCAAGACACACCTCCTCTCCCAGTCCCCAGAGAGATGCCACCCCACTCCCCCTGTATCATGGGGGCACCCTGGTCCCTGTGGGCAGTGTGGCCCTGCCGCTGTGGCTGATGGTACCAGCCCCCTGCTCTTGAGCCTGTTGGGGACACGGTTGGCTCCCGGTGCCTGCGGATGGGACCCCAGTGACCCCCAGGCCATGCATGGGGACCAGCAGCATGGCTCTGGGGAGGTGGTATGCTGGCAGGGGCCTGGCCCCACCGAGGGGCGCAGGTTGGGGGATGCTGGGGGCAGCTGTCATGGGGGGCCAGCTTGGGGGCTCCAGAGCCATCTCCCTGTCTGAGTGCCCAGATGCCAGGGTGATGGGCACCCACACAACCCAAGCTGGCCCTGCTCGCCTTGCACCTAGGGCCAGCACCCGGGCAGCCTACAGCCCTCTCCTGTCTGCCCATCCATCCACCTATACATGCCGCTGGGACACCCCACGTTATGCCAAAACCTGGAGGGTGGCTCTCCCACTCCCTGCCTCCCTTCCCAGGGTGGGGGCAGCCCAGCAGGGGGGGCAGTGGGGGGCAGGGGGGGCTGTCCCACAGTGAAGTACATAAGAGATGTATTTTTTTACCGGGGTGGTGGAGGCTGGGATGCTTTTTATAAATACTGTATATAAGAGTAGATCTTTTTTAACGTGTTGTGTCGCTCTGGGTAGCTCTGTATAATGTACATATGGGATGGGGAGAGATTGTGAGGGGCATTGCTGTGGACCCTCACCATCGCCTTGGGGCTGCCGGCTACAGCGTGACCCTGTCAACTGTCCCCAGCCCAGCTGCTCTGTGCCGGGGGTGATGCTATTAAATTATCCATGGGGCAATGCCCGTGCTGGTGGGAGGCCGTCCCGAGCAGCTCCAGCAGCGAGAATAAAGATGTGAACTTGTCCAAGTCTCAGGCATCACTGGGGCGTGCAAGTGGCTGGCATCCAGCACCCAGCATCCCGGGACAGCATGGACATACAGACACGCACAGGTGCATGATGTACATGGGGACAGCATGGACATAGAAGCATCTACATGCATGCCCAGACATATGGCAGGACATGCCAGACATACAGACTGCCTCAGGGGCAGCCCCAAGCCCCTCAGCCTCTCCCATGGCTCTGTGTGGATTGAAGGTGACACCCCCCCCATATCCCTCAGTCGGGCCCTCTCCCCCTGCCTGCGGGCACAGGGCTCTGCTCCAGGCCTGGGCACAGCTCCAGCTCATTAGCAAAGCCTTATTAGCCCCGCAGTCTGCTCCCACGGGAACAGCCCTGCTCCCCCCACACCAGGCCCATGGGTGCTGCCCCATGAACCCCACTGCTGGCCTGCATGTGATGGTGCTGCACCCCTTCCCCTGGCACAGTGGCTTCTCACCTACAGCATCCCTCACTGCCCTGATCCCACTCGCTGGGTGAGGAGGGCCTGGGGGCCTCAGGATTTGCCATGGAGCTGGTATGGAGCGAGGTAGGCCTCCTGGGCACGGGCCAGCCCTGAGGGGCACTGGCACAGCTGGGCAGCCTCCTTGGGCTGCGTGGGGTGTCCAGCTCACAAGGGAGCAACCTGGGAGCTGGGTACCCCCTGCCCTGGGCGGTAGCTGCCTCAGAGGTGCTCCATCCTGCCCAGATCCATCCTTGCTCCATCCCTTGTTGTGGACATCTCCAGCCCTGGCACCCACCGAGGGGCTCCCTCCTCCGGCAGCCTGGCACAAAGGTCCCCAAGGGCTGAGCTCCGTGGCCAAAGAGGGGATGAAAACATCCCAAGATCTAAACCACCACCCTATGACACCCTGTCCCCGCAGAAGGTGGCCTTGAGGCACACCATTCCCCCGCACAGCCGGCCCCAGGGCTGCACCCACCTCTCCGACCCAAAGGACCCCGGTCCCAAAATGCAGCACCCACGCTCCATCTCCCTGCCCACGCCTGCACCAGGGCACACCGCGGCCCCGTTCCCCCCGTGGACCCGTTCGGACCCGCCCCGCTCACACCAACGTCCCGCGCCCGCCCGTCCCCGTCACTCCGCGGCGGTACCCGACACCGCCGCGTGGGGGCCGATCCCGCCGGAAAGAGACGAGGCCCCGCCCCATCAGACCTCGCCCCCTCCTGGCCCCGCCCCCGGACCACGCCCGTCCTGGCCCCGCCCCGCGGCGGCGCGCAGGGCAGACCGGGGGCGCGCAGGCAGCCGCGGCCGCCGCCATGGGCTGCACGGTGAGCGCCGAGGACAAGGCGGCCGCCGAGCGATCCCGCATGATCGACAAGAACCTGCGGGAGGACGGCGAGAAGGCAGCGCGGGAGGTGAAGCTGCTGCTGCTGGGTGAGACCCCTGCGGATCCACCTAACGGGACACCGCCAGCCCCGCCCGGCCCTGCCCGGCTCGGCCCGGTCCTACCGGAACCGGGCGGCCCCACCGCTCCCGCTTCCTTTGCCCCGCAGCGATCCTGGGCACCAGCCCGCGGGGTGCGGCCCCGCCCCGGGGTTCCACCGCTAGTGTGGTGCTGGACCCAGCCCAGCCCTCGGGTTCCCCCCTTCCGCAGTGGGGTGTGTTGGCCCATCGATCTCTCGGGCAGTAAGGTGCCCGCCCCCCCCCCCCCCCCAGGCTTCCGGGTTTCCCCCAGAAGTGAGGTGCTGGCCCCACAACAGGCTTTGGGGCTCCCCAGAGGAATGGGGTGCGGAGTCCATCTCAGGTGCAGGGATCCCCCCAGGAGTGGGGTTCTGGCCCCATAGCAGGCCTTGGGGATCCCCGCTGAAGAAGGGTGCCAGCCCCACCCCTGCCTGTGGGGTTCCCCTGAAGTTGGGTGCCGGCCCCACCCCACTGTGGTTCCATCCCCCCACCCCACTGGCATCCAGCCTGACACATCCCTTTGGGCACAGATAGGGACATCCCCACCCTCCCGCTGGCTGGGACCCCCTGTCCTGCCTGCAGGACCCCCAGCTGCCCGGCTATGCCAGGGGGGGATCCTCCATGGGCTTGCCTCTCTTCAACCTCAGACTGGCTGGGGCTGAGGGAATGGGTCCAACCGAGCCCCTCTATCGCACTGTCGCCCTCCCCTCACCATGGAGCGATGAGGAGCTCGGGCAGCATGCTCTGTCCCACACGCTGCCCACAGTGGGCAGGACCACGGGTGCTCTGCCCCACGGACACCCGATTTTCATAGCGATAACGGGCCGCTTGCGCTCTTCAAAGCGGCCCCACGATGCTGCTGTGGGCGTTCACAGACCTGCCCTGCGCCTGCGGGCAAGGCAGCCGCTTATTTACTCTAATTTATTATTTTTCTTAATGACTCCCAGTTGGGGTTCTTAATTCCCTTTCCGAAATTCCCAGGGAGAGCCTCGCTCCAGGTGTGACGCGGGGCTCTCCCGGCGCCGTGGGGCGGCGGGACCCGGGATGGGTGCAGAAATCCCGGCTACTGCCAGGGCAGCGCCGGCAGAAAATGTCTTTCGGCTCGTCACCGCCGTCGGCAGAGGAAGCTGCCGGCAGCAGGAAGTCACGCCGAAATCCGGCAGCCCTTTATTTGCTCAACCCCTGCCTGCCTTGAGAAATACGTAATTAACGCCCTGAACCGCTCGTTTAACGGAGCGCTGAGGGGTTTTGGGGTTCATTCTCATTTCAGCCTTGGTGTGAGTGGTGCCCCAGCAGGACCTGTCAGGGGGGGCTGTGCCATCGAGGGGGGGGGGCTGGCTGCTTATACAGGCTCGCTGACCCTCTTGTTTCCGGGGAGGGGAGGGTGCCGGTGCAGTGAAGCCCCATGGGGTTCGCTTGGGGAAACACGTGGTCCCACTTTGCTCTGAGCTGCTCTCATGCTGGCCCTTGATGCTGGCTCAGCAGCTGTTGAAATCATGGTGCCAAGGGGTGTAGCTGGACAGGGAGGTCGGCACCTCCTTCCCGTGGGGCTCCAGGGACCATGGATGGCCATTGTCATGCCATTGCATTGGGGTGCCTGGCTGGCTGGTGCTGAGCATCTCTGAGAGGTGGACAGGGGCTCCCGCTTGCCGAGGATCACGGTATGAGCTAGCCAGCCCACATCCCTTTCCCATGTCCCACTCTCTAGAGAGGCAGAGGCAGGAGGAGGATGGTGGGTGCACTCTTTCTGATGAGGCCAGCATATACAAGCGGTATTTCTGATCCCAGTTGGTTTCTAAAGCCAAAAATAGAGCGAAATGGCTCTTCTAAATTACTTTTTTTTGTTCATTTTTCCCCTCGCAGGTGTTCGGGTGTAAGTAGTGCTGGATCCTTGGGTCACATCGGCCTCTTTCCGAGCCCAGCTGTGGCTGGAAAATCCTCCTGAGACGGGAGGGAAAGGCTGGAGATGGGGCCAGTGTTGCTTGACATGGGGATGAGGTGCCCACTCTTCCTATCACCTTATTCTTGCCCCCTGGCTGGAGGAAGCTTTGAGGAGAACCAGGGCTTTATGTGAGCCCAGCAGGTGCTTTGTGGTGAGCACCATCAGCTCTTAGGCACACTTGGCAAGGCAGAGCTTCGCAGTCCTCCCTCAGGGCTGCAGTGCTCCCGCGTCCTCCAGAGATAGGGAGCAAAAATTAGGGAGGAAAAAATACAAGAAGAAAAATAGCTTCACCCTTTGTGCCTAATTGGCCTTTGGCACAAAGAGGAGATGGCTTTTCCAAGCACTGCGTGGGTTTTGCCGGCACTTGGAGCTGCGGGTGCAGCCGGCAGGATGCGGTGCGGGTGAAGGGCGCTGGGCTTGGTGTGCAGTGGGATGGCAGTGTAAGTGTAGAACCATGCTGGGCACTGGCACCATGCAGGGCTTGGGGCTGACCAGTGAAGCCACCTTGGCTCAGTGCTGATGCCTTCCCTCCACCATGGTGGGCAAGCTGGAGGGGGGATTATGTGTGCTGTCGGTGTGGTGGGGGCAGGCAGGACCCCCAATGGCACATGGCACTGCAGGTGTGGGCACAGCACCTCCTGTCCCTGCCTGCAGGTTTTCCTCTGCCATTCGCCGGCTCTGAAATAGTTGCATACAGATAGTTTGAAGCTTCAGTCTCTGATGGGGAGAACACCCAAGCAAAGCAATCCCCCCATCCTTGTGGCTGCAAACCAGCAGCCTCCCAAGGTTTTGGTGCTGGGAGAGACCAGGAGCCATCAGTGGCACCTGGAGCATCCGCCTCGTGCAGCAACGCTGCCAGTAGCTCCTGGTGCCGCTGTCAGCTCCTTGACATCACCATGGCTCAACCCATTGGAGTTGCTGGCTGTAAGTGGAAGTGTGGTTCTGCCCAGCCCGACTCCTGCCTGCAGGAGCTGAGGTGCTCAGGGGGGATTTAGGATCAGTGCAGGCAAAGCAGTTGCCTCAATTAAAGCCCCTAATTCTGTATTTTCCTGTGGAGGAATAGGAAAGCAGAAGGATTTCTCAGCTGCTCGGGAAGCATTAGAGGCTGTGAAGGTGCCTAGGACAGGGGTGGTGCTTGTGGTTGATCATGTCAATCCGCAGCGGTTTTTAGTGCTGGAGGTGCAAACCCTGGGGCGAGCAAGGATGCTCCTCTTGCACCTGCCTGGACTGGCTCGCGCAGGAGTGAGTCTCGCCTGTATGAGATCCTGCCTGGGTGAGCTGTAGCCGGGGCGAGGGTGGCCGGGGCAGGGCTCGGCAGCTTTATGTATTTGGGTTCTTTTCGAGGCTTGCATAAAAATAGAGGAAGGGAGGGACCAGCTGCGACTTTCGGAGGCTGCGGTGCCCGGCTCTACCCTGGCCTCGCGTGCGAGCTCCCCTTCTGCTGCACTTTGCCCTGCCTTGGGGTTTTGGTTCTGTGCTCCTGCCCCAGCCCAGGGTGCGGGAAGCGGATCAGCTCCTCCCTTCGGTGGTGACACTGGAGGGTCCCAGGGGTGTTTCTGGCCACAGAGCAGGAGGTGTTATGTAGCAGGGAAGAGCTTGGTGCTCACATGGGTTAGGATGGGATGGAAGGAGCACAGCACCCAGGCCCTGAGACAGGACATCTTGATGTCCCTGCTGGTGAGGTCCCAGGTGCAGGCAGCTGCCGTCCCTTCCAGGATGAATGCTTAGGCTTTGCACAGGACAGGCAGCAGACATATGTATATTTAATATGGAATTTCATGTATATGTATTAGAAAAATACTTAATTTTCATATATATATATTGCTTTTTTGTGTATATATTTTTTATGGAGTAATATATAAATTGATTTTTATATATATATATTTAAAAGCATATGTATATATTGCTTTACCTATATAGAGAGCTTTATAGAGGGTCTCCCGTGTGCTTCACCCACCCAGGGCTGTAGGTGCCGGGGTAATTGAGTGCCTGAGTGCCATTGCTGTAGCTGGGGCTGGCCTGGCCTCTCTGTAGCTACCAGGTTTCCTGCTCCGGGATGGAGCACGGGTTTCCAGGCCGGAGGCCGGCTGAATCACCGGAGCTGGGGAGCTGAGTAATCCCTGGCGGAAAACCCAGGCGGGGGGAGTAGGATGCTGGTGAGCACCCACCCATCAGGGTGGGATGAGGGGATGATGGCACTAGGGCACAGGCTCATAGTGCTGCCGGGGGCAGCTCTCCAGCACGGGCTGCACTGGAGCCACTCCAGTGTTTGGCGGGAGAATGTGGGGACCTATGGTGTCACTGTGCTGGAGCAACTGGGGGTGACCTGGTGGGTGACAGTCTTCAGGAACCCCCTTTTCTAGGGATGAGAAAATTGATGCCGGTGACCGGAGGAGGAGACGGCTCGATGCTGAGCCCTTTAGGGGGCTCTTCCCCCGCCAGCCCAGTGCTGGCACAGGCAGTGTGGGGAGCGAGGGGTTGGAAGTGTCTGGTGCCAGCCTAAGGGGGAAGAGAGATCGACCACTGCGGCTATGGCAGGGACAGAAACAGAGCAGCAAAGTCCTAGGATTCCTGGAAAAAGTCCAGCACAAGGATGGTTTTGTCCAGCTTGTGAAGACCAGCAGCCCTTGTCAGCACCTGGGGTGCATCTGCTGTGCTCCCCATGGGAAATCATCCCCAGGCCACCTCCTCCTCCCCCATGCACTCCAAAGTGTCCTTCCCGCTGCTGAATTATTTCTATTTCTTTTATTTTTGTGGGTTTTTTCCTGCGTCTGCATCTGCTGTCTTGGACAGAGGGGTTCAGACCTCCCCGGTGCCCCCCAAGTTTTGGGGGTCCTGCTTGGGGACGTGGCATCCCACCATGCGCAAATGCGCAGGCTCCTCCTGGGAAGCAGCCAGCCCTGTGCCGGAACGGGATGGCCCCTGGGAAAAACGCCCTGTGTCTCTGTGGGGTTTTAAAAAAACACGATTGTTTTTACAGCCATTTTCCATCTATTTTGGGTAGGAAGGAAAATGTCAAGGGGAATCTCTTCTGGTTATTACTTTTTGAGTCTTTAGGGTAACTCTGCTTTTAGTGCACCTTTGGAAGTCTTGTTTGATGGCAGGGACCCCACAGGTGCCTACATAGCCACCCCATGAGGGTGTCTGTCCTGCTCGGAAGAGAATCCGTGGGTTTGTCCGGAAGTAAAAACCATCCATAAATCCATGCTCAAGTAATAGCTCCTGTTTGCCGGGCTGGGAAAACTTTCCAGCACATTGGCTGAGGATGGGGCTGGGGGTGCTGGGGATGGCTCCGGAGCCGGTGGCAGATTGAATTCCAGCTTCTCCCCTGTCATAAGGAAAATTTTCCAGCTGTACATCGCTTCCATCCATGCCTGGATATTTGAAGGCGTAAAACAGGATGGTGCTATGCAGCAAGGTGGAAAATTCCCATCTCAGCGATGCGGGGTGAGGTGGACCCCAAAACCTATGGCCGGCTGCTTAAATATATGGTGTTAAATATATGCTGACCAGACATGTATTGCATATATCATGTTAAGTCTGTGCTGGCCGGAAAGCATCTTAAATCGTGGGATGCAGAATATATGTTGGCTAAATATATGTTTCGCCAATGGATTAATGGGGCGTTTTGGAGGCAGGCAGCTGTTAAATTGTTGAAGATTATTTTTAACAGAAAAAGGGGGAAATCAGCCCAAGAGAGAGCTCTCCTCCTATTTTTGACAGGCGCAGCGCTGGGAATGAGGCAGGAAGGGTGCGCGGGGCTGGAGGAAGCCCGGATGAGGGGTCAGCCTATGGTGTGGGCTCTCCATCCTATCCAATGCCTGGCCAGCATGGGGGACTGAAGGATGACGTGAAGCCCCCAAGCGCTGCCTGTCTCCTGCCTCGATTGGGCAGGAGGGTGGAAGTGGCAGCTGGCGCCCTGCCCGGGGATTGTTTTGGGGTTGAATGGACGGCAGCTGGGGTTTTCCGGGGATTGGAAACCCTTCCCCTCTGCTACGCTCAATGGAGGGGCTGGGAAGGGTCCCCCCCTGGGCTGGGCTGTGCTAGGTGGGATTTGCAGGTGCTGGGGCACCCATTGGGCCTGGCAGTGCTGGTGGTGGCGATTCCCTGGGCCCTTTGTTAGGCAAAGATGATGATTTGAAAGGGAAATTGAAGGGGAAGGATACTAACTGCTGCCTCCCTGGCTTCCTACTGGGCTCTGGCAGGGCAGCTGCAGGGTGTTATAAATTCAGGCCTGAATTTCTGCTCACCACAAGCATGTGGGGCGTGCTCCCAGCAGTGAGCAGAGGTGCTGGCTTGAACTGGGGGGGCAGTGGCACAGCTGCCTTCTAGCCAGGAGCTGCAGGGGAAGTTTGAGAGGCAAATGGCCCCGGGGACTCCTGCCCTCCTGGTGACTGTCACGAGGTCCCAGAGGGGTTGTTCCCTCCTGGGCAGGGAGCAAACATCAGGCAGGGCTGGAGATCGGGGGACAACTGGTACCTCACCCCAGGGATGCTTATAAGCAAGGTTCCCCCTCGCTACATGCCTCAGTTTCCCTGTTTGGGCACCGAGCCTGGCGGTACAGGGTTGGTGTTGGAAACCAGAGGTATTTAATGGAAAAAATGAAGGGATAGGCAGAATCCTTCCCCCTGCTGCTCCCAGCTCCAGGCAGGAGTTGCCAGCACCGACCACGGACACTGTCTGGGCTGTGCCGGGTGCCGCGTCAGCACGTTGAGGGTGCTGGTGCATGCCGAGGCTGCTGGAGAGCCCTGGCCGTGCTGAACGCTCACCCTGGGCTGAGCAGAGCCTGTCCTTCAGCAGATGTAGCATGGAAACCATGGGGCGGGTGGTCCTGGCAATCAGTGTAAGGTCTGTGTAGCCTCACTATGGCCCCAGCCTCAGGGGACTCCATGCCCTGAGCCGTGTCCGTGGGGGTACGTGCCCATCACCAGGGCTGCATTTACACTGGTGGCACAGGCAGAAGGCGTTCGCTCCCTGCCGCCATGTCTCAGCTGGCATGACAGGCTCTGTTTGTCCTGGTTAATTTTAGCCTAATCTCGTGTTTTTTATATATATTTATTATTTTTTTTCTAAACTCCTCTGTAATCTCTCCCCCTCTCTGTGGCTGTGCCAGTGCAGCTCTGCCGGGGGCCTCCAGTAAGGGCAGCTCCATGGCTGAGGGCAGCCATGGGACCCACCAAGCGGGATGGGAGAGGACTTGGGAGATTGACTTGGTGTGTGGGGATCCCCTGGGGGTTTGCACCCAGGGGCAGGGACGATGCTGGTCCCTGGCCACAGGGGTCTTGTCCTGCTGGGGGTCCCAGGGTGATGCGAGCCCGGTGCTCGTCCATCTTGGTGGCACTCCCTGCCTGGAGAGAGGACAAGGGACATGTGCTGTCTTTTTCAGCTTCCCCTTTGAGCTTCCCCTTTCTTGCAGCCCGGGTGACTTTGCTCTTTCCTGCTCCCAGCCCGGGGAGGGAGGGCTGGCTTGGGACCTGCACATCGCTTGTGTGGGGGTGACGTCCCCAAGGGGGGCGGCGTGGTGGAGAGGGAGCCTGAGGCACGCTGCCTGTCCCCTCTGAGCCCTGGCCTCCCGTGTTTGGATACCGAGAAGTAAATCCACCCTGAAAGCCATCGGCTTTCCCTGCTGGCAGCCACCTCCGCAGCCAGGCTGGGGACCTGGTAGGCTGGGAAGTGCACACTGAAAAGCAACCCGGGGGTGGCTGATCCTGCCGGGAGCCTCTCGAGCACTGGCGGAGGTGGCAACTTCTTCCTGTGTTCCCTGGAGTGCTCAGCTTTGGGTGCCCAGCCCCCTGCCCGTACCTGGTGGCACCAGCATCCTGTGTTCTGGCTGCTGCTGGCTCCAGCTGTGGGCATGTGGTGAGGCTGACATTCCATTGTCCTCTGGCATAATAGGGATGCAGGATGTGGGATTTGGGATATGGCAGCTAAGCTCAGGCTGTGCCTGGAGCTGGAATGGCAGGTGATGGGGGTTGCAGGGGGTTCCCAAGCTCAGCTGAAGCTGGGGCTGTCAGCTATCTTGGCTGCAGTGTTGTGGCACCACAGGGCAAACAAACTTTGGTGCCATGTTCCTGGCTTAGAGCTGGTGTCATTTCTTCCCTATGGGAGCTATTGCAAAATCCCCCCTAGGCTTCTCTTTTCCTCCCCCTTTCCTGGCTCCGCTGTTCCCAGCGCCCGTCCAAGCCCGTGCTCTGTCCAATGCTGGGAGCTCTCCTCCAGTGGCTGAAGCTGCCACTGCCCTCCATCCCAGGGCTGAGTGGTCCCAGTAATGTGAGGATCCCGGCTTTGGGCAGCACCTCACTGCTCATCCCCCCTTCTTGTTCTCCGCAGGTGCTGGTGAGTCTGGGAAGAGCACCATCGTCAAACAGATGAAGTGAGTGTCCCTGCGCCATCCCTGTGGCTGACACCGCACAGACCCCGGCCACGGGCTCTGAAACTGGTGGCAGCTGAGGACAGTTACCCTGCGCAGCATCAGCGTTGCTGCAGAGCGTGGGTGGGGAGCAGCACCATGGGGTGCCCCATGGAAGGCTGACCTTGCCTGTGTCTCTTCCCTGTCCCAGAATCATCCATGAGGATGGCTACTCTGAGGAGGAGTGCCGGCAGTACAAAGCTGTGGTCTACAGCAACACCATCCAGTCCATCATGGCCATCATCAAGGCGATGGGGAACCTGCAGATTGACTTTGGAGACTCCTCCAGAGCGGTGAGTGTCCTGCTCCCAGTGTGCCTGGCAGGGGTTGGGGTCCCAAAGCTGGATCAGGATTAGGGTGGTCCTGCTCAAGCACTGCTGTTCCCTCGCTGGCTGTGACCTCCTGTCCTTGGTGTTGAGGAAGGGGGCACTCAAAGCATAACCCATATGTGGCTACCCCGGCATGGCCCCTGATGGGTGCAGAGGTGGGGGTCCATTGCTTCCCTTTTGTCTCGTCCCCATCTGGAGCTCGTGCCTTGCCATCTGGGTGGGACATGGTGGGCTCCAGCCAAATCCTTTGGGGCAGAGTGAATTTCGATAACCCTGTGCCAATGCTTTATCCCTGGGGTTTTTTTCCCTGCAGGATGACGCTCGGCAGCTGTTTGCGCTCTCCTGCACCGCTGAGGAGCAGGGCATCATGCCAGAAGACCTGGCCAGCGTGATCCGGAGGCTGTGGGCCGACAACGGGGTCCAGGCTTGTTTTAACCGCTCCCGAGAGTACCAGCTGAATGACTCCGCTGCCTAGTGAGTACCCTGGCTCCTCTCCCCGGGCGCTGCAGGCTGTGGGGCTGCTGTTCCCCATCGCCTCAGGGGCTGGTGCTGCCACTTCCCACCCGGCCCTGGGGCTGAGCCACAGCAGAACTGGGAAGGCGGATGTTTCGAAAGCTGTTTCCTCCTCTGGCAGGGTGCTGCGTCCCCCGGGAGGGGGGCACCAGAGCATCCCCCTCCTGCCACTGCTCTGCACCCACTGCCTTGCTGGGGTTTGCTTTCCCCTGTTGTCCTTGAGATGGCTCCCCCCATGTGAGCAGATCAGGGGGTCCTGACTGTCCTCATGGCCCTTCCTGGGCATGAAGGCAAATAAAAGCTCCAAAGAGGGCACTGGGGACCCTTGTGTGTGAACAGGATAGGAAGGATGCACAAGAGGCTTTTCATCTTAACTGAGTTTATGTGGAAAGACTTGGCATTATGCTAGTGTATTAGCCAGCAAGCTCGAGTTTAGGTGGATAAATTGCCTGCATCTGCTTGGGTTTATCCCTGAAGAGATTTAATAAATATGTTAATCTGCCTAAAATATGATTGCTGGAGCGGGTGGTGTGCCCAAGGCTGCATTCAGCTTACATGGTGTGCTCCTACCCTCTCCACCCAGATCCTTTGTGGTAAAGCAGTGCCAGAGGGAGCTTGTGGTGTGCCAGGAAAACCCCATTTAGGCTGGTCCCGCTGGGGATTAAGCATCCTTGGGATTCACCGCTGCTTGGTCCCCTATGTGCCAGCCCAGTTGTCCCCTCTGGCACTGTTGGGTCCCTTTTCTGCATTGAGGTCACTGGGGGTAAGAGGTAGAGGAAAGGTCCTGGCAAGAGGTGACCCCAGAGAAGCTCCCACCACCTCTTCCCTCCTGCATCTGCGGTTTTCTCTTCCTGCTGCCTGAACCCCACCCACCCTCCCTGGTCCCTGTCCTGCTCAGCGCCATCGTCCCAGAGCCAGCAGTGCCGTGGGTGCTGGTTTGGAGGCAGGGGGTCCTGGCAGTGCCTGGCAGCTCACAGGCACTGTTTGAGTAGATGTATCTGTAAGGTGCCTGCAAGTTGAGTATCACTACAAGTGCATTTACGGCGTGTTTGGCACATGGCAGGGGTTGCACAAGCATGACTTAAGAGCCCCCTCCAGCCCCACAGAGATGCTGGTGCAGTAGTCGATGCCCTGTCAATCCCTATGGGGATGGTGCTGTGCCTGCGGTGCCACTGGCACAGGGCACCGAGGGGATGAGGAGCCCTGTGCCATGCCCAGCACACAGCCTGTCTGTACCCCTGCCTTCTTTGCAGCCGCTTGGGGTAGCCAGAGCTTGGGGTGCCAGGTGGGTGCTCACCGGCACCCTGGGTGGGTGCGTGGTCCGAGCAGCCGCTGGCGCTGCTCGGCCCTGCTGCGGTGTTTCCTGTTTTTTGTCAGCCGGAGGCTGCGTGTGTTTCCGGCTGTTTTCAGGCTGTTCCACACAGCGCCATGCTGGTCCCCCCGCCCTTGCACCCACCGCGGGGTCCCGGGGCACCCGCAGCTCTGGCTTTGATCCGGCACACCGGAGGGTTTCGCCAGAGCTGGCCAGCAGCCGTGCTGCCATTGGAGCCAGGGATCCCTGTGGCTTTTGCGAGCTGTAATCTGCCTTTCAGCAGATTACAGGGCTGCAAATGCCTTTAATTAACACAAGCCTAATTTGCTTAAAGGAGCCTGTTTATAGTAACCCAATTAAACCAACGTGAGCTGGAGAAATTGAAACCTGCCTTGATTCTCCCAGCAACCCTCAGCTGGTCCCAGTGTTGAGGACCAAACCCCACTGCTGGTGACTGGGGTCTGACAGGGCCAGGGCAGGCAGCAGGGCAGGCAGTGCTACCCCGGGGGGCTCGGGATGGATGGCAGCACCCCAGCCACACTGCTCCCTGTCTCTCCTGCCTCCCACTTCCTCCCAGGATGCCGTCCCTTTGTGTTTTGTGACTATAAATGGCCCGGCGCCATCGATTGTTTCCGCGGGCGCTGTGGCTGGTTGCCATAGCGCTGAATACTTTCCTCTTGCCATTTCCCCTGTGCAAACGGCCGGGGAAATGGGGGGAGCCCCCCAGCCCTGGCTGCATCCCTCTGTCACCCCAGCAGCTGGCAGGGCTCTGGGGTGACCCCAGGGTGCCGATAGGGTCTGCTGTACTCAGCGCTGCCCACTCTGAACGGATGATGCCAGGATCTGTGGGAAGGGTGGCTCAGTGTGGGAATGTTCCATGGGATTTGGGTGGGTCGTGACCCATGATCTAGCTTCCACAGTGCCTTTCCGCTCCCTCCCCAGCTACCTGAACGACCTGGAGAGGATAGCCCGTGTTGACTACATCCCCACACAGCAGGATGTGCTGCGCACCAGGGTGAAGACCACCGGCATCGTAGAGACCCACTTCACCTTCAAGGACCTGCACTTCAAGTATGTCTGACCCTTTCCCTTTTGCCTTTCCAAGGCAAGAAATCCCTTCCTCCCTGTGCTGGGTTGGATCCTGCTTGCACTGACTCCCCCCGGGTTTGCTCATGGCAAGAGCTGCAGCCTTGGAGTGAGCGGAAACTGCTGAAATAGCTGGAGCAGCCTCAAAAATACCTCAGCCAGGGGCCGGATCCGGCCTTGGGCAGGAGGGGAAGTGGGAAGGAATCCTCTGTGTGCCTGATGCTGATTCTGCTGTGGGAAGGGCTCTGGGCATGAGCCGGGGGTCTCTGCGTTGGGCACTGACCCTGCTGCCTGCTGGCATACTGGGTTGCTTTCTACTGAAAACCCATGGGAAATAGCCAGGGCTCCAGTTTCCGAGGCAAAGAGCTGGCACTGTGCACATTCCAGGGAATTTAGTTCCTTGGCAATGGGGCTGCTGGCAGGAAGATCTGCGGGGGTCCTCTTTGGGTGTGGGGGGCAGCGGGGACCCCTCTGCCGCCCTGGTGGGATGGAGGCACTTGGCTGTGCATCGACAGGGCAGTGCTTTGGAGGTGGTGGAGAGGATGGTCCAGGGGAATGTGGCGTATCCCGGTGAGGGCACAGCAGTGAGGAAGCCTTGCAGGCAGCTGGCAGTGGACATAGTGCTGCTGGTGGTGGGCTTTTCTCTCTGGATGCAGAGCATCCTCTGCTGCCTGCAGCAGGAGAGGCTCACGGTGCGCTGGGATCATCCCCTGAATCCTTGCGCTTCTTGTGATCCTGCTGAGCCTGCAGCCTCTTGGCCAAGCACCGCAGCTCCACTTGGTTCAAGATCTACAGCAAAACCCCACAGCACCCGCTCCAGAGCATCTACTGGAGCAGTGACACCCCTGAGAAAGGTGGCCTAATTCTGCTCTGGCTTATAGTGGGGATTTGGTCCCAGACACCCTGCTGTCCCTGGGATGGGTGGTGGGTGCTGAGCAGATCCGCAGCACCACCAAAGTCCCTGGGGCAGAGGCACCATTCTCTGCCTGCCCCAGTGCCACTCCTGCTCCAGGAAGCTGGGGAAACTGAGGCAGGGTGCGGGTGAGAGCAGTGCAGGAGCTGCTGCCCATCACCACTACCACCTCCCTGCCCTAGGATGTTCGATGTGGGGGGCCAGCGCTCAGAACGGAAGAAGTGGATCCACTGTTTTGAGGGCGTGACAGCCATCATTTTCTGTGTGGCCCTGAGTGCCTATGACCTGGTGCTGGCTGAAGACGAGGAGATGGTGAGTCGGGGCAGGTGGAGTGGGTACTGTGAGCCATCCCATCCTCTGGGGCGGGGGAAGCACCCCCTCCTCAGGTGGCCACCAGTGCTCTGGCCAGTGTGGCCCGAGTCTTGCAGGGCCATCAGCATTCCCTGCCTGGGCTGGCCGGAGTGTGGAGAGGTGGCAGGTTGGTCAGCAGTAGGGTGGGCGCTGCTTGGCCTTTCCTGCCCTGCTCAGGCTGCTGTTTTCCCTGCCAGAACCGGATGCACGAGAGCATGAAGCTGTTTGACAGCATCTGCAACAACAAGTGGTTCACAGACACATCCATCATCCTCTTCCTCAACAAGAAGGACCTCTTCGAGGAGAAGATCGTGCACAGCCCCCTCACCATCTGCTTCCCCGAGTACACAGGTACCACCAGGACCCTTGGTGCTCCCCCAGAGGGTATCTTGGCAGTAAGACAAGGTGGTGCAGGAGGACTGGTCAGTGCGTTGCCCGGGCTGTGTAGCAGGCAGTGCTGGGGATGGATATGGTGGCTTTCATGTGTCTGCGAAGCGGTGTGTTATGGCAGTGGTGGAGTGCAGGGGTGTTTGGGGTGCCCCAGGGTATGGGCACATGGCACAAGGGGAAGCAGCCCTGGGGGGTTTAGCTGAGGCTCACTGTGCCTGGGAGCATCAGTTCAGCATCGGAGCAGTGGCTGAGGTGGTGTGGGGAGCTACGCCAAGCCCAAACCGCTTGGGTGCTGGTGGCAGGGGGGATGTCCCGGTGGGGCTGTGGGGCAAACCAGTGTGCGCTCCTCCCCAGGGGCCAACAAGTATGATGAGGCCGCCAGCTACATCCAGAGCAAGTTCGAGGACCTGAACAAGCGGAAGGACACCAAGGAGATCTACACCCACTTCACTTGTGCCACCGACACCAAGAACGTGCAGTTTGTCTTTGATGCCGTCACTGACGTCATCATCAAAAACAACCTGAAGGACTGCGGGCTCTTCTGAGCGCCGCTGCTGCCCAGGTGCGTGCTGGTCCCGCTAGGGCCAATTGGGGTGGCCACAGAGCATCCTGTCCTGCTGTGTCACTAGCTGGGGATGCCCATGCCCCCCAGCCCGTGCACTCAGCCCCTGCTTTCTCCTAGGACCCCTGGGCCCGCCGGTGAAGGAAGGACCATGCCATCCCCCACTCCTGCTTCTCTTCGGATTCATCCCTCTGCCCCCACCGCATAAAGAGACTTTTGGGTGCCAGTGGAGCGGCAGGGCCTGTGTCCCCCCTGCTGCCTGCGTTTGTCCCCCACCACCCTCCTCCTCGTCGCCGGCGTCACCCTTCCCAGGGAAAACGAGGTTTTAATCTTGGTTTTTAAGCCCTGAACCTTTCCACCCCTCTGTCCATGCCCTCCATGCCCCCTGTTGATGTGCTCCGAGCCGTGGCTCTCTCTCTGTTTACATTGCAAGTGTTGCTGGCATGGGGAGGGGACACGGGGGTCCCCTCACGGATGCCCACCCTGCCAAAAACACGACGATGACATTCCTTTGAGTAGACCAGAAAAGAAAGGCAACCCCCCCCCCCCCAACCCTCCCAAACCCATGCGAATAAACCACACCACAGCGGCTGGGGCCAGGTTGCTTTTTAAAGAAACCTTTGTACCAAACTATTTAAAAGCGTCGAGTGCTACGTGGTGGCAGCGTCCTCCACGGCCAGCCCACCCCCAACCGTGTGCCTTGGGGGGGGTCCCCCACCTCGCTGCCCCCCAACACTGCCTGAGGGGGCGGAAAGGGGGTGCTGCCGCTGCCTGTATCTGCCCCCCCCCCCACTTCTTTCTAAGCCTAGTTTTGTAGGGCTAGCTGTTGCGTTGGGCAAGAAGAGCCTGCTGTACAGTGGCCCCCGCTGTGTCCCCCCCCCAGCCCGGGGGGGCACTCTCAGCCGGTGCCTGCGGCCTCGCTTTTCCCACGGGATGTTTTACCGAATTGTTCACATGGTTTGAAATAATAAAATGTAGAAAGGAAAAAAAAAAGAGAGAGAGAAAATGTATGTAGCGATGCCCCCGACCTGTGCCCGAGGGTAGGGAGGGGGCTGGGGGGGCCCCGGACTGGAAGGGGGGCATGGGGTGGGCTGGCATCACCCCAGGGCTCAGCAGCATCCCCTGGGTGTGGGGGATGAGGGCAGCAGTGGGACCCTTGGGAGAGAGCTGGGACGTTGCCAGGGCTCTGGGCTGATGGGGGGCCATGATCACTCCCTGCCCCTGCAGCAGGGAGATGGTGGTGTTCCGGGGGCTCCAGTACCATATCTTAGGGGCACCCTGTGACCTCAAGGGGGATCTAATGTCCACTGCACCCAGCATTCCATAGGGACAGCCAGGTCCACCGGACATCCATGAACAAAGAGTAGCCCCCAGATCCAAGGGGTTTCTGGAGACCCTCAGCTCCAGGGGGCATCCAGGACCCCCAGCACCTTGCAGCACCCAAGGGACCCACCCAGTACCTCCTAGCTCCAAAGGGTACCCAGGGATGCCCAGCACCCAAAGGATCTCTGGGCTCCCTTTAGCTCCAAGGGGTACCAGGGACCCCCAATAGCACCCCAAGGGACCCTCTGAACCTCTCAGCTTCAAGGGGTTCCCGGAGCCCCTCCAGCACTCCCCAGCTCCAAAGAGAACCCAGGGACCCCACAGGACCCCCAGCACCCCTGGGGGCACTGGCTCCAGGGTGCACTTAGGGACCCTCATCACCCAAGGGGCCCCCAGTACTCCCCAACTCCATGGGATGCCTAGGGACCCTCAGCACTTAAGAGATCCCCAATACCCCCCAACTCCATGGGGTAGCCAGAGACGCACAGCACCCAGCATCACTGCGTGCCCTGCATCGGTGGCTGGTGGGAGGACTGGCAAAGAGGGGGAGCGGGGCTGTGCCCCCCCCCCCCCCAGTGGTGTCTCTGGGGCTGAGCCGGTCAAATCCCAGGGTTTGGGGCAAGTGGAGGTGGGGTGGGGACAGCAGTGGGGCTGGACCCCAGGGGAATGGGGAGGCCGGGGCTGGGGAGTGGGTGCTGGACCTGGGGCTCAGAAGAGCCCGCAGTCCTTGAGGTTCTCCTTGATGATGATGTCGGTGACGGCATCGAAGACGAACTTGACGTTCTCGGTATCAGTGGCGCAGGTCATGTGGGAGTAGATCTCCTTCACATCCCGCCGCATGTTCAGCTCCAGGAACTGCAGCTTGATGTAGTTGCCCGCGTCCTCGTAAGTGTTGGGACCTGATGGCGCAGCAGTGAGCTGGGTCCCCTCCCCATCGAGCGTCACCCAGCACTGCCCCCGGCTGACCAAACCGTGCTTGGCTCATGAGCACGGGTAGTGCAGCATCGTTGCATGGGGTGCTGAGGACACCTGGTGGGTGTCTGCTGCAGGGTGCTGGCACCTAACCACCCACCACCCACTTGCACCGAGCGGCACAGCCGCTGGCACACTCACCGTCATAGTCGGGGAAGCAGATGCTGAGATGGGCCTTCTTGATCTTCTCCAGGAAGACGTCCTTCTTGTTGAGGAAGAGGACGATGGAGGTGGTGGCAAAGTAGCGGTGATTACAGATACTATTGAAGAGGTGCAGGCTCTCGTGCATGCGGTTCTGCGGAGGGACACAGCCCCATGGTGACTCCCATGTCATGATAGGGACAAAGCAGAGGGGAGCGTGGGGTGGTGAGCCTTCCTTACCACTTCGTCGTCCTCCACCAGGACCATGTCGTAGGCGCTGAGGGCCGCGATGAAGATGATGCAGGTCACCCCCTCGAAGCAGTGGATCCACTTCTTACGCTCCGAGCGCTGGCCCCCCACATCAAACATCCTGGGCAGGACAAGGATGGGTTCAGCACCGCCCCGCTGACACCCCCTGACACCAGCCATCGCTGGGGGCTTGGCCCCACCTGAAGTTGAGATCTTTGAAAGAGAACTGGGTCTCGATGATGCCGGTGGTCTTGACACGGGAGCGCAGCACATCCTGCTCCGTGGGGACATAGCCGGGGGTCACCAGGCGCTCCAGGTCTGACAGGTAGCTGGTGGGGCACACGTTGGGCATGAGACATGGGTCAGTACCCCCAGACCCCTCCCCAGATTCTTCCACCCCACGTACTAGCCGGCTGAGTCATTGAGCTGGTACTCGGAGGCACGGTCAAAGCAGGCTTGGATGCCTGCATCCTTCCAGAGCCGCCCAATGATGTCTGACATCTCCTTGGGCATGGTGCCCTCCTCAATGGTGTCCGAGAGGTGCAGCAGCTTGCGGGCATCATCCTACCAGAGACGGGGGCTCAGTGGGGCTGGGGGCCCAGGGGGACCCTATTGCCCAGCCTGGGGTGCTCCTCACCTGGCGAGCTGTGTCCCCGTACTGGATGTTGAGGGTGGACATGGCCCTCACGATGGCCAGCATGGACTGCAGTGTGTTGCTGTAGATGATGGCAATGAACTCCAGGCATTCCTCCAGTGAGTAACCATCCTGGTGGATAATCCTGGCCGGGGAGGAAGGCATGGGGCTGAGCTAGATGCCCATGGGTGCAGGATGGGGCTGGTGCCATCGGTCTGAGCCAGGCACTAAGGGGTGGGTGCACTCCATGGCTGTGGCATGGGGCAGAGCTGGGCATGGTGAGCATCAAGTGTCACCCCTTTGGCACTTACTTCATCTGCTTGACAATGGTGCTCTTCCCTGACTCACCTGCACCTGAGAGGACAAAACACAGTTCATGGCAGTCCGGGTGGCACAGACACCCCTGTGCTGGGGCTCCTGGTGCAGGTAGAGCCGGGGACACTGGTGACAGTGCCAGGTCTATGGCTCAGGCAGGGGGATTACAGCAGGCATTAAGGTTGGGCTGAGCTGCTGTAGTTAATGGGATCTGCAGCGGCTCAGCCAGGACTTGCTTGGGGACCCAACAGAGGGTATGGGGACATGGTGGCATCGCAACCCCATCACCCACCACCCCATGACCCAGACCTGTGGCAGTGCAGGGAGATGAGCCCTGGGCTGGGAGGCCAGTGATGGCACCGATGGCCCCAACATGTCCAGGGTATCCAGTCCACAGGCACCACTGGGGCGACTGGGAGGGACCCGCAGTACTGTGGGGCTGCAGGGACAGACACAGCGTGGGGGTATGGGCTGCATGAGGGTGCCTAGGAGGAGGGGGGGATCTGGTGGGGTGGTGTTGGTGCTGGGTGGGGTTGGTGAAGGCTCTTGAGATGGGCTGCTTGGGGGTTCAGGGATCTGGGAGTGGGGGAATACTGAGTGGGCCGGTTGGGTTTGGGAGATGCCTAGAAGAGGGGGATCTTAGGTTGGGCTGATGAGATGGGTTGTTGGGTTTGGGGAGCCTGGCAGGGCGTGTGTGTGCCCACTGCTGAGAGAGCTGCTGAGACGAACTGGTTATGGGGAGCTTGGGAATGGGGGGATGTTAGGGTGGGCTGGTTGGGTTTACAGGTTCCGTGGGGGTGAGGAAACATTAAGGGCTGTTAGGGTGAACTGGTCGGGTTTAGGGGTGCTGGGGGTGTCAGGAAAACACTAGGAGACTATTGGGGGGGCAGTTGGGTTCAGGAGTGCTGGAGCATCAGGGGAAACACTGGGTGAGCTGTTGAGGTGGGTTTAGGGCTGCCTGGGTGGTGAGGGTGCCATTGGGGTGGGCTGATTAGATTTAGGGGTGCTGGGGGAAGTCAGGGAAACATTAGATAGGCTGCTGGGTTTAGGGCTGCTGTTGGGATGGGCTAGTTGGGTTTAGGGGTGTCAGAAGGTGCCGGAGGACAGTTGGGTGGGCTGTTTGGTTTAGGGGGGCTTTTGGGGTGAGCTGGTTGGGTTGAGAGGTGCCAGGAGGTGTCAGAGGACCACTGGGAGGGCTGTGAGGGTGAGGTGCACAAAGGATGGGTATCTCCCCCAGGGTGCTGTCCCCCTCCATACCCAGCAGCAGCAGCTTTACGGTCCTGGCGTCCTTCTCAGCATCCTCCTTGAGCTTCTTCTCCAGCTCCCGGGAGTGCTTCTCCTCGGCGCTGGCCCCGGCGCCCATCGCGGCCCCACGGCCCTGCGGCTCACCCGATCCTTGGAGGTCAGTATCAGGATGGGCAGCGAGCTCCAGCCCCACGCCGTCTCCAGCGCCAGCCTCCCTGTGCCTGCCACCACTGGCCACCAATGTGGGCCAAGGACAGGGCCAAGGTCCCCAGGGGCCACCCGGCTGGTGCTGCTCTCAGCACCCGGGCTTAAAGCAGGTGCCCCCCCCCCCCCGCTTGCCTTCCGCAGATAAAACCCCTTCAATCTGCAGCGGGCTGAGCTCAGCAATCCTGGGTTCCTGGTGTCAGCACTTCCTCCAGCAGGGTCCCAAGGCAGCCAGACCCCTGCTTTGCCCCCACCCTGCGGCTGGGGCAGTGATGTGGCCGCCCTGGGGATGTGGGAGCTCGGGATGGGGTGGGGGGTGATGAGGACTAGCGGTGGGTGGAAAGGTTCCCATTGACCCAGCTCACTCTGGTCCTCCCTAGTGCTGGGCCAGTGCCCACAGCTCCCCACAGTAATCCATCCTAGTGCCCCCAGAGCTCCTTACAAGACGCTCCACCAATGTCCCCAGCCCTCCTGTGTGCATTCCTTAGTGTCCCCATCCACCCACCAGTACACTCCCAGTGCCACCAGACCAGCACAGTGTCATCCTCTGAGTGTCCCCAGGTACAATATCCTCAGGGATGCCCAAACACCCTCCCCAGGGTCTCCAAGTTCCTCCTTGAGTAACGCTGCTCAGCATCTCAAGGAGAAATCACAGTGTTGTCCCAGGGTCCCCAAGCAATCCCAGTCGTGCCCTTCAGTGTCCTCAGGACATACACACATCCCCTAAAGCCTGCCCCATGCCCAGAGGCAGTCCAGTGCCACCCTGTGCTCCCATACCAACCAAGGTGACCACCCTAGTGCCCCTTCCTGCTGCCCTTATGACACCAGTTCCCCCCTCCCATGTCCCCAGCACCCACCATTGCCACTGTGGGCACCCCAGTAAGACTCAGTGTCCCCAGGGACACCCCAATAGTCTCCCAGTGTCCCCAGACCCTGGCAGGACTCCGCCAGTGTCCCCAGTCCAGCCCTGTGCTCTCTTGCGCCGACACCCGCCCCATCCCCGATGCTACCACTGCAGCTGCAGCACCGCAATTGGCCGCCAGAAGGAGGAAGGACGCAGCCCAGCACCTCCCGCCCTGCCCTGCACCCCCCCCCCCTCCCCAGCGCGCCCAGTGCCGCCCCAAGTGCAGCCCTGCGCCCTAGAGCCCGTTACCAGTCCCCCGCTGCATGCTCCCAGCACCACCGAGTACTGACTCCAGGTACCAAATCCTAATGCCTCAGTACTTCTCCTGGTACTACCTCCAATATCGCTCAGAGGAGCCTGGAACCACCCCTATTGCCCCCTGTACCAACCCAAACTTCCCCAGTACAGCCCAGTATCACTCAGTACTACTCCCAGTAGTGTCCCACTGCCCCATTCCCCTACTACCACCAAGTAGTGGCTCCCAGTACCAAATCCTACTGCTCCAGTACTTCCCCAGGGCTCCCAGCACTGACTGAGAGTGCTCCCAGCGCCTTCAGCAGCACCCAGAACTGGCCCAGTGTACCCCTGACACCCAGGTCGTACCACTCAGTACTGTTACCTCCCAGTGCCCCCCCAGCACCCAGTGATCGCAGCTTCCCAATGGTCTCAGTGCTAGCCCCCCTCCTGCCTGGCCCCAGCCCAGTGCTCTGCCCCCCCCACCCCGGCAGGGCTCAGGGCAGTGTTAAGGGATAACAGGCTGGGGGCAGCAGCAGCATCCCGACAGAACACACGAGGCCCCACGTCTGTCTTAAAGCCAGCGTTTATTTGGGGGACACTTGCTCAGCCCTGGCCACCCCTGTGCTTCCCATGCACGCTATTTACAACCCTCCCACCCACCTGGGTGCCCCAAACATCCTCGGGTGCCAGTGCCAAAGCGCCCATGTCTGCTCGAGGTCCTATCCTGGCACAGCCCCTCCTCCTTCCCTTCCCCACACAAAGACCCTGGCTGAGCCCCACCGTGGCCTGGACTCCTGGGTTCTGTCTAACGTGTCCTGTCCCCCCCCACTAAGCCCACAGGAGGAGGACTAGGCCACACACCCTGCCCCACAGCCCCCTTCTTCTAGGCTTGCCTGGTGGACTGCAGCTGCCCCATGGAACGCACTTGCTCCTCAATAACCAGGTAGGGAAACTGAGGCACGAAGCTTCAAGGGTCATGCCCAGCTTTCAGGGGGCAGACCTTGGACCAATGCTCCCTCTCCCCTGCCTCACCCCCCAGGTGGGGTTTGCCCCTCCTTCCCCAGGGCATCACCCGCCCCCACAGCAGCACCTCCAGGCCCTGCATGGGCCATTCCCCAGCTGTGGGGTGACAGTGGCCACAGTGCCCGGTGGTCTCTGCACACCAGGATCCTGGGGCAGGAAGGAAGACAGTGATCGTGGCTGTGGCCACCTGGGGGTCCCTGCTTCTCCTTGGGGCCGAGAGGGGGGTCACATCACCCCAGTGACTATGTACAACCTACAAATAAATACCACCTCCCATGGGAGGGGGGAGCGCATGTGTCTGCGTGTGTGTGTGCATGGATGTATATATATATATATTTATTTATAGATATTTTTAATATTAAAAGGGGGGAAAAATAGACCACTTGTGCTAGCAAAGTCCCTGATGATGGTTTCATGTATGCCCGTAGGTCTCTGGCTGGTGATTCCGGCGGTTTCGAGGCTTCTTCTGGTCCTGCTGCTCCTTGGCTTTGAGGCCAGCCAGTGGCTGTGGTGGGCTGGCAGCCGTGTGCCGCCAGTAGCCCTGGCAGTACTGGTCCAGGAGTCCCATTTCGGGCTGGGTGAGGAGCTGCAGCAGGTCCTGGTAGCGGGGAGTGGGAGCCCCCGGGAGGCCGGGGGGGGTCTCTGCCTGCACCAGCACGGCGTGGACGGCGCGGCTGCTGAGCACGCGGAGCTGCACCTTGGTCACCGTGTGCTTGAAGTTGTTCTCGGTGGCGGTGCAGGAGTAGAGGCCGCTGTCGGCGAGCTGGAGGGCACGCAGCAGCAAGCCCTGCTCCGTTCGCAGCACCCGGCCCTCCACCCGCAGCTGGGGGGACAGGAGGCACGTCTCAGGGGGATGGAGCCCAGCAACGCCCAGGCACCCCCCAACACCATGTCCTGCCCTACCTCTTTTCGCCGGTCGCTGTTGTCCTTCTGCAGCAGCCACTTGACGCTGGCCTGTGGCGAGCGGGGCTGGCACTCCAGGAAAGCGGTGCTGCCCTCCACCCCGTACTGCACGGCCTCCACTGCGTTCTTGTTAGCTGCAGGGGTGTGCCATGGGCAGAGGGTTATGTGCCTCTGCACCCCTGCCCTGCCGCCCTCCTCCTGACCAAGGACTCTACAAGAAGCTCCTGTCCACTGCCAGCCACAGGTCTGTCTGGTCCACAGCCACCCAGCAAGTGTGCTCCTCCTTGCGTGTAGCCGTGCTTCCACAAAGGTGTACATCCAACTGTCCATCCGTCCATTCATCCATCCATCCATCCATGATCCACCCACCCACCCGTTCAAATCTGCTCATTCTCCTCCCCAAAATACCCACCTATACATCCGTGTTCCATCCATCCCAAATGTATCCATCCACCCACACATTCATCTTCCTCCCCAATGTGTCCATCCATCCATCCATCCATCCCTCCCTTCTCCCTTTACCCATATATCCACCCTCACAATCATCAACCCACCAGGGCATCCATCCATCCACCCATGGATAGATGTCCCCCTCAGGCCACCCATGTCCCCTGCAGCCATTGCCACCTTGTCCTTCCCATGCCCTCAGTATACACACATCTACCCCCACGCTGCGGGCTGCCCCCCAGCCCTCCCTCACCGTTGGAGTTGTAGCCTCGGCACTGGCGGATGGGGTTGCCGTGCCGCACATCCTGCCTCCGGCTGCGCCTGTGAGGAGGTGGGAGGTGAGCAGGAGAGCCTGGGCCAGGGGTCCCTCCTGCCACAGATCCAGGCCCCCCTGTACCTCTTGGAGGAGGCGGAGTACCGGGTGCAGGCGCTGCCGTCCCAGGCGCAGTAGGGGTCCCGGGCCAGGCAACAGTCCGCACAGGCTTCCCCGTACACGTCACAGCGGTGCAGGGCCAGGTGAGTTACACCTACGGCCGAGGACACATACAGTTGTTGCTGTTGGGGGACAGAGAGGACAGGTGAGGTGCTGTCTCATCCCCACCCCACGAGGACACCCCAGAATAAGCTGCAGCCTGCCTGGATACCAGGACTGGCCGAGACACCAGAACCACTCGGCTGCTGCAGTGACACTGGGCAGTGCTACAGCCAGACCTGTGATGGGATCTGCCCAGACCCCTGCCATATGCTGTGACTCACCCTCTTGGAGGAGATGGTCATCGTCTTGATGGGTGCTGGGATCTAGATGGGAGCAGAAATGAAGGAGATAGAGGGGTAACTGCTGGCCCATGTTGCAGCCCCAGGGTGAGTACCCCAGACCCCCTGCAGGCAGGTGGGGCAGGCAGGGGTAAGGAGCCCCAAGGGCCTGGTTGGAAGGGTTGAGGACACTTGGCAGAGGATGCAGGACAGGCCAGCCCTCACCTTGAACACCTCAATTTCCTCCAGCATGAGCTCCTCTGTCTCCATGTCATCCCGAGGGAGCACGATGACCTTCTGCACGGTGCCCCTATCTGCAAGACACCATGATGCCCAGGAGCTCAGTGCCGCCCTTGGACACCTGTGTCCTCCCCAGCTGGAAAGGGGGTCCCTGCTGGGGCTGGGGGGAAGAATGATTCCCCCAAGATGATCCCCATCTCTCTCCTGCCGTAGCGGGCAGCTGTGCCTGGTGTGTAGCTCAGGTCACTGCCTGTGGCTAGGGACTGTCACCATCCAGGGCAAGGTGGGAACAGTAGCTGGGGACAGACTGCAGGGCAGGAAAGGATGAGGATAGATCACAGGGACTCTGGGGTGCATCTTAGAGCAGAGGAAGCACTGTGCTGGATGATGGTGTCCCCAGTACAGGCACTGGAGCTGGGGAAGGACAGGGCTGGATCCTGGTGCCTCTAGGATCGGCAATCAGGCAAAAGACACAAGGTTAGATGATGGTGGGCTTAGTATGGACAAGAGGAAGCACACAGGAATGGGCTCTGAAGTAGGGGGAGGACCAGGCTGGATGGTGGCATCCCTAGGATAGGAGATATCATGCTGGATTGCTGGCTCCGGGGTGGGAACCAGGCACCAGGGGCAGGGGAAGAACCAGGCTGGAGCCTTGAGGAGGGGCAGGGATCTCAGGGTGGGGGTCGGAGCCCCTGACCCGGCTCCAGCATGGTGGAGGGCAACGTGCTCTGGCCAGTCCCGGCGGTGGCCGTGCCCTCCGGGGCCGCGGCGGAGCATGCTGCGTTCCCCGCGGTGCGCGGCGTGGGTACCTGTGCCCAGGAAAAGCACCTCATAGCGCCCGTCTGCCGCGTCCACCTGGTCGACGGCCACGGTGGTGAAGCGGTAGTTGACGTTGGTGCGCACCACCAGCGGCTGCCGGTGTGTGGGGTACACGGCGTGGTACATCAGCGGATGCGCGCGCATGAAGTTGATCACTTCATCAGGGTAGTCCTTGGTTGACTTCATGGATGGGGTGAAGGTCCCCCCAGGGCACTGTGGCACAAACATCACCAGCACTTGGTGAGCCGGTATGCCAATGTGGGTTTGAGAGTCACCTCCCCATGAGTGCCTAGGGGTACTCACGGTGCCTGGCCGGGGGTAGGGCATTTTGCCTGTGTAGGGCATCCACTGGTAGTTGGGTCCCTCCTTGTGTGCAAAGGGCCCGTTGAAGACCATGCGGATGTCGGCCATGGAGTAGACACACACAGCAGAGCCCTTGAAGACTGACCTGGGAGGAAGGACCTATTGTCACCCTCCAGCTCGGTGCTGCCACCACCGCGGCATCACCGGGACATCCCCCTAGCTGAGATCCCTCATCCACTGCTCTGTGCCAGGAGGGTCAGCACTCACCCCGAAGCGGAAAACACAGCATAGATAACAGGGTTCTTGGTGTCCTGTGTCTGCTGGATGAAGACATCCTCTTGGGACAGAAAGATGGTGGTGTCACCATGGGGAAGGTGGGCAGGGACCCCCTTGCACCCAGAGACACCAGGGCAGGGAGGAGAGCAGCTCCCCATGGGAGACTAAGAGGTGCGGGTCATCAAGGGTGCCCCCGAAGTCCACAGGGGTGCAGAAGGCCCCCATCCCCATCCTCGCTCACTCACGGAGCTCATCGAAGTGTGTTTCGATCCCATCGGGTCCTGGCACGGAGCAGACAAGCCGGGCCTTCAGGAAGGTGCTCCACTTGTTCACGAGGCAGCAGTGGCCTCCATCATCGTTCTGGAACAGAGGGACCCCTGTGCTCAGCTCTGCTTCCCCTGCCCGCTCCCCAGCCCACCCACCACTCCACATACCAGGCAGATGCGCCCAATGCGGGAATAGACCCCAGGGCTCAGCGGGGCATCAGCTGACTTCTCTCGGAAGAAGAAGTAGAGCTTGTCATCATTCCTCTCGCTGCTGTCAGGGATGAGCTGAGCTCGGACAAAGGCTGGGTCTGGAATGGTATGGCACAGCATGGCGCTGTCAGCCCAGCAGCAGCCCCCACCCCATGTTGAGCCCCCTCTCCTCCAGCATCATCCCACTTATAGAGAAGCACTGCTGTGGTCACAGGGTGGGAGATGGATCTAGACCAGAGATGGGCTGAGGAACCAAGTCTCTCCAGAGGACATTGATGCTCCAGAAGGGGATCAGAGCATCCCTGAGGTCCATGGGGTGGAAAGCTTCTGCAGCTCTATGAGCAGGGTGGTGGGAACTGGTCTTCCCCCCACAGGGAGGAACCACACAGCCTGGAAGTTTCTCAGGAAGCTTCTCCCTGCCATCCATCAGCCAGTGCCCAGCCTGTGCTGACAGCTCCCCCTCTTCAGGTTACCGCCCCGCCGGCTCCCCGGCCTGGCAGGATCATCCCATCTGTTCTGCTCTGTTTACTCAGCTGCTGCCCCGCAAGCAGGGGTGTTCCAAGGAGGGCAGGATGGACGCTCAGGGTCACCGACTGCAGGCGACATGGTTGACATCTCAGCCCTGCACAAACCCCCGCACGGGCCCTGGCAGAGCCAGCCCCATCTCTCACCAGTTGGCTGCTCCTGCTGCCCAGCAAAGTTCCTGACACATCCATCACTGTCCCATACAGCTATCTCTCTGCTCTTCTGCCCAGGTTTCCATCCACCCATCCACCCATCCATCCATCCATCCATCCATCCATCCACCCACCCACCCATCCATCCGTCCGTCTGTCCGTCCGTCCATCCGCCCGTCCATCCATCCATCCATCCATCCATCCATCCATCCATCCACCCGTCCATCAGCTCTCAATCATCCATTCATCCATCCATCATCTGTCCACTCATCTGTCCATTCATTCACACACCCATCTGCCCCACACCACCACACATTCACCTGCCCATGCTGCCTACTGTCTCTCTCCTGGAAGAAGGATGCAGTATGACACAATGGGTCTCATCTCTAGGGCTGAAGCCGTTGGGTTCCCAGGGAACCTGGGCCAATGACACCCCAACTCACCGTTGAGCCAGCGTGAATTGTACTGGTCTGTCCTCATGGCTGTCTGCTTGCCCATGGTGCGAAAGATGGCTGCATCCGTGCCCATGAAGTCAATGTAGACACCAGCATAGAGCTCTTCATCTGCAGAGAGCAGAGATCAGCCAGAGACCCCCACCCAGTCCCATCCACCCATCTTCTCCCACTGCCCCTGGCTCCAACAAGCCCCAGCCCTGGCTGGTAGTTACCAGGCAACCAAGAACCACTGCCAGTGGCCATCACAGAGAGCTCGGGAGGTGGGCACTGGTCCGTAACCAGGACCCCAGCTCCACCGGGCCAGGTGCCCAAGGACTGGCCATCCCAGGTGCCTGGCCATCCACAGCCGGAGCAGGCAGCAGTGGCAGGGGCAGGTGCCCCACTTCTGAGGGATATTTGGGCAATGCAGGAAGGCAGTGGGAGCAGCTGTCCCATATCACCTACATGTTCCCTGTGTCCTAACACAGGCAGTGCCAGCCCCGGGGGGCTACAAGACTTACTTATTAATGCAGAGACAGTGTCGACTTTGGGGTCATAGGAACACTTCCCCTTGCCCGACTCCAGCTTGTCAGGCTCCAGGTAGAAGATATAATCCTGGAGAAGGAAGCAAACAGAGGAGCCGGTGAGACTGTGACCCCTCTGCTCCCGTGGCACTTTCCAAAGCCCACCAGGAGAGGCAGCCTCCTCCAGGATAGAGCTCAGCAGCGAGGATGGGTGCAGATGGACCACACCAAGAGTCTGCAGGTCTCCGAGAAGCTGAAGCTCCCATAAGCTACACCTCCAACGTTGCTGGGTGCTTCTCCATGCCCTCCACCACTTGGAGACTTGGCTGAGCCGCCAGGCTGAAACAAGACATCCATTCCCCAGGTCCACTTCTCGGCAAACATCTCCCTCCAGTCGTCTCTTCGCTCTGGCTGGTCATGCTACACATCACTGCTTGGCTGGCTCCAGGTCACTCAGCTCCAGCTGCTTTGGTAGGCAGGATTTGACCAGTGGCACAGCTTGGCACAGCTCAGCTGCTGAACCTGATGCGCTCTGCTTGTCAGGATCCGTTTTCCAGTGGGTGCCACTGGGGTGGCATCATGGTCAGATGCTGCACCCACTCCAGGGAACGTGCCCCACGCTGCTAGAGGCCATCTCCCCACTGTTGCCTCTGCCTTCCCCGCAGCCATCCCTGGCACTGCCTCGTGTCCCCAGCCAGGGGAAAGACCCACATTGCTTCCGAAGATGCACGCAAAATCCTTTACTAGTGCCAGTCTTCTGCTGGCGCTGGTTGGGGGCAGTTACCACTCACCCCCCGCATATGAGCACCCAGAGCTGGGATGAAGCAGCAGCAAATCACCCCCCTGGGCACTGGGGGGGACCTCAGGCAACCAAATTGGGCTGGTCCTGTACTCTGGCTTTGAAGCAGGGGTGATGGATGTGGTGTCAGCCACCCTCCATTGAGAGGTAAGCAGCGTCCTGACAGAGCCTTCAGCTCCATGAAGGGCAGGAGAGAGTGGGGAGCTGGAATGCTCACCACGAACATCTCCCACCAGAGGGTTTGTTCATGCCAGCAACCTCAGCCACAGAGCAACCTCAGCTTGGAGCAACCTCAACCACAGAGATGGGCACAGACGTGTTTCTGTTGTCCCCATCGCTGCACTACACCACCTGCACCTCCATCACCATCACCAACACCTCTGCCCAGCACTGCCCCTGCTCTGGAGCTGGGCAAACCCTCACAAGGGACAGCCTGGCTCTTCAGTACAGCCCTGGCCCTGGTTGCACCATCTCACCCTCCCGGTCAGGCAGCCCGCAAGCCATCACGGTGCCAGCACTGCTGTTTGGCTCATGTGCCTTGAAACACATCAGAGCTGTTGGGAAGTAAGAGGCCAGCGGTCCCATGGGAGCCCTGGCCCAGGAAACGTGCCCAGGAGCTTCTCCCTGCGGATGCTGGGGACAGGTCCAGCAGGGCGGGAGGAACCAGGGGAGCTGAGGGAGTTGAAACGTCCATGTGCTTCCCCTGCTGGCACTGGGGAACTCGGCAGCAGGAGCTGCCCACAGCCAGAGAGATGCTCATGCTTCTGCCCAGTACTACTCCCCCTCAGAGTGGAGGGGCCAGGGGACAGAGGGATGGGGAGGGGGGTCCAGGTCCCACGTGCTTCCCAGCCCATGCACTGACCCATGTTAGTCCAGAGGGATGGCTCAGGGGTGACACTGTCAGGGTGGGCTGGGTGTCCCCAGAAGCCAGGGATGACAAAAGCCCCTCCAGATCATGGCAAAATAGCTGCTCAGTGATTTTTATGCAGACCCTACCAAAACACCTCCTGCACATCGCCTTGGCATCGTTCCCTTAACACATCCTGAGCCCTTCGGCTCTGCCAACACATGGTCCCACTTCCAAAGGACACAGCAAGCCCAGAGCCAGGCAAAGCCAGCAGTGGGGCTGAGAGCCAGCATCTCTGACAGTGTCCTCATGGGGACCTGTGCACGTCCTGGGAGGAAGGAGTTAGTGAGGGAAGGAGAGCAGATGCCAGGCTGGTGGCTGGAAGATGCTGTGCTGAGAGGGAAGGAGATGGCAGGGACGCCCATGGCATGGGACCGCCGGCCTTGGGGTCAGAAGCATGCTGGTGGGAAGAAGGAGCCCGCGGCTCCAGCACTGCCCGGGGAGAGGTGGGCACAGCTGCAGCGGGCTCCCAGACCGGTTCCCACCTTGCTCTGCGCTGGTCTCGGGCTGAGGGGGCTGGCGGTGGATCTGCTTTCCCGGCCTCCCGGCTGGCTCGGCGGGAACCCCTGGGGAAAAGGAGCAGGGCAGAGAGTTAGCGCTGGGGGGGGGGGATGCCCCAGAGCAGGGGCAGGTGAAGGGGACCCTAAAACTGGGCGACGTGTGCCTGTGCTGGTGGTTTCCCTGGATGCTGCGGGCTGGGCTGGCCTCCCGCAGGAGCTTCTCCGGGATGGCTCCTGCTCTCTCCCACAGAACTGGAGTGCCTTGGCGCAGGGCAGAGCAGCGAGGTGGCTGCCTGCGGCCATCCAGGTTGGGCTCACACCCGGGGATGCAAAGATGGCACCTGACAGATGGCAGTGCTCTGTGCGGAGGAGCAACACTTCAGTGATGAGCTGTGTGGGAAGCTGCCAGCACCATGGGGTCACTGAAACCACCCGTCCCTGCCACACCACTGCTGGCTCTGATGGAGGCGACAGGCCATGATGTCCTCAACTGCACCAGCACCCTGGTCCTCCTCTAAAGCTGCCACTGCCCACTTTAGTCCCAGTCCAGTCCTTATCTCGTCCCAATCCAGTCCCAGTCTGCAGTGGCCCAAGCAGCAGCCACATCGCTTTGTGCCTATGCCTTGGGGACACCAGGGCAGGTGCCCATCCTCCATGTCCTCCAGGTCCAGCGCCGCGATCCTCCCTTGGCTCGGGCTGGTGGCACCCAGCTCACTCCAACTGCAGGAGAGGAAACAGCCTGGGACCTGCCACCCAGCACAGAGGGGATGGACACCTGGCAGGGCTTGGGGCCCCCCAGGACACTCATGCTGCTACTTGCAGAGACCATCTCCCTTCCAGGTCTGTCCTGAAAGCACTCCTCTGTCCACTGTGCATCCAGCTTGGCTGCATGTGGCTTCAATGCCACCCTCTGCTGCACGCTGTGGTCCTCAGAGCATGGTGACATCCATCCAGGGACATCCCCGCCATGGCCTCATGTTCTGGCACTGCCACTGCCACTGCCATGGTTCTCCCTGTGCAATGCCGGCACTGGTGCGGTGCTGGGCATCCTCCACATACATGATGAGGGGCTCAGCAGCCTGATGGCAGGTGGGAAGCCAAGGAGGCACATGTCCCTTGTCCTGATGGAGATCCAGCAGTGGCTGCAGCCAGCAAGGTGGGAGGGCACATTACATGGAAGCCAGCATCGGAGTCCAGCCAGGGCAGCCCAGTTCCAGCATGGAGAGAAGTCCTCAGTCTGCAGAGATGGCTTGGCCCCTCTCGGCACCACAGCACCATTAGCCACGATCACCCTCCAGCCTGCCATTGCCCCCCAGCCCTCTGCCCCCCAACCCTCCCAACACCAGCCATGCCACCCTCCTGATCCCAGCTGAGCCAGCACGGCCGGGCCAGGCACCAGCGCAGTCCCCCCATCCCTCCCGCCCCTCACCTGGGCTTTGCGCCCACGGTTGACGAAGGCGCAGATGGGGTTGTAGGCGCCGGTGCCGCACACGTAGAGATGGGTCCGGTTCCAGGGCTGGATCAGGCGGATGAAGTTGCCACACTCTCCCTGGGAAGCAAAGGAGGAGGTGACAACCCCAGTGAGGGGCCATGGGTTGGGGTGGGGCTATGGGTTATTGTGGTCATGGGATGGCATGGGTCATGGGATGGCATGTGATGGGACAGCATGGGTCGGGGTTGGCATGGGCCATGAGCTGGCAAACAGGAGGGCTCAACCCTGACTGCAGGAGGAAGCAGCGAGGGCACTCAGGAGATGGCTTTTCCAGGGTAGGACATGAATCCCCCTGCAGCTCTGGCCACCAGGCCTCCCACTGCTGCCAAAAGGGTGCTTGTGATGGCCACTCACATTGCTGTTCTTGCCCGACAGGATGCACTCCTCGATCCTCTGCTGGGACGCGGGCCAGTGGATCTGCAGGGACACCAGCCCAGGGAAGATCAGAGCTCCTGCCTCGCTCCACCTCTTCCCCACCAGCACCAATAATGCCCATCAAACTCTTGTCCTGGCATGTGAAACACCCCCTGGTTGTCCCCCTTCCACCTTCCCCCAGACCTGCTATGGCAGCTTACAATGAGGGGCTCACGGTTGATGTCGTGCAGGTCCAGTGAGAGGACATAGTCCTTGCTGCCCACGTACATGCGGTCATGGTCCTCATCCTTCAGCAGGATGCGGTAGTCGCTGGAGTTGAGGAGGAAGTTGAAGAAGTGTGCCGTGCCCGTCGCCTTCAGCTCTGTGGGGGCAAAGGTGTCAGCACCCCAAGGACCCCAACCTTCTCTGGTGCGTCCGTGCCCAATTCCAAGCTTGGTCCTACCCAGAGGATGTCTTGCGAGAGGAGATGCCACCTTCCAGGCCATGGCGCTCATCTCCCCTTCCATGAGCACCATGATGCTGCCACCTCTGTGCAGAACATGGGACAATGGAGATGGTCATGGCTGGTTGGACAACTAAGAGTGGCCAGAGGAGGGGACAACAGGATCTAGGCTCAGGAGACCCAGCTCCCCACAGCAGGGAGTGGAGCTCCCCACAGAGATGGGTCTGGAGGGGGGGGGCTTCCTGGCATCCCATCCAGGAGCCCACAGCTCCCAAAAGCTCCAGCATTGCCTCCCTCCTGCTCTGTGACTTCATGTCCCAGCCAGGCTGCTCGGATGGGGAGCTGGGACCCCAAGGAGCCATCTCCAAGGGAGGGGACGAGCCTCCCCCCACCCCACACACCCCATCCCCCCTTGGAAGTTATTTTTAGCCCGAGTGTGGGAGCAACGTGAAAGAGGATAATGAGGGTCATGAATATTCACAAGTGCAATGAGGCAGCCAGATGGAAGGCAGAAGTGCTGCAGATGATGTGGGTCCGTGCCAAGGACCACGCAGCAGGGGCCAGGGCATCAGTGAGAGAGGACTCTAAACCCCTGGGACACTATCTGCCCTGAATGCAACCCCTTTGGAGGGGCCACCCATTTGGAGGGGCCACTCCCTTTGGAAGCCACTCAGCCATCAGATGCAGCCTTCATGGGAAGACACCTGCACTGGATGCCACTCTCTTTGGAGACGCCTCTGTCTTTGGAGGTCCCATTCTCTTTAGATGTCACCAACAGCCATCAGATGCCAACTCCATGGGACACCATCTGCCCCAGACACTACCTCCTTTGGAGATGCTACTACCTTCGGAGGTGTCACCCTCTTTTGGTGACACCAACAGCCATCAGATGCCATCCCCATTCATTGGATGTCACATGTACGGGGTTCCATCTGCCCCAGATGACCCCTTTGAAGGTCTCACCCCCTTTGGATGCCATCCCCAGCCATCAGATTCCACTCCACAGCTACACTGGCCCCATGATCATCCTCACTCTGCAGAGATTGTCCCTTCACTGAGGCCCCATCCATGCATATGCCAGGTGCTGGGACTGGGGTCAGAGACCCCACAGGGACCCCCCATCCTGGGAAGAAGCAGAATGGGGTCCTGCAGGTCAGTAGCAAGGAAATCACACCCGCTTCCCCAGCAGGGCCAGGCAGGGCTCCAGCCACCTGCTGCCATTCCCAGCCAGGATGTTAAGCATCTGCAGATCTCCCTGACCCCATGGGGGGTGGCAACACCCCATGGATGTCGCCAGGGTCCCTTCCCATCCTGGGCACAGGGATGGTTGGGGCTGTGCCCTGCACCCCGGCACCGCAGCAGTGCAAGGGACTTCATCACACAGCCCTGGGGACCTCCTGCTTGGCATCCCAGGGGTGGGCTGTGGGGCTGGCAGGGAGGAGCGTCTCCGTGGGAGCCCACACCAAAGGGGCACAGAGGTGCCCAGGCCACCGGTGTCAATGGGAGAACCCTCTCTGTGCCATAGCCACAGCAGTGCTCCCCAGCCCCATGGAGGGACACCCACAGCCTGCTCAGCACCACTCAGCCACGATGGTGAGGTCAGTACGTGTTGGGCACACAGGGTGGAAGCCACCGGAGCAGGCTGTGGGAGACGGCATCACAGGAGGTGAAATCAGCCTCCCCCCAGCCTGGGGGCTGCCTGCCTGCCAGGGCTGGATGCATGGGGAGAGCATGGTGGGCATGCGGAGTGGCTGCGGGCAGGAGGGTGCCCCCCGCCAAGGCAGAGGTGGGGTGGCAAAGGATGGGGAGCTGGGGGTGCTGCCCACCCACAGCACGCTTCTTCCCCTGCCTGTCCCATCTGGGCTCCAGATGCTCCCTGCCTGTCCCAGCATTCCCTGCCTGTGCTGTGGCGCAATGGGTCTGGTTCCTGCCTGTCCCATGGCCTGCAGCTGCAGTGTGTGTGTGTGTGTGTGTGTGTACAGCGAGTAATGTGCGTGCATGTATGTGCCACATGCAGCATGTGCGTGTGAACAGCGAGTAATGTGCATGCATGTGTGTGCCTCATGCACCACGTGTGTATAGTGTAACATGCTATACACGTGTGCGTGTGCACGTACAGTGTGCACTGCATATGTATGTACGCCCCATGCTGCGTGTATGCACACATGTGTCCCACGCAGTGGGTGTGTGCATGCGTGTGCCCCATGCAGCATGTGCCTGTGTACAGCAAGTAATGTGCATGCATGCGTGTGCTCCATGCACCGTGTGTGTATAGTGTGCAACGTGCGTGCATGTGTGTGTCCCCATGCACCACGTGTGTATAGCATAATGTGTATGCATGTGTGTGCATGAACATACAGTGCGCACTACGCGTGTCTATGTGCTCCACACTGCATGTGTGTGCACAGGTGTCCAATGCAGTGGGTGCGTGCATGTGTGTGCATGCGTGTGCTTCATTCAGTGCCCTGGGGACACAGGATGGATTTGTTGGAGCTTTCCCCGCCCCAGGGATGCTGCTGTGGGGCTGGAGGTCACGAGGCAGGAATGGGCCGGGCGGCCCAGGCTGCAGCTGTGGGTGATGCAGCAGAGCTCATCCCCAGCCGAGGGACCCGGTGCTGGACCCATGCACCCAGCCATGGTGCTCGGGGCAGACACAGCCCTGGTGCAGGCACAGTGGGGATGGCGGTTAAACTGGGCAGAAGCCCCCATGCTGGGACGACCCCACATCTGCCATAGCTGCCTGGCCAGGGGACACCATGTCCGAGCTCCCTCGGGATATGCTCTCATCCTCGCTCTCCCAGCCAGGACCCTGGGGCTGAGCCAGGCAGTGCAGGACACTGGTGCCGAGGGTCCCATATGAGTGATGGTCCCGAATATCCCACATCCATCAGGATGGCAGGCCCCAGGACTCAGCAGGGGACAAGACCAGCAGCACAAAAGGGAGCCATTCAGCCCCCCACGGCCCAGTGATCAGAGGGGGCACCCCCAACGTGGGGTGGTGACAGACCCACTGCCCCGTGACGCCCTCTCCAAAGGGGACAGAGGGGGGGGTGAGCCCCCTCCCCAACCTCTGACCTCCCGAACTGACATCCCCTCGCCCTCCTCTCCTAATCCCCCACTGCCACCATGCCCCCAAACCTGCCCCCAGCAACCGCAGCGGGTCCCTGGGGACAGAGCAGGGCAGGGGCCCCGCTGGGGCGATTGAAGCCACCTCGTTAGCCGATGTGCTCTGATGATCTTATTCCCTCCTGCATCCACGCTGCCAGCCCCGGCACCAGCAGAGCTTTCCCGGCTGGCCGGGAGCCTAATCCCGTTTTAATTGCCAGCACCGGAGCCGGGAGCTGCCCAGCATCGCAGCCAGGGTGGCCTCCCTGGGGAGCGTCCCCTCGCAGCGTCCCGCAGAGCCCCCATCGAGCCCCCTTTCCCCAGACTCTCCTCCCCGGCATCGTTTGGTGGCCTCGGGCGTTGAGATTTAACTACCCTGCGCCCTCGAGCGATGCCGGCGGCCAGGAAGCCGGCGATGCTCGGCTTGCGGTGGCAATCAGCACCCCCCGATTACATCCTCTGCAAAGCCACATTGCCCCCGTAATGCCAAATTCGGGAATCCACAGCTCCGGCAGCTGCCCCCACCTCCACCCTTGCTGACCGCCACCACTGTCCCCCAACCGGTTCCTACCCATTGCCCATCGGCACGAGATCTCTAAAGCAAGGGGGAGATACTGGGGGCTTTCGACAAACCGAGCATCCAAGGGGCTGCTTACTCCTCACCCCTGCCCCCAAAACCCCCTGATCTCCTTCCCAACATCACCAGGGCGCCGGCACTAAGATTTAATGCCATAAGGACCGGGGATAGTCACTTCCCCAGGTGCACAATCGTGCACCATCGCTGCACCCCCCAAAACCAATTACAGGCGCTCTCACCTAATTAGTTTCTAATTATGGGCTTGTAGCGCATTCAACATAATTAGCATGTAAATTACATGGCGTGTTTATATTCAATAACCGCTCTCCCCCCCGGCTGGCAGAGGCAGCGCCTTTCGGGAGCCCTTTCTTTGCACAGGGACAAATGAATTCACTCCAAATGCCGATGGATAAGCCCAGCGCTAGTCTCAAGGGAGCCTGGCCAAGCGGGGATAAATCCCAGCTCCATCCCAAAGCATTTCATCCCACAAATTTATAAGCATGCCCCAAATTTGGGGGATGCTCCCCCCTAATTTTTTCCCTGCTTGAAATTTGGGATGCAGTTCCTTGGGCACCTGGTGGAGGGGAGTGAGGGGGAGCAATGCTGGGAGAGGAATGGGGGGCTGGATGAGTCCCCTCGTGTATCTAAAGCATTTGTTGTTATTGGGGTTGATCAAAGAGCTGGGTGGGTCGCCCGATGAAAGCAGAATCGCTTATTTGTTTGAGCGTCACTCCGCTACCCCTTGATGGGTTATTTATGATGTAATTAAGCTAATTACATGTAATAAAGGAGTTTCCGTGGCCCCCAGCCAAGCTCTTTTCCCATTTAACCGATTCACAGGTGGGAGGAAACCAAAGCCGCCTTGCTGGGGCTTGGAAGATGAAATGGCTCCGGCTCTGCTCGCTGCATCCCACCCCAGACCATCTCCAGCCCCCGGGGAGCATCAGCTCCAGCCGGCACTCACGGCAGGTGCCACGGCTGCCCGGATCAAATCCCTCAGGATGAAAGCGGGGCCGGCCGGCTGCACCCCCATTGCTGCCCAGCCTGTTGGGCACGGGCCAAGGGAAAAAAAACCAATAAAAACCATAAAGAAAAAGAAAACCTACGTTTTTTCACCCAAAACCGCTGATTCATCCCGCGGAGCCTGGAGCCTGCCCCAAGCGCTGGGGGGGAATGTGCCCAGCAGCATCATGGGCAGCGGGGACCCTGGCACCACCGGGCATCACTGGACTGCAGTGACCCTGGTCCCCAGTGGGAGCTGGGCCTTGGGATGCTCCAGCAGCAGGAAAACCCCTCGGGAAAGAGCAGAGCTTCGGGAAAAACGCCTGAATCTCCCCAAAACCAAAGAGCTGAGCTGAGGGGTCCCCACCCGCTGCCTTTGGGGCTTTCGTTTCAAATCTTGTTGACATTATTTCTGTCTGCAGCCCCCAAGCACCAGACAAAAGGTGCCGGGCAGGAACGCAGCTGCTTTTGCAGGCCATTTGCTTCGTGCCAAAAAGGTAGCGGGAAAGAGCAGAAGCCGGGCTGCTCTGGGCAGAGGCTGACAGCACTGGAGCTGGGACTGGGGGATGACACATACCAGGACCCCAGGAAAGGCCACGCTGGCTGCGCTGCTCCAGAAGGAGCGGTGTTAAAGTGAGGGCTAATGAGCTTATTAGATATTGGCTGGGGGGGGGGTGGCTGTAATCACATGGGTTTTTTTTGGGTGTGGGGTTAAGGAGCTTATGGAGGTTTGCAGCCTCCATAATGCATGGAGGGGCTTAACCCCAGCAGCTGCCGGTCCCAGCACAGTGGGGGCTGCTGCAGCCCCCCATCATCCCCGCTGAAGAAATCCTCTTAAGGGTCACAGAGCTCAGGTCCACGTCCCCATTCCCCAAGGCACAGGATAGGACTGCAGCATACCCCCCACCTTTGAGGGGTCTGAGGAGCAGCATAGGGGTTTGGTGCACCCCGAACCCATGCCAGGATGGGGACTGACGGCACCAGCCTCCCCGGCACATCCCGGGACCTGGCCGTCCCCATGCCCTTGGCCCTGCCCGTGCCCCCCCGGGGTCCCCCCATGTTTATCCCAGCCCGCTGTCACCAAGCAGTGCCCACAGCTGCAGCAGCTTAGGAGGGCGCCAGGACGGCCCCGGGGACACAGCCCCTTGCCAGGCTCCCCTCCAGCCATCTGCCACCCCCCAGCCCGGATCAAGCGTGCCGATGGCCCCTGGCCATCAGCAGGACGGGAGGGGAAACTGAGGCATGAGGCATCCAGGAGCGAGGTCAGGCAGGGGGCTGGCAGCAGAGCCCACAGGAGACTCCACCGCTTGATTTATCCTTTTTAAAGTGATATTTTCCCCCTGCAGGAACTGCCCTGCCTTTCACCCGGCCCCTCCTGGCCAGGGCTGCCCCATGGCTGGAACTCTGCCATCACTTTTCCGAGAGGTACTGGCATGGCTGCTGCCCCTTTGAAGCCCCATGGAGAGCCCTGACCTCGAGTGCTTCCCGCGATGATGCGGGGCGAGAGCCCACCCTTCCTTCCCGCATGCTTTTCCCACGCCGGACGGGCAGCAGGACACAGAGGGATGAATCACCATCATCATCATCATCACCTCCTGCATCCTCGTGAGGAAAGCATCAAGTTCTCTGGTGCCCGAGCCCCTGGCCCAGAGGATGGCTTGGAGGAGAGGGGGCCACAGGATGTGTATGGGAGAAGGGGGGGAATTGTTAGCAAGGAGATGATTAAAAATATCCACCCTATTTCTGGCCAGCACTGGGCTGGGATCTGGGAAGAGCTGTTGGCAATAGGGAGCTGTGCCGGAGCCGCTCCCAGCACTGTTCTTTCCGTGCCGGTCACCTTCCTCCCGCCAGCACGCGGACAGGAAAGCCTTGAGAAGGAGGACAGATGGACAGGGACCATAGGGGTTACGGGATGGGCGCAAGGACCGGGGGATGACCCTGCAGCAGGGCGAGCGAGCTTGGCTCCTGCTCCTTTCCTATGGCTTCCTTATTTTATACATTATGTCTTTCAGAGCACTCGGAGACGCTGGGGCTCCGCGGAGGATGACGCAGGCCCCGGGGAGCTGCGACAAACCTCTGGCGCGCGATAACAAGCAAAGGCAAACAAACCCAGAGACGCTCCCGGGGCTGGCAGGGCTCCAGGCAGCACGGGGGGGGGGGGGGGACAGGCACGGAGACACACAGATCCTTCCCAGCACCCCACCAGGTACCAGCACGAGGCCACAGCCACCCCATTGCACGGTGATGCTCCAACCTTCAGCATGAAAGATGCTGATGGTGGGGCCCTGCACCCCAATCCCAGTGGCATCCCTCCAGCCCACACCAATGGCCATGTCCCGGCCAGCAGATCCCTGCCCAGCTCACCACACCAGTGTCCCACGGCCCAGCTCCCATCACATCCAGCCCCACTGCCTTCAGCTGCCCCGGGGGGGGGGGTTGGGGACATGGATTTAGGTACTGGACTAGGCTACCCACACAAGAGAAGGGACCAACTGGGAAGTGAAGCCCATTGCTTCGAGGAGGCTCTGGGCAATTATCAGCTGAGGGAATCTGCTCCCCAGCAGCTCAACATGCAGCTCACAGATAGCCCTCGAGGAAGACTCGGGGCTCATTCTCTGCCACCACACTACAAGAGCATGGGCAAGGAGGGGGTGAGCACATCCCTTCCCAATCCCAGTGTGCTGTTTTCTCCACATGCCAGTGCAAACCAGCCCTTCACCCACTGCAAATCCCTCTCTGGGCAGAGAGGGGAAGGGGGACCCTGCCAGACCACCCCAGGTGGAAAGAAGGACCGGAGCTCCCGACACAGGCGCTTGGTCCCCTGCGCACAGCCAGTGACCTCTGCTCCACCCAGCCAGGGACAAAACACCAATCCCAAAGCAGCCCTCACCCACAGCACAACAGGCCCAGCTATGCTTATCCAGAATTAATCCCACTCCCGGGCATGCCGGCGGCTGTGGGACGGTGACAGGCATTAACACACACCTCGCCGGGGCAGCAGGCGCTGGGTCCAGCCAGGGCTTCACCAGAGCCTCCCCTCACTGTGGCCATGAGGAAGACATTTGGAGCCGGGACATGGGATGCATCCCTGGGTAGGAAACGGCAGTGGCCAAAGTGCCCCAGCAGCCCCCAAAACCCCACCGAAACCGCCTTTTGAAGAGGCAAAGCAGCGCCTGCTGCACAGGGGAGGAACTGCTCACACCTTTCCAGCCCAGACTTGTCCCCAGCCTCTTCATACCAGCCATTTTTCCTGCCGAGACCAGCCTTCATACCGGCATCTCAGCCTGCCTGTGCTGCGTTGCCATCAGTCCCCCCAGCACCTCCTGCCGGGCTCTGCTGGACCAGAGCTGCTGTGCTCACCATCAGCTCCGTCACTGCATCCTGGGCTCATGGATTCAGTACCTGACCAGGGGCAAAGGCACTGTGCGATGGAGGCAGCACCAGCTCTCCTTGGCAGCTCACGTCCCCCAGGTCCCCAAGGGGAGGCAGACAGGAGGCTCCACATGCCTGTCACCCTCCTGACACATGTCCCTGGGCTGGGATGCATGGAAGCGCGGCCCTGGCCCTGGCCACACTGTGCTGGCAGAGCCAGTTTTTGCTCTGCTACTCGAGGTTTGCAATCTGCCTCATCGCCCCCCCTCCCACCCCTCTCAGCATCCTCGACACAGGAACTCAGAACAAACCCCTCTGCCAACATGCACCCTAAAGCTGAACTGGGGGGGTCCCCCTGAGCTCCCAGCGTGGGCCAGGTGGGTCAGGCAGCCCTGGTACCAAAGAGTTAAGCCCCTTTTCCCCCTGCTCCAGCACCCTCCCCTCCTGCCTCTTGCAGGCTGCCTGCCAGCTCCCAGGCATTAATACCAGCTGGGGGGGTGGTCGGTGGCGTCAAGCTAGTGTCTGGACTAGGGGTGTAGCTGGGGGGCTCCCTGCACCTCTGCACCCGGCTTTGACAGACAGAGGGAGCCACCCATCTGCAAGGGGAAGCATACTGGGGGAACTGGTTTGGCTGCTAGCCCTACAGACTAGGGTGGGGGGCAGACTGGGAGCGCAGCACATGGAGATTGATGTGGGTGCAGCCTGCTGATTGCCCCGCCAAGACAAGAAGGAGCAACTTGGACTGGGGTGCCCCTGGTCTTCTCCAGGTTCTTGGGGTCCCTCCCTGCCCCGGACTCACACCGCCAGGCTCTTACCTTTGAAGGACAGCTGGACCCTGGGGGTGGCGAAGCCGAAGCCGTGATCCTTGGCATGGGCAGCCCGCCAGCCCAGAGTCAGCAGGGTGGCCCAGAGGAGGACACCGACCACGGGCATGGTGGGCATATGCTTGAGCGCCAGGGTCGAAGGGAGTCCAGGGGGGGCCGAGCCTGCCAAAGAGTGCACAGGGAGGAGGGATGTCAGTGTGCTGCACTCACCACCACCACCCCCCTGGGGGAGGATGAGCCCCACATCTCCCCCTTGCGCTCGCCAGCACACAGCACCCTCCAGCGGGGGATGAAGCCAGCCCAGAGGGTCTCAGCCGAATTCTGCTCTCATGCTGGGGGGCAGGAATAGGGGCTGCTCAGCCTCACCTCCGCGGGTGCCAAGCCAAGTGTGCAGGGCGAGGCGAAGGCGGTGCTGGAGGCTGCAGCACACTCCTCCAGATGAGCCGGCAAGCCTTGCCCAGGTGAGAAGCATCATCCTCACCCCCCCCCCAGCCTGCAGCATGGCCCCCCCCCCACCGCCACGCTGGCTCCCCCCAGCCCAGCACCCAGAGGGGTCTCATTCCCAGCCCTCTTCTCCCCACCTCTGCCCCCAGCCCCCAGCAAAGCCACAGCAAGCAGAGCCGGGATCAAATCTTTCCAACATGAAGGAAATCTGGACTTCATTATTCAAGAACGTACCAAAAAAAAAAAACCCACGATTTTTTTTTTTCCCTTCATAAATAAAAGAGGAAGAAAAAGGAGAAAAAAAAAAGAGCCCTGCCTGTGTGCCAGGCAGCTGGACTCCCTGGGGCTCCGGCACTGAGTGGAGTCCGCCAAGCTGCCTCCAGCAAGCCACACACGCACCCCAGCACAGCACCCCAGCACAGCACAGAGCCCCCGGCATGCCCACCAAGGGACGGACCCCTCAGGCCCTGTTCCCTCTCCCAAGGCAGCACCCTTGGGGTGGGGAGCTCCAGGGGGCTCACGGCAGGATTTGGGAGGAGGCCTGCGGTGGGAAGCCCCTCACATCCCCAGGGAGCTGCACGTCAGGGTGGGATGCACTATGCCGCGGTACCCAGGTGGGCTTGAGCATCCAAGGAACGCCAGCCTCTGTGCTGGGGGGTCCCCACCATGGGGACATGCCCTCCACGGCTCTGCCAGCTGCCACAGCACTGCCCCATGGGGCACAGGAACACAGGAAGGTACCAGCTGGATGGCCAGGACCCCTTTGGGGCACACAGGAGAGGAATGCTGAGCTGCAAAGGGGGCAGCCCTGCACATCGGGGCTCTGCCCGCAGCCCATCCGGGTGGTCTGGCTGGCCCCTTCCGGGGTGCCCAGCACACACCACACTGCCCCCAGCCCTGAGCGGGACAAGGGCAGCAGCACTGCTATGGGCATGTGGGCCCCTCCAGTGATGCACTTCCTCGAGTGGTGGGGCAAGCCCCCGTGCACAGCGGCATCACCATTCATGGGGGCTCAGTATCTTATTTCTCACTCTTGCCTTCGGAGTCAGGAAATATTTCGATTTGCTCTATTCCCCCCCCCAAGCACACCCAGCTCTTCTCCATTGTACTGGCATTCGGCCTCCTTCCAGGCTGCCCCCCCTTCTCCCACCCATTCCCAGGCTCTGCCCTTCCCATCAGTGCCGGGCCGGGACAGCCAGAGCCCCCAATTCCTCCAGCCACCCAAAGCTCCAGTTGGTTGCAGTTAAATAACCCCCCCTCTCCAACCAAACCTCCCCCCTTCTCCCCGGCAGCTTTAGGAAATAATTCTGGCAAATCCCACTATTGCATTTGGATGGAGCGGCATACGCGTCAGAGACAGGGAGCGAGATGGCAAACAAAGGAAAAGAGGGAGAGGAGGGGAGCGCAGCGAGCGCAGGGCGAGGAGGGGGGAAAGGGCCGGCGGCGAGCGGGGGCACCCAAGCCCGGCCGGGAACGGCAAATTCCAAGGAAGCAAGAAAGGGAAATGGCCCATTGGAGTGCACCTTGGCCAGGAAATCTCTATTTCCAGGGTCATCTGCGCTCCAGGGAAACCGGGAACTCCAGGGGGGAAAGCGGCCACGTTCCTCTCCCCCAGCACCCGTGCTGGCTGGGGCTGGGGTGTTTTCTTCAGCAATTAAAGTTTGGCCATCGCTGGTGCTGCCGAAGGATGATCAAAATCCCGCTCGGCTTTATTCCCCCCTCCCCAGGCCGGTCAACCGAGCGCCGCCGAGCCGAAGCAATTAGGGAAAGGTTTCCTTGGCTGGAAAGGGGACGCCTTTTTGGGGCCGAGACCCCGGGCTGAGGGGGGAATTCGGGGGGCTCGGATGTCGGGCTGCCCGCACGCCCGGTCCCGGCGGCCTCAGGAGCCAGCCTAGGGAGCAGGAAACGTTTCGGGAGAGAAAAGGAACACAAGGACACAGGCAGGATGGGCAGCGGGAGGGGAGCCTGCCCCTCCTCTCGGCCACGGCGCCCGAACGCGCGATGCCACCGGCCGGAAGGGGGGAAAAATAATCAGCAATAAAACGAAATCAGGACGCTGCCCGCGCAGCTCGGCCCCGCGCTCCCGGGAAATAACTTTGCACAACTTTACGCCGCCGGCCCTCGGTCACGCCTGTCCCGGCCCCAGGAGAGCCCCCGGTCCCCCGCGCTCTTCCCGCCCCATTCCCCGGCCCCGGAGGCGATTGGGGTCCCAGCGGGCGGCCCCCAGCTGCGTGCCCCGCGGTGCTGGGGGGGCTCATGCGTGCGTCCCCTCCCCAGCACCGCTTCCTCGGGCGCCCACCCGCCGCCGAGCCCTGCCGCAGCCCGCCCTGCCCCAGCAGTGCCCCGCCAGCCTCCGTTCCCTGCGCGCTCCGTGCCGCCCGGGCATAAACCCCCACCACCGAAGCGGGGCGCGCCTGCCCAGTCCAACAGCCCCCAGAGTAGGGGGTCACCGTAGCGGCTGCTACCACCCCGCTGCTGCCGCCCGCGGAGCTGCAGGGGGGGTGCGCTGCGAAGCACCTGGTGTCGCCATCAGCTCAGGTCAGCGCTCCCATCGCCGGACCGCAGCCACCAACCTGCCCGCTTCAGCGGTAAGTTACGGCGCGGGGGGACACACGCGAGTTCCGAGCGGCAGAAAGTTTTCCCGGGGCTCCCCCACCCCGCACGGGGGCTCCTCTCTGCCGCCCTTCCCCGCCCTTACCTCTGCGGGTGCCAGCGGCTGGGGTGCGGAGGGCGGCGGGGCTCAGCGCCGCGCCCGACACCCGCGGCCCCCCGCCATCGCGACTGCCGGCCCCGGCCCGTGAGCGGCGGCGGCGGGGCGGGGCAGCGGCCCGGCCCCGACTGGGCGCCGCAGCCCGTCCGCTCGCTGCTGGGGGGGGGGGGGGGGAGGAGGGGGGAGTGTGATTTGCATAGCCACGCCCAACCAGCCACGCCCATCCCGGAGGGCCGCGGGTTCGAGCCCCGCCGCCTCCCCCATCGCTCACCTCCAGCTCCGGCCTTTTGTTGCTCCGTGCCGGCGGCGCCCCGCCGTGAGAAGCCGCGGGCGGCTCGGTTGGCCTCCGGCGCCCACCGCCCTCCCGGCGGCCCCGGGAAGGAAGCGAATAGATAAGCGACGTCCCTCCTTTGTCTGCCAAGGCGGGCGGCGGGGGGCGGCCCTGGGCGGCGAGAGGCAGCGGGGAGCCGAGCCCGGGCGAGCCGGCGGCTTTGTGAGAGCTGCGGCTCCGGAGAGAAACCGCCTCCCACACACGGCAACTCCTTGGGCAGGGAGCGGGGCTCTTCCCCCAGCCCCACCTCGCTCCTTCTGCCACCCCCCCCCCCTCCCCGCCGTTGATCCCCCCGTGACCCCCAGCCCCAATCCCAGGGAAGACGGGTGAGCCCTGCCCTGCTCCAGTCCCCTGCATCCCGCTGTCCCGGGACCTGCCGGCCTCTGGGCCAGCCCTGCCCAGCATCCTGCCCTCCAAAGCAGTGCTGGCAGGTGCCGAGCAGCTGAGCCCTTGCCTCTGCCCTAGTCCTCCCTGCCCTGAGCTGGGCACCTCGGAGCCCTCCAGATTCCAGGCACACTCCTTCGCTACCCTGCTCTGCTCCCGAAGCCTGGGGCCTCTGCGGTGCCGCCTGTGAAGGTAGGAGCTGCCTTTCCCTCTGCTGCGGGCATAATCCCAGTCAAGCATGGTGACCCCCACTCTAGCAAGACCTTCCCCCTTGGCCTCAGAGGTCCCATCCACAGGTTTTCCACCTCTTCTTCCGCTACCCTGCTCCCACGCAGGGTAATGAGGCATTAAGGACTCTAAGAAAGCGCAAATGGGGCTTCTAAAGGAAAAGGTGAATTGATCTTAGACCAATCCTGTGCCTGTGTGGGCCTGGACTGTCCCTTCCCGGGGTGGTGCTGGTGCCTCTGAGCCAGACTCCCTGGGCAGGAGCAGGGTACAGGGGACCAAGGCCATCCTGACATAAGGGCCACAGCACGGAGACCAGTAGATACCATCAAGCAGGCATTGCTGCTGGAGCAATTCCTCCCCTGAGCACAGTCCCCTGCTCTGTCCTAGTGCCCCTCTGCCCTCTATTACACTGCAGGGACTTGGGGACAGTGTGCAGGACCGAGTGTCCAGCCAGGCAGGGCCACCTTCACACCCAGGCAGGGAGACTGGGGCTCCAGGAGGAGGCAGAGGGGGTGTCTGCACCCAGCCCCGCTGCCACCTCCTTTCCCGGGGATGGCTCCTCTGAAATCAGCAGGCTCCATCCTTTGCCGTCACGCTTCTCCGCTGGCTTTCTCTGAGAAACAAGGAGTTTGTCACTGTCTTCTCATCGCTGGCCACTCTGTGTGCCGGAGAGGGCGGCCGCAATGGCCCCAGTCAGCAGTACAAATAAATGGCCCGAAATACGATATGCGGGAGCCTCCTGGGATAAAAGAAGTTCTAAGGAGAGGTTTTATTTTCCCTCAGAGCCTCAGTCTCTTGTGGTCTGGTCCAAACACAAAGGCTGTCCTGAATTTCCCATCTTGCTTTCTCTCCTCGCAGCTGGTGCATTGGGTGATGCTTTGGGGCACCCTCTCCCCTGTGCCATTTCAAGGCTGCAGTGGTAGCGGGTCACCAGTGTCCCCAGTGCGCAGCATGCCTGCGGCCACTGGGCTCCAGTGCAGCTGCCCGGCCCCCGGTTGCAGTTCTGGGGGTGGTGACACACATTTGGTAGCGAATTAAACTGGGGCAGCCGCAGCCGTAGGCTGCTCTCAGCCACCTCCACGCTACCTGCCTGGTGCTGGGGGGGGCTGCAGGTGCTCCCTCACCCGCAGTGGGGTGACACCAAGCAGGAGAGGGGGTGCCCAGCCCTGCCTCAGGCCACCTTCCTGTGATCTGACCCCCAGAATGACTGTAGGTACCCACCATCCCCTCCCTCGCCTTCAGAACCCTGGCTCGCTGGCATGCAAAGGGTCCTGGCCCCGCCAGTGTATCATTAACCCAGAACTGAGCCATTAATGGCCTCACTCTCCCAAGTCCCCATCCTTATAAATCAGCCTTCCCTATAACTTCCTTCTCCCCTGCTACACTTTAAGCCTGTGGCTTCCTGTCCTAATTAACCAGTAAGGTTAATTGGCCCCCAGCCTCTCTACACTTCCAAGCCACTCTGAGGGGTGGGTCACTGCATGCCCTGGTCATGCACTGACCCTTGGACCCTTCCCCTCACCACGAGCTCTACTCCCAGCCCCAGGGACAGGCGCCACACTCACACCACTGAGGAACGCTGCCAGCCTGTCCCAGCTCCTCTGAGCTGGTTTTTGCCTCCTCAGCCTCTCCCCGCAGGCCTGGAGTGGGCACTCACCACCTACCCAGAACCCCATCCCTGTTTTCATCCCTCTGCCTGACCCAGTTCCGATCCCTATTCCTGTCCCCATCCCCATCTCTGTCCCTATCTGCATTCCCACCGCCTTTTCTTATCCTTATTCCTGTCCCCATTCCCACTTCCCGGATGCCTCGGCACAGCCTGTGCCATCGTCACGCTCCGGCCATCTGTCCCCCGCCTGGCTGTCGTCTCTCGCCTCCTCTCCAGGCCTGGGGTCCCCGTCTCACCTGCCCAAGCAGTGGATGCCAGGGGTGCCGGGTGGGTGTCCCCAGGGAGGAGGATGGTTCCAGGAGGGATGGGGGCAGTGAGGGGTGGGAGGTGCTGCACCAGGTTTGGTGGCTCCTCCATGCCAGTCCTGGCAACAGCCCGCTGCCACCCACCCCAGGGGAGCCTGCAGGCACCCTGGGAGCAGCTCAGCCCTTTGGATGCTGCCCAGGTGCCAAAGCATCCCCTGAGGCCTGCACCCTAGGGCTCGGGTGCTGGGAGTGCTCCATGCCAGCTCCCCGCAGCCTGGCAGCAATTGCCTTCAGTGTCCTGCTCTGGGGGAAGCATTCCTGCTTTTTATAACTCTGTGACACTCCCCAGCCCTGTGCCAGCCCTGTGCCAGCCCTGTGCCTGCCCGCCCTGCCTACCCTGGAGCAGCCCGGGGGGGCCGTGCCCAGGCAGGGCACGGAAGAGGGGGCAGCAGGAGTCAGGCGCTGCAGGGCCCGTCCGACCTGCACAGCTGCATAGCTTGTCTACAGCTATTAAACAAACTCCTCCATCTTCCCCCCTCCTCCCGGTCCCCTTCCCGCCTGCCAGACGCTGCTTAACCCTCTGCTGTCCCGCTCCTCTACCTAAAGCCTCTGGGAAGCAGCATCTGTCGATCTGATCCACAGGACGGACCCATCCCTACTGCCGGTGCCCCCCCCAACCCGCATGGGCAGTGGAAGGGGGTCCCTCCAGGATGCCCGAAGCCTGGCACCAGTCCTGTGGAGAGCAGGGCAGGAATGGACAGAATGTGACAGGGCTGCAGGGCAACTTGGCAGGACCCAGAGACTGGGCAGGGCAGTGAGATGCAGACAGGGGCTGCAGTCAGGGGAATGCAGGCAGGGGAATGCAGGCAGAGGAATGCAGGCAGGGGAATGCAGGCAGGGGAATGCAGGCAGGGAGATGCAGCAGGAGATGCAGCAGGGGATGCAGGCTGGACATGCAGGCAGGGGGGTACAGGGTGCAGTAAGAGAGATGCTGCAATGCAGGGCAGGGGGATACAAGGACATGGAAGCATCATCCCTCACACTTCCACCTCAGCTCAGCCTGGCAATGCCTTGAGAACAGCCTGCACCCCCCCCCAGTCCCCACAAGCTGCCTGCACACTGCAGCTCTCAGAGGCTCCAGCTTCATATGTATCCCCGAGCTGCTCCCAGCTCAGAACTGTTGCAGGGGGATGCAAAGAAGTAGGATTTGCCTCTCAAGGCTGAGTAGAGCCTCCAGAAGGGCTGACGCGGCGATGCTATGCTCTGTCACCATCCTAGGGCACGGTGGAGAGGACAGACCCTGCCCAGCCTCTCCAGGACCTCCCCGATCGCCCTCTGCCTCCCACGCTCCCTCCCGCAGATGTTTGGGATATCTGGGCCTTTGCTGCTCTGGCCCCAGTGACAAATGCGTGCCTGAGCGGGGTTTATTATTCTAAGAGCCTGGAGGTGGCTCTGGCCAACTTTCCGCCTGGGGCCAAGCCAGCAGCTGCAGGGCACCCTTCGGCACAGCCACCCCGGGGACCAGATGACTCCGGGCACCCTCTGCCTGCCCAGGGGGTGGGGACAGAGCCCCTGGCACTGCTCAGCACCCCATGGTGGGCGCTAGGAGCCCAGGGCAAGCCCCAGTCCCAGACTTGGGAAGGATGAAGGAGGATGCTCTCTCCTTCAGCCAGCAGTGATGGGAGAGGGGTCGGGGGGTGCTGAGAGCCACCCTGAATCCCACACTGCTTCCCCCCGCTCCACACCCCGGCCAGGCTGTCGTGGGCTGGAGCGCAGCGGGTCGGTGATCGATGGCTGAGGCGACGGCTTGCCAAGCCCTGCGTGTTTGGAAGGCAGTGTGTTTGTCTTGGCAGGAGTGGGGATGTCATCTCCTCCACCCCGCACAGTGACAAGCTGGGAAAGCCAACGGGGGGCTGTGCTGGAGCCAGTGCCTGAGCAGGTCCCCTGGCAGCAGCGGAGGGGTTGCCCCACATGGGCAGAATGAGGTCCCAGTGAGGAGAGGGGGCAAGCAGAAGGTGATGTGGGGAAAAGCCAAGCCTGTTGTCCCTTGGCAGAACAGGTTTGGCTGCCCAGATGTGCCCTGCTGATGTGCCTGAGGGCATCAGATATGCCTGAGGCTGCCCAGATGTGCCTCTGGGCTGCCTGCCCAGAGCTGCCATCACGCAGAGATGTCCCCAGACCAGGCCTTGTGCTGGCGCTGCACTGTGGCCACCACCGAGCCCTGTGCTTTGCAGGAAGGGAAACTGAGGCAGGAGGGCAGCATCACCTGGCAGCGGGTGCTGTGGGGCTGAGGGGCTGGGAGCAGGGCAGGCTCTGGATGAAGCAGTCTCTTGGTCAGAGGACAGCTTGGCCACGGCTATTCTGGGAAGGGGATGTGGTGAGAACATGAAAAGTGGCGTCAGATCAATGCCCAGCGCCGATGGCAAAGGCATTTGAAAAGCAGCTCCTGCCAGTGATGGCAAGGCTCCAGTGGATCAATAGCTGCCTGCAAAGGGGGGGAGATCCTGCTGGGGGTCCCCAGGCACAGAAGGAGCTTGTGAGGGAAGGGAGGTGAGTGCCCTGGTAATGACTGCAGCGTGATGTGCTGGTGGGCATGAAGCTGGGTAATTGCTGGAGTCAGTGCTGCCCATGGGACTGGGGCCTTTCACTTCCCAGCTGCACTCCAGGAGGCTTGAGATGACAACACTGGCACCATGGGCAGGGGAGGTCCAATGCTGCCTGCACCAAGCCTGGTGGTGGGCTCTACTCTGCTCCTGTAATGGTTTCTGAGGCAGAGGGAATAGTGGGATGCCCACTCCAGCTGCAGTTTGGTTGGCAGTGCCAAGTCTGGACATTATCCACACTCCAGAGAAAGGAGCTATCACCCACCCTTGCCTTTGGGTAGCCCCATCTCATCCGTCTCTTCTCCCTGGCTCCACAAGCATATTCCCAGGCTCTGCAGCAGCATCACAGTCACCAAGGGGTGACTGGGACCAAGTATTCCCAGTGCACTCTGGACCATCACACGTGGGACTGTGACATAGGTGGGGGACCACATCGGTATCACCCCACACATTGCTATGGAAGAGGGCAGGAACTACCCTAATGGAAGCCAGACCTGGGCTGGTGGCCCTGGCTCACAGTGAGGGCTCCCCTTTGCTGCTGCCTGGAGCCATTTTCCAGCCCCCACAAATGCAGGGAAATGTTTGATGTCATCTGTGGAAGGGGGACAATTGGATAACTCCACAGTTTAAAGAGAATTTCCCAATGTTCTGGAATCACCAAGGGCTCTCAAGAGACGGGGAAAGCAACGTGGGCAGAGGGTGGGAGCCAGCAGCTCTGCGGCACAGCCCTGATGCATTGGTGCGCCATGTAAGTGGGTCAGTGGTATAGCCATGGGCATCAGCCGGCACGGAGGAGCTGGAGAGGACAGGGTGGTGGCAGCCGGAATGGCTCAAGGGCTGCAAGAAACTGGGACACCTTCTTGCACGTGGGTCCTCCCAGGGAAGCTGGCCAGGGAGCTGGATCAGAACATGGGGAGAAAACAGTACCAGGCAACTGGAGAGGATTTTTGGCTGCAGGACACAGTGATCATTCAGCTCCAAGACTCCTCACAGGGATGTGCCCAGCAGTGACTGCCTTCATCCCAGTGAGGACAGATGGATGCTGGCCACAGCCCCACACCCAGCAAGGCACAGCCATCCCCAGCATCCCTTTACAGAAAGAATGTTCATCCCAGCAGGAATCTGGAGCTCAGACTGGGTCTGCAGTGGGAATACTGGTGGAAGGGTTCTCCACGGGAACTGGGGGAACTCAGAGAGCCCCTCTGGGACCCTGTGGCCATGCTGCCCTTGGATCCCTTCCCCTGTCCCAGAAGAACATCCTGCCTCTCACTTTCCCGGCAAAATATGTTGTAAGGATGCTCCTGCTCCCGGGTCGCCGTAGCAACTGGCAGGCGTGACAAGGGGGGGATCCAGAATCAGACCCCCATCACTCCCCCCAACCTGGACCACTTCCCGGCACCTCTGCAGCCCCATTGCCACAGGTCTGGCTCTGTACCTGTGGGCTGTTCCCTCCCCAAGGCTGTGCTCCAGTAGAGAGGCCAGTGAGGTCCAGACAGCAGATGCCGACAGGATGCTGATGCTGATGCCAGCACGTGCCTTTCTGGGAAGCTGTCTCCCTGCCTTGCCCTTCACCACCATCCTCCCAGCTGCTGCCTGAACTTCAAAGCCGCCAAAGGCCACATGGCCTGAAGCATCTTCTCTTCATCCCTTATAGGGTGCAGAAGCTGCTTTGAAAGCCCCCAGCCCTTCTCCCCTCCTCTGCAGGATCATTTCCATTTTTTTCAAAACCCCACAAAAAAGGAGGCTTTTTCCCTTTTTCCTCTTTGTTTCTCTTCTCTCTCTTCCCCCCCCTTGTCTTTGTCATCTAAAAATATGCAACACACCAGGGAGGGCGGGTGGGGGGAGCTGCTGCCGCACCAAAGGCTAGCACGAGTCTGGGCTGGAAAAGCCACTGCTGTGGGACTGAGATGCTCTCCGCCACCTTTAAGTGGTGGGTTGGGGGTCAGGGCTTTGTCCCTGCACGCTGAGGTTTGGCACATGGTGTGACACCACGTGAAAGGGTCAGATCCAGGTCTGTCTATCCCAGTCGTTTTCCAGGGGGTCAGGAGATGCCCAGGGACGTCCACGCGCCCCGGGGCAGGGGGAGGGTGACCCTGAAGGGCAGGGATCAAAGCATCTGAGGCAGGTCCAGGCTGGAGCACGGGAGGAAGGTGGGCGGCCGCGGAGGCAGGATGTGATTTACCTAATACCCGTTGCACCAGTGGAACGGATGGAGAAGAAAAACAACCCGGGGGCTTGTTGTCTTGAAGAGACGCTGTCAGGGACCGAGAGGCACCGAGTGGTGCCAAGTGAGCAGGGAAATTAAGTTGGGTGAATCACCCAGCACCAGCAGTGTTCACCTGAGCACAAACCTGCCACAAACCCGGAGAAAACACGTTCCCAGCTCCCAGGTTGCCGTTTTAAGCCTCAGCCAGGTTTGCGGGAGGGTGATGAAGCTTCAAAACCGGCTTCCTCCCCACCAATCTCCAAGGAATGATGCAGCAGGACATCGTCTTGGCACTGGCAAAAGCCATGGGCTGCCCCCTGGAGACAGTGACCCAGCAGCAGGATGCAGGAGCCAGGTTACCCGGGCAGGACCAATCCGCAGGCATCCTGCAGGGTCGGGAGCAGGTGCTGGGTGGTGGGAGGCAGGCAGGAGACAGCATGGAATGCTGTAGCATCAGCAGGATGGGGTGCTGAGAGCAGGGGGGAACCTACCATGGAATCAAGCTCGTTTGGAAGGCAGGAGGCAAACAGTAGGAAGGAATTCATTGCACAGCACCAGGGCAGCTGTGGGTCAGAGCATCTACTGCCCCCCGGGATGGAGGTGTGAGGAGCAGGGAGGTGGCAGAGCTGCTGTTGCTGAAGTGGGGAGGTGCCAACTTGGGGAGCACCAGGCAGCAGCACTGCTTGAACTGAGGCCTTTGCCCACCTCCCCATGGTGGCCTCTGTGGCTGGGAGAGCTCAGGGACAGCCCATCCAGGCGATGTGTTAGCCACCTGAAAGAGGCTGGCAGCCTCCAGCCCCGCAGGGAAGCTTGGGGCGTGATTTATGGAGTGAGGGATTAGCAGGAAGAGGAGGCGGTACCGGGGCACACATGGCAGGCGCTGATGGAGGGGAAGAGTCCGCCGAAGCAGGATGGGTGAGTCCCAGGTGGCCGGAGTACACATTCCTCAGCCTTCCCCAGAGCTGGATTTACTCCTGTGGCGAGGGATGTGGCCCCATCGGGCAGCACCAGGGCTTGGAGCATGTCTGTTCTCAGGAGAGCATCCTGGTGCTCAGCTGGAGGGAGAGAGCAGGGCATGTCCTGGCTGGGCGCTGGCTGGACAGACCCTGCCAAGCCTACAGTCCCACGGTGTGCCAGGTATCCATCTCCTCCCTGCTGGAGACACCTGGGAGGAGAAAGACAAGGGGGAATGGTTTTAAGCTGAGAGGGGAGATTTAGGTTAGACATTAGAGAGGAGTTCTTCCCCATGAGTGAGGTGAGGCCCTGGCACAGGGTGCCCAGAGAAGCTGTGGCTGCCCCATCCCTGGCAGTGCCAAAGGCCAGGTTTGACGGGGCTTGGAACAGCGCTGGTCTAGGGGAAGGTGTCCCTGCCCGTGGCAGGGGGTTGGAACTGGGTGAGCTTTAACGCTCTTCCGACCCGAACCAGTCTGGGACTCTATGAGAAGGGCTTAGCAGAGGGCAAACTGCGGCACAGGGGGAGCTGTCTCTTCCCGTTGCAGGGAGGGATCAGCCAATGTTGGGACGCAGCAGCTCTGGGATTCCCGTCCATGGCATACCCCGGCCCGCAGGAGCTGGCGGGACCATGGGCCTCCCGATGAGCAGGCAGCTCCTGGCTGGGCTCTGCCTGCCCTCGGCCGTGTGTCCGCGGGAGCAGGGACACCGGGGTCCCTGCCTGGGCGGGCGGCTGTGCCGGCAGTGCGGCCGCCTTTCATCTGCTTCCAGGCGGGATCTCGCATTCCGGCACCTGCTGCCCTCCAGCCCGAGCCAAGGAAGCCGGGCAGGGATGATGTGCCAGACGTGGCTCTGCCCGCACGTCCTCTGCCCAGGGCGGGACAGCAAGACGCCGGAGATGGGCCATGGCTGTTGAATGAGTATCCCTCCCCACGCACCCCACGCACTCCAGCTTCCTGGCTCAGCGTGGGCTCGGCTGGGACGGAGCCTGGCAAAGCCCTGCTCCAGAGACACCGTCTCCATGTACCTTCTCTGCAAAACGTTCCATTGCCTTTAGCTCCTGCCATCAGCAGGAAGAGCTGGAGCTGGGGTGCAGGCAGGGCTGCATGTGGGCTGGGAGCAGAGGATGCTGCTGGAATATGTGTAGTCAGCAGCGTGTGCATGACCGGGCACATGCGTGTGTGTGTCAGCACATGCGTGTGTGCTCAGGAGCATGTGTGTCTCTATGGGGAGATACATGTATGTATGTCTATGTGCTTTTCTGAGCCGGCGTTGCGCGCCTGTGAGACTGCAGCATCCCTTTGCTGCAGCATTTCTCAATGTGTGCAGCCTAATGAGCCAGCACAGCAGAGTTAATTGAGAGGACAGACAAGCAGAGCTCATCATTAAGGAAAGCACTGCAGCAGGTACCAGTGACAAGATGCTGCCTGTCCCCCCAGGCTGACAGCAGCCCCCGCGGGAGACGGTAACAGCCTGAGTCCCCAGGAAAGACGGCTGAGAGCATCCCACATGCTGCAACCCTTGCCCAGGGCTGGCTCCATTAGCAAACGCAGCCAGGGAGTGGGAATTGCTGTTGCCTGCATGGAGGAATAAATCTGCCACCCCCAGCAGGACAGGGCTGTACCCTGCCCACAGCCCTTTTGGCACTTTCCACATGGAACATGTTGCTCCTGACAGACACTTGCGCAGCATGACGATGACCTGGCAGCCAAAGCTGTTCCCTCAGCTCCCATCATTAGGTTCCGTAGTGAACACGCAGCAGAGGGGGCAGAGAAGCTGGCTCCCAGGAGCATGGTGAATCCGTGCCAACAGCCCACAAGGATGGGGAGCCTTGCTCAAGGCTGTCAGATTCTGGCTAGAGAAGCTCAGAGAACTGGAAAGGAGCCTTCACCGCCTCCATAGCAAGGGGTTCCCACATTCTGCCTCCCTCTTCTGCTCTCTTCCTGGCCATGCCTCTCTCTGGGGGGCCATGTCCCCACAAGACATGTCCACAGACCCCCATCAGGAACCACTGCTGTGGGCATGCCCATCTCGAGAGCTGGCCATGTGTTGTTCTGCCCCTTCCAGTGAGTGTTCACTCTGAAACCTAATGATGGGGCAGGAGCCCGTCCTGCACGGAGGAAGGCATCCTGCTGGAGCAGAGTCTACGGCAGCACCTCCTCCCTCCCACCACTGCAGTTCCCCCAGCCCTGCTGCCCCTGCCCTGGCCACTAGCACTGCAGGCAGAATAAAACCCTTCTGGAGTGAGCATTCCCCAGGCTAGATTCACTCCCCAGTCCAACAAGGGGCTCATTCAGTAGCTGTTGGACTCCCTTTATGGGAACCGGAGTGTTTTTGGGTTGATAAACTTATGGCAGACACATCCCTAATTAAGCTCGTTAGTTCTTTATGACAAACAACATATGTGCTGGGCCTGGGGGCTCAGGTGGCCATGTGCAGCCCGTGGTGTAGTGCAGGCAGAACAGGCAGCTCTGTGTCTGCGCCGGGCTCTGCCGCCTCCTCCTGAACTTCAACCCTGTGGCTTCGCTGGCCCTCCAAACCCTAATATTAGTGTTGGGTTTCTTCTCTGACCCGGAGCGGGGTGGGCAGGCACGGCGCTGGATTGCACAAGGCTGCTGAGGCTTTGCTGGTGCCACAGGAGCTCCGTCCTCCTCCTGTGAGGTCTGGGGCAGCATGAGAGGGACCCACGATCTCTTGAGGGCCTGGAGCTGAAGAGATGGTAGAGAACAGCAGCTCTGTATTCTCCATGGGGAGAAATGCAGGGGCGGCAACACAGCCTGCTGTTCGGTGTGGGACACTCAGGGGTACCCAGGGCCTCTCACCCACACCAGGATGGTTTCTTTTTCCATCATCTAGCTGGTAGCTGGAGATGTCCATCCATCCATCCATCCATCCATCCATCCATCCATCCATCCACACATCCATCCATCCATCCATCCATCAACCCATCCACCCACCCACCCACCTGTCCATCCATCCATCCACACACCCATTCACCAACTCACCCCTTCTCATTGTTGCCTTCTCCCCATCTACCCACCAGCCATCCTTCCTATCACCCCTGCTTCATAACCCCACCATCCACCCTTGTTTCCGTCCCTCCTTCTGCTCATCTATTTGCTCTCCCTAAGCTCAGGCCACTCATTACCTGCCCCCTCTCCCCTGCTGATTAATTATCAGCCCATGTCTAACAGGGTGCAGGGAGGGCACCCACTCGCTCCCCCCCTCACAGCCTAAGCCAGCCCCGGTGTTTCTTATCTCCGCAATCCCACCGTGCTGGCAGCGGAGCAAGGCAGGACGCCGCATCCCTGGGGAGCGGCAAGTCAAGCGATAACGAAACCGCAGCGGCAAGGAGAAATTACCTTGCCTGAATTTTAAGAACTTCTCGCCGAGGTTGCCGTGGTAACTGAAAGGTGCATCACGTTGCTCTGACAACCCCGAAACTGCCAGGGTTTTGCCTGGCGGGCTTTGGGGAGGGATGTTCAGTGCACTGGGGAGGGCGATGTTCAGTCCCAAGCACCAAGAAAACCCATCCACTGAGATGGAGATAACCCCCTTCCCGTAGCTGCCAGCTCCCTCACCACCATTTCCAACCCCTCCCCTTCCATCTCCCCTGAGAAGTGCTGGAAGAAGAGGATGGAGGGGCTTGAAGCCCAACCATGCAGTCCCCTATGAAGGGGGCAGGGAGGTGAGACAGGCTCCAAGTTGGTCCACCCTGCTGTGGGCATCCAGACAGGAGATGGTGGGAACCCTAGCCAGCAGCCTGGGCACCAGTCCTGCACCCTGCTCGGGGGTTGCTGCGCACCCAGCACAGCTTTGGGTACCCAGCATGGCTTTGGGCTCCAAGCCCTGGGGCAAGTGGCAGCAGCATTGTCCCAGCCCATGTAAATCACTCTGCCACGGAAATAGCCCCAGTGGGTTGAAAAATAGCAGGTGACTCAGTGAGAGCAAAGGGTCCAAAATAGCCCCTCCGGAGCACTCCTAAAATTAGTCTTCCTCCCTGGAGGTCCCGGCCACTGTGTCCTTGCCAGGGCACAGCCGCTGTGTTGAGCGCTCCTGGCTGCTGCCACTGCCAGGGCTTGGGAGCACGGGGCCCCTTCACTGTTCCCATCCCACTGGGATCTCCCCAAAACCCGCTGAGCCACGCATCTCCAAGCAGATCTGGGTGGCTCCTTTTTGGGATGCCCCATGCTCGCAGCCCCAGGCGCCATAAAACAGCTTAAGAACCTACAACTAGTGGGCTGCAAAGGGATTGCCCCCATCTGCTCCCTTTGCCTGGATTTTAGCTTGGTGAAGCGACGGATCAGGTGTTTTCCAGCGATAGTGAATCCTCTGGAATCCACGTTTTCCAGTACCAGCTCACCCTCTTGCCACCCCCATGCAGCAGGGCAGCACCCGCCTGCCTGCTCCCGCTCACTGCCTGTGTGAGTCCAGGGGACACACACGGAGGGACCCCAGGAGCAGCATCCACTCCGCTGTTATGGCCAAGAGTGCTTCCCAAGCTGGGCCATTCCTCCCGCCCGGGTGAGCGGTACCCAGTTAATTAGAGGAAGGGATGAATAATTCCTTTTTATAATGCACCGTCGCGTGGCAGATGCCGTCTGCCTCGTCTCGGCGTGCGGGAGCCCGCGTTATTCTGCTCTCAGCAGAGTTATTTATACACTGGGACATTTTTCAAAGCGCTGCTTTGATGGTCTTCCACCGGCTCGGAAAAAAAAGTAGTCCATCCCAAAATAACCTGAGTGAAAGTCACAGCTCTTCATTACCAATATCTTCAACCAGGGGGCTCGGAGAACAAAAACCCATCACATTCTTCCCATCAAATCCGCCCTTTTCAAGTGCATTTCAAATGGGTTCAAACCATACCACAGCGGCTAGACGAGTGCTAATGATGCTGCAGGCACATCCTACCCTGATTCAGGCTAGGAGAGGGATGGAGCTGGGGGTGGTGGGCTTTAAGCATCTTCCAGCGCCCACGGATGGCTGGGGTGCCTGGGACAAGGTCAGGGACCATGGTGGGGTACGCTGGGGGAAATGCATTCCTCCCCCTTGCCTGGCTTTTCCTGCTGCAGGATGCAGATTCTCTCCCAAAACCAGGATTTAGAGGAGGGGAATGAGCACCAAATTATTTTATCCAAGGAACTGGGAGCACAAAATCCCCAGCCCCCATTTCCCCCTGCACCACACACACCCCTCGGGTCTGGTGTGTTAAAGGGAAAAAAAAAAGGGAAAGGGGGAAAAGAGATGTTTGTAGGTGGTGACAAATCCCTGTGAAAACGCTTCTGACAGGAATCCGTCTCCCATCCAAGCTCCTTCCCAGTGCAGACAGTGAGCGGCTCCCCCTGCTCTGCCCATGGGGGCTACAGGGCTGGGGCCAGTGGGTGTCTCCTGGAGCAGCACAGGGGGCTTGGGCCTCCCCACATCATCTGGGCTGGGTGTGCATCCGCTGCCTTCACAGCACCTCCAAACCCACCGCGCTCAGTAAGGGGCCTGGGTGCTTTGGTGGGGCTAGTTGGTGACCCCATTGTGGGGTGTGCTGAGCTGGACCAGGTACCTCCTGCACCCATCACTCCCCAGTAGGACCCCCAGAACTGCATGGCAGTCACCCATCCTTCTATCAATCATGCTCTGCATTTCAATCACACACGCCGATTCTCCTTGCCAGCCCTGTGGGAAGAAGACTATGGGGTACAGGGGTTCCTCCCAGAACAAGGTGTGCACTGCACCCTGGAAAAGAGGTAAACTGAGGCACCCTGGGACACATGCCAACCTCATTGGGTACAAATCACCCTTGGGACTCAGCTTGCCCCCTGGATCTCAGGGCCCTGCCTGCTCCAAGCCCAGCACTGCCTTGCCCAACAGACCAGCGTGCCTGTCAGGGGATGGACAACTCGCTGCTGGCAGCAGGGAAGACTCTGCCAAGGAAACCATTTATTTACCCTCCCAATCCTCCTGTTCCAACATTTCTGCAAGGCTGGAGCACCTCCCCTGGGAGATGCCAGCACTGGAAGATGCCCAAGCGACCAGCACAGGGTGAGCTGCCTGCACAGGCAGAGCCCCAGGGGCTGCACTCAGGCTGGCACCCACCCAGCTGCCTGGCAGGGATAACGTGCCGGTGTGGCCACAGGTCCCAAGGATGCCAGCCCCCATCTGCTTTTGGTTTCTTCCAACAGCACCAGAGCCCCCAGCTCCACCCCCCGGGGCTGCAAATTGGGTTCACATTGCTGCAGATGGTGAGTCAATTAAAATTAGGGTTTTTTCCACCCCAGCAGGGGACCATGTGCTTCCCAATCCAGAAACAGACTCTTGGTCAAAACAGCATCGGGTGGAGCGGGAGAGGGATGAGGGACAGGCTTCCCCTTCCTCATCCACACTGATCCCACAGGGATGGGTGGGGAGAGCAGCAAGGATGATGCAGCCACCCACCCGGGGTCACAGAGGCTCTGTGCCACGGGGCAGGAGGGTGCTTGGAATGGCACAGTGCAGGATACCATCACCCCTGGGGAAGGAGCTACCTTTGTGCACACCCCACACCATCTGCCCTTCTCCTGCCCCTAGCGCAGCCCCCCAACAAACAGGGGCTGCTGTGGGGCTGCAGTGGTACCCACTACACACCAGCAGGATGCTGCACTGTGGGCTGCCTGTCCTCCCTGCCACAGACGCACAGCTGAGGCCAGAGCAGGGTGACTATGGCATGTTCAGGTGAAATCGTTTACAGAGGGAAGAGAAAACTATTCCAGAGTAATTCCAAAGTATTTCAGACATATTTAGTGGCTCAGGGAAGGACAGACCAACATGGTGGGGAAGTGAAAGGGAAGCAGCAGTGTTAACTCCTCTGCGTGAGTGCACATGTAGGCACATATGCACTCGCATGCATAGACACGCAGGCAGCTGCACAAGCACATGCCAAGGCACACATGCACACATGTGCCTGTGTGCCCCCATCCCAGGCTCCCCACTGCAGCAGCAAAATCCACCTCACATTTGGGGCCACCCTGATATAAACCCCCCCGAGCTGTGGGCGCCTGGCTTTGGCCAGCACTCAGCACACACACGGGCCACAGCTCTAGCCAGGACCCATCCTGCCAGCATGACAGGGACTGATCACAGGAGGGCAAACCCTATCCCCACCAAGCCGAGCTCCTTGCGCGCATGTTGCTTCACTGAGTGCTCCAGACCAGCGCCTGCACCCCGGAGGCTCGGGCAGCCCCGAGCAGCAGCACAGGGATGTTTTCCTGCCCGCAGGCAGTGTTTCAGCAGCCTGCAAGCTGCCAAGCGAGGCAGGCCTGGGGCTGGCCACGGAGCACGCTGGGCTCCACCGTGGGCTGGTAACTCCAGCGATTAGGGAATGCTCAGGAGAGGCTGTTCATGCCAACGACTTGGCTGGTTTCCTGGCCTCAATTAGTGCGCAGAAGCTCGGATGCTCGGAGGGCCTCCTGGAAAGCCAGGACATAGCAGCCTCAGGAGTCTGCATACTAACACTGAAAAGCCAGTCAGAAAAGTCCCAAACCTTAAAACTAGCCCCTAAGAGACCTTGAACCACCTGAAGGAGATGCAGCCTGGTTGGTGCTGAGGCCCTGGAGGTCACCCTGCGGCTGGACCATGTCTGCAAGGAGCCGCAGGCTGTACCCCTGCCCTCATCCCTGATGGGACCTGCTTCAGCCCCATCTGGCATTTTGGATGGCCCAGCACCCTCCTGGGGCAACCTGCATCAGGATCAGGCTGCAAGGAGCAGCAGCTCCCTTGGCTGCTGAGCCCCAGCAGGACAGGGGCCTGATGGAGCTCCCTTCTGCTCCCAGAGGGTCCTGCTTCATCCCAGGTACACTTGTGGGGCTGACCCCATCCCACAGCTTCCCTGCCCCCCAAGGACAGTCCCCGGGGAGGCAGGGACACCATGTCCCTCTGAAGGCAGTGGGTCACAACGCATTCAGTCACGAACAGCCGCCTTGTGCTGCCTAAATTGGAGGCGCAGGTGCTGGCAGGCAGTGCCTCCATGCCCTGCTCCGTGCCTGGGAGCGGGGGGGCTGCACCACTGCTGTGCCCCTTCCCTCAGCAGCAGCACCTGCCCCAGGAAAGGGGCTTTGACCCCACAGGGGGGGCTGTGACCCCAGGACCTCCATTAAAGCCCTGCCTCAGGAGTGTGCCCTGCTCTGGACACCCCTCTCCAGCAGTTATCCCCACAAGCAGACAGTGAAGGACCCTGTGCCCACACAGCTCGCTCTTGGCTCTGCACCTCAGCCATTCTGCTAGCACTGGGGCAGCATTTGCCGCAGCAGGATGCTGGAAAGCTGCAGGAGCTGGCTGGAGCTGGGAGAAGGCTATGCTGTGCCCACCACAGGCGAGAGGGGGGCCTACCTGAGGTACTATCCTGTGCCAGGAGGATGCGCTGTGAAGTTGATCAATGGGCTAGGGAGAAGCTGAGCTGCACAAATGCGCTTTATTAACCCATTGAGCCCACCTTCTGGGAACCAGCATCCCTGGTTACAGCCCAGAGCAGCAAAGCACTTTGCCATGCTGCCAGCTGGGACATACAGGGAAGTGGGGAAGGCTGCCACAGGGGCCCCGCTGCAGTGCACCAACCCTGTCTTCCCCCACCATCATCCCAAAGGGGAGAAACTGGGGCAGAGAGCCGGCCCTCACACTATTTCAACCCACCGTTTCCTCTGCGGAGCTGACGAGAGGATGTTACATCCCGGTTACCAGCCCTGTGCCCGCTCTTCCCCCCAGCCTGGCACAGCAACTTCTGGCTCCAGTAGCTCACGAGTCCTGGGTGCTGCACCCCACCTGCCTCGGTCCCCACACGTGGAGCTGGCCCGGTGCAGTGTGACCGCCGGGCCGCGCCTGCCACCTGGTGGCACTGCCTGGCCCACGAGCAGCGACATGTCCCCCAGCACCGGTCACACACGCTGCGGCACTCGAGGCGGAGAGTGTCCCCCAAGCCCCAGCTCACCCCGCGCCAGGCAGCCCTCGAAGATGAGGTAGGGGCCGGCCAGTGCTTCAAGGCCCAGGGGTAGACCTGGCAGCCAGCAGAACGCGGCTCACTGCACCCTGGAAAGCAGCTGCCAGGAGCCAGCCTCAACCCTTAGAAGGACCTCGCACAAGACAGGGTCGTGGAGCAACTCTTGCTCCATCCTAAACCAGTGTGTGCACACCAGCAGTGCTACCTGGCACAAGGAAGGCTGAACAAGCCCCATCGCCAAAAGTATCAGCAGAGGCAGAGGCCAGGGCTAAGCACTTCCCTGCTCACCTTGGCTCTGGGGTAACACCTGAGACACCAGCACAGGCAGAGAAGAAACCCAAAGACAGCAGCTGAACAGAAGGAAACCTCTGAGAGAGGAGGTGGTTTGCACACACTCCCTACACCTGGCTCAGACCCTCCACCCCACCCCCAAGTGCCACTGGGGCTGCCCCCCTCTCCTCAGCCCACTGCCCACCAGAGGACTGGCTGGAACACCCAGGGTCTCCTAGCACGTCCTGGAACCTGCAGAAGACATTCCTGCTAGTCCTCTTGAGCCCCCCTAGCTGTGGCAGGAACGGCTGTAAGATTCAGTCCTCTAGCACCCAGCGTCCATGCTGGAGCTATGAGAAAGGCACGGTGAAAAAGGCATGGCACACTCAGGGATGAAAGGTGAGCAGAGCACCAGATGGAGGAGAGAGACTTTGGGATGAAGCCTCATCAACGAAGAACCACAGAAAGGACAAGCAGCACTGGCAACTTAATTCTTCATTCACAGAGAAACAGAAATATGGTCATTTTCGGATGTATTTCTCTTGGAAATGAGCCAAACTGGCAACTAGAATCAAAGTCTTCAAAAGTCTATACAAAGATGTATCATACAAAATGTACAGCAAAATTCTCCAAAAAAAAAAAATCCAACCAAAAAAACAACCCAGACAATACAACAAAAGGAGAGCAGACGTGTGAAACCACAACGAACAGGTCCTGCCCCTGCCCTGGGAGCAGAGCAGCATCGGGACAACACGCTCCAACACACAATACATTACACTATGTACAGCTCCGTACAAAGACCGGCATCCCCTCTGGTTTAACCAGGAGCTCTCCAGCATGAAGTTGAGGCAGTTCAAACAGCCTGCTCATGGAAGTATTACATGCTGAGACAGGGAAAAAAAGTCCAAGGGAATGAAATGGTCAGCTCTAAACCATAACCAGAATACAGCCAGGCCACCAAGGCTACAGAGTTTAACAGTCAGTTCTGGCTAACAAGTGCGTGCTTTGCAGGCCACAGTTACTCCATCTCTGTGAAGCGAGCAAACATGGCTTTCCGCACTGCATCTTTGTAGGAATCTGCAGTGGACACACCATAGGAGCTGCCCTTGGCTCCCAAACCAGCTCCTCTCATTCGTACTTGGGCCTGCAAGGGAAAAGACATATGCTTCAGCTCTGCAAGAGACCACACTGCCACACAGGACTCCACAGAATACATCTGCCCAGTCAGCTTCCGGTGCTCTGCAGAGATGCCTAATAGGCTCCAGAAGACAAGACTCTATATACACCGTCCCACACCACTCCAACAGCAACTAGAATGAAGCTGCTCAGAACAAGCTCAAGCCTAAGTACAGACAAAGCCCAGGAAAGCCACTGGCTCAAAAGGAGAGGAGCCCACCCCAAGCAGCACTAGAGCATACAGCTCAGGTGCTACACTGCTGTCACAGCACCTCAGGATGGACTTCCGATGGAAGGAAGCACAGCCCTGTGGATGGCAGTTTCTTCCACAAGAGAGCTTCAGCAGCAAGTGCTTTTGCATATAAAAGGCACCAAGCCTCATAGGAAAGCACCCATCTCTACCTACCTCAATGGGTGCTGTGATGCCCTGACATTTTCTTCCCAAGCCTGAGCCTTCCCTCCAGCCCATGGCTTGCAGCATCTTGTTGCCTATATTACTGTTGTCAAGGCCATCTTTGGTGGGCTGCTCATAATTACTGCAGGAAGAAGAGATAAGTTAACCAAACGGTTCACGGTGTACTGAAGCAATGACCGAGGAGCTGTCGGCTACATACACTGTGCCGGCGTCATAGACCTTCTTGCGCTTTGGCTCAGGCGGCTCCGGGATGCCGTACTTCTCCCGCCTCTCAGCTGCTCTATCTCTGTATTTCATCTGCATGAGGTAATCAGATTTAGTACTGATTTAAAGACACTTTTGTTCATCCTCTGAGCTATGCAAGTAGGCCAAGTGCCTGCTATTACAAAAAGCTGCCCACCACAGCCTGCTAAAACACAGCTTGACTACCACCACAGAAAGGAGAACCTCAAAGGCAAGTCCCTGGAACACATGGAGCCTGCACTGCAATAGGAAATGCCTGTCCCAACTGTGCATTGCCATGTGAAGGTTTCTGGTCCCAGCATGGCTGCCCTAAACTGGAGGTGGAAGGATCCTTCCCTGCTAAGTGGTACCTGTGGGATATGGGGCACTTCTTTCCAGGACAGCTCTGAACCTTGACCCAAGGAGGGGTTGCCTTACAAGGATTATCTTGAATGGCATGTGTCAGGATAAGGAGAGCTCAATGTATTATCTGTGCAGGTTTTCCATTAGCGACTCATCTGCTCAATCTTACCACTGACCTCTCTCTCACGCAGCTCCAAGGCTTCAAGCTCCTGCTCTGAAAGCTTTGATCTCCTGTAGATATCCATGTTTTGCTGCAACAGAAAGAGATTCACATGAACATGAAATGCATGACAGCTCTTTTTATGTAAGCAGCTGACTTCTGGGAGAGAACAATCCACCTGCAACCATTTCTGCCTTAAGAGGAACCATTTTTCAAACAGCAATATGCATCATGGCTTTGGTTTACACACCAAGTTATGGCAACCAAGTACCTTCCTGACAGCAGAGAGCAACTACCTTGTGCAAGTCAGACAACTGCTGGTGCCGAATCAGAGCATCTTTGTTTGGGAACTGCCTTCTACAGAGCAGACAGGCCATCTTCTTCCAGTCAGTCAGCTTCTCTTCCTCATTCTCCATTCTCTCCAGCAAGTCCTCATCATTATCACTGTCACCACTGTAGGCAGCTACAAGGCCACGCTGGAAGGGAAAGGGTAGCGTTAAGATACATGCAACAGCATCCCACAGTCTGGGGAGCCCAGAAAGAGAACACAAGAGGAGACAGGTATGTGTTGCACAGCATGGGGCAGCACTCTCTCATTACTAAGGATGAAATGCAGCTCGAAAGAACCACATACTACTGTGGTGCAAGAGTTAGCTCCCACCAGCCAAACAGTAATTTAAGCACAGTCTTTCTACAAGCCTCAAAACCTCAATTGGGCTCTGGAGGCTAGAAGACATAGCAGCTTTTATCAGCGTTATCTCCATCACTCAATATAATGCATTTGCACTGGACCACTGTAACCTCTATCACCACCTTGTACAGATGATGCTGTGGAAATTCAGGTTGGACAGGTGGAATCTGCTTGACTTCCTGTAAAATGCCTTACCAGTAACCTTTGGGAATACCTCTGCCATGTACCTCACACTCACCTTCAGTGGATTTTCATCATCCCCATTTTTCAACACCTCTGGCAAGATCTGCTGCCTCTCAGAAAGAGCTCCCTGGAGGAGACAAGAATGCCATGAGCACATGAGCTCTCTGCCACCCCACACCCCCTGCATGCCTCCGCCAGCACTGTTACCTTTTTCTCAAAGAGGGCAAAGCCTGCATCTGCAGCAGCTGACTCTTTCCTCTCCTCCTCCCTGGTACTCAGTGGCTGGAAGCTGTTCTTGAAGTTTTCTTTCTGCTTGTTCAAACTTTTTGCCCAGCGCTCCATATCTTTAGCAATCTGAAATGCAGAGTGGTTTGTTCAAACAGCTCCCCTCACAGCTATCAATCTCCTATGACAGAGATTCAATCTTGCATGCAGTTTCCAGAACAAGTCAACCCACTACCTTTTATTTTTAAATCACAGGACACTGGATGTAGTGCAGCTGCTTTCCCTGTATACAGTGTTCAAAGATACCGCAGCTTGCTTGGTTTACTGCAGGAACCCTTCTTTATCAATCTAATCCTCTAAGTGACGGCTCAGTTATACTCCCACTGCTTCTGGCATGATTCCATATGCATTCCTCCTATGCAGAGCTTATTTCTGCACTGAAGCCTTGCCAACTCCTCCTCTCCTCAGCCCTCTACAACGCCTGCAAATTGCAGGCACACACCCCACCGAATAACCTAGCATTTCCTTTGTCTTGGAAAAGGAGAACTATTATCCCACAGAAGACTTTAGCCCTGTTACAATCCCATCTTGCCTTACCTGTTGTGCTGTTTTACTTTTAGGCTTCTCTTTCTTCTCCTTCACTTCTTTGGTGGTGGTTGTGGTAGCTGTTTGTTGGTACGTGATACCTTCCGCAGCAGGCATGTAGGTCTCCTTTTCACCATCCCAGTAAAGGTACTGCTGGGTTAAGGCATTGTAGTAATACTGCCAGAGGAAAAGACAGTTACACAGTTAAACACCTCATCCAAGCACCCAAGGGAGAACACAAGCAAGCTGTCTGATTCATGCCACCACATAAAATGGGAAGGTATTTCGGAGTCTGAACAAGTTTTGCAGACTCCAAGAAGGAGAGAATAGGCATGAAGTGGCTGAGGCCTCTGTCACCTAACACAAGCATTCTGCCCAACAGCACTATGGAGAAGTTTTTGCCCCTCCCAAGAGACAACCCACTGGAGCCCAGAGCTGGGCACACTCTGCTGGGCACTCTCCAATGGAATAGCTCGATTACAGTGTCTTCTCTTACGAGCCAAACAGGGAAGAAAATTAAGGAAAAGAGAGAAAAAATAAAGACTGTGCCAGAAAGAATTCAAGTCCCAGCTCCACGCACACTGGTGAGTTATCTGCTATATGCAGTATTTTGTGCACCTCAAAAGTGAACTTCACTTGTATGATGAGAGACAGGAAACTAATGGACCTTAACAGTTAAGACAGATGGGAAGAAATTGTTTACCTGGGAATTAGGATCATAGTAGAGCCCTGTTACAGGATCATAATAATATCCTGAAGATTCATCATATTGGTAGGTGGAAGTGTCAGGGACAGCTGTAAAAAAACAAAAGTGTGAGACATTGCTGTTCCAGTCAAATTCAGACACTATCTTTCCACATTTCAAGTACAATTCGGAGATTATCAGCTGCTATGACAGCAGCCATGCCTGTAAAGGACTCTTCATAACCCATGCAGATCGTGCTCTCCAGGGACAGCTCCACCACTGGAGCACTCAGTCAAAGCCAGGTCTCTCTCTTGCTACAGTGACAGATGCCTGTACCCTTTTCCCAGGAGTAACTCTGCTGCTTACCATACTTGGTTCCAGGGACTACTCCAGTCGGGGGAGCTGTTTGTGCCTGAGTGCTAGTGGTAGGTGGTGCTGATTGTGTCTGGAAAAAAACAAAACCAGGAAATCTCAACTAGAAAAAACTATCACAGAGGCACAAGAAAAACAAGGACAGTGAGCCAAGCACAAGCCCACACCATGCATACAACAGCTACTGCCTCTTCGCCAGCACTCACCTTTAAAGAACAAAACCATCATATAAACAAAATGACAAGTGACTTATAAGGACAAGCACCGTGACTAACCCATGAAACTTTGCTGTACCACCCACATTAAAGAGCAAAGACCACAGCTATGCCAGATATCCCACATAACCGTGGCGTGAAAAGCAAGGAGCAAATAGCACTGTAATTACTGGAGAGTCAGGTGAGTTTGTCTGTTGATTGTATAACTGAGGGCTCTGTGACACAACTGCAGCTGTGGTGGTAGTGACCGGAGCTCCTGCCAACAGAGAGCAACAATGGATAAGCCAACTAATTTGTAAAACACTGCACTTCATCCTGGAGCTAAAATTCCTTTGTTTACAGTTTCAGCTCCTAATTCCAGCTCCAGCAGCCAAACAAGGCAATAAACGTTCAAAAGGAGACAGATACACAGTGGGTATTTTCTACCCAGACAAGGGTTTCCTTTTCAGGAGGCAATACTCTGCTCTAAAGTCAGTGATTCCTGATCTCTGACAGCAGCCAGCACTGAAGATTTGTCTAGAGCTGCTTACAGTTCTCACGAGTTCAAGGTTTTTGTCACTAGTCTAAAACAGATCTGTAACAGTTCTCTAGTAACACATGCTCGTTCTGACATCCTGAGAGCAAAATGAGCCAAGTCTTCCTTTACACAATAAAGTAACCTAAAGGCTAAGGTAAAATACCACTGTTGCAAAATTATCCTTACAAACAGCATCTCCCATATACTGGAAGTACTACCTGATATGGTAGCTGTGTCTGAGTCCAACACTCCTCCTTGATTTTGGTAGTACTGCTGATAATCCTGGGAGTACTGCAGTGATAAATGAGTGACAATGCAAGATGAGCAGATACTCGAATTACAATACCCTATGGGTTGGCTGAAGCACAACTGTCACTACTAACCTGAGCATACTGTGTGTAGCCCTCCTGTCCTGACTGGACGTAGCTGTAGTCAAGGGTATTGCCTTCTCCAGTCTGTGGCTGAAATTGGAGCAGGTAGTTTTTGTCAAAGACAGGAAAGCCACTGCATTTAAGTATTTTAACACTTCTTAGGATCTAGCCTGTCAGAGCAGATCTGTCAACGCAGCTTTGGTCAGTTCAACCAAGTGGCCAGCACTGAAACGATAAGCTCTATGTTTTCATTTTCAGGAAAGCAAGACTGTAAGGAACTGCCTCCAAGTCCTACCTGTGTGGAGGACCACTGAGCTGCAGCTATGGCTGTGCTTGCCACTGAGAAGGCGCTGACTCTGTTGCCATCTGGGAGCAGCAGGTCTCTGTAAGCACAAAAACCACTCATTTGAGTAAATACTGTTTTTTCCTGAAGTGTCTCCCTGCGCAAGAAGGTGGAGTCTGCCCTTACACATGGATTTCTTGGCAGTTACAAAACATTCTGATTGTAATGAATGAGCCAAAGCATTGTCTGGCAAGTAAAGGGATTTACGTTCATTGCTGTACAGTCAATAACAAGCCACAGTGTCTCCAAGGAAACAAGCATGCTGTGTGCACAAGCAGTTATGATCTTATCTTCACAGGACTGGAAACGGATGGTAGGAAATGCTCCTTTCATTGTCCTCATGCGCAGTGAGAAGTGGGACACATGCAACATAAGGCACTTACAGGAAGCAAAGCTTTGCAGTGACAGTAATCTCAAGAAAAGCCTGGGTGTACTCCAATATAAACACAGGAAAGGATGAAAAAAAAAAATCAACTATCACAACTCACTTTCTGGCACTCTTTGCAAAGTCAACACCAATCGTTTTGCCATCAATTTTTAATGGAGGCTGAAGGCTTTGTAAGATCTGCAGCAGTTGAGAAGCATCCTATAAAGAGAAATACTCATTACAACAAAAAGCATGTTACTGAGGATTCTCAGTTCCCAGATCTCAGCCTTTTCACACACAGCTAAAGCTGCAAGAAGACCCCCATCTCCTCATACTACACATATGCAGAAAAGCTCAATGGGACTAATCAGCCCATCTGCAAACAGTGTTCATTTCACTGGGTTACAGAGTATTAAATGTGTTCTAAAGTCTTAGCTTTATGATGCAGATGTTTGCCCCAAATTACTCGAAAAGGGAGGCCAGCAGAGAAAGAGGCCAAGCACTTGCTTTTATCAAAACTGCTCCTCTCTGCCTGAAGCAGCTCCAGACAGATCCTGCAGCTGAAGTTTAGTATATAGAACCACAGAACCATGTAGATTGGAGAAGACCTTTAAGATAGAGTCCAGCTGTAAATCTGATAAGGCCAAGTCCACCACTAAACCATGTCCCTCAGTGCCCCATCCACCCATCTTTTAAATACCTCCAGGAACAGAGATTCTACCACCCTTCATGGACCCCATGCCAGTAGCTAACCTCCTTCAGTTGGGTTTTGCTTGCACCTCACTGCAATTTCCCATGTTTCAGCTTATGGCTGTTGCCTACTGTCCAATCCCTATGTACCCTCAAAAGTCTCTGCTGTACCTATACCCTTCCACTGGATGCTGCACAGCAACAAGATCCCTCTCCTTTCCTCCCCCAGGTGGAAGGGGCCCTATTCTGTGCACTTTTTCCCACACCATACGCCCCAGACCTTAAGTTTTGTGAATGAAATATGATCCCAGACCATTATGTTTGTGATCCAAGCACAAAGCTAGCCTTCACTTCAGAAGAGCACTCTGCTACAAAAATAGGTTTCTCATGTGCTCACAACATCCTACCACCTTCTTTCCAAACTGCAGTTAACGATGAAAGGCTCTGACACATCCTCAGTGAACTTGGGTAGTCCTTCAGACAGCCTGAAAGGCTCTAAATGCTTTAGCTACGCAAATGCCTTAACAAGCTGTTTCTCCCCAGTGCATCAATGAGGCCCTCACCATGGCAGAAGACAGCTGCACAAACGCAAAGCCTCTATTTTGCTGGGTCTGCTTGTCTTTGATAAGACGAATATTGTTGACTGCCAGAGATGCATACGGAGACAAGGCAGTCATGATGGATTCCACCACTGTGTGAGGAGCAATATTTCGGAGAATGATGGCTGAGAAGAGAAGAAAGTATGAAATGAGCTGTGCACGTAACGGCTTTCCGGAGTACCTCAGTGGGCAGTCTGAGCTCCAGGAATGATTTTAGTACCCACACTCACATTATACATTAAGTCAAAGATAACTTACTATCACAGTAATAATCCACAGACTGAACGGATTCTGCTGCTCCAGGTGGTACCTCCTGTTCTGAATCTTTGGAAGAGGAAAATATGTCAGTTACAATAGGGCTAATTCACTCAAACTCAGCATTTCACAAGCCAGCCTAGGACCTCCAGTGAACTTTGTTCTCCCTAGGAACAACAGGAAGTTTACTACAAAAATCAAACCCAGCCAAAGAGATCAGTGTAACATACCGAATTTGTCCGCTCCACAGCGGAAGCATTTTAGCCTCCTTCTGAAGTTGTAAAGGCAGCACTATGAGAAACAAGAGGAGCCCAGTAAGAACTCAGATCATTTGCAACAATGGTGGCATCTGCTGTACAGTAACAGAACTAGACAGTCGAAGTAACATCACAAAGCTGAACCCACCAGAGTAACAGAGAACAGCACAAGCCACCCTTGTCTGTACCACAGCTGCTTTTCAAACATCCCAGCTACCTCTTCCCTCGTCCTCCTGAATTAGTTAGGTATTTTAACTATGTGGTCTTCCAATTTACAATCCCAGGCATAGTAATTAAGAAGCACAACTGGAAAACAAGTTTTCTTTATGGGCAGGAACTGTAGTTAAAGACTGACCAAAAAGCCTGGTCTTCACCTTACAGCATCAACTCCACTTGAGGAGGTCAAACAAGGACCATGCAGCTGTATGTGACCATTCATCACCTAACGACTTCATGTTCCAGTGCAGCTCACTGCCCATCCCCGTGTTCTGGAGCAACACCCATCCACTTTGCCACCAAAACTACAGAATTTTTTCACTCCTGTGTTTTACTATTCCTACAATGTCATTCAGACCAGCAGCACGAGCAGGTCTGAATCACTGGATCGCTCTGCTCAAGCCACGGCACTGGTGAAGAGCACTGAAGCCAAGACAAATCAGCCACTGTACCTTGTTGCAAAGCCAGTCCTCAAATTTAGGCCTAGGGTTGCTGTAGTGCATCGCAATCTGCTTCCCTTGAATCACCAGTTTTTTCTGCAAAAAAGTGGTTTCAATTATTCCTGTCTCAAGGCACACATGTTCATTTTCCCATGGCAGAGCACCCTTCGGAGGAATCAGTGCTTCTGAATTAAATGGACAACATATGGGGAGGATGTGGAGGACAACCACCGCCACCTACACCCTGCCCATCCAATCCTGCAGAGAGGAGGACAAGGGCATCAAGAGAATGGGATGTGGAGCAAAGATAAACGGAATCAGGGAGTGTTGAAAAAGCTGCCAAACGCTAAACGTTGACATGGAACCAGAAAGTGTCTCGAAGGAGACAAAGTCCTAATATGCTGCGATCAGGATTAACACATTTTTAGAGGAGTCTCTTTGCCCCCACATTTCTATTCACTTCTGACACAGCACTGAGCAACATTTTAAACATGTCCTTAGGTGACTGCTTCACTTCTTCCCTTACTCCAAACACCCCAGACCTTTTAACAACCATGTTTGGATTACTTTTCCAAGCACATTCTTCACAAGCGTCCCTTTGAAAATACAGTAATTCCTCCCAAAGGGACCCTGCTTAGACTTCTCGGAGGCTGGGTTACAAGTGCCATCAACTGAAATACACTCAGAGTGGTTTCTTTTGACTAATGCGTCAGTTCAATTGGAAGCCTGCACGAGAGGTTTGTGTTCTTCATTCAGGCAAGAGCTCTCCAAAATGAGTAACTAGACTGCAAGTGAAGCTTCTCCAGTGGTAGGAAAAGTTCATAAATGCTTTCAGCATGTCCGCTCACTCTGACTTCAGAGGACTTAGGAATTTACATCTATTTAAGAGACCTTGATGCTCAGCCTCACACTTTGCCAAGCGTGGGTATGCAGAATGCCCTTTCAGAACATGGCCATCAACATATTTTAGTCAAACAGCTGGAAGCATGTCTGAGGAAGCACGTGTTAAGAGGCCAAACCCCAGACCTTGTAAAAGAAGAAATATTTTTATGGCAGGTTGGCTTATTGCAGAGGTACCACAGAAGTGTCAGGACCAGTGGTGTTTCTGCTAACAGGGTCTGACACAGATCTAGCACGTAGCATGAATAAGGCTCTCACATTCTGCACAACTAAATATGGCAAAGCCATTTCTCCTACCGGCAGAAGGGAGGGTTGGAGGGCCCAGCACTCACTGGATATGCACACATAGAAACAAAGCTGTTGGCATAGTTGCAAGACATCATCCTTTCATCTAACAGTCAGCAACCAGGCTGCTGGGGAGGTTCTATGTTTTCCCTACTACTAGGGTGGCTGGTTACTGGAGTGAATTTGAATATGTTTCAATAAATAAAGCATCAGGACAGCTTTGTATATATTAAAACTATCTTGTTTCTGAAAATATGCTCAGCAGTCATTTCTTGGTATTTTTTCACTGTATCCACCAACCCTACTGAGCAGCACGTCAGGAAAAGAGGATTACAACACTGCACTCTGGCTGGGGAAACCACCCATGGTATGTATGGGATACATGAAAGCCTATTCCAGCGTAAGACACACAACAACCTGCACATAAAGCAGCTGAAACTAACTGCCTGCAAATACCATTACAGTGCCATTTCTTTATATACAGTCCCCAAGACCAGTAGTGCACAATAGCATTCCACATGCTGCCCAGGGACCTTCACACCTAATGATCGGGTGTATAACAAATGGCTCAATACACTTTGCTCACTTTGAGAGTATTTTTAAGTTCTGTTGTAAAAACAGACTATGAACGTTCAAAAAGGAGCAAAAGCAAGTGAAACTGCAGTGCAACAGCAAAATCTCACTGGAAAAGAAACCAAAGGACTGTTACACATTTTGGCTCCTTACCAACTCATACTCCAAAAAAGCCAGAATACACTGCATAACATGGCAGAACTCACTCTCTACCCAGTTTAGTTGGAATAAACATGGTGTTCCTCTAGAAGAGCCAGTTTTCCCTCTTTAACTGAGGGAACACACTGTTACCACAAACTGACACTTCTTCAGGTTCATATCAATGTACTGCAGATATCAGGTGTTTTTTCTGGCAACAGAGAAGGAAGCACCAAGAGAAAGTAAGTTCAGATTTTCTAAGGACTACTCTTTAAACCTTTATGAGCCAATTAAATCAAAACAGAGTAATCTGAAACAATGGCACCAGGAAGTGCTCAAACCAGCAAGATTTCTCTCCTCATTTTACCTGCTCTTTTGTCCTACTGCTGCAGATTTTAATATATACAAAGCTTTTATTCTTTGAAATCACTGTTATGGAACAAACCACTCCTTCCACCTTTTTTTTTTTTTTTTTTTTTTAAACTGTACAGACTTGTTCCATTTTCAGGAATATCTAGACTTGGTGAGTGAAGCAACCTGATTGGCTTCCATCCAGCTGGTAGCATCTTGAAAGTGATAAAACTCCACGAAGGCGAAACCACGGCTTACACCTAGAGACAGCATTCAGATATAGACGGGATACTTGTGTTAGTCAGTTCCTTTAAAACAGGCGAATCTCTCTCCAACTGCTTCATTACTTCATGACAAAGCAGCTTTACAAATGCGACGTCAACTGCTGGGATCTGCTTGTTATTTTGCCATGGCAAGGAACCAAGCTCCCTCAACTGCCTACATTTCACTCCATGTTTAAAAGGTAACCATGCAACAGACTACATACTAGTAAATGGGTTTATACTATGATTACTTACCAATACCTGTTAACAAAACCCCCTGTAGACAGACTTCTTTTAACATGTTGACCAGCTATCTAAAAGTCTTCCAAAAAGCCACATTCCTTAGCCATGGCAAACTTTTTTTTTTATGGCATGTGTTTGCAGTTTGGGTCTTTTGGGCTTAGGAAGAGCAAGGTGATGTCAAAAACTGGATTAAGAGCTCTCACCTGTCTTTCTCTTCATCAGCCTCACGTCTGCAGGCTGAGGACCTTCAAAGGATTCAATAATCTCGCGAATCTGCATGAGATTTTAATCAGACAGTTACATTTTCACATCTTGGCAGACAGCTGGAGAGTCACAGAAGCAACCTACCGGACAGTACATGCAAGAGGTGCATAGAAACACAACATCCATACACACAAAAACCTTCATGTAGAGCCTACCAGGAGACCGATGAGGCACCAGAGAACCCATGGAGTCCTTTGCTACATTAAATTGTCATCTTCATTTAGGCCACACACAATCATCCAGAATGTGAGTCCCCCCCCATCTTGTGTTCCAAGGTTAATTGTGCAAGATTTGGCAAACATCCCACCAGAAAGTTTTTATAGAACACTGCTAGCATCCCACCACCTGCTTATCTAAACATCCCTGGCTCCTCGCAAAGCAAAACAAGAACACTACACTGGGAGGCTCCATGATGTAACTATTGTTAAGCCTCACACTACAGTCCTCATGCTCTTAACAGTTCCCTTGTTTTTCAGGAGATAAAGTAGATTTGTGAAGAATGTACCATCAAAGAAGCTAGAGACATCAGCTCTTCAGCCATAAGAAAGCTGCTTAAGTTGTGTCACAGCCTACATAAACTGCTGCAGGAAAAAAACCACTAACAAATCTTTTGATGTCAGAGCAGAAAATAAAAGCTTTTTCAGCAGCTCTTAGAGAGTTCAAACTACATTACATACAACAGGGCTGCTCAGCAGGCTCAAAACCTATCTAAAGCTGCCTGTTTAAAGCTGACTGGAACTGACATCTTCAGTGCAAGTAGCTTTTTTAATGAAAAAGGTGGGAGAAGCTGAAAAATATTACACAATTGGAAGTACCAAAGTAACATTCACTTAAAAAAACAACTTGTAGTTCCAAGATGCTAGTTCCTAGTTTAAAGATGAATCCAGAATTCAACTTTCTCATAAATTATACTACACTTATTTGCATAACTGCAGACCTACAATATTAATACCTTAGAAGCAAAAACTGTTCTGAAATGTTTTGTGTAACATCTAACTGGGCTGTCTCATTTGTATGCAGGAGTCAACACCTTATTAACCATGGAAATATTAGGTGAGCACACCATGATTAAAAGGAACACTTAATATTGGGAGGGTCATGAATAACCATGTGAAAAAGAGGGGGGAAAAAAAAACCCTCAACTGCAGAAATGGTGCAAAAGGACTCTCTGGGTCAGCCATCAACACAGAAAGATCTCAGAGGCCAGAGGTGGAGCCTGCCTATAAACAAACTGGAACAGCTCAGCTTTTACAGGGCTCCCTCCTTGCTCCCAGAGTAACACCTGTGGGTTTGTATCCTGGAAATCAAAATAATACAGCAAGGAAGGAAAAAACAACAACAAAAAAGAGAAAGCTCAAAGCTGGTCACCTTCAACATCTTTTTAAGTTAGGTAACCACGTACCAAGCTCATTTGTATACTTGCTCTGTCAGCTCCACAGCAGCCATTTTATGACTCCACAGCTGTACCCACACAAACCTGCTTTGTGCAGAGCTGCACTCTGAGGAGCTCTGTGTCTGCGTGTAACCCCACCAGGCAGAACTGCTGGCCTCAAAGACCCGGAAAAATTCAAGTGCCTCCTCTCTGACCATTCCCTTCCCCTCTCCCAGGGGAAGAAGGAACAGGAAGGAGGTGGTGGAGTAGTAGGGGAGGAAAGAAGAAAATCTGCCTCTCCTCCACTAAAAGCAGTAAAGGCAGGTAGTTTAAAAACCCCTCTTAGGGAAAGCATCCAAGCATGCATGAAAAAAAAAAAAAGACTATTCAGATTGCTCCATGTGAAAGAAGCTGGTTAACATTCATTTGACCTCTGTTACTTAACAGAAGCAGTTTTAAACCCTGTTATGATTCAAAATGGCAGGACCAGCACACTGGAGGGGGGCACTATGATGCAGCTTTCCACAAAATGGCAGCAGCCACTACCACAGCCCTGCCGACACAAAGCTGATGCGCAAAAAGCAAAGCCCCTTTCTGACTACTTACATCGTTCTCTGTAACCGTAATGGGGAGGCCACGTAACATGATAGTTTTGCTTTCTTTCTCATCGTTAATGTCGTTCCTGTAGTCGTGCTCTCCGTAGTCGCCATCAGAATGGTATCCATCTTCGGATTTGTCACTGTTCCTGCGCTCCCGTTCCCTCTGAGAACCCAGCACCCACAATTAATCACCGCCGCTTTCTATCGGCATGCACCCGAAATGCAGTAAGAACAAAGCATAACAAAACCAACTCCCCATATGACCACCGTCCTCCGATTTGGTCCTGACGGCCTCAGGCACACCACCAAGCTCAAACCCCTACCTTTGACCTAACAACCCCCCATGATACCAACCCAAGCACCGGGCTCCTCCAGCCCCAGGAGAGCTCTTACTGGGGTCCCGGGGTGGATGGTGCGCACCAGCCCCCGCCCGGCCCCCTCCCCCCCCCCGAGGTGGCCACAGCTGCCCAACGGCTTCAGCGCCCAAGGCTCCGGCCTGGCCCGCCCACCCCACTCACCTCAGGGCTATCGTAATCGCGACTATCGTAGTCTCTATCATAGTCTCGGCTGTCACGACTGTCGTAGTCTCGGCAATCCCGGCTGTCGTAGTCCCGGCAATCGTAGTCTCGGCTGTCGTAGTCCCGGCAATCACGGCTGTCGTAGTCGCGGCAGTCCCGGCTGTCGCGACTGTCGTAGTCTCTGCAGACCCTGCTGTCGCGACTGTCGTAGTCCCGGCTGTCGTAGTCTCGGCAGTCTCGACTATCACGGCTATCATAATCTCGACTGTCGTAGTCCCGACTGTCGTAGTCGCGGTAGTCATCGTAGCGGTCACCGCGGCGCTCCTCACTGGACCTCTTATAGTCAGAGTCCCTGCGGCGGCTCCGGGACTCTCGCTCATCACGGTCCTCCCTCTCCACGATAGAGCCGTAACGGCCGCTCCGCTCCGTCCTGCTCACGCTGCGGGGCACACCGAGCCGAGCTCAGAAGGAGAACAGCCCGCAACGACCCCCACCATCGCCCACCCTGCGGGGCCGCCCACCCGTTCTTCCCTCTCCATCCACTCCTCCCTCCGCCCTCCCGCCCGTTCTCACCGCTTGTCCGAGCCCATGTCGCCGCCCTCGACCCGCAAGCACTCCGCAAAGCGACAGAAGCCACCACGGCGCACAAAACACACTGACGCAGGACCTCGCTCCCTCGCCACAAAATGGCGCCGAGCTGACTGGCCGTCTTCTACCCAGGAAACCCCGCGCCCGCCGCCTGGAACGTTCCAGGCGGTGCGCAGGCGCAGAGGGCCGAAGGGCATGCTGGGAGCTGTAGTACGGGACGGTGCCCCCCCCCCGGAGCAGCCGTGTCCGGGTCGGGTCATGGCGGAGAGGGGTGCTCAGAGACCGCCCGGTCCCGCACCCTGCCGCGGGCACGGGCGCCTTCAGTTACATCTGTACTCAAAGCCCCAGCCTGCACTACCGCGCACAAAGCATCCACTGCCTCTGTGTGCGACTTGGGCCAGTGTCTCACCACCCTCATCACAAGGTATTTCACCCCTATATGCAGTCTAAACCCGCCTTCTTTCGGTTTAAAACCATTGCTCTATCGTTGCAGGCACCGCTGAAAAGTCTCCATATCTCACAAGCCCTCTTTGTGTATTAAAAGCTCTCCCTACAGCCTGCTCCAGGACAAACACCACCACTGCTCTCAGCCTTTCCCCATAAGCAGAGGTGCTGCCATGTGACTGGGCCCATAGTGGGGCCTGAAGAAACCCAGGGTTCCAGGGTTCCCTGGTGGTAACCTGCGGTGTGCCATTGCAACCGTAAATAGGGGACCACTATATTAGGGGGACCCCAGCATCCCCAGGTCAGTGCGGCTGCAGCAGTGGCTGAGTGCGTGGTGTGCACGCGGCATCCCTGTGTGCTCAGCAGCCTTCCCGCAAGGGGTGACCCTGGGCCGTGTCCAGGGCCTCCTGCGGAAGAGGAAAGAGCCTTCGAGTGCCTGAGGGCCAGGGACTGCGCCTGCCTCGGCCCGGCCGCAGGTGGGGGTGGCCCCAGTCCCCAGGAGCGAGGGGACAGTGGGGTTGTGACAAGGGGGTGCCCTGGTGCAGATGAACCCCAACCCCGTGCTGGGAGGAGGAGGGAGGCAGAGTCAGTCCCACCGCCCTGGGGCAAGGAGGGCTCCGTGGGGCTCTGGGCTCACAGGAGGGGTGCTGTGGAGGGGGGGATCAGGAGGCTGAGCGCGGGTGACATCGGGGCACTCTGCACCCAGCCCTGGCTGCAGAGTCTCAGGGACATGGTGGGAGCAAGGAGCCCCCCAGGTGCTCTGCCCCACCACTCCTGGCAGGGCAGCTCTGGTGGGGGGGGTCCCCTCACCTCTTTCCTCCCTCCCTCCCTCAGGATGGAGGTGAGACCCCGCAGCCAACCCGGGCTGGCCGGGGTGGAGGAGGACGAAGCTGGCCCGGCTCCCAGCTCTGGGCTGGAGTGCAGTGAGGTGCGTGAAGGTGAGTGTGCGGGTGCTGCGGGCAGGGGCTGCCCACCCTGCCCTGCCCTGCCCCACGCTTGCAGTCCCCAGCCAGGCATGGGTCCCGCAGCGCAGAGCCCAGGGAACAGCCCCACCACAGCACCCCTGGGCCAGGAACTCCCTCTTCCCCCTGGTGCCGGGTGTCCCTCTGTGGGGCACGCTGGGGCTCCCTCCCCTGCTGCCCTCCCACATCACGCCCTCGCCCCTGGGGTGCACGGGGGGCACCCATGCCCCAGCCTAGAGCCAGGGCTGGGGGCATCCCTGAAGCTGGGCACAGGGCTGCTGTACTCCCCCCTGCCTGCCCTCCAGCCCTGCCTGCTCCCTCTTGGCCAGGTTCATGCATCTCTACTGCGGATGTGTCCAGCGAGGAACAGAACACCCTGGACACCATCCTAGCATCCATCAGGAGCAGACCAACGGTATCCACGGCCACTTCCATGCGGCTGTGCCTGTGTCTCCTGCATGGTCTTTCTGCCCCCATCCCGTACTCAGAAGGTGTTGGGGGCTCTTATGGACCCCCCATCTGCCTCTCCCACCTGACACTGTCCACCTGTGACCTCCCCGGCTGGCAGCAAGAAGAAGACCAGAAGCTGAAGTTTCTGGAGTCCGTCTGCACCATCTGCAGCACCACCATCAGCGCACACTCCTTCCTGTGGGACACGCTGCTGTTCCTCCAGTGTGAGGTGGCGGAGACCCTCGAGGTGAGGGGATGGCGGTCAGGCTGAGGCAGGGGCAGCGGCACAGCCCTGGGGCAGGAGAGGGCTCAGCCAGGCAGGGAGTGAGAGCGGAGCGAGCGCCGCTCTGGGGCTGCGTCCTTGGCCGTGCTCCAGAGCCACCTGCGTGGCCCGGCTGCAGCTGGGGCTGGGACCAAGTCTGCAGGTCCCTTGGCCAGCCCGTGCTCTGTGATGGACACAGCCCTTCCTGCTATGCGGCTGGGACCACTGCTAATGGTTGGGGGTGCCAGGACGGGCTCTGACAGCCCCATGGGGTATTGCTGGAGGAAGGAGCTGCCCTGTCCTGACCCATCCACACTGCGGTGCCTGACAGGTGCTGCTGCAGGAGGAGCCCATTGACTGCTTGGACACCACGGTGAGGCAGCAAGTCATGCTGACCATCGCTGCCATGAGGTACCTGCCCAGCTCCCTGCGCACAGCCCCTGCCATGGGGCATGGGGCCCTGCAGCCCCAGAGACAAGGCTATTGCTCCACAGCAGCCTGGGGCCACCAAGGCCAAAAGCTTGCAGCCCCAAGGGGCTTCCAAGCAGAGAGGGTGGCTGGCCTTATCTTCTCCTGTGGTGCTGAGCCTGGTGGCAGCACCAGTGCCCAACTCACACGTCTTCCCTGAAGGGACTGGGACAGACTCCAAGCCCTGCTAAGAGGGAGGACACAGGGTTCTGTGCCTCCAGGGCTGGTGGTGGCTTCTCTTCTTCTTCCCAGGCCGTCCAGGAAGCCCTCTGCTTCGCTGGCCGGTTCTTGAAGTGGCAGGAACTGACAGAGCTGGCCCCGACTACGGAACCATGGGAGATCAGCAAGCGCCTGGTGAGCAGAGCCCCAGCGCCGCTGGGATCTGCACTGTGAGAGCCCTGCCCCATGCCCAGTGGGGAGGATGCAGGGCTGTGTCCTGCAGCTGTATGCACCTTCCTGGAGCAGGCTCTGCTCCAGGCTCTCCTCATCCCCAGGGTCCCAACGGGGACCCTGCCACCAGAGTTGCACCCCAGCATCAGTGGTGAGCCCTGTGCTCCCTCTGAACCCGAACGCCACATGGTGGGGAGCAGGGAATGTTCTGCTGGGGGGAAGAAGGGTGGCCCTGGATGGGGGAACAGCCCAACTGGGGGCAGCTCTGCGCCTGCCCTGCACTGTTCTCTCTCCAGCTGGAGAGGAAGAGGAGGAAGACCAAAGCCTTCCTGCACCAGAGTAAGGTCTACCTGCAGAGCCCACAGGAGATCCTGAGGCAGGACGCTGTCAGGTTCATCGGTGAGCCATGAGCCCCGGCTCCCTCCCTCTGACAGGGTCCCAGCATCCCAGCGCAGGACCTGCAGAGCATCCCCTGGCCCCCTCTCAGCCACTCCTGCTGCACACGTTGGGCTGGCAGGAGGCACATCCCTTCCTCAACACAGCACCCCAGGGTTAGCCCTCCCTGGGGAGCTGTGTGGCCAGGCGGGCTGGGTGCTGGGGTCCCCGACAGGCACTGAGTTCCCCAACACATTGTGTCCCCCCAGGGCTCATCAAACAGCACGTGGATGAGTGCAGGACGATGGAGTACATCAAACGGTGAGTGAGGGCAGTGGGGAGGAGGAAGGACTCTGGCATAGAACTGCCCCAGACGAGGGGGGCTCTGCTCCTATCCCATCTAAGGGGAGACTGTGTTTGTGGAGGGAGGTGTTCCAGACCAGCAGCCTCCTACTGAGCCACCTGCCTCCTGGCTCTGGGCATCATGGGGTGTAATGTGCCCTGCCTGGAGGGGACACAGGGCTCTCACCTCTCCTGCTCTGTCCCCACAGTCCTTGAAGGCCCAAGAAAAGATGCCAGCCCCCTGATCTCCTCCTTGGTGACTCAGACCATCCTCATGCTCGAAGAAAGGACAAGTTCAAGGCTCAGCCTACGGTAGCTGCGCTCATTGCTGCCAAGGGCATGGAGGAGGCAGCGCTCAGGCCCCAGCAGTGACTTGTGAGAACCTTGTGAAGTTCAATAAAGCAAAGTGCAAGGTCCTACACCTGGGTCATGGCAATCCCAGGCACAGGCACAGGTTGGCTGGAGCCACCCCCCCTTACAAAGACAGGCTGAGACAATTGGAAGTGGAGAAGAGAAGCCTGTGTGGAGACCTCATAGCAGCCTTCTAGTGTCTGAGAGGGCCTACAAGGGCATCCAAGTCCCTGACTCTTCATCAGGGACTGTAGCGATAGGACAAGGGGCAATAGGTTTAAACTTAAACAGGGGAAGAGACCCACCCCCACCTCTCTCCAGCCTCCTTTCAGGTAGTGGGAGAGAGAGGGAAGGTCCCCCCTGAGCCTTCTCTTCTCAACACTAAACCCCTGCCAAGCTCCCTCAGCTGTTCCTCATCACACTTTGCTCCAGACCCTTTACCAGCTTTGCTGCCCTTCTCTGGGCCCCCTCCAGCACCTCAATGTGCTGGAGGTACAGTAGTAGTGAGGGGCCCAGAACTGAATGCAGGATTCGAGGTGCAGCCTCACCAGCTCCCAGTACGGGGGGGACAATCACTGCCCCGGCCCTGCTGGCCACGCTATTGCTGACAGAAGCCAGGATGCCATTGGCCTTCTTGTCTGCCTGGGCACACGCTGGCTCGTGTTCAGCTCCATCAATTAGCACCCCCAGGTCCTTTTCCATTAGCAGCTTTCCAGCCACTCTTCCCCGGGCCTGGAGCGTTCCATGGGGTTATTGTGACCCAAATGCAGGACCTGGTACTTTGCCTTGTTGAACCTCATACCACTGGCCACAGCCCATCGATCCAGCTGGCCAGATCCCTCTGCAGAGCCTTCCTCTCCTCCAGGAGATCAACACTCCCACCCAACTTGGTGCTGTCAGCCAACTGACTGAGGGTGCCCTCGATCCCCTCATCCAGATCATCAGCAAAGATATTAACACTGGTCCTAACACCGAGCCCTGAGGGACACCACTGGTGACCACTCACCAACCGGATGCAACACCATTTACCACCACTCTTAGGGCTTGGCCATCCAGTCAGTTTCCAGCCCAGCAAAGAACATCCCTATCCAGAACATGAGCAGCCAGTGTCTCCAGGAGAGCGCTGTAAGAGGAGACACTGTCAAATGCTTTATTAAACTCCAAATGGACAATGTCTACAGCCTTTGCCTCATCAGTCCGGCGAGTCACCTTGTCGTAGAAGGAGATCAGGTTGGTCAAGCAGGACCTGCCCTTTGTCAGTTCATGCTGACTGAGCCTGATCCTCCCGTTTTCCCTCTTGTAATGTGTGATCTCGCTTAGGATCATCTGTTCCATGGCCTTCCCAGCACCGAGCTCAGGCTCACAGGTCTGGAGGTTCTGGTCCTCTGGGACCTGCCCACAGGACCAGGACTGCTGATAGGTGGTGGAGAGTAGCTTAGCAAGCTCCTCTGCCAGCTCCTTCAGCTCTTTTGGGTACAACCCATCCTGCCCCATAGACCTGTGTACGTCTAACTGGAGCAGGAGGTCGCTAACCATTCCTTCTTGAATTATGGGGACTTCAATCAGCTTCCTATCTGTGCCATCCAACTCAGGGAACCGAGTACCCTGTTGTGACTGTTAATGGCAGGTGGGACTATTAAAGACTGAGGCAAAGGCAGCATGAAGTACCTGAGCCTTTCACTTATCCTCAGTCACTAGGTTTCCCCTGGTATCCAGTAGAGGATGAAGGCTCTCCTGGGCCCTCCTCTTATAGCTAATGTATCTGTACAAGTATTTTCTGTTATCTTTTATGGCAGTGGCCAGCTTGGTTGGCCTTCCTCCGACCTTCACCCACAAACATTCAGCTTTCTCACTCACAGCACTGAGTTGGAGGCAGTCCCTGACATACAACGCAACCCCACCACCTCTTCTTCCTTGCCTATCCCTTCTGAAGAGCCTGCAGCCATCCACTGCAGCACCCCAATCGTGCAAATCGTCCCACCACGTTCCTGTGATGGTGATGATGCCATGATCGCCCTGCTGCACAATGGCTTCCAGCGCCTCCTGGTTACTGCCCTCGCTGCGGGCATTGGCACAGGTGCGTTGAAGTTGCTCTGTGGATCTGGACTCCAACAGCGGCACGCTACCCCCTGGCTCATTTCCAGCGAGCCCGAGGTTGTCCCTCCCCCGTCTCCTACGTCCCATCCATCTCCCGAAATCTTCTAACCCGCACGGTCCCTCATCTACTGCATCACCTTCCTCAGTTTCCTGACCGCAGCCCCCAGGGCCTCGAAGGTGACCTGAGCTGCGGTGGCTACGTCGCCGCTAGGCGGCGCTCAAACACTGGCAGCCGGCGGAGCCTCCGCGCACACGCGCGCCCCTCCTGTGCTGAGCTCCGGCAGCGCTCCGGCTCCCGGCTCAACCCGCCCGCTCCCCGAAACGGGATGCCATGGAAAAGAAAACCCGGCAGCAACAGGCAGCAGCAGAGCCCAAGCAGGCTGTGGGAGACTCAGACTGAGAGGTGTCCGCTGCTTGCGCAGCCAGGTGAGTTAGCAGTAGGAACTGAAACAGCCCAAGCTCTGCTACTGGGTTTCATCTCTACTCTCCTCCGAAGCTACGAGCTGCCCTCTCTGTCCTTCAGGAGCAATGTGCTCCATACCTGAGGCCCAGACACATCTCAGCCCTCCTAAGGAACGCCCCACATGGCCCCTCATCAGGATTTAGCTCTCATTCTGGAGAGCTTAAACATCTCTTGGTCTAAACGTCCGCTGAGTTCCTGGGGCACAGCTTATGCTGTTCTGAACTCCTGACACCTCCTGCTAGGCTTGATGGTTACAGCCAAAAGCAGATTCCTAACTGTAGCAAGTTACTGTGCACCAAAGGTGCTATTTTGCCGACCCATTGAACTGTTTTTGCCTTTAACATCTTTATGCTTTTTTGGCTCAAGCTTACTTTTGTTGGTGCATCTGATAACTGCAGTTCTTGCATTTTAGGATTGTGGGTGCTCCTGCCACAATTACAGAAGAAAAGGGCTGTGAAAACCTGCATGGATTCGGGAAGAAAACAGTGGAATTCAGTGTCTGTTTAACCTCCGTTTTGACCGTTCTATCATAGAGAAATGTTCATCCGCAGAAGAACCATCAGTTAACCACTGCAGTCTTCACTTTTATACACCAGGGCCCTCTTAATTACGAGGACAGCATAAGAAATAAGGAGCCATTTGTTATGAGTAACACCAAACAGACAGTACTGGCAGAACAAAAATGGAGGCCTTTGCCTATGGGGCCTTTTTCTTCCCAGCCACCCTAGCTCCAGACAGACAGAATATGCAAATGAACACAGTATGTTACACACAACCAAGAATGTTAAGGTTAGAGTTAACCAAAAACTTCAATCGGTAGAGATTTAAATTAAGGACAGTCTAATTTAATATTGAGAATGCCTTTACTTCCCAACTTGGTTGTCCGGCACAAACAAAGAAAACGTCAGACGTTTCAAAGCTCTTATTTACCCCATCCCCAGGATGCTGATGGTTATGACGATTACTGGGAAGTTCTTAAAGGTATGAAGCAATTCGGATAGGAAACTGGGATTAAAATATATCCATACTATCACTGACAGGTACCCACCTTAGGCGGAGGGCAGCTTCCACCCCAACAAGAGAACAAATGCAGAAAGCAGTCAGAGCCACATTTTCCCTGGGCATCTTCTGTTTGATTTTCATCAGGCAGTGAGAAAGGGGTCTGTAAAAGCCTTGGCCAGTCAAACGTAGGCTGCTAATGAAACAAAACCAAAAGAATCCAGGAACATGGACCAAAACCGGTGAAGCGTGGGAATGACAGCCTCAGTAATACTGATAATCTGGGAGAGAAGAACTGGGAAAAATTCCTTGCTCTGCTATGAATTTCCTTTGCTAAAAGCAAGGGACTTCAGGTCCCAGCTCTAAAGCAAAGGGCACCATCAAATCCTTAAAAGAGAGAAAGGAAACAATAAACATTAAAACTTCGAAGCAGTGTTTCTGTAATTACTGTGTAATTCTGTAATTACACAGCGTTTCTGGAATACTTAACATCTGAATTTTGTTAATGGACAAGATGTTTTCGGGCTTCAGCCCTCGGTTCTCCAGGCTCTGTTTTGCACACAATATTCTTCACAAAGTCTGCAACCACGGTAATAAAACCGGGATACGAATCATTTACACTTATTAACAGCACTACTAAACTAAAAAGTAGACGCATTTTACACTTCTATCTAGTCATTCCCTTCAGAAGCTCCTTCCACCCACTTTTTGTACTACCAGTCATTTCTCCTGGCCTGAAGAGAGCCTCAGAAGATCTTCCAAATAAAATTAAAAGGTATATGAGCAATATCTGGCCTTTTTTGCTGGCATTTGCACACTTTACACACTTTCAAGACAACAAACCAATACAGAATCTCAGCCTGCTAGTAGGAAAATGTTGTTCTGATGACTTTTGCAGCTACTTCTGCTTCAGACAAGTCCAGCATCAGTGAAAGAACTTTTCTGTCATTGTTCTTATGAGCCAGCAATCAGGAAAGTCCCTACTCCACACTTCAAAGTAGCTTTTCAGATGCCTTTCATCAACAGTCAATACTTACTTTTAATCATGTTCCCTTGTTATGTATTACCATGCTAAGATAAAAATATACATAGCAGAAAGTAATACTCAAATAATGTTATCCCTCTTACCAATAGGAGCATTAATGTCAACTTGATATAAGAAAAGCAAGTGCCTGGAAAACACAGGGTTAAAATACTTTAAACTTAACTTAGGTCAAAGAGAACAATGTTTGTGTTGTAAGCCTGTGGTGTGATAACAGAATTTAGTAGTCTTACTAACGAGAGTGAATTATTTCTTTCCATCCCTCTCATTATCAGTTAGTTTGGAGACAGTGACTCCCGAACATCCGCTAGCTTGGGATACTCCTTGTCTGCCCATCCTGCTCTGCTGGCAGTACATTTTGTCCGAAGGTCCCACTGCTCTAAATCTTTGCCAGCTCTCAGAAACTTGCAGATACGGCTGGGTTCAGCTAATTGTGATTACTGGGGCATCCAACTGTGCCAAAGGTGAAAAGTGCACCCTGAGGAAGGCTGCTTACTTCATCTTGAAAACCCCTGCCCACGTGAGGAAGACTGCTTACTTCATCTTGAGAACCCCAGCCCACGACCATCAGAGGGTAGTGCGCAAGTGCCAAAAGGGAGGAGACTTACGATAATGAGTACCTAAACTAATTGTAATATGAAATGAATGTGCATATTTGTGTGTAATAAATATCTCCTTGCTTAACCCCCGGTGTGCAAGTTAGGAGGAGCGATCCTCCTTGCACCCGGCGCCGTAACAAACATACCTGCTTTATAACTATCCTTGAGCTGTAGAGTCCGATTCCATGCTTCTAACTTAGCTGGACTATTTATATGAAACAAATGCTTGGGGTTCTCCTTTGTTGCCAAGCAGAGGGAGAGATGCAGCCCCTGGGTGAGTGCAGCAGCTGGTGCCAAACCAGACACTAAGTTGGATGCGAAGTCTCGGCCTTTGCAGAGCACTAAGTTTTCAAAGCTGTGATGAACTGAAAGGAAAAAAAGAGAAGTCACGTGTTTTCTCAAGGTAAGACAGCCATGATTGTCTTTTCGGACATCCCACAGCTGAAAGCAAAGATAATTAAAGCAACTGAGCTGCTACTTCCTAAATGTTTTCTCTCATTTACAAAAGCACCTCTGCATTTGTGCAGACTGTGGGCCTTGGTTACAGTTACTTTAGCAATTTTTCAGGTGTTTGAGGGTGGGCTTGTTATTTAAAAGACTACTGATATTCTTTCATTTTCTGTGCTTTTTAATAACTATGCTTCTTAGCACAGAAAAAAGAAATGGCATTATTTACATTAAACCTCTATTACTCCAGCAGATTCAACATCTCTGCAACCCCCACGACAGGAAATGGAAGGGATTGTTTGTCCTATCTTTCTAAGACAAATGCATCAAGAGAGAACGCTGGCTGCAAGATGAGGCTCACCCCTGCTGCACTTAAGTCGTGCATTTGAAGACGCCCAAGGCAGCTCCATCAGACCAGCAGACAAGGGGCAGCCCTCCTCATCCAAATTGTTTGTCACATCAACCCTTTCTTTGAGGAAGGCTATTGGCTCACACAAGACCAAGGATCCCAGACTTCGCTTCCCCCCTTCCCCACCAGTGCCTCGCCGTACACCAGGGCAGCTACCACCCGGTGCCTCTAGCGAGGCTTCCTTCCTACCGTGCCTAAGATGCAGAAAGATGGATCTATAGGTTACAGGGCGCGGCGGGTTCCACTCAGCCACATCAGAGCAGGAGCACGGCCCCGGCTGCCCACCGCACCACGCCATTCCCGGGAGCTCGATGAGGCTCCCGACTCCGCGCCCGAGGGCCACTCCGACGAAGGGCGCGCTCCCGGCCCTGGCTAGCGGGGCTGACCGCCGCGCCACGAGCCCCCGCTTACCCCGTGCTTGCCCATGCCGCCCGGCCCAGCCCAGCCCAGCCGCTGACCCCGCCCCTTAAAGGGGCAGAGACACTTCAGACAAGAGCAGCTCCTTTCGCCGCGCCACGGCGGATTCGAGCTTCATCGTCTGAGCACGGAGCGCGTGTGCTGAGGCCTCAGCACAGAGCGAGAGCGCACCTCTAAGTCCTTCCGTTTCCAAGTTCTGTCGGCATGGACCAACACCACAGTGAAGAACTTGCAAATAAATATCATTTAAAAGTACTGACTTTGCATGGCTTACCTGGGGCCGGAAGAAATGTCATCATCAGAGTCTGAACAAAACTGCATGTAGTGTACATTGCTCGAGTCAGACGTCCTGTAGTAAGAGAACCCATCTCAACAATGGAATTTGCAACTGGCTAAATTCCAGAGCTCCTAAGTACCTGGCTAAGTTGCAAATGCTCATGAAGACAACGTACACTTAAAACAGATTTTGTCATCCCAAAAAATAAATAAACAGCATAAAAAGCATTTGTAAATGCTCCAGAAAACACACACCCATTCAGGCATTAATTTGACCACCTCATTGCTCCCATTTTACAGGTAACTTACACGCATTAACGCAGACCCCGGTAGAGCCAAATACAGAGCTCAAAGGCCCCTTGATAAGCTTTTAAATATTAAACTGTGTATTTTCATCATTTGGCACTAGAATTATAACCTGCTGCACGCACGGAGTTTGCCTCGTACCTTCCATCAAACGGAATCCACTGAAGCTGTTGTTGTTCATCAAATCTGAAGAATGCATTAGAGCAACAGTATTGGAGCATGCAGTGTCCGCAGCAGAAATAAGGACAGGATTTTGCAGGCTGTGCCTTGCCACGATGATCAATATATGCCTGACAATCCTCACCCAAAACTGAAAGAAAATAAAATTCAAGAGTTAGCAGCTGAAGAAATAATCCTATGAAGTGTCTCCCTCATACTGACCAGCTCACCTGGGTGAACACTTAAATGTCTTTCAAGTAGTTTAGTTAGCTCTTACAAACAAATTATTGCCATTCAAGCAAAGCAAGAGCAAATACTTCTTGCCCACAAAGTGTCTTGTCTTTGTCAAGCAGCTCTTCCCAACTGTTCACACATACTTAGAAGAATGAACTGCATGCCAATATACTCACCAGATGCTTTGTCTGCTGTTACCCTCCTCAATACACCTGCTAGCAGCCACCACATTCTTGTAAAGGCTCAGAGGGCAACATGACTAGCCAAAAATGTAAAAAACAAACCACGCCAAAAAGCCAAAACAAAATCCAAAACCCCCAACAAACAAAAAACCCCCAACACACAAAAGCCTTAAGATCAGTTAGAAGAAAACATTAAACCTTCCTAGATATTTGACTTGATGCAGAAGATGCAATGCAACTGCATTCACTGTAGATCTGGATTTCCATACGACTTACGTGTTTCTACCTGTGGCTTTGTTTACTTCATGGAACCCCCCAATCCTGTTAATCTATGGCATAAACCAGAGATGTCATAAAATTGAGGGTTTTTAGGACTAAGATCAGTCGAGTGGCAAGCATCACCTGATCAGCGACAGTATGTTAAGGAAATGGAGACATTCATGTCCCAGGATGGATTTCTTACGGGACATCCCATATTTTCATAGTATCCTCCCGGACTCTATGCTCAAGGATACTTGGATTTATCTTTTCCTGTGGTTACATACTTATCAAGAATACACTATATGTTATTAATTATATTTTACACAGTCATTACAGACCTTGAGTAATTTTCCTTGTACATGCGAATTCTTTTGCATTTGGAAATTTACAGTCTCATAGATAAGGGGCTTCTGTAGTTTCTCACAGAGGAACACCTGTAGTTTGTGATTACCCAAGCTTCACGTACGGGCCTTGCTCAATTAGTAATTAACATTTATTACAACTTCAGCAAATCAATGATCTACGTTTACCACAGGTACTACTTAGCAACAACTAAATCTTGGGTGTGCTATCAAGTGAAGGGCCAGGCCCCAAGGGCAGAAGCCCGAGTATTGTTCAAATGATAAAGGGGAATGTGCTGGAACTCCTGGGTTAGGGCCTTGGGAGAAGAAACAAGGAAAGTGAAACCACAGACCCTTGAGCCATGGCGGTTGTTATGGAAACCAGACGGGGTGTGCCTGAGGCAGGGGAGCGGGCAGTGCTGGGTGCAGACAGACAGGCCACATGGATGGAAATCCCCTGATTGCGCAACAGAGACCCGCTGGTGGTGGAAAGTCCCGGGAGGCTTTTGTATTAGCTGGGAGCCAATCAGAAACCATTGTATCAGTAGCGCGTTTCGAAATGTCCAAGGAGTGTGTTAAAAGAAACCTATCTAGGTGCATGAAGACTGTTAAGAAACAGACGCGTTGCTTGCATCAAGCTATGTCCCCTCTCTCAACCGCAGCAATCAGCATTATTCTCAGGCTAAAGCCAAAACAGAGCACAGCCAGTAGAAAGAAAAGTTAACGGCAGCAGCTGAAACCAGGACACCCCAGTTGCTTTTCTGCTGGGGTAATGATCTGGATCACCTCAGGAGAGGTCCAGCGCACACCCAACCCACCACAGTGGAAGGGCTAAGGCTGAGAAAGGCAGAAATGACCACCTGCTTTGGCATACCTGCTACTGAGGCGTTCATCCTACCCTGCAAAACAGCCGCTTAAGAACCTCATTGAGTGCCACCTCCAGAACAGAGCTGCTAAACTATTCCTACTGAAAGTCCCTAATCATTCGCACCCCATTTACTCAAGGCCAGCTGCAAGAGCACTTCTCCCTTCTTAGGACTTCATCTGGTTAGTCTATGATCACATCTGCTTTTTCTCACTAGGTGACAAAGTTGTGGGAGACCACAAGCTCCATCCTTTAAGCACTGTAACAAGATAATTACAGATAAGGCTGCTGAAATAAAAAGAAAATACCCCCCAAAAAAACCACAAACAAAAAAAGCAATTAAACAAACCTCAAAAAACAAAACAAAACCCAAAGCCAGAACAAGTACCAGTGTTAGCATCTGATAATTGAGCTCATGCACGGCTATCAGAGGAGTTTGTATAAGCTGTGCTGTTGATGCAATGCCATCACTTCACACCAAGTCTTTATTTCCAACTTGCTCTGGAACGTAAAAATGCATTGTGGCAGGGCTGGTAAGGTGGAGGTCTTTAATGGGATGCACCAGCAGTAACTGGCAGCCACTGTGTGCTCCCTTGTTTCTCTCCCATAGTCCTACCTTCGGTTCAGCAGTAAACAGTATTCCTTAGGAGGATGCACACAGTCACTGCCAGGACATGAACTGCCCCTGTCCAACACAAACCACTTTCCAATAACCTTTCCCTCAGCAAACCCAATTCCCACCAAAAGCAGAGTTAAGGTGTGGTTCTCCTGCAGACGCTGGGGCCACGGGGCAACCCAAGACCAGGTGCCCACAGAGCGTGTCCCGCACTGCTCGGGCGGCTGAGCTGAGGAGTCTCTGCTCCAGACCAGGGGCTCCTCCAAAACCACCTCAAAAAGAGAGGCCGAAGCCCACCAACCCCCCTTGCAGGCCGACCCCCCCCCCCCCCCCCAGCCTCCCTCCTCTTCGAGGCCGAAGGCGACCCACCACGTCGCCATGACCAGCGCTGTTTCTCCTCGAGCGGGATGGGCGATCCACCGGGCCTCCGGAATCCTCCTGGGACCAGGAGGAGTCATGGTCAGAACGAGGGGCAGTGCAATGAGCACACGGAGAGCGGGAAAGTGCTGAGGGAGCCAAGGTGGAACGAGACCAGGACCAGGATCAGGATCAGGATACAGTGCTGTGCTGAGCCCCGGCATGAGGCTTGGTTGAGGCTGATACTACCCTGGCCTACACTTGACATCTCCCATGTCCTCACGTGGTTCTCCACGGTCATGGCAGCTCTGCTACTGAAAGCCCTGCAGACTGCTTATACACGCGGCAAAAGGCCTTGCTTGTTCCTCACTTCTGGGTCCTGTTCACTGCAGTTTATATTTGAGCATCTTAAGGAAAGCGGCCGCCATTTGGTTTTCTTAGCATGCAAGGCCGTAATGCAACATTTCTGTTGGAGGCCCCTGTGGTGGTGGGGCCAAGAGGGGAATATGAAGAATGGGCTTTCTGACTTTGTTGCTGCGTCGCTCATGAGAGTTACAAAGAGGAGCGTATTCAGAAGGGTGTAATCAGTTGAATTTATTTGTTTTGTGCAGAGGGCCCTAAGTGATTTTGTACATTTGTGGACCGCAGTGAAGAAAGAGATGGTTGGGAAGACAGACGTAGCTTACTGCTTGAGGTGAGTGTTTCAACATCTGTTACTCACTTACTGCAGCCCTGAGGAGAAGGACCTGGGGTGTTGGCCAAAACCTCCACCTGACCCAGCAGTGTGCGCTCGCAGCCCAGAAACCAACCGTGCCCTGGGCCGCATCTAAAGGAGCGTGGCCAGCAGGTGGAGGGAGGGGATTCTTCCCCTCTCCTCCGCGCTTGTAAGACCCCCCTGCAGTTCTGCGTCCAGCTCTGGAGCCCTCTGTACAGGAAAGACATGGACCTGTTGGAGAGAGTCCAGAGGAGGGCCACAGAAACCATCAGAGGGATGGAACACCTCTTCTCTGAGGAAAGGCTGAGAGGGTTAGGGTTCTTGAGCCTGGGGAAGACAAGACTCCAGGGAGCCCTTATTGCAGCCTTCCAGTTCTTGAAAGGGGCCCGTAAGAAAGATGGGGGGAGACTTTTTTAGCAGGGCCTCTTGCGATAGCATGAGGGGCAGTGCTTTTAAGCTAAACGAGGGAAGATTGAGGCTGGATGTGAGAAAGAAATTCTCTGCAATGAGGATGATAAAATGCTGGCACAGGCTGCCCAGAGAGATGGCAGATGCCCCATCCCTGGAGATACTCAAGGCCAAGCTGGATGTGGTTCTAGGCAACCTGATCTAGTTGAAGATGTACCTGCTTATTGCAGGGGGATTGGACTAAATGACCTTTGAAGGCCCATCCAACCCAAACTATTCCATCATTGCTTTTCTGCTACTCTGGTTGTGCTCCAGACACGGTCTGCTGTTTGTCCTGGTGTTCCAGGTGAATTATTCAGGGAAGTCATCCTTGGTGGGTTAATTGAAAGGGCTTTCTTCATGATGAAGCGATGATCGAATGGTAAGGAATTGATGACTTAAAGAAAATCAAACGGTAACCAAATGGTGATAAAGTAATAGTGGAACCATAATGAGAGTCACAGAAATTATTTCGGTTGGAGAAGGCCATAAAGGTCATCGAGTCCAACCGTGCAGCTAGCGCTGCCAAGTTCACCAGGAAACCATATCCCTAAACTGGCCCTTGACTCTGCACTCGCTGGTGGAGCAGCCGCCCCGGGTGCCACGGGCTCAGGTCCCTGCCTGTGCGCTTCAGAGCCAGCCTTGTGATGTAGTGTCCGTGTCACAGTGGGTGGTGTGTGGCCGAGGGTGCCCCTGCCCCTATTCGGGGTGCACGCAGGGTAGCGGTGTGATGTCACAATGGGCATGGTGACCAGTGGCAGGGGCAGGCCTATAAAAAGGGAATGCTGGGCACAGGTGAGGTGCAGGGAATAGAGGGCAGGGACGGGGCTCTCGGGGGGCTGCCAAGGGAGGAGGGGGCTCCACACCACAGGGCACTGGGCCTGGGCTGCAAGCTCACCTGCGGCTCACTTCTCCCTCAGAGGTAGTAGAGGAGCATTTGGAGAAGAAGCCCCAGAACTGCTGGGACAGGGACTCTCCAAGCACAGACCTTTGACATCTGACACATCCGCAAGGAGGTGTAGGACACCTGACTCGATGGAGCAGGGTGAGAGCAAAGTCCCCCTCCTACAGCCTGGCAGAGGGACTCTAGGGGTGGTCAGCATGGGGCCGGGAGTGTTGTCAGGGGGAGGCAGGAGCTCCCAAGCCACCCTAGGGGTGGGCCCCTTCTCTCCTTGGCAAGCAGGAGCCAGGGTGGGCAGTGGGCACCCACCGGGACACCCATGCCTGCAACGCCCTTTCCTCTCCAAGGCTTCCAGCCCTGCGCAGCAGCCAGCTAGGCAGGGACAGAGCAGCCCGTGGGGGCAATCCCTCAGGGACACGTCCCTGGCCCCGCTGAGTTTCTCATTCCCGGTGGCATTTGCTCTCTCTCGTCCAGCATGCGTGCTGTGTCGCCGGGCAGACGCAGACCCGGACCTCTGTGGGCCAGAAGGGCATTATGAAGATATCTGTTTCCATCTGTTTTGCCTAGTAAGTTCCTCTGGGGCTGGCTTCATCTTTGCAACACACCTGCCCTGCCACATGCCCCTCATGAGCTCCTTGTCTCGTCTCTTCTGCAGCTTTTTGCCAGTGAGCTTCCTTACGAATACAATGAAGTGGAAGGAGAGATGGGATTTTCCCCTCTGGATATTCAACGCGCAGTCGAGCAGGCAGCCCAGATGGTGAGGATCGGAGATGATCAGGGTGATTTGTGCCAGGAGAGGTTTGCGGGAGCTTAGAGCAGATGCCAAGAACAGAATTCCAGCCCTTCCACCCAGCTCTGGGACAAAAGTTTTGCTCCCAGCAGCTCCACAGAGGCTCCAGCACAGGAGCCCACTCTGCCAGGTGGATCTGTGGTCTGTGACCCAGCAGTAGCCACATTCTGCCCCCTGCCCTGAGGTCTGGGTCTGGCTGTGGAGGCCCTGAGGCTGCCGCTGATGGGGGCTGCTCTGCTCTTTCCAGGTCTGCTTCGTGTGTGGCGAGAGGGGGGCCACAGTCACCTGCCGGGAGCCAGGCTGTGACCGCAGGTTCCATCTCCCATGTGCCGTGGAGGGTGGATGCGTCACCTGTTATTTCCTGCCATACAGGTACATCCTCTCCCCTCCTCGCCGTCACCAGGGAATGACCCAGCGCTTCTCATCTCACCCATCCCTTCCCTCATCCCCTAGTTCCTTCTGCTGGGAGCATAGACCACAGCAGCAAGAGTTGGCAGCTCCAGAGAACACCGCCTGCCTCATCTGCATGGACCCTGTTGAAGGCAGAACGACCTATGGGACCATGGTGTGCCCAGCATGCGAAAGCGCCTGGTTCCACAGGGCCTGCATCCAGGTAGGAGCCGTTCCCTCGCTCCGGGCACAGCAGGCTCTCAGCAGCACCATAGCCTCACTCCCGCTCTTTCTGGTTTTCCTGCAGGGCCAGGCTATGCGTGCTGGAATTTCGTGCTTTTGGTGCCCTCTCTGTAGAAACCGGAGCACGTTTTTTCTTGAAATGATGCTCATGGGGATCCAAATCCCCATAAGGTTGGTGTCCTCCTGGCCAGCACCGTGCCATGCCTGGACCTGACTCAGAAGTCGTGGCCATCTGCTGTCCCCCAAGTCTGGGCTTTAGCTCCATGGAGGAGTTGGAAACAGGGTGTGGGGGCAAGAGCGGGGAGGCCCTGCATCTGCCTTATGCTGGGGCAGCAGGAGCTCACCAATTTTCCTTGCTCCATCAGACCTCCATCATGGGAGGACAACAACGCATATGCAGATCTGTACCAGAGGCACAGCAGCTGTGATGCCAGGGAGTGCCTTTGTCCAGGAGGCAGACGGGTGGCAGATCCAGACGGGTAAGTTGCCAAAGCTGCACCTGGAGGCTCGGCACGGGATCTCTGTCTCAGCAAGAGCTCCAAGCAGAAGGGCTGAGAACAGGAGCTCTACTGGACAATTCCATGCTGTGGGCACTTCCTCTTTAGAGACATGAACCCATTTCTTTTCCCAGGCCCTGGCAGCTGTTCCTGTGCCGCTCCTGCGCTGCTGAGGGCAGGCACAGACTCTGCTCCAACGGAGGGAGCAGCCTTGAGGCCGGATGGGAGTGTGATGGCTGTGCTGGCTTGGGCACCTGTAAGTGTCAAAGCACATGGGTGTTCCTGGGCTGGGGCCAGGCAAGGCCTGGCAGTGGGTGCCTGGTGCGGGCTTGGCAGAGCCTGTCTGCTCCAGGAAGGCTGGGGCACCGCTCCAGCTTACCCTGCGCCCGGCCTGGGGGCCAAGCCCTTAACCTTCCTGCTTCCCCTTGCAGCCTCCAACAGCAGCTTAGAGCTTGCTGATACCATCAATGCTGGCCCGGCAGCATCACAGCAGTCTCCTGGACCTGTGGAATTGGAGTCCAGCAGCCCCAGCCCCAGCAGCCAGGCAGCATCGGGGCAGATTCTGGAACCTGAGGCACAGGAGACCAGCAGCCCAAGCACCAGCAGACAGATCCCATCAGGACCGTGCCAGGGTTCCCCAGTGTGTGAGGGCAGCAGCAGCTCCAGCCCCCCTGGGCCTGACCAACGGCGACGCCAAACCCGGGCCAACCAGCAGACCCGGACACCCTGCACAGCAACACGTGCTGCCAGCAACACCCGCAGCCAGGCGGTGCCAAGGCTGTCCCGACGCTCCACGTCGCGCGAGACCCGCAGGTGCAGCAGCACCAGGCGGCAGCCATCAGCGACATCCCGTGGCTCTGCACCACGGCAAAGGAGCAGGAGCAACAGACCCAGTGGGCCCATGCGGGTGCGAGACCGTTCCCGCTCGCAGCGTCGGGCCCAGGCTCCCTATGCACGGCCCAGGAGACGCTCCCAGGGCAGCCGCACAACGGCAGCACGAGCCACACGCAGGCAGGCACGTGCCAGCCACAGCCGCAGCACTACAAGATGGCGGCCATCAGCATCATCCCGTGGCTCCAGAGCATGTCAAAGAGGCGGCACCTCAAGATCCACCGGGCCCGTGCGGGTGCGAGACCGCTCCCGCTTGCAACGTCGGGCCCAAACTCCCAGCACGCGGCGCAGAAGACGCCGTGAGAGCAGCCACACGCCAGCACCGCGTGCAAAGAGGCGCACACGCAGACAGGCTGCGTCGGGGCTATCCCATCGCCCCCAAGCACATGCGAGCAGCTCCTCCAGCTCTGACAGCCAGGAGGCATCAGGGTCCCCCTGTGGCTCCCCAGAACGGGACAGCAGCAGCCCCAGCACTGACAGCCAGGAGGCTTTATAGCCATGCCACAGCTCCCTGCCACCAGACAACTGGCACTGCAACAATCGGGCCATGCCACAGCTCCCCAGCATGCTCCCAGTTGAACTGTTACACCCAAACTGCCTACACGTAGCTCAGAAGACAGTGGGAGAGAAGCCAACTACCAGCACCACGTGGTGAAAGGAGCACCCACTGCCAGGCGGTGAGGGGCTGTCTCAGTGCTCACCAGTACCTGAGGCCAGCAGCCCCAGCACCAGCAGGCAGCGGCCATCTGCAGCATCCTCTGACTCCACAGCACTGGAAAGAGGCAGCAGCTCCATCCCCACTAGGCCGGTGTGGGTGCGAGACAACTCCCACTCCCAACATCAGGCCCAAACTCCCAGCACACGGCCCGGACACCTCAGTGGGACCCACTGTGTTTCATCTCTGAGCAACCACTGTGATCCCCGTCCACCAGCACAATAAAGATGGCCCTTCTTCTCTGGACTGGGAGATTCCAGGCTCCTTGATTGGCTTCCTCCTCCTCCTGTTCATTTCTCAAGGGGCAGCATCAGGGACTGGGCCCAGAGCATTGTCCTTTCCTGTCGTGGTTATCGTTTCCCTCTGATGGAGGGGAAATGGGGAGAAGAACCGAAAGAATGTAACTCCCACGGGTTGAGATAAGAACAGTCCAGTAACTGAGATATAATACAAATCACTACTGCTACCACTAATAATAATAAATAATGACAAGGCAAATACAAGGGAAAAGGATACAGCCGCTCACCACCCGACCGAGCCGAGAGAGAGGGAGAGCTCCTTCCGGGTTCCTGCCCCCAGTATTTTACATCCTGGGCATGACATGCTGTGGCATGGAGTAGCTCTTTGGTCAGTTTGGGTCAGGCGCCCCGTCCCTGCTTCCTCCCGGCTCCCCCTCCTCCCTGGCATAGCATGAGGCTCAGAAAGTCCTTGGCCAGACAAAACATCACCAAGCAGTAACTGAAAACACTGGTGTTATCAGCGCTGTTCCCAGGCACGAAATTAAAAACACAGTGCTGCACCAGCTACCAAGAAGGAGAAAAATGACTGCTGCTGCTGAACCCAGGACATTTCCCTAGAGGTCAGCAGCACCTTCTGCAGACCGACCTCCTGCACCCACCCAGCCGGCCTGGCCCTCATGGCTCACCCCCCAAAATCAGGCACCCCGGTGCCAGTGACTTCTGACACGCTTCAGCTCTCTTTCCCTCTGGATAAGGCGAGAAGCAATACCCTATCCTCATCGCCTAGGTTAGTGAGCATGGTGGCAGAGGGGCAAAGCTGGGGTTCTTTTAGGAGTATAGTTCAGTGTCACGTCTGTGCAAAGTACTAATTAGGGTAAAAGCTGCTGTTCTTGTTGGGTAAAGGTAACTATCACAGCACAAATCTCTTCACTATCAGGTATGTGGAATTTCCTAATCCCAACAAACTCTCCTTGCTGTTATGTCCAGCTTTGAGCTGGATGAGAAGGGGGTTTTGCCTCTCTCCATCCCTGCCTCCTGCCACCCCTCCCTCTCCCATGCCCCCACAAAATGCTTTGCTATGAGTCCTTGTTTGTAGACAAGCCTAAGCACACAGCTCTGCTTAGACTTTCTGAACGGCTGCTGAGACCCTCGGCTGAGGAACAGTCATCACTAGTGCACCGTATGTTCCCTAATTCTTCTAAATTTCCTGAACTTTGTCAGCAGTTCCATTTATTTGAAAAGAAAACGAAACACCCTTTCTGAAGGTGCTGAAAGCCCTGCTTTACATGAACACATCCTGGTTATGTACTCTGGAAGGCAACAGCACTGGCTTGCTTTTGCAGCCCATGCAGGGTGGCTGCTGTTGTGGTATCCTACAGAAAGTCTTAGGCTCCAGGATGAACTGTGCGGAGCACAGGGACTGTTGACTCTTTGTGTGGAGTGAATGACACTGCCAGCGAGGCGGGTGCCGAGGAGGGGACTGGACTTCTCAACACTGAAAGATGAGGCCAAGTTTTCCCCTCTAACGGGTACGTGGCTCTTTTTGAGTCGCTGAGTTTACCTGAGGTTTACAACAGCAGGTAGTGGCAGGAGAAGGGAAATGGCTTTCAGCTGAAAGAGGGTAGATTTAGATTACATACTAGGCAGAAGCTGTTCCCTCTGAGCATGCTGAGGCGCTGGCACAGGGTGCCCAGAGAAGCTGTGGCTGCCCCATCCCTGCAGTGTTCAAGGCCAGGCTGGACACAGGGGCTTGGAGCAAGCTGCTCTAGTGGAAGGTGTCCCTGCCTGTAGCAGGGGATTGGAGCTGGAGGAGCTTTAAGGTCCCTTTCAACCCAAACTTGTGAAATTCTATGGATGTAGGTGAGTAGATGGTGTCTCAGGAGCCGTTAATTCCAAGGTACAAGCTTCTCTTTGGTGCATTACTGCTGCAGATGTGCAATGCTTGCTCCCTTGTAGTTTCCCACCCATTTTCAGTCCCCACACCAGCCTGACACCTCCATCCTCGCATCCCATCCTCTTTTTATTTCAGCTTCACTCATATTAGCGCATTGGCTGCCTCATCTCTGATAGTCCTCAGGCTTCCCGGACTGTAACAAAATGTTTCCTATGGATGCCACGAACTGCAGGACAGCAGGGATTGGGGGTTCTGAGGATGAAGGGCTGTTGTCTTAACCCCTCCCACTGCCTTCTACCCACCCTGGGGGAAACGACTTACCCCGTGTTCGCTTCTCCTCACTGCTGCCTAGTGACGGGGGTGATTCTGTTCAAGGCATTTTGACATCGTAGTGGCAGGGGTGACTTCTTGTGGGGGGCCTGCTTAGGAGGATTTGTAAGATAAACCTTTCCAGGTTTTCCAGATTCCCTTCAAAATTCCATGAACAGGCAGCAGAAAGCTGAAGAGGACCTCGAAGAAGCTGCTCACTCTTAGGAAGGGGCAGGAGATCCCCAAAGTTTTCGCAATAAATGGTGATAAAGCAATTTAGTGTTGGTGCTGCAGGGCTGAGGAAGTGACTGACAGGGGAATTGACAGATTTGATGTCTGCCACCATTTTGCATCCTGTTGCAGATTTACCTTTATTTCTGGCTGCTCTGATCCACAGCCACGCAACATCCGTCTTCCAGATGTTTTAAACCCTGTTTTTAAAACCTGTTCTGGAAATCCACTGAGAATATATAAATTGATTTTTGGGGAACGGATGATTGCAAAATCCCTTCTACTGCAACATCAGAGAAAACCTGGTGTCTGACAAACAGCATTGAGCGTCTTTTAGAGGTTTTCTCAGTATTATATAAAGAGGAGTTTTTCCAATTGCAAATGGAATATAGACACTGAACACCTGGCCATAAATCAGATAGATTTCTTGTTAGACTCAATGCAATAAGTATCTGGAAGAAATATACAGGCTTCTTTTGTCATGTCCACATATGTGGTATGAAGAACGGGGTTGACTGAAGAATAGGGTTGTAAATGAGTAACCTCTAGGATGTCAGGCTTTGTTATCAGCTATAGAGAAAAGGAAATTCCTAAGATAAGCTTTGCCAGAACCGCCTGGTGGTTACTGATAGGACAAGGATCCTAAACCAAAGTGATGAAGAAATAAGCACCAGGGGTCCGAAAGCCCACTCCCACATTTTTGTGTGCGTACGGGAGGTGTTCTCTAAAAGGATGATGTAATGTATGTAATCTAATGAGTATGTATGTTTAAGGAGAATATAATCACAGCTTGGTTGACCCTTGGGAGGGACCCGCTTGGAAGAGCTGTCCCCCGTGTCTCCCGGCGCCGCAATAAAGCATACCTGCTTGTCAACTTCAACCTTTGTTGGTGAGTTTGTTCCTGGAGTTTTCTCCAAATCAGGTACTTGTGGTCTGCAAATTTCAGCGTGGGTTTCTGTCTGACACTCAGTAAACAGACACACCAGCCTGGAGCTGACACCCCACAGCGATCACAACCCCAGTGCCATCGCCATAGCCACAGCTCTGGTTTTCACTTGGGAAAACTCCTGTTGCCACCTGCTCTGCCCTACTGGTACCAGTTAAGTAAAAGAGGTGCTCCTGGCCTGTGAGGAAGGTGCTGAAGCAGGTTGGTCCTGGCAGCAGTAATCCCACAACCTTTAACTTGTCACTCTGGCACCTCCATCAGTTCCAAGGGAAGCTTTGCTCCCTGAGGATGGTGTCTGACACAGTGACCTACAGACTCTGTTCTCCTTTGTCCTCCGATAAGGAGGCCCCTCTTCAGAAACTTCAAGTCACAAGACAGCTCTTCTCTCCCACATGCACCTGCCAGCAGCCAACTCTGACTTTAAAAGACTTCCAGAGGCTTCTCTGCCTATGTAAACAGAGCCAATCTAAATCATCTGGCTTAAAACCACTCCTGATGTATTGCATCTCTGTTGTTTAAATTAGTGGAAGTGTGTATTTAACTCGGTAATGTTAAACCCATAAGTCACTAGCAAACAAGGACTCCTGTATTTCTGGGGATTTTATTTAACACAAAGTGTTGTGGTATGTGAGAGCCTGTTTAAGGAAATAAGTGGCTGGTCTGTGGTCTTTGCTTTGGGCTGTAGTGGGACTAAAGCAATGGACGGCTCATTAATGACTTCATGTGAGCTCTGCGCTTTGGAGTATGGCACCAGCACCATAGGGGAACTTGTGGTTTCTCTTTTGAATGCAAGTCATAGCATCATAGAATCATAGAATAGTCATGGTTGGAAAGGATCTTTCCAGTTCCAACCCCCCTGCCTTGGGCAGGGACACCTCCCACTAAAACATGCCACCCAAGGCTCTGTTCAGCCCGGCCTTGAACGCCGCCAGTGATGGAGCATTCACAACTTCCTTGGGCAACCCATTCCAGTGCCTCACCACCCTTACAGTAAAGAATTGAACCCACATGGAGCCTGAAAAGGTCCCTGCCCTATTTTTCCCCCTGCCTCTGGCTACAAGACATCATTTCTAAAGCTCGTAAGTCAGACCACCTGTGCACCTTTTAGTTAGGAAACATTCGTGATCGAATAATCCTATTACTGGAAAACAAATATCAGACAAAGGCTTTTCAACCTTCAGAACTTTGACGTGTTCTGGTGTGTTTTCCAAACACAGTTCAGAAGATGCTGCCATTGCAGGGACCACCTGACAGTGGATTCTATGGATTGGGTGGCAGTTTGCAAGACAGGGCAGTGGGGGGGAACAAAACCTAGGAAATCTGGCTGTGTTTTTCATCAGATCCTCAGGGAATAGAACTAAGTGCTGCGCAAATGTCAGGGTGCAGCTGAATTTCAGTGTGAGCGTCTGAGGCTCATCTCAGCCCCCACTGAAGCCGAAGAGTTCACATCACAGGTTGTTGGTGTGCTTTGCCAGCACAGGGAGGCAATGTGTCTCCATCATACCGCGTGGCTGCCCACAACCGAGACTGAGGTGGTGTAACCACAATGAAGAGCTGTTTTCCCCTTTATTTCAGTCTCGAGTTTAATCCAGTGTAGAAAACTTTCCACTTTATTTTTGTTAGGCAGGAGAAATCCAACTTGTTTTCTTGTTTGGGAATTTGCTGTTTTCTGCTCTGTGGTCTGGAGTGCAGGGGATCGCAGTCCCTGCTTACATGGGTGAGAGTCAGCTGCAGAGAACTTGGTGAGATTGAGGTTTTCCACCTTTTCTGTCTTCTCTGCATGCAGGAGGAGGGCCAGACAGCTGTGTAACGTTTCTCCCCCCTTCCCTTATCACAACTGCAAGCAGCTGCTGTTGTGCAGGGGTTGGGGCTCACCTCCAATTCCCAAGCAAAGCTGCTGTTGCCCACGAAAGCAGAGGTTTCAATGGCTGATGTCTCATTCCTGCTCTGCTCGTTCTCAAGGCTCCTGTGACATCTCAGTATCCCAGTTACTGGGGATCCAAACTGAATTTCTGATGTTAAAAAGTGGTTTTCCCTGTTATGCAGAAGCCCGCAGCTATCTTTACACTCTGCCTTTCCTGCTTGTGTTTCTTTTACCTGTGAGGATGCTCATCAACTCCCATGCAGCAAGCTGAAGAGGCAGCCTGAGTTTAGTATTAATTCTTTAAGGGGCGGGCATTGCAGGGGTGGGTTGTCTCCCCCTTAATTTATCTTGCTCTGTTCAAGAGCAAAGTATTTTTTCCATTACACAAACAGCATCACTTAGCAGTCGGAGACTTTCATGTAATCTCTCTGGACAGAAAGCAAGCAGGCACTTGGACAGCATCAGTGGCTCAGGTTCAAGTAATGAAGCTGAAATGGCTATTGACTTTGATGACAAGAACTAGGAGGAACTGGCATCAGAGGTCTCTCTCCTGCAGAGTTCAATTTGGTTTTGTTGGGACCTTGGATTCTACACCAAGCCGTCCACTGCAAGTCCTGGATCTGCAGAGCCTTGTGTGAGGAGTGTGTTGCTCCTGCATCCTCGAGCTCTGCCTCGGTAAAACAGGGATCTGTAGATGTGTAGTGAGGCCCTATCTGTGGACTATGACTGCTTTGAATCACCTAAAAATATTGACCGTGCATGTCCAAAACACCAGCTTCCAGGGAAAGGAATTCTCTAGCCATAGGGAAGCGGGCAGTTTCTTACTGACCCTGCAGACCTTCCGGCCAGCCTGGTTGGGGCAGCGGCGATGTTTCCACCTCCGCACTGCCTGGTGCAGGTTCCTGTTCTTCTTCTGCCGGGTGTAGGCCTTGTGCACCACCACCTTGTCACTCCGTACTTCACTACTTACAACGAAGACCCCTGTGTGTGTGCCTCTCATGATGTTGTGGAGGCAGGTCGCATCTATGTCCAGCCACTGCTGGAGCCTGCTGGGGACTTCGGTTCTGAGGAGTGGGCAGTGCTTCAGGACCTCCACCCTGAAGGGATCCAAGTCAAAGTCCGAGATGGTGATGGTGGCGTTATTCCTCAGAATTCGGATCTTCACTGCTACAGGGGTTGGAAAAAGAGCTGTTAGTTCTATTTACTTTCCATATAGCTCTTAACTATGTAATCATAAAGCAGCGTGAGGCTTTCATGCTGTTCCTGTAATGTGGTGACACATCCATCCCTTGTAATTGCAGTGAGCCTATAAAAGCTCTCATTAGAAGTTGGTTTCCAGTACTGAACAGCGTTTTTAGAATCATGGACTCATTTAGGTTGAAAGAGACCTTTAAGATCATTGGGTCAAACTTGGCATTGCTAAATCCATCACTAAACCATGTCCCTCAGTGCCAGATCTACACATCTTTTCATACTTCCAGGATTGGTGATTTCACTATTTCCCTGGGGAATGCTCAATACCTAAAATCCCTGGGGTCTGCTGTAAAGGCTGCAGCCATTTTCTACCCATGCCATTACCTGGCTGCTGGAGGGAATGGCAGCAACTGAAAGGAAGGCGTGGAGGGGTACTCACCAAAATCATTGGCACAGAGGTTCTCCAGGATCTCCCTGGCAGTGCTGGCTTCCTTGCAGCTGGCTCGGGGTACTGCTACAACAGCAATCTGGTTAGAGCACCCTTGTCAAGCGTCATTGGAAAGGTATAATGATACTCGGGCATCTGCAAGTGGTGGCTTGCTGTTCCTCAGTGGCGCTTCCTCCTGAGCATCCCGGTGCCTGCAGGGACATCTCAGATTGCCAGGGTGGGAAATGGCAAGTTCTCCTTTCTGTGGCCGGGGCAGATGCTGCTTGTCGTGCTTTGTTTAGGCTTGTGTGTGTTGCTGCATGTTAAAGCAGCAGCGAAAATGCTCGGTGAAGATCTCCTAGTGTGGGTGAAGCAGTCAAACCGCTGATATGGCCTGACTCCATCCAGTGATGCTGAAACGAGGCGTCTGTCCTCCCTTCACCGCTCTTGAATCAACCCCAGTGTTCATCAGTATGTGGGTGTTTAATGCAGTCTTTCAGTCTTAAAGATTCCTTTTCAGATGCAACTCATGTCTTCAGAGGCTCGTGCCCCTTAGTGGTATTTCCTGATGTTGAAAGACAAGGCTTGCAAAGTATTCCTCCTTTTCTGCATGGTTTTAAACCCTGAACACAGCTGAAAGATGAAGGCTGCAGCTCCGGAGCCCTGCTGGAAGCACATCGCACCGCCTGGAGCCTGCATGCCGTGGGCTCTCACTCTTTGCCTGGGTGTTAGGCTTTTGACAGCAATCCCCTCCCCTTGCCCCAAACCCGGCTCAGTCTGATGGCACCCAGGGAGCTCATGAATACAGCAGAGGGGGGACCAAGCTGCAGTCAGTGTTACCCTAATTTTCTCAATGCAGTGGCGCTCCCACAGAGCGCAAAACTGGAATTTATGACTTCTTTAAACACAGTTTAAACTCAGAAATACAGGGAATAGAAACAAGGCGCAGGCTGATCCGCTGAGCTTTCAGTGCTGCCTATGGGAAAACATAGGAGAAAAGAGCCAAACTTACTTCTGCTGGAGGAGTTTTCATCGGTGGGCACTGCTGCGATGCACAGCTCGTGTTCAGTAGGGAACTTGTTGCAGTTGAGGATTTCGGGCCAGGGGTACCTGTAACAAGCCACGACGGGAGCACAGCTTCTCTTGACGGCTTCGCACAGGCTGCGGCAGGGGTAGATGAGCCTGGGGAGGGGATGGGGATTGCAGCACCTCTGGGCTCCTCCTGGGAGCACGATGAGGGGTTTGCTGCTGCCCAGGCCTGTGCCAGTGGGTACCAGCAGCTACTGACTGGGGGCTGTGGGAGACAACAGTAGTGCCTGGGGTAGGAGAGTAGGAAAACCCTCAGCAGGGAATGTAATATTCCTGCTCCTGAGAGACGGATGTTCATGTTTCAGAGGCATGCTCCCCGCTGAGAAATCCAATTACCCCTGGCTATGAGGGACAGCACAGCTTCTTGGGAACAGCACTGGTCACGCTGCTTCCGCACTCTCTCGGCAGGCAAATGCAGTTGAGCTCTTGGGGAATTTTACTTACTACAGTGGGAATAACTTGTAAAAACATCTTACCTGTGCAAGCAGATTGGTGCAAAGAGGGAGCAGAGGAAGATCCCAGCAAGGTCTGGCTGGCACTCCCTGGCCAGCAAGGGCAGCCAGCTGGAGGACTGCTGGGTCACTTCTGGCACGGTCTCGTGCTCCAGCAGGTTTGGAATCCTCATCTCAGAGTAACCGATGTCGCAGCATAAGGCCATGGGGGGTGGGACGGGTGCGCAGGTGGAGGATCTCCTCAAGCAGTTCACCAAGGCCCCTGGAGAGCCCCAGAGCAGCAGGTGCACCAAGGACACCCAGCGGCCATGGGCCATCCAACCTCAAGGGATGCCTGTGGTGGGCTGTGACCATGCTCGGAGTGAGAAGATGGGCGGCAGACCCCGGACTGAGCTGCCTCTGACTGCGGGATGCCTTTTATACTCTAGGAGCCACCTCTCTGTCAATCTATCCTCATTAAGTGCGGCCCTTTCAGAGCCCTCGTGGGGAAGACAATGCTCCAGTTTTCGTTTGCCAGCGGCCCTGATTGTTTGGATTTTAGCAGGGGTTTGGCTTAGATCAGCAGGTGTGGAAATGAGAACAGTTGGGGAGGGATGAATGATGTGGCCCATGTGTCTTGGGGCTCTTTCAGCCAAGACTGAATCTCAGTCTGACACCAGTGCTCCAACCCTTCCTCTTTTTGTAGCTCCAGGATTAGTCATTATTCCATGAGGCCGAAATGTTTTCCTCTCTTTTGTTTTTTGTAAAGGCTCACGGTCAGTGAGGAGGCATTTGGCTGGATCTCTTGTTGAGCGGGCAGGGAGATAGGATGTTCTCACAGCCAGAAGTTAACTGCTTGGGAGAGCTGAGGGTAGAGAGGAGCTAATTTGCAGCTCTGGAGCCAGGCTGTTTGCAGATGGGATTGGCAACACCTACGTGGACCCCCCTCACCCCACAGCCTGTGTGACAGAGCATGCTTTCTGGTTATAAGGTTGTTCCTTCATTCAGAAATCCCGCTGGAGAGAGGGATTGTCCTTCCTCCAGCACGTAATTAAGATTCCAGAAGCTATTGTTATTATAGCCCAGTCTGGGGAACTGGAAATACTGGGAGCATTGCGTGGCAGCACGGTTCATTCCGGTCCTGGCACTGGGTTCCAAGCAGTCAGTGGAAGCTCTGGCTCAGAAGCATCTCCTGGGATGCGCTGCCAGTGGCAGAAATTGTTTCCTCAGAGGGTGGCATGGATACAGGCAGCTGCATTGTGTTGCTGGGGCTTCCCAGGAACAGCTTGTTTCCCACAGGACTGCTTCTGGTCTGCGCACAGCAAGGAGCCAACTGCTCATTGACAGTTCGAGCTGATAGGGTTGATTTCAGGTCGTGGAAGTAACTAACTATTGTTTTCCACCCTTTGAGGGTTGCTGCAGTCGAGATGCAATGTGTCCACAGCACATACCTGCAAGGAGCTCCAGGGAGCTGCGATTTGGAGAGCAGGACCCTGGGCCTCGCAGCACTTAAACCTGTCCTGCTTTGGTGGTTTTCGTTTCCCCCCTTGGAAAGCCTCAGTAGCTGGTAACAAGATTGGCATGGGAGTGACGGACACCAACCAGAAGGATGTTCTCAACCTCAGAGCGTAACTGCTGTGGAACAGGACCTTGCCGGCACTTTGCAAGTGCTCTGTGCACTACACAGGGAGAAATCTCTTAGCCTCATAGTCATTTGTTTATCTGCATTTAAATCTGCTTGGGCTCCTACTATTGCCTGATTGCGGCTGGATTTGTGCTGCAAAGAAAAGCAAATGACACGCAGGTAGCACCTCAGTATGCAATGTGGCAGTGCCCTCCCCTTTAATAGGGCATTTAAAGACACTCTTTAGTGGGGGAGCAAGGGAATGAGCGGGAATAAGCTTGAAAGCCTTCTCCTTGCGGTTTGGGTTTCATTGTGCCAGGTTCACAGCGCCGTCCTCTCCGTGTGCGAGCAGGCAAGCCTGAAACCCTGCAGCCACCACTGGCCACCACAAAGCTTTTCTCCCCTCCCTTCGTGTAGAGCAGCAGTTCCCAACTCTGATCCACATGTCACCTTTGAAGTGATGATATGTGGTGATACGCAGGTGTCTGTTCAGCCCTTTGCCCATTGTGGTATCTGTGAGAGGGCTTGACCTCCACATCCAAACATTTAGGAACTGCTGCCGTAAAAACACCCACCCCCAGCAGCTCAGGTGTGTGATGTCTGTTCGGATGTGTTTGAACATCCTAAACTTAGGCAGTTCCTAAATTCCCCCCCCCTTCTTTTCCCTTCTTCTGAGTGCCCTGCCATTGGTCTGAGGTCCCACTATAGCAGCTCCTCAGTCTCTGTTGCTGCTCCAACTTCTGCTGCAGCAATTCCTGACTTCCTGACAGAGGAGGAGTGCAAGCTCATCATCCATCTGGCTCAGCTGAAGGGGCTGCAGAAGAGCCAGATCCTACCAACAGGTGACTGTGAAGAAGCCACAGAAATGATAGAAATCAGCCAGATGGACATCTGCTGAACCACAACCAGGATGGGCAGCTGCAGCTCAAAGAGGCAGAGCGTAGGACAGACCTGGGGAGGTTTGCTGGGAGACCTTCTCATGAGGTTCCCTACTCAGATGGTGTCTTCATTACCCTTGTGCCAGACCCCAGTATATTCCAGTCAGTACTTGCTTAATTCTGTATCTCAAGGCTTGCGCTGGCCTTCAGCATGGAAGTTTCTAGGGGGGGTGCACAGCAGTTGTGCTGCTATTGGGAGGCAGAGGTGGTCCTTGGCAGGAGATGTGTGTTTTGAATACAGCAGTTGTGCTGCTATTGGGAGGCAGAGGTGGTCCTTGGCAGGAGATGTGTGTTTTGAATATGCTGGGTAAAACGTTCCTGGTGCTGTGGGTTTTACTTTCCCCTCAAGAGAAGGAACTTCAGGACTGGTTAACCAAATCCCGGCAGTCATTTGCCATGACCTAAACTGGAAGTAACAGCGCTCATCAGCCATATGCTGTGTGTGGCTGCCAGACGACGGCTCTCGCTGCAGTTGTCTTCCTGCAGAGATGTGCTGACGTCTGGCTGCAGAGCAGAGCCTGCCAGGCCTCAAGCAGGGCAGCCGTAGGGTTGGGGTAGTACAAGAAAGCAGTGCCTGCTGTTGATCCATCTATGAATTTCAGGTGTTGATCCACACCCGACATGGGAAGGGCAGGCGGATGAGCCCCGAAAACATCTGGGCCATGTACACTGCGGTCACGGCTGGTCCTGATGGGAATGGTAAGAGCAGCTCCGTGGGAATCCCTTCACCCTCACACAGTGGACACCTCGCACAGCCACTTGGGGCAGAGCAAGAGATGTGCCCCTGCCCAGGCCTGTTTCTCTGTGTTCTTCACAGGAAAATAACACTGCTTTAGAGACCTTGGCAAAAAAGAGTGTAAACCCCTTTATCAGCAGTCTAGCTGCAGGCTAGTTCTACCTCCTGGCTCGGATCTTGCAGGAGCCGGACCACAACACAAGCCTGTGCTCCCTCTCACCTCTCAGACCTGCCTTGGTTTGTGCCCTGTTGTAATGAGACCTTCAGGGTGTGCTTCTGCTCCTGTAGTCCGAGACCACTCTGGCTCTGACTGCGTAGCTCTTGTTACCTGGGCTGCAGGTGCTAAGGTGCCGCCTTCCACTTGCATGCTGTTTTCATGCAGGCTCGTGCAGCAAGCTGGGAACCCCGCGTCTCTGGCAGGCCTCAGTAAGTGCTGGTGGTTTTGTTGGTCAGCCTTTGGTGCTGACCCTCCTATCTGCCACCGCAAACTCTTGCGCTCATTCCGTGAGGCCACTTCTGCTCCTCCTCTCCTGGTCTCCCACGGGCTCCCGCTGGTCCAGACGGGCACTGTAGCCTCTGCTGCTCCAATTAGAGCAGCCTCAATTAAGCAACTGGACGAGCACTGGGAGAGGAAGAAGAACCGGCACAAGCTCGTCAAGATGGATCCGGAGATGAGGTGATGCTCAGGGGCTGCTTGAGGCAGGGTTAGCAGCGACCATGGTCCAGGAGGATGCTGGGAATGGCTCTGGGGTACCTGCTCTGGGCGGCTGCTGGCTCAGCTGAGGCAGAAGGAGGTGGTGTGGCTTTATGTTGTTGAGCATCATGTGTTTGCTGCAGGTACGTGTCCCTGTTGGTCGTACCTGGGACCAGCACTGAGCAGATGCCGACTCCGTGGAAGTTCCTGGCTGCTGCCTGCAGCTATGGATCGTTCCGGTGAGGAGCTGTCGTGGAGAACAGGGCTGGGGCTGAGAGGAGAGCTCCGCAGGGGAGGCCGCTGCCATGGATGTGGCCAGCTCTGAGGCAGGAGCAGGACGGTGCACGAGGGGCAGTGGAGGCAGAGGTGCCGGGACCCCCCTCTCGCACATCCAACTGTCCTCTGCTCCATCGCAGGGTCTTCGGGCTGCTGGAGGCCGCTCGGAAGCCGGTGTTGGTGGCGGAGTCATTTCACCGCCAGTGCTGTGTGCTGAAGGTGGAGGCATTCCTGCACAGGTGGGCAGGAGGGGAGAGGTGAGCCTGGAATGCTGTGTTGCAACCCGCTGGGGCTCTGGGGAGAAGTGCTACTGCCGGCAGGGGTGGCAGCGGGTGGAGGAAAGGGCAAAATCGGCCCATTGGGGCTGTTCTGCTTCCCCAGATCATGGTGGGGACCTGCAGGGACTGTGCCTAGAGGCTCCCCAACACCTCCCTTCCAGGAGGCACCTCCTGTGCAGCGCAGCCACTGGTGGTGGTGTCGCCTTCTGGGACATTACCAGCCCCATCGTAGATGCAGTGGGTGCTCTGCACCAAGCAGAGGGAGAGATGCAGCCCTTGGGTGAGTGCAGCAGCCTGTGGCTCTGCGCTGCCACCCATGGAGACCACGCTCCTGACTGACCCTGTTCCCCCGGCACTGGGAGCCCTACTGCTCACCATGATGGCCCATAGCTGCCTGGTGAACAGCCTCCGTATCTGTGAGACACCAGAGGGACGGTACCTGGTGGTCAGCAGCAGCAACGACAGCTCCATCTACATCCACCTGCTGGAGGGGACTCACCTACATGTCCTGGAGCAGGTGGCCCAGCCCTGTGCCCACATCGCCCATGTGATGGGGATCCGGGTGCTGCAGCCACATCTGCTGCTCTCCACCTTGGTGGACCGGCGCCGTGGCAGCATGGCCGAGGCAGGCTGGACAAGCTCAGCACAACCTTCTTCTATGCGGCTGACCGTGATCGAGCTGGACTGCTGGGAGATGGTGAAGGCTGATGGGGAGCGGCGGCTCTGTTGTGTGCTCTGCGGGTAGCGGCTGGAGATGCTAAGTGGCATAATCCCCCTTGACCCTGCTCCATCAGAACCTCCCCAGTAGCAGGGCAAGTGTGGCCCAGCCGGCTCCCTGCACTTGTGCTGTGCACATCACTGCAGCCTCTGTCCCTGCCTCCATGCTGACGTGCCCCCTCTTGAGGGGACAGGAGTGCTTGGCTCCTTGGGGACAGCGCAGCCACATCTGGGGGTCCCAAGGGAGAAAGCAGAGATGACCACTCCTGGACAACCTGCAGCTCCCCAGGTAATAAAGGAGTGGGGTCATCAACCCACCCTGCCCAGGAGGAGTTTCTCCTCCCCAAGATACAAGGAACCAATGTCCAAGATTTCCAGCCCTAATTCCATAGAGGAACATGCTCAGTAGGGTGCTGAGCCCTTGGAGCTTGAGAGCAGCAGGAGGCCAAGACCAGGCAATGGCACAGCACATGGCAGGCTGCAGCTCATGCTCTCTGGGACAGGGCCCTGTGGGACAGTCCTGAGCCTGCAGTGCTGGTGACCGTAGTGACACAAGTAGGGTCACTGATCCTTTGCAGCCCCACATGGGACATAGTGCTCTATTACTCAGACATGCACACACACACACACAAGCATTTGTCCAGCAACAAATGTATTGGACCCCGGTGACGGGGCCTGGCCCAGGGCTCAACAGGAGCTCTGAGCCTCAGGAGCTCCCTGCCAGCATGGAGCAACCTTCCATAAACAGCATGGGGGGAAGCACAGCTGGTGCCTGGCTTTGTGGTGCCTGGTCCCTGGTGCTGCTTCTCCCAGTATGCCCCAGTCTGGCCTGCAGGGCACTCCAGCATCCTCCCTTCTTCTGGTTGGACATGGCACACTGGGTCCGTGTAGCCAAACTCCCAAACCGCATGGGCTGAGGCATGTCCTGGTCCCTCTGTCTGACAGGGGGACAGCCCCTCGCCCTGCCAGGGAGAACATGCCCTTGTCCTTCCCCTGGTGGTGGCGTGTCCTGGTGCCTGTCACACTGTGATGTGGCTCTGGAGGGGTGGCTCAGATCTGGGTGAGTGGCGGGAGGTGCAGCGTATCCAGTGCGCTGTGGAACACGTCCTGCACCGCTGCCAGCAGCCGGAGACGGGCAAACATCTGCTCAAAGAGGTGAGGGAATGGCTCCTGCAGGGACAAAGACAGTGACTTGGGGCTGGTGGCTGTATGGCTCCTCACCAGGCTGGCCCTGGAGGTACTGCTGCCCCTGCACCCTTTGTCTGCACCCTTGAGGGGCTGGTGCAGGGCTGCATCGTGCTGTGGGCACCCTAATCCCTGTTCCCCACAGCTGCAATGCAGCTCCAGGAAGGACCGCAGGGTGGGGACACCCAACTCACCCCCAGGACGTGCACCCGGTTGTAGTAGGAGCTGAAATCCATGCTGAGCTGGATCAGGAACTTGCACACCTGCAAGACAGAGCTGCTGGTATAGTGGGGTCTGGCCAGGCTTAGGCCCTTCCCCACCCCAAGCACAGTGGAAGCAACCCCAGGGGTTCTGCAGTCTCTCCCCTTGGCAACGCCCCTGCGTCAGTGGTGAGCAGCACCCTGCCAGCATTTAGCCTTGCCCTGGGCTGGGACTGTTGGAGCAGCACCCATGGGTGCCATGGCATGTGCACTTACTGCCTCTGTGTTGGCTGTGATCCGGATCCCTTTGGTGGGTGCGGGCAGCTGTGCTGCCTGCTGCAGGACTTCAGGGAAGGGCAGGAGGTAGTTGAAGAGCAGGAGCCATTCGCCCTGTGAAGGGACTGTGTCAGAGAGGGCCGGACACTTGCAGCCAGCAGCATCACCAGAGCTGGTCCGCACATTCCCCTTCTCAGCACTCACCTCTTCCCGGAGGCAGGAGAAATTCAGCTCTGAGGGTGGTGGCAGAGGTGGGTACGTGCCTGGAAAGAAGGCGGGAGGCTGCTGTTGTGCCTGGAGAAGCCACGTGCCTCCAGACGTGAGGAAGAGCCCAGCGGTGGCTGTGAGGGCTGCGAGTGGTGCTTACCCCGCTCCACAGCCTGCTGGAAGGTGTGGAAGAGCGTGGCCAGCCGGGCACAGTTGTACATCACAAAGGCACCGCTCTTGGTCCCCTTGGTGGAGATGCTGCTGTCCTGCAGGTCCAGCGTGATCTAAGGGCAGAGCCAAGTCACAGTCCAGGCTGCACCACTGCTCTGTGCATGTCTCTGTCATGGCTTGCCTCTATGCAAACCACCGTCCTACCTGACTGCGGTGAGCAGTGCTCAGCATCTCAAACCTGATGGCAGCCGCTGTGAGGGTATCGATCACCTCAGTCCAGGCCTCATCTGTGGAGAATGCAGACGGCATCAGCACAGCTCACTCCATTCCCTTGTACAATCACACCCAGCACGCAGGCAGAACCCCCTCTCCCAGCGCTAGGGAGCAGCAGGGGAAGCTGGGTACCACCACACCAGCCCTGGCCCCCATCTGCAGATGCTGCTCTGTGCAGTGGCAGCTTACGCACCTTCCCCCAGGCACCATCAGCTCTGGGTCCATCACGAAGGGGAGAGCGGGAGCAGTAAGAGATGGGGAGGGAGCAGCCCCTGTGTGTAGGGCTGCAGCGCTCACCTTGTGCAAGCTCCCCATACTTCATCACAGAGGCTTTGTACATCTGGCACCTTCGGAGCCTGGGAGGAACAGAGACAGACACAGCTCACTGCAGGGTAGGTACCACCCTGCACGCCTGTGGCACGCAGCTCCTGCTGCTGCCTTTCCAACAGGCAGCACTGAGAGGGACAGAAGCAGCGCTGCTGGAGGACACTGGGACTGGGGTTGAGCACCTCCAGTCCTCTGCAAACAGTCCTGAGACCACAAAAAGCGGACTAAAGGGACCGCACAGAACTCTCTGTGCTCAGCAGCTTGGTCAGCGTGGCCGCCTGTGTATCCACAGGGCCAGGCAGAGCACAGGCAGCCCCGGCAGAGGAGCAACGCAGCAGACACTTTGCTACAGACAAACTTACTGGAGGTACTGGTCTGCCCCGATGGGTGATGAGGGGTTTGTCACCTTCACTGGCCCACAGACGAGGTATTTCTGAAAGAGAGAGGCCATGGCAGGGGTCAGAGACACTGAAGCTCCACAAAATGCAGTGCTGACCTGGGCTAAAGCCCGCATTGTTCCAGCTGCGTCAGCACCATGGAATGGTTTGGACTGGATGAACCTCAAGGCTCATCTAGCGAAGGCTCTGAAGGAGAGGCCAGCTGAGCACAGGGATGCTGAGGGTGATAGTGAGGAGGGTGAGAGGTTCCTCACCTGTAAAGCGGTGTGTGGTCCTGGATCCAGAATCCTCCAGAGCAGATCCAGCTGCTGCTGCTGGAATTCCTCCTCGCAGCTCACCACATGCACGATGCTGCAGCAGCTCCCCTGGCCTCCAGCCTGCAGCAGAGTACAGCGGGGACCTCACATGCTGTTGTTGCATGAGAAGAAGGGAAGGATGTCTGGCAAGCCGGGGGCCTGCAGAGCTGCAGGGGTACTCACTGTGCACTGCAGAGCAGCTTGCTGCACCTCAGCCACAGACCGCAGCTTCCCCTCTGTCACTAAAAGAAGGAAGAACACACAAGGAGTCACCCCATCCCAAAATCCTGCACCACCGGCTCAAACCAGATCAAAGGGGAATAAGAGAAGACAGGAATTTGGATTAAACCCCTCTTATTTTCATAGAATCACAGAATAGTTTGGGTTGGAAAGGACCTTAAGCTCATCCAGTTCCAAGCCCCTGCCATGGGCAGGGACGCCTCACACTAAACCATGGCACCCAAGGCTCTGTCCAACCTGGCCTTGAACACCGCCAGCGATGGAGCATTCACAACTTCCCTGGGCAACCCATTCCAGTGCCTCACCACCCTTACAGTAAAGAACTTCTCCCTTATATCCAATCTAAACCTCCCCTGTTTAAGTTTGAACCCGTTACCCCTTGTCCTATCACTACAGTCCCTAATGAAGAGTCCCTCCCCAGCATCCCTATAGGCCCCCTTCACATACTGGAAAACAAGGGATCAACCCTGCTCATAGCCCTTCACCCCCCGCTGTCACACGGAGCTGCGGTACCAAAACTCACCCAGAAGCACATCCAGATTGGGGTCGTACCCCACCAGGCCCTGCTGCTCCGCAAAGCCCTTCAGCTGCACCTTACAGATGACATCCGCGGGCAGCGCGGCTGCACCCGGCCCCTGCCCGCAGCCTGCGGCACAAGGCGCCCGAGCCAGCGCTCGCTTCAGCGCCGCGATAGCATCAGAGAGGTCGCGGCCGGCGGGGCCGGCGGGCCAATCCACGCGGAGCTGCCGCAGCACGTCCCGGCGCCCGTCCTCCGCGAGCGCGGGGACCAGGCGGACGCGGACCCTGCGGGAGAAGCAGAGGCGGGCGCTGGCAGCGCGGGGCCGCGGTGCGGGGCGGTGCGGGGCGAGGGGCAAGGCGCTCACCCCTGCGCGCGCAGCAGCTGCGCGAGGTGGTCGGCCAGCAGCAGAGGGCGGAGGTGGCGCGGCCGCGGGGCGCCGGTCCCGCGCAGGGCCGGGCAGTGCAGCACCACGGACGGGGCCGGTGCGGGGGCCGGTGCGGGCGCGGAGCACAGCAGCAGCCGCCGGAACGCCTCGGGGCGGCGCACGCGCACCTCCAGCCCCGCCGGCGTCTGCTGCGCGCCCCGCACCGCCAGCACCCCCGCGCCGCACAGCGACGTCACGAGCTCCGCGGCATCCGCGGGCACCTATTGGGCCACAGGGACGGCGCGTCATCCCTCTGCCTGCATGTGGCCACGCCCCCCCCCCCCCGTTTCCCCCCCCCCCGCCGCGTACCTGCCCGCCCGGGAAGGCGGCGCGGAGCGCTGCCCGCGGCGCCAGGAAGTCGCGGTGCCGCAGGTTGCGGGCGCTGCTCTCCTTCACCCACAGCGCGGCGCGGGCCCCCAGCGCCTCGTGCAGCGCCCGCAGCGTCGCCGCCACCCCCGGCCGCGCCTCGCCCGCCTCCATGGCAAACCGGGCCGCCGCTTCTGCCGGAAGGGCCGCTCCTGCGGCCGGAAGTGGCATCACGGCCCCTCTGCGTGCTGTTGCTGGCGGCCGCCATGTTGAGCGCGGCGTGCGGCGCTGCCGAGCGGCCATCTTGGGAGTAGCGGGCGCTGGGGGGCGCCATGATGTGTGTGCCGGGCAGAGCAGGGCAGCGCCGCCATGATGTGTGTGGCGGGCAGAGCCGCCATGATGTGTGTGGCGGGCAGAGCAGCCCAGCGCTGCCATGATGTGTGCGCTGAGCAGCGCAGCTCCGCCATGATGTGTGTGCCGGGCAGAGCAGGGCAGCGCCGCCATGATGTGTGTGGCGGGCAGAGCAGCCCAGCGCTGCCATGATGTGTGTGGCGGGCAGAGCAGCCCAGCGCTGCCATAATGTGTATGGCGGGCAGAGCAGGGCAGCGCCGCCATGATGTGTGTGGCGGGCAGAGCAGCCCAGCGCTGCCATGATGTGTGCGCTGAGCAGCGCAGCTCCGCCATGATGTGTGTGCCGGGCAGGGTAGCGCAGCGCCGCCATGATGTGTGTGGCGGGCAGAGCAGGGCAGCGCCGCCATGATGTGTGTGGCGGGCAGAGCAGGGCAGCGCCGCCATGATGTGTGTGGCGGGCAGAGCAGCCCAGCGCTGCCATGATGTGTGCGCTGAGCAGCGCAGCTCCGCCATGATGTGTGTGCCGGGCAGGGTAGCGCAGCGCCGCCATGATGTGTGTGGCGGGCAGCGCAGCGGCACCATGATGCGTGTGGCGGGCAGCGCAGCCCCGCACAGCCTCCTATACAGCTTCACCGCAGCACGGCCCGAGGCGGCTCTTGAGGGGAGGCCACGGGGCGGTCACCGGCACGGCCGAGCACAGGGCTGGGGAGCAGGGGCTGCTCCTCGGGCTCCAGGCACTGAGGGAGCCACAGGCGGGCAGGGAGCTCTGGACGGACCACAGGGTGCGAGGCACATCCAGGCTCCCAGTTTAGCCTCTCCGCCCACGAGCTCCGCAGGGGTGTGACAGAGTGGTTGAGGAGCACCAGCACCCGGTGTAGTTTGATGCCACAGCCGGGCTCTCCACAGCAAAGAGCAGTGAGGATGAGCAGCTATGGGTGCATGGAGCTGCCCTCCCACCCTGCACGTTATCAAAGCTCATCAGCCCCAGCAGGAAGGAGGTGGAAGCGATACAGATCGCTCCGTTGCGGTCTCGACATCTGCAGCGCTGCTGCGCCCACACTGCTGCCCAGCTCCATGCACAGCGCACCCACTGCGGGGCTGTACTCCCCTATGGGGCTGCAGTCGGAGCCGGCTCTGACCCTGGGCACATGGGCAATGGCCCTGGCACAGCCCCAGCCTCACGCCATCGGTGGGCAGCGGGTACCCAGGAAGCACCGAACCCACTGTGGCCGCAGCAGGGAGCACGTGTCCCAGGGACCTCCCTCCTGCCCTTCCCTTCCTGCCCTCCCCATGAGGCCGGAGGGAGGGGGGGCCCGCTCTGCCCGCAGGGCCCAAACCGGTTCCTCCAGGGCTCGTGTGCCCATGGGGGGGCCATGGCGAGGGGGCAAATCCTGGCAGTGCTTGCATGGGCTCTGTTGGGAACACAGCAACAGCTCGTTATGGGGCACGGCCGTGTCCCCCCCGGTGGGGCCGTGCCATGGCGGGGTGCTCTCTGCACCACCCACAGCCAAGAGGTGATCTGAGAATCGCTGCTCACACCAGACCAACTGCTGACTGTCCGCAGGGCAGGAGCCACCCGGGACCCCTGCCCGGCCGGGGCGGGGGATGCACTGGGAGCAGGGTCAGACCTTGTGTTAGCGCTCAGGCGGGATCCCCTAGAGCCGGGGGACCCACAGGCAGCACACATAATGCCCAGCAGCACCACGGGGGGCTCTCGGAGGTGCCGAAAGAGCTTTGGACAGACACGACATCCCCGATGGCTCTGTGGCTGCCCGCTCAGCGGGAGTGATCGTGTCATTCCAAAGCAGTCTCTCTGCGGGGGGGGGGGGGGGGGCCCGCAGGGAGCCAGGGGGGTGGCAGCACCTCACGCTGTGGGGTAGACCCTAGGAAGAGAGCTGCTGTATTTAGCCATTACGGGTACAGGACCACTGTAGGCACCGCTGATCCCTATAGAGGGGCTGGAGTGGGGCAAGCGGCTCTGGCGTGGGGCAGCAGGCTGTGGGGCGAGGCAGGGGCGGCAGCGCGGGTAACGAAACCCCAGGGCAGCTGGGCACAGCGGGGACAGCTGCTTTTGGGATTCCGTTGCCCGCGCTGGCGCCACGAAGAGACGGATACGGGGGCCACAACCACGGCACCCTGACAGCGGGTCAAGGAGGGGAGAGAAGGCGACTTACCGCCGGGAACCGGAGCTGCACGGCAGCCGCAGCCGGGCCGGTTGTGGCTGTGGGCTGTGCCTCGGGCCGGGTGCCAAGGGGAGGGCGGCACGGCTGAGCCAAAGAGAAACTGCTGGGAACAAAGCTCCGGTGGGGCCGGAGCATCTGGTGCCAGCCCAGAGAACACCCCGACGGGGCCCGGAAACACGAGATGGCCCCGGGGGAGGGCAGCGGCACCTGCGCGGCCCTCGGACACCCGCCATGGGGAAGTGAAACCGTGTGGGGAACCCCGCGGCTCCACGTGGTGCTCACAACCGAGGCGCTGCCGTTGGCCGTCCATGGGGGGTGTGGGGCTCCCCGATGCCTCCCCACCTCGGCGGCCGGGAACGGTCCCATCGCCGACGCCGGGAGCTTCCCGGTGCCCGCCGCGGTGCCGGGGCTCTGGGCGGTCCCGGTGGGTGACGCAGGGTGCGGGAGGGGGGGGTCCCAGCAGCGGGGCACCTCCCGGAGCCCGCAGTGCCGCACCACCGAGCGCGGCACGGAGGAAGCGGGGCCGGCAGCCTGCGGAGCTCGGGCAGCGGCGCCTCCGGGGGTGGCAGCGGGGACTTGTGCCGAGCCCCGGTCCCGCTCCCTCCCGCCGCCCAGGCCCGGCCGCTCCGCGAGGTGTCGGGGTCCCGGCACCGGGAGCCGCGCCGCTCCCCTCTCACCTCCGGTACAGCAGCCCGGCACAGTCCGCGGCCCTCCCGCCGCCGGCAAGCGGCACCCCCCGCGGTGCCCCCGCCACCCGCCCCGCCGCCGCTTTCGGTTTCTCTCCGCCGCCGCCCCCGGGCGCACCGCGGGGCGGTCCCGGCCGCGGTCCGGTCCCGGTCCCGGGGGAGGGCGGTGTTGGGGTGTTTGTGTGTCCCTCCCCCGGCCGGAGGGGGGTGGCAGCCCCGGGGGGTGGCCCCGGCCCCGGCCCCGCTCCCGCCCCCGGTGCCGCTGCCGCTGTCCCGGCCGGCGCGGCCGCCAGGGGGCGCACCGAGGGGGCGGGACCGCTGCTCGCGGTTCCGGTGGCGGCGCGGCCATGGCGGTAGCGGTGGCGGTGGCGGCGCGGCGGCTGCTGGGCCCCGCGGGGCGGCGGGCGGCGGGCGGGTACGGGACAGGGACCGGGGCCCGCACCGGGGCCGTGGCGGCACCCCCGGGGAGGGGCGGCGGCATCGCGGTGGACGTGGGGCTGCCGGAGGGGTGACCCTGTGGGGCGCCCTTGGGACTCGCTGTGGGTCCACACACGTACCGGAGCCACCCGCCGTCCCCGTAGGGTGCCGCACCGGGCTCACCGCCTCATCCCGTCGGACGATGAGCTCTACCAGCGCACGCGCCTGACGGTGCTGAAGCCGGAGACCCCCAACATCATGTTCATCGAAGGCTACAGCAGCCGCGGCTTCACCGTCAACGGGGACGTGGTGGTGGGGCCCTGCGCCGTCCTGCCCCGCACCATCCTCCAGTGGAACGTGAGTGCGCGGCGGCGGGGCCGGGGCTGCGGGTGAGCGCCCCGGGCTCTGCCCCGCTCAGTGCTCGCCGTGTCCCCGCAGGTCGGCTCCCATAGGGACATCTCGCACGAGAGCCTGTCGCTGTTCCGGCTGCTGGAGCCCCGTATCGGTACGTGCGGCGGCTGGGGCTGCCACAGCCGGACCGGGATGGCTCCTGAGCTGTGCCCTCGGGGCCCGCACAGCGCTGCCCCAGCCCACCCGCAGGGCCCTGACCGTGCTTCGGGTGATGGACCTGCGCTTTCAAACCCTTCTGCTCCGCAGGAGGTGCGCAGCGAAACCGGCTTCCCCCTCGTTCGTACTCCGTGGGAGTTGTCGGTCCCTGTGGGAATGGCAGGTCTGAGGCAGCCTGAGCGCAGCCCATTGCCTGTGGTCGTGTCCTGTTTGCAGAGATCCTGGTGCTGGGCACAGGAGACAGGGTGGAGCGGCTCCATCCCGCCATGCTGAAGCAGATGCGGGAGTGCGGGATCGCTGTGGAGGTGCAGGACACGGTAAGGAGGGTGCGTGCGGAGCACCCCGGCGAAGGGGTCGGCGTTGGCCATGGGGACCTGCGCCCTGTGCAGAAGGGCTTTGTCTCCTGCCCGAGGGCTGCAGCTTCGCTCCCTCTCCTATTTCACAGGCAAACGCCTGTGCAACCTTCAACTTCCTCACGAGTGAGAGGCGCATGGTGGCTGCGGGGCTCATCCCTCCACGCGGCACCTACACGGACACATCAGGCGCTGCCTGCGCGGTTCTGCCTTTGCCTGCCTGAAGCCCCCTGAGCACCACTGCAGAACCACCGCGGCGCTGTCGGAGCTGCTGGCTGGAGGTGGCTGCACACAGGAGGCTGTTGTGGAGCGCATGGACTTGGCAGTCCCAGTTCCTCGCCCTCCTTGCCCAGCCTGGAGCATGGCATGACGTATGAGCATTGCTGGCAGCAGTGCACCCGGAGCCCTGCTGTGCCTGGTGCCTTGGCACAGAGAGAGCCTGTTGCCCCAGGACGGGGTGGAGGTGCTGGGGTGAGCTGCACGCTCCGGGGCACGTTTGGGGCTCCACAAGGAAAATACACATTAATTGGGTGCACAAAGCAATTGTGTGGTGGTTCATGCACTGGGGGTTGGCTGCCTGAGCCGTGTGTGGCAACCAGGGCACGGCCAGCACTGGTCACACACGGCCACCTCTGCAGGATGGCGAACGGCTGCAGCCCCCAGCCCTGGATCAGGCCACAGTGTGGCTTTGCCTAATGAGTGAGCTGTGCTAGCGAACGTTTGACGTGACTATGTTATAACTGAAGGCTCTGGTTTTAGCAGGTGTAAGTCTAATTTGACATCACTGTGCTGAAGAGTGATTCCTTTCAGTCAGCAACTTAAGAGACACAAAACATTGATGGTGAACAGGCATTCTTCAGCTGGAGTGATGTTTGCATGTATTTATATATAACACGTATATATGGGGGGGTGAGTTTCCTAAATAATATTGGTAGTAATAATAATTACTATTATCAGGACTGTGGGGACAGTATGGGATGTTTAGGGGGAAGAAACAAAGGGAAGGAAAAAGGTGGATTGGTGAGGACCAAGCATGTGAAAATACAGGTCTAAGGGCCTGATGCATGTAAGTGGCTGCAGCACATGTGGGGATGTGAACACGTGCATACACAAGCACTGATGTGTCCTATCACCACAGCAGCAGCCCAGGGCACAGGGACTGCAGCAGCCTGCTGCCAGCCCTGTAAAACCCATTTGCCCTCTTGCCCAACAGCCACTTGTGTTCTGCTCTCAGGGGTTTTAAACACCCTGCACTGCGTTATCCACGGAGCGCCATCCCCTCCTCGCTCTGCCCTCACAGACACTGTCCCTTCTGGGGGCTCCTGAGAGGATGCAGGAAGCGAAGGAGAGCACCAAGAGAGGAGGGGGCAGCACAGACGGGAGAGGGGCTCGGGGCTGACACCCACTGCACAGCTTTTTCTCTTTTATTGTAAAACACAGCCAACCCGTGCAGGGCTCCAGGCCCAGCCCGGGGTGGATGAAGCAGCCAAAGGGACACGGGGAGCTCCCGGCACCAGCAGAGCACTGGCGCTGCTGCAGCAGGAGCAGCTCCCTCACGGGGGGCGCAGGGCTGAGTGGCTCCGTGGCAGGTACAGACCTTCAGAAGAGGCGCTTCTCGTACCTGCGAGGGGAGCAGCAAAGCAGAGTCCTTTCACTGACCCACCTCACCCAGGGCAAGGACAAGCAGAGCTGGGAACGGCTCCTGGCCTCAGAGCCCCTGGCAGAAGCACTTACGAGTGGAGGCCATGCACCCCTCCTTCCACCTGCGCAGACGTCGTCCTCTTCTCAAACTTCAGCTCTCCCGAGTACATCATGGCTCTGAGGGGGAAGGACATCGGTCACACGGCAGCCAGAGCCCAGGGAACAGGGCCCTGGCACCCGTTCAGCTGGAGCAGGCTGGGATGAGGGACACCGGCTCTTCCAGTTGTAACCTGAATGGTCTTGGCTGCGCTAAGAGCCGGGCATAGTGAGGTAACCCCAACCTTTCCAGCCCGAGAGACCACGCTCCTGCAACCCTGGGGCTGGCAAATCTGTGACACCATGACCTAACCAGAGCACAGCGAGGGGAAGCACTCACCGGACTTGGGTCAGGCTCTTGGCACCAATATCCTGGCAGGAATGCTGGATCCCAGCAATCAGGTATGGAATGAACTTGTGGATAGAGCCCTTGTCCTGCACTGCACCGGAGACCCCCTGGGCCACTTTGATTTTGTCTGTCTCACTGGATGGGAGCACAAATCAACAAATCTGTGAAATGGAGAAGCCCCAGAAGCTCTATCTGCTGCCCCAAAGCACCATCTCTTACCTGAAATACCGGTTCTGGCTGCCCAGGTTCTTGTCCATGGCATCTAGTGAGCCCATGCCACGGTATTTCTTCAGCCTAATTCCATCTGAGAAGAAGTACTCGCCTGGGGCCTCCGTGGTGGCAGCCAGGAGGGAGCCCATCATCACTGGCACAAGAGAGCACCAAGAACAGCGTGTCAGCAGCAGGAAGGCTGTAACCACAAAACCCCTCGGTCCCTTGGCACAGGACCCTGACAGACCCCTTACGCCCTGAGCCACCTGCAGATGTCCTCATGCCCAGAATCCTATGCCATATGGAGACTTGTCCTAGGAGACTCCCAACAATGTGCATGGGATCATAAGAGTAGAATCCTAGAACAGCTTGTGCTGGAAAGAGCCTTAAAGCTCATTCTGTTCCAACCCCCTGCCATGGGCAGGGACACCTTCCACTGGAGCAGGGTGCTCCAAGCCCCTGTGTCCAACCTGGCCTTGAACACTGCCAGGGATGGGGCAGCCACAGCTTCTCTGGGCACCCTGTGCCAGCACCTCAGCACCCTCACAGGGGAGAGCTTCTGCCTAAGAGCTCAGCTCAGTCTCCCCTCTGGCAGGTTAAAGCCATTCCCTTGTCCTGTCCCTACAGCCCTTGTCCAAAGCCCCTCTCCAGGTTTCCTGCAGCCCCTTTAGGCACTGGAGCTGCTCTGAGGTCTCCCCTTCAGGAGCCTTCTCTTCTCCAGGCTGCCCCAGCCCAGCTCTCAGCCTGGCTCCAGAGCAGATCCAGCCCTCGCAGCATCTCTGTGGCCTCCTCTGGCCCCACTCCAGCAGCTCCACGTCCCTCACACGGCCGTGGCCCCCACGCCCGATGCTCTGCTCACCCGTGGAGGCACCGAGCGCCAGAGCCTTGGCGATGTGCCCGACCGTCTGGATCCCGCCGTCCGCGATCACGGGGACACCGAACCGCCGGGCGTACTCGGACACTTTGTACACCGCGGTGGCCTGGGGACGGCCGCACGCCAGCACTGCGGGCAGGAGAGAGCAGGGACAGGGTCAGCTCTCACGCAGCACCACGTCCCTCCCCAGCAGGCCCTTCAGCACACACATGCTCCAGCACTCGGGAACACACAAATCCCTGGATGCTCCTTCCCTAGGCCGAGTTGCAGGAGACGTGGATGTCCAGGAGGTGCCTGCTGGGACATCCTCATGGCCCCTTCACTCCAAAACACTGCGGGTGATGCTGGGACTGGGGGTCTTTGACTCAGTGCCTGGGATCATCCAAGAGTCCCAGCTCATCCTGGTGCACAGCAGACGTGTGGGAAGCTCAGGAAGTAAACGGAGCAGACTCCAAAAGCCTCTCTCCAGAGCATCCCTGTCCCACCACTCACTCCCGCCAAGCAGTGCCAGACCCCATCTCCATGTATCCAGCACTGTATTAAGTGCTTCTTGCATGGCAAGGCAGCTGGCTGGGAGAGAGCTGGTATGTATATATATGTATAGATATGCATATATATGTATAGATATATATATACACCTGCACACACACACAAACACACATGCAGCAGTGGGAAAGGAAATGGGCAGGATGATTCCATGGCTTAGAGGAAACCATTTACGTTCCTGCCCTGCGGTGCAGCAGGATCCTGTCAGGTTTAGCTGCCCCACGGGAAGGGAGTTGTTAGCTGTGGATTTACCTGCTTTTCCCAGTCAGCACCAGTTAGAGGCTTCCCGTTAGACAAGGTTAAACCAGCACAGTGCACGCGTTTGTCAGCCACAGGCATGCAACAACGCTGAGAGGAGCTTCTCTCAGGGCGACTTCCCTTCCCCACAGTTAACTGGAAGCCTTTTCTCTGGTCACGGTTAGTCCAGTACGGCAGCTAAGGTTATGGCCATGCAGGATTAGTGAGCTTTAGGAGTGGCTTAGCCTGCCTGGCACCACAATGCCCTGGCACAGGTTTGCCAAGGCTGGAGTCTGTGGTTGCTTTGTTCCCAGTGCTCAGCAGCAGCTGCTGAGAGAGGGCAGCCAGAGTCCAGAGCATGAGAGAACTGAGTTTAATGGACCAAAACTCAGCCTTAAGCTAAGGATCAGCCAGGCAGGAAGGGTCTGCCAGCGGCAACGGGGATGCTCTGAGCCTTAAAGAGATGGTCTTGCTCGGTACCGCACTGCTGAAGCTGCAAACTGCTGCAGGGGAAGAGCTCTGTGGAGAGAAGCACTTGGGTCTGGAGCATACAGAGTCCAGGGTCTATGGGACTGTGCCACAGACAGTGCAGCGCCTGCAGAACCTCACAGGAGCAACCACGGAGACCAGCCCTTTAAGGAGCAGCTTGGCTCGGGGCTGCTGGGAGCATCGCACCGTTCCAGCACAGGCTTCCAAAGCAGGGTTCAGAGCACACACACGCTGGGCTGAGGGCTTGCCCTCCTTAGGGTATCTGCAAAGGGTGCCCTACAGGATCAGCTGCTAGAGAAAACCTTCTGGGATCTTCAACAGAAACCTCCTTCCCTTTGAGGTGTGTCAGAACAAGGCGTAAAGGGCAGAACCCAGGGCTTGGGTAGCATCAGAGAGGTACAGAGCAGACAGTGCTGCACCCTGTGCTGGGCAGGGGGAGAGCTCTTTCCACAGGTCTGTGGAGAACGATGTGGTTCTGGTACACAACTGCATGGTACCAACCACAGTTCAGTCCCTCTGTAAGCCCAGGGGACGAGCTCCAAGTGAAGCTGAGCCAGTAGCTGGGGCCGAGCAGGATCAAGGACTGCTCAGGGATCACCTCCCAGCACTGGATCAGCAGGGCCATGCCCAGCTACAGGTCCAGAAGGTGCAGTCAGAAAGCTCCTTCATGCTCCTATCTATTTTGGAGTGGAGGGTGGACAGGCCTGAGTGGCCTCAGCTTTGACATATCAGACCCTGCTTTAGGAATTCAGAAAGGCGTCTCAGCTTCCATTTCAGATTCAAAACCAGTATCCAAAGCCACAAAACCCCAAGTGCATCTACAGCTAAATTATTCTCAAACAAGCAGTAGGGCCATGTGCAGCCAAATCAGGGTCCTGCTTCAAGACACGTAATTAGGGTTGGGAACAGGGCAAGTGACTTACTATAGGTGCCCGTGACAGTAGAAGGGCATTTGGGGCTGTGGGACTTTAGGTCTGGAGGGATCTTTGGAGCAGCTAAACAAAAACAAACACACACATTTTAGAGACAGAAGAACAGCAGCAGAACAAAGGACCCCAGCAGTGACCTGCTACCGGCAGAGCACACGGTGTGGGACAGAGCTGACCCTGCAAACCCTTCCTAGCCCGAGCCAAGCCAGAGGCCACATCCTGCACAGCACATGCTCACCCTGCCCCAGCAGCCATCCAGTGACCCCCAACCCAAAAGCAGAGTTCTTGCCCTAAAAGGGACAAAACCCTGAGAAGCTGCAAGAGTGAGTTTTGCAGTTGTGTCTCCTGTGAAGCACCACGTTCTACCTGTGCCCTGTTCCTACTCCAAACCAGCGCCCAACCCCGCCTCCATGGCAGCCCGGAGAGGCATCCTCTGGGGACCTTCCCCTTGCTGCACAATGGAACATGCCTCAGAGCCAGAGTGGGCCACGTGTGTCCTGGTTCTACTCTGGCTATGGAAGCGTCAGCCCAAGGACACCACAACCTCCCTAGAGAGGGCACCCAAGACATGGCCCCCTCGCAGCCAGCGTCCCGTGGCAGGCAAAGCAGGAGCACAGGTGCAGGGCTGCTCCACACGGAATTGGCAGAGCTAAAGCAGTGCCCTCAGCCATCGGCTACCCTCTTGCTGCCTCCCATGGCAAGGGACCAGAGCAGAGGGGCTCTTCATGGGCTCAGCGCCTTGCGCCTCCTCTCTACACCTCATCTGCTAGGTTCGAAACATGAGCACTGAGCCTGTCCTCAAGGCAGCCTTTCTCCAGCCCCTCGGGACATCCCCCTCTGCCTTTAGCCAAGGGTGACACAGCCCCTGCCCCACACAAGCTCCAGGTTAAGTGCAGACAACAGCCCGAAATCCCACCCTGGCCTGGAAATGGCAGAAAGGCATCAAGCCCGGCAGACTCAAGCATCACACACACTGCTGCCAGAGGGGAAGGGAGCACAGACAGCCCAGTGCACCTCACCCACGGGCACTGGGACCCAGTAAAGCCCCTCTCCCTGCAGAGCTGCCCAGCAGCCCCGTCCCACACCGAGCCACAGCGTGGGCAAAGCCACACTTGCCACAGCTGCTCCACTCAGCCTCAGTCAGTACTGGGAAATGCCTTTGCTGCTGCTGCCACCCCAAAGGTTTGACCTGGGTGTTGGGAAATCCTGGATGAAGAGGGTGAAAGAGCTTGCTGCTGGACACTATCCTTGCAATGGGTTAAATCCATCCCAGCTCTGCTGCTTTTCAGCAGGGAATCCCTATTGAACAGGTGCCCTCAGCTACGTAGGAGACAGCTGATCTCTCTCACCTTCCTGCGTGATGCAGATGGAGCCACTGCCCATCCCGACCCTCAGGGCATCAACCCCTGCGTCGATGAGGTTCTTGGCCTGAGCAGCAGTCACAACTGTGGGGAGCAGAAACTGGTTTGAAGAGAGACAAACAGATCTGCACACTGTGACACTGCTCTGCCCTGTGGCTGCAAACACCCCCTGCCCAGGGCACCCGCCTGTGCCAGAGCCAGGCCAGGCTGTCCCCTGCTGCCAGGCCTGTATGTGAAAGCAGAGTGAGTTTCCGGCCCCAGTTGTGCTTTTAGGCTACTCTGCAACATGCTTACACCCAAAGGCTGAGGCAGCAGAGGTCACCTCATGGTGCCAAGCACCCTCTGGGCCACACCAGGCAGGGAGGGGAGAGCACAGGCTAACAGCAGCATCAGTAACACACCAGTTGGGGCAGGACAAGGACGGAACTCTGCTGTCAAGGGGCAGGGAAAACTTCCACTAGTTTTCCACATTAAGCTATAGTCATTATTATTATTATCCAAAATCTTAAATGGGTGTAAAAGCTGATGTGTAACAGCTCCAGAGGACTGCACACACTGCGCTGTGGGACATGTTTGCAGCTGTGGCAGCATCGAGGTACTATCCTGTGCCTGCAGTGCTCGTGCTCTGCTCCACAAGGCAGAGGAAACCACTTCAAGTTGTCAGGCTATTACCAAGACAACTGCTTCACTCCCATCCCTGCAGGTCTCTCCAGGGCTAAGAAACAAATGTTATTTAAAGACAAGTCTTGAGCACGTGCCTACCGTTTCCTCCAATAACTTGCAGGTTGGGGTATTTCTCCTTAATGTATTTTATCATATTGATCTGGAAGATGGAGTTCCCCTGAGAGGAATCCTGCAACAGAAAGAAAACCCATTTCAACCGGAATTTCTGCAGAACATTGTAAATACAGCTCGGGAAGAGCCTCAGATCCTCACTCTGCTTATCCGGGTCTCTGTAAGCTGGCTACGTGGGCAAAATGATTCCCAAATCAAGCACAGAACCAGAGGAGAAGCTGCTGCCAAGACAATAATGCACCTTCCTGTGCAGGGCAGTTTCTTATAAAGACTTCAGTAGCATCATTCAGGTTTAAACCCTGTGGCTTGTACAGGACTCCAGAAGCAGCACACCTGCTGTGGCTAAGCACCATCTGGCTCCACCACCAGGACACCATCAGCCCTGTCTCAAGCTGCAGGTGAAGTGAATGTTCCTTGTGGAATCCAGAAGGGCTCAGGGGGAGCTGCTCAGATACCAGATGTGGACCACGGAGCACTCAGGCCTCTGATCTCCATGAGCCTGACAACTCACTGTGTGTGTTAAACATGTGGACATGCTCAGCCATGCCCTCAGAGCAAGCCAACAATCAATGGGAAACAATGTGCAAATACAGGCAGTGACACTGTGCCTGAACGCTTTACAGGCCAGGAGGGGAGAGCGGCGGAGCAGCTCTGGGCTGAGTGCTCCCGAACATCAGGGGTAAAGAGAACACCACGGTAACAAACAGCAAATTGCTGAAAGGAAACGGTAAGAAGCCAAATATTCAGAACAAGTTGGGAACAGGAGAGATGATGGTGACAGACTGCAAGAAGCTTCGTAGAAGTTCAAGGCCAGGCTTGGAGCAGGCTGCTCCAGTGGAAGGTGTCCCTGCCCGTGGCAGAGGGCTGGAACGGGCACGAGCTTTAAGGTTCCTTCCACCCCAAATTCAGGGCTTTGAAGCACCCCACATACTGCCTCAAGGTCAAATAAGTTCCCAGGCACGAGGAATCCCTCTTATCCAAGGACTCCAACCTGAACAAGACTGAAAGGGTCACAAACTGCCATATTCTAACTCACAATTGCATGTTCTAACTGTAATGAAGACAGCAAGTGCCATGCTGCTGCCCCACGCTCAGAAAGATCCATTCAACCTGGATCCTCACCCCACACAGATCTCCCCCCAGGCCAGTGTGACACCCAAGGGTGCTCACCAGCACTACAGCATCCACGCCAGCCTGCACCAGGAGGTCCAGCCGATACTTGTCATCTTCGTGTGTCCCGATAGCAGCACCACAGAGCAGCTGCTTCTTGGAGTCCTTTGAAGCCAGGGGATAATCCCGGTTCTTCTTGAGATCGGTGCGGGCAATGATAGCCACCAGCTCGTCATCTTCATTAACAATTGGCAGCTTGCCTTGAATCAAACAGAGAGCATTGCTGCAGCAGACACACATCAGCCCTGCGGCACACCAGGAAGCACCGGCAGCAACTGGTGGGGACTCAAAGAGGTGTGTGTGTTAGCCAACCTTGCCTGGCCACAGATGGCAGCAACTTAGGGTCAGGTAACAGAGCAAGGGCTTTCCAGGACCGGAGAATTCAGTGTTACTGACCACAGAAGAGGTGCACCTTTTGTAACAATTACACCCATGACACTGTGTTGAAAGTCAAACTGCTAAACCCTCACAGAGCTGCCAAACTGTGCAGGCCAGGCCAGAAGACGGAAGGCATGTGGCTGGACAAGCAGGCGCTCCGTAGCTCCGGGGCTGCCAGGCATCCCTTGGCTTCAAACAGAGCTGAGATGAACGTGTGGCTTCTGTATCCTGCCACTGTCCTCACCCACTGTCCTCTCCTCACGCTGGAACACAGCCCTCCCATGTTCCGTCCACGCACAGACACGTGCCCAAATCACCCACTGCTTCCCCCAGCCCAGCACTTCACAGCTCTCCCTGGATGTAGACAGGGACTCTTCATCAGGGACTGTAGTGACAGGACAAGGGGTGATGGGCTCAAACTGAAACAGGGGAAGCTCAGGTTGGGTATAAGGAAGAAGTTCTTCCCTGTGAGGGTGGTGAGGCACTGGCACAGGGTGCCCAGAGAAGTGGTAAATGCTCCATCCCTGGCAGTGTTCGAGGCTGGGCTGGACAGAGCAACATGGTCTAGGGTGAGGCATCGCTGCCCATGGCAGGGGATTGGAACTGGATGACCTTAACATTCTTTCCAACCCGTCCCATGATTCTCTGATCACAGACATCCTCAGGTACCTTTTTTACTCCTCTGCAGAATTTCATTCGCCTCTTTCAGCATCACACCAGCCGGGGCCACCACCAGATCCTCCCGCTTCGTCATGATCTGGTGGGAGGGAGAACAGAAAAGTCACAAGAACTCCTTCGCTCTGCTCCAAAAATACCACACACACACCCCCCCCCCGTGCCCACGTGAAACGCTGCCATGTGCCAGTGCTCTGCAGACAAAGGAGCCCACGGCACAGCAACACGCCTCCAGGAACACAGAGGAACAGCCTCCAACGTGCAAGCAGCCCCGAGCCCATCAGTGCAGCGAAGAGATGGCAGAGGGCCTCAGCAAGCTGCGGAGAGCACGGAGCAGCAAGGGACAACTCTCAGATGACCCTTGTTTGGGAGGTCACCCAAAGAGCCCTCCCTTTTAATAGAGCATAGGCAAATAAGGGCTGGAGACACCTCCACAGTCCCGTGCTCTGGCAGAAATGCCACCCCCAAGCTTGTTTTCAGGCAGCGATTCCCAGAGCACAGGGTCTGGAAGGGCTCTGCCCAGAATAACCCATTGCTGCTGCTGCAAGGTCAGCGGGGCAGGAGTCACTTCAGCCCAACAAACACGCTCACCCTGACAAACAGGCACCAAAACACAGCAGGGGGCAACAGAGCTGGAACCTGGGAACAGCTGATGTGACAGGGGAATGGCTTTAACCTGCCAGAGGGGAGACAGAGATGAGCTCTTAGGCAGTGAGGCTGCTGAGGCGCTGGCACAGGGTGCCCAGAGAAGCTGTGGCTGCCCCATCCCTGGCAGTGCTCAAGGCCAGGATGGACACAGGGGCTTGGAGCACCCTGCTCCAGTGGAAGGTGTCCCTGCCCGTGGCAGGGGACTGGAGCTGGAGGAGCATTAAGGTCCCTTCAGCCCAAACCAGCCTGGGGTTCTATGAGGAAAGCTTTCAGTACAAACACTGAAGAGCAGCCCGGTGAGGAACACAAATCTCCATCCTTGGAGACAGTGACACGGCCCCAGGACATGCCTCAAGCAAGAGGCTTAACAAGAGATGTGGAGGTCCCTTCCCACCCGTAGTGTGCGTTCTGCCGTGACAAAGCTCACATGGGATGCTCTCATCAAAGGCTACTCAAGAAGGCCAAGCAAAGCTAAAAGGGGACACTAACCCTCAAGGAAGGTCGGGAACTTGCACACAACAAAGCAAATAGGGAACATTTCAGTTATCTGTACCACAAGAACAGACGTTTTGCAGCAGGACAGAGGTTCACCCTGCCTGCACCCAACCAAACCCTGTGACAGAACCCACAGGTCAAGAAAAGCCAGAAGAACCACAGACACATCCAAACGCACTCCCTGAGCCAGTGGGGTCCATGAGCTTCCTGAGCTACAGGAAACCTGTGATTAACTGATGGCAACGAATGGCCCAGCAGGATGAGTGCTGGGCAGCGAGTGCGGAGAGCTCCGGATCATTCATTTCCTTGGCTTTGCCTGGTGACAGCAGCAAGCTTCCAACTCTGCAGGGCTGAATGATCCACATAGAGAATGAGAGGAGATTCTTCTCCTGCTCCTCTGAATGGGCCAGCATGGCTTCAAAGGGCCATGTGCACTTTTGTAACCTACTCCTGGTTGAAGATTCTCGTTACAGGTATTTATAGGCGATTTCAAACCGAAGAGGGATGAGCATGTGATACCAGGTTTGGTCAGCAAGAGCTAAAAATAGCTGTGAGCCAAGAGCAGAGCCTGGGCGAGAGGCACTGGGGACGTAACCTGACAGTGCTGCAGAGCTACGGTTACACAGCTCATAACCGAAGTCGTGTGACAGGAGTCCACATCAGCATCCCAGAGATCGCCCTCCCATACGAGGGGGGTTTGATGGAGTAGCATTATAAAGGCTAAACTGCCAGTCTCCAGGTTCAAGGGGTTATTTTAAAGAGCAACATGAGGCATATAGGTCAATCCAGTAAAGAAAGATCAGCACTTGGAGGGCACCTGGGCACAACACAGCTGCTGCAGCCTTAGCCAGCACCAACACATCATATGGGATCACAGCAGCAGCCAGGAACACCAGGAATTACTTAGAGAACCAGGGAGAGCACCAGCTGGAGAGGAAGCTTCTACAACACTGAAACGTAACCCCACAGGAGGAGTCATGAGGGTACCAACTGCGCAGCCACGCTCCTGCATCTGCACTGCAGGTGCTGCAACGAGAGCGACAATGGGATGCTCTCCCTTGGAATGAGATGCTCTCCCTTGGAAACAGTTAAAAGATGGACCTGCAGAGTTGGCATGGAGCTGCTCCCATGCACTTGCCCTCCTCCTTATCACCCCCCACACCATCAGGTGCTCACAGGCCCCCTCTCACCTCGCCCAGAGGCAAGTCATGCTCTGACTCTTTCAGGAAATCGATGTCTCGAGAGGAGATGATCCCAACCAGCTTCCCCCCCATCTTCCCGTTGTCTGTGATGGGAATCCCGCAGAATCCGTGCCGAGCCTTTGCTTCAAACACGTCCCGCACTCGGTCGTTGGGGCTCAGCACCACGGGGTCCGTGATGAAGCCTTGCTCGTATTTCTGAAAAGCAGCAGATGCAGCAGCCAAGCCCAGCAGCACCCCCAGGCCAAGGAGAAGCAAAGGGCTGCAACCACCCCGGATGGCTCCCAAACCAGCACCAAGGCTCCCACAAGTAGCGTTTGATACCCACGAGTTTCCTCCTTCCCGGAATGATGGGGAATATTCCCACACCGGGATGCCCGGCAGCTCCCACATCCCTGGCTGCGCATGGACAGCACCCAACGCACAACCACAGAGGCCTGCGCAGGCAACCCCGGCATCACCATGCTCCCAGACACCAACATCTGGCACTCTCCGACCACCTCCTCCTGTACACCCAAACCCAGGTCGCACCTCACCCTGCGAGCACAGGTCTGGAGCTGCCATGCGGCCACTCACCTTCACCTTGCGCACCTCGTTGGCCTGGAACTCGGGGGTGCAGTTGTGGTGGATGAACCCGATTCCCCCGGTGAGCTGGAACACAAACGGGGCTGTGAACCGCTGCGGAACCCACCCGGCCCCTCACCGGGGGGGACCGCTGCGGTGAAACGGGGGGTGAGAACGGACCCGTACGTGCCTCAGGCCGCGCTCCAACGCCCCCCGCCCCGGTTAACGGCGGCAGGGCCGCGCCGGGCCGCACTCACCGCCATGGCGATGGCCATCCCGGCCTCGGTGACCGTATCCATCGGGGACGACACCAGCGGCGTTTTCAGCGTGATCCGCTTGGTCAGCGCCGAGGTCAGGTCCTGGCGGGGAGGCGGCAGGCGGGGGTCAGCACCGAGCCCCGCGCCCGCCCCGGCCCGCTGCCCCGCCGCGGCCACTCACCACCTGGTCCGCCGTGAAGTCGATGTACCCCGGGAGGATGAGGAAATCACTGCGGGAAGCGGGAGAAACAACGGGACACGCGTCAGCCACCGCAAAGGGCCCCCGACCCAGAACACCCCCCCCCCCGGGGCCTGCAGCCCCGCGGCCCGGCCCCGGTTGGCGGTGCCCCTCACTTGTAGGTGAGCCCATCCCCGCAGCTGAAGAGCTGCTGCGCCGTCAGCCCGTCGTCGGGCACGTATCCGGTGCCGCCGCTGATGAGGTAGTCCGCCATGCTGGGCCCCCCCGCCGCGTGCACCGCCCACCCAGGGAGAGGGAGCGGCCCGGAGCGGCCCACCGGAAAGCAGAACAACGCTAACATCGCCCCCTCTTGGTTTGGAGGAACCGGTGCCGGGGGTGACCTCCCCCGGTGGGAGCCGCCTCCCCCCCCCCCCCCCGGTACAGCGCCGTTAAAGCGCTGCCCGGCTGGGCCCGTGCGTGGGAAACCGTCTAAGAGCGACCACGGGGGCACAACGGTACGCGTGGCCCGCGTGTAATGAAGGGCCAGCAACCAGGATCCACAACGCCGCTTGGAACGTTAAGCCGAGGAAACGGTACAATCCCGTTGTGATCGCTGTGAACACCGACATCGAACCCGGTTCCATCTCCCCCCCCCGCAGCCACGCGCTACCAGGACTTGCCCTTGCACCTCGGTGAACCCTGGAGGGTTTCAAGGCTCGGTCCCTGCCAAGACCGCATTTACACCCCGGTGGTACCTCTTCACGTAACTCCGGGCTTGATTCTCAGCTAAGGGCTGGTTTCACCCATCCAGACCCAAATCTCCCATCAGCTGCAGCTCGCTGGGGCCGGGCAGCTGTCAGAAAACCTCTGTCCTTTGCACAAAATGAGGCACTTGGGCGCACAGCACCAACAGTGAAGGTCTGTGACAGGCTCGGCAGAACAGGAGGCATCATGCCAGAGCAGGATCACTTTAACAGGTCTCTCTACCCCTTAGTTTAATTAAGGGCAGCACTAACAAAGGTTTGCTCAGCCTACCCAGGAGGCACACACCGACCTCGGCTGTTAGGCTAAAGCCTAGCAGTAAACCAGGTTCGGCTCTGTTCCAAGAGCAACACCAGGCAAAGTTTACTGGTTCTCAAAGAGACTACAACAAAGGCTGCAGGGAAAAAACCATTTTATTTCCAAGCAGATTACAAAGAGCAGAGAATATAAGAGTAAAATTAAATTAAAAAAATAGTTGAGTGCATCTCTTTAAAATGATTTGTAGTGTGAGTTACTCACGGGGCAAAGCTACTGGAGAGTTCTGAAGGTCACTTTGCAGGATGCCAATCACATGTGCTGTTTAGACCAGGGTCAACACAGGAGGGACAGACAAGACGTATTTTGCATATAGGCTGCACACTCATGATCAAGCGAGGCTCTGGGCTGCAACTGGACCCTGCCTGTCCCACACATCCCCTCCACCTCGAGGGCCCTCAAGTTCTAGGCGCAGTTTATTGCTGCTGTAAGTGGGGTCAAATCTGCCTCCCCCTTCTGATGGGCGCAAAGGAGAATGGACAGGGAGGCAAGTGTGGCTGCCATGCATGAGGTCATACAGGGAAAGGGATTTGCAGTGCTGAGAGCCAGGCTTCAGCCACGCAAGGAAGGGAAGAGACAAGTAGAGGTCTAGTGCATGGGTGTTGGGGCAGTGTGCCAGTGAGACTGCTGGGAAATGAGATGCACCTTAAGGTAGGAAGATGCTCGAGCTGAGAGGGCTCTTCCCTAAGCATTGGCACCATGAAACAGAATGGGCTGAAGCATCAGGATAAGGTATGCTCCCTGTAGTAAAGAAGAGCACCTGCGGCAAGAAGATGGGGAGAAAAGCACCATGTAGGGTGGAAGACAGTTTGTATCTCACTTTAACAGTGGTTCAAGAGGCCAAATGCTAATTGCGCTATTAAACTTAGATGACAATGCAGGTTGGTTGGGCTGCCAGAGTTGATCTGTCTAGCAGCACTCAGACCAGCAAGATGATCAACTACAGCAGCAGCAAGTCCTCCACCCCATGAATGCTCAGAGGGCTCTTTCTTGCCATGGCTGGATCTGTTCTTGTCACAGCACAAGAGGCATGCAGATGGAACAATCCCTTCTGTGCACACCAAGGCAGACCATAGCCATGATGCAGCTGAAAACAAGACTGTCCTTAACTTCTGCCCTACGAGCAACAGCACACAAAAGGATTCCTATTTAGGGATCAGATTTAAGTCTTTTTTCCTTGGCCCAAGGCAGTAGTTCAGGAACTACTTCAGACCTTGTGTCCCATCTAAAAGCCAGATCTCTAAGAGTGAGGCAGCAAACAGATGAGAGTCCTATGAAGTTATTCAGGCCATTCCCTTTACTCACAACCCTAGATCAGAGCACAAAGCCACTCTTCCAGTCTGCTCTCTGCTGCTTCAGCCATTACCACTTGAACTGAACAAACATCTAATGGTGCCACGAACAAGTGTGTAAGCAGCTATGAGCTCTCTTAGGAAAGCAAGGCTGTTAGTGCCAAGAGAACAGACAGCCCACAAGTCTCGTGTCAGAAGGTGAGGTGCTTTACAAGCCAGTCATGCTCCGCTTCCTATGGTTCCTTTCACATTACAGGGACAAGGTGGGCACAGATCACCACCACCAAGGCAGGGTCTTTAGCTTGACTTCTCAGCTTTAGTTATGCAGAGATCGTTTTCAGCCTGTCTCATACAAGGCAGAGGGCACAGAGTTCCTGTTTAATACATACACGTACAGGAGATAGCGGTTTGGCACTCTGGGAGCCGAGGGGAATGCCCTTAAAGCAGCAGTCAAGCTGGATATAGGAAAGTGTTAAAAAGCTATTTTACATGTTTGACTGGGAACACGTCCCAGAACTTGGATAGCAACCCTAAGCCACAGCACTCTTCTGTGCTACTCTGGGCACATCTTCCTATGAGCCCCTCCAAGGGAGCATGTTCTTCACTATCAAAGAACATAATATTTATACTCTAGAAATACTGTACCTTTCAAACCAGCTCCAGAGAGCCAGACTAGAAGCCAGGTCCAGGAAAACAATCCTTAAGTCACAGTATATCGATTGTCTCTAAAAATAGGGAATGAAGTGAACACGGTGGATGTTCTGATGAGACAGTACAGCAGTCCACTTCCACATCAGCAAATCCCTTTCCTGTGTACGTCTGGACAATGAGAAACGGAAACACTTCATTTTTTTCAGGACAAAACCAACCATCAGGAGATCTCCAGAGCTCACCACGTGCCAAGTTCTTACATGGTACACTGCAAGATCAAGGAGAACTCTTCCCCTACAAAGACTGTGGACCACCTGCGGTTCAGGGCAGTAAGGGAAGTGCACAATCCAGAATCGCAAGGTAACATGGAATTCTGTTTCCCCAGAAAGCTCAGCGGCGGCGTCAGTTCATCCCTAACCTGGAACTGCCCTAATGTTCTGTCAAGTGAATTCAGCTGCCGGCAATTTTTAACAGTAAGAGGCAACTCCCAAGGGCACCTAATGAATCAACACTGGGCATATGGCAGATGACTTCAGCACCGTTTCTGATGTAGACAAAGCAACATGTTCACGCTGAGGTGTGGGAATGCTGGATATATGGAACAGCTCTCCATGCAGTGCTGCACAGCACACACTGAGCACAGCTGCCGGCAGTCTCTCACATCTTTGCAACTCTGTTCAGAAGACAAACTGCCCAGAAGAATAAGAAATCCACTCTGTGCAGGCCTGATGGGCATCCCAAGCAACAAGCACACCCAGCTGCTTGGAACTTGCCCCTAACCATGTCCTTAAATACTTAACTAGGGCCAGAGATGGACGCTGCAGTCACTAGGATACAGCAAAGGGATTAGAGGCTTCTGACAGCTGAAGCAGCATTAGCAATCCCAACAGCCACCCTGCCAGGGGCAACTGCTGGCTCCCAGTGGCTGAACGGAGCCGAGTCGAGTCCCCAGCACTACACACCAGCCAAGCACCATCTTCCCAACGCATCTACTGGGATCTGGGCACCAACCCCAGGCTGCTTTCCCCCTAGCATAACAGAGAGCAGAAACTGAGCTAAGAGCCTACTTCAGAGCGCAGGTATTCATGAACAACAGAGCACTGCCACTTCACCTCTCTGCACCTACTTGAGCACAGAGTCCTACTCAGGGAGCAAACTGACAACCAACTCAAGCACAGCTGCTTCCTCACAAGCACCAACGTCAATATGAAGCACCAGAGGCTCAAGTCTCTCAGCCTGCACACCTCAACACTGCTCAAGAGCACAAGGACAGGGAACGCTGTGGCTACTCTCAACATTTACACTGACAGAGGGCAGACCTTCCTTCTCAATACAGGCGCTGGCCAACACAAGCTTCAGAAAAACTGCTTGCCTGTACACAAGTTTAAGTCCTTTTACTGTAATATATATTTAAATATGCATCTATATATTTTGGAACAGGGAAAGGACATGAGATGGAGAAGCAGGGAAGACAAGTTCAAGAAGCAGAGTCATCTCTCCACATCTGAGAAGCTGATGGCACAAACAACAAGCCTGGCTGGAGTGATCTATTTCAAGCACAGTTGGCTACCCGCCGGCTTCAAAAGAGCAGACTATTTGTTAATGGTATAAAATACAGCAACCATTTAAGATGCAGCAAGGCAAGGCTAAAGGGCTGGGGGTTATGATCATGGACGATGCCAGAAGCTACATAGCTGTGTTAAAAAGTGTGACAAGGCTGTTAAATGGCAGGAGTAAGCCATGTGCTGCTCCTGGAAGGCCTTTTCCCTCCAACACCTTTCCATCATGCTGTTGGTGTGATGCGTTTGTGAAGGTGAGAAGGGGATTTGCCTAAGGGTGAAGCCTCACAGGCTGGCAACAGAACATTAGGACAGTCTGAGCTGGTCTCACAGACCCATGTTCCTAGCCTGACACTGAGCTTCCATCAGCAAGCAGACATTCAGGTCCTTCAGCAGAAGTTTAATCACCTTCTACCTTCCTAATTTAGGTGAAAAGTCCAGCGGAGTCGAGCTGGAAAGCACAAACAGGGATGAAAACAACCAGTTTGCATACTGACCTTTGTATAATGACCCCCCCCACCCTCACAGCTCACTCTTCCCCAAATAAAGACACATTGTTCAATGGCATGTTGAAAAGACGTGCTCGTCATTCTTAATAAACAACTAGAGTAAGAATACATAAGAGAAACAGGGTGGTATCTTTATATGATACACAAGTGTATGTTACAAGAATTCCATCAGGCACAGGAGCCTCACGGTTTAAGGCCTCAACGTTAGGCCAAAAAAAAAACAAACCAAAAGTGTGGTAAAGTTTGTACTTTTAACATCTAAAAATGTCACTTAAAGGTCTGAATAGAAATCGTTGGTTTGCTTTTGTTTTTGTATAAATCACAACTGCAGTTCACTCTCTCCTCTTCCTTCCAAGATAACAGCAAATTAACGTCCAAGCACAAGAAAAGAAGATGCCTGCCTCTCCTCCACTGGCTGAGCAGGTCCATCCAGCATTCTGTGCCCTCTAGGCTGCACGTGCTCCAAGGAGACAGAGGCCCCAGCCAGCCAGTCCAATGCTGTAGGTTCATGTTTTCTACATCATAAAAAAACACAACAACCCAGAGTCAACCAGCAGCTTTCCACAGCTCCCAGGGATATGCAGCCTCCAATGGTTCCAACAGTTTGGTGTGTTGGGTAAGGATACACAATGGGTAGGTTTTTTTTCCTTTAGATTCTTTTTAAAGAGAAGAAGCCTAAAAGGGCTTCATAACTACACCAATAAAAAACCAAAAACTTAGGCATCTCCTTTAGTGTAAAAGTCTGTACAATTTCTCTTTGCTTGTCCCTCCCCCATCACCCTCCCCACCCCTTCTGAGCCAAGAAGGATGCCTTAGTGCATGGTGCTGGCATTAGCCACGGCAATAGCTTCCTGAATCTCTCGTATCACCAGGATCCGGGTGAGCATCTGCTCCATCTGCTCTCTGCTGATGGGCTGGATGGAATACCAGATCGGGCTGTTGGGGGCCACCACTGGCTCCGGTGTCAAGTAAAACGTGTCATTCCGGCCTTTCACACTCTGGGGGCTGTGTGAGGAAGATCAGAAATAACCAGGCTAACAGAAAGTCCTGGGAGGCAGAGACCACCACAGTCCTCACCCCAGCTCCACAAACCCTCAGTGAACTTCTGGCTGATGAGACATTACACCTAGAGACAACAGTGGTCCCAAAGCTTTTAGGCCAAGTCAAGGTTAAAAAGCCATAGCAATGACTACAAGAAAGTGACTTGTATTTTGCACTGGTTATGTATAACACACACATGGCTTTGCAGGTCTTTCAGAGTAAAGCAAGGATGAGGTATTTGCACAGCCAAGCTAGCTGCAGACCCATCTGTGCAGAGGAACATTTACATTCATTATCAGTCGTAATTTAGAAGAGAGTCCTTTGAGGCTCCCTCCAATAAGTTGTCCTCATTTTTGCTCAGAAGCCAATTTAAATAGGACTCTAATCTCATCTCAAGTAGTGGATGCTCATAAGTCCCAGGCAGAACAGTGAGCTCATGGCAACACAGCAAACCTCTGGAGTATGAGATTAAGAGCAGCCAGTTCACAAATGAGGATTTGTCTCCTTTAAATACCACAGAAGTTCAACGTAGGTGCAGTCAAGAGTAAATCCCACCCATTCACACCAACACCCCTCCCCATTTTAGGCAAATTTATGCAAATATAGAAACTGTGCCAGCTATAAAACACAGCCCTGAAAACTAGGCCAGCCACAAGATGCAGCTTAACAGTGACAGAAGGCAAGCAGTGACAGACATGAACAAGAGCTCTCACCATTTGAAGAGGTAGAAGTCATACAGCTTTATGGGACACCTCAGGGGGTTCTCTGGATTCTCAGTCTGCTCTGCATACATGTCATCTGTAACTACAAACCAGCCCCCCCAGAAGTGTGTCAGACACTGTATAAGCACAGCACACTGAGCAGTGCCAGACAGCACCTCTTCACCATGAAAGAGAGTGTGCCAGGGCAGAAGCACCTGGTTCTAAATGCTCAAAGCATTATATGGAGTTTGCTTTATGCCAATGCTACTGAAGATCACAACCCATTCACATCCTTCTTTCCATTTCTCCTCTGCAGAGCCCGAAATGAGAGACATCTCACTGCTGAGACTGCAATGCCCCAGCTAAATCCTGAGCCGGTGCTTTGAAGAGGACAGACTGTACTTACATACTGATTCTATCTGGGTTCACATGAGTCAAGGTAAGGGAAGCCCTCCCAAAGAAGTTTCTCCCTCTGTTCATAAGCACTTACACCCAATAGACCCTTTGTCCATAAAAAATAAAAGTAACAAAGTTATCCTTAGCTCTCAATGAGTCCTGTATATACCCCAGGTTAAGGTTATGTCCCCAGGCTCATTATGAGAAGGTACTGCACTCTCTCACACAGAACACATGCTGCTGGGCTGAGAGTAGCTGGCAGAGCCCTGGGTTCTCGTGGTTCATCCACCTCCTTCAAGCCCAGTAAGCAAACAGTTCACCCAAAACACTGCAGACACTACCTTTCTGTCCTGTCTGGTGTATGCCAGGAGCCTTCAGATAGCGGATACTCGTGCTTTTATCCTTGGGATTAGAAGGGTTCTTCTTGGTCTGTCTCAACACCTTGGAGAAGGCCAGCTTCATGTGCTGGTCTACCGTTTTCAACAGGAAGTATCTGAGTAGCAAGAAGAGAACACAGGACATTCAGAGGCAAGTACAGGATACAGGACAACACCAAAGCAGTCATCTTTGCTCAGCTGAAGCCTCAACCAACACCAAGTGAAAGACTGTTCCAGCAGCAAAGCAACAACCACAAGTTCAGTTTCCCTTCAGCAGCTCCTTTCCTTGTTGCTCTGCATCTTCTTTGCCTGACAAAGCTGCAGGACTCTGTGTGCAACCCCTGGGAATCCATGATGCTGCCCTAACCCAGTGCAGTAGTTTCCTACCAACCCTGCTGAAGTGTCTGAAGTTTATCCCCCAAAATCCCCAAAGACCTCAGTACTTACTTTGTATTAAAAAACATCAGTGTAGTGAGCAAGGTGGAAGGGGAGTGAGCTCCCAGCTGCTTACACTCCCACAGCATCTCTTCTGTTACATGACTGGAGAGGACATAACCTGAAATAACCAGAAGTCAGCATCGTGCCAGGAAACAGTCACAGCAGCGATTTGTAGTCTGTAACTACTGGAGAACATTTAAATCTGAAGGGAAGGAGGAGGAGGAGGAGATCCTCACTGGTGTAAAGGGTCACTATCGCACAAATAACTTTAAACAGAAAGAACGGTTAGGAACCACTTAAATACATACATCAACTGCTAGTTGTGCAGGGTATGCTTCTGCAGCACGCCCATGCATACCAGCCCAGGGAGGAATAAACATGCACTTAAACAGCTTCTAATTAATGGCTCAACTCCAATGCAGATGCTCCTAATCCAATAATATGTGAGAGCAGGCAGGCCAGCGTAACAAATCAGCTCTTGGCCCTGCACACAGCTTTAGTCAGCACACAGCGCCAAGTGATGTATTTGGACACATGAGTAATCCTTTGATTCTCAGATTTTTTTATCCTTTGTGTAAAAGAGAAATACTATACTCCAAATACACAGATCAACAGACAGCATGATGAACTCTGGTGCTTGGGAATGACAAAACACAGATCAAAGAGCCAGAGTGAAAACAAAAGGGTTCCCAAACTCTCGGATGCTAGCTCCCGTGCTCAACACAAAACAGTAGCTTCTTCCCTGATGTCTCACCAGATCAAAGGGAATGAAAGGAAGAGCAGCCAGGTTTCCTGTTCTGAAAATGCAGTTCTTAATCTAGCTCTCATACATAATAACTCTGTCAAAATCTCTCTCTTCTGGAAGTGCTCCTCTCACGCTACTGCCATCATCTTCTCAGCCCAGGGCTGAGCTGCATTTCACTGCAGCATTCAAAGCTCTAATCACACACCCGTTCTTCCTCTGACACTTAGTTGGCCCCACAGACCATATCCATCTGGCTACATGGCAACATGACAGAGCTGTATTATCTCCCCAAGTCACAACACATATCAGAGACAAGATGTAGAAGTACTTCAGATGAGGAAGCTTGATTCACATCAAGGATCAGCTGGCTTCCAAGTAAGCCATGCTCATGACACTACAAAGTCCCAACAACCTGCCTTGTGATGGGTGAGAAGTGATAGACAAATAGCCCTTGACAGGGCTAGAGCCTGACTCGTGCAGTAACCCAGCAGTCACAGCAGACACAGGATTTTTCTCCCTGACAAGCAGAGCTGTCCCAGGGACATAAAGCACTTCAAAAGAGTTTCTGCTGCAGTCCAGTTTAAACATCCCAAACTCCAGAAAGGCTTAAAATTCTTCAACAGAAGTTCTTACCAAGAGGGGACACACGGGGCTGGACATCCTTCAGAACTTCATGCAGCCATTCAGTGAACCGAATGTAGTAGAGATCTGAAAAGATGTCATCTACTCGGCCGTTTTCAAAGAGATACTGAAACAGAGTCACAACACAGTCCAGCACAGTCAGAGCAAGTCATTCCTACACCAGACCTCAGCCTAAAAGCCCAGTACTGGTTAGTCAAGCATTTTACAGCACAGCACTGAAGGCATTCTATTTAAAGGGAGGACCCTTGCACCAAGGCCAGTGCAGGGCAGGTAATCTCGGTTACTGTGATGAGAATGCCAGGAGATGAAGGAAAAACCATCTTCAAAAGTCAAACTGGTGAGACTTCAACCTTTCACTTCAAGTTATTTCACTGCAGGTTACTTCACGACTGTCCTCTGGATGCTAATGGTGCAGGTTAAGGAGGGAGACACTCAATTCTCCTATCAGAGTTTAGCTCCATCCTGCAGCTCTTCAGAAAGCACACTAATATTACCAGCTTAGACTTCCCACACCACACAAAGCTAAGTTCTTGCCTGTTAAAGCTTCAACTAGATCAAGTTTTGACATTGACAACTGCCTCAAGCATCATCCAACCCTCCTCCCCTGCCAAAATACCTAAAATTTATCATTCTCACCATGATCCTGAACTCAGTTATTAATGATTCTTCATAAATTTAACTCATGAGGGGAGAGCATTCCTGTGCATTGATCACATTTCATCTGGTTGGGGTTTTGTTCGTTTGTTTTTAAGCACAGACTCTGTCTTACAAAACTGTTGTGAAGCCATGGCCTCCATTTCTATAACAGAGAACCCTCCCACTACATGCTGACAAGATGCATGGCTCTGCTGCACAGGGACCTGTCCTCCCCCTACCTTCTGAATGCACAGGAAGATGTAGTAGAGCACATCTGGATCATAGGGTTCACCATCACCATTTCGAGCTTCTCGTGTCATTAAGCATAGCCCATAATTGAGCTCAGCCACAGCTGAGGAGATGAGATCCTCCTGGAACCTCAGCAGCTGGCGCCCTGGAAAAGCAACACAAAGCCATGTAAGTTAAGCCATAAAGCCATATTATTTCCCCAGCCTTTCAGGAATGGTTTCCCAGATCTCTGGCTTTGCCATTCTCTGTAGCAGGCCCAGTACTACCTCATTCTCCCAGTACGATAAACAAAACTAAAGCAAATCAGGATTGTAGGCTGTCAGATCCACTGAAAGATAAACCAGGCAAGAATCCAACAGGAAGACTCTGTCCTGCCAACTGCATGACTATTGCCTTCTTTCACCATGTCCACAATGAAATGCTGCCCTGCAGCCAACAGGGAAACAGCAGCTCTGTGCCTGCTCTACCAGCCTGGCTGCCACTCACAGCCATTTTGTTTCTCCACGTACCACAGTCACAGCACCCTTTGCTACTGCTCCCAGCCTGGGTGCTGGAGCTGGCTCTGCAGAGAGCTAACACCTCCCCTGAAGCATGTCCTGTGGCAGTGGAGTGGTACTGCAGAGTAAATCAAAGTTTGCATTTAAAACCAAAGGTGTGCTCTGGGGCAGGAAACAGCCAATGTTTTAGTCACTCCTAATCCCAACTTGAAAGGGAAGACAGGCCGTGTTGTCATGATACATACTTCCAATAGGTGCTAGCCTATTTTGGGCTTCTTTTTCCAGCTCTGCATTCTTGGTCTGTGCCCAGCTTTTCCAGACTTCAAGCCCTTCTTCTGGCTTCAGAGAGTTCGGAAGTAGAAGTTCAGGTGAAGTCTGTGGCTGGGGTTGTGGTTCAACTTCAGCAACCTGAACAGTTTGAGCCTGTGAAAGAAAACAGTTCAGTCTGAGACACACTTTAATAGGCAGAAGTTCCACAACCCCCGAGTAACGCTGCAATACCTCTAGCCCTGGGATATCAGCCTTTTGCAACACCCCTCTAATCCAAGGAGCGCAACTTTTGCTGTCTAACCTGAACTGCTGCTCACAAAAGAGCATTTGTCTCTCCAAGAACTCTTTTAGCTTGAAGGGATTTAGCAAATCCACACCACTTGCGGCTTGATGCATTCAGAGTCCTGCAGAGCATCACAGGAGACCCAACAGCCACAATACCACTAAGTAGGAAGCCAGTACATTCAAAGGCAAGGATCTTTCTAGAGCTAAAGTCCTCTCAACAACAGACTTGTGGTCTCCCCTCGAACACCGAATCAGATCACTATTGATTCTAAAGCCAAATTCACTCCAACGCATTTTTCCTGGCTTCAGCTAACTTGTCACTGACCCACCACTAAAGTTCATCATCTCACTCAACCAAAAGCAGCCCCTGGCCCCTCACAGACACAGCACCTACACAGATCACCAGCCCCTGGCAGGGAAGAACAGGGAGGTGCCATCAGCTCTACCAGCCACTGCTGCTCTAAGTCTGGACAGCCCCGAGCAAGGTTCTGGGTACAATGGCACATTGTACACTGGCAGTAGCATCCCCCCCACCCCTGCCCATCGAGGGCAGGCTCTCTTCATTACCCAGTACATAACAGACACTTTGTTCTTATCAAGAACTTATAAGGCTACTTAATACCTCTTAGAAATTAACTGATAAACTAGACCAGCATCAAAACAGCCCTTCAGCTGCACTGCAAATGCTCTCCAACTCCCCAGTACTGCTAAGAGAGCTCGCTACTACTCTGTGAAGAGCTACTTTATGCCCTACTATAGGGTCTCCAGCCCCTTTGGAAGTTTACTTCACAGCAGGACCTTAAGCCACCAGGAATTACCACCTCAAACTGAAACTGATTTTACAGCCATAAAGCCACATGGATGATGATGGCACCTATCCAGAAAGAGCAGTGAGCCCTCCAGCTGCACTCACCCTGTATTCTTCACTGCAACTTCTCCAGCCCATGCCACAGAAAGACTCAGATACCTCAGTTACAAACATTAACCTGAAGCTTTACAGTACTTAGTCAAATTCTCAGTGGCGCCCTGAGAATGTTAGAGATGGCAGTCCTCACATCAGAAGAGTTTTGATTTGTCCTTCTTAAGAGCCACCCCAAAAAGCTTTGTTATAACGAAGTAACTTTTCCTTTGATACTGCCAAGTGCCAATCATCAGTAAGAGTTGCTCTGACAGTACTAGAGACCAAAATGAAAATGGTCTAAAGATAATAGTAATGCCTGTACCTTACTTAGTATAACAAAACCCAGCCACAGAGACAAAGCTCCAGCTCAGACTGGAGCCTTCTGACTGCCTCTGGTCAGTTGCTCGTTTCCATTAGCTCTTAACAGCAATTTGCTTCTCAGCCCCTGCAGCACCAGCAGCAGCGGGGGACTGTGGCTGGAGGAGCCCAGCTTTTATCAAGGCAGATGCTGACAAAGTTGAAGTCATCAAGCAAGCCTCTGCCTTGTGAAGACAGGAGTCCAAGGGTGAACTGACACCCTGACTCTGTAGGAACTAGGACAGAGACTCCATGTCCTCCAGAGCACTGCCCCATTGATCTCCAGAGGGCAGGAAGCTTCCCAGAGCCAGCCACCTCCACCAGCCCAGCCTATGGGGTGATCTGCCCTGACCCACAGACACCCTGTGCAGAGCGAGGGAGGTACACAGCCTGCACTTAATTCACTGAGCTGGCAGTTGCTTCTTAACAGACTTATGTTTCTCACAATTCAAGCAAAATAACTGCAACTTAATACACAATACAGTGCTAGGAGATGATTTATAATTAGCCATTAAAGAAATTATGGGGCTAATACCTCAGGAAGGATCCCAAGAATATGGCTCATATTCTTAAAAGACCCTAGAATAAGCCTAAAAATCCTGTTTAGCAGAAAGGCAAAAAGCTTTATCAACTTAGTTTATTCAAGCAGCTGAAGGTGAAGTGACCTCTGAAGTACCAATACAGGAAAAAGATGAGCTAGAGAAGATTATCTGAACATGACTAAACAAGAAAACCTCAACCAAACAAGCCCCCATGTATTACAAGAACCATAAACTGCAGCTTAAAGTACAGCTTTATAAAAGAGGGCATCATCCATGACCTGAAAGTTAACTAGAGATGTAGGGAACTGTTTTCAGTGCAGATCTTGGTGGGCTATAGCCCACAATCAACTTGGAAACAACCAGACACAACTACAAAATGTAATCCTCCTTGTCTCAGTGCTCACTCATGAAGCAGAGGGCATATACACTTGCTAAAGCCAAAAGTGTTATTTATAAACCAGAAGGAATTTATAACAACATTTATGCTAGCAAACTTGGGTATTTTTGCCCTCATTCTATTCAGCAAGAACAGGCTCTGACAGGTCAATCACTTTTCACTTTCTGGTAATAAAAGATCAATGACATCCATTTGCACATATAAAAGTCCATTAATAGCCCCAGTTATTCAAGTTTTAAAAGCCAATTCAAAATAATCTATAGCTTAAAGTTAGTAACAAAGCTTTCGAAACAACAGCAACAAATTTGGCTGCCCCATTTGCCTAGCACCATGAGGAGATGCTCGCTTGCCACCGCTCCTTACTGCTCCCTTGCACACCATGCATTTCCCAGAAGCAGGACATGGTGTTACAGATACACCTGATCCATGAGGTTGGCTCACAACTACAGAGATTTTGACACTTCACCCTGGCACAGGATCTGCTGTGAACTTAACTCATGCGTAACACAAAGTAACTGATAACAAGGTGAGTAATGTATTTGCACACCTTGCTGCACTGCAACCATCTCTGCCTGGCCACTGCAACCCCCAGGACAGCTCAGGACCTCAGAATACCTGCTGTGAAGCAGCCAGCATTGAGCATGTATCTATTACTTTACACCACAAAGAGCAAAGCTGTACTTTGAGGAAGTTTCAAATCCTATAATTACGTACCGACACATCACAGTCTGACACCTATCAGGATTCAAATGCCCTACAACAGGATACTGGGACAGATGCATCTCTGCTTCCCTATCAGTTGTCTGCCGCCATCCTCCCTCTCTCCAACATTCCCAAGTTGTTAATCACAGACAGAGAAGTAGTTCTAACTTACCGAGCAAGTGACTTGTAGCTGTTGCTGCTGCTGCCCCTGCTCCTGGGGTGTGGGCTGCTGCTGTTGCTGCTGCGGGTCCCATATGTGCACTGTCTGCGCTGTGTTCTGGTACGTCCCTGCCACAGCCTGCACTGCCACTGGAATGTGGATGTTGCCATTCATAAACTGCGCTGGAAAGAGCGAATTAGCAAGAGTCTGCACCACCTCCTCGTGAGAGTTCTTCACTACTGAAGTACTTCCCACCATCTTGTCCTTGTCATCTTCCAGCTTCACGGTAGCCAGTGTCGTTGGCGAGCCACTGACATGGACGGCGTTGTAGGCCTCCTGAGGGATGGCAATGTGGGTTATGTTTTGCTGCTGAAGGTCACCACGCGGCTGAGCAGAGTAAACAGGGATGGTCCAAGTCTCTCCAGTGGGGCTAGTAATGGTCCCAGTGGCACTGTACAGGTGGGCACTGTCCACTGTTAACAAGTCTGGCCTTAAAGACACGTAGCTTTGCTGCTGGCCCTGAGGGATGGCCAGCACTGTGGCAACTGGCTGCCCTGAAATAGCATATGATACAGTGATAGGCATATCCACCTTACGCTTCTTCACGGGCTGAAGGACACTGGCAGTGCTGATCCGCCGCTCTCCCTCTCGTGGAGAGCCCTGCTGGGAAGGTGGAGGTGACAGTGCCCCAACTGTTTGGATCTGTATCTGCTGGCCACCAGTAATGGCCTGTCCTGCCACGAGCTGGGCCTGGATCTGCTGGTGTTGTATGTGTTCCTCCTGTATCTCCGCAGCCTGGATCTGCTGGGCAGTTTGCACATGCTGCACTTGGATTTGAGCTGCCTGCAGCTGAGATGGGCTGGGGCTCTGAAGAGACTGATTCTGTATAGTCTGGGATGCCTGCTGCTGTGCCTGGCCTTGGATCTGCACTTGGACTTGTATTGGCTGCTCTGATGCCTGATGGACAGTGAGCTGTGGAGAGAGCTGCTGGGCGGAGACCTGCTGTGGTGACTGCTGGACCTGAACCTGAACCTGCAACAACACCAATTCAGGAGTTAGACACTAGTAATTCAACAGCAGGGCCACCACCAGAGATGATCTATCACTGGAGGTCTATGCTCCAGGTATTTTATGCTCAGTTTTATGATTCCATATATTAATACATCAGTAGACTTCAGGAAAATATAACAAAGTTGCTCTGGAAGTGCCTGGTTGCTAACAGAGACATGGTAGATGATGCGTTTGCTCAGCGCCGCACATGATCACCCTTCTCAGCACAGACAGAAGAGCGCGTGAGCTGCATCTCCATCCTCACAGCTCTGTGGGCTCAAGCCAACAGATTGCATCCTTGGGAGCCAAAAGAGTCTTCAGCACTATTTGCATTGCTAAAATGTTATTTCAGCACAGGCTCTGCAATAGCAAGACGTTAAGGTCATGCACATTACAAGTTTATCTTGCTACAAAATGCAGGAGCTTGCCTCATCTTCATTGCGCTCTAAAGATGGTTTTACTGCCTTCAGCCCCGGTTGGAGCCCTTGCCAGTGACAAGCAGTAAGAAATATGGGTAAGTTGAAACCAGCACTTGGCCCTTTCCAGATAAAGGACAGAAATATCATTTGGGAAGCAATCTTCCACAGTAATGCCACCCAGGCAAGTGTTAACACAGGAAGTTGCAAGCTCAACCTGAGCCTGTGTCATACACTGAGGAGCAACACTGCAGCATTTGGGTTTTAAACGTCACAAGTATTTCTTCAGAAGTGATAATTAAAACCAATTTGATTTTCATTATTACTTATTCCATTTATTATCCAAATTACTCAGTTGTATTTTCTAGCTCATGCACTTACACAATGCTGAATAACACAGATAAATTAAGACTTGGAGCCAAACACAGTTCTTTTTATTCTAGGGGAAAACTAAAAAATAAATCACACCCTCTTGCATCAATGCTCATTTGCCCATGGTCTGTCACACCACCTAGCAGGAGCCCAGGAGCAGACTGAAAGCTAGGAGTCAGAGGGTGCCCACAGCTTCACATCCCAGGCCTTGAACCCAGCCCAAATGGCATCTCTACTGCGAGGGCATCAAGTCAGGTCTGCTCTCCTCATCCAGACACTTCCCCACCCTGTTTCCCTCATTTACAGAGCCTCTTTCTTGCACCTCCCTTGTCCTAGAAGCAATATCCCAGGTTCCCATGATCCTCTGCTCCTCCAGGCTTCCTTAACACTCTGTCTTAAGGGAGGAAATTAATTACTCAGCCTCTCCTTTCAAACCCAACAGGGAGATGTAGCACTTTATTAGCGGCACCTATGAGAGCCGTATGAAGTTTGAAGCCAAAACAGATCTATCTAGTTCCAAAACTATGCCTTCCTACTCATGTTCTCTCACCATTTCTACCTCACTTTCTGGAGTGAGGAAAGCTAACACAGCATTTGCACAGACACCACAGTAGCCAACCTGACAATGCCAGGAACAATCACCACGCAGGTCTGCACTGCACAGACACATGAAATCTCACCTCCCAACATCACCTTAAGAAACATTAAGGATTCATCTGCAGCCCATTAAGAGGAAGAAAGGTAGTGTAGCAAAATGCACAACTTGCAGACCAGCTTTATAAGTCACCTCCTGTAAAGAACTAATTTTATTTCCAGGAAGAACAGAGAATTTTACAGGTTCCTGCTGGAAGCTATATGCAGCATACTGCAATCCAGATGACGTGGATTTGCTATAATAATTCCCTGCAAGGTAACAAGAAACATATGAGCTTGAGTCAGCATGACAGCTTTAAATGCTGCATCAGTGAGTGATTTGATCAGGCAGTTAACTGAAAAAGATGGACTCACCTATGGGATGCTGCTTCAGTTCTATGTGATACTCATATCATACTGCCCTCCAGCATGAGTACTGCCTTGGGCAAACAGGCCCAAGCACAGAACCCAGTGAAGAGTCCAGGGGAAGACAGTTCCAATTACACTTCTAAGGCAAGTATTCTCCAAAATATCTGACTTAAATTAATACTAAATACTACATTAGTGATTTTTGAAGTTCTTGTTCAAAGAATGACCTGCAAGACAAAGGCCTAACACAGGCCAAACTAAATTCATTATTGTACTGATGTATTTTGGTTTCACCCAAGAAACGTTTGCTGTATCTGCCAGGATTCAAAATCATGTCACAGAAAGAGGCACACATGTCATTCAGCCTGTACTTCTGCAGTGTGTCTTCAGAATCTGCACAGGTTGACTGAGGACTCCTTAAAAGTGCTACTGCCAAAGAATGAGTCCAGACTCAAAAAAGGGAAAGAAGTCAGACTCCAGCATGCCTGCTTCTCTTTGCTGAAGACTTCAGGTGTCATGCTTCTGACTAGAAACTGCTCCTATTTAAAAGGACACTAGAGCTCTACCTACCACACATTACCCATCCCTTGTGAATTACATATCCATTTTTAACAACCACATCTTGCAGTAGATCCCTCCCTGTTTTCAAGTAGGTTGCACCCATGAGTGCTACAATCATTTCTGATTTACAGAGTTCAACCCAGAGCTTCTTCCATTGACCTCATTGTTTAACTTGCTATCTGAGGGAAAAAAAGGACAAAGAATCTCACTGAACAACAGACTCTGTACAAAGAAGAACGCTTTAAACTTACAGGCAAAGACCAGCAGGCAGAACTTTAAATCTTCATCTTATGCTGAAGATTAAAGTGAGAACACATTATGATGGAAATCCCTGTGTTATAATGGTGCAAGAAAGGAACTTGCCAAGTTACCAGTACTGAAAAACTGCTTATTGCCAGAAGTTTGGATCTAACAGCACGACAAGAACCACTTCCCAGCAAGGGAACTTCCACAGAGAAATGCCTTTTACCATAAACCAGCTACAAGTTGGACCAAGTACCAGCTGACTGGAGAATCAGAAGTGTTGGAAGCCAGACCTGCACCGTAATAGGAGGGCAGAACTTTTAAGATTCCTTTAACAGAAATCTCCTGTCACATGAAGTTCAAAACCATACTGTGGCTAGAACTGAGCACATGCAAAAAGAAAGGCACTCCACGAGCCTGAGAACAGTCAAAGCCTGGCTTCCAAAAGCTTTGTTTCCTCATGGTTGACTCTGACAAACTCTCAAGCAGGATTTGGAGCGTGCCTGCCCTGTGTGGATTCCCTGCCCAAGAAGGAATGAGGCTGCAGGACTGCACTCCCGAAACAAGGTGAAAGAATTCCCAAGCAAAGAGTATCTCAGCTGTAGACTGACTGGATTACCTACCGTTTCCCAAACCCTAACTCCAAATAAGCACACACACCTCCCAACTCTTACAGGCATGGACTGTCTGAGATCTACCTTGCTCCAGAGCACCTGACAGGCTCTTAAATGTCTCTTCTCACAAACCCATCTTGGGTTCTGAAGCTACACGCACACTAGAAGTAGCAGGACAGACCACGAGCAGACCTTCGGAGCAGGACTGACCTGCTGAGGTGTCCGCACTACACATTCCAGACTATTTCAAACGTAGGTCTACTCTTTCCCACCAGCCAAGCCAGGCAAATACCCAGACACAAGACTGCATCTTATGGCTTAGTGTCGTCTGAAAGGAATCCATGCTCCAAACCTACATGATGTAAGTGGGGGCAGGTGGCAAATCCAATGCCTCCCCCAAAGTAACCTCAAACTTCCACACCTGAGCAAGCTGACAGCAATCAAACACTTGGACAAAAAACGGAGAGCTGGAAAAGAGCAATCTCCCTGTTATTTTTAGGCAAATTTAATGAAAGAAGGCTTAACATACTCTTCCCTTAACAACAGTCCTAAGCTAAAGCAACTCCAGCATTAAAAACTAATACTGTAATAAGGAGTTCCTGCTAATGTTATGCCAGAAAGCACATGTACAAGTACAAACCAGATGTGAGTACAGAAGAGGTGAAAAGACTGATCACTGAAGTAGCAGGAAATGCTGGAACTTGTTATTCAACTACTTTACAGGAAGTCCTTTGCTATCTAGGTAAACAAGGCCTTTTGGGAGCGTACAAGTCAGCTTTTCAGAACAACTGCCAGACAGATTCTCACTCCAGGTTTTTCCTCCGCTCATTCATCAACATCAAAGAGAAAATTCCACAGGCCAAATTAGGCCTTGTGTGTGTTTGAACAGTTACAATATCAAGATTATGTTGTCAAGCTTTACACTGGGGTAGGATTTAGGATTAAGGCAGTTAAACCATGTGAGGCAGGGAAAACAAACCAGCTTGCTTCTCAAAGAGGAACCTGCTTCCACAGGCAAGAAGGTGCCACCTTGAAAACACCACTCTTGACTACAACCACTCTTTGAAGTGGCATGTTCAGCTCTAGCAAATGCTGCTTAATACTACGTGCTACTCTAATACCATATCAGGATGCTTTGCAAAGGTAAGCAAATAGGAGCTGTATCTCCAGGCTAAACTTCAAAACCAGCACAGAGGCAGAGGAACTGCACCCATCAGAAGCAAAGGGAAGATGTATACTGTGCAGAGCCAGAGATAAGATTTTCTTCTGAGCTACTTAAGTGCATCTTTCCCTGCTTTATGTCATTAACAACAGTCTGCACTCACAGAATAGGCTGGGGGAGGACTAAAGCATCTGAACAGTAAACACACAAGGAATTAAGCATTAAAGGTCTAAGCCTGAATTGCAAGGCATTTTACACCAGCATTTAACCATCCCCTATATAGTTCTGCGATCTTGTTCACCTGTAGTACCTTCTCCTCAAGCTCTTGCCACCTGCCACCAGACTCTTGCCTTAAAAAATAGCTGAAACTGAGGGTCTTCCCACACGCACTGTATGTGTCCTAAGCAAAGATACTTTGTCCTCTGATATTTTTTCAGTTTCCTCTGTTATTCTTTCAATTGTTTTCTTGCAGAAGAGGAAGAGGCACAAGAGGTTCACTGACCTCTGCAGGAAAACTGTACTCAGTAAGTCAGTGCTAACACCTCTTCTCACTGGCACCATCAATTCGAAGGTCTCAACGCATAAGCCCAACCAACAACATTCTCACCAAAGGCAGGGCTGACAAAACTCTTCCTTGGAGTGGAGCAAAATACAGCCCTTGCCAGCCACCCCCTGATGCAGCACAGGGAATGACAGCTTGACATACTGAACTCCTTAAAACAGCACCACTGCGATACTGGGCACAGAAGGAGCTCCAAGACACTTGCACTGCAGCACTGTGTCTATAACCCAAGAGTTGCATCCACTCAGCCTTTAAAATAAACATTTGGCAACAGCTTGTTGAACCTTTTAAGCAGAAAAACCCTAAGGTGGCAACTTCTTCCAATAGGAAATGTATTTTGCCAGGATAAATAAAAGCAGTCAACAGTCACACAGTGTCTTTGGCTGTTCACAGCAAGTAACATCTAGGATGAAACTTGAGCACTCTCTATCTTTATGATGGTACAGTTGTCATCAGCACTTCAGCCATGAGGTCACCTGCCTGGTCATATTATTAGTCACCTTCAGCCCCACTGCCACACTGACAGATATAAACAGTCATTCGAAGGGTCTTCCGCTCATTTGCAATTGGATTAGCAAGAACTAAAGAGATTATCAAGTCAAGTACCATGAATGACATAAGTTTGGCTTCAGTGGGTGACCAAAATTGCTCACAATAAAACACAAGCAGCATTTCAGCTGGATCTGGTGCGCTGCTCTAGTGGGACACTGTCACCCCCAGAGTCACCACAAAACTCAGCCCTGTTCAGACACAAAGCTCTGCTACCACTGCCACAGCAACACTTGAGACAGTCAAGCACTAACTCATGACTTAAACATAAATCACATCTCGGTAAGAGATCTTGAAAGACAGAAAAACATCCCTGCAAAGGGGTAAAGACATTTCTCTCCACCCCATCCTTACCAAAAGCCCTCATTTCTGAGCTAGCTGCTCAAAACCACGTGAATTCAGCTGTAGCAGTATCTAGTACCAGTTGTGCCACCTCTGTTCTGGGGGCCTGCAACATCCTCAAGTGAGCAGCAGGGAAGGCAACACACTTAACTCCAAGCTGCTCTGACAGATGAGAACACGGTAATTTAAAGCAGAGTCACATCAAAAACAAGCTGGGGAGAACAGACACTGTTCTTTAGGAATGCTGCTGAAATCTTGACTTCCACCAGGTATACTTATCACACAGGGTAAGGCCACTCAGTTTCAAACCAAGAACAGGTCCCTGGCAGCAGCTCCACGGTTATTTTCAGGGAGGTCAGGAGATTGTTTTTCTCTGCAGTGTATGATATCTGACCTCCCTCCCTATCTCTGTTACTAGAAGACTTGTAAGAGTCAAGCCTGAACTTTGAGTAGTTTTGAAAGGAGGCAGCAGCAGGGGAGGGGACAATAGATACCCTCTGACTTTTACAACTGGTTTGGGGACCCTCCACATCTTCAAGGCTGAGGCACCCAGAAGCCAACTCTTTTAGTTCTTCTACTACAGAATGAAGCCTCTTCCTCAAAACGTGCTATCTGGCAGAACCAAACCCACCCCTGACCCGTTTGAATAGAGCCACGCAGAGATCCAAGCCCTGTCTGCGAGACTGTAGAGGCTTTTATCCTTCAAAATCCTTGCAACACGTTACTGTGGGGCAACAGGTTACAGAAGTCCCTGTTAAGCATTCATTTACTCAATTGAGAGAGTAATTGGAGATGAGCTGCCCAGTGAAAGACATAAGTTTGTCTTTGCTGTAGGATAAAAGCATACAAGCCAGATGCTAGTGCAGCCCTGCTGCACTGCAGCAAGTTCACACTACCTTATCTCTACTCATTTGTGCCTCCATACCCTCATTTGTTGCAAAAGAGGAGAACCCACGACTTTACACTCATGTTACAGAAAGCAGAAAGATTCCTACCTGAAGTATACCAGAATTAAAGCTGTCAGATTTCAGTTGTTTGGAGATGTATCATAAGAAACCCTTAGCAAATGCTCTGCCACCTATGAACTCTGAGTTACAAACTCTGTTTGAGGACCACAGTTATATGTTCAGGGTTGGGTTTTCCCCCCTCTCTGGTGCTGTATTTGCTCACTTAAAAATTACTGCAATACGTAATAAAACAAATAATGGAAAAGCCTCCTTCCATTGTGCAAAGGGATCATGTATCTTGACAGATATGCATCTTCTAAGAGTTCCTTTTCTGAAAGGCATCTTCCCCTGGTTCATACCATCACTTCGCTCCCCTGCATCTCCCCTCACAGCCAATTCAGGAACTACAACTTTCAGAACGTTCAAGCAAAACCTGATTTCATTAAGGAAAGGACTGAGAGCTCAGAGCCACCCCAAACAACCAGACAGAGTAAGATCAGCAGAGGGGGGTGGTATTTATAGCAGCTTCACACAGAGCACGGGGCACTGGGGAGCTGTGTACATGCCAGAACTGTCAACCATGCCTCCACCAGGTTACACCACCACATTGCTATGTGCGCTGCTCCTCCTGCAGCAGGGCTCAATGGAGACACAGGCAAGAGAGACATTTACTACCAAATTCCTTAAATGAAAGGGAAATAGTGCTGTTCTATATAAAGTTAATGGGCCTTGCTTTGCAACTGCTTGCCTGCGGTTTCAGGTTAGACAGTAGCTGGCCCCGAACACTACTCCAGGGCTTAGCAAGTCATACATACATTTAGATATAAGATGCTTACCTGGACTTGCTGGGGTTGCTGAACCTGTATCTGCTGCTCTGGCTGAGTTTGCTGCTGGACACTGGTTGTCACAGGACAAGCAAGTTCAAGCAAAGACCCAGCCACCTCTGTGCTGTCCGTGTAAATGCAGTTGCCACCCTGCTGATACACCATGGTGGTGGTGGCTGTCTGCTGGAACTCCTGCAGAGCTTCCGGGCCCTTGGAAGCAAGGGAATCCAGGAACTCCTTCATCCTGTGCTGAGGGATTGTTCGTGCCTTCACACGGATGTATTCTTCAAAAGAAATGGTGTTCTCCAGAGAATTATTCATATTGCAAGGTCCTCAGGGTTCCTTAAGGGAAGAGAAAGTGAAAGTCTGAACTGCAGCTCTCCTTTGATACAAGGATACTCCTGACTCCAGTAATAGTATGAAAACTGGCAAACATGCAGAGCCAGATGCCTGAGACAGATGCTTTAGTTTTATGAGGCATCTTGTGCTACTACACATTGCTCAGATTAACCCTGAGCAGCTCAGGGAAGTCTGAACCATAACCAGGTGTAACTGTGGTACTACTCAAAGAGCTCACTGCCCCGTAACATCTTCTAGTGTTGTACGTCCCCCAGACCAGGCGAGTCCCACAGGTGAACTCAAGTCTCACATCTTGCCTGTTTGCAGCATGCAGTATTAGTGAGAGAAGCTCAGAAATCAATAGCTGTGGACCTGCTCTGCAGCCACAGAGGTGGTAGAACCGAGCAGTACATTCTATCAGGCCATGCAGTTCTATTCTAGGCAGCTAATGGGAAGCGCAACAGAAGAGCAACAGATGCAGCATTCAGCCCACTGCTATCAGGACTAGGACAGCTTATTGATCTGAACATAGCAAGCACAAGGAGAGTGCTGGAATCAAGAGATTCCTCAAATGGGGACTACACACATGGAGGAAACAGAGCTCTGGAAGTGACAAAGGCAACAGCAGCAGCAGGTTTTGAGGTCCTTTCAATATAGTGAGAAGTTAAGGTGAAACATGCCGTGATTGACAACAAAAGAGAGAAAGGAAATCAGGTGATCAGTAAGTAAAAGCAAGAAAAAAACCACACCACAACAAAGCTGACTCCACCTGAGCACATTAGAAAGCTCTGGGGTATGCTCTGACAGCATTCTTCTCTCATTGACTTATCTTGTTTAAAGCCACAAATGGAGCTTGCAGTGAGTAAAATAATGGTTGTTTCTAAGGCACTAATTACTCTCGATAAAAGATGAAGAGATTTGAGCTGCAACACTACCAGACACTGAGAGAGTTGTGAAAAGATGTGAAACAACACAAGGTTAGGGCTAGAAGAGTGATTCACTACTACTAGATCAAGCTATAAAAAAGAGGAAAAGGGACAAACATCATATATGTACATTATGTCTGTAAGTTCTGAAGAGAACAGGGGCAAAGCAGAACTTTTTGTATCATTTTACCATGACTTAACCAAGTGGAACCAAGACAGATATACATGGTTGAACATAAGACTACAACAGCCTGAGGGAAAACATTAGTTCCAAGCTCCCAGTGGCACCCAAGCGTATTCCACAAGTCCAGCCCCAATTCCCACCAGGATCAGTGGGAGCCAGAGCAAATCCTGACCACTCTTCACCCTTCCATGACAGCAGCCTCAGCACACACAGGTTTTGTTTACATGGAAAGGTTCATGGCTACTGCACTGGACCAGGCTCAGAGGAGAAAGAATGAATATCAAAGGTAAGGGGGACACACATGAGGCAACTTATCCTCTATTTGTAGTTTGTGGAGTTATTAAGCAACAATTGTTGCTGTATGAGATTACTACAGAAAATACCCTTAAAAACATGCATCAACATTTATAGCAGAAAGCACCAGTTCACTGTGTCCACCTTGTAAATCCAACAGCTCTTCAACAATCAGCATAGAGCCCACAGCTAGACAGAAAAAGAGTTCTCCTGCCTTGCAGAGAGTCTGGTATGGCACATTTTCAAGCCAGCTCTATATGACAGAGCCATAAGACTATTCACTTAGTTGTGATAGAGCCAGTGAGACTACTGACTTAAGTTGCTCCTCCAGGAGCCATCCAAGAGTACCCTGTACCTCCACAGGACACATTACCAACCCTCCCCACAAGTGACTGCATGTCCAGGGAGAAACCAGTAGAGAACAGCTGTGTTAATGCATCCCCAGTGACTCAGGACCTACACCAGCCATACTCCAATGCATCTGCATCTAAGAAGCTCTGTTATATTCTAAAGCCGGAAGAGATTTTAAGCTATTAATTTGTTCCCATTTTCTACTTGCAGCTTGCAAACATTTGACTGCAATACTACAGTGAGGCTTTCAGAAGAGCAGAATCACTCTGCATGCCCACCCTGAGGTGCACCAGCAGATACAGCTTTCAGAGGGAAGACTCTCCTGAGGAACAAGCCTCAACTACCACACTATGAACCCAGGTGTGAACACTCCAGGGTTTGAGATGATCTGCTCTTCAACAGCAAGCTGCTGTGGAACAGGATGCCCTCCCCCCCTCAGCACAGGTCCTGCCTTCTCCCTTGACTCCCGCATTGGTGGTTATTATGTTGTAGCAACACAGGGAATAGCTCTTCTTCTGTTCATCTCCCTTAGGGAGAGGGTGGGAGGTCAGCAGGGCCAGTGCTTTCAGCAGCAACTACCCATTAACCTTCACTTTTACTTTGGAACTCCAGCCCTTCTGCCAAGAGCTGCTCAGAGGCACATCATGCTTCTGTGCAGCAGAGACCAGAAGCCAACAGAAACCCAGGTAGACAAGCAGCAGGCCCAAACATAAAGGAGAGGTCCACCACCAAAGCATCACCTACCTCTTCCAACCACCAGGAAGCGGAACAAACACAGCACTAGTTTCTTAGCTACAAATCCCTGACCCTGCTCAGCTGCTCCATCTTAATTCTTTTTAGCATCAAAGTCAAGAGCCTACTAGGCTAGTCTTCCCTGACCAGCAAATATTCCTCTGTCACAAGCTGTCAGAAGGTATCTCTCTTCAACCATGGAAAGTCCTTTACCCTTTAAGTTACTACATTCAGAGCCACCAATGACTAAAACCAGTGAGATGCTCACGTGAGCCACAACAGCACTCACAGATCCATGCAGGGGTCAGAACCCCACTGCCCCACATGGCATCTGTTCCTGCTCTGCAACAGCAGCAGGATCTTCCTTCGGTGTTGTCTACAGCTCTGGCAATGAGAAAGGAGCAAAATACACTGCAGCTAACATCACAGGCCAGAGTGTGCTTCTCCCCAAGTTGCTCCTGACAGTTAGAAGGCTGTTTGGGGTTATTTAACTAAAAGCACTGAGCCACCCAGAGCTGCACTTCACAAAGCCCCATGAACAGCAGAGGTACCAGGTCTAGATGAAGATTCAGGAGAGTAACACTGTACTCCCAGAAGTTTTATTCATTAAAACCCAATTCACCTGTATTTACAACAGAAAACCTCTTTTAAGGCTCAGGTGTGCACACAGCAAGGTTTTGTAGGGTAACATACACAGCTTGCTGCTGTTGCCACCGCTTTTACTGTTACTTATTAAAAGACACCATTTAGGCATTCCATTTATCCTGTAGACACGCATTAGAAACAGCAAACACCCATCACTAGGTCTCAGCAGCATGTTTTTCATATTGAAGTCTAAAATCAAAAAGCATCCAGGCAATAAGCGTTCTTTGATAAAGGAGGGAATTCCTCCCCATTCAAGATCATGGCATTTTTTTTCCCCTGAGAATAAGTTCAAGAAACTCTTTGAAGATCATGAGCACATACGGTTAGTTCATAAAACTTAAGACTGAGGTTACTGAAAACACACACACAACTTGCAGCATGTGGACAATCTGGACTCACCAGTCCCATGTTGCATGTATTTCTGCTGCTCTTGTCCTGAGCTCTTAGACTTGTAACGTTCTGGAGAAGACAGAACAAAGAAGCTCTTTCCATCCCCAGTTCCTCTTTTCTTTATTGAAGCCATTTTATTTTAATATGTAATTCATTAAGAGAAAAAAACAAAATAAAAGAACCCCCAGGACAGACAGATATGATCATCCACGCAGCCAGCGGCTCCTACTGAAGAATTGCGAAGTGCCAAATTCGTAACCATTGTGTCCCTCGGCCTGACCAGCGTGCCCAGGGACGAGCACAGCGGTGACAGGGCGCAGAGCGCTCGCACCCTGCGGTGCCCGGCGCAGCGCAGCCGGTGACACCGGACTTACTGCAACACAGAACTTAGAACAAGGCAGCAGCAGCAGTGACCGGATCCAGAGGTCCCCCCCTGCTCGTGTGCCCGGCGCTGCCCCGAGGAGCCACCCAGCCCAGCCGAGGCGAAGCTCCATATTTAGCCCCTGAGATCATCCGCCGCGGCTCAGCCTCTGCCCCAGCGCTGCCCGGGCCGCTCCCGCCGCCTTTGTTCCCCAGCGGGGCGGCCGGCACCGGGCCTACGGGAGGAGGCGGAGGCGCCGCCATCCCCCCCCCACCTTCCACACACACTCCCCGCCGCCATGTTGGGGCTTCGCGGGGACGGCGGCCGCCGAGGGCCGCGCCGAGGCCGCGCCTTCCGGTGCCCGCGCGGGGAAACGGCCGCCCCGCGAAGGACCGGGGGGGGGGGGGGGGAGGGGAAACGAAGCGGGGACGCGCCCGGTGCAAGGCGAAGGCGGGGGGGTGGGGGGAAACGAGCAGGGGAGCGCCGCGCGCGTGCACGGCCGAGCTGCGCGCGTCCCCGCGGGCGGGGCCTCCACCACCTCCCCCCCCCCCAACCCCCCCCACCGGGCCCGCGCCGCCCCCGGAACCACAGCCGCCGCCTCCCCAACGGGAGGGCCCGCCCGGCCCCGCCGCCGCGCAGCGCAGCCCCCGGCCGGCGGCTCCGCGGTGCACCGCGACCCGGCCCCGCCTCACCCCGGCCCCGCTGCCGCCGTCGCGCCGCGCCGCCGCCGCCACCTCGGCCCCGAGTCTTTCCCCCTCACAGCTCCCTGGGCGCCATCTTACATTCAACCCCCCGCAGCCAATCGGCGCGTGGCTCCGGCCTCGCGAGAGCGCCCCCGCTAACTCCCGCGACAGCTCGGCGAGCCGGCCCGCCCCGCGCCTTAAAGGGGCCGCGCCCCGGGTCGGGGTGGGAGCGCGGGGTGCGGCGGCCCTGACGGGTGAGGGGGCGGCCCCGGGAGGCGGTGGCAGTGGGCTCGGGGCGGCACCCGCCGCGGGGTCCCATGGAGCCGCCGGGCGGGGACCAGATCGGCCGCCGCTCCCCCCGCCCGCAGCGGCCGGGGCGCTGTCCCACATCGCCCCATAGAGGGGCGAGACCCCCCCAGCGGCTCCGCGGGGAGGGCGCCGGGGCTTCCGATGCCGGGGGTGACCGTGCTCTGCCCCTGCCCGCTGGCGGGACAGACGAGCGAAGGGACCCCTGGCACCATGGGGACGGGCCGGGGCTGCTTTAACGTGCCCATGTGCTCGGCGCGGCCTCCCCGTCCCCGCTGCCGCTTAAGGTGGCCCGTGGCGCCGGGAGCCCCCCAACACCCGCGGCAGGGCCGGGGATCCGGTAGCGTGGTCAGGGCAGGGGGCACGCGCCGGTGCCGCGGGGGCACCCCCGTGACCCCTATCCCGGGGCCGGGCAGGGGCACCCCCATCGAGTCCACCTTAAGCGGGGCCGGCGCTGGGCCGGTGTTTGTACACAACGCGCGCACCGTCCCGCCGCCCGCGCACCGCCTTCCCCGCGGCCCATCCGCGGGACCCCCTCCACCCCACCCCGGCACAGCCAACCCCAACCCTGCGGCCCCTGAGGGTTCCCCAGCTCCCGGCAGACCCCGACCCCCATAGGAAACCCCCAACCCCGCCACCCCACCGCAATGACAGCGCAGGACAGGGCTGGGATGCTCAGTTTATTGAGGCCATGCTGTGGGGCGCCCCCGGGGGGGTTGCACCAAGGCACGGGGGCACTGGGGGTGGGGTGCGCAGGGACCCCCCGGGAAGCAGCATCACAGTGGGGCAGCAGCGTCGGGTCCCTCAAGCCTTGCCAGGGTCCTCCTTCAGTGTCACCGTCCGATTGAACACCAACTGGGGAAAGGCAGAGGGTCAGCTCTGAGCCCCGTGGTGGATGAGGAGCCCCCCATGGTGGATGAGGAGCCCCCCGGCCCCTTTCCCAGGGCTCACCTTCCCCTCCTTGCTGTCAGGATCCACGGAGAAGTAACCCAGGCGTTCAAACTGGAATTTGTCGAAGGGACGGGCGAGAGGACGGAACTGTCAACCAGGGCGTTGGGGACCACGCGCAGGGAGTCCTGGCAAGGGGAAGCAGCTCAGTGGGCTCCTCTACCTCCTCCACAGCCCCTCTGCCCCCAGGGACACAACAGGAAGGGGTTGGGGGCACGGAGAAGTGGGTGCCTTGAGTGTGGGTGCGGGAGGGCCCCAATTCCTGCTGCTACTCACAGGGTTGAGGTCACTCAAGAAGCCATCAGGCACCTCTGATGGGTCCTCGGGGTTTTTGTGCAAAAACCTGCCATGAGACAGAGTCATCCCAAAGCTGTGGGGTGAGGGGATGTGGTGCCCCATGGCAGCTGTGGGGCAGCTGGCACCCCAAAGCAGCATTTTCCCCACAGAGTTTGTGCCTGCACCTCTCTGTGCCACCGGGTACTCACAGCCGCTCGTAGAGCCGCACTTCGCACGCCAGTGGCTCCGACACCCAATGGATGAAGGCTTTGGGCTTCTCTGCCACATCCGACTTGGTGCAAGTCACCTCCAGCTCCATCACGCGCCCGCTGGGGTCCTGGGGAGAAGAGGAGATGAACTGAGCCATCAAGCTGCAGCCCCATCACACAGGGTAGTTATGGGGCAGAACCAACAGCTCCCCAGCTCAGGGCCACCTTGCTCCCCACTGTGTGGGGCAGAGGCAGCCTGCACCCACACTGTGCCCTCAGCACCCAGCCCAACACGACCATCATGTCCCTTCCCTTAGGGGCATGGCCATGTCCTGACATCCCACAGCCCATCCTCATGTCACCGGCGCCTGGAGCCACTCACCTTGATGATGTTCTGGACAGCAATGACGTACCCAGTGTGGCGCAGCCCCACCGGCTGCCCTGGGGCCAGGCGCTTGTAGCCCTTGTCCATCTCCTGTGAGAGAGTTCATGGCTGCACGAGGTGGCCCAGCACAGGCAGCAGGTCTTCCCTCCAGTACATATCTCTGTCTCCCTGACTGTATTTCCCCCCCAGCTCTTGCCATCCCGGTGCTGTCTGAGCTGCCACGTTGCTGCAGGACGCTCCCCAGCACACAAACACACCAGACGTGTCCCAGCCAGACTGAGGGCAGGGGGCATTTCTCCAGTGCCCATCAGAGCTGGGGGCGTGTTCAGGACTCACAGCCCATTCCTCATGCAAGTGCAGGGCTGCATGGCCCGATGTGCCCGGCTCACCTCCCTGAAGTCCGTCTCCTCAATGTAGACAGTGGGCTGGAAGGGCACTTTGTGAAAACCCCGTCTCTCATCGGCTGGGAAGTTGGGCACAAGGATCTCAAGTGCCTGGGAGAAGGAGGGGGTTAATGCTGACCCTGGGGAACCCCACTCCCACCCCAGCCCGCAGCAGCCTCACCTTTGGGGCAGGGAAGTTGATGATGGTGACCTTGAGGGGCTCCAGGACGGCCATGGCGCGGGGGGCCTGCTCGTTCAGCACCTCCCGAGCACACGCCTCCAGGAGATGTGGCTCCATCGTCGCCTGGGCCACCGTCACACCAACCTGCAGGACAGCCTGCTGTCACCACACCGTCCAGGGACACATCCACCTGCCCCATCCCATCCTGTCCCCAGCACCTACCCGTGCACAGAAGTTGTTGATGGCCTCGGGGGGGAAGCCTCTCCGGCGCAGGGCTGTCAGCGTGAAGAGCCGTGGGTCATCCCAGTCCCTGAGGAGACACCAGTGTGACAGCCAGGCACTGCCCTAGGTGAGACCCACACTGGCTGCTGGCCCCGCTCCTACCTCACAGCACCCGTCTCCACCAGCCGGATGATTTTCCTCTTGGATACAACAGTGTAGAGCAGGTTCAGGCGCCCATACTCCCACTGCACGGGGCAGTAGACATCCAGTGCATTGCACAACCAGAAGTAGGAGGAGCGCCTACGATGGAGACACAGCCTCACACCCCTCCATGGACACACTGACCCCAACGTTTGGGCAGCCACTGAGATGTGGCCAGTTGCCCCGTCAGGTCCATCCCAGCCATGGGCCACGCTGGACTCACCTGGCCTGGAACTCCTTGGTACAGAGGGAGTGCGTGATGTGCTCGATGGAATCGCAGAGGCAGTGTGTGTAGTCATACGTGGGGTAGATGCACCTGCAAAGGCAGACGTGGTCAGCCCTGGGCCAGAGCCTGGTGCTGCTCCCATCCCACCACTTCCCTGATCCCTCAAGATGCGGATCCAAACGTGCCAGGACACTGCAGACCCTCCCTACCACTTGTCCCCGGTGCGGTGGTGCGGAGTAAACTTGACGCGGTATGCGACGGGGTCCATCTTCCCATCCTCCATCACCAGCTTCATCCGCAGCGTGGCCTCCCCCTCCCCAAACTTGCCCTTCCGCATGTCCTGTGGGGTAGGGGGAAGCTGTCAGCTGAGGACCATGGCCCCACTGGCACACATCACCTGTGCCCAGCCAGGAGTACCTCGAAGAGCAGGAGCGACTCCTCCACCGGCCGGTCCCGCCATGGAGAGGGTGGTGGGTTGTGGCCCTTGATCTCCTCGACCTTCTGATGGCAGACGTATGCCTGGCCCCTATGGAGGGAAACCACTGTCACCAGACACAAGTGACCCATCCCTGGGCGAGGGGGAACCCTGGCCATGGCACAGGACATCTGCACCATGCTGGTACATCCATACTGCTCCAGAACACTCACCTGCGGATGAGCTCCAGGGCCCAAGTGTAGAGCTGGTCAAAGTAATCTGACGCATGGGTCACTGCATAGGGTGGTAGCCTGTGGGGATGGGGGAAACACAACAGTCGGAGGCACCCCCACGACACAGCAGCAGGACTTGAGTGCAGGGATGGCCCCAGCAGTGCCTGGCCTGACCCTGCTGCCCCATCCTGAGCTGTACCCAGCCACTCCACCATGTCCCGGATGGCAGTGAAGTACTTCTCCTCCTCCTTCTCGGGGTTGGTGTCATCGTAGCGCAGGAAGCACACACCACCGTTGGCCTGGGGATGGGACAGTGAGCAGCCGTTCCCTGAGGGACCACAGGGACAGGCCAAGCAGCCAGGGCAGCAGGAGCTGAAGAGCATCTCACCTTGGCATAGCCAAAGTTGAAGTTGATGGCTTTGGCATGGCCAATGTGCAGGATCCCGTTGGGCTCAGGAGGGAACCGTGTCCGCACCTGCAGGAAGTAAAGAGACACCTCTGGAAGCACTGATATGATACCTCCATAATCCCACAGAGCTGCCCATGCCATATGAGTGCTGGCCATGTCCCCACTGAGCTGCGTGTCCCCCAGCCAACCCACCCACACAACCAGAGCATGGCACATCAGTACCACCACCACAGGGAACTGCTGGTCTGGGGGACGCAGCCTTACCTGCCCACCCGTGATTGCCAAGTGCTGCTTCAGCAGAGCCATGGTATTGGGGGTTACCACATAACCCTCCGTCTTGTAGTTTTCTCCTGTGGGCAAAAGATGCTCAGGGCTGCACACAAACCGAGCCAAGCCCAGCAGCGGTGCGGAAGGACGGTCCCACGCACATGGTGGTGGCTCCTCACACTCACCCGGCTTGTGGAATTTGAGGGCTTCTCCCCGCAGCTGCTCCAGCAGGGACCGTGTCTCTGTGCCCACCTCGCCTGCAGGGAGAGACAGGGCTGAGCAGGGGTAGGAGGCAGGTCCTGAAGGGCTGAGGAAGCTGCCCATGGAAGGACAGTCTCTTACCGTTCTCCACTACAGCCTCCTTCTGCTTCTCCACTGGGGCTGGCCGGGCCTTTGCAGCCTGCAGGGAGCAGCACAGCATCCTGAGTGCCCATCTCCAGCATGCACCTTCCCCTCCTGGCCCAGTCTAATGCCCCCAGTGCTCCTCCATGGTGGCAGCTGAGCCCAGAGCAGTTATTGGGCTCCTGCCTTGTCACTCATCTGGGAAACACCATCCCGGTGCCCAGCCTCTCCCTTCCCCTCCTCACCTTTGGTTTCTTTTCCAGATCAGCTTCTGTCTTTGGACCCAGCAAATGCAGCACCTGGAGAAAAGAACACAAACAGAAGTAGAAAAGGCTCCTGCTGCCCCAAGTCCTGGAGGTGGCTCTCACCCAACCCTGCAGGATGTGTCCAGCACCAGTCCCTCCCATGGGACAGGCCAGGACGTCCCACACTGAGCACGGCACCAGTGAGGGACACCACCTCAAGCACCCCTAATCCGCTGC